>JAWWNF010000401.1:240000-1440000 GCA_034641395.1 Darevskia armeniaca
ACCCGGACGCTGTACACCAGCTCCCTCGGCCAATAAAGTGAGATGAGCGCCGCAGACGCAGAGTCGTCTGTGACTGGACCTAATGGCCAGGGGTCCCTTTACCTTTATCTTTAAAGAACCCCCATGGGTCATCTAGCCCAATCCCCTGCAATGCTAAATAATCCCTGACAGATGGCCATCTGTTGAAAAACCTCCAATGAAGGAGAGTCCTTCTCGCTGCAGCAGCGGAAAGTCAGCTTGCTCCCTCTCCCATGTGACAGCCCTTCAAATATTTGAAGATGGCTATCATATCACCTGTGCTACACTAGAAACCTGCACATGTCGGTGAGTGCTTTGGTGGGAGGTTTAGAGCTCTTGGGATGGGGACCTGAGGACACCCACTGGAGCATGGCATTCTTGCTCTAGATCCTCAGCCTCAGATTCCATAAGCTCCAATCTATTGGCCTAGGACTCTATGAGCTCAGAAGCACTAGCATCAGGGACGTGGTCCATTTCCTTAGCGGGTGTTACAGCAGTTATGGCTCTGGCTGGCCTTAAGAAAAGCTGTGCTGGATCAGGCCATGGGCCCATGAGGTTCAGCATCCTGGTCTCACGATAGCCAACCAGATACCTCCAATAGTAGCAGTGGACACAGCCAGCGCAAGTCATTCTCTGACTCGAAGCTCAAAGCTGGGGTCACAATTGTTACACCTGGGGAAAATGTCCCTGTAGGGCCCAGCCTGGAATGGGAGATGGAGGTACTCTCCATTTGAGAAGAAGAAGAAGAGGAGTTTGGATTTGATATCCCGCTTTATCACTACCCGAAGGAGTCTCAAAGCGGCTAACGTTCTCCTTTCCCTTCCTCCCCCACAATAAACACTCTGTGAGGTGAGTGGGGCTGAGAGACTTCAGAGAAGTGTGACTAGCCCAAGGTCACCCAGCAGCTGCATGTGGAGGAGCGGAGACGCAAACCCGGCTCCCCAGATTACGAGTTTACCACTCCTAACCACTACACCACACTGGCTCTTGCATGTTCCAAGTCACTGGCATTGAAGTAAGATTGCACTAGTGGTACTTCTGTGCATGCAGCTGCTTGTAACATTCTGAGATGATATATAAATAAATTTACTTTATTGATTTAAAATCAATTCTCTTTGCTCAAATTCTCTGCATCAGACTCGCTTGATTTCTTAGCTTCAACCCCACCCCTTGAAAACCGATCCAGTCATTCTGTGTCTTCACATGAAACCTAATTGCCTTCAGCAATTACGGTAACAAGAAATTGAATCTCAGAGGAGCCATTTTGCAATTAGTCAGTTTCCAGGTACAATATTTGCTACCTCGACAATGCCTAATTGGAATGAAAATTACACACAAAGAAATTTTGTTTTGTTTCCTTGCTTCCCCCATTTTCAAAAAAGAAAATGGAGAACACACTGCCTCTGATAACATAAAAGTGATGACACTTCTACAGTACATGCAACACAAAGAAAGATTTTGCTTTATAGGGGAGAAATGAATTATGCTGGAGCTTCTTAGTGCAATATAAACAAATTCCCATCTTTGCAAGCTGCCCAAAAGAGGCTTGATGCTGAACTTGTTTTTGAAAGCAGTGATCTCTTCACATGAAACTTGAGAACCACCAGCTCAGTGGTAGAGCATCCAATCTGCCTGCAGAAAGACACAGCTTCTTCCAGACCAGTTGGGTCAGGTGGCTGTTGCTATTTTCCTTACACTAGTACTCACTCTGGCTCAGAGTGATATACATTGTCCCTATTCTCATTTGATCTTCCCAACACCCTCAAAACTGAGTGACTCCCCCAGTGAGCAAAGATGGCCCAGGATGAGGACCCAAGTCTTCTTGCTCATACATTATTTGATGCATAACCTGTAGGGCCGGATGAGGCCCTAAGCTACTGAAGGTAATGGGGCCCTTTATATGTCCAGCTGTTCTTTGTCAACAACAAATTGTTGCTGTTTTGTGTGTGTTGAATATATGCTAGATGGTAATTTATGAACCTAATAGGTATCTAAAGCCATTTGCGCATGTTGTCATGCAACCAGTCCATGCAGAATGTAGGCACCCTATATATAGAAATGAGCAAACCAGTGATATTTTAGGGAGCAGGCTAGCAGGCGGGGCCCATTACTTACATCATAGGAGCCCACACAACACAAAACACTGTTGCTGTATGTGAGTTTTCTTTTATTTGTTTTTTATCTTATATTTAGGAAATGTAGATCCAGTTTTTCCCCTTTAATTTTAATTTTTTTGCCCCCCCCCCAAGAGAGTGGGGCCCTAAGCTATAGCTTGTTTAGCTTATACAGTCATACCTTGTGTTGCGTTAGATTCATGTTGCATCTTTTCAGCATGTGCAGAAGCGTTCTGCGTGCTTCGCACATGCGCAGAAGCACTATATCACGCTCCGTGCTTGCGCAGAAGCGCCGCTCTAGTTGCAGACTTTTCGGGGGTGAACGGCACCCCAGAACGGATTGTGTACGCAACAAGAGGTACCACTGTACATAAATCCAGCACTGAGTAACCTGTGAGATCGACTTTCCCCATACAGGCCTACTTGGCCACTTTGATCTGTGAAACTGATACAGGTGCCACGTAATGCTCCTTCCACATTTTTAAGAAGTTGATCTTTTAGTGCAGCAGCGCCCACACGTTGGACCTCCCTGCCTATTGGCATTAGGCAGGAACCTTTCAACTGTCCTCTTTTTGGTGCTTTCTGAAAACAGTGACAAACCTAGACAGCATCTTAAAAAGCAGAGACATCACCTTGCCGACAAAGGTCCGTATAGTTAAAGCTATGGTTTTCCCAGTAGTGATGTATGGAAGTGAGAGCTGGACCATAAAGAAGGCTGATCGCCGAAGAATTGATGCTTTTGAATTACGGTGCTGGAGGAGACTCTTGAGAGTCCCATGGACTGCAAGAAGATCAAACCTATCCATTCTGAAGGAAATCAGCCCTGAGTGCTCACTGGAAGGACAGATCCTGAAGCTGAGGCTCCAATACTTTGGCCAACTCATGAGAAGAGAAGACTCCCTGGAAAAGACCCTGATGTTTGGAAAGATGGAGGGCACAAGGAGAAGGGGACAACAGAGGATGAGATGGTTGGACAGTGTTCTCAAAGCTACCAACATGAGTTTGATCAAACTGCGGGAGGCAGTGGAAGACAGGAGTGCCTGGCATGCTCTGGTCCATGAAGAGTCGGACACGACTAAAGGACTAAACAACAACAACCCAGATATTTTAAATGTTTGCCATGCCAGCTGAAACTGGTGGGAGCCTGAGTCCAACCGCACCTGAAGGGCACCAGTTTTCCTCATCCTTGCTTTAGAGAAACAAATTCACCCTCCCGTAAAATCAACAGAAAACAGCATCTCACTGGTTTCTGCAATTCATGTCGTAGCATCCCCAGATTTGTCCTGTTTTCTCTTCCTTCGGAAAAAAGAAAAAATGTAATTGTGGCTACCTATATTGTCATGTAGCCCTAACCACCTTCTCCCACTCTCTCTTTTTTATGCATGCAGGCATACAATCAGACATAAAAAGAAAACATTCATAAACTGTGTGGAGTCGATGAAATTCAAATAGGAGAATCTCAGACCTTTGGAAATAGGGGGGGAGGATAAAGGTGAAAATTGAAGCGAGAGGCACGGCAGGCAGGAAAACTCATATCCAAAATTACACCTTAAAGCTGGAACACATTCTCAGGAGTCAGAATTGAGGAGCACATAAGAAATATTTGTTAGAAGAGCTGGGGAGGGAGGGGGTGGGAATCTGAAACTGAGAGTATGCTGGAACTGAAATGAGCCGGAGGCTGCCGGGCAAGGGGGGGGGGGCGGTGGTTCTCAAGCAAATGTTCCTAGCTTGCATTTGGTTGAACAAATTCTGATTCATGTCCCTTTCAATTATTGTGGATGATTTCTGGCAGTAAGGCATAGGGAACCTGCAGCCCTTTCAGTGTTGCGTGTCGAGGTCCCCCAAAACCACCCCTCAAATAATTCACACATCAGACATAATTTTTGTTTTGGTTTTTGGCATGATTTTGGCCACAACTTTATTAAAATACAAATAATGTGAGTGGTTCCTTAGGCATTGGTTAAGACTATCTGTCCCACATAGGACAGAACTGACGACCATCAGTAAGGGGAAAACACTCTGGAGATATAAAGGGAGCCGGATGACATGACCCTCCTCTCTCTCCACAGGCTCCCAGGGCTCTTGCACGGCCCTGGCCCCCGACCGGGAGTTCGGACAAAAGCATATAGAGTCCCTGGATTCCTTTAACGGAATTCCCCGTACACCAGTATCCATAGGAGGGGCATACACAGTCAACAATACCCCTCCTCCAACCAACATAAAAACCAATGCCTAACCACCAACCTTACAAGTTGTGACTATTTGCTACGCAGTAGGAAAAACCAGGTGGCACCAGCCAATCAGCCACGTGGAAAAATTCCTACCAGGCCCCTGCCCCAACAGCAGACGACCCCATAACAGGAATAGCAAGGTCAACACAGACACCTAAAATATAGGGAGGGAGGGCAGGTGCTTCGAAGCACGCAGCCAAGAGGGAGATCACGTTGCACACCAACCATTATATATACGCTGGGCTGTCCATCATCAATTTGCAACATACAGATCTCCCCAACAACACACTAGGTCCAATCACAGCAGTGGCCATCTAAACGTTCCCGCCCAGCACCAGGGGGGTGACTTGCTGGCCCCCACCGCAACACGTGCTCTCCATGAAGGAGAACACGCTTTGTCAAACATACAACTCCTGCATTCCTGCCCATTGACCATGCTGTCTGGGGCTGATGGGAGTTGGATTCTGAGAGCATCGCAAGGACCCCATCTCCCCCACCTCTGATCTAGATTCCTGGTTTTCAACCACTGTATATTCCAGGCTGCACATTGGCATTCAAAGGCGTTTTGTCAAACACCATGCATTTAAAGGATCCTTATACCACTTTAATAGTCATGGCTTCCCCCATGGAATCCTGGGGACTATAGTTTGTCTAGGGTGCTGAGAGTTGCTAAGAGACCCTTAAGAAACTACAGTTCCCAGGCTTCTTCGGAGGAAGACTTTGTTGTCCACGTGGTAATAAAAGTGCTTCTAAATGTATGGCAGGATGCAGGTGGCGCTGTGGGTTAAACCACAGAGACTAGGGCCTGCCGATCAGAAGGTTGGCGGTTCGAATCCCTGCGACGGGGTGAGCTCCCGTTGCTCGGTCCCTGCTCCTGCCAACCTACCAGTTCAAAAGCATGTCAAAGTGCAAGTAGATCAATAGGTACTGCTGCAGCGGGAAGGTAAACGGCGTTTCCGTGCCTGCTCTGGTTTGCCAGAAGCGGCTTAGTCATGCTGGCCACATGACCTGGAAGCTGTACGCTGGCTCCCTCGGCCAATAATGAGAGATGAGTGCCGCAACTCCAGAGTCGGTCACGACTGGACCTAATGGTCAGGGGTCCCTTTACCTTTAAATGTATGGCACAGAGACCTTTTGTAGACCTGTGTTAAGAAAGGCCAAGGTCATTTTGATCCATACTTTTCTTTCATCTGCACTAGCTTTGGGATAGTTTCCAAGGAGAAACGTGGACACAATGACTGGTGGAACCCCTTCTTGAAGCTCCAAAGCTCTGAGGCAGATTTTTAAATCAAGGATGTGACCCTCCAGATATTGCAGAACTCTCAGCATTTCTGACTGCTGACCTTGTTGACAGGAGCTGATTAGAATTGAAGACCCCTGTCTGATAATGCTTAGCTGGATGGGCCAATGCTCTGAGTTTGTATAGCTCCCTGTGTTCCTAAGCTAAAATATTGCCTCCCTTCTGTATCATCATCATCATCATCGTCATCATCATTATCCTCAAGTAGCAATTATTAAAGGGTATATTTGTTAGTGTCCACTGTGGTGTAGTGGTTAAGAGCGGTGGACTTGTAATATGGTGAACTGGGTTCGCTTCCCCGCTCCTCCACATGCAGCTGCTGGGTGACCTTGGGCTAGTCACACTTCTCTGAAGTCTCTCAGCCCCACTCACCTCACAGAGTGTTTGTTGTGGGGGAGGAAGGGAAAAGAGATTGTTAGCCGCTTTGAGACTTCTTAAGGGGAGTGAAAGGCGGGATATCAAGTCCAAACTCTTCTTCTTCTAAACTGGAACTGGGCACAGCTAACCAAATACTTTTCCAAACACTTTAAGAAATGGCTCTGTGGAACCCCCAATAATACAATATTGTGCTTTCTGTGCTAGAGTTTTCTTTGAGATGCAAGGACACTGATGCCTAGTTGAGCTGTGTTTGACCACAAAAAGAGAGAGAATATGCATATGACAAAACACACACAAACACACACACACACACACACACACACAGAGAGAGAGAGAGAGAGAGAGAGAGAGAGAGAGAGAGAGAGAGAGAGAGAGAGACTTGAAATAATGTCTCCCCCCTCAGCACTCTGCATGATGTTTATTAAACTGGATAACTACCCAGGTAAAAATAAAAATGCTGGAATGAAATATTCATGTGCATCCAGGCCTCTTTGAAATGTCCTTTCTTTACCTGATCACACTCTGAGTGTGCACTTTGTTTGCGTGTTTAGACCTTTTGTTGTTGTTCAGTCGTTCAGTCGTGTCCGACTCTTCGTGACCCCATGGACCAGAGCACGCCAGGCACGCCTATCCTTCACTGCCTCTTGCAGTTTGGCCAAACTCATGTTAGTAGCTTCGAGAACACTGTCCAACCATCTCATCCTCTGCCGTCCCCTTCTCCTTGTGCCCTCAATCTTTCCCAACATCAGGGTCTTTTCTAGGGAGTCTTCTCTTCTCTTAGACCTTTTAACCCCACCCAAATAAATTCAGACAAGACTCAAATTTTTGGTTTGCTTTTTGGCAGAATTTAGGCCACAACTTTATTGATTACAGCAAGTGAGTGGTTGCATAGGCTCTGGTTCGACTAGCTCCCTGCACCCTTGCAGGTAGCGCTGACCCAGGGCACCAGCATAGGTCAGCCTAGGGTGAACACCTGGAACAGCGGAAAGCGGAGACATACTAGTCCACCATCCAGATGTCTCCCTGGACTCGGGCAAGGGCACAACCCCCTCTCAGGGGTTGACCAAACCATTGAGTCCCTGGATTCCTTTAATGGCATGCCCTTCGCATAGGGGTGGCGAGAACCTTCTGCCACCCCTATCACTTGAACCAGAGCCTATCTGCAACCTTACAAGTTGTGACGATTTGCTACATGGCAGGCGAAACTCAAATGGCACCAGCCAATCTGCCAAGTGGGGCAAATTCCTGCCGTGCCCCTGTCCTAACGACAGACGACACACAACGGCATAGCAAGGTCAAGCGCAAGCCCTAAATATAGGGAGAGGTAGGCAGGTGTTTCGATGCACAGGCTCAAAAGAAGAAGCTCAGGGACATGTGCATGGGCTTATGTAGGTCCCTCGTTCTGAATTTGCTAGTGTCCTATTGGTCTGAATACACCCCAGCAACGAGGGACCTACCAATAGGGTGTTGTGGCTATCCAATAGACCCCACCCACAACACAGGGTTTGGTTGCCAGGTCACACCGCAACACGCGTCCTCTTTGAGGGAGGACACGATTTACTAGAAGATGAGAGAGTATTAGTACACATATGTCCTGCTTGCGGGCTTCCCAGAGGCATCTGGTTCACAGGTGATGGATTGGGGTGGGGGCGGGGGTTACTGTTGAAAAAACTAGATATGGGTGAGAAATCAGATTTGGTTCACATTTGAAGGAAAATTTTGCAGCGCAACTCTCAAACCATGCAATGTGCACAGAAAATACGATAGGTAGCATGTGCCTATGCATACCATATAAATGCCCATATTACTGAAAATAACACATGGAAAAATAATTACATTAGGGGAAATTGCTTGCAAAAATGCTTGCATATTCAAAAATGCATATATACACCCACAAAATTGCTGATGGATTTTCAAGAAGGTTGTTTGTTTGGTAAGAAAAGGAGGGGGGGAGCATTAGCAAACTGATGTGGAAATGTGGGGAACCAAACTTAAGGATGGGGAAATGAGAAACTGAGATTACTGCATTTCTTACTATTATTATTCATAGTCCAGCTTTCTGCCTCCACTACAACTTTATTTATATCTCACCTTTCCTCATGGCAGCTCAAAGCGCTGTATGTGGTTTTGCTCCTCGGTTTTAAACTGTTTTAAATGTTTTCATGTAACCCACCCTGGGGCCTTAGGGTGAAGGGTGTGAAAATAATAATAATTTTGTCCCCATAAAAACCCTTCAAGGTAGGTTAGGCTGAAAGATGAAGAAGAAGAAGAAGAGTTTGGATTTGATATCCCGCTTTATTACTACCCAAAGGAGTCTCAAAGCGGCTAACATTCTCCTTTCCCTTCCTCCCCCACAACAAACACTCTGTGAGGTGAGTGGGGCTGAGAGACTTCAAAGAAGTGTGACTAGCCCAAGGTCACCCAGCAGCTGCATGTGGAGGAGCGGAGATGCAAACCGGGTTCACCAGATTACGAGTCTACCGCTCTCAACCACTACACCACACTGGCTCTCAGTGTGATAATTTATATAAATTATAAAGATAATTTGGGTCCTCCCTTAAAGAGGGCATGTATTGAGGTGAGACCTGGCAACCAAGCCCTGTGTTGTGGGTGGGAGTGATTGACAGCCACAACACCCAATCAGTAGGTCCCTCATTGCAGGGTTCAATCTGACCAATGGGACGCAAGCTAAACGGATCGAGGGACCTATAAATACCCATGCACATGACCCTGAGCTTCCTCTTTTCGGCGCGTGCATCAGAACACCCGCCCACCTCTCCCTACTTTAGGGCTTTTGCGCTATGCCGTCGTGTGTCGTCTGTCATTGGGACAGGGGAACGGCAGGAATTTTCCCCACTTGGCTTATTAGCTGTTGCCATTTGGGTTTCACCTGCCGAGTAGCAAACCGTCTCAACTTATAAGGTTGCGGATAGGCTCTGGTTCAGGTGATAGGAATGGGGGAACGCTCTCACCGTCCCTATGCGAAGGGTACCGTATATACTCGAGTATAAGCCGACCCAAATATAAGCTGAGGCACCCAATTTTACCACAAAAAACCTGGGAAAGCTTCATAGGAGCCACTGCCTGCCTCACTCGAGTATAAGCCGAGGGCGGCTTTTTCAGCACAAAAAATGTGCTGAAAAACTAGGCTTATACTCGAGTATATAGGGTATTCCATTAAAGGAATCCAGGGACTCGGTGGTTTGGTCAACCTCTGAGAGGGGGTTGTGCCCGTGCCTGTGTCCAGGGGGAACTTTGGGTGGCAGAGAGAGTCTGTTCCTGGCTTTCCGCTTATCCAGGTGTTCACCCTTGGCTGACCTATGCTGGAACCCTGGGTCAGCGCTACCTGCGGAGCAGGGAGCTAGTCGAACCAGAGCCTATGCAACCACTTACTTGCTGTAATCAATAAAGTTGTGGCCTAAATTCTGCCAAAAACCAAACCAAAATTTGAGTTTGTCTGAATTTATTTAAAGGTCTGAACAGGCAATGACCGGCCCAACCTGACCCCTCATGGCTGACCAGGGATCTGAACCCTGCTCACCCAACTCTTAGCACAGCACTCTAATCACTACTGTACTTTGCACAGGCGGAAGTCCTCCCATCTTCCAACTGCTTAGGATTTAATTTTAACAAGCAAATACTCCACATCTTAGGCTGTGTGTTTTCATCCATGCAACCCCCTTCTCTAAAGCTCTTTGTCGAAGGTATCTCTGCGATATTGCCTCGGTTTCCTCCCTTGATGTGGTTACTTTCACATTACAACAAAAAATCAATAAAATGTAATCCAAAAACCTAGAGCAAAAGATTATTTTCCCAGGGTTTTGTCCCCCCCCCCCCCCGTCTCTCTCTCAAAAATCTCATTTGCCATGAGTCATCCTTTTTTTTATTATTATTTTTAAGATGAAACATGGGATGTGGAATATAAACAAGGAGGGGGTGAAATTGACTGTTCTTGATAAGCACAGCTTGCAGCCCCAATTGGTACTGTTAAAATTCCATACCTCAAATTCAGTCTCAAAATTATATACTGCCTATTATTTATTGTTATTGTTATGATGATTAAGTTGCCTCTGCCCAAAGGCACCCTCAGCCTTTAACACACTAATAGTAAACTTACTTCAGCCATATAAGTGCACCAATAGTTCCAACTCCCCAGGGCCCAAATGAAAATCAACAAACTGATTTATGTTCCCTATTATGGCTTCTTGCTGTTGTTCTCTGAGCGCATTTCCCAAATCCTGACTCCATCATGTCCTCAGTGGCATCAACCAGGGTGCAATGCATTCCAGCTGCCTCCACCCTGCCCAAATATGAGCTCCCGCCTTCCTCAAGAGCCTCTCAAGCCTGTCCTGCCATCCTGCTTGAACTACCTAGTTATGTCGTGAAAGTAGCAAACATGGGCTGTATCTGGAGGCCTCTCTGTGATGCGGGTGGCGCTGTGGTCTAAACCACTGAGCCTAGGGCTTGCTGATCAGAAGGTCAGCGGTTCGAATCCCCGTGACGGGGTGAGCTCCCGTTGCTCAGTCCCAGCTCCTGCCAACCTAGCAGTTCAAAAGCACGTCAAAGTGCAAGTAGATGAATAGGTACCGCTCCGGCAGGAAGGTAAACGGCGTTTCCGTGCGCTGCTCTGGTTCGCCAGAAGTGGCTTAGTCATGCTGGCCACATGACCTGGAAGCTGTACACTGGCTCCCTCGGCCAATAAAGCGAGATGAGCACCGCAACCCCAGAGTTGTCCGCAACTGGATCTAATGGTCAGGGGTCCCTTTACCTTTACCTGTGATGGAACTATTCCCCCATCCCATGAGCCTTAAGTGCTGTATACAATGTCAGGGACCCTAGGAAAAATAGTTTTCCACATTGATTGTCAGTCTCCCTTGAAACTTAGGGAAGGACTGTAACTCGGTGGCAGAGCAAATCCTTCTCATGTAGGAGGTCTTAGATTCAACCCCCAGTCTCTCCTCAAAGGGATGATAAACACTCCTGTCACAAAGTCTGGAAAGTCACTTACAGTGTAGACCATTCTGAGCTGGGTGTCCTATCGGCTTGACTCAGCAGGGTGGGTTGCCGGTACCCAGGGCCATCCACCCTACTGACCAAGCACCAGTTGATCTGTAGATGTTGTTGTGGCTATTGATGGTGAAGCTGCCATTATCTAATAGTCTATTGTTCTCACTCCTTAAATGTATTTCACTAACTACAGACTGTCCTCACACTCTTCAATCAAAATATTACAGTCGCACACCTGTGAACAAGACAAAATATTAATATTTTGAGACGTAATAAGAGAAAAAAGATGTATTGAAAATAGCTGGGATAAAGGAAATCATATTCGGCATCTTTTATTGTTCTTTAAAAAAAATGCAGTTCCTGCAAAATGAAAGCTGAATTGGTCATAAAGTGACGAAAATAGCTGTTTATTTGGCCGTTTTCCTATGTCGCAAAGGCTGAAATTTCAATTCAGTGGAGGAGGGTCAATATATTAACCGATATGCATGAAATTTTAGATACAGCTATATAATCCCTATTGTAGTAAGATAAGACCTTTGGAGTAGGCATTTTCAAAAAAATAAAGTTTTTAATGAACTGCCCTACCAGGGCATACAAGCTGCTGATGCCCAGTTGACGTGGCCCTTGGTGGGCGAATCCCTCCAAACTACAGACAAGTAAGTCAATGGGCATTTGGGCTAGGCATTTTTTGAAATGGAGAGAAATGGAGGTCAGTGAGAAAGAGAGGGGGAAGGAGAGGGAGGAAGGGAGGGAGGGAGAGGGAGAGGTCTAATTTTTAAAAATCCAGAGTAAAATTGGATAGAATTTGCAAGCAAAGTCGCCCATGCTGAGAGCATGGATCATTTCAAATTTCAGAAGGACACTTACAGTGCCTTCTCTCATAACTGCAGCCTTTATTGTTCTGGGATGGGTAAAAAGTAATCACTTAATATCCTCTGGTGTTTTGTGGGCAATTAATCTGAAAATCACAAATGTGTTTCCTCCGCACCAAGAAACGTTACTTGCAGATGAATAAGTTTAAGGGCTTTTGTGCAAGGCACCTTAAAAAAGTTTATATTTGTGGGCTATAAAAGGGGTTTGCTTATTTGCTTGACCTGCAAGTCACAACAGTCTCTCTCCCCCACCCCAGCCCCACAACTCCGGTGCTTGATTCACCTTCACAGCAGACACTTGCGAGCCACATTTGAAAACAAGCAAGCAAGTAAATGTTTGGTTTGGTGAGGCACCACAAAGCACTTCAGGGGTCAACGTTTCATCTTGTGTCACCTTGTAAGCCCTAAATCCCTCTGAAGCACCAGAATTTTGCTCTGGGTTCATCCAAACCCAATGCACATCCTTAATAAATTCACCTTATTATTCACTAGCACCTTTGCTAGTGAAAAGCTCTTCTGGTTTCCTTTTTTCAGAGAAAGAAGGGATGCAAAAGCTATTTAGGAATCACTGATCTAAGGCTAGTTGAAAGAGTGCCTGGAGCGGCTTCCAAGCTGACATTTCATTCGGGCCCAAGATGTCATTTTCCATAGCGCTGCACAAACAAGAGCGCTGGCAGGGGTGGCCACGGAGCGATGGAGGCTCATTCCCACTGCTAAGACGGTACAGCTGGGTATCGGCAAAGTGTAACCTGTCAAACAAAGCACTCAGGGTTTCGTCGGACCCAGTCAAGATTTCAAGTCCTTTTAAAAAAAATTGCTCATCTTGGGCGCTCATTGCTTGTGACAAGGCCTTTCGGTGTGACACGTTGTCAGAGGCAACTGGAAATCCAACACTTTAAGCGGGGAGGGGGCAATCAGCCTAACCTAAGGGCTAGCTTACACTTTAAGCTACTTCCTGAAGTGTCTCTTATGATGGGGAAAAAGGGGAAACAGCTTATGCCCAGCAGTTCATCACGAAGATTCAGTCATTTTCACTCTGCCACCTCTCACAGACAGTGGCACAATTGCAGAATGTCAGGTCTTCACTAATGATCTGAGCTCTCCCCACTCCGCAATGGAAAAGCGTGTTCTCCTTCATGGAGAGCACGTGTTGCGGTGGGGGCCAGCGAGTCACCCCTCTGTTGCTGGGCAGGATCGTATGGATGGCCACTGTTGTGATTGGACCCTGGGTGTTGTTGGGGAGAATTGTATGTTGCAATTTATTGATGGACAGCCCAGCGGATATATATTGGTGGGCTTGCAATGTGATCCCCCTCTTGGCTGTGTGCTTCTGATCACCCGCTCTCCCTGCCTATATTTTAGGCCTCTGCGTTGACATTGCTATGCCTGTCATGGGGTCATCTGCTGTTGGGGCAGGGGCCTGGTAGGAATTTTTCCATTTGGCTGATTGGCTGGTGCCATTTGGTTTTCGCCTACTGCGTAGCAATTAGTCACAACTTGTAAGGTTGGCGGTTAGGCATTGGTTATTATGTTGGTTGGAGGAGGGGTTATGATTGACTGTGTCTGCCCCTCCAATTGTTGCTGGTGTTAGGGGAATTCCGTTAAAGGAATCCAGGGGCTCAATGCTTTTTGTCCGAACCCCCGGTCGGGGGCTAGGGCCATGCAAGAGCACTGGGAGCCTGAGGGGAGAGGGGAGGGTCAGACCACCCGGCTCCCTTTATCTCTCCAGAGGGTTTTCCCCTTACTGACGGTCATCAGTTCTGTCCCCTGTGGGAAAGATAGTCTTAACCAATGCCTAAGCAACCACTCACATTGTTTGTATTTTAATAAAGTTGTGGCCAAAATCATGCCAAAAAACAAAACTAAAATTCTGACTGATGTGTGAATTATTTGAGGGGTGGTTTGGGGACCTCGACACGCAATAGCAATATGTGCAATTTCCCTTACTCCAGAGGCTGCTCCATTAGGGCAAATGGAACATTGCTCCACCAAGCTCCTCCTGCCTGCCTTACAGTCCAGGGTTGGACATGACATGTCAGCTTCCTCCTCCTGAGTCTCAGCACTGCTCTTGTAAACTCAGCAGGGAAGAGGAGGCTGGGACAAAACTGGAATTAGCTGGCTCTGCCTTTCATTGGCTCTGCCTCCACCTACTGTTGGGGATCCCTGACTTCTGCCCCACCAGCCGTAATGGGCACCAGCCACCACTGTCCATAATGCAACAATCCAGCCTTGTATTTGAAGACCCTTCTCTCATTCTGCTGAGTAGAGACCTGGACTTCTGCCTCTGTCTTGTTATATTTCCCCCCGCATATATCTTTAACCCCGTCCTGCAAAGCTACTCCTGGATTTGAAATCAGTGGAAAGCAAGCTGTTGCAGGGCATGCAAAGATGACCTGAGCAAAGTCTTCCATGCTGCACAATAGTGGTTGGCAACAAAAACAGCAACAAGCATGTTATATAGCACTTTCAACTTTTCAGAATAGGGATGTTGGAGAGTTCCAACAAAAGCAGGAGCAGAAATTGCCATTACGCACTTATTTGTCTCATATCTGTAATGGAAATCAATCCAATGTATACAACTGGTACTGGCAGTTATTGATATGTAATCAATTACTTCCCCGTGGTCACTATTTGCATTGCATTTCCTTTGCACTGAAGTAAACAGGGTGGAATAATGTGATGACAATGTAATTTACATGTTACATAATTAATTACACAAGTTACATAAGCAATTACACGAGTTACATAATTTCCCTGCACTGTGCAGCAAGATAAGAAATGTGATTTTGGGCAGAAGATGATTTGCAGCGGAACAGAAGCGGGGCTGGATGTGATGAATACAGGGCAGAATGCAAAACAATGTCTTCTTGCATCCCTAGTCCAGGGTGCTTTCCATATACTATTACAAAAACCATGTAATACAGGGATGGGGAACCTGTGGATCTCCAGGTGCTGCTGGACATCAGCCTTGCCCATTGGCCATACTGGCTACAGAGCTGTTCAGGCCCAGTAGTTCGTCATACAAATTACGTACAGCTTAACACTGCCTTGCAGTCAGGGCCGGCGCTTCCATTTAGGCGAACTAGGCAGTTGCCTAGGGTGCCCAAATGGAGGGGGTGCTGGCCAGCCTGCCCCCCGCCCCCTGCCGCCGCCCGCCGCCGCCCGGTGCCGCCCCAACCAGTGGCAGAGCAAGCAGCTTGGGGCGAAAACCGCGGCGGCGGGGGCGCCAAAATGGAGGGGGTGCTGGCCAGCCTGCCCCTCGCCCCCCCCGCTGCCGCCCAGTGCCGCCCCAACCAGCGACGAAAACCGCGGCGGCGTGGGGCGCCCGGCAGGGCAGGGGGCGGGGCACCATACGTCATGCGCAATGACGTCACGTGGCCCGCCCCCTCGCCTAGGGCGCCAAAATCCATGGCACCGGTCCTGCTTGCAGTAGCTACTCATGGTATCTCAGATGAGTTCCATGCATATCTACTATCTAAAGTCCGCTCCCAAAGAAATGCATTTTCTTTTCTTTTCTTTTCTTTTCTTTTCTTTTCTTTTCTTTTCTTTTCTTTTCTTTTCTTTTCTTTTCTTTTCTTTTCTTTTCTTCTTTTCTTTTCTTTTCTTTTCTTTTCTTTTCTTTGCAGAGCATACAAAAAAAATATCTAGCTGAAACAACTTTCATCTTTATAATGACAACTGAAGAGCCCGGTAGGGCCTTCTTCATCTAAATGTCATGTTCGCAGCAACTGAGTCTACCTTTTATTGACTCTCGGGCCCTTAAGGATCTTCAAACAAACTGCTGTGGAGGACAGGCATAAGGGGTCAGAGAACAGGTCTGACACGGCTCAGATTATCATTATGAAGCCGTGAACACAAGGATCAAGGATGACAGCGGAATCAAATAAGAAGAGGATCAAGGGCAACAGGTGAACCAAACCAGAAGGTCCTCACTCTTAAGATGACGGCCTAGGATTGTGGTTCAGCAGTAGAGCAGACACTTCAAAAGCAGAAGGTATCAGGTTCAATCCATAGAATCTGTGCATTTCCAGGGCTCCTCTGTGTGGTCTGCTTATTTAGCCTTTAGCTGGACTTGCTTGCACAAAGCTTGCATGGCAGCTAGGCTACGTCTGGTCTTTACTGAATATTTGTTCTGATTTGCTTGCACAAAGCTTACACAGTGGTTAAACTATGTCCAGTCATCAATGAGAGTTCATCATTATTTGTTTTCAGAAAAGTTATACAACAATGAGCACTCTTCCCAAATTTATCCTGATTTGCTTTCTGGGGTGTATTTTCCTATAAATTATCAATTCATCTCACACATTTCGGTGCATTTTCTATCACTAACCGCAGAAAGTCCTTTTCCCCCAATGGATTTGTTGCACTAGGATGATAGAGCACTTACATTTCCTGCAAAATAGTGACAGTCTGGGTGAAGCCCAAGGCATTAATCTCCCAACCCCAAGGAGACAAGATGAAGGAGCTAGGATCACAGGGAGAGCCTCATTTTCCACTATGAACAGAATGGGACACAAATGGGTTTTGTTTTTGCTTTTTTTTAAGGGAGAAAAGATGGTGGGGAAACTCTTGGCCACCACATATTAGACCAAAGTAGGGTTGGGTGGACCAGTCTGTACCCAGTTTGCATCATGTTTGCATGCGCTGCACTTGATATTAGCCAAAAGGGCCAAGAAGCATACCCAATAAAAATATGTCATGGCTTTTGGCCTTTGGCTAGAACAATAAGCTTTTTAACTAATAAAAATAATACTTTAAAAAAAGTTTGCATGTGCTTCTTCATAAATTCCTTCCATTCTGTTTCTCTACAAATTTGTGATTTTTTTTTAAAAAAAATCTGCATAGAATTTCATATTTAGAAAAATATATAAATATGTATTTTATAAAAAATATATATTTCTTGCTATATAATGAAATTGTAAGGCTGTTGCCATGTTGCAGTCCTCATGGACTGCAATAGGTGGCTGTAGCAACTCCAGTATGGTGACAGAATATCAGAATAGCAAACAAACAAGTGAGCAGGTGAGCTGTTTAAGCATCAATGGAACAGGGTTTAAAGGATTAAAGGAAGGTGCTTCAGAGAATAGTTTGGATCATCCATAAGCAGGATGAGCAGCGAGATTCTGGGGGCCAGAGCATTGTTCCATCTCCTCCAGACCTAACGTTGTTTGCAAAAAGGCACTTCCTAAGCATCCCACTGCCCCTATCGATGGGTGCAGATAAAGTAACGCAGGCAAAGTAGGTTTGGAACCTACAACAGACACCTCTAGCCAGACATCTCCTGGGATTTCATCCAACCTGTTAATAATACAAAGAAGCTGTTTTTATTGGAATACCTCATAATATGATTTAAGATGGGGAATTCCTGGGCCTCTCTTAATATGTGGGCAATAGAGAGGGTGATGGTTCACCCTACTACTTTTACCATCAAAGGAAAGCCATTAAGGAAAGCCTGCCAGTGAGCAAATTGCACCTGCAGCCAGCAATGGCCCAGCCATGAGGCACACCAATGCCGTTGCCTCAGACGTGGGATCCAGAAAGATCCCACCTCCACCAGACTCTGCTGCCAGGGGTGGACCTTGGTGATATGGTGTCCTGTGCAAGGCCAACATTTAACAGCCCAGCCCAGCCCAAAGCCATCTTCCAAAAGTCAGGCAAGGGAGGCACCAGGCTTTGGGAAGGAGGCTTGAGGACTCTTGACAGGGTCCTAGAGTCCTCCCAACTAGACTTTGGAAAGGAGGAAGGGGGACTACGGGACCCTGTTCAAGAGTCCTCTAGCTTCCTCCCCAGAGCTTTTCATAGAGTTGGAAAGGGCCATGAGGGTTGTCAAGTCCAACCCTCTGCAATGTAGGAATCTTTTGCCCAATGTGGGGCTCGAACCCAAGACTCTGAAATTAAGAGTCTCATGCTCTACCAATTGAGCTATCTTAGGCCCTAGCTCGAATGCATCCTTGAATCCTGGCTGTTATGTATTGGTTTAATATGTATGCATGAGTTTCACTGTTAGTTCTGTAACTGCCTTTCCCGCTCCAGGGTGATTCAAATGGGAGCGGGAACAGTTGCTATTGGTTAACTTGTTAGCCAATTTGGATCCTTACTCTGATTGGGTCCCGCCAAAATATAAATGTATCCTTTCCCCTACTCCTGTTCCTGAGAGTATAAAAGGAGCTCTCCCTTTCCCTCCAGTCAGTCATGTTCCTACTGCAATAAAGAAGATTGTTCTTGTTAGACTTGACTCCTAGCATATCCTTGCTAGCATGCTGAATCACTACTCAGAGCTGAAATCACAAAGAGCTGAAATCATATAGACATTGCACCCACGACAGAACAACTGGCGACGAAGGTGGGATCGGAATTCTGAGGCTGCAAGGAGCCATTCCCTTGGCCCAGGTTCCGAGGACTGCCACCTGCTCTCAAGCCTACACTGACCAGCATCAGTCACCCAGACCAGCAGAAAAATGGATGCCGTCAGAGTGCTGGAACCCTTCCAGCTCAGCTCTCCACACAAGTGGGAAGATTACGTGGAGCGTTTTGAGTTCTACGCAGCAGCGCATGGTATTACAAATGCCATTAAGAAGCGGGCCACGTTTCTCAGCTGTTGTGGCCCAGAGACCTTCGAGCTCGCGAAGGCGCTGCTGGCGCCAGTTAAACTACAGGACGCTGATTGGTCTGACATCATAGCCAAAATGACCAATCACTTGGCTCCAACCGCAACCAAGATGTCCCGGCGGTTTGATTTCTACAAGCGGCAACAGCAAGCAGGGGAGTCCGCGGCTACGTTCCTAGCCGAACTCCGGAAGCTCGCCCAGCATTGCGGGTTCTCCAACCTTGAGGAGAGTCTTACAGATCGTTTTGTTTGTGGGCTTAGTAGCAGCAAGGCCCGCCGCCGCATCATGGCGAAAACCGAGGTCACCCTCGCCTCCGCTCTGCAGGAGGCCATTGCTACGGAAGCCACGGAGAAGGAAAGGTCTGCCGACGCACCCAAGCCAGTGAAAGCACCAGCAAGCACCACCCACTTCTTGGGAGACCCCGTGGCCAGTCCAGATCAGAGCCCTGTGCGTGGGGTTGAGTTGGTCCGCCAGAGCACCACCGCGCCCAAGAACCATCGCCCCGCTTGTGCCAGCTGTGGAGGACTCCACGACAGGAAGAATTGCCGTTTCCGCGACGTTACGTGTCGGGCATGCGGCCGGTTAGGCCACATTGAACGGGTCTGTCGTTCCACCACCAACCCTGCAGTGTCTCTGAGATCATCGCGCCGAAAGTCTGCGTCCAGTTCTCACCTTGTCGACGACTGCAACTACCTCACCGTGATAAACGGGCAGACCGTGCCCTTCCCTGCGCAGGAGAAGACAACCATCCGTATCCAGATTGAAGGGCATCCCTGCGACATGGAAGTGGACTCCGGGTCGGGATTTTCCATGGTCTCCGACCAAACTGCCCGCGCCTTCTTTCCGGGGGGTAAGTTTCCCTCATTGGAGCCTTTTCCAGCCACACTGCAGTCATACACAGCAGGCCGCATCTCAGTTTTGGGAATGTGCTCCGTCAAGGTACAATTCAGAGCTCGGACAGCCATACTGAAGCTCGTGATTGCTAGGGGTAACCGCCCTAGTCTGTTGGGCACAGACTGGTTTCCAGCATTGGGACTGGGGATTTCGGGGCTTAATTCTGTTACAGTTACTAATGAAAAATTTGATGTATTGTACCAGGAGTTTGCAATGCTTTTTGATGGATCCCTGGGGTGTTACAAGGGGCCCCCCATTGATTTTGCCCTTGATCCAAGTATTGCTCCCATCCGTTTTAAGCCCAGGCGAGTTCCCTTTGCCCTTAAGCCAAAAATTGATGCAGAATTAGACAAACTTGTAGCCCAAGGGGTGCTACAACCTGTTGAATCCGCCAGATGGGAGACCCCGATTGTCACGCCCTTGAAGGCAAATGGGGAGGTGCGCATATGCGGAGATTACAAGTGTACTATTAACAAAGCCTTACGGGGGAACTCATATCCCATTCCGGTAGTTTCTCAGTTGTTAGCAACGTTATCTGGGGGCACTGTGTTTGCAAAGCTTGACTTGGCTCAAGCCTACCAACAACTGCCAGTGTCAGAGCACTCTGCTGAGGCTCAGACCATCGTCACCCACAAAGGCGCATTTAGTGTAAAAAGACTCCAGTTTGGGGTCAGTGTCGCACCGGGAATCTTTCAGGGGCTTATGGAGCGCCTCCTACGGGGGCTTCCAGGGGTCTTGCCCTATTTTGATGATGTTCTTATTGCTGGGAAAAATGCTCAGGACCTGCTTGAGCGCGTCCGCACTGTATTAACTAGATTGCAGGATGTGGGGCTTAAGCTTAAAAAGGAGAAGTGCGTTTTTGGGGTGCCCAAGGTTGATTTTTTGGGGTATGAAATTGATGCAGCTGGCATCCACCCCACAGCGGCCAAGACTCGGGCCATCGCGGAGGCCCCTCGGCCGGGGAACAAAACTGAACTGCAGGCCTTCTTAGGCCTTCTCAACTTTTACCACGCCTTTCTCCCTCACAAGGCAACCATTGCAGAGCCCCTCCACAGATTGTTAGAAAAGAAAAGCAGTTGGTGTTGGACCCAGGTCCATCAAAGGGCATTTGATGCGCTTAAGGGCATGTTGTCGAACCGGAGCGTTCTCGCCCATTTTGACGAGTCCAAGCCGCTGGTGTTAGCGTGCGACGCGTCGCAGTATGGTCTGGGGGCTGTCCTTAGCCACAGGGACCCTGATGGGAGTGAGCGGCCAATTTCATTTTATTCACGGACTCTGACCACAACAGAGCGCAACTACGCCCAAATAGACAAGGAGGCTTTGGCCATTGTGGCAGGTGTTAAGAAGTTCCATGATTATGTATACGGCCGGCCTTTCACCATCCAGACCGATCACAAGCCCCTACTAGGGTTGTTCGTCCCTCACAAACAGACCCCTCAGATGCTCTCTCCTCGTATGCTCCGTTGGTCCATATTTTTAAATGGGTATCAGTATGAGTTGTGTCATGTAAAGGGTACACATCTCTGCCATGCGGATGCCCTAAGCCGTCTGCCCTTGCCCCATATCTCCGATGGGGACCCTGCGCCTGCTGAGCGCGTCATGATGTTGGAGGCGCTGCCGGGCCCTCCAGTCACAGCCCCCGAAATTGCCGCCCGTACAATGAGAGACCCCGTCCTTGCCCGTGTCCTTGCTTGGGTGGGGAGGGGATGGCCAGGGGGTCCCCAGCCAGAGTGTTTCAAGGCGTTCAAGACCAGGCAGCATGAGCTCTCGCTGCACCGGGGGTGCCTGCTGTGGGGGGACAGAGTGATCATTCCGGAACCTCTAAGAAACAGGGTGCTGGGCATACTCCACATGGGGCACCCAGGTATGGTCCGAATGAAATCCTTGGCTAGGTGCTATGTGTGGTGGCCAGGGATGGACCAGGACATTGAGAATTGGGTACGAACGTGCACCTCATGTCAGGAGGTGAGGCCTGACGTACCTAGGGCACCAGTCCACTGGTGGGAGCAGGCGCGGACTCCTTGGAGCCGTCTGCACATTGACTTTGCAGGACCCTACCAAGGGAAGGTATTCCTAGTAGTGGTGGATGCCTATTCAAAGTGGTTGGAAGTGGCAATAGTTCCCAGCATGACCTCCGCTGCAGTCATTCGGGTGTTGAGGCAGCTGTTCGCAACCCACGGGCTGCCAGAGACTATTGTGTCGGACAATGGGATGGCCTTTGTGTCTCAGGAATTTAAGGCATTCCTGGCGGACAACTTCATTAGGGGGGCAACGTCGGCCCCGTTCCACCCATCATCAAATGGACAGGCAGAGCGGATGGTACGTACGGCGAAAGAGACTATTGCTCGCTTGCTGGAGGGGGACTGGGCAGCCAGAATTGCCCGGATGTTATTCTTGCAGCATGCCACACCCTGCACCACCACGGGCAAGTCGCCCGCTGAACTATTGATGGGTCGTCGGCTGGTCACCATCATGGACTTTGTACACCCAGACAAAAACCCGTCCCGTCCTGCTCGAGCAAGGCCAGAGGCCGAAAAGGACACTACGCGATACCTTGCTCCTGAAGAGCTAGTCTGGGTGCGAAACTACGCCAGGGGTCCGGCATGGGTGCCAGGTGTTGTCACCCGCGCCAGTGGACCAGTCTCGTATTTTGTCACGCTGGACGATGGTCGGGTGATGCGGCGACATATTGATCAGCTGCGCCGACGTGCCCCCAACCGTACCCAAAGTGACGGGGACCAGAGTGACGGAGTCTCATCTGACCTAGAGGAAATACTGCCTGGTACCTGTTCCTTGCAGCCATCTGCCCAGACCAGTTCCAGCGACTCGGATTTGCCTCCGCCGGAAGGTAGCAGCATCGCCGTTTCCCCAGAGATTCTGCCCCCAGCCAGTGATGTGTCTCCACCACCCAGCCTGCCTGTTACACCACCGTCACCCCAAGTTCAGGAGCAGCAAACACCAGCCACTCCTGTTGCTAGTAGATCCCAACGGGAACGCCGGCCACCAAATTACTTGAGGGACTTTGAGTGCTCAGCGCACTAGGAGGGGAGGGGTGTTATGTATTGGTTTAATATGTATGCATGAGTTTCACTGTTAGTTCTGTAACTGCCTTTCCCGCTCCAGGGTGATTCAAATGGGAGCGGGAACAGTTGCTATTGGTTAACTTGTTAGCCAATTTGGATCCTTACTCTGATTGGGTCCCGCCAAAATATAAATGTATCCTTTCCCCTACTCCTGTTCCTGAGAGTATAAAAGGAGCTCTCCCTTTCCCTCCAGTCAGTCATGTTCCTACTGCAATAAAGAAGATTGTTCTTGTTAGACTTGACTCCTAGCATATCCTTGCTAGCATGCTGAATCACTACTCAGAGCTGAAATCACAAAGAGCTGAAATCATATAGACATTGCACCCACGACAGAACACTGGCAATGGCTCATGCTTCCATGGATGGAGGATAAAGACGGGTGTGTGAGTGTGGGTCCATAGAAACTAGGCTAAGTACAGAGGTATAAGTTACATTCATTGCTCTGCCCAGTCTTGCCCACCTGGAAGGTTGCCCAGAAGGGAAGACAGTCCTCAGGCAGAAAATGGCTGCCCTTGGCTTAAAGAGAGCCACTCGGCTATTTTGTGTGGGTATCAGTTTATTTCCTGCAATCTGGAAAGGGCGGATTGTCCTGACCGGAAGCACAGCAAATGATTCAGCCTTTGTGGTGCAAAAAGGAGCTCTGATTCCCACCCACCCACCCCAGTAGCCCATGAACAACTCAAATGCAGCGTTCCACAATGGGACTCTCAATATGCTTAATTACAACCGCATGCAGGGAACAGAGCCTTGTTTACAGCTTCATTTTTGTCTCAGTCACAATCATCAGCGCCGTGATTCATGCAGGTGAGTCCGGGGATAGAACAATCAAATCATCACTCTCTTTATTTATCAGTATTCAAAAAGGAAATTTTGCCAAAATATACCAAACCAAACCAAGAACCATGACTATAAAATTACTAGAAACTGTATCACATTATAGAACACCAGGCACAGGAAGCAAACTTATAACTTTGCTAAAATTAGGCCCAGGTGAGTTTTACATGCAGCAGCAGAATATTTAGGCACCTTGGAAGAGGTGGGTGTGTTCTGATCCGAAGGAAGCAAGATAAAATTTACACTATATAAGAACATGAGTTGTTGATTCTACTTCTTCAGGGGCTTTTACATTGACAATATACATCTTTTCCTTTGTGCAACAATTTTCCAGGCAGAGGGCCTTCTCGGTAGTGGCGCCTTCCCTGTGGAATGCCCTCCCATCAGATGTCAAGGAAATAAACAACTATCTGACTTTTAGAAGACATTTAGAAGACTTTTAGAAAACAGGCAGCCCTGTTTAGGGAAGTTTTTAATGTTTGATGTTTTATCGTGTTTTTAATATTCTGTTGGGGGCTACCCAGAGTGGCTGGGGAAACCCAGCCAGATGGGTGGGGTATGTATGTATGTATGTATGTATGTATGTATGTATGTATGTATGAATAAATAATTCATTCATTCATTCATTCATTCATTCATTCATTCTTTCCACCAAGGCAAGCAGTAAACCGCTGCATGACTTAATACTACACTGGGTACCACCCTCTGAATAATTGAAGCTGCCTAAGGTAGGTGGGTCATACTTGCAGCCACCTAGAGATGCCCTCCTAGATGAAATCTGTAGATCACAATGGAACTTGAAAGACTTGGGACCGGGGACGCCAACTTCTCAAAAAGATTGCAGGGGTCCATTGTGACATCCTGACATCACACATGTGACATTGTGAAGAGTCAGGGGGCGGAGCTGAATGCAGTGGCAGCACAGCCCCAGCAGCTGGCGGCCCCCATCCTCCCCCTCCCCCTGCCATGCAATGGAAAGATGGGGGAGGCTGTCCTCAGCCAATGGTGGTGGCAGCAGCAAGAAGAGAAGGAGGAGTGGTCGGCTACTGAAGCCATACCACGCTTGGATCCGGATTTGCCCTCTGAAAAATGGGGGCCGCCCCCTCAAAAACAACATTGAGGGCCCCAAAGTGCCTCGGTCCCTAAGAGTTGGTGCATATGCTTGGGACCCTTTCTGATGTCTTCTTTCTTGTACTTTCACAATGATTTATGCATTTGTGATGATGGTATAAACAGCCTTGGCCCAGTATACCTGAAGGAGCGTCTCCAGCCCCATCATTCTGCCCGGATACTGAGGTCCAGCGCCGAGGGCCTTCTGGCGGTTCCCTCACTGTGAGAAGTGAGGTTACAGGGAACCAGGCAGAGGGCCTTCTCGGTAGTGGCACCCACCCTGTGGAACACCCTCCCACCAGTTGTCAAAGAGAAAAACAACTCTCCGACTTTTAGAAGACATCTGAAGGCAGCCCTGTTTAGGGAAGTTTTTTATGTTTGAAGTTTTATTCTGTTTTTAATGTTCTGTTGAAAGCCGTCCAGAGTGTCTGGGGAAACCCAGCCAGATGGGTGGGATAGAAATAATAAATTATTATTATCAGGGCTGTTATACTCAGTCTCGCTTCCTATGCCTGCAAAGGTTAGGGGGTGTACATACAGTTTCATTTTTAATCAGTGCCTGTCTCGTAACATCCTGCTGAAATCTTGTAGCCTTTCATATCGCAAATGTTCTGGTTTATTTCTTTTAACCTTACTTTTGTTGACATATAGCACAAGAGTGCCCGACCAGATGCCAAAAATGTCTTGACACTGGAGAAGCACCATAGAGCAACTAGGAAAGCAGAGTGAGATTTGGATGGTCCAGTATCAATCTACCACTAATTTGTATCAATAGCATGTTGCAGACTAAACCCAGAAAGAACTAAAAGATAAAAAAAAAACCAGACCCAGCCAATGCTATCAGAGAAGACCACAGCTGGAAGGAATGGCTGGCTGAGCAGCCAAAGAAGCATCAGTGCCCAGCCAGCAACAATCCAAGAGTGCCAGATGTTGATGCCAGCATTCCTGCAGGAGTGGCATTCCTTACCCAGAGTTTCTATGTGACAGCGATATTCAAACCCAAAGGCTGACTGATCTGAGTTTTTAAAATGACCTTCCAGGAGTAAGGACACAAGACGAGCTTGCTCCATCAACTCAGTTGGCCAACTAGCCCATCATCCTGTCTTCAAAGTGGCCAACCAGGTGTTGGTGCTTCTCGGTGGGAGACGGCCCTCTCCCGGCACCGGTCCGGAGCACATAGCACAGCATTCACCCCTCCGGACGTCGAAGCACGACATGCATCCAAAAATGCATGCACATAGTAAACAGCAGAGTCCTAGCAGAAGCTGAGACTGCAGACGCGTGGCATCTGAGTTTAGTTCTTTATTTACAGGATCCAAATTAAGAACAGAGCAATCATGACGTGTTTCTCTCCTCCACCGAGAGTCAGAACAAAGAACAAAAAGAGCAGAAGTGGTACACAGATTCTGGCGGCTAACAGATTGAGGTTGAATCCTGACAAGACAGAAGTACTGTTTTTGGGGGACAGGGGGCGGGCGGGTGTGGGGGATTCCCTGGCCCTGAACGGGGTAACTGTGCCCCTGAAGGACCAGGTGCGCAGCCTGGGAGTCATTTTGGACTCACAGCTGTCCATGGAAGCGCAGGTTAATTCTGTGTCCAGGGCGGCTGTCTACCAGCTCCATCTGGTACGCAGGCTGAGACCCTACATGCCCACGGACACTCTTGCCAGAGTGCTAAATGCTCTAGTTATCTCCCGCTTGGACTACTGCAATGCGCTCTACGTGGGGCTACCTTTGAAGGTGACCCGGAAACTGCAACTAATCCAGAATGCGGCAGCTAGACTGGTGACTGGGAGTGGCCGCCGGGACCACATAACACTGGTCCTGAGAGATCTACATTGGCTCCCAGTACGTTTCTGAACACAATTCAAAGTGTTGGTCCTGACCTTTAAAGCCCTAAACGGCCTCGGTCCTGTATACCTGAAGGAGCATCTCCACCCCCATCATTCTGCCCCATCATTCTGCCCAGACACTGAGATCCAGCGCCGAGGGCCTTCTGGCGGCTCCCCTCACTGCGAGAAGCAAAGCTACAGGGAACCAGGCAGAGGGTCTTCTCGGTAGTGGCGCCCGCCCTGTGGAATGCCCTCCCATCAGAGGTTAAAGGGATCAACAACTACACGACATTTAGAAAATACCTGAAGGCAGCCCTGTTTAGGGAAGTTTTTTAATCTGTGATGTGTTAATGTATTTTAATGTCTGCTGGAAGCCGCCCAGAGTGGTTGGGGAGACCAGCCAGATGGGCGGGGTACAAATAATAAATTATTATTATTATTATTATTATTATTATTATTATTATTATTATTACACAGTGTCTTCCGTTCTCACGCTTCCAAAGCATGGAATGTAAACACACAGAGCATGTGATCTAATAGTCACACACTCAGCAATGGGAGAGAATGAAAATACTGACACCAGGTGCCTATGGGAAGCCTGCCATGAAAGCACTCTGCCTCCTGCAGTTTCCAGGAACTGGCATTCCAAAGCATGGTTACCTCCAATGGTGGGAGCAGAGCACAGCCATCATGGCTAGCAGCCACTGGTTGCCTTTGTCCTCTGTGGATGTGTCTCATCTTCTTTAGAAGCCATCCCAAGTGGTGGCCTCTTGCCAGGTGGCCTCTTGATGAAGCCTTAAGCTACTGAAGGTAATGGGGCCCTTCATATGTCCAGCTGTCCTTTGTCAACAACAAATTGTCACTGTTTTTTTTTTTTTGTGATGAATATATGCTATATGGTAATTTATGGACCTAATAGGTATCGAAAGCCATTTGCACATAACAAAATATGTATTTTATCAAAGTAATTGTTGAACTGAAATACAATTAAGAAGAAGTATATTAATAGGACGCCTGACTGTTAGATCCGGTCGCGGACGACTCTGGGGTTGTGGCACTCATCTCGCATTATTGGCCGAGGGAGCCGGCATACAGCTTCTGGGTCATGTGGGCCAGCATGACTAAGCCGCTTCTGGCGAACCAGAGCAGCGCACGGAAACGCCGTTTACCTTCCCGCCGGAGCGGTACCTATTTATCTACTTGCACTTTGACGTGCTTTTGAACTGCTAGGTTGGCAGGAGCAGGACCGAGTAACAGGAACTCACCCTGTACGGGGATTCAAACCACCGACCTTCTGATTGGCAAGCCTAGGCTCTGTGGTTTAGACCACAGTGCCACCCGCGTCCAGTATATTAATAGTGAATACAATTAAGAAGAAGTATATTAAAAGTGAATTAATTATTAAGCTTGAGAATCAAGGTACCACTGTATATAGAAATGAGCAAACCAGTGATATTCTAGGGAGCATGCTAGTAGGCGGGGCCCATTACTTACACCATAGGAGCCTACACAACACAAAACACTGTTGCTGTCTATAGGTTTTATTTTATTTGTTTGTTATCTTATATTTTGGAAATGTACATCCAGTGTTGTTTTTCCTTTAATTTTTTTGGCCCCCCAAGAGGGTGGGACCTAAGCTACAGCTTATTTAGCTTATACATAAATCTGGCACTGCCAGTGAATTTTACAGTTTCACTAAGTGCTGTCCTCTGCTTTGAATCTTCCAGCATTCAACTCCGTCGAATGTCCCAAAGTTGTTTACACGACTTGAGGCATCCATGTGACTTGAGAAATCGAAGGCTGGAGGATCCTTTTCTTATAATGCCATCTCTCAATACACCAGGTTACATTAAGACGTATCCAAAACAAGGGCTTTATCTAATGAAGGATTGCCAAAATGTCACCTTTGATTTACTGCAGGGGGAGAAAGGAGATCTATCCATTACACTGAGGTATTAAGTGCTAGTTCTGACAAATAGACTTAGGAGGTTAAGCATCCCTGTGAAGGAAGCCTTTCAATCGGGAAACAAAGGGCATTGTTTTGTAGAAGACCCATTGAAGTGAACATGAACAGCACTACTGATGTTGGAGCAGTAGCAATGACAGCAACACTTGGACTCTATAAGTTGAACCCGAAATAAAATGTTGCCGTATCAAATCGTTTCCAGCCAGTCAGCTATGTCATTGCTAGTCAGCCAGTCAGCTATGTCACTTAGTCACTGATCCATGGACTGGTTTTAGTGTTTTGTTTTGAAGGGGGGATTCTTTTATTGGCTGTGGATGTGCTTTAAATGTATGGAGTGGGTGTGACCTTTTAAAAATATATCGCAACATATAAGAACACCTACTGTAAGAGCAGGTATGCGGGTGGCGCTGTGGTCTAAACCAGTGTTTCCCAACCTAATCTAGGCAACGGCACACTTGAATCAATGAAAAAATCTCGCGGCACACGCTCCTCCCCCACCCGGCTGTGCCGGGTCTCCTGACCCAGAGTTACCTCTGGGATCAGCTGTAGCGCGGCGCGCGCGAGGTTTCCAGTCGGGATTCTCGCGCGAGGCTGCTGTTGCTGCTGCTGCTGCTGCAGCAGCCAAGGGAGCAGCGCCGCCCTGGCTTCCGCTTCGCCCGCGGGCTCCAGCAGCGCTGCCGCCACGGTCCTGTGCAGCCCTGGGCTGCAGGTCCCTTTTTCCGCGGCACATCAGCCGGTGTCTCGCGGCACGGCACACCGGTTGGGAAATGCTGGTCTAAACCACTGATCCTAGCAGCGGTGGCTAACCTTGACACTCCAGATGTTTTGGAACTACAACTCCATCATCCCTAGCTAACAGGACCAGTGGTCAGGGATGATGGGAGTTGTAGTTCCAAAACATCTGGAGTGTCAAGGTTAGCCACCACTGGCCTAGGGGTTGCCGATCAGAAGGTCGGCGGTTCGAATCCTGCGACGGGGTGAGCTCCGTTGCTCGGTCCCTGCTCCTGCCAACCTAGCAGTTCGAAAGCACGTCAAAATGCAAGTACATAAATAGGTACCGCTCCGGCGGGAAGGTAAACGGCGTTTCCGTGCGCTGCTCTGGTTCGCCAGAAGCGGCTTAGTCATGCTGGCCACATGACCCGGAAGCTGTCTGCGGACAAACGCCGGCTCCCTTGGCCAGTAAGGCGAGATGAGCACCGCAACCCCAGTCATCTGCGACTGGACCTAATGGTCAGGGGTTCCTTTACCTTTACTGTAAGAACATCTAAAAAGAATCACATACCTTCATAGATAAAAAGTTAAGAATTTCCAGGAACCATATCTTTCAGCCATCAAATTTGTGGGTGAACAAGAATGTTTTAAAGTTCTTCCTAAACATTAACAATGAGAGAGGGAGACACATCGAGCCAGAGATACCAGTACCAGAAATTTAACACATTGGGACATATTATGTGGGCCTCACTTTCTTTTTGGCCTGAAGCTGTTATCCCCCTAAATTTTGCATTGGTGAAATCCTTGATATTTGCAGGTGTTTGTATACATTTAATGATGTTTCTGTCATGTGGGGATTAATAGCAGGAAAACAAAAGTGGATTCGCAAGCCCCTGTGGATGCCAAGAGACTTGTACTTTGAGCCTGGAAGGATAAATGCCAACCGTCTATTATGCAATAGTCTGAAGACCTTAATGCCCTGGTTACCTTTGAACATATTTCATATAGACGTCAAATTTGTGCAGTTACTTATTTTGACATCTGGATGTCTCTTATTAACTCATGCTCTGGTGGTTATTATATTTGTAATGTGAACTGGTTTTCTGTTACTATATACATATTATTTCTTCTGTTTCTTCCATATGTATATATATTTGTTATGGTACATTAGCACAATATTGCAAACAAAATAATAATAGCAACGACAACAACCTGGGACGTCTGCATGCAAGACAGATGCTCTACTTGGCAAGTATTAACCGCTCTCAATCTTAACCTGATAACTGGCATTTGTCCAGATTTTAATTTGTCTGAATTAATTTTGAGATGTATTTTAATTAATTGATGCCCGTTTTTATGTATTCTGTGTTATTTATATGATGTTAGCTGCTCTGAGCCCGGCTCCAGCCGGGGAGGCGGGGTACAGATAAATTATTATTATTATTATTATTATTATTATTATTATTATTATTATTATTATTGCCACTGAGCTAAAACACCTTCTGAGCATATAATGCTACTTTTTGCAGAGCCACTGGTCCATCCATCAAGCACAGCATTGTCTACCCTGATGAGAAACGATGGCTCTGCGGGACCCAGGTTCTAATCACCTGCAGGACTGGTGCTGGCAATTTTAGCGCCCTAGGCGAGGGGGCGGGCCACGTGACGTCATTATGTATGACGCACGTTGCGGAGCGGTGCCCCGCCCCCTGCAATGCCGGGCGCCCCTCGCCGCCGCAGTTTGCTTGCTCCGGCGCTGGTTGGGGCGGTGGGGGGCAGGCTGGCCAGCGCCCCCTCCATTTTGCCGCCCTCGCCGCCGCAGTTTTCGCTCCAACCTGCTTGCTCCGCCGCTGGTTGGGGCGGCACCGGGCGGCGGCGGGGGGCGGGGAGCAGGCTGGCCCAGCGCCCCCTCCATTTTGGCGCCCTAGGCAATTGCCTAGTTCGCCTAAATGGACGCGCCGGCCCTGATCACCTGCTAGTTGGCACCTCTTTAATTGCAGATTCCACAAATTGGACCTAGGACTTTCTGCATGCAAAGCGCATCTCTTCCACTGAGCTTAAACCCCACATTGGTCCCTGCTCCCTCGTGCAAGAGAATGATCAATGTCTCCGATGGATTTTGCATCCCAAATTGACGCACAAAAACTGGCCCAATTTCTGTAACCGGCATTCATTTGTGGCAGCTTCAGCACAGAAGAAAAGAAAATGTGCCCTTTTTCTTCTGCTAGTGTGCTTGGCAATGCAAAGGGAAATCTGCCTGACTTTCCAAAGGCTGCCACCCCCGGCAACACGCACCAAACAGCCGCTAATCGATATGTCCTTAACTCTTCAAACAAGGTTTGAACAAGAAACCAGAGAGGAGTAACTGCTGCTGCTAATCGTGCCTATAATGAGAGAGGCTCGGAGGAGAGTCCCACGGTAGCGCCTTGCAGGCATCGCGGCAAATAATTGAATCCATGGAAGATGCCGCCAGACAGAAGCGAAAGACAAACCAGGCAGAAAATGCTCACATATTATTAATTACATTTGTATCCTGTTCTTCCTCCCAAAGGAGTCCAGGGTGGCAAACACACAAGCAAAAGAACACAACGATTGTTTGTATCCGGGAGTCTTGGAGGAGGAATGCGCCTTTGGGGTGAAGTCAAACGCTTGGAGAGATACAGCACCTGCTGTGGCTGTGAGAGCCAATGTGGTGTAGTGTTAAGAGCGGTAGACTCGTAATCTGGGGAACCGGGTTCACGTCTCCTCTCCTCCGCATGCAGCTGCTGGGTGACCTTGGGCTAGTCACACTTCTCTGAAGTTTCTCAGCCCCACTCACCTCACAGAATGTTTTTTGTGGGGGAGGAAGGGAAAAGGAGAATGCTAGCGGCTTTGAGACTCCTTTGGGTAGTGATAAAGCGGGATATCAAATCCAAACTCTTCTCTTCTTCTTCTTCTGTAGAGACTGATGGAGCTGGGACAGATGAAGGCATCCGATTGTGTTATTTGTGGGACCTGCCTGGTGTTTTTACATGAGTAGAATGTGTGCTTTTATTTAAAATGCATCTCTGGGTTATTTGTGGGGCATAGGAATTCGTTCATTTTTTCCCCTTCAAAATATAGTCCGGCCCCCCACAAGGTCTGAGGGACAGTGGACCGGCCCCCCTGCTGAAAAAGTTTGCTGACCCTTGGTCCAGGGATTCCCATACGGTAGGGCTGATGTTGCCAGCCTTCATTGTAGCACAGAATTGGTCTGCCAAGAGGCCTGGTGTTTAAAGCCAGCTCTCCACAGAGCACGCCCTTCTTTCCTTTTCTTTTTGTATATAATTTTTATTTAGTTTTCTGTTTTATAATTTAAAATACTCATTTTACACCCTTAAGATATCAATGACTTCCCTTCTCCTCTTTCCGTGGTTCATTTTACATATCATAAATCTCTGCACATTTTACAAAAACTATACCATTCAGTATTCCATTATTGCATCCATCAAAACTTATTTACACTGTTGAATTTATCTTAATGCTGCCAGTGTTTTCAGCTGTACACAGTTATTTCCCATATATTCAATAAACGTTTTCCAATTTCTTTAAACGTATGTTCTTCTTGTTCTCTAATTCTATATGTTAAGTTTGTACATTGTGCATATTCTGTTGACTTAAGATGCCACTCTTCTTTAGTTGGGACCTTGCTCGTTTTCCATTTTGGGGCTAACAAAACATGAGCCGCAGTAGTAGCATACAGAAATAACCTTTTTTTGACATCTGGGGATTTCAGTCTGAGTTATCCACAACAGAAAGGACTCTGGGGTTGTTGTTTTTTTTTGGGGGGGAGAGTACTTTTAAGCATCCCCCCCCCGATTTGTTATGGATCATTTCCCAATACTCTTTTACCCTGTCCACAGAACATGCGCTTGGACATTCTCTGTTCTGTGGACATGGCCGTGTCAGCTTAGACATCACTGAGACACAGGCACACCAGCTTATCCTCGCGAATGAGAGTGCGCACGCCACATGAAGAAACAAATGAAAATATATATTCATTATTTTGAAGCACCTTTCAGAAACAAATTAAACTTCGGCCTTTTCCTGCTGAAAGTAACAAGCAAAATGAGAACGGGCCCTTTTCAGTGGTGGCTCCCTGCTTGTAGAATGCTCTCCCCCTGGGAGGTTCACCCGGTAACATTGTTACATATTCTCAGGTGTCAGGCAAAAACATTGCTTTTAATCAAGCCGTAGGCTTTTAACAATCTATGGCTTTTTTGCATAGGTTGGATATTTTAATGTAAGTTTGTTTCTGTTTTTTTAATATATATATATAGAGAGAGAGAGAGAGAGGAGAGGGAGAGAGAGAGAGAGAGAGAGAGAGAGAGAGAGAAGTATCATATATATAATGTATGTGTATATATACTTTTAAGGTATGTGTTGTTTGCTTAAAATATTGTGAGTTGCTTTGAGTTGCAATGGCAAAGCAGTGACTAGTAAATTTAAGAAATAATAAGAACTGGGATAGCTCACTTGGTATAGTGTGGGACTCGTAATTCAGGGTTGTGGGTTCGAGTCCCACATTGGGCGAAAGATTCCTGCATTGCAGGGGGTTGGACTAGATGACCCATGTAGAAGAAGATTCCACCTAAACATTAGGAAGAACTTCCTGACAGTAAGAGCTGTTCGACAGTGGAATTTGCTGCCAAGGAGTGTGGTGGAGTCTCCTTCTTTGGAGGTCTTTAAGCAGAGGCTTGACAGCCACCTGTCAGGAATGCTTTGATGGTGTTTCCTGCTTGGCAGGGGGTTGGACTGGATGGCCCTTGTGGTCTCTTCCAACTCTAGGATTCTATGATTCTATGTAGTCCCTTCCAACTCTACAACTCTATGAGTCTCTAAATAATAAGTCTAGCCTTGAAGCTCACAACTATAACATTCCAATACCTTGAAGTGTTTGCTTTGCAAAGAGAATTGGGCACCTTTAAGTGGAACAAAAAGAAGGGGGGGCATTGCCAATATCTTACACATTTCCTCTGAATGGAGAATTCCCTCTCTCCTCTGGCTGCAATCTCCATTGGACAAAACTACAAGGGCATAAAAACCACAGGAAAAAAAAGACAACCCAGCAACATTAACTATGATGTATGATACAGGCCAGTGTTTATGAAACATTTTAATGAACACCAGGAAGCCACATAATATTATTATTGGTGCCATTAGGCTTTTATTTATGCCGATCGAATTGTTGAGCCAAGGAACCGCACTCGGTTTGGGGATTACGGCACTCCGGAGATCCCTGCTAGGACATAGCCGCAGTTGCAACAGGTTAGCGAACGAGACTGTAAGTCATAGAGCTCCTTCCACTCAATGCTGGACGTTAAATAATTTAAAGGCAAGTTTCGGAAACGAGAAATACACGCTGCTAACAGCGCAAGCGATAAAAATAAATGATAGCGAGGGTAAATCAAGGCCACGTCAAGCCGTTGCATTTCCCTTTGGCCCAGCTTCCCCACTGCCATTTAAATCCTGGTTCTCAAAGATTTGCAGGGCAAGCTTCTCTAAGGCCCCATCTGTAAGATATACTTTGCCTTCCTCCAAATCCTGGGAGCTGCGGTTTGCTAAGGTTGCTGAGAGCAGACCCCCTATTTCCCTTCCATGATTTTCAGAGTGGTCTAAAAATCATTCCCTCTTCCTAGGAAACTCTGCGAATTTGAGCTCTGAGAGCAGAATATGAGTCTCCTGGCAACACTCAGCACCCTTAGCAAAACTACAGCTCCCAAAACTGAGCCTAGGGCTTGCCGATCAGAAGGCCGGCGGTTCGAATCCCCGCAACGGGGTGAGCTTTCGTTGCTCGGTTCCCTGCTCCTGCCCACCTAGCAGTTCGAAAGCACGTCAAAGTGCAAGGAGATAAATAGGTACCGCTCCGGCGGGAAGGTAAACGGCGTTTCCATGCACTGCTCTGGTTCGCCAGAAGTGGCTTAGTCATGCTGGCCACATAACCCAGAAGCTGTCTGCGGACAAACGCCAGCTCCCTCTGCCTATAGAGCGTGATGAGCGCGCAACCCCAGAGTCATCTGCGACTGAACCTAACGGTCAGGGGTACCTTTACCTTTACCTTTATGGCTGTTTCAACATATGATGTGGTCCAAGTAAGATTTGCCTCAAGTTGCAATGCAGCGTTCTGCAACATGACACTTCCAGGTGACAGTGATCCTTCCAGTACACAAAAGACCTCAATATATACCGTGTTTCTCATAATATAAGACATGCCTAAAATATAAGGCATGGCAGGGTTTCTAGCGGTAACAAAATATAAGCCATACCCCCAAAATAAGACGGGGTGATACCTGCTAAGGTGGGCGCATTTCCGGAGGGCACGAAGGAAGTGGAAGAGCCCCTGGCGATCGGGGCTTGGAATAAAGAGCCGTGCGCTGCGGCTCCTGCTGCGTCCCGAGCGATCGGGGGATGAAGCGCCACGTGCTGCGGCTCTTGCTGGTTCCCGAGCTATCAGGGCTTGGATTAAAGAGCGCGTGGCCGTGAAGCCCCGATCCGGCGGGAGCCAGCAGTAGCCGCAGCACACGGTGCTTGAAGCCCCCGTTCCGGGGCTTAAAAATAAGTCATCCCCCGAAAATAAGCCATACTGTGTTTTTTGGGAGGGAAAAACAATATAAGACGGTGTCTTATTTTAGGAGAAACACGGGTATGTCCCCTTGGAAATGGTCAATGCACGAAAGAGTGTTTGCTCTTTCTGCTCAGTTCCTGTTTGTGCTGGCCCACCCTTTAGAGACAACCAGATTTCATCAGATGCCAGATTTGGACGCCCACCCTCTCATCTGTTTTGAGCAGAAGCCCAAAAGAGCTTCTAACTGAGACTGGCTCATGTAGGTGCCTTTTATCCCATTGGCTGGGGATGCAACGCATGGGAGACTTTCCTACACCATTTTGTGGCCCTGTCTCCTTTTGTGCTCTTTTGGATGTGCTTTCGTGCTATGCCATGTCCCGCAACAGCCATTTGTTCCTATGCCACATCCAGCCACTTTGTGACTGGCACGCACAACGCTTTCTCAAACTTCCCAAACGCACCAGGGGTGAACTGTGGTTATATGGCGCCCTGTTCGTGTCAGGAGGTAATGCCTGAATAGCAACAACAAATACTATATTGAGGTCCAAAGACCCACAAGATGAAGTTCAGTGCATACAAAGTGAAGAATAACTCTCAGTTATTCAACGCAGCAGCTGAGGTTTAATGTAGATTACACTTAAACCCACAGCTATTTATCAGCTGCGTCACAAGGTGTCCACACGCTTCCCGTGCGTGTTTCTGCTTCTTTCTGCTTCTTAAACCTTTTCCTTTCACCTTAAAAGCAGAGAATTCCACAGCGGAAAAGTCCTTAGAGAAGGGCTGTACATAAGAGCTCCAAGCCAGGGGACGTTAGCCCCATCCTGGCTGATCGCCGGAGACGGACTGACGCAGCAGTCCGAGACGCACAAGTATCACATTACAAAGAATACAAACATCACATAACAGAGACTTCCGTAGCTAGATAGCTCCGGAATGTGTGATGTCATCCTGTGGCTGCAGGGCGACAGACTGAGCTTGTTAAACTCAAAACCTCACACAAAGTTCATTAAAAGCATGCAGACTACTAGGAGAAATCGTAAGACTATGCTTGTTTCTGACTTCTGTCTAATGCAAATGGATCTCTGACCCTGGCCAACTCAGACAGAGGTAACATTTGTGTTAGAAACCCATCTTCTTGCCAGCCAGTGTTGCTTTACGGAAAGGCACGAAGGAAACAGGTTAAATAAACTAAAGTGAATTTAAGACACATGTGGACAAGGAGGAGCTCGCCGTGTGTGTTGTGAGCCCTGCTTTTCTTCCCACCAGCCACTACTTCTCCACGCTTAGTTTTCTACCAACTTGGGTTGCTTCCATGTTGCCCCCACCCCCAGCCATAAGACAAGAAAACAAAAGGGATGCTTGAAATCTGGGATTTTGCCCCCAAACTGATAACAAGCACGGTCTTGGAAAAATTCAAATGCTATTTGACAGATGGGCTTAATTAGCTATTCCGATACAAAGTCATAATATTTGCAGTTAATATTCATACTGAAACACCCTGCTGCCTGTGATAATATTTGAATGTTAATCCTGTTACGATAAGGATTTCGGTCCCCCAAACCTCTCCAAACAGAAAGCGCGATACATTTCAGAATTCCGATAAAAGCGACGCGTATCCTTCCCGCCTGCTTGTCGCTGGTGCGAGCATCTCTTTAATCCGTGAAATTACACCTGTCACAGTGAGTTAGCTTTATTAACACTGTTTCCCGATCCACGGAAAATGATCAGAACACACGAAAGCGTGGAATCTCCAGTTAATTAATGCCACCACCTTTTCATTTATACAATCAGATTTCTGGCAGTGGTTGTTTTTTTTTTTTAAAGAGTGATAGTTAAAAACTATATGTATATTTGAGGCATAGGGCAGTTAGAAATAACATATAAACAAATGCTGGTGGGTAACCAAAGAAACCCAGGTGGCGCTGTGGGTTAAACCACAGAGCCTAGGGCTTGCTGATCAGAAGGTCGGCGGTTCGAATCCCTGCGATGCTCGGTCCCTGCTCCTGCCAACCTAGCCAGTTCGAAAGCATGTCAAAGTGCAAGTAGATAAATAGGAACCGCTCTGGCGGGAAGGTAAACAGCGTTTCCGTGCGCTGCTCTGGTTCACCAGAAGCGGCTTAGTCATGCTGGCCATATGACCTGGAAGCTGTACACCAGCTCTCGGCCAATAAAGTGAGATGAGCGCCGCAACCCCCCAAGTCGGACACGACTGGACCTAATGGTCAGGGGTCCCTTTACCTTTTTAACCAAAGAAATAAAGTTCTGTCAAGTTCTAACAGCAGCGTTAATATCTATTTCATGACTTCAAAAATCGCTTGATGCAATGATAAAAATCTACCGACAGCATACAAATCAATATGGCTAACCTGATCCAAAACACTCACCCACCCCACTCACACAGGAAACCAAAGACCACCACAGCCAACCACAAATGAACAATCACACCCTACGCCAACCCCGACCTCTCTCACCGCCAAAGGAGCACAAGCGAACAACAGAGAACCTACACAAACAACGCTGACACCAAACGCTACATATATTAAGTAAAATAGAAACATCATCACCCCACCCATCTCCCCATCCCATCTACCTCTTTCCCCCTTTTCTTCCTAATGTCTCAACAAATGAAACTGATCTGCAAAAATGTTACATGAAAAAAATATGAGAGAGACATTGCACACACCTTTGATCGCTCTTTATTCATTGTTGTTTTTATTTGTATATTTTGCGTCTTTTATTGCTATGGCTGTTGGCTTTGCAAATAAAGTTTATTTATTTTATCACCTTTGTAAATCAAGAAAATCTTTAATTAAAAAAACACACTTTCAATAAAGTAACTGAGAAAACAAAACAAAACAAAATCTCTTGATGCTACGGAATCGTTTTTCAATGAAAGCATATAATTTAAAAAAATTAAAAGCAGGTCCCAATGTCTTTAGCGATCTGACCCTTTTAAAATATACAATGGTAGAGCTAGATGTGAACTTAAGAGTTTGTCTAGTCCAGCAACCCTGACAGATGGCAGTGCGCCCTCTGCTTAAAATACCTCTGTCAAAGGAGAGACCATCACTTTCCGAAGCAGATTGTTCCACTGCCAAACAGCTGGTCCCTTTTGGACCAAAATCTGCTCCCTGCCATTGTTACTTCTTGGTTCTCATCCTGTCTTCCAGGGCAACAAATCTGCTCTAGCTTCTGCATGGCAGCCCTTTGACTATTTGAAGACCGCTGGCATGCCTCCCCTTAATTCTCTCTTCTCCAGGCTAAACACGAACGAGGGCTGGGCACCAGATTCAGCTGAAGCCCAAAGCAAATCAGCCAGCTCAAAGGATCTGGTGCTGCCATGGAGCAGAGGATCCGGTGGGAACTTGAGGCAGGCAGCCTCAGTGTGCTCCCCTCAGAGAGCACACTGAGGAAACAGAACCCAGCAGGATTGAATCCCCCACTCAACAACCGGGGAGCGGATTCAGTTCTGCTGGCTGCAGGATGCTCCTTCACCCCTGTGTGGTGCAAAGCAGCTCCCAGCACTATTGAACCTCCTGCTCTTCTCCCCCCAGCCACTCCTGCCCTGAATTGAGATGGGGTCGGATCTGGGACCGGTGGTCCCAAGCAGGGCCAGATTTAGGTTTGATGAGGCCCTAAGCTACTGAAGGTAATGGGGCCCTTTATATGTCCAGCTGTCCTTTGTCAACAACAAATTGTCGCTGTTCTTTTTGTTGAATATATGCTATATGGTAATTTATGGACCTAATAGGTATCTAAAGCCATTTGCGCATGTTGCCATGCAACCAGTCCATGTAGAATGTAAAGGTAAAGGTAAAGGGACCCCTGACCGTTAGGTCCAGTTGCATATGACTCTGGGGTTGTGGCGCTCATCTCGCTTTACAGGCCGAGGGAGCTGGCGTGCAGCTTCCGGGTCATGTGGCCAGCATGACTAAGCCGCTTCTGGCGAACCAGAGCAGCGCACGGAAATGCCGTTTACCTTCCCGCAGAGTGGTACCTATTTATCTACTTGCACTTTGACGTGCTTTCGAACTGCTAGGTGGGCAGGAGCAGGGACCGAGCAACGGGAGCTCACCCCGTCGCAAGGATTCGAACCGCCGACCTTCCGATCGACAAGCCCTAGATTCTGTGGTTTAGACCACAGCGTGACCTGTGTCCCATATGCAGAATGTAGGCACCCTATATATAGAAATGAGCAAACCAACAATATTTTAGGGAGCAGGCTAGCAGGCGGGGCCCCTTACTTACATCATAGGAGTCAACACAACACAAAACACTGTTGCTGTATGTAGATTTTGTTTTATTTGTTTTTATCTTCTATTTTGGAAATGTACATCCAGTGTTTTTTTCCTTTTTGGGGGGGGGGGGCAAGAGAGCGGTGCCCTAAACTATAGGTTGTTTAGCTTATACGTAAATCCGGCACTGGTCCCGAGGTTGGCCTGGATTAGGTCAGTGGAGAAGGGCAATGTACAGCCGTATTCAGCATTCACACATCTCTGGTGTGGTGTAGTGGTTAAGAGCGGTAGACTCGTAATCTGGGGAACCGGGTTCGCGTCCCCGCTCCTCCACATGCAGCTGCTGGGTGACCTTGGGCTAGTCACACTCCTCTGAAGTCTCTCAGCCCCACTCACCTCACAGAGTGTTTGTTGTGGGGGAGGAAGGGGAATGGAGAATGTGAGCCGCTTTGAGACTCCTTTGGGTAGTGATAAAAGCGGGATATCAAATCCAAACTCTTCTTCTTCTTTTTCTTCTTCTTCTTCTTCTTCTTCTTCTTCTTCTTCTTCTTCTTCTTCTTCTTCTTCTTCTTCTTCTTTCATAGGACTTGGTTTCATTATCTTGGTCACCTGTCTCTGAATATGCTCCAGATGGTCAACGTCCTTCTAAAATGTGGCTCCCAGAACTGAACAGCAGTTCCATGAACAGGCATAGCAAACATTAACAGGAAAGCAACATGTAAATAATTTAGTCCATTAGATGAATGTCTTTTAAAATTAGCAATGAGGGGACTCCTCTGAGTCCAGTTCGCGGCTGGTCCATTAAGAATGGATTAATTAAGAAGATACCTTCCAGGCTACTAAAATGATACAGCTTTGCTTTTCACTGAGAGGTACTAATCCGATCAAGCCTTAGACCCCAACAGGTTCACAATGATGCAATCAGGCAACTCAAGCTCGTAACCATGATGGCTATGTTCTGCCTGCATTGTCAGAAGCAGCATGCCCCTGGATACTAGTCACAGGTGGGTGGGTCGAGCTCAGATCCTGCTTTTGGGCTTCTCACGGGTGTTTGGTTGGTCACTGTGGCAACAGGAAGCTGGACAATAGGAGCCCTGCTGTGTTCCTCCATTGTGTTCTTATTTCAACTTAAAGGTAAAGGGACCCCTGACAATTAGGTCCAGTCGTGACTGACTCTGGGGTTGCGGCGCTCATCTCGCTTTATTGGCCGAGGGAGCCGGCGTACAGCTTCCGGGTCATGTGGCCAGCATGACTAAGCCGCTTCTGGCGAACCAGAGCAGCGCATGGAAATGCCGTTTACCTTCCCGCTGCAGCGGTACCTATTCATCTACTTGCACTTTGATGGGCTTTCAAACTGCTAGGTTGGCAGGAGCAGGGATCAAGCAACAGGAGCTCACCCCATCGCAGGGATTCGAACTGCCGACCTTCTGATCGGCAAGCCCTAGGCTCTGTGGTTTAACCCACAGCGCCACCCCGCGTCCCTTTATTTCAACTTAAATGGCTGCAATTATTTTTAAATACGCATCTAAGCTGTTAAATTAGCACATGAGATGTGTGCCACCTTTCGCCCTATTTATCTTCAGTGCACTCCCTCTTTAAGAAGGATGTGTTTGATGGTCTCCCGTTCCCCCAAGTGGCAAGGCTAGCCCAGAGGAGAAGCCCGTCCACTTTGGGTCTGCGGACTTTTTCCAGTAACATCTCCTCATCCAGTCAGTCATCCCACACATCAAGAAAGCACCGCTGCTCTAGATTCACAATTAAGGTCCGCGCAACTGCCTTAGAGTGTTGCTGAGTGATATTGACAAAGTGCCAAAGCTATCCTGGGGGAATGCAAGTGAGAGAAACAAGTTGAAATGGACTTTTATGAGTGTATTTATTTGAGTGGTCAAATAAAATATTGACTGTAGCCATTTTATTTAAACTGGCATAGTGCAGAAGAATGCATAAAGCTCAACAATTGAACTATTTTGTGATGTTTTGGAAGAACACATTCCAAGACCATATCCACAATGTTCAGCCTCTCTCTCTTTTCTTTTCTTTTCTTTTCTTTTCTTTTCTTTTCTTTTCTTTTCTTTTCTTTTCTTTTCTTTTCTCTCTCTTTTTTCTTTTTTGGTAATTCATGGACTTTTACAACTTCTGCTCTGCATCTTTGTTGTTTATTCTTCCTTTTCTTTTTCGTTTTTAAAAGAATGGTGGAGAGGAAATAATTACAAATCAGTACATTGGCATGTGCAACTGTGTGACCGAAAGACTAATGAAGCCCAGGCACCTGCCGTGCCTGTTGGGTGAACCAGAAGCTTGATGGAGCTTCTAGTTTTGCAGCCTGTTTGTGATTAAAACTGCAAGTTATCAAGTATATTGAAAGCTGCAATTAGGGATGGAAGAATATTTTAGTTTGGGGTCTGTCAGTTCCTCGTTTTTCAAGCAATAAATGTAGTTCGCAACATTTATGCAGCAATCTGCATTTTAAAAATAAAAAAATCATCGCGCAAAATCTAAAATGGTATTTTAGTGTGAATTTGGCGCTGTGGTCTAAACCACTGAGCCTAGGGCTTGCCAATCAGAAGGTCAGCGGTTCGAATCCCCGCAACGGGGTGAGCTCCTGTTGCTTGGTCCCAGCTCCAGCCAACCTAGCAGATCGAAAGCACATCAAAGTGCGAGTAGATAAACAGGTACCACTCCAGCGGGAAGGTAAACGGCATTTCCGTGCGCTGCTCTGGTTTGCCAGAAGCGACTTAGTCATGACCACATGACCCGGAAAACTGTCTGCGGACAAATGTCGGCTCCTTCGGCCTGTAAAGCGAGATGAGCGCCACAACCCCAGAGTCGTTCGTGACTGGACTTAACTGTCAGGGGTCCTTTACCTTTACCTTTTTCTCCCGATAAACACACCTTTGTATGCAGTTTTGACTAGTGTTCAAATTTTTGCGAGCAATTAATCCTACTATAATGCATTTGTGTATGTTGTCTTCAAAAATATGTGCAATTTCATCAAACACATGCATTTTTGTAAACACTGATTGGGTGGAGAACCGTATCACAGGATTCACTTATGTGTGGATATAAAAGGATAGCTACGTTTTGGTTCCCACGTTGTTCCAGAAAGTGCAGATTTGATCAATTCAGCTTTAAATGTGAACTGAATCAGATTTTGCCCCCATCCCTACTGACCATATGTGTCTGGTTGCTCACCAGGCTGAAATGAAGTATGTGGATAACACCCAGGAAATCTATGTTACCCATTCTCCAGAGCCAGTGTGGTGTAGTTGGTTAAGAGCGGTAGCCTCGTAATCTGGTGAACCAGGTTCGCGTCTCTGCTCCTCCACATGCAGCTGCTGGGTGACCTTGGGCTAGTCACACTTCTCTGAAGTCTCTCAGCCCCACTCACCTCACAGAGTGTTTGTTGTGGGGGAGGAAGGGAAAGGAGAATGTTAGCCGCTTTGAGACTCCTTAAGGGGAGTGAAAAGCGGGATATCAAATCCAAACTCTTCTTCTTCTTCGGGGAGAAATCCAAGGTGACCACTAGCATTCCTGAGATATATTGCATAACATGAGGCTCCCTGGGCAAAAAGTGTTTGAAGCCTATTGTTAACAGCATGATCTCCGACAGTCACAGAGCATTATGATCCTCATTATGATAACACACTATGTTTATTACATGAATTTGTGCTTGTCCGTTTTGCATATTGAGTTGTCATCCTTCCCTGTTTGGAAAGGGGGATGTGGTATTAGTTATGTAAGGCACAATGGCCAGCAGGAGGCGCTGTGTAGGGAGGTTGGAGATTGCAAGTAGGAAAACAAAGTCAGCAATAACCTCTCTCAACAGGGCACCCTGGCTTTCTGTTCATCCTATACTGGCAAAGATATATCTTTGCTCGTTGGTAGTCCCAACCAAGTCACATTCTCTTCACATAATCTACCTCACTTACACAGACACCAAAATGATGTTATTTCCAATACTGGAAATTTAGGGCACATTGCTGATAATAATATTGCATATTATTCCATAACTAGAGAGGCGCATGTGTAAAAACTAGCCTACTGTACAAATATGACATTTACATTTGTGGATCTTCCCAGATTTCCTTCTGGCCCTGCCCACCACCAATATGTGGCCCTCAGAAGTTTGCATGGAAGGGAATGTGGCCCCTGGGCTGGGGGGAAAAAACCCATGCCAGCTCTGATGTATAAGAATGCCCCCTAGCTGTTAGTAAAACTGGAACAAAAGTGATTATTTTCATAAACGAGGAACCGAAACAGCAGCCAGCTTCTTAAATGCTGATTGTTTTAAGGGTCACTGTCCTACATTAGCAATTACACTGTGGGAATTAAAAAAAACAAACCAAGCTCTAAGTCTCTGAATGTGGATTAAAAATTCACTCACAAGAACGGCAGAATGAAGCATGTAGAGCATTTTTATTTTTTTTTAATTCCCCCTGGAAAGTTCAGGATACAAACCAAGGGTAGTAATTAGCAAGACGCTCATCTTTAAAGCTCTCCAGTAATTTGAAGAGACTGAACAAGAGGGTTGGGCAAAATTCAAAGCTCCTTTTTTTAAAAAACACACACACAGCCTTCTGCCTTTTCCTATTTCTTTTAGGCGATTGAGATGGCATTAAAAAAACAAAACACTCCTCTTTGATTTATAGCACATACAGCACAATAAGCAAAATAATAATATTATAAACCAACTCAAAATGGTAGCATCCTTAGGTCATAGCCAACTAACTTCAGCTGATAGTAGGCCCACTGAACTTAATGAGCATAACTTAGTGATGGGTCTACTCTGAGTAGGACCAGCATTGCATGCAACCCAAGATCTACCCCTCCCTCTCCACCCCCAAAGATACATTTGCTGCATATATTTGATGAGCATGATGTAGAACTTCATGGTGAAGAAAGAAAGAAAGAAAGAAAGAAAGAAAGAAAGAAAGAAAGAAAGAAAGAAAGAAAGAAAGAAAGAAAGAAAGAAAGATCTGCTATGAATAAAAAGGATCCAAAGGTGTGAAAACAAATCTGACCTTTGACAAACAAAGTTTAAAGTGGTGGCTTCCCCCAAGCAACTTTCTAAATGGCCAAGGGGCCAATTTTCCTGTGACCTTGACCTCTGGCAAAGCCTTACACATTGCAGAGGATTCTGAGCCACATTCAACAGCACATGCTCAGCTCACGGGCTTCACTTTAAGCCCACACAAAATGTCAACGTGCCCCAGAAGAACCTTCCCCACCCCAACGGAGCGTCCTAAAGAATCCCACAAAATCTTCAAAATTTTCTACTACCCTGCTGGAGGCTGGCAGAGCAGTGATGGATAGTCCCGATGCAGTAGAAGCTGGTCTGATATGGGAAATGGCATACTGCCCCCACCACACTCTGCCAATTCCCACCTGCCTGCCTTCTTATTTAACCACAACCTCAGCAGGTAGCCCTGGCTGCCGGCTTCCTCGTGCTCCTTAGTGTCAGTTTTGCTCTTGCAGAACTCAACAGGAGGAGGGGGACAGCAGTAGAATTGGTTGGTTCCTCCTGTGATTGGCTCTGGCTCCACCTACTGTTGGTCTCCCTATTTTCTGCCCTTCCAGTCCCAGTGGGCACCATGTCTCCCCCAGTAACCTGCTGCATTACTGTGCTGGGTGTTTAAGGGGGAGGTTTCTCTCCGCTGATCCATCACTTGCTTTCTGTGCTAGGTTTGGAAGAGGAGCAGAATGCCCCATCACACGACTCCACAGCGCTGGGTTTATGCATAAGCTAAGGGAACTGTGGTTTAGGGGCTCAGATTATGTGGGGCCCTCTAAACACAAAAACTATTACTAAATTTAAAGTTTTGTGTAATTGGTTAAAAAATAAATAAAGGAACCGGGAGAAACAGACGCTAGTAGAGACATTATCGTTCTGCTATGACAAAAGTATACTTAACGGCCACACAATTACTTGTCACATTGTGCTTATGAATCTGCAGAAATAACGACATCAAAATTTCATTAGCTGATCTTGGTTGCTGTATATTCAAAGTGTTCATGCAGGCTAAGTAAGAAACCATAAGGTATTTTCATTTAAAGGTATTTCGTATGCAAATAAGCTTATTGCAAGATTTATGCTTTAGGTAGGTTGTGAGTTTTTAGTTCCATCCTAGCCTTGCTACTGATATATATGCAGATATAAAACTTTATTATTTCTATTTCCATTGTTTTACAATAAAACATTATTCTGCTCATGCTATGCAGCCTCTTAAACCTGATGTCACTTAAGGCCTCCATATGTCATGATCCAGCTCTGCTCTTTCACCAGCTCATTCACTTACCTGCCCACCCTTCCTTGTCACCTACGACTACCAGGTAGATGCTTAAATCAGGGAAGAGGAACTTGCAGCCCTCCAGTTGTTGTTGAACTCCAACTCCCATCAGCCCAAGCCAGCATGGCCAGTGGTCAGGGATGATGGGAGTTTGAGTTCAGTAACATCAAGAGGACCAAATCTTCCCCAGTCTGGTTTCCATAACACTCCCATGACTGTGTATCATAGGGAAAGATCTATAGTGGTGAGCAAGTGCTTTCTCAGGAAAGTTTATCTGTTATATGCTTTTCGAGGCTCCCCCGATAAGCTTCTGAGCCACACTGCTGATTCAATACAAGTCAGGTAATTGGGTCCAGACTTCAGAGATGGAGACTGGGGATAACATTTTCAGACTGAAGGTGTTCCATTTCCCAATTCCCAAATATCCTGAGGTTAGAAATGGTGCAGACTAGATCTCTCACACTTTGCCATGTCCCGCATGACCTGAATGGACACTCCAGAATACAGCAAAGACCCCTACAGATCTTGGCAATGGCAAGGGGAAATCAACAGTGATGTCCAAACTTCTTTTTAGGGAAGCGGGTCACTATAACTCACCTTCCCAGGAGGTACTCGGAAGTACCCTGAGACACAGCTTGAAAACTACTGGTAATGACCTACATACCTCTTTCCCAAGGGGGTAGATTTTCTTCGGCAAAATATAACAGCTGGTGCATATTTCCCAATATAATCCACACTCTTCTGGACGTCCCATGTGTATGGATTGCTGGCTCTTATGCTGAAAACATTCACGCCTTTCTTCACCTTTGCCCTGGGAGAAACAAGAAGCTATGTTAACAAGCAGGCAGGGGCTAGCTGCTCTCACCAGTCTTCACTGCATTACCACTCACTATTGGTCCTTCAAAGAGGCGGTGATTTAAGAAAGCTATCCTTCGGCACTCAGACAGGTAGAGTTTATTTAGCTGTGAGGTGTGTGCACACAGCACTAAAAATGGCATCAAACTCTCATGGCAAGGTAATACAACATGTTTGCCGCACCACCTAGTTTGATGACCCCAGACTCCAGTTGTGACCAAGATACTGAGGCCCCATCTGTGCTATTCATTTAAAGCAGTATCAAACCACTTTAAACAGTTAAGGCTCCCCCCCCTCAAAATTCTGGAAAGTGTAGTTTGTTAAGAGTGCAGAGGTGTTTGCTTCACAGAACTACACTTCCCAGAATTCTCAGCAAAGGATCAATTGTTAAACTGCTCTGGGAACTGTAGCTCTGTAAAGGAAATAGGGGTCTCCTTACACTGTGCAGTACCCTTAAACTACACTTCCCATGATTCTTTGGGGAAAACCTCAACTGCTTTGAAGTGGTATGATGCTTTAAATGTTTTTAATACAGGGGGGGCCTGAGTCAAAGGCTTCAGATTCCCCAGTTAAGGAGCTAGAACAGGTTCATGACTCAACCTTATGCTGGTGATCATAAGTGAACCTGAGGCTCTTAGGAGCCCCCAAAACCATATCCAAACCTGTGCCCTTTTGGTGTCAATAAATGCTCTACAGGAACAAAGAACTGGTTGGAAATCAGGATCCCAGAGAGATGAAGCAAGAAGCTGGGAATCAGGATCCCAGGATCCTATTCTGCTGGATGTCTCTCAGTTTGGATGCAAGTTCCTGATGTACTCCAAAGGTGATGTTTGGGCTTCAACATGGAACACAGGAAGATTGGTCCAATGTGACTTATCAATGACAAGCTAGCTGGTCCATAGGAAGCTGTCTTCCACCGAGTCAGTCCATCTGGTGCAATACTGTCTACATTAGCAGTGACTCTACAGGGTTTCAGCTGTACCTGGAGAAGCTGGAGCTTCTGCATGCAAAGTAGGTGCTCAACCACTGAGCTCCATCCCTTCCCAGAAACTGGGAAGGGCAAGTGGTTCTAGTTTTTTAGATCAGGTGTCAGGAACATGAAGCCTCCAAGATGTAGGTGAACTCCAACTTCCACCAGCCCCAGCCAACGCCACAATCTCCCCAAGCTTGTCTTGGATCCTCACCCTGTGACTAGTAGCATCAGAATAAATTGCACAAAGTGGCACAAATGAAAGGATAACATATGCAAAGCAAGAGAAATCCTGTGCATTTGCCCAATTTGTGCAGGTTGCAGAATCCAAATTTCCTTGATTTTAGAATCTGGATTGCTGTGACATGTGATTCTGATATTTTCTTTGAAAAGCAGGATACAAATGGCCTTGAATATGCATGAGGGGCTTTGCAAGTGTCAAATGAAGAAGAGATGTCATTATTACAAGGGAAGGCACATTTGGCAGCCTCTCCCGAGACGGCTTCTGACTTAAACTGTGGGAAGAGTGCCAAGGCAGTGTAACAAACAACACGGGATTCCTTTCCCAATCCATTTAGATTACAAGACTGGCATATATTGGGTTCATCTGCCAAGCTGGCCTTCAGATTCTACCCTTTGGCTGTTTTCACAATTTGTCTTGAACAATTATTATATGTAGAAGGACAGACACTTTGCCACTGGATCTCTTGGAGTTTGTGAAGCAGCTCCATGGGTTTTCGACACAATTATCCTATCATAGAATCATAGAATGGTAGAGTTGGAAGGGACCCCAAGGGCCATCTAGTCCAACCCCCTACAATGCAGGAATCTCAGCTAACGCATCCATGACAGATGGCCATCCAACCTCTGCTTAAAAACCTCCAAGGAAGGAGAGTCCACAACTTCCCGAAGGAGGCTGTTCCACTTTATTTTATATATATATATATATATATATATATATATATATATATATATATATATGGGGACCAGGTGGCGCTGTGGGTTAAACCACAGGCTTGCTGATCAGAAGGTCAGCGGTTTGAATCCCTGTGACGGGGTGAGCTCCCGTTGCTCGGTCCCAGCTCCTGCCCACCTAGCAGTTCGAAAGCATGTTAAAGTGCAAGTAGATAAATAGGGACCGCTCCAGCGGGAAGGTAAACGGCGTTTCCGTGCACTGCTCTGGTTCGCCAGAAGCAGCTTTGTCATGCTGGCCACATGACCCGGAGGCTGTCTTCGGACAAACGCCGGCTCCCTCGGCCTATAGAGCGAGATGAGCACGCAACCCCAGAGTCGGACACGACTGGACCTGATGGTCAGGGGTTCCTTTACCTTTACCTTTATATATATATATATATATATATATATATATATATATATATATATATATATATACATATTCCAGCTTTCCTAAACCTCAAAGCAAACTTTAAAACCAGAGTAAAAGCCAGATCTCTAAATAAGCCCATCTCTAAATACACCTGACGTCTGAAGGCAGACCAAATAAAGGTCCATCCATAACATTCAAAACAATTCACACCATTGCCCCAGGGCCAGTAGGAAAGGATCAAATCATAGTCCTTGAGGAAGGTCAGTCTGAAGTCTTGGGGCCAACCCTGAACAGGTCCAGGATCCTTGCTTCATAAGACTTCTCCATCCAAACTGTGGGACTACAGAGCAAGACCCTTGATCTCATCAGGTAGGCAGATTACATATTGACATTCCGATTTTGTGCTGTTCTTATCCCTTTCTTTCCTTATTGTGAACTGCTCTGGGAACCAATTGTTTGAAGGATGGTATACAAATGCATAAAATCTGGGGGGTGCTCTCTCCCCAGAGATGCCTGCTTGGCACCAACTCTGCCATCATTTTGATTCCCTCTCGCCCTGGGCACTTGGCTTCCACTAACAATTTGTGTCTCACTTCTTCCAATGTTCTGGAAAGTGCAAATTAATCAAGTGCAGCTTTGCAGATGAACTGAATCATATTCATCCCCCATCCCTACCTAGACAGAACAATCTTAATCTTGCATGTGCCTTTGAATTGAAGATCAGCAAAGGATCAGGCTACATCTAGTGGAGATACATCTCATCGCAACTCAAAAAAGGGCCTTCCCAGAGTGGCCTCCACATTGTGGAATGACCTCCCTTTAGAGATACAATGGGCGTCTATGGGGCAGGTCTTCTGCCAGATGTTAAAAACCATTTCCATGGGCATTCCCAGGCACTGATCCTTAGTACCCCTTTTACTGAACTGGTTGACATGTTATTGCTACTTGAGCGTACTGGTTTTATTTTGTACACCACCTTGTCATTTCCCTCCCCACAATGAAAAGCAACCTATAAATAATTTTAAATAAATAAAGTAAGCATGGTGGGCTGTGTGTGGTGGGGTGATCGGAAGTATCCCAAGAGTCTGCAGCAAGAGATTCCTGTCAGGTACAGATTTTCAGGTCTGCCTAGTTTACATTTTCCCTAGAGCTTTTCTGCACAATCTCACAAGTCTCTTCGTAAACTAGCGAGTGGAGGAATTTGCTATGGGCGTTCAGGGCAAACCAGATAACCTTGCACATATGTCAGGAAGAGAAGCACCTGCATGCTCCAGCAGTAAATCAGACTTGCAAATGCTTAAATAAAAGGAGCAGGCTAGTCTTGTGCTCTGCTGGGGAAGGCGGAGAGGAGAGGAAGGCAGGATGAAGGGCTATGAGACAAGGATTACCACCAATCTCCATTTCTACTTCTGGTTAAAGGTAAAGGTAAAGGGACCCCTGACCGTTAGGTCCAGTCGTGTCTGACTCTGGGGTTGCGGCTCTCATCTCGCTTTATTGGCCGAGAGCCGGCGTACAGCTTCCGGGTCATGTGGCCAGCATGACTAAGCCGCTTCTGGCGAACCAGAGCAGCGCACGGAAATGCCGTTTACCTTCCAGCCGGAGCGGTACCTATTTATCTACTTGCACTTTGATGTGCTTTCAAACTGCTGGGGGTCAGGAGCTGGGACCGAGCAACGGGAGCTCACCCCGTCGCAGGGATTCGAACCGCTGACCTTTTGATCGGCAAGCCCTAGGCTTTGTGGTTTAACCCACGGCACCACCCGCGTCCCCTAGTTCTGGTTAGTAACCCCTAATTCTATGCCCATTTCCCTGGGGATCACTCATCATAGACCCATAATGAGGAACCTGTGGTCCCCTACTAACAAGCTGGAACGTGTGCAGAGGCCTGTAACCAAGTTGATAAAGGGTCTTGAAATGAAGTTTTCTTTACTATCTTATTTATTTCATAAAAATTGTACACCGCTTATTTTTTTTAAAAAACAACAACAACCCTCAAAGCAGTTAACAACAACAACAACAAAACATAAAACATTTGAGGGAGTTGGGTATGTTGAGCCTGGAGAAGAGAAGATTGAGAGACGATAGCCCTCTTCGAATATCTGAAGGACTGCCACATGGCACATGGAGCAAGCTTACTTCTGCTGCTCCAGAGGATAGGACTGATTGTTAAAACACTTTGGGAATTGTAGCTCTGAGGGTGGGGCAGGGATTGGGGTCTCCTAAAAACTCTCAGCATCCTTAACAAACCATAGCCCCCAGAAGCCTTTGGAGGAAGTCATGACTGTTTAAAGTGGTATCATGATCACTGCAGATGGTGACAGCAGTCACGAAATTAGAAGACGCCTGCTTCTTGGGAGAAAAGCAATGACAAACCTAGACAGCATCTTAAAAAGCAGAGATATCACCTTGCCGACAAAGGTCCGTATAGTTAAAGCTATGGTTTCCCCAGTAGTGATGTATGGAAGTGAGAGCTGGACCATAAAGAAGGCTGATCGCCGAAGAATTGATGCTTTTGAATTATGGTGCTGGAGGAGACTCTTGAGAGTCCCATGGGCTGCAAGAAGATCAAACCTATCCATTCTTAAAGAAATCAGCACTGAGTGCTCACTAGAAGGACAGATCCTGAAGTTGAGGCTCCAGTACTTTGGCCACCTCATGAGAAGAGAAGACTCCCTAGAAAAGACCCTGATGTTGGGAAAGATTGAGGGCACAAGGAGAAGGGGACCACAGAAGGTGAGATGGTTGGACAGTATTCTCGAAGCTACTAACATGAGTTTGGCCAAACTGCGAGAGGCAGTGAAGGATAGGCGTGCCTGGCGTGCTCTGGTCCATGGGGTCACGAAGAGTCGGACACGACTGAACGACTGAACAACAACAAAGTGCTTTAAACTAATAATGTGAATTCCACTGTCTCTCATTGCCACTGGCTCTTGTCTGTCGTGCACTGTGCTCATTTTTCCAGCAATGGTTCCCAAAGCCAGTCTATGTTAATAGATTGATCACAACCACTGCTTTAAAACAAAAAAACATAAAAAAATCACTGAAGCCTATTTAATAAACTCTACAATTGCAGCCTGTTCATTTTGCATCATTCCTCAGAACGAAAGCATTCATAGCTCTGCAGCCTTTGGTAAGTCAGGAGGTCCTGTCTCCCGCCTTCCTTTCATCCACATTTCAGAGAGTGCAGTCTTGTGCACTCTTACTTGGGAGTAAGCCGCAGTGAGCTAGCTGCTCCTCTAATGGAGGGAAAGAAACAAAACATGGGCAGCGTTATATCACAGACTTGTACCAGAAAATAAGCACTATCCCTGGTGAATAGAGACAGTTGGAGCAGATGGAGTGAGCCAATGACGGGAGCCGCCAAAGAATCAATACCTTTGCATTTTCCAAAGACAGTAATTCCCCAGCACACTCTTCTTGACCCGCTAAACACCATGTTTACTCGGGTGATAAGGAGAGGCTTCAAATCGTGCAATTAAAATGCAGGTGCCGTTCCGTTTTCATTTACTTGTGCGTGCCTCTTTTAACATCTCCCAGCCTTGTTTCTTCTTCCTCTTCACTTCTTTGTAGTTTACAACCAGTTAGCACTTTAGCTCCCAGCCCCTGTCATTACTGCAGGCTGGTAACGGCCGTGAAATTGTTACTTAAGTGTTGTATAAAGTGGAACAGCTGGCTGGCAAAGACATAACTGTGTTGCAATGCCGCACAGTGCCAACGGACAATGTCAACGGAGCCGTCGTGTCTGGTTCTAACCACCAAAGAGATGTGTTTTGGGGTAGTGTTGTTATAAAAGCTCCACAGGAGGCACAGGAAGAAGATCAAAGCAGAGTTTGAACAGAAAGTTGATAAGGTTTTTTTTTTTCCCCCTTTGGGAACATATAATTGCATTTGCTTGTATTTGTCCCATTCCACTCCTCTCTCTACAGGCAAACAGCCTGGCTTGGCATCAGCATACTGCTGGTGGGCTGACGCTGGAATTGTGGCTGTCTGCTGTTGGAGAAAGGATACTGGGCCAGGTGGAGCTTGCTGTGATCCTACAAGACAATGCTGATGCTATAATATGCATCAGGAGGCATACAGTGGCCAGAGACCACTCACTCCCTTCACCCCCTCCCCAAATTCAAGTTACTATCAAACGCACCCAGGTGGCACTGTGGGTTAAACCACAGAGCCTAGGGCTTGCTGATCAGAAGGTCGGTGGTTCGAATCCCTGCGACGGGGTGAGCTCCCGTTGCTCGGTCCCAGCTCCTGCCCACCTAGCAGTTCGAAAGCACGTCAAAAGTGCAAGTAGATAAGTCGGGCCGACTTTTATCTGCCCCGAGGCATAGGGCGGCCCCGATCCTCTGGTGACTCGCCTCTCCTGGCTTGGAGGCGAGCACTCCTCCTGTGGGAACTCAGTTCCCTTCGCCTCTCTGCCCTGAGCCTCTGCAGCTCAGTAGAGGCTGGAGGGTTACCGGACCCAGAGGCAACCTCAGCTTCCCCTGATGGGGCTGGGAGTGGAGCACCTGCATGCAATGGGTCCTCCATCCCATCAGGAGCCAGAGCAGACTCAGCAGATGCCTGCACCTGAGGATCCAGCACAGGTGAGGACCCTTCAGACTCAAGCCCTAGTCCCGGCTCTGCTGGTTCTGGAGGCGGGGAATCCTGTGCAGGCTGGGATCCCTCAGGTTCAGCATCTGAGTCTGAATCTCAGGCCATTACATCAGGGTTCAATCCCTGGCCTCTCCAGTTAAAAGTAGCAGACAATACATGATGTGAAATACCCACCTCTGACTTATCCTTATGGAAGATAAAGCTATCAATGTTAACTATAATCATGATAATTATGTTTCTGCCACCCCTGGCAAAGGCAGTAGACTGCTGAATAACAGTAGCTGGGAATTGCAAGTGAGGAGAATGATCTTGTGCTCAGGTCCTGCTTGTATGCATCCCAGAGGCACCTGGGTGGCCTTTGTGATAACGGGGTGCCCAATTAGATGGGCCTTTTACCAGATCCAGTGGGACTCTTATGTTTTTATGCAAGTCCAGATAGCCACTGCCAGTTAGATGAACAAATTATCTGATCTGGAAAGAGAACTGTGCACTGTGTCCAGTTCTGGGCACCACATTTTAAGAAGGATATTGACAAGCTGGAACATGTGCAGAAGAGGGAGGCCAGGATGATCTATGGTGTGGAAACCAAACCTTATGGGGAACAGTTGAGGAAGTTGGGTGTATTCAGTCCAGAGAAGAGAAGACTGAGAGGTGGTAGCTGTCTTCAAATATCTGAGGGGCTGAGACATGGAAGATAAGTTTGCTCTCTGCTGCTCTGGAGGGTAGGACCTGAACCAATGGATTCAGATTACAAGAGAGGAGATTCCAACTAAACATTAGGAATAACGTTCTGATGGGAAGAGCTGTTCAACAGTGGAATGGCCTGATGGGTTCTCCTCTGTTGAAGGTTTTTAAGCAGAGGTTGGATGGCCATCTGTCAGGGATGCTTTAGCTGTAATTCCTGCAAGGGATGGGGTTGAACTTGATGACCCTTGGGGTCCATCCCAACCCTACATTTCTATGATTCTATGAAATAGTCTAATATGGTATAAGACAGCTTCCAATGTCTGCCTCCCCAATCCCCTGGAGATCAGAAGACCTTCTGCAATGGACTCAGCTACAGTGCAGAAGGGTGCCACCATGGGAGCTGGGGGCAGAAATGCTTTCCTTGTGTGCATGGGTACTTCGTATGGACATGAGATGACTTTGGATACTCTGACACTCCAAATTTTCTGGGTTACACTTTCTTGATGGAAAAGTGTACATAGAAAAAAAACAGTTTAAAGTCTCCAGGTTCCTTGTGGACTTGGCATAATTTATAGGGAGCGATCTAGCAAAACGCAAGTCATTTAAAGCTGAATAATATACCCACAAATTCTTATTAAGGTCTGCGCTTTCTCCAGCCCTGCGAGACAGAAACCAGTTATCATTATGCATCACCATGAAAGCAGATTAAAATTAAATCAATCTGTTTATCTATGGGTTTGCAAGACAGCTTTCACTCCCCAAACCTAACATGTTCTCCTTCTAATTAACATTTCGGGAGGAAATGAGGAATGCTCACACACATACATACACAATCACCCTGACAGTGAAGCATCCTCACTCAGAGATGGATTTTTTTAAAAAAAGAAGAAGAAAGAAAGAAAGAAAGAAGTCCCATAAGGCTTTCTAATTAAATTTAATTAGTAAAAGGGCACAAGCCCAATGCAAACTTCAGAAGATGAACTTCGCACGCCTGAGTTAAACAAAGCAGATTTCTTGGAGATGTTTGGTCTGTGAACTGGGTAGATGTTATTGTGCGTGTTTCTGCAGCAGGACGTCAGGGGCTCAGACAAGGAGCCTTGTGCTCCCGTAAGGTTACCAGACTTCTCACTTTCACTTGGAGAGTCGGGATTTGGGGTTCATTTGTTCTCTGAGCCCTGGAGCAGCGAGTCAAATCATAAGGTCATTACCCGGCTGGCAGCTTCTGGTGTGCTAGACTAGCTGACGCATGGCTGTCTGTGACAACTATTTCATGTACAATAACAACAGCTATATAAAGAAGCGACACTCAGAGAAGCAGGGAGAGCACTCACCATCCTGTTGCTGTTTTGCTGGATGGAGAAAAACATAGAAGTAAGGAAAGAGCTTACTCCTGGTATGCCCCGCAGAGGACCTTAAGGTCCATAAAGAACAACATTTTGGAGGTCCCAAGCCACAAGGTTGTTAGACTGGTCTCAACTAGGGCCAGGGCCTTTTCAGTACTGGCCCCAACTTGGTGGAACGCTCTGTCACAAGAGACCAGGGCCCTGCGGGATTTGACATCTTTCCGCAGGGCCTGCAAGACAGAGCTGTTCCGCCTGGCCTTCGGGTTGGACTCAGTCTGATGTTTCCTCCCCTTATGGTTTTGATTATGGGCGATAAATGAAGCTGCATTTAAATTTTAAATTGTATTTTAACCTGTATTTTAATTAACGTTTTTTCTTTCTTTTATATTTTATTGTAATTTTTATTGGTGTTAGCCGCCCTGAGCCCAGTTTCGGCTGGGAAGGGCGGGGTATAAATAAAATCTATTCTTATTCTTATTCTTATTATTCTTATTCTTATTCTTCTTCTTCTTCTTCTTAACTAGTTGAAGGTAGCCCGTTACATTAACAGGCGCTAGAGGAGGAGGAGGAGGCGGCAGGAGGCGGCAGAGGCTGGCGGCTGACTGCAGCTGACAGGCTGGAGAGACGGGGCGGCGAGGGAGACATCCATGCGAGGCGGTGGCGCTGTCGCAACTGACAACGCGCGTGCGTCGCCGCTGCCTCCCGGACACGCCCCCCTCTCCGGCCACTCCAATGCCTGCGTCCCTGTTGGGGGGGGAAGTAGAGCTCTCCAATCCGTGCGTCCCTGTGGGACATGCGCACTCACGCAGTTCCACTGACACACAGTGGACACAGGGACACTTGAACATTATTATATGTGATGCTGACATACACACTAAGGTTTTCACTGTCCACCATAGTCATAGAACCATAGAAATGTAGAGTTGGAAGGAACCACAAGAATCATCTAGTCCAACCCCCCTGCAATGCAGGAATCTTATGCCCAACGTGAGGCTTGAACCCATGACCCTGGGATTAAGAGTCACATGCTCTTGCAACTGAGCTATTGTTTCTTTCGAAAGTATCTTACTCATCTACTGGGTATTTTGGAGTGCTATTTGTTTGGACACCTCCTAAGAGAGAGCCAGTGTGGTGTAGTGGTTAAGAGCGGTAGACTCTAATCTGGGAGACCGGGTTCATGTCTCCGCTCCTCCACATGCAGCTGCTGGGTGACCTTGGGCCAGTCACACTTCTTTGAAGTCTCTCAGCCCCACTCACCTCACAGAGTGTTTGTTGTGGGGGAGGAAGGGAAAGGAGAATGTTAGCCGCTTTGAGACTCCTTCGGGTAGTGATAAAGCGGGATATCAAATCCAAACTCTTCTTCTTCTTCTTCTTCTAAGATATCGGAACCAAATTTTGCATGGCAGCTCCTTTGAGATAAACGAGCAGCTTTTCATCTATGTTTGGTTACAGTTGGGTGCTACTTTGAATCAAGATGGCAGCCTGTACCTTTCAAAACTGCACTAACTTTGACCATTGATTTCAAAGCTATACAGTACAGTGGTACCTTGGTTTATGAACTTCATCCATTCTGGAAGTCCGTTCTTAAACCAAAGTGTTCTTAAACCAAGGCGTGCTTTCCCATAGCAGTGGGGGTCTCAATTTACAAATGGAACACACTCAACATGTTCTGCTTCCAAGGCAAAGTTCACAAACCAAAACACCTACTTCCAGGTTTGCAGCGTTCTTAATCCAAGTTGTTCATAAACAAAGCTGTTCTTAAACCAAGGTACCACTGTACATTGTTGGTGTGTTAGAATTCCTGAGCAGCACTGGGCATGAGGCTGCTAGTTATTCCTATAAGAGGTTCTCAATTTTCTTAACACCAACAAAGAGGAGGATGGCCATTGGAGTTCCTTCCAACTCTACAATTATTTGATTCTATGCGTACTGGGCCCAGAAAATTTGTTTGACAGCTCAAAGCTCAGGGTAAGTCCTTACAACAAGAGTCAAGTTTTGGTTCTCCCTCCAAATAATAATAAAGTGTGCATGCACATGAAAGCTCATACCAAGAACAAACTTAGTTGGTCTCTAAGGTGCTACTGGAAGGATTTTTTTTATTTTTTATTTTGTTTCAAATAATAATAATTATTAAAATGCTGGCCTGAATTTGCATTAAATAAATAAATCACCATAAAGATGTTCCCCAGGGAGCATAGGTTGCGGTGTAGGCACAGAAGTCATTCTCCAGGTTTGGGGAGTGGCCTGTGGCCACGAGCACTATGATTGACAGCCCAGCAGTATATATAGCAGAAACATGTGACCAAGGGTCACTCTGGCTTGAGTTCGGATCTCCCACCCCCCACTCCCTGGTATAGGTGGTGCTTTGACCTTGCTGTGCCTGTCATGGGGTCGTCTCCGCTTGAGAGGCCTAGTAGGAATTTTTCCATTGGCAAGATTGGCACTGCGCCACTTGGTTTTCGCCTACTATTCAGCAATTAGTCACAACTTGTAAGGTTGGCGGTTAGGCATTGGTTCAGTGGTATGTGAGGCCGGTAGCCTCCAAGAAGTGATGTGAGTAATGGGAATTCCGTTAAAGGAAGCCAGGGGTTCCATAATGCTTGTCCGAACCCGGTAGGTTGCAGGGCCGATAGCTTGAGCCCCTGTGAACCACTGGGGAGGGGGATGGCTATCTACCCAAGCCTCCTTAACCCTCCCCAGTTAAGGTTTCACAGTGCTGACCGATGGTCAGCTCTGTCCCGCCGGACAGCTAGTCTGTTGCTGACTGAGTCAGCTCTGTCCCGCCGGGCAGCTTGCTGGATGCTGACTAGGGTCAGCTCTGTCCCGTCGGACAGTGTTAACCAATGCCTACGCAACCACTCACTTGATTTGTAATCAATAAAGAAGTTGTGGCCAAAATAATGCCAAAAACCCAAACCAAAAATATGAGTCCTGTCTGAAGTTACTGGGGGGTGACTGGGTGCCTTACACACGCAAATGCAAAGTTATCCAAACATGTCACGAACCTGCACCCCAAAACCTTTCATGTAACATCCCTGAGTTCCAAGCCTGATTGATTGATTGATTGATTGATTGATTGATTGATTTTAAATACTTTGACATTAATTCCCAGGGAGAGGCATAGTGTATAATTTATTTCTATATTGTAACCGGATCATTGATGCTTGGTCGGCTGTGTGTGTGTGTGTGTGTGTGTGTGTGTGTGTGTGTGTGTGTGTGTGTGTTTTAAAGCCTATATTGTTCCGTAACTCTGTTTGCTCTAGTTCTGCTAGCAAATGATTTCCAATAAGGATTTATCTCCTCTTCCAAATCACCCTACATGTGTAGATAGCATGAAATGCTCAGTGTGCTCGGCTTCCCAACCATGCTGGCTTTCAGCAAATAAACATCCCCTCAGTCACAGTAGGAAGCAGTTCCACCTCTAGGCATCCCCAATCACTCAATCTAATCACTGAGGCAGAAGGGAGCACAATTAATATAATAATGAGTGAGGCTAAAATTATTCTTTGTCCAGCTCTCTCTCTCTCTCCCCCCTCTGCCCCTCTTAAATCTAGGATGGGAGGGGGGAGGAGGGAATACATTGGTGCACGAGCACACAACACACACCCCCAAATGTCCCCATTTATCAGAGGCAGTCTCTGCTTTCCAATACCTCCTGTACTGGAAGAACATTGTGATTTGATAGACATCTTATTCTCCAAGGTTCAACTTGCTCTCCAGGATCCCTGGAAGTAAAACCTCAGAGTGAATGCATGGCTGTCCCTCAGGCACATGCAGGGCCAAGCAACCTTTTGTCTGACCCAGTCAAAAATTAATGTCGCTGTCAGTTTCTGTTCCCAATCAGTTTCTCTGTGGGAGGGAGGTTGTCCCATGAGCAGGGGCGTAGCAAGGGGGGTGGGGGGCGGGCCGCCCCGGGCACCACCCAGCAGGGGGTGACAAAACCTGCTAAAAATGAAAAAAAAATTTAAAATTTTTTTTAATTTTTTTTTTTTAAGGCTATTTTCGGCACTGCCGGGGTGGTGCCGCAGGGGCGGCCAGCGAGGAGCGGTGTCACCCCCCTTCACTGGCCGCCCCTGCGGCTCCGCCCGGCAGCGCCGAAAATAGCCTCCTCTCCGTCGCTGGCTGGCTTGCGGCGGAGCGGCATGCAGGAGAGGGGCGGGCCAGCAGCCAGGGGGGTGTCACCCCCTCGTGGCTCTGGTCCGCCCCTCTCCTGCATGCCGGGGCTCCGAGCCTGCGCCCAGGGAGCCCAGCCAGCGGCGGAAAAAGCCGCTGAACGGGGGAAAGGAAGACAAAGCAGGCGCTTGAAAGCGCCTGCTTTGTTTTCCTTTTTCGCCCCCTTTCAGCGGTTTTTTTCGCCGCTAGCAGGGCTCCCTGGGCGCAGGCTCGGAGCCCCGGCATGCAGGAGAGGGGCGGACCAGAGCCACGAGGGGGTGACACCCCCCTGGCTGCTGGCCCGCCCCTCTCCTGCATGCCGCTGCCCGCCCGACACCCCCTTGGTGAGGCGGCACGAGCAGCTGCCGCACCAACAGGTGCCGAGCAGCGGCTTCGGGAGATTCCCAAAGCCGCCGCCCGGCATCCCCGGGGGCGGGGCATCGCGCTGTGCGCGTGCGTCATGACGTCATGACGCACGTACATGCCGCGCCGCCCCGCCCCCGGGGGGTGCCTCTTGGCTTCCCGCCCCGGGTAGCCGAGAGGCACGGAACGCCCCTGCCCATGAGCACATGGAGAAAGAGCAAGAAATAAGGCTTTCAGGGGTTACTAACCCTGATGGCTGTGCTCTGCTTCCACTGTGGGAGGGACTATGCTTCTGAATACGTTTCCCAGTATGCTTCCGAGCACAATTCAAAGTGTTGGTGCTGACCTTTAAAGCCTGAAACGGCCTCAGTCCTGTATACCTGAAGGAGTGTCTCCACCCCCATCATTCTGCCCGGATACTGAGGTCCATCGCCGAGGGCCTTCTAATGGTTCCCTCACTGCCAGAAGCCAAGTTACAGGGAACCAGGCAGAGGGCCTTCTTGGTAGTAGCACCCGCCCTGTGGAAAGCCCTCCCACCAGATGTCAAAGAGAGAAACAACTACCAGACCTTTAAAAGACATCTTTAGAAGGGAAGCTTTTAATGTTTAATAGATTATTGTATTTTAATATTCTGTTGGAAGCTGCCCAGAGTGGCTGGGGAAACTCAGCCAGATGGGTGGGGTATAAATAATAAATTATTATTATTATTATTATACCAGGTCTGGAAGAGTGGAGAGTGCTGTGCACTCAGGTCCTGTTTGTAAGCTTCCCATATGCATCTGGTTGGCTACTATGAGAACAGAAAGCTGGACTAGATGGACCACTGGCCTGATCCAGTGGGTTCTTTTTGTATTCTTATGTTAAGAGGAGGAGGGGAAAGTGGGGCTGGGGTGGATAGGCTGTGGATAAAGATTAATCTATTCTCTCCCCCATATTAGGTTCCACAGCCATAACAGAGAGTGCAGGAGGCTGTTTTGGTCAAGAGAAGTTAGGGAGTGTTGATCTTGCATATGGTGGGTGTCAGGAACTCCTGGGATCTGTGAACAGCTGCCCCTTGTGGTGAGCTGCAGAACTATAGGAATTGGCTTCTCAGTGAAGTACCTTCAGCCCCTTGACTGACTGCCCACTCAGAATGGTCATTGAATGGTCCTGGACAGGAAGGTTTCCTATTTCAGTTGAGCCTTGCTTGGGCATCTGAGTCTTCCTGAGCTCGGGAGTGTCCCTACATTCTTGGCTGTCCTTTTGGTCCTGGATTTCTGGCTTGCTCCTGTCTCGTGGTTCCTCCTTTGGTTCTGATTTGCCCTTCAGTCCCGGCTACTAGCTTGCCCCAGAATGCTCAGTTTCCAGCTTCTAGATCACCTTAGCCTACAGCTCCTGGTCCATCCCCAAACAGCAATGAGGACCAATGCAAACTCTGCCCCATGCAAGGTATTTGGCATATCTCAACACTCCAGTGACCTGCACTCCTTAGCACGGTTGGTCAGTTCTACATATACACAACACTAGACCCACAATCCTATACATACTTGAAGGAGCATTCCTTTATGCACTCATCAGGACAGTTAACATGCATCAGACCAGGTGGCCAGAGAAAATAGGTTTCATATCAAAGATGCTAGTGGAGACTGCTCTAGTGCACTCCTCCCCAAGGGGAGCCAGCAATTTCAAAATTACACAAAATCTTTGTGGTTGAGCCATCCCGAGTTAAAGCCATTTTGCGAGCATGGATGTAGGTCAGCAGGTAATTCTCTCCTGATAGAGCTTCCCACAGCACAGTTGATTTAACAGCAGCAGCATCTCTCTGCACCTCATCTTCTCAAAATTCCAAGGAGCATGCCTCAGTCTGCTTGCACATTGGAGTCATTGAAAGGGAAATTGCCCTGGATGTTGTATGGCTCTCATCCCAGCAGGCGATAGTCAAATACAAGCAACAGCACAGCCAGAACCTGCTAGCAAGCACAGCGCAGAGCGTTGTCTAAGCCAGGGCTCAGACCCAAAATCTATGTCTGCTTTTCAATGCCATGCTAATTAAGGATATTCCTGGGAATTCACACGCAGAGAAACACACACCATGCAGTTGTAGGCATGGCAGGAAGCCTTATCAACTCCCAAAACTCACAGACTCATTTGATGAGGTCGTACCTGATTTTGGATTTGGGTGCAGGAAGGTCCTGACAGAGGCCCCCCAAAACCATGGAGATAGCACTGGGAAATATGTTTATTTAGGGGGCGGGAGAGGAATTATTTTGGTCCATTTTTCACAGCAGGACAACCCGATCATAGAATCATAGAAGAGTTGAAAGAGACCACAAGGGCCATCCAGTCCAACCCCCTGCCAAGCAGGAAACACCATCAAAGCATTCCTGACAGGTGACTGTCAAGCCTCTGCTTAAAGACCTCCAAAGAAGGAGACTCCACCACACTCCTTGGCAGCAAATTCCACTTGGCAGCTCTTACTGCCACGAAGTTCTTTCTAATGTTTAGGTGGAATCTTCTTTCTTGTAGTTTGAATCCATTGCTCCGTGTCCGCTTCTCTGGAGCAGCAGAAAACAACCTTTCTCCCTCCTCTATATGACATCCTTTTATATATTTGAACATGGCTATCATATCACCCCTTAACCTTCTCTTCTCCAGGCTAAACATACCCAGCTCCCTAAGCCGTTCCTCATAAGGCATCGTTTCCAGGCCTTTGATCATTTTGGTACTTTGGAAGTCGAACGGAATCAGTTTGGGAAGTCCGTTTCACTTCCAAAACGTTTGGAAACAAATGGGGGCTTCTGATTGGCTGCAGGAAGTTCCTGCAGCCAATCGGAAGCCGCTGAAGCCCCATTGGATGTTCGGCTTCCAAAAGAATGTTCGAAAACCGGAACAGTCACTTCCGGGTTTCGATTGTTTGGGAGCCAAAATGTTTGAGAACAGCCTTCCAAGGTATGACTGTATAGACTTGTAAAGTGCCATTGTGATGTCAGCATTCCAGCCAGCCAAAAGCACTCAAGGGGGATGCAAAGTAGGTTCAGTAGTGCGGTGTGGCTGGAATGGGGTTGTGGTCTGGAAGGAATCCAGAGGGCCAGGGGTTTCCCATTCCTGCAATAGCTGCTGGAAAGGCCTTGAAAGTCCAAATTAGAGATGCGAAGTCAGAAACCCAAACTGGTAAAAGAGAAGGGAAGTCCCCTCTGGGTAAACAGAGACAAAACCACCGGGATGGTTTGCACAGCAGCCTAACCAAGAGCCAGCATTGGACTCTTCTTTCTTAGCTTAGAAAAAAATGTGAGCCTCACTTCCAGGATTCCCCATGCTCCTATTAGATGGTAAGGATTTTTACAGCACAGCATAACTCCACGGCTTGACATGGGAAATCCATATGTTTGTAGTAGGGAGGAAATTAATAGCTCACCTAGGGATTAAACAATTGCTGAGGTGCAATAGATACTGAGCTCTGGCTCTATGGGCACAGTTTGCAGTATATCTACTCATCAATCAATTAACCCTGAGCGACTGATGAAAGAAGGAGGGTGAGCAGATGCGAAGAGGACTGGAGATGGGGCCCCTTTTAGTTCCTAATTAGAACAGCTTCACAGCCTGATAGGCTCCCCAATGGTTCCTCTACACTCCATAGCGCATAAACCCAAAGTTAGAATAGGCCAACTGACTATCAGACTTGTTCTCTACACACACACACACACACACACACACACACACGATCTCTCTCTCTCTCTCTCTCTCTCTCTCTCTCTCTCTCTCTCTCTCACACACACACACACACACACACACACACACACACACACACACACACAGAGTGCTGGGGAGGGGGGAAATAGCACAATTGTCTTGCTCACAGGCCTAGTGTGTGGGCTGGGATTGGGCACAGGCATACAGAGAGGACCAGCCCCTTTTCCTCATCGACACATAGCAGACTGGACATGAGGTTCAGAAGGCAAGGGGCTGTGTTGAGATCAGATGGGGAGTCTGTGACCCGCTAGGTGTCGGACAGAGACTCCCACCCCCAACCACTGGTCACACTGGTTGGGATTGATGGGAGTGGGAGACTGGGGCCCTCTGAAGCAGGGGTCAGCAAACTTTTTTAGGAGGGGGCCGGTTCACCGCCCCTCAGACCTTGTGGCGGGCTGGACTGTGCGTGTGCATGCGGCGGAGGGGGGCTTCTCTCTCTCCCCCTCTCTCCCACAGCCCCTCCACCCTGCTTTCCTACCTCCTCCGCTGCTCTGCCTGCGGTTGGGAGCTGGCGACAGTGGCAGCGTCTCTCCTTTCCAGGCCAGCTTTCCTGGGTGCCAGGCATGGGGCCAACAGTCGCACCAAACTCCAGCCAAAGCCCCTCAACACACCCATCACGATGCCCACAGCGCGGCCATGGATGGAGAGGCCAGCAGGCGGGTGGCAAGTCTGGGCCATGCCTCACACGCAGGTGGTGAGGCTTTGGATTCGGTGGCACCAATCAAAGCCCAGCTCCCTTCCTCCGCAGGGAGGGGAGAAGCCGGGAGGAGGCGCTGCTGCGGTGTGTGAGAGGGAGGGAGGGGGGAAATGGCACCCGAATTTTTTTTTTAAAAAAAAATGGCACAGCCCGAACGATCACACCGATCCAAGCGGACCGGATCCAGAGGGCAATTGGGCCTGATGCAGCCTGCGGACCTTAGTTTGCCGACCCATGCTATGAAGGGCCACAGGTTCCCAATCACCATCTGAAGATGTCACTGTGAGGCACTGAGCTGCTCTCAACACTGACGAAGCAGTAGAGGCAACACTGGCCCAGATGTGCCCCCAGATGTTGTTGCACTCCAACTCCCATCAGCTTCAGTCGGCATGGCAAGTGCTCATACGTGATGCGAGTTAAGAGCCCACCAATAACTGGAGGGCACCAGTTTAGTTACCCCTAGTTTTGCAGATACTGCTGACATTGGGAGTCCACCTGTACTGGACAATAGAAGGGCGCCAACCTGTTACCACACTCATCTCTCTTTTCCCATCCACCCCTCCTATGTCTTCCATTTCCATTTTCCTCTCTCTCCACTGGTGATTCCTGGAATTCAGAGGTAAGGTTCTTCTGACAGTGGAGGTAGAACATGGCCCACATGAATCTCTTTTAATTCCATCCAAGTTAGCGGTCCTCAGTATATTATTATTATTATTATTATTATTATTATTATTATTATTATTATTAACTATAGCCAAATATAAATTTACAGCCATGTATAGCTCGTTCATTTCATAGCTAGACTATTTAATTTGTTCTGGGCAGAAAACATCAACCTTTTTTGGCCACTAATCTATCACTAGGGACGCAGGTGGCACTGTGGTCTAAACCACTGAGCCTAGGGCTTGCCAATCAGAAGGTTGGCGGTTTGAATCCCCACAACGGGGTGAATTCCCGTTGCTCAGTCCCAGCTCCTGCCAACCTAGCAATTTGAAAGCACATCAAAGTGAAAGCAGATAAATAGGTACCACTCCGGCAGGAAGGTAAACGGCGTTTCCGTGCGCTGCTCTGGTTTCGCCAGAAGCGGCTTAGTCATGCTGGCCACATGACCCAGAAAAACTGTTTGCGGAAGCGGACAAACGTCAACTCCCTCGGCCTGTAAAGCGAGATGAGCGCCCAACCCCAGATTTGTCTGCGGCTGGACTTAACTGTCAGGGGTCCTTTACCTTTACCTTTTAATCTATCACTTTGCTTCAGCACAGCAGTTCCTTGCCTCCCTTAATGTGTGCACTGCATTCCAAACATATTTCTATTTAAAAGCTAGTCAGAACACTACTACTACTGCAAGTGATGTCTGTATTACCAAGAAGGAAACAGATTTGTAATCTTTGTCTCGGCTTCTATTGGGGATTAACCACCTTGGAAACAGATTTTTATTTTTATTCAAGCTGACTTGAACATGTCCAGAACATGAGTTGCTGATAAGAGAGTTTGATGGACCAGGGTGTGAGTGGCAGGAGGCGGGGGAATCATGATGTTTTGGACACATCGATTTCCCTTTTTCTCCTCAAACAAAGAAACCTTCTAAAAAATATAGATGCCAGGAGGTAAATATCGTAGAAGTCACTGCTAAGTGATCAATCAGAATTTTAGGATTCTCCAATTCGCCTAAGAGAAGTTTCTTAAGTGGATGGTTAGAAAAGTATACTTCAGCACTGTGGACGCAGGTGGCGCTGTGGTCTAAACCACTGAGCCTCTTGGGCTTGCCGATCAGAAGGTCGGCGGTTCGAATCCCCGCGGCGGGGTGAGCTCCCGTTACTCTGTCCCAGCTCCTGCCAACCTAGCAGTTCGAAAGCACATCAAAGTGCAAGTAGATAAATAGGTATCGCTGTAGCAGGAAGGTAAACAGCATTTCCGTGCGCTCTGGTTTCCATCACGGTGTTCCGTTGCACCAGAAGCGGTTTAGTCATGCTAGCCACATGGCCTGGAAAGCTGTCTGTAGACAAACACTGGCTCCCTCGGCCTGAAAAGCGAGGTGAGCGCCACAACCCCATAGTCGCCTTTGACTGGACTTAACCGTCCAGGGGTCCTTTGTTGTTGTTAGTGGTACAGACTCCCTTGGAAGGTGTTGAACTCTCCTTCATTGGAGGTTCTTTAAGCAGAGGTTGGATGGCCATCTGCCATAGATGTTTTAATTAAGATTCTTGGATTGAGATGACCCTTGGGGTTCCTTCCAACTCTAAAATTCTATGAAATCAATCCAAGGTATTCAAACATATAAAACAGATTCAGGGAAAGCCAGGGTAAGTCTTTACAAGATTTCTGAAATTGCACATATCATATACAATCAACAGGGTAGTGAAAACTTTTTCAGTTTGAAGGACATAATCCCTTTCAGGAGCAGGTGTGATCTCTCCATCCTCCATCCAGGCAAGGAAGAGAGATTATCACAGGTCAAAGACACATTCCATCCAGGTAACATCTCCAGAAGGAGGTGCAAAGCCAAGCCAATGAGGGGTGTGGCTTGGATTGAATCCTGAGGGCTGGATAGAAATGTTTCAAGGACCACATTTGGTCCCCCGGCCTGATATTCCCTACCTCTGACATACAATGTCATCCTGCTATTCAAATCTAAACTCCGTTGGAGACCTTCTGGAAACCAGAATGGTGAGATATATGCATGGCTATTTGCACATGCGCACGTACACATACACACAGAGAGAGAGTAGCATTTTCTCCCCCAGGCCACTGTGAAGGTTAATTTGAAGAACCTTTCCTTCAGGAGGCTCACTCTTTCTGACAGGCCAAGGCATATACATATTCATGCATCCTCAGAAAAGCCAAGGAGCTTGTTAAGACTTCTGCCTGCACCTGGCTCCAAAGAAGTAAAAGCTGCAGGCAAGAATGTTCCGGAAATGGCCATATCAGGGAACGCCAAGTTCAAAGACAACTCTCGGAGCACTGTAGCAGGTGTGGAATAACTTGGGTTATGTAAAGAAGAAGAAAGTTTACAATGAATTATCTAGCGTCAAAGGCTTGTCAAGCCCGTCCTTGAAGATTTGCTGAGCAGAGAACTTATGTCCATTTGCTTCTGTCCAAAGCTGGGGAAATAGTTGAGAAGAGAGGAAGGAAGGAAGGAGTGTGCTATAGTTGGGGGCAAAGTCAAGCAGGTTTCAGGCAGGCTAGAAAGGAAGGCCAAAGGTCAGTGTGATCCGGGATCCTTTACTCACAGTGGCCAATCAGATGCTTCCAGGAACCCAGAAGGAGGGCATAGAGGCAATAGCCCAGGTGTGGGGAACTGACTGCTGCTGGCTGGCCAGATCTTGATCCACTGGCAGAGGAAGTGGGGTGCAGTGGGGTGCAGTGGGGCGATCATTCCTGATGGGGGGTGACATTGCCCCTGCCTCCCTGGGACGCTCGCCATGGGCGCTGCCCCCTGGGACGCTTGCCCTGCCCCCACGGGTGGCTAGCCCAGGTGTACAGCATGTGCGCTGCTCCAGGTGCCGGAGCTGCTAGCTCCTCCTCTGTCTTGATCTCCCACACCCACTGTGTGGAGGTGGGGGAGGAGTAACAGGTGGGAGGGGCCGCTGACCTGCCACTCACATAACATCAAAACGATGCAGTGCTGTGCACAGAAGCCCCCATAGTCAGCTGATCATTGGTGACGTCCACAGCGCTGTGCAAGGGCAGCGAATCGCCTGATTGGCACTCCCTGCACACACCCCTCCCCGGCCCAATGGTGTCTTTACCTGCCCCACATTTGGTAGGTCAAATGATGAAGCCTGCTGGTCCTAATTGGGCCCATGGATGAAACTCTGAAGTGTGGGCCCTCAGCAGATGCCCTGACATGGCAACACTTGACATCAATCCTGTGCCAATTTTGCTGGAGAAGAAGTGAGGGGTACCTCAGGCCCAGGGTCCAGATGTGCCCATCCAGGTCTGTCTATCTGGACCTCAAGCCATTGAGCTACAGTCCACACTGATCCTGCTTCCTTGAGTGTTTTTGCCTGGCTGGAATATGTCTCTGATAATGCCTTTTGCTTGCCTGGATGGAGGAAGTTGTGTTAGTGTGCGTATAAACTAGTTTACTGCATAAAGTTAATCTTTGCATTTGCTGAATAATAATAATAATAATAATAATAATAATAAATATCCCACCCATCTGGCTGGGTTTCACCCACATTTGCTTCAAGCCCTGGCCACTGTTGGCATGCAGCCCCCAGAAGGTAAAGCAGCCCTCAGGTTGGAAAAATATCTAACCGAGTGGGCGGCGGAGGTCCATGGGTCGATTAAACGACCCCCGTGGGCAGCTTGTGGCCCATGGGCCTTAGGTTGCCAACCTCTGATCCAAGCAAATAAGAGGCACTGCCACAGTTCAAGAACACATATTTGCAGTAGAGTAAGGGTTCAGAAACGGGGGTAAGTTTCAGTACCAGAACAGAGCAAATCTGCTCTCCCACCTCTTAGTCCCTCCCAGCCACATTTCCAAAGCACAAGAGAAGATATTAGAAGCTGTTTCCCCTCCCAGTTCTGTAAGAATCTGGCTGAGAGGCAAAAAGGTGGGGGTGGGGAGTTTTCCTTGAAGGAAGGAGGTTAGCTTAACCTAACCTGAAATTCCTATGTTACAGGGCTAACCTGTGAGTCCTATTTCACACACCTCTTTGAAGGAGGCTTCACATCCCCTAAATTCATAAGGCAAGTCTCCAGCATGAACTTTTACTTCCATTAGCTCAAGATAAAGAACACAAGCCAGACGCGAGATGTCAGTATGACTTCCTTATCAGCATGGCCTTGCCAGTCTGGAAGGATGGCATTGACAGCCCAAGTACAGACAGAGAGTCTGTATAAGGAGTAGGGGTGCAAAACATGATGGCTGCAGCCCAAGGACATGGCTTACATACAAAGTAGACTAGATTAGTGTCCCGTGATGTGTTGAAGCACAGCCAAAGTGCAAAGGAAGTAATTTCCTTATATGGGTTACAGGATCTCGTGATGCATGGAAGCAGGAAGGATTTTCCTAATATGGTCATAGAACTCTGTGGAAGGGGGAGAGAGTGCTCTGAAAGGTATATAAGTCTGGTTTAAACTGATTATTCTTGTTCTTGCTTCGGATGACCGGGCATGATCCTTCTGCTAGCCGGAAAGCAGAATAAACGCTTTTTCTCTGATTCTCGGTGACATTTTTGTCTCCTTCCGATCCTCCTTGGGAGCAACGTTGAACCCTGGTTCTGTAAGGCTTCATTTGGCGCCCAACGTGGGGCTCCTCGTTCCCCAAGAGAGGATGAAGGTCCGAGGGTCTCCACCTTGCTAACAGCTCCAGGGGGGTTGAAGGACCCTGCGCGCAACCTACTCTATTCGTAGGAGGGTAAGCCACCCACCTGGAAGTATGGAAGTGGTGGAGACTGGGAGAAAAAACAAGCAGCTGCGGGGGGAAGTGCACAGAAGGTGAGCTAGAGAATTGATCACTCTGCTGGATGTGTGCCAAGGGCCTCCAGCTCCTGGCCGTGAGCTATAAAAAGCCGCCAGGCTAGCTTTGTTGGCAGTGAGCCGGGGGGCCGCCAACTTTGTGGCTAGCAGTGTGCAGAGTTGCCGCTGGCAGATTTGGCTAGCAGTGAGCAGAGCTAGCCAAATTCTGTTAGCCGTGAGCAGAATTGCCGTTAGCTGGTTGGTAGTGAGCAGCGAAAGCGTGCCACCAACTTCGGAGAAAGGGGGAGGGAAACCGGGTGTATGGGGACACTCTAATGAATGGTGTGCGTGTTGGTGGGAGGCATGTGAAGAGTGTGTGTGGGAGTGTGGAAAATTACTAGGAGTGAGAGTGTTCCAAATATATATGGGGGGGGGGAGCAAATCAACCCCTCCTTGCAGTGTTTTCTGGACAATTGGATGCCAACAAAGGGGATGATTGGGGTTTTAAACTAAAAGGCAGAAAGGCTTCCAACCTGAAAAAACCAAAAACCCCTTATGGTTGAGAAGCTGAAATTGGGCGCATAGCAGAGGCAAGCAGAACTACCTACAATCAAACTAATTTTTGCCAGCCCCTGGAGGGGATAATTTGGTTGCCTCTGCCCTGTGCCGCACAGCAAGGAGGAGTGTTAGGAGGTGACATTCCTGAAGGTTGATGATATGGTGATGGTGAATTAGGGGGGGGTAGGAAAATAGTAGGCATGGCACGGCAGTGATGGCGCACGGTGTCATACCGCAGAGAGGCTGCTCTCTCACAGTGAGAGAGAGAGAGAGCATGTTCTCTTGGGAAATTAGATTAGGCTGGGAGGTTGTTGGGGTTTTTTTAAGTGCATGTGTGTGAAGAGAAGGATTGGAGTCTGTAGTGAAACTCCAGCAAAAGTGAGAGTGTGTCTTGTTTGTTTGTTTGTTTGTTTGTTTGTTTGTTTTGTTGTGTGTGTGTGTGTGTGTGTGTGTGTGTGTTGTGTCAAGAAGTGTGTTAGCTTTCCATTTTAAAGACACCTATGGAAAGTCTCTTGTGTCCTGAAAAGTCAGTATTGGGTTTTTAAGTTTTCTGGAGGAATGTTTAATTCAAAGTATGGCTTTTAAAAGTATTGATTTTGAAACCATTGATTATATTTGATAATAAGGAAAGAAGTAAGAAATTGTGGCTGAAAATATTTGCAATTCACCATTCTAGGAAGAAAAAGCTATTTTAATGTGTTCCAATTACTTGTTTGTTATTGTTAAAGTTGGCTAGGATAACAGATTTAATGTTTTTTTTTTTAATTTTATTAGGCTTTTTAACACACAAAACAAACATTTCATCACAGATCATCAGGCCTTATCATAAACATTAAATAACAAACAAAAACAAAAAACAAAACCACATAAAACAAAACCTCACAATACCCACAATAACACTAACATTTTGTCACCTTCTTATTTCATAGCTTGTTGGGTGGACTTCCCCCGCCTCCCTCCACCGCGTTTCTTATTCCATATACTTACAACTTAACAGATACTTGTCATTATCTTTCTATTACTTCTATTATCTCCAATATCACCAATCTTATTATTATTTAATTAATACCTTAACTTAAACTAGTATTCTATCTTAATCTAAATTTAACACTCATACTTCCCAAAATCTCATATCTTATAATCAACTGTAAAAATAACTTCAGACTTTAAATTTATCTAATTACTAATCTTACAACACTTATTAACATATTTCTTGAATTTCTTCCATTCTTCTTCCACCGCCTCTTCCCTCTGGTCTCGGAGTCTCGCGGACAGCTCGGCAAGTTCCATATATTCCATCATCTTCATCTGCCATTCCTCTAGCTTTGGTAAGTCATTAGTTTTCCAATATTTAGCAAACAAAATTCTTGCTGCTGTTGTGGCATACATGAAGAAAGTGTGGTCTTCCTTAGGTATTTCGTGGTTGACCATTCCAAGTAGGAATGCCTCTGGTTTTTTTATAAATGTGTTCTTCAACACTATTTTAATTTCATTATAAATCATTTCCCAGAAAGCTTTCGTCCTTGGGCAGGTCCACCACATGTGGTAAAAGGTTCCGTCTGCAGTTCCACACTTCCAACATTTATTGTCATGCAAATGATAGATTTTAGCTAGCTTGACTGGGGTCAGATACCATCTGTAAATCATTTTCATTAAATTCTCTTTCAACAAAGTACAAGCAGTGAAATTAATACCTTTCCTCCAGAGTCTTTCCCAGTCTGCCATCATAATATTATGTCCTACATCTCTAGCCCATTCTATCATTGCAGATTTTACAAATTCATCCTGTGTATGCCACTCCAGCAACAATTGATACATTCTGGATAAGTTTTTAGTCTTTGGCTCTAATAATTCCGTCTCCAATTTCGACTTTTCCATCTGAAAGCCAAGTTTTTTGTCCATCTTATAAATCTCATTAATCTGGTGGTACTGCAACCAGTTCTCCACCTTATCTTTCAATTGTTCATAGGGTTTCAACCTGACAGTTTCTCCTTCTTGTATGAGAATGTCCATATATCTAGGCCAATTTCCAATTCTCTTAAACCTTTTGTCGGCCTTAGCTTCTAATGGTGATATCCATCTGGGAGTCTTCTTTTCGAGCAGATCTTTATATTTCAACCATACTCTAAACAAAGCTTTCCTGATCAAATGCTGCTTAAAGCCCCTATTGGCCTTAACCTTGTCATACCATAAATATGCATGCCATCCGAACACATTATCACATCCTTCCAAGTCTAACACATCATTATTTTCTAAAAGGAACCATTCCTTCAGCCAGCAGAAGGCTGCAGCTTCAAAATACACGTTCAGTTCCGGCAGGGAAAAACCCCCTCTTTTCTTATCATCAGTTAATATCTTATATTTAATTCTGGGTTTTTTTCCCTGCCAAACAAATTTAGATATGTCCTTCTGCCAGCCTTTGAAAGGCTCCATTTTATCAATAATCGGTAATGACTGGAAGAGAAATAGTAATTTAGGCAATACATTCATCTTAATTACTGCTATTCGGCCCAGCAGGGACAAATTCAGTCTATTCCAGATTTCCATATCTCTCTTAATTTCAGACCAGACTTTTTCATAATTGTTCTTATATAAATTCGAATTTTTTGAAGTCATGTTCACACCCAAATATTTAACTTTCTTAGCAAATGTAAGTCCTGTTTTCGCCTCGATACATTCCTTTTCTTCTCGTGTCAGGTTTTTCCCAAGAACTTTGGTCTTGGCTTTATGGATAACAGATTTAATGTTGCCCTCCTCTTGTCTATATTCCAGCTTGTAGGTATTTTTGAATTGTGAGGTCCAAAAAGTCCTCCTCTTATTTTTTCCCCCTTTTTCTCTGAGAGTGGGTATTTATTGCAAGCTTCTGCAGTTTTTCCCCTCTTTCCTGAGTCCTCTTTTAATTTGGTCTAGGTGTGTGTGTGTTTTCCAAAAACCCGTGATCTTTGGTTTACTAATCCGGTTTTCTAAAACCCCTTCCGCGCAGCCAGATCTTTCTGCAGCCAAGACTTGGTTGCTCTGGCTTTTGGATTAAAAGAGGGGGAGTAAGAGCAGAGCGGGGAGTAGATAAAAGGGCAAAGAAGTTTTTCTTCTCCTCTCCTCTTTCTTGGCGGCAGTTTATCTTGGAAAAGGGAAAAGTGTGTCTTTCAAGCTAGCTTCATTGGTTTGTTGTGTTTTTTTAAGCCTCTTCAGAAACAAATGGTCTTGGGTCCTATTGAATATGGGGTGAAATAAGGCATTTGGGTGTGTTTTCCCCTGTGGGCCAAAATGTGTGTTCTATGGCTGTTCCCCTTTAATAGCTTGAGGAAGAATTTGGTGATATCCCAGACCTTAAAATTGTCATGATATTTTTTTAAAGTTTTTTTTGTTTCCCTTGTGTAAGGTTTTCCTTGGTTCTTATAGGGTAAGGTTCTTATAGGGTAAAAGCTAGTGGCTTTCTTGATAGGCAGTTGCAGACAGACAAGGGGGGGGTAACCCAGATGATTGATTGAATTGGAGTATTCTGGAGGATGTAAAGTTGACAAGTTTGCAGTCCAAAGAGGGGGTTTCAGTATATACAGTGCAAGGATGAGGATTGGTGTAGGCAGCAACTACATGACATCAAGCTGCAGGAAGAGAGAAAGTGGCTGAAAGAGAGAGAGAAAGGAAAAGAGAGGGGAGTGGTAGCCCAGGATGATGAGGATGATGAAAATGGGGTCGAGGGGCGTAGGTAGGTAGGTGGAGGTAGGTGAGCAGCCCAGGAGGGAGAACGAAGCATGGAAGGTGTGGGGATTCAGACAGACAGTACAGGAGGCAGAAAGACAGTATAAAGGAGGAAATGCAAAAGGCGGCTGGAAAGAGGAAAGAGAGAGATCGGACTCCGTAGTGGTGGAGAAGAGGAACTGCAGGCAGGCAGGTAGGGAGAGGCTGGGGCTCTAGGATGCTGCCAGAGACCCAAAGCACCACCAGCTGAAGGAAAAAGGTGTTTTGGAGGTGGTGTGAAGTGTAAAGAGTTGTAGAGATTGACAGGAAAAGTATGTGTTGTTGGCGATGTGCAGGGGAAGAAAGGTGAACCCACAAGGAATGTGTTTGCAGAATTGATTAGTAGCAACTAGGTTTGACATCGAGCGGCTGGAAGAAAGAGTGTGGCTTAACCACTGCACAGAGAGGACTGCAAGTGGAGGGAAAAAGGGAAGTGGATGAAGGCAATGAGGTAGTCTCAGTTGTAGAGAGGGGGAAAGGAAAGTGAACGTAGTAAAGAAGGAAGGAAGAGATGAGGAATTAGTGATGGGAGAGTTTGGGCAGAGTTAGGTGAAGATGAGGAATGGACAGAAAGGGAGGAATATCAGCCAGCATTTGTTGTTACTGCCGCAGAGGCAGAAGGAGGGTAGTAGGAGAATTATTTGAAGGGTGGTTTGAATGCCCTGGGAAGGGTATAAGAGGTTTGCAGAGCGCCCACTGTGTTTATGTTATGTTATGGTCTTGTGTGTGGATTCTGGGTTGAGAGACATAGGATGTGCTAGATGTGTTTATGTGTTTATGATCCTGTGTTTGGAAGAAGACATCCTCAATTCGACACATTCTGACTTGTATGGGAAGCTGTATGGGAGCCTTACCACCAGATGGCATCTGATTCGGCTAGGGACAACTGCCTGGCAGAGTGGGCAAGCAGCACGAGAGGGAGAGGGGGAGCTTTACCCCTCGTCATCGGAATATTGATCACCCCATCATCGATTCATCGATCCCCAACTAGCCCTTCTTCATTTTCCAATAAGGACTCTTGTTTTTTTCTTCTGGACTACGTTTGTACGAGAAGCTTGCACAGCAGCAACTCATATCCCTGAGCTACATGGAGGGAATGGGGAACAGCTGCAGTTTGCTGGACTTTGCCAAGTGAACCCCCATTCCTGTGGCCCTGATTTCTGGCTGCAGATGGGAGGATGTTTTCCCAATACTTCTTAAGCATTCTCCTGAAAGCGACAGAAGGAAAAGGTTGCATCCGTGCGGCGGCAAGGCGAGGCGGTTTGCCAGAACTGTAGTTTTTTTTTTGCGCTACTAGGGGAATGAAGCCTTTCCCCCCCCCCCCACTGGGTGACAGCAGCTGTCATGGACTGTGGGGAGGGAGAGCTGTGGTTTTGTTCCCAAAAGCTGCAAAAGCAATAGCTGGAGTGCATCTTCTTCAAGCCATTTGAAGCGTAATGGTCATTCCAGGAGGAGTGTCTACGATGCTGAAGGAGTTCAGAGAGAGGTTTTATCTCTCCTACGTGATGAGGGGAGGTTGCTGTCTCCAGAGACTCTAGTCATGTTTTGGAGGATCATGGTACTGTTTCCTGTTCTGGGAACTGGAAGGGGACTGACTGACTTGTGACATCCCAGTCATCAGTGCCGGCACCTGTTCTGTAAGACATTTGTGCAGTAAAGGCCGGGTTTCAAGGAGCGACTTTTGCTGAGAGTACGAACTTGGAACAGCGTGGAACTGTTTCGGCCGCTCAGGGAGGACCCTCCTGGACGAGTGGCCCTGGAAAGCTTTTTATTCGTTGCCTTTTGCATTGCATCCCTTTCCCCCTGGTGTGAATAGGAAATTGGGTTCAGGCCCTGCCTGCTGAGACCACGTTCATTGAAAGGACCCTACATTGTTTTGCATCATCCTTGGGTCCTAGATGGATATCCACCATGCTTGTGGCGACATTGGATTGGACTGGGATGCCTGATCTACATGGGCCTCTTCTTTGACTCACCCAGGTGGCCAGCACCTCTATATATGGCTGGACAACAACAAGTCAGCGTGGGTGTGGACGGCACTGGGGACTCTTGGATTTTTCTCTCTTCTGGAAGAGGGCCTTCTCTTCTGGAAGGGGGGTCACAAACTGTTGCAGTTGGTTGTGGGACTTTTCATCGTGCTAATGGACATTGTATTTTTGTTATGCTTCTGTCATTTGTGGAGACTTCGGATGTGGGGGCACCCAAGGGAAAAAGGGGAGGTGTTCATCGTCATATGCTTGCCCCTGGTGTTCAGGAACCAAAGCCCCTAGATTTAGTGGCAGGAGGAGGATTATTGCCATGGCCCGTGTGGTACGATTCCTTGGGACAGCTCCTTGGGACGTGTCAGACAACGATTGTCTGACGGTCCGTAAGAGGAGTTGGGAATGAAGGAAGGAGGTTAGCTTAACCTAACCTGAAATTCCTATGTTACAGGGCTAACCTGTGAGTCCTATTTCACACACCTCTTTGAAGGAGGCTTCACATCCCCTAAATTCATAAGGCAAGTCTCCAGCATGAACTTTTACTTCCATTAGCTCAAGATAAAGAACACAAGCCAGACGCGAGATGTCAGTATGACTTCCTTATCAGCATGGCCTTGCCAGTCTGGAAGGATGGCATTGACAGCCCAAGTACAGACAGAGAGTCTGTATAAGGAGTAGGGGTGCAAAACATGATGGCTGCAGCCCAAGGACATGGCTTACGTACAAAGTAGACTAGATTAGTGTCCCGTGATGTGTTGAAGCACAGCCAAAGTGCAAAGGAAGTAATTTCCTTATATGGGTTACAGGATCTCATGATGCATGGAAGCAGGAAGGATTTTCCTAATATGGTCATAGAACTCTGTGGAAGGGGGAGAGAGTGCTCTGAAAGGTATATAAGTCTGGTTTAAACTGATTATTCTTGTTCTTGCTTCGGATGACCGGGCATGATCCTTCTGCTAGCCGGAAAGCAGAATAAACGCTTTTTCTCTGATTCTCGGTGACATTTTTGTCTCCTTCCGATCCTCCTTGGGAGCAACGTTGAACCCTGGTTCTGTAAGGCTTCATCCTCAGTTATGAACAAGAGAAGGATTTAAAAACAAATGCTACGCATGTGCTGGTGCAGAACGACATGTAGTTATCTAGCTTTTAAAACACACACACTCCAGAAAATTACAGGAAGCAGACAGAGCCAATAAATGCAGTAATCTGCAGAATTCTTTTCATATGGAAACAAAAAAAATGTTATAAATGGGTCCCAGTTTAGACTGCTGCTTTTGACACGAGGGATAAAGAAGAGAGAGTGAATCTCTTTTTGAAGTTGCTCAGGTGATTTTTTGCAATGGTTGCCAAGTCTTTATTTACACCAGCAGGAGTCAATCCACTGGCTGATTCTCACATCCATTCCTGATGAAAGGCTAAATTGGTCGCCATTTGAGTTGCCTAATGTGCAAAGTGTATCCCATTCATCATAGAGGCATAGGGCTAGAGGGGCCAACCTTGTGTCCTCTAGATCAAGGGTAGCCAACTCCCAAGAGACTGTGATCTACTCACAGAGTTAAAAACTGGCAGTGATCTACCCCCCTTTTTTGGGTTCAGGTCAAAGTTGTTGAGCTTCTTTTAGGAAGGCCCATTTTTGGGGGGTTCGGGTCAAAGTTGTTGAGTTTTTTCAGGGAGGAGGTAAAATGTTGAGTTTTTTTAAGGGGAGCCACAGTTGTTCAGCTTATTTGGGGGGAGCCAATGATCTACCAGTGATCTACCACAGACGTCCAGTGATCTACCGGTAGATCACGATCTACCTGTTGGACATGCCTGCTCTAGATGTTTGTGACTACAACCTCCATCATCCATGGTATTATTATAGTTGTTGTTATTAGATTTATATGATATCCCACCTTTTTCCCAGACAGAGACTCAAGGTGGTATGTCCAGGTGGGGATAAGAAAAATCATTTTCTGAAACCCTGGAGAGCCACTGGCCATCAGAGTAGAAAGCCAACATGGCGGCTTCCAGCTGTTGTTGGACTACAACCTCCATCAGTCCCAGATGGTGTGGCCAATGGCTTCCTCCTCCTTAGCTTCAGTGTTACCCTAATCTTCTTGTCTGCTGAGTTTGACGAGGACAAAACTAGAACTAGTCGGCTCTACCCGCCATTGGCTCTGGCGCCACCTACTGCTGGCCTCCTTGCCTTTTGCCATACCAGTCCTGTGAGGCCCCAGCCACCACGGACTACACTGGTTGCGTAAAGCTCTTCACACACCTTGACTTTAAAGATCTAATACTACATGTGTAAGGCTGTGATGCAGAACGCTATGCATATTTATCTATATAGGTAAGTGCCACTGAACTCACTGTGTCTTACTTTTGAGTAGACATGTGTCGGATTGTGCTTACATAGTTGCAATCCTAGAGTGTTTCCTGTTTGTGTGATGCCTTCCATCCCATCCCTGTCTCTCTCAATATTAACGTTCAGGAGGAACTTTAAAAAGATATTCCTACTTACCTAGAAATTTGATGGCTGAAAGAGACTGTACCTGGCACCCATAAAGTTATTAGCTGTGAGGATATGTGATTGTTTTTTAAAATAATTGTTTAAAAATATTATGTGTCCTTGTTTTATTTTAAATTATATTGTTTTAACATTTTGATGTTTGCTGCCCTGTGCTCCTTTGCGAGGTAGGGTGGGATAGAGGTTTAATAAAGTGGTGATGGTTCAACTACGACATTCAAAGTCCTGCTAGGCTTTAGCTGATGGGATCTTGTCCGTTTGCAAGCATCTCTCATCCATGGCTTATCTATCTCTCTTCTCCACCCTTGTTTTATGTGGATACCTTCCTGAAATTTCCAGTAGAATCCTATGGACTTAATAATAATAATAATAATTTATTATTTGTACCCCGCCCATCTGGCCGGGTCCCCCCAGCCACTCTGGGCGGCTTCCAACAAACACTAAAATACATTAAAATATCACACATTAAAAACTTCCCTAAACAGGGCTGCCTTCAGGTGTTTTCTAAATGTCAGGTAGTTATTTATCTCTTTGACATGGGATGGGAGGGTGTTCCACAGGAACACTTTAGATATTCCCACCTTCCATCTCACTTTTTCTCAATTACTTTGTCTGCTTGAATTTTTTTTTAAAAAAACCCCCATTGCTCCAAGATTTATTTTGCAATGTAATGTCTCTCTTTCTTTTTTAAGTCTAATAATGGTAATCTGTTACCCCCATTCCCTTATCTAATGGCAACTCTTCATAGCTGATAAATGGTTCGTTTTAAAAGGAACCTTACTATCTATTGACCTTATCCACTTAGTAAAATCTCCCATAGAATTGTCGGAATTAAAATCTGTGGAGATCACAGCTGCAAATAGTGACATGAACAGCCTTATTACTGTTTGAAATCTGGCTGAGGTTTTCAATCTGCCCCATAAACTATTAGCATATCAGTCGACTTCTAGAGACCAGAAAGCACACTTAGAGGGAATTTCTTAGTACAATTTGCTGCCACCATTGTCCCTCAACTTGTTTCCACTGAAATTCTCCTTTGCAAGCCTCTCCATCCTCATGGTCAGCATAATCACCAAGCGTAACAATATACCCTGATAAGAAGTAAAAACTAGTCCACCCACTTGAAATAATCACCAGCACAGATGCCTTTCAAATTCTCTGAAGTTTGTTCACCCAACACAAAGACCAGAAATGTGTTATCCCATCCTGTCAAATTTGGTCGCCGGCATTTCTAGAGAGGGAAACTGAATGAGGAATCTTCGTAGAACACTCAATTCAATCAGAGGTATTCTACTCAACCCAGGGACATAAGAAGAATCTGCTGGATCTGGTCAAAGGCCCACCATCCTGTTCTCACCATGGCCAACTAGATGTCTATGGGAGGCCACAATGAGGACCCAAGGGCAACAGCAGTCTCCCCATTTGTGATCCTAATCAACAGGTATTCAGAGGCATACTATGTGTTTATAATATCTTGCTTTTCTTACTTTATTATTATTTTTTTGCAAACCACCCTCTAACTTCTTTGAGTGAAGGGTGGTATAGAAATCTCTTGATATGTAAATAAAAGAAAGGCCATGGAGGTGGAACATAGACACTACAACTAGTAGCTATTTATAGCACTATGGCTTGTGAATTTGTCTAATCCTATTTTAAAGCCATCCAAGTTGGTGGCTATCACTACCTCTTGTCAGTGCGAATTCCATAGTTTAACTCTACACTGTGTAAAAAAATACTCTTTCCCCTCCGTCAATCCTGAATTTTCTGGTATCTGGCGTCATTGGACGGCCCTGCATTCTAGCTTCAGAAAAGAACTCATACAGTGGTACCTCTGTTTACAAACTTAATCTGTTCCGGAAGGCCGTTCCTAAACTGAAACCGTTCTTAAACCAAGGCACGCTTTCCCTAATGAGGCCTCCCGCCACTGGTGCCCTTCCACCGTTCAGATTCCGTTCGTAGACCTAGGTAAAGCTCGCAAACTGGGACACTATTTCCGGTTTTGCAGAGTTTGTAAACCGAATCGTTCTTAAACAGGACTGTTCTTAAACCGAAGTACTACTGTATTTCCAAGTCATTCCTGATAACAATCCAAGGTCCCTGGAAAGGAATGCCGTAAACAGTGTCTGACCACTGGCCCATCTATCACAGTATTGTCTACTGGCAGCAGCTCTCTGGGGTCTCTGATTAAAGTCTTACCCACTACCTGCAATGTGACCATTGAACTGGCAATTTGGACTAAATTTGTTGTCTTCCGGATGCAAAGCATGGTCTCTACCAACTACTAAGAATTTCCAAATTGTCATCCTGGTCATGATGTAATTCTCAAGATGTGAGTAACATCATGGGAGGGGTGTTTCTGGGACGGAGGTGAAACTTTGAAGCTCCCTTGTTGTTTTTGCTACTGGATGCTGCATGTTGTTTAAGTACCGGTAATCTTCCGTGTTTCCCCTATTTTAAGACACCGTCTTATTTATTTTTTTCCTCAAGAAAACACACTATGGCTTATTTTGAGGGGATGTCTTATTTTTATTACGTAAGCCCAGCCCCGCGTTTTCCTTGGCGCCCTCCAGAATGGTGTCTATCACTATGGCTTATTTTCGGGGTACGGCTTATATTTCGCAAATGTGAAAAAATCCTGCTATGGCTTATTTTATGACTACGTCTTAAAATAAGGGAAACAGGGTTGTTATATTTATAGTATTGGAATGTGGTTTTTTTGTATGTTATTATATTTGCTATTGTTTTGTTATGTTATTGTGAAATTGTTATTTTTTTGCTTTGTTAATATGAAATTGTTGTTATGTCCTTGTTTTGCTATGCTACACTACAACATTGCTTTTGTAGTGTTTGTTTGAAATGCATCCCTGTTTCTTTGTTGTAAGCCATTTTGAGCACGTTTTTCTGGTGTGGAAAAGCGCCATACAAATACAATGAATGAATGAATTTGACTTCCAAGTGCCTCACCTACATCTCCTTTAAGTCCCTCCTTTCCACCAGCAGGAGCTGCCTTTTCTTCTCACACAACTTTGGTTCAGTTTTGCCAGCTTTGTAGATGCAAACCTTTCCCCATGAATTTTATTCAGATCTCAGCACAATGACAGACGAAGCAAAGGTATAAATCTGACGTAGACTGAATCAGATCATTGGTTCCCCCTAAGGCAGCCTTTCCCATCTGGTGGCCTCCCAGATGTTTTGTACTTTAGCTCTCGTCATTCCCAGTCAGCGTGGCTGACAATCACTGGCGATGGGAGTTGTAGTGCAAAGGGTTGGAAGATTTAAAAAGCTTGATCATTTCCCACTCCAGCCAGCTGCAGCCCTTCAAAGCTACAGGAAGAGATCTTGCCCAGCCCTCCTGCCTGGAGCTGCTGGAAATTAGGTTAATGACCGTCTGCATATGCTCTCCCTTGATTTTGTGGTTGTTCCAATAAACCAGGTCCTCCCTCAAAGAGGGCACGTGTTGCGGTGTGACCTGGCAACCAAACCCTTGTGTTGTGGGTGGGAACGCTTGGGCAGCCACAGAGGTAGGTCCCTCGATGCTGGGTGTAATCTGACCAATGGGACGCTAGCAAATTGGATCGAGGGACCTACAAAAGCCCCAGGCATGTGTCCCTGAGCTTCCTCTTTGGGTCAGTGCATCAGAACACCTGCCTACCTCTCCCTGTATTTAGGGCTTGCGCTTGACCTTGCTATGCCGTCGTGTGTCGTCTCTTGTTGGGACATGGGCAAGGCAGGAATTTTCCCCACTTGGCTGATTGGCTGTTGCCATTTGGGTTTCGCCTGCCACATAGCAAATCATCACAACTTGTAAGGTTGCGGATAGGCTCTGGTTCAGGTGATAGGGGTGGCAGAACACTCTCGCCATCCCTATGTGAAGGGTATTCTGTTAGAGGAATCCAGGGAGGGGTTGTGCCCGTGCCCAAGTCCAGGGGACATCTGGGTGGTGGACTAGTATGTCTCCGCTTTCCGCTGTCCCAGGTGTTCACCCCAGGCTGACCTATGCTGGTGCCCTGGGTCAGCGCTACCTGCCACGGTGCAGGGAGCTAGTCGAACCAGAGCCTATGCAACCACTCACTTGCTGTAATCAATAAAGTTGTGGCCTAAATTCTGCCAAAAACCAAACCAAAAATTTGAGTCTTGTCTGAATTTATTTAAGGGGAAGGTTAAAGGGTCTATACACGCACCACTTGTTATTAACATGCAGTTAATAACAGTTGTTAGCACCCTCACATTTCTCATTTAAGTCTACCTTGGAAGCATTATTCAGTTGAGCCCTAAACTGGCTTCCTTGATGTGTGTAAAGTGGTTCTGGATGATCAATAGATGTTTTGGGGGTGGGTTCTTCAAAGAAAGTTTGAACATGCCCTACTCATTCCACTTCTCATTTCCAGGTGATTGCTCCTGAGTGTATAATAATAGATATTTCGCAATGGTTCATAACAAGCACTATGGCCCTTGAAACACACACACACACACACACACACACACTCAAAGCCACACTGACCTGGCATAAGAATTTAGCTCCTTTTCATGGTCTTAAAGGTTTCCTCCAAGCACACAAAGGAACTGGCTCAGTGATGCGTCCAGGCTTATCAAGTGAGGAAAATGCTTTTAATGACAGTCTTGAAACAGAGTCTCCTCTTTATGGAATAGTCTGACTGTTTCACAAAAGGCCAGGTAGGGTTATTAATACATTAGCTTGAAAGCTTGAATAGAGAAGAATTATAAGCAAGTGACCCAGGTTACATCTCGACCATCCCAGTGAATACATTCACCAATGTGCTGAGGAAGATTCTCTGCCAGTGATGGTGTTTTCAAATTTATGAAACCTGGGGTCTGGCTTTGGTTGGTTCTGTTATGCGTGTGTGTGTGTGAGAGAGAGAAAGAGAGAGAGAGAGAGAGATAGAGAGATAGAGAGAGAGAGAGAGAGAGAGAGCGTACACACACACATACACACAGTGAAATAGGGATGGGAATATCCATCAATTTCAATTTCTCAGTTTCTCATTTTCCTAATCTGAATTGCAGCTTACCACATTTCTTAATTAGTTTGTGATTTTTTTAACAAAAGCACATTCTTCCCTCCCCCCCCCCCCGGATTTAGCCATTTTTTATATGGAGTTTTGACTGATATAATGCATTTTGGTTCTGAGACAGACAGCTCTGTGTGCTTTCTTCCCTAACATACACATTTTGTATGCATTCATTTTTTTTTAGGGGAAAGGTTTTGATGAACTCCATCACAACATTTGGACAAGTGTGATACTTGAAGGACAGTGATGTTTTGGCTTGCATATTGTCTTAGGGAAGTGTGAACAAATTTCTCCTCTATCCCTAAACTGAAAGCACAGTTCACACTTATTCTGAAAAGTGTATGGGTATTTTCTCAATCAGTTCCCGGGGGGGGGGGGGGGACCATGTAGACATACTTCTTAAAACTGTGGAGCCGAACAATTACTTTTTTTTCTTTTTTAAAAAATCAAGTTACACAGGGTTCAGAAAGAAATAAAAGTGTGGTGCAGCAGTTTTCAGAGGGTGGGCAGGAAATCTCAGGCCCAGAAGCCAAGCTTGTCCTTCCAGGCCTCTCTGTCTGTCCACTGAAACTCTCGCCAGACCGCACCCTCCTTTTTCAGGACAAACCATTACTGTCCCTTGCTTTGCACCCTCCTTGAGTGTTTTTGCCTGACTTGAATGTGTCCTTAAACTGTGATAATGCCTCTTGGTTCCCTGGCTGGAGGATAAAGGTAAAGGGACCCCTGACCGTTAAGTCCAGTCGCTGACGACTCTGGGGTTGCGGCGCTCATCTCACTTTACTGGCCGAGGGAGCCGGCGTACAGCTTCCGGGTCATGTGGCCAGCATGACTAAGCCGCTTCTGGCGAACCAGAGCAGCGCACGGAAACGCCGTTTACCTTCCCGCCGGAGCGGTACCTATTTATCTACTTGCACTTTGACATGCTTTCGAACTGCTAGGTTGGCAGGAGCAGGGACTGAGCAACGGGAGCTCACCCCGTCACACGGATTCAAACCGCCGACCTTCTATCGGCAAGTCCTAGGCTCTGTGGTTTAACCCACAGCGCCACCCGCGTCCCAGCTGGAGTATAGAGAGGGTTTTAAAAAGGGGTCTTTCTCTGCTCTACCTGGAAGTGGCAGGGATTGAACCAGGGACCCCCTGCATGCAAAGCAGTATGCTACCGGTATGTCACAGAGCTGCAGCCCCATCCTGCCCCTCCCTCAGAGTGGCACATCCGAGTCTCCCCTAAAATGTTACTGCTCATACTGGTGTGGTTTGCAGCACAAGGTGCAAAGCTTTAGGTCAAGGCAGGGAGTTTTTTCAGCTGAGGAAGCGCTTTCCCTTGTGGCAAGCCTTCTGAGGACGACCAGGTGCAAAATTCAGCCGAGCAATGACTGTGACTCTCACCTTTGTAGAGGAGGTTGTGTTCTAGCTATACAAACCTAACAGGTTTCTGAGCACACCTGGCACATCTCTCCATCTCCATCCAAGCCAGGGGTTGGCAAAGTATTTGTGGCTTGGGCTGATTCACGGTCCCGCAGACACAACTGTGGGCTGGAGTGTGTGTGCACGTGCATGCGCAAATGCTATTTCCGGCACGAAGGCATGCACAGCTTCCCATTGGCTGCTGCCAATTTGAAACTGGTCAGCATCACAGAAGGTGGTCCCCGCTCTGCTCCGCGCTGGTTTAGCGCAGCGCACGGGAGCCGACTGAGCTGGCGGTGGAGGTCCATGGGCCGGTTAAACGACCCCCATGGGCCGCTTGTGGCCCATGGGCCTTAGGTTGCCAACCCCTGATCCAAGCAAATAAGAGGCACTGTCACAGTTCAAGAACACATCCCAGTCAAGCAAAAACTATTGAGAAGGGTGTGGCCTGTGGGGGGTATGGTCTGTGGGAAGTCCCAGGGGCCAAACAGAGAGGGCTGAAGGGCTGCATTTGGACCCTGGGCCTGAGCTTCTCCACCCTTGGTTTAAGCACAAACACCTCCCCTGGTGCATGCCTGGATAAGGCGTAATGCCCATTCCAGCTCCTCCCTTTCAAATAAAATGATGGAGGCAACTGTTACTCAAAAGCTAGACATTTGGCAAGTGACCTTGGCTCGCTCAGATCACGACTGGAATCCTAAGAGTTCTCTTCCTGTATTTGTTTCAATTTGGCACATTAACATATTTATGAAGCCCCCACCTTGTTCAAAAGAGGTCTCTGGAAAGGTAAGGGGATTTTGGGGTTTTTTAAAACATGAAATGATTAATTCAAGCTCAAGAACACTTACAGCATTGCTAATCAATCTCAGCAGGAGACATATTCCATCACATATCACCTCCCCCTCCTGAGAATCCACATCATTTAACAGGTTTCTGAAACATAGATCAAACTCCGAAAACTAGTCTTACTTTGCACACGTACCCCAACACACACCATCGATCTTAGTTTTCCATGCAAAGAAAGGGGGGTTTCAAACCTAGATATCAAGTACCGACTGTTAGCTGTCCCTAGCTAGCAACAAAAAAGTTCAGCTCATTCATCTAAATAAAAGAATAGTAAATAAGATGTGCTCTAATCCACAGTCATGCAACCATCTCTCTCTCATTCTCAATTCATCTCCCGTCTCCATCCCCAGGAGGCTGCCGTCCCCGCTCTTCCCCATGTACGAGAATGTGTGCGACATCAGTGGAATATTACAAGCTGTTTTAAGGCTTTGGTATTTACTGGAAGGAATAGCTCCTGGGTGTCTGATTCTGCACTCTGGAGGATCCAAACAGTTTTGTTTTCATTTTTTTAAGCAACAACAACAACAGCAACATTAATTTTAAAGCTGATTGCAGCGAGGATGAAATTCCCACTTCATAACACCTATAATTATGAGCGTTTAGGTATTACTTTAGGTATAATCATCCCCATCCTATATAATAAAGAGCCTGTGTCCGTACATACTACTTTCCGTGTGTCACAGGAATTCGCGAGTGCGCGTGCGCTCCACTGACACACGGATTGGAGCGCAGAGAGGAGGAGGAGCCTGAGGTTGGAGCGCAGCACGAGCGAAGTGCTTGCGCTTCGCGAGCCTCCGAACCTCTCCGCTTCAGCCGCAATGGTGGCCGCCTCGCACGGAGCTCCCATGGAATCAGGGGGGGGGAGGGAGAGAGAGCGCCGAGTGCCTCCGCTGCCGCTGCTTCCTCCGCCGCCACGCCTAGTGAAGCCCGAGATTGGCGGTGGCCGAGAGGAGGAGGAGGACTGGCGGCGACGGCTGCCGCCGCCTTCCTCGCTGCTTGGCTGGCCGGCGCGGCTGCTGCTGCGCCGGCTGCTCCCAGACGCTCCCTCCGCCCGGGACAGGGGTTGCTCCGCCGCCGCCGCCCGCCCTCCCACCCGCGATGCCAAAGCCGCCGCAGCTGCAGCCGCCTCTCAGGCTGAGGCGGCAGCTGCTGCTGCGCGCAGACTGAGGCGACGCGCGGGAAGGGGCAGTTGGCCGGCGCGGCTGCTGCTGCTGCAGCGGCAGCGGCTGCTCCAAGACGCTCCCTCCGCCTGGGACACAGGCTGCTCCGCCGCCGCCGCCCGCCCGCGATGGGAGGGAGAGGCGAACTGTGTGTGGGAGATGGGGGGGATGGGTCTCGGACAGCTGAAAGCTCAGCACGCCTCAAACCACCTTTTCCGTTCACCCTCAAAATGGCCTTGGTTTTGGGGAGGGGGGGGACTACGACCACCAGGGAGACCTTCTCAGCGACCCGCTCTCGATCAGGGGAAAAGACAGAGAGGGGAAAGCGCACAGGCGAAAGGAAGAGATTGCCCGGCGGGGGGGCGGGGCGGGGAGACTCGAGGGAGAAAAAGACGCACACACAGAAAGGGAAGCAGACTTGGTCCGCAGGGTTAAGTCTCCTATTACGTTGTTGCTGCTACCAGCCCCAATCCAAGCTGCCTGGGGAGCGTCTCTCCCCCAACACAACCACAAAAACACACACACACACACACGACCTCACTTCACTCCCGTAACTCACCACACCCGCTGAGAATTGGCAAGGAGCAAAGGTGGGATGCGGGGGCCCCGCCCCCTGCCCGCCTCGCGCTGCCGCCCGCTGCCGGGGATGGGGGGGTAGGTGTGGGGGGGAGGGAGAGAGGCGAGCTGTGTGTGGAGGTGGGGGGAGGTGGGTGTGGGGGGGAGATGGGGGGAAGGGGCAGGGAGGGAGAGGCAAACTGTGTGTGGAGGTGGGGGGAGGGGGTGTGTGTGTGTGTGTGTGTGAGAGGGGTGTGTGTGTGTGTGGGAGAGAGAGAGAGAGAGAGAGAGGCGAGCTGTGTGTGGAGGTGGGGGGGAGGTGTGTGTGGGGGAGGTGGGTGTCGGGGGGAAGGGGGAGGGAGGGAGACGCGAACTGTGTGTGGAGGTGGGGGGGATGGGGGAGGGGGAGGGAGAGGGAGGCAAACTGTTTGTGGAGGTGTGGGAAGTGGTGGGTGGGTGGGGGTTTGACCGCATGTGTTCTAGCGCCCGACCCTCAGACCATCTGGTCCCTCAGACCATGTGAATTCCTATGTCCCACAAATAACCCAGAGATGCATCCTATATAATAATCTTGCTGTGTCCCTGCGTCCTTTAGAGCCTCGCCGAAGCGCGGGGGAAGCGGCGCGAAGCACACCTCCAGTGGAGCCTCCCGTTCCTGGAGGCTCCCGCCGCCACCTTTACAACCTCGCCGAAGCGCGGGGGAAGCGGCGCAAACCGCCGCCACCGCCCGCACACCTCCAGCGGAGCCTCCCGTTCCTGGAGGCTCTCGCCGCCGCCTTTCTTCTAGCACCCGTTATCTTAACGGGCTTAATTTACTAGTTGTAATTATAATATAGTGCCGCTTTTCTCAACCTGCTGCCCTCCAGCTGTTGCTGGACTACAGCTTCCATCATCCATGCCCATTGGCTATGCCAGCTGCGGCATGGGAGCTGGGGTCTAACAATATCTGGGGAAACACCAGAGAAATATACTCGGAGTCAAGTGTGAATTTCATGCTCTTTATTTAGCTCATAGTAGCAAGGAATGAATCTTTCCCCAAAACGTCTGCTATATATAAATTGTTTACACAATGGGCCCCACGTGATTGGCTAATTCCAGGCTACTCCTGTAGGCCAATCAGGTTGCGGATTCACTTCATCCATGAGCCTGATTGGCTGCTCTTGCAGGCTAATCAGGTCGCTGATTCACTTCCACCTGGAGTTGGATTGGGTGGCTCCTGCGGACCAATCAGACTGCTGCATTCTGGGTCCTATTGCTTTAGGACCAATCAGACTGCTGCATTTTGGATCCTATTGTTCTAGGATTCAGCTCAGTACATAACAACCTCAGTACATAGGAAAAAGCATGACTCTTACAGAATAACGGAAGGTGGGGTTAGTATTTGCCACATGGAACTTATTACAATTTCAAGATACAAAATAGGGGTCATGGAAGGAAGACTGAGACCAGGGTAATGGGAATAATATGCAAAAATGTCTCAGGTTGATCCCCATAGGAGCTAACGGGAGCCATATGGGAGAATTAAACTGAAGAAACATTGGGATACCCCTGGAAAGGGGAGAGGGGTCTGAACCTGCTTCTAATATCTCAGGAGCATCTTGCCTTCTTCCTCTCAACTGTAGGTTGTAGCTAAGTTTTTACTCAGAGTAAACCCTTTAAGAACATAAGAGGAGTGTGGCCAATGGCCCATCTAGCAAAACACCCTGTTCTCACCATGGTCAACCACATCTCTATCGAAGTCTGAAAGCAGGACCTGAGCACAATAAAAACCATTTCACTGTTGAAATTAATGGAACTGACTTTGTCCAGGATACGATCAATGTTGGCTCTGGCCCTGTGTTCCCAACTTACTGCCAGTCCACTTTGTCCAATACAACCCAATGGCTGCCACTGATTACCAAGAATGGAGAAGAGCAGTAGCTCAGTGATAGAGCATTTGCCTTGCCTCCAGAAGGTCCCAAGTTCAAGCCCTGGAATCTCCAGGTATGGCTGGGAATGTCCTCTGTCTGAAGCCCCGGAGAGCTGTTTCCAGTCAGTTTAGACAATGCTGGGCTTAGATGGGTCAATAGTCAGTATAAGGCAGCTTCCTAAATCCCTATGCACCCTTTTGCCTAGCTCTACCCTGCGTTCCATTTGCTGGTGTGATGCTAGAATGTGAATATTGGGAACTGGCTCTGGTGCATATTGATGGCACACGACGGAGCCTCGCTCTGCCTTTCCTCTGATCCCCACCAAATGCTACCTTTGTGGTGCCAAAATGTCCCCCATCGTCCCTACTGTTGCATCAGCTGCAGCCTCCAATTGATTTGCAAACAGAAGAGGGAGCTGGGACAACTGACACAGGAAGCTGCCACCTCCTCTGCCTTTCTTTGGCATCATGTTTTCATACTAAGGGTTGAGGGGAAAGATCAGCTCCTTGACACATAACAACTTTAGACTTCCAAACAGGAGAACATAGCAGTGTTGACAAGTAAGAGATTGGCCGGGCGGGTGGAGGGTAGGAGCAGGCTAGACTAACAAGGAGTGGAATACACACAGCCTTTTCTCAGTTCTTCCAGCCCTCCTCTGACTCTAAGCCAACCTCTCCCCAAAAGAACCACTGAGATGTCACCATCGCCTGCCAAGTTCTGCAGTGGCCACCAGCCAGGTTTTGATTTCCACCAATCAAACGCAGAACACAACCCTCCAAAGATTCAATCATTGTGTCTCGCACAAGTGCTCCACTCAATCGTGCTAACCCAACCTCCACTGGAGAGAGCAGCTGTGCCAAAAAGAGAGGCCCTAAACAGCCTGGAAAGCTTGTTTTGCATTTCAGCTGGTGCACTGTTGATTTGATTTGCCAGGTAGATTGGTTTGCAAACACACAGGCATGCATGGCTAAGACAAGATTAGCAGAACGGACCGCAAATCCCAGACATTACAGTCCTATCCATACCTTCTCAGTCCTGTTGAATTCAATGGGGCTTAGTTCAATGGGGTTAGGATTGCAATCTGAGCCATAATCTTTGGTTCATCACAAGGTCACTCCCACTTGGAGGGCGGGAAGTGGATTTCTCTCACACATAGCCCTATTCCAGAGAAGGTCCCAGTGGTTTCTCCCTGGGAGAAGTAGGTGTGAGAAAGGTAAAGGTGTGGCTTAAAAGCCAAAAAGGAAAAAAGAGTCAGGCATTATAAGTCAGTTCCACCCCAAATACTTCCCTCTGCTTCAGCACATACCAACTTCCCCTTTATTATTATTTACTAAATTTATAAACTGCCTGTTATGTACTGAGCTGGATCCTAGAACAATAGGATCCAAAATGCAGCAGTCTGATTGGTCCTAGAACAACAGGATCCAGAATGCAGCAGTCTGATTGGTCCGCAGGAGCCACCCAATCCAACTCCAGGTGGAAGTGAATCAGCGACCTGATTGGCCTGCAAGAGCAGCCAATCAGGCTCATGGATGAAGTGAATCTGCAACCTAATTGGCCTACAGGAGTAGCCTGGAATTAGCCAATCACATGGGGCCCATTGTGTAAATAATGTATATATAGCAGACGTTTTGGGGAAAGATTCATTCCTTGCTACTATGAGCTGAATAAAGAGCATGAAATTCACACTTGACTCCGAGTATATTTCACTGCCCTTCATCTGAAGATCTCAGAGAGGTTCACAGGGGCTTTGCTTGTTACCTTAGTAGGATTGTTTTTTTTGGGGGGGCGTCCCTGATTGGTACTCTTCTTTGGAGTGATTCCAGTTGGCTTTTCAGAATGGAGTGGGGAGCATTTGGTTTGTTTGGCATTCAGTCTGGGCAGGAGAGGGTCTCAAAAAAAAAGAAAGAGAAAAGAATGGGATTGATAAGCATTGGGGGGTTAAGGGATCTCTTTAGCCACCTTCCTCTGTGTTTCGCTGGGGGGTTTCACTGAGGGTGCCCTTCAAGCCTCGTATGCACACCTTGGTGAATGCTGAACAATGGGGCCAGGATGCATGTGTTGAATTCACATATGGAAGGGACACATAAGTTTCCTCCCCACTCCCCAATCCTTGACTGGATGACCACAGATTGTAGCTGTAAACATGCCCAGCAGATGGGAAGGATAAGACCCTTGTTATGTGCATGAATCCACCTGCCTGGGCTCTTCTGATTCAGTTAATTGCCTTTCCAGATCTTCTCATTTTGTTATACTTAATCGGTACAACCATTTTATCACTTAATTGGCCTCTCGAGTCTTCTTTGAGGGCAAACTTGCAGTACTATCAAGGGTGTCCTTTAAAGCAATACGGCGCCACTTTAAACAGCCATGGCTTCCCCCAAAGAATTCTGGGAGCTGTAGTTTACGTGATGAGAGTTGTTCGGAGATCCCTATTTCCTTCCCAGAACTACAACTCCCAGGGTCCATCAGGGGGAAAGGTCTTGGACAAAACTAAGATTCCTTGGCTCTGCCTGTCATTGGCTCTGGCTCCACCTTCTGACAGAGCTTCCTGTCTTCTACCTTGCCAGTCCCAATGGCCACCAAATCGATATGCTTGCTGCTAATTATTTCTTCTACTTCTGATGTCCAGGTTGGGAGTACATTGCTTATGCAGCCAAAAGAGCACCACTCCTACACAAAAGGGGGTAGGGTGGGAATTAGCAGGCTTCATAGAAGTTTAAAAAAAAAAAGTTGGGGGAATCCTAAGGAAGAGGACTGAGTGTGACCAGCAGGCATGAAATACTGGCTGTTGGGGTGGAGAGAGGGATGGAATGAGCAGCAACACTCCATAATGCGATATTTTGTTGCAGATCCCACTAGTAATTCTCTGAACTGCCATCCTTTTTAACTATGAGCCTTATTTTCACAGCTTCTAAAACAAAGCCTAGTCTGGGATATAAAGGAGTACAGTGGTACCTCGGGTTAAGTATTTAATTCGTTCCGGAAGTCCGTTCTTAACCTGAAGCGTACTTAACCCGAGGTACCACTGTAGTAAGCGAATGGAGCCGACTCTCTTTAAAACTGCCACCCAGCCCTGTTGGCTTATGATTTTATTTCAGTACTGTAATAGGGCTCCACCAGAGAAGAGAAGATGGATGAGGGTCTCTGGGTCACTCATAAATAAGAGAGTGTTCTGATGGAAATTGGACTGGTTATTGATTTCCCCTTGTCATGAGGATTTAGGGAAAGCTAATCACTTATACAGTTTCTATAAAAAATATTTTTCTTTCTTTCTTTCTTTCTTTCTTTCTTTCTTTCTTTCTTTCTTTCTTTCTTTCTTTCCTTCTTTCTAAAGAAAGTCAGTGTAGAAAATACTGAGCTTGATGAACCAATGACTTGACATAATTTAAGGCAGTGTTCCTACTGGAGTCTCTGTTTGAAAACAACTACCACCTTGTCCCTTGTAATTAAAGTTGGAATGTCTCATGTCAGACATAAATACCAGACTAAGTTCAAAGGGCTGCAAGGACTGTGTTTAAGATACTAAGCACACATTTAGGCAAAGGGACAATCAATTATTATTTTTCTTAAAGAAAGAAGCTAGATTTCTGAAGGCTGGAGGAGAGCATGACTGTACATTTGAGAAAATAAGGAGAGCCCTGCTGGATCAGGCCAATGGCCAGAGCTGGCCCACCCAGGAGGCAAGATGGCTGCCTCAGGTCCCCAGGGGCAGCAGATCCCTAATGTAGGCCTTCAATTGCCCCGTCTTCCCTGGGGTGGAGGTGGGTGCCATTTTGGGGTTTACCTCAATGGCAAAATGTATTGGGGCAGCCCTGCCAGTGTCCCATCTAGTCCAGTGTCCTACTTTCATAGTGGTCAACCAAATGCCTGTGGGAAACCTGCAAACAGGACGTGAGCGTAAGAGCAATCTCCCTTGTTCTGGCTTCCAGCACACCTGTATTCAAAGGCATTACTGTCTCTGACAACAGGAGGCAGAAGACAGCCATCATGACTAGTAGCTGTGAATTCCTCTAATCCTCTTTTAAAGTCATCCTAGTGGTGGCCATCACTGCCTCCTGAGGCAGTGAGTTCCATAGTTTAACTATGATATACATGAAGAAGTCCTTTCTTTTCTCCGTCCTAAATCTTCCAACATTCAGCATCATTGGACATCCACAAGTGCTAGTGTTGTGAGAGAGGGAGAACAATGTTTCCCTATTCACTCTCTCCATGATGAATTGAACTAACTTCCAGTTAGTTCACAGCATTCTGGCCATAGGGCAGGAGTTTTGTGGCCCTCCAGATGCTGTTGGACTCCAGTTCCCAGCATCCTTTACCATAGGCCTTTTCTAGCTGCTGGGGCTGCTGGGAGTTGGAGTCCAGCACCCCTGGAAGGGCCACATGATCCCCACCTCTGCCACACAGGCAAACTCCTCAACTGAAAACACGTCACAAGCTTCCATTAGATGGTTCCAGAAACTCTCTGCTGCTATTATGGGCTTTCTGGTGACTTTTGCAGATGTTGCAACCATTGGGTTGGATCCAGACCCAAGTCAATTGCACTTGGCTCCTACTAAAATCAACTCATGACTAGTGTTCTTGCTGATTTCAATTTAAACCCATGTTCAACCAACTTAGAACTTTATCCTATGAAGTATTAAGTAACTGTCAGTGCAATAAGTATATTCTTGCACTGCAGGTTTTGGAATAGATGGTCCTTAGGGTCCCTACAATTCTATGAGTCTCATTTTTAGGCACCAGGGAAAAGGATTCCTCTTCTCCCACACCTTTGCCATATTAAACAATTTATGGCCTTTTAGACTGGGTGGGTGGGTATTGTCTTTGTTACTGTGTTGTGCATATTTGTGTTTTTATATTGTAAATTGTGATCCTCGGCTGAAGGATGGCATAGAAATTTAAAAAAATAAGTACATAAAGTAATATGTTCTGTAGACTCTCCCAACCCTCTAGAGGAGATTAGGGGAGAAGAGGGAGGATGAATGAATTTATTATTACGGTCACAGACCAGTTCCAGCCCACATAAAATATCAAGCAAGTCATAAAACATGATAGGGATACATTTGAATTTGCAATTAGGTATAACAGGGACAATACAGATATAGCAACAATTTAAAAATATATAAATTAAAACTTAGTCACTAAAATCTAACCTAAAATTATCATTTAAGGCCTTAATCATTATGATAGCACCGCTTGTTCCCTAAGTTTTATGGCAATCACACAGAATTTGGCTACTCTTAACGTGATCTCAGGATCCTTGTCCTCTACCAGGGATTTTAGACATTGAAGTTCAGTTTCATTTGGAGATTTTTGCATAGCAGGGGTAATGAATACCAAGCGTATATCCCCGTAGAAACAGCAGCATAACAAGGCAAGGGAGAAAGCTGTGTTGCTAAATCCTAGAGCTCATGGGGCATGTTAATGCAGGCACCCCCAAACTGCGGCCCTCCAGATGTTTTGGCCAACAACTCCCAGGATCCCTAGCTAACAGGACCAGTGGTCAGGGATGATGGGAATTGTAGTCCAAAACATCTGGAGGGCCGAAGTTTGGGGATGCCTGTGTTAATATATACTACACATAGCAAGGTCTCAGCCCATTGTATTTTGAAAATCACATGTGCGGACTGTATTTTATGGCAAATGGATTCACTGTGCTCTTCGGGGCGGCGGTGGGGGGGGGAGATTCCACTGAAAACAGCCTTCTCTTAGTGAATGATTTCTGCACCAGAGGAACCACATTTTCAATAGCTTATCATGATGATTGCCATCATCACGCTAAATATTTCCCTTGGCAGTGGCTGCTAGGAACATCTGGCAGGGCGTGGAGATTTCTGATGAGCTGAAGGAGAACCCGATCATAATTAGTCCTAAACATTACAAGGGGATCACTCGCAGGGAGCTTGCTCAGCACAATCCCTTTGGCTAGTGTTATCATGTAGACTGGCTCACTGAAAGGGGAAACGAGGCCAGAGAGCTTGAAAAGACAACGGGTTTCACCACCCAACAGCAACAATGTGTAGTCACTCTTTAAAGCCCTTAGATGAACTGGATTGCTTCTTTAATACCCGAGCTCACATTTCATGCAGCAACAGATGGGAAGAGGGGAATGCATATTTCCCATTGGAATCTGCTCAAATCACATGACAAAAAGTCCCACTCAAAATGAAAATAATAACTGCTGTGTCTGCCTGGTGGATCAATAATTCCCCTTTGGAGGCCAAACGCTGCCAATGCAGACGTGAGCCCTTGTGGCTCACGTTTGCCAATCTGCAAAAGGGACCCATTCATCGGAGAAGTTCACACAATTAAAGCAACTGATGCGGTCCTTGAATGGCCTCACTTTCCAGACTACCACTCTACTACAGAAAAGAGTAGGAATCCATCCTACTCAAAGTGGGCTCTTGATATGGGCAGATCATGGTCCACATCAGTATGGTAGATTCCATTGAGAGCGTGGTGTACTACCTCCATTGCCTCCAAACACACCTTTAAAGCAAATATTGAAGTGTTAGTGGAAGGGCAATAGCTCAGTGGCAGAGCATCTGCTTTGCATGCAGAAGGTCCCAGGTTCCATCCCTAGCATCTCCAGGTAGGGACAGAAAAGACCCCTTCCTGAAATTATGAAGAGTTGTTGCCAGTCAATACTGAGCAAGGTAGTCTGACTTGTTATAAGGCGGCTTCCTGTGTGGTTTGAGCATTATAGTCTGCCTCCTCCTCATCCGTCATTTTCTCTTTTAACTTTAAAACTGTTTACCCAAGGGGCAGCCATGTTTTTTCCTCAATGAAATTCCCCCTGGGAGCGACAGAACATCATCAAGCCCTGTTATTCCCAGGGGGAAGAATGCTCTAGGTTCATTCTGGGCATGCTGAGGCAACAATCCCCCATACACTAACTTCTTCAGCTGTGGGTGGCTTGAATTAATAGCCATAAATCAATGACATCATCATGATCAACACCACCATCTCCAACAACAACAGGGAGGCATCACACAATCCCCAGACAACTTCATACATTACTCCCAGTTCCAGGCAGATTTTTAAGGATTTCCCCTTTAAAATCTGCAGGAAAATGGGACAGATTTAGTTCCATCCCTCTAAGAAATGGGATGGACTGGACTTTAATAGGTCAGTCCTCCCCCGGATAAAAGGTTTTGTTGTTTAGTCGTTTAGTCATGTCCGACTCTTCATGACCCCATGGACCCATATGAAAACAAGAAGAGCCTGCAAGATTAGGCCAGTGGCCCATCTAGTTTGGTATCCTGTTCTCACAGCGGCCAATCAGATGCAAATGGGAAGCACGGAAGCGGGATGTGAGTACAGCAGCACTCTCAGAGCAACTGATATTCAAAGGCATACTGCCTCCGACCGTGGAAGCAGAACACAACTATCAGCAGCAACACAACTTTTTAAGCCATGAGGAACATGTGGGCATGCAGATGGCAGAATACAACTAGAGCTGACATTTCTTTTTTCATGAATCCAGGGCCAGCCAAAGGCACTTTCCTGCCTGATGCAAAGGACAAGACGGCGCCCTCTGTTATTCCACATGTAGAAGGTGACCAGGTCAGTAGATGAATATTGCTTCAGCACTGGTAATGGGACAGCAACCTTCAGGGCACCTGAGAGCAGATGGCAAACATAGATGGTTCTGTGTGGGAACAAGAAGGCTGCCTCACCGTGTCTAATAGATGGGTGGGGAGCCTTTTGGGTCCCATGGACAAGCTCCTTATCAGATCTGAGCCTCCCAAGTAGAATTTGACAGGTGGGTAGGGCTTACCTGATGTCACAATGGCATTAGGTGACTGGGCACTTTGAAGTCTCAAGGTCTGGACTTCAAAGCACCACACAAGGCTTGCAAAAAGCCCTGCAGTGGTAGAGTGGAAGTTCTGCCAATCCAAAATTGGGAGCATATTTTAACTCTCCTGGTTATGAATTGGCATAGTGTGACATCATGTATGGGGCAAGTGGACATCGTTTGTGGAAAATGGTCTCACTGGACAAATGCAAATCTCTGGTGGGCCAAGTTTGGGTTGTGGGCTAGAGGTTCCCTGTCCCTGGTCTATTGGAAGGGTCAGCCATGCATGAGTTGGCCTGCAAATGTCTACCAGGTGAGAGACACCTAGCCCAAACTGATGCTAAAGATACATATAAGGAAACTAGAGACATCAAACAAAGAGAAGCATCCCTTTTCAGGCAGGGTTACAGCAAAGTTACAGTCAAATAACACACACAGCCACTACAACATTCCAATTCAGCCACCAGGAATCAGTCTCAGAAAACAGGGACAGTCATAATCCAATCAAAGACTGCTCAACGTTCCCAGCCAAATTGCAATCAAACTTCATTAACTTGAAAGCTGAGCATGAATTTTAAGCTAAAAATCTTTATTGCAACTGTAGTGCATGACACACATATACATACACTCAGCTGCATGAGAAATTTCCTTAGTTTTATTGAACCTTTTCCAGGTTTCCTAAACAAAGTTCCAAAGTGTAGGTGCCACACGACATGATGGTACTGACTCATGTGATTTTGCCTAATTATTTTTCAATTTATTAAATTTCTATACAGTCCTTCATTCAAAGATCACAGGGTGGCTTACACTATAAAAACACAAAAATGCACACCACCACCACCACACCCCTATATATACACACAGAGAGAGAGGGAGAGATTAAAAGGAATAATAATAATAATAATAATAATAATAATAATAATAATAATAATTTATTTATTTATTTATACCCTGTCCATCTGGTTGGGTTTCCCCAGCCACTCTGGGTGGCTCCCAACAGAGGACTAAAAACAGAATAAAACTTCAAACATTAAAACTTCCCTAAACAGGGCTGCCTTCAGGTGTTTCCTAAAAGTCAGGTAGTTGTTTATTTCCTTGACATCTGATGGGAGGGCGTTCCACAGGGCAGGCGTCACTACCGAGAAGGCCCTCTGCCTGGTTCCCTGTAACTTCACTTCTCGCAGTGAGGGAACCACCAGAAGGTCCTCAGCGCTGGACTTCAGTGTCCGGGCTGAATGATGGGGTGGAGACGCTCCTTCAGGTATACTGGGCTGAGGCCGTTGAGGGCCATAGGTTGTTTAAGTTGCACATAATATATGTAACACGGGACACGGGTGGCACTGTGGGTTAAACCACAGAGCCTAGGGCTTGCCGATCAGAAGGTTGGCGGTTCGAATCCCCGCGACGGGGTGAGCTCCCGTTGCTCGGTCCCTGCTCCTGCCAACCTAGCAGTTCGAAAGCACATCAAAGTGCAAGTAGATAAATAGGTACCGCTCTGGTGGGAAGGTGAACGCCGTTTCCGTGCACTGCTCTGGTTCGCCAGAAGCGGCTTAGTCATGCTGGCCACATGACCCGGAAGCTGTACGCCGGCTCCCTCGGCCAATAAAGTGAGATGAGTGCCGCAACTCCAGAGTCGTCTGCGACTGGACCTAATTGTCAGCGGTCCCTTTACCTTTAATATATGTAACAAAGGCACCAAGTGAGTCTCCCTGCGGAGAGCATTCCACAGGTGGGGAACCACTGCAGAAAAGGCCCATTCTCATGTTGCCACCCTCTGGACCTCTCAGGGAGCGGGCACACAAAGAAGAGCCTCAGATGATGATCGTAGGGTCTGGGTTGGTTTATATGATTCACTACCAACAGGATTAAAATAATAGATGGGGAAATGAGTGGGGTTTGCGGCACAAAACTAGCAGAACACTTTGGCACTGGTTTGAGTCAAACGGACAAGGTTGGAACTCTTGCATTAACTTGTGACCCCGATTTGTTTTGTCAATTACTCAGTTTGGGGGTGGCACAAAACATGCGGTTCGCAGCACAAAACGGCTCAAAACTAGCACAAAACTTTGGCATCAGTTGGAGGGGGGGGATCCTGAATTTTGGGATCACGGGTTAATGAACCTGTCTCGGTGACAGGTTGCAAGCGGGAAGCATCTGTTGACATCCAGGGCGGGAGGACTCAGAATGAAGGCGTTTCACTCATTCCTGGCTAATTCAGCACAGCTTCTCCGCTTTCCCATTGGAACTCCTACTTCAGATATCGCCACCTCAAGATACATTGCTTAATTGCACAGGGAGCTCATTAGTGCACACTGAAAGAGTCCTTAATTCAAAGGCCTGGATTTATGTTGGGGAATTTCCTTAACACACACAAACCCCTCTCTTTGCTTCCTTCTTAATTCCTTTGCTGAAGCCAAATTGCTCTAATTTAACTGCAATTAAGTATGTTTTTTGGGGGGAGGGTGGAATTAGTCGAATCATGGCGGCATCCATTTGTAAATATTAAACCACCATTTCCCAGCGCTGCTTAAAATGAGCTGAATAAATCACCCCGAGACACAGCAGTGGGTATGAAAGTTTTGTGGACACAAACACACACACACACACACACACACACACACACACACACACATGCCAGCTCTCTCCCATAGCTTCTGGCAAGAGGTGGGGAATTACGTACCAGAATGATATTGTTATGAGAAGAACAGGGCTGGAAGGACACTCCTTTTATCATTTGAGAATTTTAAATTTTATTTTAAATTTTATTTCACAAGATCTGTAATGAAACCTCAAAGTGGTCTACAAAACGAATGAAACAATAAAATTATCTAGAAATAAATAAGTTTTAAAAAAACCTTTAAACACTTTGGAACTCCCCGCCTATTGGGGTCAAGCAGGTGCCTTCACTGTACACTTTTGGGCACCTGCTAAGAGGTGATTTTAATATGCTTTAGCATTTTAACTTTTGCATATTTTAAAGCATAGTTGCAATTTTGTCTTGATTGTTTTATCTTGTTGCAAAGAGCATTGAAGGTTGTTGTTGTTTTTAAACCATCAAGGGGTCTACAAATCTTAGAATCATAAAATCATAGAGTTGGAAGAGACCACAAGGGCCATCCAGTCCAACCCCCTGCCAAGCAGGAAACACCATCAAAGCATTCCTGACAGGTGGCTGTCAAGCCTCTGCTTAAAGACCTCCAAAGGAGGAGACTCCACCACACTCCTTGGCAGCAAATCCCACTGTCGAACAGCTCTTACTGTCAGGAAGTTCTTTCTAATGTTTACGTGGAATCTTCTTTCTTGTAGTTTGAATCCATTGCTCCGTGTCCTCTTCTCAGGAGCAGCAGAAAACAACCTTTCTCCCTCCTCTATACGACATCCTTTTATATATTTGAACATGGCTATCATATCACCCCTTAACCTTCTCTTCTCCAGGCTAAACATACCCAGCTCCCTAAGCCGTTCCTCATAAGGCATCGTTTCCAGGCCTTTGACCATTTTGGTTGCCCTCCTCTGGACACGTTCCAGCTTGTCAGTATCCTTCTTGAACTGTGGTGCCTACAGTTTCTTATAAAATAAGAAAAATGAAAATATACCATAAAATATAAAGCACCATAATCTGTATATGTATAGATAGATAGATAGATAGATAGATAGATAGATAGATAGATAGATAGATAGATAGATAATGTCATTAATATGTCTGGCTGATCAGAAAACAGTTACATAGGGCTATCTACCTAAAAAGGTCTTCCAGAGATGATCAAAAATCAAAGGAGCCTGTTGAATTTCTGCTGGAAGAGTGTTCCACAGCCTGGGGCCAGGGTCCCTAAATCCCTGGCTTCCAGTAGTAGCTCTTTGGTAGAGGAAGCAACTGTGTTATATCCTGCTGTGAAGCTGCCACTGGGAGAAAGATCATCATTCTCCACCCACACCCCGACCCTGGAAGTTAATTTGACATCGCAGAGAATATCGTCCCACTGTATTTTGATTCCTCTGAGATTCCCGCCTTGCATCCACCCCCCCCCCAAGTCTCAATTTCAGGTGCGTGGGCTGGTGATGCAGAGACACAACGCTTAAGATGTAGGCAGCTAGACGACTGCTAATTATAATGTGGTGTGTGTTTTTTTCAGGGGCTGACAGAAATGAACCAATTTATTTTATTTATTTTAAGCCTTGCTGCCTTACCATTCATATGGGGGAAGTCTTGCCGGTGTGAAATTCAGAGGAACAATTAAAATGAGAAAATGCCCCACCCCACAATACGAGACAAACAATGCTCCCTTACCCTAACCTACCTCACAGGGTTGTTGTCTGGATGGGGGATAGAGAGGGATGTGCTAAGTGTATGCAGAAAGCAGCCTGCTATAACAAAGCTGTGATTTGCATGCATTGCTCTTTTACCTCTGGCCCTGCCCTCCACTGCCATGTGGCCCCCAGAAGTTCACCCAAAAGGGATTGTTGGCCCTCATCCCTGGTTCACTCTTACTAGGGGCAGCTTTAATAATCCCATCCCCTGCTATCTGATCCTGGAGATGCTGGGAGTTGTGCCTGAAACCTTCTTGCTCCTGACTCAGTCGGTAGAGCATGAGAGCATCTCACAGCCATGAGTTCATGCCCCATTCTGGACAAAAGATTCCTGCATTGCAGGGGGCTGGACTAGAGGACTTTGGTGGTCCCTTCCAACTCTATGATTCTATAAAGATGCAACGTGTGTGTGTGTGTGTGTTAGCAATCCTAACTAAAAACTCCCAAGTCAAAGCAGTGGCTGTATACCGCATCATCTGGCAACTGTTGTTGTTGTTGTTGTTGTTGTTGTTGTTGTTGTTGTTGTTACTATTATTACTATTATTATTTTAAATTATCTATATATATCACTTATATGTCAAAAGGGCTTCTAAGCAGTTTACAGCTGCAAAAGCAATCTGTAATTAAAATACAGAAGAAGAAGATGATGATGAAGAAGAAGAGTTTGGATTTGATATCCCGCGTTATCACTACCCGAAGGAGTCTCAAAGCAGCTAACATTCTCCTTTCCCTTCCTCCCCCACAACAAACACTCTGTGAGGTGAGTGGGGCTGAGAGACTTCAAAAAAGTGTGACTAGCCCAAGGTCACCCAGCAGCTGCATGTGGAGGAGCGGAGACGCGAACCCGGTTCCCCAGATTACGAGTCTACTGCTGTTAACCACTACACCACACTGGCTCTCAAGAACAGGAAGCTATGTCTTCCAAGTGTGGAAAAGGTGTTTTGTGGCACCTGTAGCAGTGGCAGTTCCACAGATCAAAGTGGTCAAGTGGGTAAATATAGGGTAAGGTGAACCCGCAAGCAAGAACCATCCCAAACCTGGAACCCACAGCGGCTGAATCAGATTTCCAGTAATTGAGATGCCTTGCCTTGTTCCTTGCCATTTCCTATGACTCATGGAATCAGAATAAAATATACAAACAAAGTATGAAGATTTGCTCAGTTTGCATAATTTAACTCGCTTAAATCAGCTTTTTTGTTTTTCTTGTTCAGGCTTTGAAATGCTTAGGAGCCAAAAAATGTCCCTCTCTTTTTCTTTTCTTTTGCTCCTGTAGTTGGCAAAATAGTCTCACAGCAGGATGTTAATTTGGCCCAGCACCTGGTGGTTTCCACCCCTTCCCTTAAAGGAGGGTTGGGTCAGCTGTGGCCCAGAACCACCTGGGACCCTCACCCTTATTGCACGTGGCCCTCGACAAAATTCTCAGAGTGGTTTAACAATCACCCCGTCTTCACAGGGAACTCTGTGAATGGTAGCTCTGGGAGGGGAATAGACGGTACCCCAGCAACTTTCAGCACCCTTAACAAACAACAGCTCCAAGAATTCTTTAGGAGAAGCCATGACTGTTTAAGGTGGTATCATATTGCTTTAAATGTAGTACAGTCATACCGGTACCTTGGGTTACGGCCGCTTCAGGTTGCGCGTTTTCGGGTTGCGCACCACGCCAAACCCGGAAGCAACGGAACGGGTTACTTCTGGGTTTTGACGCTCACGCATGCGCAGAAGCACTAAATCGCGCTTTGTGCATGTGCAGAAGCACCGAATTGCATCACAAGCGTGCGCAGACGCAGCAGCGCGGGTTGCGAACGCTGCGGGTTGCGAACGCGCCTCCCGCATGGATCGCGTTCGCAACCCGAGCGTCCACTGTACTTGTTTGCAAAATAAAATAAAAACTGTTAAACATTAAAAAAAACAGATTAAAAACAAACATAAAAACAAGACAACAATCCCATACAGGTTACTCTTCAATGAACGTGGCCCTCAACATTTAAAATAAAAAGTTTGCCCAGCTGCCTTCAAGTCAGCCACCTTCGAACACAACAGCCTCCCCCAGCTGTTGGTTTAATGTTTTTTCCTTTTTCTTCTTTTTATCAGTCAGTTGGGGATTTAAGTACATCACAGTGACATCTCCCACTATTAGGTAAAAGTGTGATGGATGAATGAAGCAGCACCTGCAAACAAGGCTCCTTGCAAGTTGTCAATGCCAATCACCCTTACCATCTGTCTTCCATTTATCTGGCGCAGGCCTGACAGCCCTCTCTCATATTGTTTCATTTTCTTATCACTGAAGAACCTCTAATGTTTTCTCTATAGATGCCCACAAAAGGTATTGGAATGCCAAAGCAGATCATACAGAGGGAGGGAGAGAGGCAATATCCCAAACCCACTGCTTCCAAAACTGGAGCTCGTATATATTTAAAAGCAATCACTCGCACAGCTCCTTCCCACCCACCCCACACAAAAAAACCCACCAACAACCCTAAACAGCCTGCAGTTATTATGGGCCAGAAAACGGTTAAGCTGATTTCTGCTGAAGTTCCATTTTGCCACCATAATGAAAACTTTATTGCAAGAAGTCAGCTCTTCCCACATCTCTGCTCCCTCCCCTCCTTTTCGCCTAACCTTTGAGTGTCTCCACTTTATAAAAAGGCGCAGTAATTCTGAGCCAGGCTCATTTAGACAACGTAATGATAAAAAGCAAAACAACAGATAACACCATATTTTACACATATTGCTGGGCCTGCATTGGAATCTTATTATTATTATTTTGAACAAAGACTGAGATTCCCAGTAACTTTGTCTCTTTACTTCATCAAGGGAGAACTAGAGAGGTCACGGTTTGCCCAATATATTTTGCTGCCTGAATCAGAAGTATAAATGCTTCTTCTTCCCCAAGTCATCTAGGGATGGAAGAAGCCATTGATTTCCGTTCCGCCCTGTATTCTTCGCATGCATTGCTGCTTCCTTTCCACTGGAGTTTGTCTTCTGCCCAAAACAACATTGTTCATCTTGCTGTGCACTGCAGTGCAATTATGCTACTTAATTATGTAATTAAAACTCTTATTTGTCTCACTGTCTGCTGTGATGAAATTATGTAACTTACATAATAAATTATATAAATTGTGGTTACGTCATTCCACCCCATTCATTTCAGTGCAAAGGAAACACATTGCTAATGCAGGGAAAACATAACCAATTAGATATTATTTGTGGACAATGGAGGGGGCTTAGCTGCCTCACCTCTACCTCTGAGTCGTAGAGTTATACAACAGGAAAGGATCCTAAGGGTCATCTAATCCCCTGCAATGCAGGATTGGCCATCCAATCTTTGATTTAAAAACCTCTGATGAAGAAGAGTCCACAACCTCTTGAATGAGATACTCAAACAGCTCTTACCACCAAAATGTTTAGTCAGAATCTCCTTTCATTTAAATTGAATCAATTGGTTCGGGTCCTACCCTCCAGAGCAGGAGAAAACATGTGACAGCATTTTAGTTATTTGAAGATGGGTATCCTATCTCCTCTAAGTCTCCTGTCCTCCAGGCTACACAAACCCAACTTCCCCAACCATTCCTCGTAAGGCTTGGTTTCCAGACCCTTCATCACTTTGGTCATCCTCCTCTGCACACGTTCCAGCTTGTCAATATCCCTCTTAAATTGTGGTGCCCACTCTTACTCCCACAACAGCCTGTTGATGTAGCCTAGAATAGCATTAGCTTTTTCTGCTGCTGCTTCAGACTGTTGACTCATGTGAAGCTTGTGGTCTGCTAAGACCCCTAGATCATTTTCACATGTACTGACTGGAGGGTAATTGGCCTTGTTGCCCATAATGGTGATTGCTCCCTGCCTCAGCTATTCCACTGATTATGTGTGGCCTTGCTAAAATGATATACAGTGGTACCTTGAGTTACAAATGCCTCAGGTTACAAATGCTTCAGGTTACAAACTACACTAACCTAGAAGAGTTACCTCGAGTTGAGAACTTTGCCCCAGGATGAGAATGGAAATCGTGTGCCCGCGGCGCAGTGGCAGCAAGAGGCCCCATTAGTGAAAGCAGGCCTCTAGTTCAGAACAGTTTCAGGTTCAGAATGGACCTCTGGAACGAATTAAGTTCGTAACTAGAGGTACCACTGTACAGCGGTGGGGTTTGCATAAACTTTGCATTTGTGGCTCCACCCACTTTTTCCTCTGGCCCTGCCCGCTATTGGTATGTAGCCCTTGGAAGGTTGCCCAGAAATGAATGAGGCCCTCAGAACAGAAATGTTTCCCCACTCCCAAGTTAAAGAAAGAAATAGTTAGCCATACAGATTTCGCAGCAAAGGTTCTGACATGACGGCATGGCATTCACTCTCAGGCACCTTCCCCAACCAGGGCCAGCAAGATCTTTGTTGAAGCATCTTGCACTCCAACCAACAGCTACAGTTCTACATGTCCAAGGCAAGGAGTATTCAGTCTTCATTTGTCAGCTTTCTTTCTCCATTATTCAGAATGTGAGGTAGTCCTCCTAATTTATTAAGTTAAACAGGGACAGCAATTAAATACTGGGCAAAAGAGCGATCTATCATAATGCCTTGGCTACTTGCCCACATTTTCCCTGCTAATGTCTCTACTGATCACCTGCCAAGCACTCGGCAATTATTTCATCGCATGATGTTCCTTTACTGTGCTTCTGGGATCTCGGCACTAGAAAAGTAATTGGGAACAGGGCGGTGGAGAGGGCATAGCTTCAAATAGTAATTGGGGGCACAGTCCCTGGTGCCGGCTCTGCAGAGTCATTTCTAGGCCACGCAGATTGTGGAAGCTGGACATATGAAGGTCCTGGTTCAGGCTGGTAAACAGTGTAATCACCTGCGGTGAGTAGAAGCCATCCCCGGGTGATCTGCTATGGGAGATGTTGTGAATTTCAATAGAGTTGATTTTTTTCCCTTCTCTCAATGTGCTACTAGAAGAAGAAGAAGAAGAAGAAGAAGAAGAAGAAGAAGAGGAGGAGGAGGAGGAGGAGGAGGAGGAGGAGGAGTTTGGATTTGATATCCCGCTTTATCACTACCCTAAGGAGTCTCAAAGCGGCTTTCCCTTCCTCCCCCACAACAAACACTCTGTGAGGTGAGTGAGGCTGAGAGACTTCCGAGAAGTGTGACTAGCCCAAGGTCACCCAGCAGCTGCATGTGGAGGAGCGGGGAATTGAACCCGGTTCACCAGATTACGAGTCCACTGCTCTTAACCACTACACCACACTGGCTCTAATAACAACTGAAAGTATGGGGAGGGATACACAGTGGGTACAGAGGCACCATGGAGTCTCCTGGCAGACGTTGCATTCCCAGGGCAGGGCAGAGTCAACTTCTCACTCCCTGTGGAATATTTTTTATATATTTATGATTTTTTACCCCTGGAGATTTCTTGTACATGTGCTAACCTTTGGGCTCCCCTGAGCACTCCAATATCTCCTTCCTGTTTCATTGTGGCCACTTTTGGCTATGGCTCTAGAAGCAATCATTAGTATCTGTTATGGGTGCATGGGTGCATGCCTTGGGTGAGTCCCAAAGCAAGGCACCTCAGAGGGATTTTGGACTTGCTGAAGGTGAAGTGGGGAGTATATAAGGCAGGATGAGTCAAAGCAAGGCCTTCCTGAAGCACCTCGTAGCACCTCAGCAACTAGGATGGCAAAAGAAATGCTACACAAAAGTGTTTCTAAAAGCAAAACTAATGTCTGTAACTTTACCACTAGGCATAGGCAAACTTGGCCCTCCAGATGTTTTGGGACTACAACTCCCATCATCCCTGACCACTGGTCCTGTTAGCTAGGGATGATGGGAGTTGTAGTCCCAAAACATCTGGAGGGCCAAGTTTGCCTATGCCTGTTTACCACAGAAGGAAAATGCCAGGAGGAGGAATTAGATGAAACACCAGCCTAAGGAGAGAAAGAGAGATGTTCTGACTGACAGGTCACACAATTAGAAGGAATTATTTTACCCAAACTCTCCAATCAATGTGCCCCCTACCCCCCAAACAACTTTAAGGGCTGATAGCACAAAAAGCAAGAGCTATTTGCCTGTAATTACACAGGTTTCTCACCCAGGGAGCCACCTTCCTATCCACTATTTTCAGACACATGAGGAGACTGAGTGAATCCTCTTTACCCACCCCAAACTGTAAAGGCTACAGGGGAAACCACTGGATTTTCTCATTTATTTATTGTAGTGCCATGTTTGGCATCCATGAAATCTGGCAAGATTCATCCTCTCAGGTAAGGTTACCATCATGCCTGCAAATTTCATCCACTTAAGCCATATATTATTATTTTTTTAAGTTATAGAATCTTTCTTCACAATCACCTTTTAAAAGGTGCCCAGCATTTTTGTTGTTGTTGTTGTTTAGTCGTTTAGTCGTGTCCGACTCTTCATTACCCCATGGACCCCCCCCAAAAAAAATCTTGCTTGCCTATAACTTGGGGGCGATAATCCACTCTGGATGAGCTACTATGCCTACAACGTTTGCCCACGTCTGTTGAAAGGGAGGTATAGCCATTTCTAAAATAATTGTTATTTCCCAGTAGTGAAGAGGACAAAAGATACAAATCCTTGTCTCACACACCCCTCTGCAGTAAACAGCTTTGGGCCCTGAACTAAATCAGGCACCCTCTAAAGGGCTCCAGGCCGCTGTAGATCATTGTACAAAGCGTTGAATCAGGATCCAGACCCAACCTTGCGGCCGATTCGCAGCCCTAGCATATACTTTCCCAAAGAAGCTTGTCGTCAGACCACAAAAGATGAGCAAATCTTCCCATTATTCAACTCATCTCTAAATTCAGCTGTAGGAGGTTAGAAAATAGATGTCTTTGTGGACTGGGATAGAACCCCCCCCCCCGATGCACTTGAGAGATGGTTGGGAAATGAAAGCACAGCTGTCGGTGTCCTCAGGGAAGGGTGACTGAGTGAGAGAGAGAAAAGATTTGTTTCTAAGTGCAGGAGCTAATAACTCCCATTTAACTGGGTAATGGTGATGGGGGCGAGCATGCTCAGGAGCCCCCCGCCCCGGCTGTCACAGCTACAGCTTCTCTAAGCATTCTCAGCAGTGAAGTCTGGAATTGCTTTGACTAGCGCAATGGAGTCTTTCGGTGAAGGGCCGCTGTCTCTGCTTTTCAAGAGGCTCACTCCTCCACTGCCCACCAAGGAGGGAAGGCAGGCAAGTTGCTCTGTCCCTCAAGCAGAGGAGCCTGTCAGGTCTCAGTCAGAGTCTCCAGCTTCCCTCAGATTGATGAACTGAGCTGGGAAGGGGTCAGACATCCGGAACCACCACTCTAAAGGCAATTTCTCATTGGGTTCCACCCTCCCCATCTATACACCCTGCAATCGAGCAAGAAAACGGCACGCATGACATGTGCACTGGCACACGGGAAGAGACGGCGCAGGCCTGATTTGTCAAAGATTCAAACGGCGGGTACTAGAATGAAGATCGGTGGATAGGCTTAAAGATATAAGGCAGAGGTTTTGAACCTTTTTGAGTCCATGGCTCCCTTCCCTGCCTCTTTTGTCTTCAACGCCTCATTTGTGGGCATACATCCCTGCAGCAAATCCTCCGGGTTCCAAAGAACATTCACAAACTGGAACACTCACTTCCGGGTTTGCAGCGTTCAGGAGCCAAAATGTTCAACTCACAAGGCGTTCGACTTCTGAGGTACGACTGTATTTGCAAAAAAAAAAGACTGCTTGCCCCCAGGAGCCTGTATCCTTTCAACAGAGCTGTGCACTGCATCTAGCCAAAGCCTGGTCTTAAACTGGCCTAAAGGTAAAGATAAAGGTACCCCTGACTGTTAGGTCCCGTCGCGGACGACTCTGGGGTTGCGTGCTCATCTCGCTCTATAGGCCGAGGGAGCCAGCATTTGTCCGCAGACAGCTTCCAGGTCATGTGGCCAGCATGACTAAGCAGCTTCTGGCAAACCAGAGCAGCACACGGAAATTGGCATAATAATAATAATAATAATAATAATAATAATAATAATAATAATAATTTGAAATGCATGCTGTAAGGCTAAGCCCTTTGATCTGCTCTCAAAGCGCTCTTCCTGTGTTCTCTATACCCTCCCCTTTGACTGAAGCTCGCCCACCCCACCTCTTCTCTCCCACTAAATAAGTAAAGAGAAACAATTCAGGGAGACTCTGCAACACTTTGGGCACATTGAGCACTTTCTCTGACCATGAAAAAATAATGCCGAACTCTCCCTGCAGTTCCTCAGACTGGGGTGGGGGGAAGTGGGTGGGAAATCTACTCCGTACTGCAGAAACCACAAGGAAATGTTCTCTCGCAAACACACATACACTCCCTGTCACCAGATTGCAGATGCCTGTCTCTAGCGGCAGCAGGACTCTCTGTCCGAGCGGATGATTCAAGGCCAATGGCTGCTGGCAAAAAGGCTTTCACCATTGCTTTTGCTCCAATGGGCTGGAAATCCGGACATGAACAGATGGGATGCATGGGCTGCACACTGCAGGTCAGGAGGTGAAGAGTGACATCCAGGCGAAGGAGTCACGGGGGGAGGAGAGGGGGACGCGCGCACACATGAGTGAGCGCTGATGGTTTACGAATGTGCCTGTGGCAGGCCATTGGCTGCAGAAGCTCATTTGAAGCAGTGCAAAATGTCCCTCCTCTTGTCTGCTCCCATGTAGCCTCCCCATTCACTTACTCCTGCCGAACTCAAACAAGCCCATCGAAAACTGAGCCTCATTGCAAGGAAGAATTAAAAAACAAAAGGTCCATCTAGGCTGGCTAAGGATGGCTGAATCTGTCAATTAAGTCAGCGTTTCTCAACCGGTGTTCCGCGGCACAGTACTGTGCCGCGAGACGTCGGCTGGTGTGCCGCGGGAAAACCGTTAGGGACCCACGCCGCAAACGCGTAGCAGCGGCTCCAGTGGTTGGCCACCGTTCGCCTTGAATGCGTGCGAGCCATTGGGTTGCGCGCGAACCCGAGTATCTCTGGAGTGGGTAGGGCGCCTCCCGCCAAGCCTCGGGCAGCGGTGTCAGCCCTCCCTCTTTCCCTCCCATCTCCGGGTTTGCAGAGCGCAAAGGGAGACGGGCGCCTGGGCGAAAGAAGCAAGCCTTTGGAGCGTTCTGGTTTGCAGTCGGCCCCATCCGAGGAAGCTCGCTGCTGCCCCCGGCGGAGAGTGCGAGGCGCGCAGTTCGGGCGAGCGGGCAGCTCCTCGGGAATGCTGGGAATGTTGAGTCAGGGACTGGTGAGGCTGGGAGTCGGGCTGGCGGCTGGCTGAAGAGAGCCTGGGCGCGAGGGGCAGGAGGAAGGCGGCGGCGGCGGCTGGGGGAACTAGGGGAGCCTCTCCCGACTGCAGCAGGTCCGTCCTCCTCCTCCTCCTCTCACCTCGTACCTGTTCCCCCGGCTCCTCTCGACGCGCCGCCTCTCTCTTCGCTGCAATGGGCTGTCGGCGAGGCAGGATGCTGTGAGATCCATGTGAGGAGGACGCAAGAGAGGGAGAGGGAGAGAGACGGATGCAATGATTGGAAAGGTGAGGAGCTTCAGCGCGGATATGGCCGTGGTGGTTTTGGGTGCATCCATTTGGACGCATAGAAATTGTGCCTTGGGCGTTTAAAACCTATTGGGCCTAGCATCTAGACCCTGAGTGAAAGGGTGGTCTGGCTGTTGCTGCTTGATATTGATAAACCAGCATTTTCAATGGCAGCAGCTATGATGCTGTATAGTTGGAAGCTGTGATTCATATTCCCACCAGTGGGGCTGCTTTGGGTGCATAACTCCGTGATTTCCGTTACCATAGCGACGTTGCCGCCGCCATTTTGTGGGTGGTGTGCCGCGAGATTTTTTTCATAAAACAAGTGTGCCGTTGCCCGGAAAAGGTTGAGAAACACTGAATTAAGTTTCTCTCAGTCACTTTTTCCAATCTTAGGTTCAGGTTTCAAGATTTCCACAGTGTGTGTGTGTGCTTAAGTCTTCATGAAAATTCATCAGCAAACTTCTAACATGCATGTCTGTATGCAAATTTGCCCAGTCTAGTATTCTTGCAAAGCAATTTTTTCTGATATAATGCATTCTCAGTGTTGTTTTCACTATTATGTAACTTTCATGCATACTTTATGCTAGTTTATTCATATGTGTGTGTGCGTTCACACACACACACACACACACACACACACATTTCTTGACTGGAGAATTGCAACGAAAATTTGTGGAAGTGTGAATCTCAAACAATGCATGTGTCTGGGCTAATGTGTTGATTCAGAAAGTGTGAATTAGGTACATGCACATTTAAATACAATCTGAACTGACTCCCCGCCTCCAATCCTGCTGCTCGCAATGGCCAAACAGATAGGAGCATGAATCACTATCTCCAGGATTGCATGAAAAGGGGTGAGTTGGGGCCTGCAGTTTCTCTCCCACACCCCAATATTGAGCTGAAGGGGTTCAGCAAAGAACTTTCAGCTAAGCACTGACAGCTGTCAATGATTTCAAGGCTGGGCAAGTAATGCCTGAGGCATCATGAGCTACCTAAGACCTTGTGCATTGAAGGTCTCAGTCAGAGCCATCTTCAGGCACAAGAAGGGGGCAAGGATGTGTTAACACAGGTTCCTGTGATTGGAATATAGTATGAGACCTCTGGATTGGCCATAACCAGAGTCATAGCTAGGGGGCAGGGGGGGCAGCCTATGTTGTTATTATGTTTTCATCACTGATGTTTTGTAATGTGCTTCTAACATTGTATGCATAATAAGAATAAAATATTGATGTTCCACCCTACTGCAATTTAACACACCAGGGAGTTGACACTTGCCTACTTACCAAACCCTGCTTAGATATTGTCAGAGACAAAGCACTGCTACATGCTTGGGGGGGGGGGGAAATCTCTCTTTTGAGTTCTGCAACACACATTTTTTTCAGATGTGTCAAGAAACTGCAAAGCCTGAGGAATCAAGGGAGCTTTCTCCTTCAAACAGCTGCTCAGGCAAGGTTTGGGTAACAAGCAGAAGGTTTCAAACATATGATATCTGCATACATAAACAAGGATTCCCAGGACAATGTTTCCTGTTAGTTGGTCAGGAGCCCGTTCTAACACTGGTCCACAGTGGTACCAATGGGGGGGGGGGATACATTTGCAGCCTGTCAGCCATAAGGGATGGTGTACCAACTACAATCTGGCTCAATATGGTCACTTTGGCAGTGGCGAACGAAGCCTCCTCGGTACCCGGGGCGGGGACCGGAGGAGGCACCCCCCCTGGGGCGGGGCGTCGTGACGTTGCGTCGTGACGTCACAACGCAACGTCACTGCGGCTCCGCCCCCGCTGGGGGGGAGCCCTTTTTTTAAAAAGCGCTTTTAAAAAGCAGCGGCGGCGGTGCCCCCCCAGCCGCCGATCGTGTGCGGCGGCTGGGAGGGGGTGCCCCGCCGCTGCTTTCAGTGCGGCGCTTCCCAAGGGCGCCGCAGAAGCAGCAGCGGCGGCACCCCCTCAGCCACCGCACGCGATTGGCGGCTGGGAGGGGGTACCCCGCGGCACCCTTGCAAGCCGTCGCGCACACAGGTGCCACCGCCGCTGCTTTTGGTGCGGCGCCTCACAAGGGCGCCGCAGAAGCACCGGTGCCGGTTTGGATGGAGTGCGCACGCGCGACTTCGCGCGTGCACACTCCATCCAACCCGGAACTGCTGCTTCTGCGCCCAAAGCAGCGGCAGGGCACCCCCCCTCCAGCCGCCGATCCCGTGCGGCGGCTGAGGGGGTGCCGCCGCCGCTGCCTCTGCGGCGCCCTCGGGAAGCGCCGTGCCAAAAGCAGCGGCAGCGGCACCCCCCAGCCGCCGCACGGGATCGGCGGCTGGAGGGGGGGTGCCCTGCCGCTGCTTTGGGCGCAGAAGCAGCAGTTCCGGGTTGGATGGAGTGCGAAGTCGCGCGTGCGCACTCCATCCAAACCGGCACCGGTGCTTCTGCGGCGCCAAAAGCAGCGGCGGTGGCACCCCCCCAGCCGCCGATCGTGTGCGGCGGCTGGGGGGGTGCCCTGTCGCTGCTGCTTTTGGCGCCGCAGAAGCACCGGTGCCGCTGGACGGAGCAGCGGCGCGGGCGGGCGGGCCCTGCACAGGGCGGGGCCAGCCCAACTGTCACCCCCCTCTGGGGTGGAACCCGGGGCGGCCCCCCCCGCCCCCTTGCTACGCCCCTGACTTTGGCAGTTCAGGTGGGAGAAGGGTTGTTTTAGCCTGCTGGTGCCCTTTGATGTCAGGGACTGGGCAGAGGAGGAATGGTGGAGACCGCCTCCCCAGCCTGACCCTTCCAGAGAAGAGGAAGGCAGTTCAGAATTACAACAGGGGTTTGAAGGAGGTCACAGCTCAGAGGCAGATGAGGGGGAAAGTTGGGAGATAATGGGAGAGGAGGAGGAGGAGGAGGAGGAGGAGGAGGAGGAGGAAGCAATAGGGGGTGACAGCTGATGGACTCAGTGTCTTTAGAAAGCATTCCAGACCTCCTCTCTCCCAGAACCTGGCGAGTCTTGAAAGTAGGAGAGCAAAGAGCTCAAAGGCAGAGGGCACCTGTCAGTACCCATAGAAGTGATGTGTGATGGCGTGGGATTCAGACTCAGATGCCGAACCTGAGGGATCCCAGCCTGCACAGGATTCCCCGCCTCCAGAACCAGAAGAGCCGGGGCTAGGGCCTGAGTCGGAAGGGTCCTCACCTGTGCTGGATCCTCAGGTGCAGGCATCTGATGAGTCTGCTCTGGCTCCTGATGGGATGGAGGACCCATTGCCTGCAGGTGCTCCACTCCCAGTCCTGTCAGGGGAAGCTGAGGTTGCCTCTGGGTCTGGTAACCCTCCAGCCTCTCCTGAGCTGCAGAGGCTCAGGGCAGAGAGGCGAAGGGAACTGAGTTCCCGCAGGAGGAGTGCTCGCCTCCAAGCCAGGAGAGGCGAGTCACCAGAGGATCGGGGCCGCCCTATGTCTCGGGGCAGATAAAAGCCGGCCAGCCCTAGCCCCAAGTTGCAGGAGCAACATCGTTGCTGACCAGTTCCTGCTTGAAACCTGTCCTGCTTTCCTGCCTGAGTTCCTGACCCGCCCTGGTTCCCCGCTTGCCCACCTGTTCCCGACTTTGCCTGACTCCCTGCCCTGCACCCAGCTTCAGGGACTACGGACTGCCTTTACGTTGCACCTCTGACCATGGACCGGACTTGGACCTCACCTTCCGGGTAACCCATGGAACCAGCACATGATGTATGAGGAAGTGGGAGACATTGAGGGTGGAGATTCACTTAGGACAATGCCATTATCCAAGAGGCTGTGTTCCAAAGTCTCTCTCTATAAATACTGAACAAAAAGCAGATGGTAATAAACTTTCCTTGTCTTTGTACGTTCCTGGGCAACGGGCCGTGGGAGTTGCTTGTAGCCACCTGACATTTTGGCGCCTTTCAAGGGCATTGGCTGCCCTTGAGGTTCACTCTCTAAACTCTGGAATTTGAGGCCAAGCTGACTCGTCCCCCTGGAGCTATGGGGTCCCTGGGAGTGGTGGGGCAGCAACTCTTCCCTTCTCACTTCCAAGGTGTGGCCTGGGAAAAGGGATAGTGGCTCTGTTTCCGCAGGCAGGGAAATGTCACCCAATGGCTGCAGTTGCAAATGTGGTTAGTTCCCCCTTCATAGTTACTGCTGATCTCCTTATGTTCACTGAATAAAAGTGGCCCAGTTCAACCCCAACCTGCGTGTCTGTCTCTTTATTCAGTCATCAGGATGCAAATGTGTTCTTTCAGAATTATACTGGTTCCAAGGTTATGGAACTGCCTGCCAGTGCACCTGTGGTTTAGGCTGAAGTCTTTTAAACACTTATCTAGAAGGAACACAATTTGACATGTATAGGGTTGTGCAGTTAAGGCAAGTAGTGAAAACCATTTTCTTTAAGAAAAAAAATTCCAGGCAGGTTTTAGGGCCTGAAGTAGGATGTTATTTCATTGCTACAGGCTGGTATGTTTTGACAACTGTCTAGGATGTTTTCCTCTGTACCATGAGAGCACGTATTTTGCATTTTTGCTATTTTTAACTATCTCCCGTTGCTTCTACATGTAGCATTTGCTTGCATTGTGGTGGCATTCTGGCCCTGTCCTGGTATGTGTTCTTTATTAATTATTTATAATTTATAATTTATTGTAAATACACGGTACGTGTTTCACTTGCGATATTTTGGAAGAGTCGGAATGTTTTAAAAGCCCAACGTTGCGTTTTTGGATGTTTGTTTGGTTTGAGAACGTGTCTCACCTGCCCTTTCACAGTAGAAGACAGCACTTGGGGTGGCGTCTTACATTTTTTAAAAAGAAAGCATTTTTTTTAAAAAAAACAGTAGTAAAAGAGATAACAGCAGCTGATAAACAACATCAGCTATGATATCAGGTTCAGCCATTTAAAGCAAAACAAGGCAAAGTGTGAGTTTGTAACAAAGGATGATTTGCCCTTTGCTGCCCTGTATTTCCATCGTGGAAACATACAATTAAAATAAGCTTTAAGCAAGGTGTGTGTGTGTGTGCTGGACTGGCACAGCATAAGATTGGATATTGCTGCTTAACTGCTGTTAAGCAAAAGGATCTGATCCTGCACTATACTGCACCTTCACAAGCAACTTCCCTGCACACAAGGGAATAATCATAATTTTATTATTTATACCCCACCCTTCTGGCTGGGTTTCCCCAGCCATTCTGGGTGGCTCCCAACAGAATATGAAAAACACGATAAAACAACAACAACAATCTTTATTATGGTGCATAGACCCATCACTTCGTTACTAAGCAATACCCACTTTGGACAGCCTGCCTTCAGGTTACACAAGCATTTCGTTCAGACTTAAAATAGGGTTAATTGGTTCTTGCAACCACCGATAGAAACTTTGCCACTGCTAATGTTCTGGTATTTGTCCAGTCTTCCAATAGGAACCTGACACGATAAAACATCAAGAACTAAAAACTTTCCTAAACAGGGCTGCCTTAAGATGTCTTCTAAAAGTCAGATAGTTGTTTATTTCCTTGACATCTGATGGGAGGGCATTCCACAAAACGGGGGCCACTACCGAGAAGGCCCTCTGCCTGGTTAGGGAGGAGGAGAGATGCAGAGTGAAAGGCAGTCCCCACCTTCTCCAGGTAAGTCTCTTCTTCGTGGGTGTGATGGCCTGGGATTCAGACTCAGATGCCGAACCTAAGGGATCCCAGCCTGCACAGGATTCCCCGCCTCCAAAACCAGCAGAGCCAGGGCTACGGCCTGAGTCGGAAGGGTCCTCACCTGTGCTGGATCCTCAGGTGCAGGCATCAGCTGAGTCTGCTCTGGCTCCTGATGGGATGGAGGACTCATTGCCTGCAGGTGCTCCACTCCCAGCCCTGTCAGGGGAAGCTGAGGTTGCCTCTGGGTCCCGTAACCCTCAAGCCTCTCCTGAGCTGCAGAGGCTCAGGGCAAAGAGGCGAAGGGAACTGAGTTCCCGCAGGAGGAGTGCTCGCCTCCAAGCCAGGAGAGGCGAGTCACCAGAGGATCGGGGCCGCCCTCTGCCTCGGGGCAGATAAAAGCCGGCCAGCCCCAGCCCAAGTTGCAGGAGCAACATTGTTGGTGACCAGTTCCTGCCAGTGGTTCTGCTTGAAACCTGTCCTGCTTTCCTGCCTGAGCTCCTGACCTGCCCTGGTTCCCTGCTTGCCTACCTGTTCCGGACTTCGCCTGACTCCCTGCCCTGCACCCCGCTGCAGTTATTATGGACTGCCTTTACATTGGACCTCTGACCACGGACCGGACTTGGACCTCGCCTTTTGGATACCCCACGGGACCAGCACAGTGTGCTTTCTCATGCCTGCCTCTCCTTCCTGCCCCCAGATAGCTTTGGGCCCTCAAACTGACCTAGAGAGATCCAGGGCTGTCTGAGCCTGACCCAAACAAGACCTGGACCCCTCCAAACAGATTTGGTTTGGCTTGTAATCTCATACTCTGCAACCATCCCGATTCTTCCAGGACATCCCTAAACTACAGAAGCCATCCCAGCTTCTGATTCGTTCCACTAAATATGATATTACTTTGCAACATCCATGAATATTTGGTATCTTTGGTACAAATATGAACCTTGTATTTCACTTTGAAATATATTTTATGCCATTCATTCTTGTTAAGCTTTCTATGGTTACTATGATTATTATTTTATTATCTTGTTTTTTCTCTTCCTGTTTTTATGACTGTTTGTAAGTACAGATAGGGTGAACCTACATGAATCAGCAACTTGCCACAATCAGCCCTTTGTAACTTTCTTCTCTATTAGGGCCTGTTACTTTTAAGGAAAGGGTTGGTGTTGTGTTGTTTTTATTGCAACAATCTGTATGTGATCTTTTATATGTAGATGTTGTATATGTATATGTAGATATATAAAACATACAATATATACTTTTTAAACCCTTCCCTACATCTCTATAGGGAGGTTTCAGGAGGGAAGGAAGAAAAAGGGACACCTTTCACCTTTCCCAAACTTCAGAAACTTCTCTCTGTCTTGCTAGGCAGCAACAAATTGTTCAAGTTTGGCTGGCAACCAAATCCGAATATAAGAACTGAAACTGGGACTTTGAAAATGACCGTTTCCTTAAATACAACTGTATGTCAGCCATCAAATACTGCCAGTGCACAATGCCAATCAAATACAGACAAAAACTAAATTACTACTGCCTGCCAACCTTCAAATGCCGCCAATTCTGCTATACCATCACCTTCTGAAATGCTATGATGCATCAGCTATCAAACAGCCTCGCACATTAAATGCTGCTATCAAATGTAAACGTTGAAGCAAAGCATCATCAAAATGGTAAGATTCAGGTATCAAGGGATTTGGTGGGTGTTAAAGCAAAAGGAAGGAGTGGAGCATCTAAGGAAGAGTTAATAATATTCACATGGGAGAACAAAGTGATCCGAGTTACATATACAGAACCAATTTGCTCTTACCTCAAGGTGAACTGGTCCTCTGTTGAATTTTTAGCAATAGACACCACAAAGGTCAAAACATCCCCTTGCTTGACAGTCTTTGGTATATACTGGATAGCAATGTTGCTATCCAACCACATTTCGCTTAAGGAAGGGCTACCTCGTGTCTGGTAGAGGAAAACACTCCCAATTCGCTGCAAGGGTGGCCCCGATTCATCAATATCATTGTGCCCAGGTCTGATCCCATTGTTCTTCCTTAGATCCTCCTTAGCGCAATCCCCTTTCTCGTCCCCTGGTTGGATAGCATAATAAAGTTCCACTGGGCTCCCTTCCGACTGATTCAGCAGCTTCTTGCGGCCAGCAACTACCGTCGGTGGGTTGAACCAACTGGGGAGAAGTTCCAACTCAGCCACACACAACCCCAGATCTCCTTTCAGCCGACAGCTCCCCCGGACTTCCCTCGTCTCTCGGAAAGCGAAGACCCTTAAGCATGGCAGCTTTTCGGTGACGCTGTAGTCATCCCAGTCCCTCCCGACTATATAGAACAGGATCTGGACTTTGGGGTGGCTTAGGTAGACTTTGTTGTTCATGATGTACGACTTCAACTTCCAGTTGAATGAGAACTTGGGGGCAGTCGTTCCAAATGGATTTGAAGGTGACAATAGGTCCTGGGGAACCACCTGCTCAATGGAAAAAGGCCCATACGTGGCATTCAGGATGGGGGGCCTCTTGGATTTATAGACTAGGAAGGACTCCACTCGAGACTGAAGGCTAGAGTTCCTCATGATATCCTGGTTTGCTTCTTTAAGAAAGAAGGAAACATCTGCATTGTGGATGTGGTAACTCACAGGCAGATAGGTCGGCAGCAAGGAGAACCTCTGGATGCTCTCCAGGATCCCCCGGCTTTCCGTCACTGGTAAAAGGAAAGGAGAGTTTAGAAGCCTGAAAGCTAATATTGAGGGAAAATATTCCAAGGGCCAGGGAAAAAAACCCCACCATAAAAGCCCTGTGGCATCAGAACAAAAGGTCTATCTCCTTCAACATCCCATTTCCCACAATTGCCAGTCAGAGGCCTCCAGGAAGCCCCCAAGCAGGGCATAAATTAATAGCCCTCTTCTGCAGACTGCCCCACACCAGCAACTGAGAAGTGTACCAGAGATATACCACCTGTGAATATGGATTATCAAAGCTAAAAGCCACTGGCAGATCAATTGTCAAACAGGGACCAGTCTAATCCCCTTTTAAACCCGCCGCCACTACATTTTGTGCCGGTCTGATAAGGGGTATGGAGCTGTTGCCTGTACCCTCCCCTTCCCCCTGCACTGACAACCCCATTGGGGGGCGGAACACCTTTTTGCATTGTGTTTTGACCAATGTGCAGGGGCAGTTCTGCACATCAGTCAAACACAACAGCAACCTTGAACATGCACCAGTTCCCACATTCATTTTGGAAAGTCTCCAAATTAAGCTGGAATTTAGGAAATAGGAGAAATTGAGGCAGATAAAACATATGAAACAAGAAAAATAAAACCCAAACAAAGCTGAGAAAACCGGTGCCTATCTTAAAAACAAGCACATTCAAAGGACTGTGAGCTAGGGCCCTACTCCCCAATATTCAATTCACTCTATTTCTGATGGTCAGGCTGCAATTATTAGGGGTTATGGAGCCAAAGCTTCACCATCCATATGCAACAGGGAGGGATTAGCAGGCTCAGTGGTGGAGCATATGCCCGTGCTGCCGAGGGCGGGCGCGTTCCCAAGGGGCACAGAGTGTGCCCTCCCAGGCGCAGAATAGCCGCGTGCACACCCACCAATCCCGCTTCCCTCCTCTTCCCTTCCCGCTTCCCTGCCTCCTTCCCGTCCTCTCCCCTGTCTGCCTGCCTCCTCCAGCCGGGAGCAAGAGGCAACGGCACACTGCCCGCCCGCCCGTGACTCCAACACCTACTGCCAGCCATCAGGAGAAGGGGGGAGCTGCTGCGCCGTGCTCCCGACTGGAGGAGGCAGGCAGGCAGCTTGTGGTAGGCGTGGGAGTCCAAGTCGTGGGCAGGAGGAGCACGCAATGTCGCCCCCGCTCAGGGATGACACCCGGAGCGGTGCACCCCACCCCTCCACACCCACCTTCCTCCACCAGTGAGCAGGCCCGGAGAAACCCAGTGGAGGCTGACCCATTTGGGCAAATGAGGCACTTCCCTGCTAAGCCTCAGTCAGCCTTTCACCTATCCCTGACTCACAGCCATTCCAGGGGATGGCACAGCCTATCACTTCCTCCTTCTTTGTCTTAAGTGTCACCCTTGCAGAACACAGAAAAGAGGGAGATGGGGACAAAGTTGAGACCAATGCCATTGGCTCTGGCCATAGCTGTCAACTTTTGGATTTGAAAATAAGGGATTTCCCCAAACTTTCGGATTTGAAAATAAGGGATGCCGCAAGGGCGCTGCAATGGCACCAAGTAGCCTCGCCACCCTGCGCTCCAAAGGCTGTGTGCGAACGGGTGAGCGAAAGAGCGAGCGTGTAGACGCCAGGCAGGCTGTCTGTCTGGTTGGGCATGAGGGTCTGGCTGCACAAGGCATGCAAGCTCCGCCCCCAGTCGGTCTCAGACTCCTTATTGGCAGCCGAGCAACGCAGCTGAGGAGCCTCCCTGGCCGGCAGGGAGGGAGAGGAGCTGCTTCCTTTGAAATCCGGGGAATTTAAGGGATATCAACAATCTGGGATAGCAGTGGGAAACGGCATTGGAATAAGGGAGTTTCCCACCAAAAAAAGGGAGGGTTGACAGCTATGGCTCTGGCTGCACCTACTAGCGGTCTCCTTGCCTCCTGCCTATGGACATCAGCTGCCATTGGAGAAGTCCCAATATTGATAGAAACGAGTGGGGTGGGGGAACCAAACACGGGGGAAACCCCAAGATAGCTCAATGAGAACTGAGTATGAGTAGGAACATAATGCTGACTATTAAGGGAGTAGGGAGAGGGAACAAAGGTGGGTAGGGAATGGAGGGCCCAGAATCTGGAAGTACACAACACTGAAACGTTTGATACACTTCCCACTTCTAATTTCAAATGCTGGTTGCAGCAGCCTACTGCTTCCTTCCTTTTTTCAATGCAAGAGAGGTGGAACAAGGACAAGGTTGTGCACAATTGTGGATGGCACGTTAATCAAGCAAGCTAATGAGTTAACCCAGTACCCCGTGGAAACTCCAAATTGAGCATTTCATCACTCGCCAAACACCAACAGTTTCAATTGCACAGATAATTCTTCAAATTTGGGTCCGCAAGTTGTGTTCCTTTTTTATTATTATTCTTATTCTTTTAAATAATTGCATTGTTCTTGCATCCCCATCCTTCTTTCCAAGAAGTGTGATGTGCATTGGAGTGGGGGGGGGGGCAGAAGGGTCCACCTCATTTTCAGATTAACAAGTAACAAGAATTAAAACTAAAACCTTAAAATAAATAAGGTCCAGAATACATTAACGGCCAGGTGGAAATAAGATGTTTTCAACATCCACACTAAGATGGAGTTCTTTGCAACTCCTTTGGAAAGGAATTCTACAAGTAGGGTGCTATCACAAAAAAGGTGCTCCCTGTCTTCCCACCCATCAAGCCTCTTTCCATGGTTGAAAATACAATGATGAACTCACCTTGTAGGTATGCTCATATGGGGGGGGGGCAGTATTTCCTATATTCCTTCATACATATCCTACCCTGCTGGTTCAGACCATTCAGTATGCAAAGTTACAGGATTTCAGCAGGAAGCTATAGGACATGCACTCCCTGAAATGTCTGCAGGAGGAAAGAGTATTGAACACAGGATGATAGTGTTCAACCACTCTGAGACAATCACATAGCTGTCAACCCTCCCTTTTTTTGGCGGGAAACTCCCTTATTCCAATACTGTTTCCCGCTGCTATCCCGGATTGTTGATATCCCTTAAATTTCCCGGATTTCAAAGGAAGCAGCTCCTCTCCCTCCCTGCCGGCCAGGGAGGCTCCTCAGCTGCGTTGCTCGGCTGCCAATAAGGAGTCTGAGACCGACTGGGGGCGGAGCTTGCATGCCTTGTGCAGCCAGACCCTCATGCCCAACCAGACAGACAGCCTGCCTGCTGTCTACGCGCTCGCTCTTTCGCTCACCTGTTCGCGCGCAGCCTCTGGAGCGCAGGGTGGCGAGGCTACTTTGTGCCATTGCACCACCCTCGTGGCATCCCTTATTTTCAAATCCGAAAGTTTGAAAAAATCCCTTATTTTCAAATCCGAAAGTTTGAAAAAATCCCTTATTTTCAAATCCGAAAGTTTGAAAAAATCCCTTATTTTCAAATCCGAAAATTGACAGCTATGCAATCATAACAAAAACGGGCCCTTTGGTCAGAATTTTGGGAAACAGTGATCTGCACGAATTTCAAGAAAGGAGAGAGGGAGTGCCACACGGTGGCCCTTGAAAGTTCACAACGCCTTCTTCTCTCATTCTGTGCCACCAGCAGCGCCTTTGACATCACTTTGTGATCCGTTTATGGTTGTTTTAAAGGCTTGCATAATTAAAAGCTCCGAAAGACTGCGGTAGGACCCAACTCACTGATACAGTCTTGGCAAACCACACATACACACCCATTCACCCATGAAAAACAGCACTAAGACTTCAGACTATGGATAAAAAGAGCGAGAGAAACTGTCCGGAATATCAGCACAAAGCAGTGGGGTGGGGTGGGGTGGGGGAGGGTGAGAATGCAACTCTCAGAATGCTGACGTATTTCATGGGTGCCCAGGAAGATTTTCTTGTCTGTGGTCACTCGCCAACCCCATCCAAGTGCTTATTCAGAACTATTAAACGCTAGCAGGGAGGACCTGGTGCTGCCTGGATATTTTTAGAAACCTAAAAAAAAAAATGTGATTTTTAAATGGATAGTGCAATTTGCGAGTGTGCACCTATCATACCCCAAATTGGGTGAATTCAATCCCAAGTCACATTTCGGTTTGCCATCTTTATTCAAGATGGCACCTGGCATCGAAACGTCAACGAAGACTGCCACTCCCACTTCGGGAACCCTCGGGCCAAGTTTGGGGAATGATCTCTCAAGAGATGGCTGAACCTATGCCCTCAAATAGATGACTGTACATGAGACCTTCTGAAGGCAAAGCAGATGCTCTAAGCACTGAGCTACAGCTCTCCCCAATAAATAGATGCAGTGTAGCAGAAAAAGCAGGAGGCACTGGCTTAGAGTGAAACTTGGAGTGGTTATTCTTGCTGTGGCCCTCTGCTTTTTCTTCCCAGGGGCTGTGCTGAACTTTCCTTTGATTCCATACCCTCCAACATTTCTCCAGTGAAAATAGGGATGCCCCATTCAACAACAACAACAATTTATAACCCACCCATCTGACTGGGTTGCCCCAGCCACTCTGAGCGGCTTCCAACATTTATAAAAAGATAATAAAACATTTAAAATCTTCCCTATACAGGGCTGCCTTCAGATATCTTCTAAAGGTTGTATCTCCTTGGCTCGGGGGTCTTAGAACTCCATACCCTCCAACATTTCTCTGATGAAAATAGGGACATCCTAAGGAAAAGTGGGACATTCCGGGATCAAATCAGAAACCAGGATGGCTTCTATAAATCTGGAAAATAGGGACATTTCGAGAGTCTGCAATTGCAGCCTGCTTTGTGGGTTGTTGTGCTGCTGGCTTCTCTGTGTTGAGCAAAAAGGGGCTTTGTGGGGGCTAGGCTGGGCACAACTGGTGTTCTGCAGCTGAAGTCTCCTCTTCTCCATTGATAATGCTTAATGACTGGGAGCGGCCGCCGAGACCACATAACACCGGTCTTGAAAGACCTACATTGGCTCCCAGTACATTTCCGAGCACAATTCAAAGTGTTGGTGCTGACCTTTAAAGCCCTAAACGGCCTCGGTCCTGTATACCTGAAGGAGCGTCTCCACCCCCACCGTTCAACCCGGACACTGAGATCCAGCGCCGAGGGCCTTCTGGCGGTTCCCTCGCTGCCAGAAGCAAAGTTACAGGGAACCAGGCAGAGGGCCTTCTTGGTAGTGGCACCCGCCCTGTGGAACGCCTTCCCACCTACCAGACTTTTAGAAGACATCTGAAGGCAACCCTGTTTATGGAGGCTTTTAATGTTTAATAGATTATTGCATTTTAATGTTCTGTTGGAAGCCGCCCAGAGTGGCTGGGGAAACCCAGCCAGATGGGCGAGGTATAAATAAATTGTTATTATTATTAGAGTCATGCTTAAATGATATCACTGGGGCCCATCCCAAGACATCACCAGGGCCTACGTGTCATCACCAGGGACCACCCCTAGCTCTCAGGTTTGGGCCTAGAAATTTCAGGGTCTGGGATGGTCCTGACCAGGCAAACTGTATGGGAGAGCCGTTCTTCACAAAGGAGGACAATGCATCACATCTCTCACATACAGAACTGGGGGGCCAACATCTGGGACCTCTGCACAAGAGAGGAATGCTATCCTAGCATCAAGGCCTCACCTTGACTAAGTAAGGCAGTAGAGCAGAGAGCAAAAGTCCCCCCCCCCCAAAAAAAAATCCACAACACAGAACTGGTGCCAAAATACTTAATCAAAGAGGGCATGTGGGGTCTTTCTGCTTTCTCCAGCAGTTTAGGTGGAGTGGCTCCCTGACCTTCAACAGGGCAGGTAATTTAATTTGGAAGGCACTGGGGTCCTTAAAACAATCAACCGAGGAGGAATAGCTAATGAGGCTATGGTGGATTGCAATTACAGCCGAAAAAACAACATGCAAATATTTCCAAGGTGGAGCGCAAAAACAGTAGACTGGATCTGAGGGGGGGGGGGGGAGAAGGGGAGAGAGAAAATTAATATATGAATTATGTAAAAGGAACTGACTAAATTAGCAATGATAATCTCTTGTTTGATTTGTGATGCTGTTTCCCAAACTTTCTCTTACTCTTCGTTTTTTAAATGATTTTTTTGTTTTTAAGTGATAATCAGTTTTGTTTTGTTTTCTAGAGGAAAAGGCGCTGGAACACACTTCCCTTAGAACGCCCACCCTAGAGATCCTTTTTGGGCCAGCCAGAGGCTTGTTGAGGCTGCACAGTTGAGGCAAGGGGAGCCTTCCTCACCTCAGCTGGGCAGCCTAACAAGGCTCCCTCCCTTGCGCCTCTCCGGAGCAGCATGGGGGCTTCCTCAGGCAGGGAGCGTCTTTCCCTCATGTCAGCTGTTAGCTGGGTGGCTGAAGAGCCTCCGCAAAGCCTTGCTGCACCTCCAGTTCATGAGACCCTCTCTGGAGCCTGTAGTGCATGGGTAGGCAAACTAAGGCCTGGGGGCCGGAACTGGCCCAATCGCCTTCTACATCCGGCCTGCGGACAGTCCGGGAATCAGGGTGTTTTTACATGAGTAGAATGTGTCCTTTTTATTTAAAATGCATCTCTGGGTGGGGCATAGGAATTGATTCATTATATTTTACCTATTTATCTACTTACACTTTGACGTGCTTTCGAACTGCTAGGTTGTCAGTAGCTGGGACCAAACAACGGGAGCTCACCCCATTGCGGGGTTTCGAACCGCCGACCTTCTGATCGGCAAGCCCTAGGCTCTGTGGTTTAGACCACAGTGATGTACAAATTTAATAAATCTCAAATATCTCCCCCAAGTATTTATTATTAATTTGGGGAAATAGCTCAGTCAGTAGAGCATGAGACTCTCAGGGTCTTGGGTTCAGGGGCGTAGCAACGGGGGGCGGGCCGCCCCGGGTTCCACACCAGAGGGGGGGTGACACTTTAAAAAAAAAAATTTTTTTAATTTTAACTTCATTGAAAAAAAGAGATAATAGACACACACACAACCCCCCACACCTCACAAAGTGGCACCATCAGAGGGGGGTGACACTTTTTATTTTTATTTTTATTTTTTTAATTTTTTTAATTTTTTATTATTTTTTATTATTTTAACTTTATTGGAAAAAAAGAGATAATAGACACACACACACAAACCCCCCACACCTCGCAAAGTGGCACCATCAGAGGGGGGTGACACTTTTTAATTTTTTTAATTTTTTAAAAAATTAAAGTGGTGGGGGGTGACAAAAAAAATTCCGCCCCCGGGTACCACCTGGGCTTGCTACGCCTCTGCTTGGATTTGAGCCCCACATTGGGCAAATGATTCCTGTATTGCAGGGGATGATACCAGATGACCCTTCTGGTCCCCTCCACAATTCTATATTTTATTTTATTTTATTTTATTTTATTTTTCCAAGGGTAATTTCTTTTTGACCCTGCATTAATGGTCAGATAGCAAAAGGGAGACTATATTGGCAAAGCCTTACATAAAACAACTCAACCCCATATACATGGGCTTCACTACAACCCCCAACATCCTTGACCCTTGGTGATGCTTGCTTGGCTGATAGGAAGTAGAGTCCAATGACACCCAGAGGGCCACAAGTCCCACACCCTAGAGATTTATTTGTTGGTTGGAACAATTGATTCTCCATTTGTTTCTTTTTTAAAAACAACAACCACCACCCTTGAAATAACACATTGCCACCTAGCAAAGAAGACCAGCATTCTCCTATAGAAGGCAGGCGCTTTTGAAAGCTATTCCGGTGAGTCTCTTTGCAGGTCTTATTTCCCATGTTATGCTAGTCTCTTTCTTAATGAGCCATTTTCCCTGTTATTCCCCAACAGGGAACGCTGAAGGCTGCTGACATGATTTGCTACTGTGGGAAGTGCTAATCAGCAACACTCAAGAAGAAGAAAAAACCCAACACCCAACACCAACGGTGTGGGCGAAAACTGATGACCATCTAGTGAAGTTTTAAAAGCAAATTCTACTCTTTTTCTGGAGGGACGTAAATATGCAGTAGAGACAGCACTTGTCGAGTGAAAACTCAAGCTGTAATTAGAACTATACATTCATGGAAGGGAGAATAGTCCTTCCGCTGAGCACACCGTCTGTAGTATGCTAAAGGATGGAGACAGCCTTTCTGGGCTAATTGCATCTTCCAGCTGAGCTAAGAGGCAGGTGGGCTGGGATGGAGAGAGGTGATCTCGTTGCATGCTGGACCAAAGCCACATAGGGCATCAGAGAGTCTTGGAACCTTGAAGCAAACTGGTAACCATTTATCTTTATTTGAATTATTATTATTCATATAGAGAGATTATAGTTATACAATGGTACCTCGGTTTTCGAACATCTCCGTTGACAAACGTTTCGGAACTCGAACGCCGTAAACCCGGAAGTAAATGCTTCTGTTTTCAAACATGCCTTGGAAGTCGAATGGCTTCCGCTGAGTTTATATGTTATTTTTCTCAATTTTCTCTATTAAATTTGCAGACCGTCCTTTGCATCTTGGTTTTAGAATGTTTCGGAACTCAAACGGACTTCCGGAACGGATTACGTTCGAAAACCGAGGTACCACTGCAGTTATATAGATATAGACATGTGCTCTTTTAGTGGTGAGAGAGGTCAGGGTTGGTGTAGGGTGTGATTGTTCATTTGTAACATGAAGGAGAAGAAGGGAAGTCATTGGTTATTTTAAAGTTTGTAAAATGTTTATTTTGAAATGTAAAATTGAAAAATTTAATAAAAATTATTATTTTTTTTAAAAAAGATATAGACATAGATATGAGAGACCCGCTGCCCTCCAGTTTATGAATGGGTAACCTGACAATTTTGATTTTCTCACTTTCTCCTTTTCAGTTATGCACAATTCCACATCCATTTGCTGCTATTAATCTTAAGTCCTTGTGAAAACCCATAAGCATTTGATGCTCATTTCTCATCATAAGCACGTTAGTACACCGTTTTGCCTAATATTAGGGCTGCACTCTGGATCCAGCTGAAGCCTGAACCAAATCAGGTTGATTAGTGGGATATCCAGTTTTTGGCCAAGTCAGGTGGTGACAGCCCCAGTTTGCTCTGGGTCAGGTCAGGCCTCCTGGAGCAATTCAGGACTGTCAGGAGGGTGGGGGAGGACCCACAGATCCCAGTAACATTGAATGCTGGTGAGCGAGGATTTAATTTTGCTGCCTGCTCTTTGCAAGCACTTTTCCCACAGAGAATATGCTTTTGAAGCAGCACCCAGCAGGATCGCTTGGGAGAGGAGAAGGAGATGCTATGTCTCCTTCTTTACCTATTCCACTCCCAACCTTATGTTTAATTAGGGCTTTAAAAACTCTAATAAAACATGGCTGCATTTAGACACTCTTCAACCTCAATTGGAACTGTATGCTAGATGTAAATAGTGGCTGCCGTTGCATGTCAGTTATCAAATACTGACTACTACATAGCAGATACAATCAAATACCGGTACTAACTGCTATTGCATGCTGGCTGTCATATGCTATCACCTAACAATCTGAAACTCCCAAATCTGAAATCTGATGCAGAAGAACATACCAGCAACACACCCAGGATCAAGAATAGATAACATGGTGCCTTACAAATCTTCTGGACCACAAACTCCCATCATCCCTGACTAACAGATATCTTGGCAAGGGCAGTGGGAATTGTGATTTTCATTATCTGGAGGGCACCATGTTGTCTATCCCTGTCCAAGATCATTTTTTTGGAGAACATTTGGCATGAAAAAATCCACAGCAGAAAATGGGCACATATTTGGGTTGGGGTGTGGCAAGTGGGGGGGGGGAGAAGAGGACAAATACTTTTCAATATTTTTACGACTACAATCTCTCTTGTTACTTATGGATTCAGGTCTCATTCTGCATTTTCCCTTGCAGCCCGATTGATGAAACACCGTTAAATGCAAACGGGCACTGAGGATGCAACTTTCCAAAAGCAAAGAACAAAAGGTAGTGGGGTTTCGAGAGCACTTAGACTTTTAATTCATCTCTTCTATTAATTGCAATCCCATTGCTCCCTCCGCCTTGAGTTCCAAGGTGATGTTTCATTGCTTGATTATTTCAGAGTCCTAATGAGCAGGATCCTCCCAAATAGTTTGAGTTCAATGTTTAATTCGATGGTGGTTGTGTATGTGTTTGGGGTGCAGCTAGAGGAGAGAGTTTCTCCTTCCTATACCTCCCTTTCATTGCCCTTTCTTCAAAAAGCCATTGCCTTCCCAACAAGCCTGAAAATCAGATAAGTCATTTTTTGGCTTTGAGATCAACAGATGCCTCGGAGGAAAAGGGGCATGGATCCAGGCACATAGAGGAAGCAAAGGAAGCTGGATAGGCCAGGCAGACTGGTCCACTCGCAGCAATGCTTCTCCTTTAGCCGAAGAGGAAAATGCTGTGTGCTGAATTTCAATCGAATCTTTCTGGAAGCTGACAGCAGCTTGGAAAAAAATAAAAGCCAGCCAAAGGCCAGAAAATTCAAATGGGTTTTGCACTTTATCCGGAGGAAAAGCAGTGTCAGTAAACAAAATCAATGGTCCCACCCCAGCACCAACAAAAAAGAAAAAACTTTGGAGCACCATCTGGATCTCAGTTAATTCTTAAATGAATGATAAAGGAGATAAAATGTGTGTGTGTGTGTGTGTGTGTGTCCACACACTTCACAGAAGCTAAAAAGCAATGATCTGAACCAGGGATGGAGAAGCTGTCACCCTCCCGTTGTTGTTATTGCTGTTATTTATTAAATTTATTTTTCACTTTTTCGTCAAAGTGCTTTGCAATATTTTAAGCAAAAAAAACCCCACCTGCATACATAAAACCAGCACACACACAAAAAATCTAAAAGCAATTCATTAAAAAAAAACAACCACCTAGATTAAAACATTCCACCCATTCAAAAAAAGGCCGTAGATAATTAAAAGCCATGGGCTGGGTTAAGAAACAAGTTTTTTGCCTAACGCCTAAAGAGATGTAACGATGGCACCAAGTGGGGAGCCATCACTGTAAAGGCCTGTTTTTATGTTGCCACCCTCCATACCTTATAAGCTTTGGCCTCCTAGGAGCCCTCTGCTCTTGGGGCACACACCATATTGGCCCAAATACAAGCCGCACCTGCAAATAAGCCGCACCATAAAATTTGGGAGGGGGGAGAGAATAAAAGACAATACCCGAATATAAACTGCTCCCTTAAAATTCTGTAGGCACTCACACCCGTAAATGTAAAATGTAGAAGAAAATCCTACGGGTATACCGTTCCCCTGCGCTCCCGGGCTGCTTTCTGGGGGGGGGAGCTGTGCTGTTTTGCCGGCAGCCTTTCCCCCTTCTTTCCAGCGTTTTGTGGGAGGCTTGGGAGCCGCAGTCAGGATGGGCACCATTGTCTCACACCCCCAATGGCCCTCGTGGTGGCATCCTGGCCGGGGAGGTCGCTCTCCATTCCGGCCTTGGAAGGCAAGGCAGGGCCGTGGACCTAGGGCAGCTGTTTCAGCAGCGATATCGTAAAAGCCAATATGTGTAAGGTCGCGAATATAAGACACACTTTAACTTTTCACGGTCAGAATTTGGAAAACAAAAGTGTGGCTTGTATTCAGGCCAAAACGGTAGTATGTAACTATGCGCCCAGAGTTGCTATGTCACCACCCTTTGACCCAGACCTTTTGGTACTGGCATTCTTGAGGGCTGAAGCATGGTTCCACCTCTGACAGCACCAAGGTCTCTTCATAGAATCATAGAATCATAGAGTTGGAAGAGACCACAAGGGCCATCCAGTCTAACCCCCTGCCAAGCAGGAAACACCATCAAAGCATTCCTGACAGGTGGCTGTCAAGCCTCTGCTTAAAGACCTCCAAAGAAGGAGACTCCACCACACTCCTTGGCAGCAAATTCCACTGTCGAACAGCTCTTACTGTCAGGAAATTCTTCCTAATGTTTAGGTGGAATCTTCTTTCTTGTAGTTTGAATCCATTGCTCCAGCAGGTTTCCTCCCAGAAGGTCCCTCAAGGGGATAATCAGTGCAGGTTCCAGAGGACTCTTGACTGGTCCTGAAGGTCCTCTGTCTGAGGACTCCATGTCTAGGACCGAGTTAAGGCTAGGCATGGTAGCCCAGCTCAGTATTGGCTGCACTGACAGTTCTCCAAGGGAATTGGGAACAGAAAGGAGTATCTCCTAGCCCTACCAGAAGATGTCAGAGATTGAATCTGGGACCTTCTGTATGCAAAGCAGATGCCCACCACTGAGCCACAACCCTTTTTTTGACCTCCTCACATTTCAGTTCTGGCTAAGGGCCTGTGTGGCAATCTGATGTAGCTACATTGCAAATTCAAAACAAGATTCAAAGTGATTCAGTAGGTTTAGAAAATCTGTGCTCAAGACTCATGGTCATTAAACCTGTAGCTCTCAGGGTTCCTCGTTCAGGGGTAGGGTAAGGGGAGAAGGGTCAAAGCCATTAAACTACCGGTACTTAGAAACAGATAACAGATGCCACCCGCAAGTTACCGTATTCTTCCTTCAAGAGACACTTGTCACAATAGCAAAGCCAGAGTGTACAGCAGCCGAGTCACGAAAATTACCTCACCTTCCAGAATATGGTCTTAGCAGTAACCTTTTCTTAAAATGCAATGAGTGTTGCATTTCTAGGTTTGTGATAAAGTGTCAGCCGTCACGGTCAACAACTTTATTAAAACTGTGACAGACGATGGGGAGGGCTGAGTCGGAGCGAGCTTGAAAGAGCAAATCAGCATGGCATTTAAGTTTTATTTTTTAATCATCTTTTGCTACCTCTCTCCCCTTACCTGCTTTTCTGAATTGTGAAACAGCTGAACTTTGAAGTATTTATATTATAATTGCACACACACACACACACACACACAGAGAGAGAGAGAGAGAGAGAGAGAGAGAGAGAGAGAGAGAGAGAGAGAGATGCAGAAATAAAACTGCTAGCACATGTGAAAAGCTAAGCAAGGTCCGGTATGGTTTCAAATTGCATGAGGCACCATGTGTTGATTCCTGAATTGCAGGGGGTTGGACTAGATGACCCTCAAGCTCCCTTCCAACTATACGATTCTTTGATTCGATGACATACACATACAGGCACAGGAACGTATCTGGCTGCGCTGGTTACCAGTTTGCTACTGGGATAGGTCCAAGGTGCTTATGTTAATTTATAAAGCCTTAAACAACTTGGGTCCAAAGGGCTGTCTGATTCCTTACGCTCCACCTCGATCACAGAGTGCTTCAGATGAAGCATGCCTAGTGGTTCGTGTGCCTCTGATGTTTGCTTCGCCTTTACTAGTGTGACTGTGGAACTCCCTGCCAATAAAAGTTCAACAGGAATCAGTTGTGCCTTCTTTTAGACAGCTTCTAAAATATGTGTTCTTAAGTCGGCTTTTGAAAGGTGATTTTTTTCCTTACACCAACAAGTATTTACTTATTTTTTAATTTATTTTTATCAAATTTAAATTTTGTATTATCTATTGCATTTATATCCCACCTTTCCCTCCAAGGAGGTCAAGATGGCATGCATGAGTCTCCCCCTCCTCACTGAATCCCCACAACACCCCTGTGAGGTAGGTTTGAACCCTGGTCTCCCACGTCCTGGTCCAACATTTTATCCACTACTCCATACAATGGTACCTCGGTTTTCGAACGTAATCTGTTCCGGAAGACCATTCGAGTTCTGAAACTTTCGAAAACCGAAAACTCAAAACGGAAAACTCAATATGGAAGCAGCGTGGCTTGTTTGACTTCTGAAAAGTGTTTGAAAACCAAAGCATTTACTTCCAGGTTTACAGCATTTGAGTTCCGAAATGTTCGTCAACGGAGACATTCGAAAACCGAGGTACTACTGTACTGGCATACAGTGTACCATCTTGCTATATTTTCATGAAACTGAAGTACTGACCAGACCCTTCACAGCAGAAAAGAGCACAAAACAGAGCTTAAGTACATCCAGTTCTTTGAGACAGAAAACATTGTGTGTCGTGATCAAAGGCCTCCAGACCAGGGCAGTATCTTGAAACAGATAGCAAAATGCCACAACTATTCCTCTGAAGTAAATGCTTCCAGATAGCACATCTTGGCTTGAAGTACAGCAATGACATCAGAGTCTATTTTGCCAGCGTCAAATTCAACGCAGTCCCAACAGTCGCTTGACCCATGAGGGTTTGTGAGCCTCTACTATTACTATTACGGACCAAATATTAAAACGAACCGATATGAAAAAATCCAAACATTCCAAAGATCACACGGGAGATTGGAACACATACATGAACCGTGCATCCATTTTTACACATTTTGGGAAAAATATGTCTATAAATGCCAAATATATAAGGGTTGATTACAACGGCAGGCTTTCAAAGGTAGCAACAACCTTATTTAAGCAAAGCGTGCCCAACTGTCAGGGATGATGGAAGCTGGAGTCCAAGGACCCCATGGAAGATGGAGGGCACAGCTTCCCCAGCCTCGGTCTGAACGGTATTTGTCGCATGCATACAATTAATATTTCTAATTACAATGCAAGCAGCCAATAACATAAAGGCCTTAAACAAATGCAGCTATAAAACAGACAGTAAGTCTATCCTCTAGTTTTGCAAGACAGACAGGGGGGTGGGTGCTGGTGTTATGAGTTTGCAGCAGTCCCGGGGGTGTGGGGAGAGAGATTCTTAGGTACTGGGTGGAATTGGGGGGCACAGGATGCCGGAAGATAAATCAACACAGCCTCCCTTCCTTTCCGGATCTCAGTATTGGATACCCGACAACTCAGCTTTACTGGTTGAACCAGTCATACACTGCCTCATTGACAACCATAGTGTAGCGATGCCCTTAGGGCTTTTTCCTTTACAAAGGCTTAAAGGAGCACAAGCTTTGATGTAATTGGTATGGACAGACATCTCACGGCTCTCCAGCTTCCTGGCTGTTGTGTCATCTCTCCTGTTCCATTACGGACTCTTTCTTTCCTGTGGGGCAACCCTGTCAGTCTGCTGCAGCTAAAAAACACAGCAGAGAATGTTTGGGGCCACTTAAACCAGGAATGGGGAGACTGTGTTCCTCCAAACGTCGTGGAATTCCAGCTCCCATCAGCCACAGCCAGTTGGGCTATTAGTCAGTGATTTGTTCTATTTTTATTCATTTCGTAAGATTTATACACAGCTTCGTGGTTTAAAAAAGAAACCCTCAAAGCAGTTGACAAAAAGAATAAAACAATAGTATTGTCAGTAAAAACAATGAAAAACAACCACTCAAAATATTCAAATAATAATTATAATCAGTGATAAGCTAAAAACAGTCTCATGAAAACATTGTACATATCTGGGTAGGCTTCTCTAAACAAAAATGTTGCTAGCAGGTGCCAAGAGGAGTACAGTGATGGCACCTGCCTGATGTCAATAGGCAGGGAGTTCCAGAGGAGTACAGTGATGGCACCTGCCTGATGTCAATAGGCAGGGAGTTCCACAGGGCTTTGTATACTAACTGGAACAGTTTGAACCTGGTCTGGTAGCAAATCGGCAACCAGTGTGGGTCTCTGACTTACTAGTTTTCTATGTGCAGATTTTTCTTCTATAGGGAGGAACTATTCAATTGAAATGGAGCCCAACAGTAGACTGGCGTGGTATTGCACAGATAGAGGTTTACAACCCCAGGAATTCTTAGGTTGCTGCTTGGAATTCATTCCTTCTAACCTGATCTCTTCCCAATATAAATAACATTTCTCTGTTGGACATTGTTCCCCCACCTGCCCTATGCACCACCACCTAAACTCTTGACTCCAGAAATGACAGGTAAGCCTGATATTATCACAGTTTACGTTGAGGTATGGATTTCATGTCACCGTTTGGCGCATTACCTAGGAAGACAGATGGGAACAAGGATAGATGACTTACATAGAGCTGCCATGCAGATATAGAAATTAAAACGCAGACACACACGCAACCTGAAAGGGTGACCTTTTATGACAAATAGGCCCACACCCCTGATGTGCTACCAGTACTCCTCACAAAAAGGAGCTGGGGGGGGGGATGCACTTGCCAAATGTCAAAGCTCAATGCATGCTCTGTGATTATTACCTTCCCCGAGGTGGACACTCTCAACAATGCATTCAAATGTTAATGTCTTAAAGTGAGGAGACAGAGCATAGAACAAATGAATCTTCACAAGGAAAATGTCTCATCAGGCTGAGAGTTCAGTGGATGGGGAACCTGGGGTCCTCCAGATGTTGCTGGGCTCCATCTCCCATCAGCTCCAGACAGCATAACCAATGGTAAGGGTATTATCAGACCTTGCAGCTTAGGCAAATTAGGTTGGAATAATCACTTACATTTTCTGGAGTTCAAAGGCTTTATTCATGCAGGAACTATTTATAGGAAGATGAGATACAGACAATAGCAGACATTTGTCTGGAGAGAACAGCAAACAAAATAGGCTCAGCTTTTGGGGGTGAAGGTACCTTAGAAAGGTTACAAGTGCTGGCTAGATTGCCACATAAACTGTGCTGTCAGGGAGTTTAAACCAACACATGCATTAACTAGAAGCTTTAAAAAATGAAATATATTTGCTTTTCTCCAATACAGGGATGGTAAGAGTTGGAGTCCAGAAACATCTGCAGGGCCATGGGTTCCCCACCCCTTGAGACAGTAGGAAGCAATCAACAATCATTGGCTAATAAAGAATGGGTCAGATGAGACTGTTTCAATATATTTGCATCCTGTTCTTCCTTCAAGATGAGCTCAGGGCAGTGTGCATGGTCCCTTCTTCCATCCTTGCAACAACCCTGTAAAGTAGGCTAGGCTGAGAGATACCACCTGACCCAAGATTTGTGGCTGAGTGAGGAATTGAACCTGGGCCTCTTGTCCCTACTCCAGAGGCAGCCAATATGGTACCCTCCAAATGTTTTGGATTACAATTCCCATTAAAGCTCAAGTAGCATGAACAATGATCATGGTTTATGGGAACTATAGTGCACAGCACATGGGGCAGCATCATAGAATTAGAAGAGAGTTAGAGTTAGAAGGGATCACAAGGGTCATCTAGTCCAACCTCCTGCAATATAGGAATTGTTTGCCCAACATGGGGCTCAAACCCATGACGCTGAGATTAAGAGTTTCAGTGCTCTACGATGTCTACTCTCTCCAAGGTTGAAGGCAGACAGTTTCCCATCTTAGTATTTTTTAAACTAGAGATAAGAATGGGTGAGTCTGTTTTTCCAATCTTAAACTCCGCTCTCCGCATTTTTATATTGGTTTGCTGATCCCTTTTTCAAGAGCTCAACAAAATTCAGCATTTAAGAGAAGACTTGTTCTAGTATACACATTTTTTGTATGTGATTATGCTTAATGTATACATTTAGAAAAGCAATTTTCCCTACTATACTGTGGTTTTGTATAGTATATGCACTAATGCATGTATTTTTAATGCGAACTTTCCCCTAGTATATGCATTTTTGTACACCTTGCCTGCCTGGAGAACAGCATAGCAAAATGTGGGAAAGTGTGAATATTGAATAATAGCTGTGATTTGGTTCATGTATTGTGCAAGTTAAGTAAGATTCTCTTTAAATGCAAACCAAATCAAATTTCTCCCCATTCTGGACTTGAGAGGCCAAGGAGATGCTCTAACACTGAGCTACAGTTCCTTCCTTTGATTGCTCTAGTGCAGATTAATGGCTAACAATGTTAGGTTAGCAATATCCCATGATGCATGAAATAAACAGCAAAGGCATTTTTCTTCAACATGGTATTTTTCACTCCCGTGTGTGGATTATTTGGTTAATATAATGGGAAAAAGAGCATTGCTTTAAAAAGTCAAGTGTGGAAGCAGCTCTGGTGAAGCTAGATCAATAGGTATCAGAGCAAAGATATTATTCAGGAACTGGCATGCTGAACGTTGTGCATATATATTGCATTAATAGGGGGGAGAAGGAATAATGGGCCTTCAAAGCCCCCCGAAGAACCCTCCCAACTTATTAAAGGTAACTTATTTCATTAGCATTTCAAACTCAACAGCTCTGCTTAAGTTCATAAGATTTCTTGTCACCATTTCCATTGGGGGGGTATCTCCCTCTCTCTCTCAAACACAGATAATAGAGCTGCTCTTTCTGCATCCATCTCTCCCCCCCACCCCACTAGCTTCATTACACTCCTCTTTTTGCTCCAGTTCTGTACATATTTGCAGCGCTTCTTAAGGAAAAAGGAGCGGCAGAGAAGCCTTACTTAGCACATCAAGGGGACAAAAATGACGGAGGAGGGCCTTTGTGGCAAGACACAATCCATGCTCCTCACGTGAGAGAGTCACATCAAGGGAGGGATAGGTATTAGACAATATAATGAAGACAGCAGCAGGGAAAGAAAGATCTCTCTATCAATATCAATAATAATAATAATAATAATAATAATAATAATAATAATAATAATATAATTTATTATTTATACCCTGCCCCTCTGGCTGGATTTCCCCATCCTTTCCATACCCCATCCTTTCTATAAAACCCCCCAAGACAGATATCATGCAGCAGGGACAGGGAACCTTTTTTCAGAGCAAGGGCCACATTCCTTTCTGAGCCACTTTTCAGGGGCCGTATGCCAGTGTTGCGTGAGACCAAAGGCAAAACTGGGTGGGGCAACTACATTACCTTTGTACCTTCTGCATGTATGCTTGTGAAACATGGACCAGTTATAAACAACATCTCCAACTCCTCGAAAGATTCCATCAACGGTGTCCCCGAAAATTTTTACACGTCACTTGGGAAGACAGGTGAACTAATGCCAGTGTACAGTGGTACCTCTAGTTACTAACTTAATTCGTTCCGGAGGTCCGTTCTTAACCTGAAACTGTTCTGAACTAGAGACGTGCTTTCGCTAATGGGGCCTCTTGCTGCCGCTGCGCCGTCAGCACACGATTTCCGTTCTCATCCTGGGGCAAAGTTCTCAACTCAAGGTAACTCTTCCAGGTTAGTGGAGTTTGTAACCTGAAGCGTTTGTAACCTGAGGTACCACTGTACTAGAAGAAGCAAAAACCATCAGTGTTGAAGCAATGATTCCTCAACATCAACTTAGTTGAACTGGTCATGTTGTGTGGATGCCTGATTGTTGTCTTCCAAAGCAACTACTCTATTCCGAACTTTAAAATGGAAAGCGTAATGCTGGCGGTCAACAAAAGAGGTTTAAAGACTCTCTCAAGGCAAATCTTTAAAAATGTAGTATAAACACCAACAATTGGCAAACACTTGCCTGTGAGTGCTCCAATTGGAGAACAGCCTTTACCAAAGGTGTCATGGGCTTTGAAGACACTCAGACTCAGGACGCAAGGGAGAAACGTGCTAAGAGGAAGGCACGCTTGGCAAATCCACACCGTGATCAACTCCCGCCCGGAAACCTATGTCCCCACTGTGGAAGGACGTGTGGATCCATAATTGGCCTCCAGTGTCACTTACAGACTCATTGTTAAAACCATGTTTATGGAAGACACTCTTACTCAGCTACAAGTGGTCGCCAAAGAAGAAAGAAGACATCTCAGTTGGTTAGAGCATGGCGCTGATAATGCCAAGGTTGCAGGTTCAATCTCCATATGGCACAGCTGCCTATTCCTGCACTGCAGGGGGTTGGACTAGATGATCCTCAGGGTCCCTTTGGTCTACAATTCTATGATTTTATGATTCACTCTAACCTCATTTAGCTGCAATTCTTGCAATGCAGAGGGTTGAACTACATGACCCTTTAAGTATCTTACAATGGTACAATTTTATGATTCTATTATTCAACAGGCAGGCCTGGCATGAGTACCATTGGGTAGCTGCCAGGGCTAACACTTGTGCCAACACCCAAGGTCCTGGGATACTTTGGCCCACACTAGACCTGATATTTGTCATTTTGTTTGACACTGCACAACTGTCTTTTATTTAACCAATATCTAACATGGGGTGGGGGGCACAGATTGGCTCTATGGCATGAGAATGGGTTGCTTTTTCTTTTTAATTTACCTTTTTCCTCGGGGGTGGTCGATTGGATCCTTTCTCAGCCTCCTATTTGCAGTAAGAGGCAAGTCACATGCACACACTGCCAGCAACTGGTTAAATAAAATTCCCTGTGGAACATCAAACATCACATCTAGTTTGGGCTATAAGAACCAGGAATTCAAGGAGGATCAGGCTATCAGTGGCTCCTAGCCACAATGACTGTGTTCTCCACTCCACTGTCAAAGGCAGTATGTCTCTCTATAGCAGTTGCTGGGAATCACAGGTGAGAAGAATCCTGTTGCCAAATGGAAGACCCCAAGCAGGGGCTGAGTGCATCTGATTGGTCACTGTGAAAACAAGGATGCTGGACGAGATGGGCAGGCTCTTCTTACATTCTTAGGATTTCAAAAAGTGACTTAGCAAATGTAAATTATAATTTTCAAGTTCTTTTTGTTCCTGGGTTCAGTTCTTTCTTCTAAAATACCCTCTATCTTCCCCAGTCCAGTAAAACTCCTGGGATGGACTAGCCTGCAGGAGCGGTTGAAGCAGAACTCCCATGATCCCTGCACATTGTGTGGGATAAATCAGCTTCATGTAACCAACAAGCTTAACTCTAATTAATTCACGAAGGGCTTAAAACCATAGAGTAAGCTGCCCTTCCAGACTTAGGTAGGTCACATCCCCTCACCTTGGGAGGAAGGGTTACCAAACTCTTGGGGAGGGGGTTCTTCCACCATGTGAACCCTACCAGTAACGATGTCTAAGCTGGATTCTCCAGGCTTAGACTGTGTGGCTTAATGAAGCCATCTTTTTGTTTCTATACAAATAATTTAGAAACATTTACCTTTTCTTCCTGGCTGCTGTATGGAAAAGCACATGAATATGACCTTTGAAAAGTTTGTAAGTATACCATCATTAACTTAGCAAACATGTGGTCTCTTTCTAAGGGAAGTGGGGAGCTTTGGAAGAAACTTAAAAGGTAAAGGGATCCCTGACCATTAGGTCCAGTCGTGTCCGACTCTGGGGCTGCGGCGCTCATCTAGCTTTATTGCCCGAAGGAGCCACTGTACAGCTTCCAGGTCATGTGGCCAGCATGACTAAGCCGCTTCTGGCGAACCAGAGCAGCGCATGGAAATGCCATTTACCTTCCCGCTGCAGTGGTACCTATTTATCTACTTGCACTTTGACGTGCCTTCAAACTGCTAGATTGGCAGGAGCAGGGACTGAGCAACGGGAGCTCACCCCGTCGCAGGGATTCGAACTGCCGACCTTCTGATCGGCAAGCCCTAGGCTCTGTGGTTTAACCCACAGCGCCACCCGCGTCCCAGCTAGAAGGAACTTAGAAGGGGATATTTTAAGGTCTAACAGCCTATATTTCCCCACTTAACTTTGCATACACCAAAGAGTACTTGTCTCAAACCTGAATTCCAGGGAATTCTCCTTTTATTATACTATATCTATCTATTTTTCCTTCAAACCATATTAAAACCAACACATTGGTCATTTAAGCTGGTGCTAATGGGAGTCAGAGGCAAATCAAATCTAGAGGGCCATATCTTCCCCATTTCTGGCTATGATTGTTCATGACAGAAGCAAAAAAATAAATTCATGGCAATGGGCGTACAAAACCAACTTTCTACATATGAATAATAAGCCCTGGCTATTTTCTGCCTCTGTGATCAAAGGCATACACCACACCAGAAATACACATTTCTCTTGAAGTCAGCGAGATTATCCAGGCTTCAAAACTTAGTTTCAGCTGGCAAAGTCAGAGTGATAGATAGCATTCAAGTCCTGGAGGGGCAGAGGAATATCTATTCCATTTACATAAATCCTTCAGCCCCTGTCATACACCTGATGTATTAATTGAACTCATGAAGCATCCAAAAAGCTTCTAAAATGGTCCCAGCCCTTTCTGATCTTTTTGGCATGTGGTCATTTCAAATGGTGCTGTTAAGATGATCAGCTGTGCTTCAGAGTTCTCTACTGGGAACTTCATCAGGCAGCTGACAGGCAGTGACCTCAAGCCCCTTGGGACTGATTGTTCTGTGGAATTACTGATGTGGAAAGCCATAGTGGAGATGAACCCTGCTGAAAGTGTGCCAGTGTGGGGTTAGAGTGTTGGACTGTTGGAGCTGAACTGATTTGGGGGTGGGGGTGGGCTGAAAAGGATATATTTGAATCTGATTTTCTTTCTGGTTTAAAGGACTATGATGTTTGGATATGGTTACTGGCATAGATGATTATATGGTTAAATTAGGAGTCAAGTAGGGGAAATTTAGCTAAAAATTCCGAGACCAGAGGGAGGTAAGGGTGTAAAAAGTACAAAATTAGGAGTTTGAAATTAGGTTAAAGTAAGGGAATTGGATAAGATTATAGGAAAAGACCAGAAGTACCAACCGTCTTTCCCCCTTTTTAAGACACCGTCTTATAATTTTTTCCCCTCAAATAAACACAGGGTGGCTTATTTTCGGGGGATGTCTTATTTTTATTACATCAGTATGGTACGGTACAGCCTCTCCCTGCGCGCTAAGCAGGCGGGGCAGAACTCTGCAAGAGGTGCGTTCCCCGCGCCTCTCGCTGGTCGAGGGGCTGAGGAGGCGACGGGAACAATGGCGGCACCACGGTTTACTTTTGGGGTACGTCTTACTTCTCACAAAGGTAAAAAAAAAACCTGCCATGGCTTACTTTATGACTACGTATTAAAAAAGGGGAAACAGCTGAGGTTTGGAAAAAGGAGTGTTTTAAGCAAAATGATTCTTGTATTTTATGATGTTTTAAAATTTAGGAGTAGGAAAACTGTTAGAGAGGAATGATAATGAATTCAACAGAGGGAGACTTGAGGAAGTCAACCAAAATATGAAATTGAGGAAAGAGGGAATACCTGGCCCACAGAATTGGGACAGGCCTAAGCAATGATAATAAATAATGTTAGCAAGGTTAAATGTACGATGATTGTGACTACCCTTGTGAGAGAAGGGGATGAATGTTGCTTCCCACAGTGAGAGGGGGGAAGTATGAAAATTTAACTGTTATGGTATGTGCTTAAAATTGTAAAATCAATAAAAAAAATTGATAAAAAAATAAAATTAAATTAAAAAATAGAGTGTTGGACTGCGGCCCACTCTCAGCCTAAACCACCACACAGGGTTACTGTGAAAATATTATGGGGAGAAAGAGAACTAGGGACGCCTCCTTGAGCTCCTTTGTATGAGATATTAATGCAATAAATAAAACAAATAAATAAATAAAGCAGGGTTTGACAATGACACTAGTCAATCCATTGGTGCTGACCGCAAGACCTGCTTAGGAAACAATGGGGACATGTTCCACATGTGGTGGTTGTGTGGAAAGATCAAGGCATTCTGGGGTAAAATATATGATGAACTAAAAAAGATGATGGGTAAAACCTTTATTAAAAAGCCAGAGGCATTTCTGTTAAGCATCATGGATACAGATATCCCAAAACAATTCAAAGAAGTATTCCTGTATGCTACGGCGGTGGCCAGAATTCTGGTAGCAAAAGCATGGAAAGAAAAGGAGGTTCCGAAAATTGAAGATTGGCAATATAAATTACAGGAATTTGCTGAATTGGCCCAATTAACTAATAACCTCAGAGGTAATTCAAAACAAAAATTTGTTGAAAAATGGGATGGCTACAGGAGATATGTCCAAAAATATAGTAAAAATTCTATATCTATGCCAGCAGTTGAGTAATATAGGACGGGTAAACAGATGGAAAATACTTTAAGGAAGTAAAGATTTCGAGAATGTATTAGTGATTTTTCAGATGAACACTTATTGGGTTGAGTACATTCAATGTTATGAAAAATTATGCAGGAGTTTTTGATAGGAAGTCACATTACTAAATTTAATTATTGTATTCATTTATTCATTTTTATGGGTGCATATATATATATATATATATATATATATATATATATATATATATATATATATATATATTATATATATGCTCTCTCTTTTTTTCCTTTTTCCTCCTTTTTTTTCCTTTTTCCTTTTCCCTTTTTCCCTTAAAAGGGACGATATAAGAGAGTAATAATAGACAATGAACAATAACACTGTGGTATGTAAGTTTATGTTATGAGAAATATTCTTGTGTAATATGAAAATGTTCAATAAAAAAAATTATTTGCAAAAAAAAAAAAAAAAAAAGACCTGCTTAGATCTTCCTTTGCAATGTGGCTTGAAATGGAGCTTGGGGGGGGGGGGGGAACAAAACACAGCCTTTTCTCCAAGAAACAAACAAGAACCTTCATCGGTGGGATCAGATGCACACATGGATCATGCATGGGTACTCACAGCAGAACCACGGAAAGAGAGTCTCATGAGTGAGTTTGCCCCACCTCATCTTATCCGCCTGGTGCCTGAAGATATGTAGCAAAGGCGCCAGGCGAGCCTCCCTGGGGAGAGCATTCCACAATTGTGGGGCCACTGCAGAAAAGGCCCACTCTCATGCTGCCCCCCTCCAGACCTCATATGGAGGAGGGACATAAAGAAGGTCCTCAGATGATGATTGCAGCGCCCGGGACAGTTTACAGTGGTCCCTCGACTTACGAAGTACTCGACATCCGTATTTTTCGACTTATGAATGAAAAAAAGTGGCCACACGCCTATGAATTTTTTAAAGCAAAATAAAATAAAAAATTCCTTCCAGTAGCACCTTAGAGACCAACTAAGTTTGTTCTTGGTATGAGCTTTCGTGTGCATGCACACGAAAGCTCATACCAAGAACAAACTTAGTTGGTCTCTAAGGTGCTACTGGAAGGAATTTTTTTATTTTATTTTGCTTTGACTATGACAGACCAACACGGCTATCTACCTTTAATATGAATTTTTTGACATCCGAATGGAAATCGTTGCCGGTTTAGATGTGGTTTCCTCGACTTACGAATTTTAGATGCGGGTTTTTTTGAATTACAAATTTTTCCGAATATTTTTCTCCCAATGCATTCCTATGGGAAATCGACTTACGATTTTTTTCGACCTACGAATGTCCATTCGGAACAGATTAAATTCATAAGTCGAGGGACCACTGTATATGCTTCAGTCACTTGTGACTGTAGACCAGGGGTCGGCAAGGCTTACTGGCCATGGGCCGGATCACTCCCACAGAGATCATCCGTGGGCCGGGCCGGCGCAGCAGAACGCCAGAAATCGCGTCTGCGCTTGTCCGCAGTGCCGGAAATCACTTTGGCGCATGCCCAGATGCCGAAAGTGGTGCCTGCACAGAAGCGATTTCTGGTATCTGCGCATGCACAGATGTGATTTCCAGCACCGCTCGGCAAGTCCCCCGCACCGCGCTGTGCCGGTTTAGCGCAGCGCGCAGATGACTCACCGAGCAGGCGGCTCGGTTCAGGGGCAGCTCATGGGCCAGTAAAACGGTCTTTGTGGGCCGCATCCGGCCCATGGGCCACACGTTGCCGACCCCTGCTGTAGACTGTTATTACAAGATTGTAATGCCTGTTGCCACCAAACAACAGAGAAACCTACAGCTTAAACATAGGTGATGACCAGATCCCAACACACCAATCCAGTCTTCACTAACCTGATGTTTTGGCCTAAACTAGGGATGAGTGCATCTGTCAATCAAGATTTCTCTATATTTATCTATTTCCAAATCTTTAGTTCTCCACATTTCCACAGTGGTTTGAGGGGTGTTTTTTTATAATGTTCTTATGAAAATGCATTTGCATTTTTTGTGCAAATTTCTGCAGACAATACATTTTATATGCACTTTTTCCTAATATACACAAATTGCAAAGCACTTTCCCCTTACATAATGTACATTTGCATCTTATTTTAACTAATATATGCATTTATGCATACACTTTACCCTAAGTATATGTCTTGTTGTATACATTACTTTGCAGGAGAACTGCATCATAACATTAGGAGAAGTGCGAATTTTGAAGGACGGCTGTGTTTAGGTTTGCATATTGCTTCAGAAAGCATGAATTAGGTAGGCTGAAATTTAAATGTGAACTGAATCAAGTTTATCCTCCATTTCTACCTACAACTCTGACATGGCATGGCAGTGCTAGGTGAGGTTAATGGAAGTTATAGCCCCAAACACCTTGAGGGCGACAGATTGGTGAAGGATGCAATTAATCTGATCTTTGAAAGGATGACAAGATCTTACACTCCCAGAAGTTGGCTGTATTGTTCATGCTGATCAATGCCTTTTTTCCAAGGCAATTGAAACAAAGAGAATGCAACCAAACATGCACACCTTGAAATCACCAAGAGATAAGGGAAAGATCAGAGGATCGTGTAAGGTAAAGGTAAAGGGACCCCTGACCATTAGGTCCAGTCGTGTCCATCTCTGGGGTTGCGGCGCTCATCTCACTTTATTGGCCGAGAGCTGGCGTACAGCTTCCGGGTCATGTGGCCAGCATGACAAAGCCGCTTCTGGCGAACCAGAGCAGCGCACGGAAACGCCGTTTACCTTCCCGCCGGAGCGGTTCCTATTTATCTACTTGCACTTTGACGTGCTTTCGAACTGCTAGGTGGGCAGGAGCTGGGACTGAGCAACAGGAGCTCACCCCGTCGCAGGGATTCGAACCGCCGACCTTCTGATCAGCAAGCCCTAGGCTCTGTGGTTTAACCCACAGCGCCACCTGGGTCCATTGTTCATGCTGATCAATGCCTTTTTTCCCAAGGCAATTGAAACAAAGAGAATGCAACCAAACATGCACACCTTGAAATCACCAAGAGATACGGGAAAGATCAGAGGATCGTGTAACAAAGGACAAAAGTTTTCCCCTCTGAAAAGTTGACAGTGTAATAATTACAGGGGGAAGGAGGGAGATGAAAGAAAATCACCGCGCTTCAAGTCGGAGCTGATGGAAGAGAGAACATGAAAGTCTGATGGCTGTATACACAAACAGAAACAAAACATAGAAAGGAAATCAGAAATGTACACTGTCATTAATAACTGATGCCAGAGAAAGTTGTCCCACCAAAAAAAATACAGGAGGTAAATGACCCCAAACTTATTGCCCAGGGAAAGGATGGGTTTTGCTTCCTAGATCTTTATCATTTAAAGATCAGAAGCAAATTAATTGAAATCAAATGGTGTCACCTGCCCAACAATTATGGAAAATCAGGAGTGGGTATAGAAATTAAGCAGGCATTTCAAATGAGCTGAAAGACATGGGTTGCATCCAGACTTAGTCATGCTTAGAGTAGATCAACTGAAGGTGCTATCCATGCTGAGAAGAGCCCTTCCTCTAGGAATGAGTGAATTGGTCAATTTCAGCTTCTTGTTTTCCCCAGCCTTAAGTTCAGTTCTCCCACATTTCCCTATCGGTTTGCAATTTTTTTCTGATTTTTTAAAAGTCCTTTTGAAATTTCATGAGCATTTGAGTACAAACATCTCCTAAAATACACTTCTTTTTTGCAAAGCAGTTTTACACAAAATAATGCATTTTTCCATGCTATTTTTTTCACTATTTATCAGTGCTAATGCACATTTTACCCTGCCAGGGACATTTTTGTACAAACTACCTGGCTGGAGAACAGCATTGCAAAATTCAGAGATGTTTGGGTTTCAAAGGATGGCTTTGTTTAAGTTTGTGTATCATTTTGGAAAGTTTGAATTTATCAGTCTCGCCTTTAAATGCAAACCAAATTAAACTTCTCCTCTATCCCTAGCTCCATCCATGGATGCCATTGGGCAGCTTTCCAGTTAAAACATAATGGTTGTAGAATGCCGTAACAAAGGGGTGGGGGGTCCTTAAAATGAGCACAGGGACCACAGCACCATCTTTGCACAGACGTATAAAGTGCATCTGCCTAGCAATTAAAATGCAAATTAAGATGATGGGTGGCTGAGGATTCATGGACACAGCACCTTACAGATTACTCGGCTGCCCTGTAAGCAAGATAAAAATAAAAGGGAACGGGCAGCAGATACAGGGTCAACACAGAAGACCTGGTGCCGTGTTCTGATCTGATGCCAGATCCCATGGAAAAATCAGTATGGCAGGTTGAAGGTAGTCGAACCATGGATCACTGGCGGAGGAACAAGGGGGCATGGGGAGCGTACCGCCCCCGGAACCATTGGCACCAGACACGCACCATGCACCCCCCACTGCGCTGGGCACTACGCTCCCACGGGTGGCACGCCACGCCCCATTGGCAATGTGCCACACCCCCGGGGCATGCACCACACCCCCGGGGTGTGCACCAGCCATGCCCCCTGCCTGCTATCCGCCCCCAGTGTGGGACCATGCAGCTTCGCCACTGCCATGGATAGCTCCAAGTGAGCATCTTGCTCTGGCATAGGTTCAAAGCCCCACTCAGCCATGAATCTCATGGGGTGAGCTTCAACAGTCACCACCTCTCACCATAGGTAAAGGTAAAGGGACCCCTGGCCATTAGGTCCAGGTGTGACCGACTCTGGGGTTACGGCGCTCATCTCGCTTTATTGGCTGAGGGAGCTGGTGTACAGCTTCCAGGTCATGTGGCCAGCATGACTAAGCCGCTTCTGGCAAACCAGAGCAGCACACAGAAACGCCATTTACCTTCCCGCCAGAGCGGTACCTATTTATCTACTTGCACTTTGATGTGCTTTCGAACTGCTAGGTTGGCAGGAGCAGGGACCGAGCAACGGGAGCTCACCCCGTCACGGGGATTCGAACCGCCGACCTTCTGATTGGCAAGCCCTAGGCTCTGTGGTTTAACCCACAGCGCCAGCCGCGTCCTTTCACCATAGCTTGCCACATAAAACAGGGAGGCGAACTATGTATGCTTCCATGGTTGCCTTTGGGAAAAGGTGGGATGTATATGTCATAGTAAACAAACAGACAGATGCCTTGGGGTCAAACTTGGCCCTTACCCTTCCCCATTGTTACCACTGCCCCTCTCCCCTCTTCACCCTTCTCCTCTTCTGCTTAACACCACAACCATTTACCTACATTGTAGCAAGGAGAAGACTGATTGCCCTCCTGAATCGGCTCTGCATTATTGGCTATTGATCCATGGAACATTTTTAGAACACAAGTCTCTCCCCCGACCCTGTGAGCCTGACAGGTAAAGTGGTTCTTAAAAATATATATCATTCTAAATCTGCCAGCAGCTACCGAGAAGGCTCGGCAATTTGCCTGCTTGGAGAAGAGCGTGATTGCCTAATGGAGATAGCTAAGAGCCCTCTGGGCTCTCTGCGTCGTCTCTAGCAGAAATCATAAGATTCGCTGGAAGGGTGATCCACGGTGCTTAAAACATTCCTGATCCTTTATATCTCTGTCGGCACAGCTGCGCAAGAGAGACAGTTGTCAAAAAGATATGATTGTGTAAAAGCTGCCCCTTTATTGGCACAGATTTTTCTCCACTTTCCTGCACACCAGCATTGCATGTTCAGCATGCTTCTCTGCGCAATGCACAATGCGCACACACACAGACGCAGGGGGTTGCTATTGCACATTGCACAAGCTATGCCATCTACACTTGGCTCAACTGTGCATCATGTGCATCATTGAAAAGCCTTGCAGTTCTGAATCACTGTTGTTTGATTGCTGTATTGTTCTATTTGTGTCTGCTAGTTTATTAAGCAGAATTTATTGGGATATATCCAATAGAAACACAGTGGGGAACCTCAGGCCCAGTATGGCCCTCTGAACCCCACTGTCTGCCCCTCTAGACTCTCCCCAGGTCACACCGCTGACTGGTCCTGCTTTGCATCTTCCTTATGTGTTTTTGCCTGATTGGAACACCCTTGAACTTTGATATTGCCTCTTGCGTGCCGGAATGGAGGACAGGGAGTGCTGTATGGAGGTAAAATTTACAGTCATTGCTTTGGTCGCTTTTGCCCCTAGCGCTGCCCTCCACTGGCCCCTAGAAGGTCACTCAGAAGGAAATGTGGCCCTCTTCTGAAAAAGATGGCCTGTCATCTGTCTGTATGTTGGCCACTGTGAGAAAAAGGATGCTGGACCTGATCCAGCAGGCCCTTATGTGTGACAGAGAAAAAGAAGGTAAAATTAAATTAACACTTATGTGTGACAGAGGGACCCAGGTGGCGCTGTGGGTTAAACCACAGAGCCTAGGGCTTGCCGATCAGAAGGTCAGCAGTTCGAATCCCTGCGACGGGGTGAGTTCCCGTTGCTCGGTCCCTGCTCCTGCCCACCTAGCAGTTCGAAAGCACGCCAAAGTGCAAGTAGATAAATAGGTATCGCTCCAGCGGGAAGGTAAACGGCGTTTCTGTGTGCTGATCTGGTTCACCAGAAGCGGCTTTGTCATGCTGGCCACATGACCTGGAAGCTGTACGCCGGCTCTCGGCCAATAAAGCAAGATGAGCTTCGCAACCCCAGAATCGTCCGTGACTGGACCTAATGGTCAGGGGTCCTTTACCTTTACCTTTATGTGTGACAGAGAAAAAGGAGGTATAATTTAATGAACACTTGTTAAATGGGAAAAAAACAGAGTGTAACATCATTCAATTCATTTTTTGTAGACCCTTTTCAGAAATTCTATAAATGGGTGCACCACAGATTTCAGTGGAAAGCCATAGCCACAAGATCCCTATGGAAAATAAAACCAGAAACTGCAGATTGCCTGTCCTATGAACTGACAGAGGAGAAAATTCCTTCCATTTTCACTCTCAGTTACATAACATCACTTTAAGAACCAACCATTAGAATAGAACCTCAAGATTCCTCCCTCCCGTACTTGTGACGGGATAAAAAATGGCTACAGCTCTTGGTGTTCCATAAACACCTAAGAATAGCTTTAAAAAAACCCAACTAGACATAAATTTCCATCGCAGATGCCAAAGTCAAAGGTTTCCTCGTATGCTCCCAGCTCAGAGGTTTTGTGCAGCAAACGAAGCACACACCTTGTGCCACTGTGCTGATTTTCAAAAACAAGCCTGATCTGGATAAAAAGGGAAAGCTAACATTTTTATGCTTGAAGTTGAAATCTTTCAGTCGGAACGTTAACACTTCAGAGTTGCTAACCAGAAACTCCAAGGCAGGATAAACAAATGAGGTTTAGGGATGTGCGGGGAAGGGGGGAAATACATTTCACATATAAAGGCAGACACACTTAATTTGGACATCTCAAAATAATACATAAATTGAAACACAACAGTAGTTAAGTTCGTCTATTTTATCTTTTGCCGCCGAAGTACATTACAGGACCCTGCCCTTGTTGGAGACCCACAAAGGTGAAATAGATTGTTGGCCTCCTCTTCCCTTTGCAAGTGACTGTACTGATGATATGGTGATGAGATTGTACTGGCCTGTTTACTTTGAATGTTTGTAAGTGATGCCAATAAAGGTTTTGATACTGAAACATGGTCATACTTGGAAATTCACACATTCCAGAATTTTGCAGTGTGGTTCTCTATCAATTTGAACAAAAGTGCACATATTAAAGGTAAAGGGACCCCCGTGTCCGACTCTGGGGTTGCGACGCTCATCTTGCTTTACTGGCCAAGGGAGCCGGCGTACAGCTTCCGGGTCATGTGGCCAGCATGACTAAGCCGCTTCTGGCGAACCAGAGCAGCGCACGGAAATGCCGTTTACCTTCCCACCGGAGCGGTACCTATTTATCTACTTGCACTTTGATGTGCTTTCGAACTGCTAGGTTGGCAGGAGCAGGGACCGAGCAACAGGAGCTCACCCAGTCACGGGGATTCAAACTGCCGACCTTCTGATCGGCAAGCCCTAGGCTCTATGGTTTAACCCACAGCGCCACCCGCGTCCCAGAACTGTACTGATGATATGGCGACGAGATCGTACTGGCCTATTTACTTTGAATGTTTGTAAGTGGTGCCAATAAAGGTTTTGATACTGAAACACGGTCATACTTGGAAATTCACACATTCCAGAATTTTGCAGTGCAGTTCTCTATCAATTTGAACAAAAGTGCACATATTAGGTTACCAATATTAGGGTAACGTACGCATAAAATCCATATATTAGTGACAACATGCAAACATGCATTATATTCATTAATTACATTTATATCCCACCTTTTTCTTCAAGGAGCTCAAGGTGGCATAACTGGTTCCCCACCCCCAACCTCCTGTCATTAAACAGTAGGATGAATTGCTTGCAAAAAATGTGTTTATTGGAAGAAATCTGCAATAAAATGGCAATCAGTTTTCATAAGGACTTCTAATAAAAATGCAAACTGATGTGGAAATATTGAGAACTGAACCAAAGATTGAAAGAAAGGAAAATGAGAAACAGGAGAAAAACCAGAAATTGAAGGTTTTATCCATCCCCCCGCCCACCAGATGTTGTGGACTGCAACATCCATGAATTCTGACCATTGGCTGGCTGGGGCTGGTGGGAAGTGGTGACCACATTAGCTTTAAGACTTGGGACAACCAGAATTCTTGATTGTACCAAGGTTCCAATTCTTAGGCAATGGGAAAAAAGCTATAAAATTCAGCAGTTTTTGTATTAATATTGTTCAAAAGGAGAGAGAAATAGATACACTTAAAAAAAGAGAGGCTGTGCTAGAGTTCTCAGATTAGTTCTTTTCCTTCCCTGCAATTATCTCACAGGCACTTAAAGTTCCCTGCTCCTCAGCCACACAAAACAAGTTTTCATTCCTATTTTGTCGTGAAGGTTTTGAACAAAAAAGAAGAAGAGATGGGTGTTGTTGTTTTTTGGTACTTGGGCAAGTTGAGAGGGAAAGAGGCTGTGCAGTCATACCCTGGGCTGCGTACTCTCCGTGTTGCGTACATTTGGGATGCAGTCCATGGATGCACAGAAGTGTTCTGCGCAGTTTGCGCCATAGCTGTCAACTTTCGGATTTGAAAATAAGGGATCAGCAGCCTCACCTGTCCCGGGAACAGTCTACGGTTCTTGGGGACAGTCCACACTGCTGTAATCCCCCCAGGCTACAAACAGGCAGACGGCTCAGGGATGCCGCGAGGGCAGTGCAATGGCACCAAGTAGCCTCGCCACCCTGCGCTCCAGAGGCTGAAAGCGAACGGGAGAGCGAAAGAGCGAACGCGTAGATGGCAGGCAGGCTGTCTGTGTGGTTGGGCATGAGGATCTGGCTGCAGAAGGCATGCAAGCTCCGTCCCCAGTCTGTCTCAGACTCAGGGGCGTAGCAAGGGGGGGCGGGGGGCGGGCCGCCCCGGGCACCACCCAGCAGGGGGTGACAAACCCTGCTAAAAAAAATTTAAAAAATTTTTTTTTTTATTTTTTTTTAAAAAAATTTTTAAGGCTATTTTCGGCACTGCCGGGGTGGTGCCGCAGGGGCGGCCAGCGAGGAGCGGTGTCACCCCCCTTCACTGGCCGCCCCTGCGGCTCCGCCCGGCAGCACCGAAAATAGCCTCCTCTCCGTCGCTGGCTTGCGGCGGAGCGGCATGCAGGAGAGGGGCGGGCCAGCAGCCAGGGGGGTGTCACCCCCTCGTGGCTCTGGTCCGCCCCTCTCCTGCATGCCGGGGCTCCGAGCCTGCGCCCAGGGAGCCCAGCTAGCGGCGAAAAAAACCGCTGAAAGGGGGCGAAAAAGGAAAACAAAGCAGGCGCTTTCAAGCGCCTGCTTTGTCTTCCTTTCCCCCGTTCAGCGGCTTTTTCCGCCGCTGGCTGGGCTCCCTGGGCGGAGCCCCGGCATGCGGGAGAGGGGCGGACCAGAGCCACGAGGGGGTGACACCCCCCTGGCTGCTGGCCCGGCCCTCTCCTGCATGCCGCTGCCCGCCCGACACCCCCTTGGAGAGGCGGCGCTCGTGCCGGCGCTGCAAGGGGGTGTCGCCGTGTCGGGCAGGCAGCGGCTTCAGGAGTCCCGAAGCCGCTGCCTGCCCGACACCCCCTTGGAGCGTCGGCGCTCGTGCCGGCGCTGCAAGGGGGTGTCGCCGTGTCGGGCAGGCAGCGGCTTCAGGAGTCCCGAAGCCGCTGCCTGCCCGACACCCCCTTGGAGCGTCGGCGCTCGTGCCGGCGCTGCAAGGGGGTGTCGCCGTGTCGGGCAGGCAGCGGCTTCAGGAGTCCCGAAGCCGCTGCCTGCCCGACACCCCCTTGGAGCGGCGGCGCTCGTGCCGGCGCTGCAAGGGGGTGCCGCCGTGTCGGGCAGGCAGCGGCTTCAGGAGTCCCGAAGCCGCTGCCTGCCCGACACCCCCTTGGAGCGCCGGCGCTCGTGCCGGCGCTGCAAGGGGGTGTCGCCGTGTCGGGCAGGCAGCGGCTTCAGGAGTCCCGAAGCCGCTGCCTGCCCGACACCCCCTTGGAGCGGCGGCGCTCGTGCCGGCGCTGCAAGGGGGTGCCGGCAGCGGCTTCAGGAGTCCCGAAGCCGCTGCCCGCCTGACACCCCCTTGGTGAGGCGGCACGAGCAGCTGCCGCACCAACAGGTGCCGAGCAGTGGCTTCGGGAGATTCCCAAAGCCGCCGCCCGGCATCCCCGGGGGCGGGGCATCGCGCTGTGCGCGTGCGTCATGACGTCATGACGCACGTACACGCCACGACGCCCCGCCCCCGGGGGGTGCCTCTTGGCTTCCCGCCCCGGGTAGCCGAGAGGCACGGAACGCCCCTGCTCAGACTCCTTATTGGCAGCTGAGCAACTCAGCTGTGGAGACTCCGGAATAAGGGAGTTTCCCACCAAAAAAAGGGAGGGTTGACAACTATGGTTTGCACATGCGCAGAAGCGCAAACTCGCTCTCTCTCGCGCGCATGTGCAGAAGCGCTGCCCGGGTTGCGCACTGTTCGGGGTGCAAACGGCACCTTGGAACGAATTGAGTGCGCAACCCGGGGTACCACTGTATGTCTAAAGAAGGAAGGAAATCTTGTGTTCATAGTCAACATGTCCCAAATGTTCTTGCAAGGCGGAGAAAAGCACCCCTGTGTGTGCATGTGGTTGAACTTTCTGGGGTAGGAGGCCGGTAGCATAGTGTCAAAAGTGTAGCATTCCAGGCTTTTCATTTCAGAAGCAAGCGTGCTCCACTAAGGTCACCATTCGCAAAAGCGCCAGTTAATTAGAATGCGGGCACTTAACAGGGGTAATAAAGCTGTTTCAGCTAATTCATTTGCAGTGCATTTGAGAGTAAGTAATCATCAGTTGAACCTATTAGAGTTGGCTTCCAAACATTCCATCACACTTTCGGCATGGGTGGGGAACTGGGGTCAGACAGAGGGCCAGATAATGTTCTGGGCAACCTTCCAGGGGCCACATGGGCAAGGCCAGAGGTAAAAATGGGCAGAACAATGATTGTGAATTTTGCCTCTGTGTGCACACAAACCTCTCTCTCCTTCATCTAAGCAAGCAAGAGGCATTATCGGAATTTGTGGACCCGTCTGAGCCAGGCAACAGTGTTCATGTTGAGGGTGAAACAGGCCTGAGGAGAAAGTGTCTCCAAGAGCCAGGCAGAGAGACCATGAGGACTGCATTTGGCTCCTGGGCTTGAAGTACCCCACCCCTGCCGTAGCATGACCAAGAAACAGAAGCCTCCCGGAGGAGGGGGTGGGGTATGACTTTTCTCCATACAAGTGAATGGCAACCAGTGCTACAAATTAAAGCATGGGTACACATTTCTTCCAAGGATGAAATTCGGCCTGCTTGCCTGACCTTGTGCAATGCTACCGCCAGCTTTCCTCAGAAAAAAGACCACCAACAGAAAATTCCCGCTTCAGCAACAGATGTTATTGCTTGGATAGTTAGTCTCTGCAAATGGCATGGCACAAGGGATGAAAAAGAGATTTCGAGTTACATTTGTTCACTACAAAACTATCCGCTCAACTTCTCTCCCACTGCTCCAGATGATTTAAAGAGACAGGATACCAAATAGGGTAAGAGGTGTTGACATGAATAGAGGTTAGATTGTGGGAAGGGGGACATTTCAAGAAGAAAAAGCCTTTGCCCCCCCCCCTGAAATGTGCCTTCTATTTTGGCAACACTTTAGGGCCTGCACAATTTGGGGAGGGGAGCTGTTTGCACATACAGAGTGAGAGCAGAAAACCCTCTGAATGGGCTTTATGATGTCACCATGCTCCCGAGATCCCTGACTAGCTAGAATATGTAGCCAATGAGAAAAGTCATGGGGTGGGGGTGGGTTTAAACAGATAGAAAGAGAGCAGACGAGTGAACTGATGGCAAAAATTAAAGTGGGAATGTATTTTGGAGAACCTTTCAGCCCAAACCATTCAACCATGGAAATTCAGCACAGCCCCAGCTACTTCCCAAGATGTCTGGCATTTGGAAATTATCTTTCCAAATTTTGCTTTTATGAACCTCGTTTCATCGAATGTAAATGCTGGTGTTTCTGTGTTCACATTTATAGGTGTGCTACAATTTCAAACAAGCTTTGCAGCGTGGTGCATCCTGGATAAAAGTGAGCTCCTTGTGAGATCATAGATCCTCCACCAAGTCAAAATAAGCAACCTGGGATTGTCAGAACGAAGTGAAGTTCCTGCAAAGAGGGCTTGCTCTGGCGCCAGAGCCTACAGCTCAACAGCAGAACCCATTGCCTGACCTTAGTTCCTCTGCAAGATCTTTAACATTCTTACTTGTTGTAACCAGCTGAGCCATTAGATCAGGCTATAGGCTTCTGCAGACATTAACATTTTAAAACATTTTCTGCAATAGGCACTTTTTAGGTCTAACTTATCTCTTCACACTAGGCAGAAAGGCTTTCTTCAAAATCCAAGCAATAAGATTTTGCAAGTCTTTGAGACACAGATTAAAAGGGTTCTTCCAGGGAACTTGATGGCTGGAGCATTATGGAACCCATTAACAACCTATTTTGTTTCTTTACAGGTCATTAAGCTAAACTCATCTGAACAGCTCTTTGACTGCGAAGAAGATCTCCACTTTTCTGGGATATTAAAATAGGATCTGGGGAGGTATTTTTTTTTTAATAATGCAGACAAGTACATGCAAGGTTATTAAAAAATGTACCTGAGAACATTTCTCTCCCAAGACCCACAGATACAGTGAACTAAGCATGCAGTAATTTCCTTTTAGCCAAGGCCATCAGAATCTGCAATCAACACAACTTTTTTGGCAGAAAATTCCCCACAGCCATTACAGCTTCACAGCAACTTTGTGAGGTAGGTCAGGCTGACAGTTGGTGACTTGTTGAAAGCTCACTCAGTGAGCTTCATGACTTGAGTGGGGATTTGAACCCAGCCCTCCCTGTCTATATCTAACACATAATCCACTACACCACAGTAAAACAAAAGCAATCAAGCAATGTATGCTGGAGCTGTACTGATTTTGAACATAGTAATATAATAATGAGGGGACGTGGGTGGCGCTGTGGGTTAAACCACAGAGCCTAGGGCTTGCCGATCAGAAGGTCGGCGGTTCGAATCCCTGTGACGGGGTGAGCTCCTGTTGTTCGGTCCCTGCTCCTGCCAACCTAGCAGTTTGAAAGCACGTCAAAGTGCAGGTAGATAAATAGGTACCGCTGCAGCGGGAAGGTAAACGGCGTTTCTGTGTGCTGCTCTGGTTCGCCAGAAGCAGCTTTGTCATGCTGGCCACATGACCTGGAAGCTGTACGCCGGCTCCCTTGGCCAATAATGCGAGATGAGGGTGCAACCCCAGAGTCGGTCACAACTGGACCTAATGGTCAGGGGTCCCTTTACCTTTTAATATAATAATAATAATTTATTATTTATACCCTGCCCACCTGGCTGGGTTTCCCCAGCCACTCTGGGCGGCTTCCAACAGAATATTAAAATACAATAGTCTATTAAACATTAAAAGCTTCCCTAAACAGGGCTGCCTTCAGATGCCTTCAGATGATAGGTTAGATGTGTTCAATCCCTGATATATTCAGGTGAGGTAGGGGGAAGTCTCCTGTCTGAGATAGTGAAGAGCCATTTGGGAAGGGTTACAGCTCATGAGAAGAACCATAGCTCAGTGGCTTTGTGCACAGGTTCAACCACCAGCATCTCCAGGTAGAGAAGAGGAAGACTCACACCTGACCCCCTGCTGCCAGTTAGTGCAGGGAATGCTTCACTGGATGCAGCCATGGTCTGGCTCATCATAAAGGCAGTTTCTTATACAGTCGTTCCTCGGAAGCTGAACAGAATCCATTCCGGAAGTCTGTTTGACTTCCGAAATGTTCAACTTCCAAAGTGCAGTTTCTGATTGACTGCAGGAAGCTCCTGCAGCCAATCGGAAGCTGTAAAAGCTCCGTCGGACGTTTGACTTCAAAAAGAACATTTGAAAACCAGAACACTCAATTCCGGTTTTCGATCATTTGGGAGTCGAAACATTCAACTCCCAAGGCATTCGGGAGCCAAGGTACGACTGTATTCCTAGAGTTCTAGGGCTGAGGTTGGGGCCGTAAATGGAATAAATTAAGCACAGACGTTTACACAGCACACATGCACTTGCCTCAGTATTAAGTCTGACCATTGGTCCCTCTAAGTATTCATGACTGCAGTGGTGCTTAATGGTCTCAAACAGGAGACTTTCCTTGTGCTACCCGAGGATGCCAGGGATTAAACCTGTGCCCTTCCACATGTCAACATGTGCTTACCAGTTAACTATTATTTCTTCATATTAAGACAGAAAGGCAGATACGAGCATATGAAATTGACTTATAAGAGAGTCAGGTTATTGGAGAGAGAGATAGACAGAAACACAGGTGCCCACAAATGGAACTGGGAGCTTCTGCATGCAAATCATATGCTCTACCACTGATCTACTACTGCCCTTCTCAAAGGTAAGCGCAGTCCACAGATTGCTGTCCATGGCCAATGGCTGATGTGGACAGCCAGCCCAAGCCTTTGATATTGGTGGTTTTGCCATAATGCTAGGTCCAATTACTTTCATGGATATGGCTCTGTGTGTATATATAAACACACATGGGGTGTGGGTGGCACTGCGGTCTAAACCTCTGAGCCTCCTCTTAGACTTGCAAATTGTAAGGTTGGCAGTTCGAATCCACACAACAGGGTGAGCCCCTGTAGCATAGCCCCAGCTCCTGCCAACCTAGCAGTTCAAAAGCATTCTAACATGAGAAATAGGTACCGCTGCAGCGGGAAGGTAAACAGCGTTTTCATGTGCTCTGGCACTTGTCATGGTGTCCCATTGCACCAGAAGTGGTTTAGTTATGCTGGCCACATGACCCGGAAAAGCTGTCTGCAGACAAACGGTGGCTCCCTCGGCCTGAAAGTGGAGATCAGCGCTGCACCCCATGGTTGAATTTGATGGGACTTAACCTTACAGGGGTCCTTTACCTTTGCATGCATGTGCACACATCCCCAACAATGCCGTGAAGCCTGTCTTCATCAGTAGCCTACCTCATGACACTGTACCCTGCTTTGCAGTCTCAGTGGAGAGCCAGTGTGGTGTAGTGGTTAAGAGCGGTAGACTCGTAATCTGGTGAACGGGGTTCGCTTCCCCGCTCCTCCACATGCAGCCGCTGGGTGACCTTGGGCTAGTCACACTTCTTTGAAGTCTCTCAGACCCACTCACCTCACAGAGTGTTTGTTGTGGGGGAGGAAGGGAAAGGAGAATGTTAGCTGCTTTGAGACTCCTTCGGGTAGTGATAAAGCGGGATATCAAATCCAAACTCTTCTTCTTCTTCTTTTGACAGCTTGGCAGTGACACCATCAATCTACTCCCTGCCTTGCCAGCCTTGTTAGGAGTGCCTGAACAAGGGATGGGTCAATCTGTCTATTTCAGTTTCTCATTTTTCCAATCATGAATTCAGTTCTCCATATGTATTTCCACATCAGTTTGCAATTTTTAAAAAGTTTCTACGTATGTACACATTTTGCTAAGTGAGCCCCCCCCTTCTACAATGCTTTGTTATGTGCACTTTTCCAAGTAAATGCATTTTTATGTTACTTGGCTGGATAAATGCACTGCAAATTTCAGGCCTACGCAATGTCTTAAGGATGTCAATGTTTTGGTTTGCATAGTGTTTCTGAAAGTGAATCAGGCAAGTTCACCTTTAAATGGAAAGTGAATCCCATTTCTCCCACATCCCTAGACAGAACGCATTTATATTTCATGCCAGTCCTGTTGGGGGAGAAAAGACTGCTTTACGTGCAGTGGAGTTTTATCTTATTCATTGCCACCTCTCCTGCAAACGCCCCGTGAGACCTGTCACTAGAAGTGCATGCCACCCAATGACAAAAAGAAAATCCCACTATCAAAAATAATTAAAATCTACCGCTCTCTCTGCACTTGATGAGCGACTCACTCGGCTCCCTTTCCCCTCAGCTCACAGAAGTTCTCTTCTTTCTTGGGGTTTTTATGCCCCACGAATTCATGGCAGGCCTCTTAGAAAGGTCACACAGTGACATTTTCCGCAGTGTTGGAAGAGACTTCCTTTTGCGTGCCTGTGCTCATCTCTCACTCTTCCCACCCCTCATTCCACCCCAGCTTAAACACGGTGCCGGGCCAGAGGCAAGCCACCTTTTGAAAAAGAAGAGAAGAGAAGGGAAGGGTGGGGGCTGGGGGAAAGAAGACTGGCATCAGAAGGGAAACGGAGGCTAATTAAAAGTGCAAGGCTGGGCAATCGCTCAAACTGAACTCCCGTTGGAAAAGTCAACACAAGAGAAAGGAAGCCAGTCACCTGCGGTAATGGATTATCACGTCGGCTTTCTTAATCATGCTGCACTTGCTTCCGCTGAATTGATCTCACCAGCAAGAAAAGGGCCGAATATTTATCACATTTGCTTAACAGCAGACCCAAAGAGCCATCTCCATCCAGCATCCTACTCCGCCACAAGGGCCAGCCTCTGGGAAGCCCATAAGAAGGGTGTGGAGAAAATTGCCTCCCCATGTTATCGGTCTTCAGCAACTAAGGCTCCAATTAAAGCATTATTATACCACTTTAAACTCTCATGATTCCACACCTCCCCCCCCCCAAGGAGTTATGGGAACTGTAATTTTTCTGAAACTGCTGAGGGTTCTTAGGAGACCCTCTATCCCCTCACAGAGCTCCCTAGGAAGAGAGAATGGCTGTTAAACCACTCTGAGAAGTGTCCCCACCAAAAGCGTGAGAGAATAGGCCTCCTCTGAAGATCTCAGAACCCAGGCAGGTTCAAATGCAAGATTATGGTCCTTCAGATAGCTTGCTGATATAGAATTAAGGAGACAAGCTCTGAATGAATCTAGCCACCCAGAGTGGCTGGGGAAACCCAGGCAGATGGGTAGGGTATAAATAATAAATTATTATTATTATGGCCAATGTCTTAACATGCATATTTTTAATTAATGGTTACACATATTTAAATTATTAAAATATTTTAAATTAATGGTCACATATTTCAATTGTTTTATATCAGTACAGTACTATTTACCATGTTCTAGCTTATAGAGTTTAATTTTAACCTATTTATATTTACCGGTATATGTTCTCTATTGCTGTATATGTCTATTTCTGGTCTGTGGTCTGTGATCAATTCATTCATTCAGCCTGGGCTTAACTCGTATTTGCTTCAAGGGGAAAACAAACAAACAAACAAACCATTAGCAACCAACACCAAAATGAGAGTTAAGCCCACACTATATTCCACTATTTTTCCAGAAGTGGCTTCTGCGTCACGTGAAAGCTCAAATATAATATGGAAATTAGCAGTTAGGGAAACAGAATAAACTGCTGCAAGGATGCAGATTGTTGTTGCACTGCTCTGAAACAGGTCCGCTTGAAACGGACTGATGCAGTGGAGCCAAAGATTGAATTTGAGGGGTGCGTTTAAAAGGGATGCCAGTAAATGTGAAAATGCCTCACACATATCTCATCACACATGTGTCACCTCCCTGTACACAGTTAGGGGAGAAGAGTTGTAGCTTAGCATTCTTCTTGATAACAGATGGAATACATACACATCGGTGCTAGGAGGTAATCCTCAGAGAATGAGACTTATTGGAAAGAATTTTTCTTCAGAAGAAGAATAACTCAAGAACAATAACATCTAGATAATAAGTCACAATCAGGGCACAAGGAAGGGAGGAAGAAGATACAAGCTTCTACAAAATACATACTGAAGCAGCATCACACTAGATTTCCAGTGTGATCTAGCTCTACTGAATTCTACTGGACTTTCTTCCAGGTGAAAGAAAGTCCTCACCTGGAAGAAAGTCCAGTAGAATTCAGTAGAGCTAGATCACACTGGAAATGTTATTGTTCTTGAGTAAAAGTAAAGTTAAGTGAACCTTGGAATCCATTTCATAGGAAGTGTGCTAGTCTCGTGGGTTACCCGAAAGGCGAGGTCCAAGTCCGGTCCGTGGTCAAAGGTGCAACGTAAAGGCAGTCCGAAGTCACTGAAGCTGGGTGCAGGGCAGGGAGTCAGGCGAAGTCAGGAACAGGTAGGCAAGCAGGGAACCAGGGCGGGTCAGGAGCTCAGGCAGGAAAGCAGGACAGGTTTCAAGCAGGAACACTGGCAGGAACTGGTCACCAACAATGTTGCTCCTGCAACTTGGGGCTGGGGCTGGCCGGCTTTTATCTGCCCCGAGGCAGAGGGCGGCCCCGATCCTCTGGGGACTCACCTCTCCTGGCTTGGAGGCGAGCACTCCTCCTGCGGGAACTCAGTTCCCTTCGCCTCTCTGCCCTGAGCCTCTGCAGCTCAGGGGAGGCTGGAGGGTTACCGGACCCAGAGGCAACCTCAGCTTCCCCTGACAGGGCTGGGAGTGGAGCACCTGCAGGCAATGGGTCCTCCATCCCATCAGGAGCCAGAGCAGACTCAGCAGATGCCTGCACCTGAGGATCCAGCACAGGTGAGGACCCTTCAGACTCAGGCCCTAGCCCTGGCTCTGCTGGTTCTGGAGGCGGGGAATCCTGTGCAGGCTGGGATCCCTCAGGTTCAGCGTCTGAGTCTGAATCCCAGGCCATCACAGGAAGTTGCTTTATACCAAGTGAAACCCAGTACAGCAGCCTTTCTCCAGATGTTCTTGAAGCACAACTCCCACCATCCCTGACCGCTGGCCCTGTTGGCGAGGAATGATAGGAGTTGTAGTCCAACAGTGTCTAGGGACCCAAGGTTGAGAAACCTGGTCTACAGTGACCAGCAACAGCAATCCAGGTTTTATTTATTTATTGCATTTGTATCCCACTTCACCCCACCTCCAGAGCTCAAGGTGGCGTACATGGTTCTCAGCCTCCTCGCTGAATCCCCACAACCCCCTTGTGAGGCAGATTAGGCTGGGAAGCAGGGAGTGGCCTGAGGGCACCCAGTGAGCTCCATGGCTGAGTGGGGATTTGAACCCTGGTCTCCCAGGTCCTAGTCCAACACTCTAACTACACCACACTAGCTTTCTAGAAGGGGTTACTCCCAGCCCTATCCGGAGATGCCATGGCTTGAACCTGCAGCTTTCTGCATGGAAAGCGAATGGTCTACCACCGAGCTATGACACTTATTATTATATCCAACCTTTCCTGCAAGGAGCCCAAATGGCATACATAATTCTCTTCCTCCCTATTTTATCCTCACTCTTAGGCTGAGAGGGTGCAATTGACCCAAGGTGACCCAGTTTCACGATTTCCAGTTTTAGGGTTCAAAGAGAGAAACGATAGGAGAGACATTTGATTCAGTTTGTACTTAAAAGTACACACTTTCTGAAACAATACACACACCAAAAAGCAGCCGTTCTTCAAAACGTGAACTTATTTGAATTCCGCAATGGAGTTCTCCAGCCAAGTAATGTGCAGAAAGCTGAATATGCTGTGGTAACGTGTGCATAAAAATGCAAACAGAACATACGTAATTCATTATATTAGGGGAAATCGCTTTGCAAAAATACGTATGGTAGGCAAAAGTGCATGCAAAAATGTGTATATTTTGGGGGGGAACATGCATTAAAATGCAAATTTACATGAGAGCCCTTTTTTAAAAAAATGCAAACTGATTTGGAGATGGGGAGAGAAATTGAAAGAAGTCAAAATTGACAGATTCACCCATCCCTAAATTAGGGTGATGGGACACGGGTGGCACTGTGGTCTAAACTACAGAGCCTAGGGCTTGCCGATCAGAAGGTCGGCAGATGGAATCCCCGCGACGGGGTGAGCTCCCATTGCTCAGTCCCAGCTCCTGCCCACCTAGCAGTTTGAAAGCACATCAAAGTGCAAGTAGATAAATAGGTACCGCTCTGGCAGGAAGGTAAACGGCATTTCCGTGGACTGCTCTGGTTCACCAGAAGCGGCTTAGTCATGCTGGCCACATGACCCGGAAGCTGTACGCCGGCTCTCGGCCAATAAAGCGAGATGAGCACTGCAGCCCCAGAGTCGTCCGCAACTGCACCTAATGGTCAGGAGTCCCTTTACCTTTAAATTAGGGTGACCTTTGCCATTGGGAGAGGACTTTTCCCTTACCATTAAGTAACCAACAACAAGCATCCATCTTGGATAAAAGTTCCCTGTACAAATTTCAGCAAGCTTTGAGTTCTGACAGCTCTTTCTGGTAGAACTTAGGAAGCTATCTTACACCAAATCAAACCCTTGCTCCCTCTAGTTCAGTGTTGTCTACACTGACTTGGCATGGTTCTTCAGAATTTCAGACAGGGGACATGCCCAGCCCTACCTGGAGATGCCATGGGGTTGAACCTGGGACCTTTTGCATGCAAAGAGGATGCTCTGCCACTGAACTATGGCCTTTCCCAAAACAAATGCTAGGTAAAAGAACCTACTAACTTGGCAGATGCAGACATAAAAGATCATAGAATTGTAGAGTTGGAAGGGACCCTGGGGTCATCTAGTCTAACCCCCTGCAGTGCAACTCTCAACTAAAGCATTCGTGACAGATGGCCACCCAACCTCTGCTTAAAAACCTTCAACAGAGGAGAGTCCACAACCTTCCAGTCAGCCCTACCTTGCATTTCTGCTCAGCAGGTATTAGGATTATCACCACAAAACCAGCCATAGGCTTCAAAACAATGAGACTGCAGTTGGCTTTAATGAAGGTGTCAACCAAAGCTGGAAAAAATCAGCGAGAAGCAGAATATGCTCTCAGGCAGCTCGGAAAACAGGACAAATGGCTCTGTTAGCTGGTTGACGTGCTTAGGAAAAGTTGGAGGCTCTTGTCATGAATTCTGCTAGCTTCAGCATTCCGCAGAGGTAAGGCCAATTAACTAGTGAGGCAATGGGAAGAATTACACAGAGGAGGGGTGTAGCTGGTTGTCTGTTTACTGCTCTAAATACAGGAGAAACAGAAGCTATGAAAAGAACTGAACGGCCTTGAGTCAGGAATTGCAGCAAATTCTTGTAGAGATTCAGACTTCATTACTGCTTCCAGAGAGCCATCCTCCTACTGTGTCTCCACCATGCAAGTCAGTGTAACACACACACACACACACACACACACACACACACACACACACACACACACAAAATGTTATGACTGGGCACAATTGCACATTTTTTACTTCAAGTCTTCATTGTTCTGGTTCCTTCTTAATGACCTGCTGTCAAAAGAAATGGCAAACACAAAACAAGATACAGAACTCAGCAGATGGCGTGAAACCCCAAGGAGTTCATTGATGTAAACACCAGATTCCACTGGATCAAGTCCAATGCAACATGAGGGCTAATGCCAGCTTTTGGCTAAGAAGCTTTCTGGAATTCAGCAGTGACAAGCACACCGAGTTGGAGGCCAGAGTCTCATCAGCTAAAGAGCCAGATCTGGTTCTTGGCTCTGAGCATGATGCTGGTGATCGCTGGACCTAAGACTGGCTGATGGGCAGGAGACCACTGAATCGGCTCCCACAGTACCAGGGCTCATTGAACCACAGCCAAGACCTTCATTTATTCCACTGGGCTCAGGGAACTGGGAGCCTCCCATGCTTCCTCACTAGGCCAACAGTGCAAGAGGCCATGGAATGCAGGAGAAATGCCCATCATCAGGTCAGAGGACTGGCTCTTCAAGAGACTATAGTTATTCAAAACGGGGCCAAAGAGCAGGTCTGTTAACTCAACACATTAGAGAGCTCCTACTGAGCAACTTGCTCCAACAAGGGTTGGAAATAAAGGCCTTTCAAACCTCTGCCTCAAGTACACCTCTCTTTCCAAAGTTCAAAAAGCCTCTTTTCAACCTTTGTTGGAGCAAAGTTGCTTATGAGGAGCTCTCCAGGGTGCTGAGCTGATCAACCAGCCAAGTTTTATAGACTCGTAAACAAGACACCTTTGATTAAAGTTTCACAACAGATACAAACCCTTTAAGTACCCTGAGGCAGGAAACCAGATTAGAACTGGAGAGACCTATATTCAAATCCCCACTCAGCCGTCGAAGCCTTGTGGCACCTGGTTGTTAACAAGAAGATTGGTGGTTTAAGCCCACCTAGGGTCTACTTTGGGTGGGGGTCCTGTGTTGCAGGGGGTTGGACTAAATGACCCTCAGGTCCCTTCCAACTCTATGATTCTATGAGTGATCTTGAGGAAATGATAAATCTCCCAGTTTAGCCTACCTTGCAGGATTGCTGTGAAAGTGAAACAGAGGGAGGCGTAGTGAGAGATGGGTGAGGGGGATACAGTGGAAGGGTTGGGGCCAGTCGGCATGCGCCCACTCTTTCCACACATGATTCTAACTCTGAGGACTAGAACAAAGGAACAGGTCTCCTAATGCTTGAGAAACAGGAACTCTACTTTCCTTTGTACAAATAATCACCTGAAATAGAAAAGTTACTATTCTGCAGTTTATAAAGAGAGCACATTTGGCATTACTCAGCCCTTCAAGTTTAAACAGCCCCAATGCTTATAGAATCTGGCAGCCTTTTAGCTCAATCATATAAATGTCTTAATACCCTGCATTGATCTGGAATCAACACAGTTGCCGACACAAGGCTAAAAAGCATCTGGAGAATTTGTTGGTTGTTATTTCAAGCTGTTTATTATTCCTCGAGGACTCGTAAGAACACTCAACCCCATCACGCCTTCATTAATACAGCTCTCCTACACCAAATGGGTACAGTAACACTGTTCATTGAAGAAGCTTTCGAAAATGGATGGCAAGTTGCGATGGCAAAGGGATTAGTCCATATGATCTATCACATTGCAAGGAATAAATACTGGAAAGAGCCAATTCCCAGGAAGGAGGGCAGAACTTCAACTTTTCAGGCTGGCCGATGTAGCATTAATTTAAAAGTCCGGAGTCATGTTTTGTACATAAATGGCAGCATCAGCATTCATAATATAATAATAATTTATTATTTATACCCCGCCCATCTGGCTAGGTTTCCCCAGCCACCCTGGGCGGCTCCCAGCCGAATATTAAAAACATGATACAGCATTCATTCATTCATTTGCTCGTTCCGTTTTCATTTTCTGAATGTATAACTTTTTTTTGGAGGTGGGGAGACAACACAAATATTTAAAGCTCAGCAAATGCAACATGGGACGCGGGGGGCACTGTGGTCTAAACCACTGAGCCTAGAGCTTGCTGATTGGAAGGTCAGCTGTTCGGACTTCCGGTTAAGCGCCATAGCGGTTGGTCGGGGGTAATCTCAGCTCCGAGATTCCCCGGCATGGCAAGGGGGAGGGGAATCCGCAACCGCGCTGCGACCCCCTGAAGAACCCCAGGAAGAGAGAGAAGGGGATGAATGTTGCTTCCCTCAGTGAGAGGGGGGAAGTATGGAAAGTTTAACTGTAATGGGATGTGCTTAAAATTGTTAAAATCAATAAAAAAAATTGGGGGGGGGAAAAGGAAGGTCAGCGGTTCGAATCCCCATGACGGGATGAGCTCCCGTTGTTTGGTCCCTGCTCCTGCCCACCTAGCAGTTCTAAAGCACATCAAAGTGCAAGTAGATAAATAGGTACCGCTCCAGCGGGAAGGTAAACGGCGTTTCCGTGCGCTGCTCTGGTTTCGCCAGAAGCGGCTTAGTCATGCTGGCCAAATAATAATAATAATAATAATTTATTTATATCTCGCCCTCCCCGGCCAGGGCCAGGCTCAGGGCAGCTAACACCAAGTATGAATTATAATAAAACATAATAGAAACAACAACAACAAACAAACAAACAAACAAACAGTTAATTAAAGTACGGCTTAAAATACAGCTTAAAATGCAGCTTCATTTTAGTAGTAGGTCATAAATCAAGACCATAAAGGGAGGGAACATCAGATATTCACCCGAGCCAGCTTTCCATGCTGGTCCAACATAGGCCAGCAAAAAAGCCAAGGGAAAATTTATATACCAAGAAAATAAAATCTCTTACTGCCTCCATTTCTTCCCCTTCTATTGCCAGGAGGTGATGGTACCAGTGGCCATGATCTTAGGTTTTTTTATTTTGAGCTTCAGACCATATTTTGCGCTCTCCTCTTTCAAAAGGGTTTAGGTCCCCAATATATTATCAGCACAATCAATGCTTTTATTATCACTGAACTTTCACTAGCCATTTTGAGGAGCAATGTCCATTATGCATATACCCGACTGCATTTGTGTGATATGGGGTGATCTATGGAGCTTATTGATACATGTGCATGGAGCATCTACAGAGCATACTTTTATCCCCTTTGCATCAACTTTTACTACTATCTGACCATAATAAATTGTTCATTCCTTCATATATACTGCATGATTTCCAGATGGCAGATACCACATTACCTAATCTTGGCATGGCTCAAACTTAGGTTTAATTTGGACTAGTTGATATAAACAGCTTTTTAGCTGGCCTCAAACTGCAGGAAGAAGACCTGCAGCAAATTTTGGTTTGTGGTTTCACCCTAACCAGGAAGGGACATGGAACCTGTGGCATTTCAGATACTGTTTGGACTACTGCTCCCATAATTCCTGGCAATTGGCAATCACGGCTGGAGCTGATGGAATTTGTAGTCCAGCAACATCTGGTGGGCCTCAAGTTCTACCATCTCTTCAGAAATAGACTGGAAAGAGAAGTTCCTGAATAACAACTTATTACCAAACTTAAAACCATGGAGAGACCTGGTCTGAATAGAGACATTGGATTCTTATCTCATTATACATGATAAAACTATTTTTAGCCATCTCACCCCTTGCTTTTTCCTGTAAGACCAATTGCAGTTGTTAACAGTCGTCAACCTCACCTATCAGCTAATCACCCATTCCCACCACCATTCTGAGTAATACCCCTCCCACCCTCTCACTATATATAAGGGTCTGGTGACTTCTGTTTCAGTGTATCTGAAGAGGAGTGCATGCACATGAAAGCTCATACCAAGAACAAACTTATTTGGTCTCTAAGGTGCTACTGGAGGGACCAGGTGGCGCTGTGGGTTAAACCACGGAGCCTAGGACTTGCTGACCAGAAGGTCGGCGGTTCAAATCCCTGCGACGGGATGAGCTCCCGTTGCTCGGTCCCTGCTCCTGCCCACCTAGCAGTTCGAAAGCACATCAAAGTGCAAGTAGATAAATAGGAACCGCTCCAGCGAGAAGGTAAACGGCATTTCCGTGCGCTGCTCTGGTTCGCCAGAAGCGGCTTTGTCATGCTGGCCACATGACCCGGAAACTGTACGCCGGCTCTCGGCCAATAAAGCAAGATGAGCGCCGCAACGCCAGAGTCAGACACGACTGGACCTAATGGTCAGGGGTCCCTTTACCTTACCTAAGGTGCTACTGGAAGGAATTAGTTTTTATTTTTTTCCCGACTATGGCAGACCAACACGGCTACCTACCTGTAACTCCCCTAAAGATGTTTTTCGAACAGCAGTTTAGAAAGTTATCACGGTGGAGGGGTGCGGTAGGATTTGTCGGAGTGAGAGGAGACAGGCAATAAAATCTAGGGTGATAACATTCCCACTTCAAGCTGGAGGATGGAAAGGAAAGGAAGATTTCTAGAAATATTTTGAAGCAAGAATAACATCAATCACTTTCCTTTTAAAACAAGAGGTCTGAGCAAAAGTGGCAAGAGTTCTCTAAGAAAATGGCACTTGATGGCTACCTGCTGGGTTTTACGTTATTCAAGAGTATGTTGGAAAGCTATTTGCCCAATATATATTTTAAATGGAGCACTCCTGAAGCCACTGAAAGCTTGCAGAGGTGAAAACCTACTAGCTTTCGCTTTCAATTCAAAACATGTTGTAGTTTAATTAAAGCCAGTGGGTTAAGAGAACAGGGCACTAATGTTCCAAAGGAACTAATGCAAGCCAGCGTTTTAAAGACGAAATGTGAAAGGCCTTCTCTTTCATAACAAGAAACTATACAACATGTTTCTCATGATATCCCACCTCCCCCCAAGGCTAGCTCTGTTCTTGCAAAACTTCACAGTACTCAGGGCCTGGCTCCTGCAAGCACTCGCACGGTGCTCATTACAGCTGTTTGCTCTGATTCCATGGTAAAGATCAGGTTTTCCTGGGAAAGCAGTGGGGCAAAAAAGAAAAAAGAGCAATTGGATAGTGTGGACCTGTATGCAGAAAGCGTGGGACAAAAGGTTAGTGTGGATGAGCCCTGACTTAAACTATGGAACTTGATCCCACAAGATGTAGTGATAGCCACCACTCGGGGTGGCCTTAGAAGAGAATTAGGCAAATCCATGGAAGACAAGGCTATCAATGGCTCCAAGCCATGAGGGCTATGGTCTACCTTCACTGTCAGAAGACACAAGAGGGGAGAGTGTTTTTGTGCTTCTGCTTCCAGGCTTCCCGGAGTCATCTGCCTGGCCACTGAGAACAGGATGGTGAATGAGATCCAACAGGCCTCTTCTTGGGTTCTTAAGACAGTCCAAAGAGAATGCTGGATGGAAAGGAGACCCAAATCACATGTCGAGTGAATTCCCCAATATAGCACAATGCAGGAGGAGGTCTCAGACCACAATAAGATCTAAGCTTAAGTTCTCCCAGAAGAAAGAGCATTCTCAGTAGGACCTTTTTCCCCAGCCAGAACTCACTGGAACTCAGTTCGAGCACCTCTCAGGTGGACGCCATTGCTATTATAAGAGAGCAAGGGGAGGTTTTCGTGGTAAGCTCCAGCGTCTCTTTTTCTAGAAAAATAGCACGGATCATCAGTGAACTTGATGGCATAGATAAGGTAAGGAGTTGAGCACCTCACCTGTGTAGCAGTAATAAGTAAACATTTGGAGTTCTCCACAGTTTTTATTTTTCCAACAAGATGTAAAATATTTGAAGGGAAACAGAGGGCACCTTCTTCAGGATCCAGCATGAAGTGAAAAGCAATTCAAGAACAGCACACACAAATGAAAAAATAAGGCAGGGAAAGTTGGGCTGGAAGGTTTATTGAATTATTGAAATAGAGAATTCTGGTACCCGAGTGAGAATTGAGAGGGGAGCCGGACAAGCCATGGGGCAGAGCCAAAATGCCAAATGTTGCTGATAGGACAAGGGGTGAGGTCCAGCACAAAAGCTCCTAATCCACTAAATTAGGAATGGGGAACCTCAGTCCCAGGGGTCAGATGTGGCCCTCCAGGCCTTCCTACCTGGCTCTTAGAGCTCTCCCAGGCCACACAGCCTTTCTCTAGGCTCCATCCCTAACTGGCCATGCTTTTCACCCCAGAGGTTCTTGCCTGGCTATAATGTGTCATTGAACTCTGATAATGCTTCTCACTTGCCTGGATGGAGGATAAAAAGGGGTGTCTGAGTGTGAAGGAACTAGCCTAAAATTTACATTCATTTCCTTACCCATTTTTGCCTCTGGTCCTGCCCAACGCTGGCATTTGGACCCCAGAACCTTGAGAGAATGGTTCTCCATTTTGCTCAGGGGTAGGCAACCTAAGGCCAGTGGGCTGGATGCAGCCCAATTGCCTTCTCAATCCGGCCCATGGACAGTCCGGGAATCAGCATGTTTTTACATGAGTAGAATGTGTGCTTTTATTTAAAATGCATCTCTGGGTTATTTGTGAGGCATAGGAATTCATTCACCCCCCCCCCCAAATATATATATATAGTCCACCCCACTACATGGTCTGAGGGATGGTGGACCGACCCATGGCTGAAAAAGGTTGCTGACCCCTGATTTTGCTTGTTTTATAACACCTATGTAAACTATATTACTTATGTGAAATCCTTATTTATGTACTTACTACATTGGTGTTATCTACCCCTTTATCAATACTTTGATGTGAGTCCTTTCAGAGACCCATAATAAAGACCCTTGCTAAACAAAGAACATTAAGAATAATACAAAATAGAATTATAGTTAAAAAACTGGTACCCAGTAACCAACCAGAAAGCAGCAGCAACAACAAAATCAAGCAGGCCATATATTTCCTGCACCCCAGCTGGCTGATTATTTTAGGACTTGTGGAAAAGTTTTGCGAAATAAGGACTCATGATGCATTCTGTCCTTTTCTAATTACCACATAAATATTGGCCCTTAATAGGAGGAGATCAGGGGTGTGCATGAGTTCAAAATTGCAAACCTTCCACAAATGAATACACTTGTGGTCTGAGCTGGGGATTGTGAATTAATCCCCAGATTAATATGGCATCCTTTTAAAAAAATACTTTACTGATAAACCCTGAAGAATGACAACCACCAAAATCACAGATTAGACTTTGGCAAACTTAAATAGACTGAATTTAATAGTCCTGGTTTTGGGGGAGGGGGGTAAATTGGGATTTTGTTTTTGTATTTTTTTCCTGCTTTTTTGTAATTGTTGTTATATAATAAAAATTAATAAAACACGCACACAGATTATATATAACAGGTGTACCTAGGGAAGGCCATCACACACAGAAAAACACAAGGGGTTTCAGTGGCTTAGCAGAATTGAGAAAGGGGACTTGTGCAGCCATCAGTGTCAGGTTCACCTTTTGGAGGGACTAGACACCTTTACATGTTCCCCTGTGCTGGTCCCGTGGGTTACCCGTAAGGCGAGGTCAGAGTTCGGTCCGTGGTCAGAGGTGCAACGAAAGGCAGTCCGTAATAATTGAAGCTAGGTGCAGGGCAGGGAGGCAGGCAAAGTCAGGAACCGGTAGGCAAGCAGGGAACCAGGGCAGGTCAGGAACTCAAGCAGGAAAGCAGGACAGGTAGCAAGCAGGAACTGGTCACCAACGATGCTGCTCCTGCAACTTGGGGCTGGGGCTGGCCGGCTTTTATCGGCCCCGAGGCATAGGGCGGTCCTTTTATTGGTCTGAATCCCAGGCCATCACATCCCCATTCCCTTTCCATCACCGAGTCCATCTCCTCACTGCTATTACCACTACCAGCTGCTGCCGCTCACCTTCCCAATCACTGCCAGCACCTGCTTGCCTGTCAGGAAGAGAACCAATGAGAAAACAGGCAGTTAAGGCCTTGGGGAGGATAAGCATCAATGGCTATGTTCTATCTCCACTGTCAGAGGCAGTATGTTTCTGAAGAATGGTTGCTAGAAACTGCAGCAGGGGAGAGTTCTGTCAAGCTCAAGTTGTGCTTGTGTGTTCCCCTTAGGCATCTGAGAACAGGGTGCTGAACTTCATGAGCCATTGCCCCGATTCACAAAGCTCTTCTTATCTCGGCGGCATGTCCTGCTCCTTTTTCTCGCCATCGCTCTCGTCTGGGTCAGGGTGAGAAGCAGATTGAACACACTGAAGAGGAGGAACAGGTCAAGGGAGTTTTCATCAATGAGCCTCCTGATGGTGGGTGGGCCCTTGGCAGCATCTCCCAGGCTGAGAAAAGCAAGCTCTGGATTTATATTCTTGTGTGGGGAATTTTTAAGCAGGGATGGTGAACCTCAGAACCAGGGGCCAAATAGGGCCCTCTAGGCTTTTCTGTCTTGTCCACAGGACACTCTCTAGGCCTCTCCCATCTCTGGAAGAACTATACAGTTCCCGTTCCCTTAAAAAGGTTAACAATATTTTAAAGGATCCATCTCATCCAGGATATAGTCTCTTTGCACCACTGCCTTCGGGTAGAAGATATAGAACAATTAAATCAAGAACAAATAGACTGAAGAACAGTTTCTACCCAAGAGCTATAACCATCTTAAATGCTGTAACCAGATAATATGACCTTGGAGAGCTGTGATGGGTGGGTGGGTGGGTGGCCTTTTTGGTGTGTGTGTGTTTTCTGCTTTTTTCTTTTTCTTTTCTTTTATGGGATGGCATGCAATTTCGTTGCACTTGTATAGCGTTGTGCTTGTACTTGTGCAATGACAATAAATAAATTATCTTATCTTATTTTAAACCATACAGGGCACAGCCAGACCTGCTTTGTATCCTCCTGAAGTGCTATTGCTCAGATGGAATGTGTCCTAGAAATCTAGTTATGCTCCTTATGCGCCTGGATGGAGAATAAAGGTGTGTGTGTGTGTGTGTGTGTGTGTGTGTGTGTGTGTGTGTAGCAAGCAGCCTCCTGTATGAAAGGTAAAATTCACATTCTTTGCTTCTGGCTCCACCCAACAATAGCAGGCTACCCTGAGAAAGTTGCATAGAAGGGAAAGACTCCTAGAGGTTTCCCACCTTCATTTTAAAATTTGGGGACAGAATCTCCCCTCCACTCTTTAAAGAGTTAGAATATCCCTTTTGAACAAGTTCTGCATCTTCAGCATTTGGGATGCAGTTCATTTTCAATTCACAGAGTCAGCTCTACAAGATGTGAGAAGGGAGGGCGGGGGAATTATTTCACAAGTCTGGCAAATATTTGTGAATTTAATATCGCAGGTTCTATCAGATACTTGAGCTTCAACATCATGGAGCGGCTCAGTCCAGCTGCAGCTTGTAAATTATGCTTGTCAAGGAAGTGGTGAGAGAAAGGCAGAGGCAAGGGATCCACGGTTTCATTTTGTGAGCTATTTGCTCACAATTAAGAGTGGCTTCCTGCACACAGTTATGGGCATTAAGATCAAATGATTCCAGCTATTCTTGAGGACGGGGGAGCGCCCCCAGAAACTTTTTAACAACCCACTTGCCACTGTCGTTTGTGATTTCTGTATGATTCATTCCTGTGTTTGTGCATGAAATACAGAAAAGGAACCAATTTTCCACACATGCGAGGCTGTAATGCTGACAAGGTGCATGTGCTTTAATTTTGCAAACAAGTCCCTTTCATTTTACTTTTTTTTAAAAAAAAAAAACACTGGAATTTAAACAAATGAGTTCTGAATGGGTGTAAGGGGGGGGGGTCATCTCTTTCGCAATTAAAAATTATGATAATGTAGGAATAGCCAGTACATGCCACAGAATGGTTACCAGAAAGCAGTGAAATTGAGAAATATAAAATGGGTTATATTTAAAAAAAAAAAAAAATGGGAGGGCTTCCGGTTTGGCGCCGGAACGGAGCGGCTGGGTCTCCTTCAAGCTCCGAAGGGGGCCAGCTGAAACCGGGCTTCGGGGTACCGTTTCTGCGCAACGGACCCGTTAGAAACTTCGGACAGGGAGGTCCGAAGGCTTGGCGATCCGGCGGGGGCTTGGAAAGACCTCCCCGACCCTTTCGGAGCTTCCGAAAGAGGAGCGGGTAGAGAGGTCGGAGCCCTGCGGAGACAACGACTTCCCGGTTCAGCGAAGCGGCGTGCTGCTTGCTCCGAGCGCTAGATTCTTCTGCAAAATCAACCCAAAATCAACGGAATCGTGAGTAAAGAACTAATTGGATCTAATTGGGATAGCAATTTGGACTGGGGGAAGACCCAAAAAGGAAGTCCGTCTTTCCCGACTGTGAGATTGTAGCGGCAAGACTGTGACTGTAAATACGAAAGTAAATCTTTTAAGCTTTTTAAATCAGCATCTGACAGGGAGCTGTCAAAACGCCTCCCGGCTTGGTTGGGGGGCGCTCAAAAGGGAAAGATCGAAGACAGAGGTTGCTAAACTTTAAACTTTTAACTTTTAAACCCACTGCCACCCTCTGGAATAAGTGGAGGAGCCGGGTCAGAGCAGAGGGTTGAATAAGACACTGCCATTTGGATACTCTGTTTCTAAAATTGACTGAGACTGAGATACATACTGCTACATCCCACTTTGGATTACAATTATAGACAGTGCAACTTTCTAACATCCTCAGTATTTCTGCTGAATTGCCACACTCTTTAACAAAGGAGTGAAACCTGAGACTTTGGGATTACAAATACCTTGTGCTGGCTCTGGTTTAACATAACAACTGGTGCAGGAAGCAGATGCAGAGAGTGACCTTGAACAGGCAATTGTTGTGACTCTGCTGGGTCTGCTGCAAGATAACAGCTGCTGTGGAAGCTGAGAATTGGCTGTTCACAGCAGCTGCAGCTGAAAACACAGAAGAAAGACTTTGTGCTTTTTAAACGCAAATAGTAAATGACTGGCAGAGGGGTTTCAACAAGAAGCATTACTAAAGCAGGAGAACTGGCCGCCAAGGCAGAGTCAAAAGAGACCAAAGAAATAAAAAAAAGAAGAGAATCCCAGCAATTAGATACTGCAGTGATGACACAATTATTGGAGCAATTTGAGGCTATGAGAAATGAGCAGAGACAAAATGCAGAACAACTAAAGAAAGATATTGCTGGGATTAAAACATAACTGGATGAAATTGGTAAAATCCAACAGGAATTAAAGGAAACCCAAAGCCAAGTCTCCAAAGTTGAAAGTCAAGTGCAAACGTTGGAGCAGACACACAACAGAGATCACTACAACACTCAGGTTTCTCTGGCTTTTCTGCAAATGCGCCAGAGATCAAACAACTTAAGACTGAGACACCTACCACAGGGAGAGGTAGGAGACCTAAAGGCCTACATAGTAAAGATTTTTGGAGAATTTTGGGGACTGGACCAGGAGAGACTTAATAATATAATAATTAAGGCTTACAGATTTGGCCCTAAGGACAGAAAGAATACCAAAACAGTGAACGATTGCCTTATTGAATTCCAGACCAAGGAGCAAAGAGACGAAATCTTAAAGTTACATTACGAGAACAATCTGGAAGTCAACAAAAAGAGTGTAACTTTATTTAAGGATATCCCCAAATTCTTCCTGGATCTGAGACCTAACTACACGGATTTGACACAGGCCTTGAATAAGAAGAAGATCAGATACAGGTGGGAATTCCCACAAGGCCTCTCCTTCAAATACAAAGAGAGAATTGTCAAAGTTAAATCGGTAGAGGAAAAAATCAATTTCCTTAGGAAAAACTCTGACGATTTTCCAGAAGCACTACCAGGAGGACCAGGACCACAAGACGACCTAGAAGGAGCAACAGGAGGAGCAGATAATTAATAGAGATGTCATTTAAAATAATAACTTGGAACGTTCGGGGCTTGAACATTCGAGCTCAGAGGAACCAGGTCTTTCACACCCTAAAGAAGCAAAATTTGGACTTGATTTGTCTACAAGAAACGCATGTGACAAGATTACATAGAAGGGTACTTGAGAACAAAAAATTGGGACAAGAATTCATCTCTTCGGCAAAAGTGAAGAAAAGAGGAGTGGTGATTTATGCTAAAGAAAAATATAATCCTAAATTGAAATTTAAAGATGAGGATGGAAGATTTGTTGCCGTTGAACTTATAATAGAAGGCGAAAAATTTCTAACACTGGGACTGTATGCACCAAATGATGCAAAATCGGAATTCTACAAGGAGATTCACGACAGGCTGTTGGACTATATGGATTACAAACTAATAATTTTAGGTGACTTCAATGCAGTGGCATCCACATTAATGGACAGATCACAAAGAGCAAAATTTACCAACGATGGGAGGTTGCCAAAGACTTTCTTTGAAATGACAGAAAATTTAGATCTAATAGATGCATGGAGAACAAAAAACCCAATTGAAATTGAAGCCACTTATTACAGTGAAGCAACAAAAGCCTGGAGTAGAATCGATCAGATATGGACATCCAGGGAATTGGTACCCAGGATGCTCCAAACAGGAATACATCCAAGGACATGCTCAGATCATAATCCAGTACAACTTGACTTAAGACTGTCACCGAAGGGTACTCAGAGATGGAGAATGGACGATTCATTGTTAAGGAACAAAATAATCTGCGAAAAGGCCCAGAAAGCAATCAAAGATTATTTTGAAATTAATTTGAACACAACGGTGGAAAAAAGGATAGTGTGGGACACCAGCAAAGCAGTGATGAGAGGATTCCTGATACAACAGAAAGCAATTAGAAATAAGACACAAAGAGAGAAAAAGGATACAATTTTAAAACAGCTTAAAGAGAAAGAACAACAATTGAGAAAGAAGCCAAAAGATGGAAAGATACAAAAAGAAATAAAACAATTGCAAGTGGAATTCTCTAAAATAACCAACTGGGAAATAGAATGGAAAATTAAAATGCTAAAACAAAAGACTTTTGAATCAGCTAACAAATGCGGAAAACTGCTAGCGTGGCAATTGAGACAGAGGCAGAAACTCAATACCATCACGAACATTATGGTCAACGGGAAAAATATCGAGAACCCATCGGAAATAAGGAAGAATTTTGAGAAATTTTACAAACAGCTGTACAAAGGAAGTGAGCAAGAAAAAGAAAGGATAGAGCAATTTATAAAGGAAAATGGGCTACAGAAAATCCCAGAAAATATGAAAGGCCCCCTAAACCACCCTATATCACCAATGGAAGTGGAAGTCGCAATAAGTAACATGAATTTGGACAAGGCCCCAGGACCAGATGGACTAACAGCAAAATATTACAAGACATTGAAAAATTGGTTAATTCAACCATTAATGGAAGTTTGTAATGAAATATTAGGGGGACGGAGGGCACCGGAGTCTTGGAAGGACGCATACATTACTCTGATACCCAAACCAGATGTAGATCGGATGCAGATGAAAAATTATAGACCTATCTCCCTCCTCAACGTGGACTACAAGATATTTGCAAATATAATGGCTAGCAGACTCAGGAAGGTCCTAAAGGAGGTTATCCACAAAGATCAAGCTGGTTTTCTACCAGAAAGACATCTAAACAGTAACATAAGGAATGTTGTGGATATCCTTGAAAGAATGGAACAAAGGATGGACCGTAAAGCAATCCTGATGTTTGTGGACGCCGAAAAAGCATTTGACAACGTGTCTTGGTTTTTTATGAAAAGAAATCTCCAACACATGGAGGTGGGAGAAGGATTTATGAATGGATTGAAAGCGATCTACACAGAACAGAGAGCAAAAATCATTGTCAACAATGTGGTATCAGACAACATAAGAATAGAGAAAGGAACAAGGCAAGGCTGCCCTCTATCCCCATTACTTTTTATCACGGTCCTGGAAGTCCTGTTGAACATGATAAGGAACGACACTAACATTAAAGGGGTGGTGGTGGGGGCCAAGGAATACAAATTAAAAGCCTTCGCAGACGACTTGGTGTTAACATTACAAAATCCGAACTCCAGTGCACCAAGAGCACTGGAGTTGATACAAGATTTCGGGCAAGTAGCAGGATTTAAATTAAATAAAGCCAAAACCAAAGTTCTAGGGAAAAACCTGACACAAGTGGAAAAAGAGGAACTGGAGAAAGAAACGGGCCTGCAATTCACAAAAAAGGTGAAATATTTGGGCATAAATATGACAGCAAGAAACCAGAATCTTTTTAAAGACAATTACGAAAAGGTGTGGAATGGAATCAAGAGGGACTTGGAGATATGGAACAATTTAAAGTTGTCCTTGATGGGCCGAATAGCAGTTATAAAGATGAATGTGCTGCCGAAAATGCTATTTCTATTCCAGGCGATACCAATTATAGATAAGATGGAACCATTCAGAAGGTGGCAGAGAGCAATATCAAAATTTGTCTGGCAGGGGAAAAAGCCCCGAATAAAATTCAAGATATTAACGGATGATAAGAAAAGAGGAGGATTCTCCTTGCCGGAATTGAGTATTTACTATGAAGCAGCGGCTTTCTGCTGGCTGAAGGACTGGTTCCTGCTGAAGAATACAGATGTACTCGACCTGGAAGGACATGATAATAGATTTGGATGGCATGCATATTTGTGGTATGATAAGATTAAGGCTCATCAAGGCTTCAAATCACATATAATTAGGAAGTCCCTCTATAGAGTCTGGATGAAATATAAAGATTTGATGGAAAGAAAAACGCCCAGATGGTTATCGCCGTTAGAAGCAAAGGCCCACAAAATGATCAACATGGAAAGAGACTGGCCAAGATACTCGGAGATTATAGTTCAAGAAGGAGATCAAATCAGGTTGAAACCCTATGAACAATTGAGAGGAAGAATTCAAAATTGGATACAATATCACCAAATCAATGAAATATTCAAGATGGACAAAAAGCTTGGCTTTCAAATTGAAAAGTCAAAATTGGAAACAGAGCTATTGGAACCCAATACAAAAAACTTGTCAAGAATGTATAATTTGTTGCTGGAGTGGCATACGCAGGATGAACTGGTAAAATCGGCAATGATAGATTGGGCGAAGGATGTTGGACATAACATTATGATGGCTGACTGGGAAAGGTTATGGAAGACCGGAATAAAATTCACTGCCTGTAACCTATTAAGAGAGAACATCATGAAAATGATATATAGATGGTATCTGACCCCAGTAAAGCTAGCTAAAATCTATCATTTGCAGGACAATAAGTGTTGGAAGTGTGAAACCACTGAAGGAACATTTTATCATATGTGGTGGACATGCCCAAAGCTGAAGGTCTTCTGGGAAATGATTTATAATGAATTGAAGAAAGTGTTTAAAAACACCTTTGCAAAGAAACCAGAGGCCTTCCTGCTAGGGATGATACACTACGAGTTACCAAGAGAGGACCACACTTTCTTCATGTATGCCACAACAGCAGCAAGAATTTTGATAGCAAAATACTGGAAGACAAAGGACCTACCAACTTTAGAAGAATGGCAGATGAAATTGATGGACTATATGGAACTTGCTGAGCTGACCGGGAGACTCCGCGACCGGAGGGAAGACGCAGTGGAAGAAGAATGGAGTAAATTTAAAGATTATCTTAGAAAATATCATAAAGTATAGAAGGATGCTGAAATTGAAATAGTATTACAGATTAGAATTAGTAAATTGAAAAGTAGAAGAAATCTAGATAGATTGTGTAAATGTAAATGTATAAATGTTAATTTTCAATATGAAAAATGTTAGTTTTCAATATGAAGTTAAGATTAAGAGAAGAGAATAAGGGATATGATTAGAAATGTATATAAGTTAGCCTTCTAAATAGGAAGTTAAGATTAAGAGAAGAGAATAATGGATAAGATTAGAAATATAAATAAAAATAAACAAGTATTGACGAAATAGAATACAAAGGTAAAAATGTTTTCAAGATAGATAAGTTTAGATATAAAGGAGTAAGGAAATTGCCAAACAGAATTAGAATAAGATATTGAACACAGAGGAAAAGGCTGGAGGAAGCCACAAATAACAAAATGTTAAGGAATTAAGGATTAAGAAGTATAATAGTTTGATGTATTTTGTGTAGTATTGTTGTGTTAGGTTTGTTAGTTTGTTTGATGTTTGTTTATATGTCTTTTTAAGTGTGTAAAATTAATAAATATTATTGGGGGAAAAAAATATATTTTAAAAAATGAGAAGGATTTGTTGTATCTATCTGACATTCGGCTAATCTTATCCATTGGAGGGATATTAGGATGCCTTGAATGAAATTATTCAGGAAGATGAGGTTACCTTACTCAGAGTCAGGTCATTGGGTCCATCTAGCTCAGTACTGTCTACACTGACCGGCAGTGGCTCTCCAAGGTTTCACACGGAAGCTTCTCCCAAGCCTACCTGGAGATCCCAGGGACTCAAGCTGGGACCTTCTGCATGCATATCAGATGCTCTGCCACTTTGCTAGGGGCCCTTCCTTGACAATAGGACAGAAAGCACAAATGTTACAAGCAGAAAAAGAGTATCTGGATCTCTCTTTGAAAGCAATGAAAAGCTTATGGGATGTGGGCCTTTCATTGCTTGTGGAATATAAAGGCACTTTCCAATCTGTCTGAAATTTGGAAAGTTCTTGTGGGTGGAGGGGGAGTCACAGCAGAAGCTTTGTGCCGTTCAGATGGGAAAACACCAAAGTGACATACAGCAGAAGAATATCCCATTGAAATAAATGGGAAATGAAAACCAGATGTGAACAAAGATGGGGGTGAAAAATAAAATCTAATACAGATTATGATTGTTGTTGCTGTTGCCTTACACAGCCTTAGGGTAAAGTGATTGTTTGCAAGCGTGAAGAGAGGTCATCACAGATGAAATGCAAGGCAGATAGACCTTTCACACTCACTCAAATGATGTTAAAACGAATGATTTTCCTCCCCTTCAGATTAAAATCCAGGCAGGAGAAAAAATGCTGGCTTCCCTGGACACTCAGCTTTTCCGTACTGAATGTAAGGGAGTCAAATCACTCTATATTCTGGAGAAGAAGTTACTGACATTCAGGGGCAAAATTACAGGACTGAGAGAGGCTCCCCCCATAGATCCCCATGACACTCAATCCCTCCCCAGCATCTTTTACCTGCCCCTAACAAATCCTCTCATGTTTATGCATTTTCCCCTTCCCCATAAGCTCCCAGGTTGATTTAGAAAAATTATCTAAGGTTCTTCCTTTGTTTGTTTGTTTTGTGGGTGTGGGTGGGTGTCTCAGGTACTTTACATTAATGTGAGGAGACCTTTGGAATGTTCACCCATCTCTAGTGCTAACACGCCTGTGTTATGTAGTACCCCAACTTGAACAATGTCTGCCTTGCTGGGGAGCTCTCCGTGGTCCTAAAATGCTGAATCTATTTCAGCTATATTGATATGGTTCCTACTATCTATTGCATGGGTAGGCAAACTAAGGCCCAGGGGCTGGGGCTGGCCCAATCGCCTTCTAAGTTCGGCGCTGTGGGTTAAACCACAGAGCCTAGGGCTTGCCGATCAGAAGGTCGGCGGTTCAAATCCCTGCGAAGGGGTGAGCTCCCGTTGCTTGGTCGTTGCTCCTGCCAACCTAGCAGTTCGAAAGCATTTTAAAGTGCAAGTAGATCAATAGGTACTGCTACAGCGGGAAGGTAAACGGCGTTTCCGTGTGCTGCTCTGGTTCGCCAGAAGCAGCTTAGTCATGCTGGCCACATGACCTGGAAGCTGTACGCCGGCTCCCTCGGCCAATAATGCGAGATGAGCGCCGCAACCCCAGAGTCGGTCATGACTGGACCTAATGGTCAGGGGTCCCTTTACCTTTATCTATTGCATGGGTAGGCAAACTAAGGCCCAGGGGCTGGATCCGGCCCAATCGCCTTCTAAATCCGGCCCATGGGCGGTCCGGGAATCAGCGTGTTTTTACATGAGTAGAATGTTCTCTGTTATTTAAATTCCATCTCTGGGTTATTTGTGGGGCCTGCCTGGTGTTTTTACATGAGTAGAATGTGTGCTTTTATTATGTGTGCATCTCTGGGTGGGGCATTGGAATTTGTTCATTTCCCCAAAAAATATAGACTGGCCCCCCACAAGGTCTGAGGGACAGTGGACCAGCCCCCTGATGAAAACGTTTGCTGACCCCTGATCTATTGCCTTAGTTCTGGTGATTTGAGCCAATGGCCACCTTTATCTAAACCTCATTCAAGCCTAGCTCAAACCTCTATGGGCTCTAAGTCAAAACAAGACAGTGCAGAGGACTTTTATTTCCTCCTGCAGAAGAAAAGCTCAAGAGAGCATACAAAGCCAAAAATGTGCATGCATGATATTTCCCTGCACATAACAAGTCTGGATTAGCAGCCTTTTGCTCTGTGGTTCAATGCCGTGGGAGAGTTATCTACGATGTGAACAATTTCTTTTGAAACCTCAGATTAAACCAGTCACTGTACAGCAAGAGATCTTGATTTCTTTCCAGTCTGATTCATTGGTAGCTCTGGGTTTCTATTTCACTCGCCACTGGAGTTGCCGCACTGTTAACATATAAAATTGGTTTATTTTAATTCCAATACCTTGTTAATGCTACCCGGCAAGATGCTCCCAAATTGGGTCCATCTATCTTAGTGGAAGTGCTTGGAAACTTGGGAGAAAATGATCATGTTCTCCTGGGTTTCAGGATACAGAGGCGATTTCAAAAAGCTGAAGGTAGCTGCTGGGTGTGATCCCGTGGTCAGAAATACTCACTGGGAGTCCAGGAAAGATGGAAGTTTCTCAAAGGAGAAATAGTGAAGGCCCAAATGCAGACAATAACAACAAGAAAGAAAAGTGGGAGGCATCTCAGGAAACCGGTGTGGCGCTTACTGATGAGCTGAGAGTTATGAAGGGGGTGTATAAGAAATGGAAGAAAGGGAAAATCACAAAGGAGTACACAAGTAGCCAACAGTTGCTGGGCGAAAGTCAGGCTGACTAAAGCTCATAATGAGCTCAGGCTTGCAAGATAGGTTAAAAATAATAAAAAAAGGTCTCTTCGGCTATGTCCAAAGTAAGAGGAAGAACAAGCAAGTGATGGGTCCTCTGGGTGGGGAACACGGATAAATGCTATTGGGTGACAGAGAAAAGACGGAACTACTCAACACCTACTTTGCCTCTGTCTTTCCCAAAAGGAAAGTGATGCCCAACCTGGTGATAACAGAATAAATGATGTAAGGAGGGAGCTGCAGTCCAAGATAGGAATAGAGGCGGTAAGGGAACACCTAAAGGTAAAGGTAAAGGGACCCCTGACCATTAGGTCCAGTCGCAGACGACTCTGGGGTTGTGCGTTCATCTTGCTCTATAGGCCGAGGGAGCCGGCGTACAGCTTCCATGTCATGTGGTCAGCATGACTAAGCTGCTTCTGGCGAACCATAGCAGCGCATGGAAACGCCATTTACCTTCCCGCCGGAGCGCTACCTATTTATCTACTTGCACTTTGATGTGCTTTTGAACTGGTAGGTTGGCAGGAGCTGGGACCGAGCAACAGGAGTTCACCCCGTCGTGGGGATTCGAACCACCGACCTACTGATCGGCAAGCCCTAGGCTCTGTGGTTTAACCCACAGTGCCACCTGCATCCCAAGGGAACACCTAGCTACTTTAAATGAATTCAGATCTTCAGGGCCTGATGAGCTGCAGCCAAGGGTGCTAAAGGAGCTTGGGATGTAATTTCAGAGCCTTTGTCTATTATCTTTGAGAATTCTTAGAAAACAGGTGAGATCCCTATAGACTGGAGGTGGGCAAATGTTGTCCCCATCTTCAAAAACAGGGGAGGGAGGAAAACCCAGGTAACTAACGACCGGTGAGCTTGACATCGATACCAGGGAAGGTCCTAGAACAGACAATTAAACTGTCAGTCTGTGAGCATTTTATAAAGAATGCTGTGATAGTAATCACAGCATCCTTTATAAAATGCTCACAGTCTGACAGCATGGGTTTCTCAAAAATAAGTCATGCCAAACCCATGGGTTTCTCAAAAATAAGTCATGCCAAACGAAACTGATTCTTTCTTTTTTTTTAATGGAATTACAAACTTGGTGGATCAGGGAAATGCTGTGGACATAATGTACCTATATACTCGAGTATAAGCCTAGTTTTTCAGCACATTTTTTGTGCTGAAAAAGCTGCCCTCGGCTTATACTCGAGTGAGGCAGGCAGTGGCTCCTATGAAGCTTTCCCAGGTTTTTTGTGGTAAAATTGGGTGCCTCGGCTTATATTCGGGTCGGCTTATACTCGAGTATATACGGTATCTTGATTTCAATATGGCTTTTGAAAAAGTCCCCAATGATATTCTCACAGGGAAGGTGGTGAAATGTGGGCTGAATGAGGTAACTGTTAGCTGGTTGACTGACCAAAGCCAAAGAGTACTCATTAATGGTTCCTCATCATCCTAGAAAAAAGTGACAATTGGGGTGCCACAGGCATTCTGGGACCATTGTTGTTTACCGTCTTTATAAATGACTTGGATGAAGGAATTGTGGGGATGCTTATCAAATTTGCAGATGACACCAAACTGGGAGGGGTAGCTAATGCCGCAGAAGACAGAATCAGAATTCAAAATGACCTTAACAGATTGGAGAATTGGGTGCAAGCTAACAAAATGAATTTCAATAGGGACAAATATAAGGTTCTGCACTTAGGAAGAACCAGATGCACAAATATAGGATGGGGGACACCTGGCTTACTAGCAGTACATGTGAAAAGGATCTAGGGATCTTGGTAGACCACAAGCTTAATATGAGTCAACAGTAAGGCTATTCTAGGCTGCATCAACAGAAGTATAGTGTCCAGATCAAGGGAAGTAAGAGTACCACTCAATTCTGCCTTAGTCAAACCACACTTGGAATACTGTGTCCAATTCTGGGCACTACAATTTAAGAAGGATGTTGACAAGCTGGAACATGTGTAGAGGAGCGCAATCAATATGATCAAGCGTCTGGAAACTAAGCCTTACGGTGAGCACTTGAAGGAGCTAGGTATGTTTAGCCTGGAAAAGAGGAGACTGAGAGGAGATATGAAGGCCATCTTCCAATACCTTAAGGGCCGTCACATGGAGGAGGGAGCAAGCTTCTTTTCTCCTGCTCTGGAGGGCAGGACCAGAACCAATGGCTTCAAGTTGCAAAAAAGGAGATTCCAACTAAACATTCGGAAAAACTTTGACAGTAAGAGCTGTTCAGCACTGGAACAGTCTCCCACGAGAGGTGGTGGACTCTCCTTCCTTGGAAGTTTTTTAACAGAGATTGGATGGCCATCTGCAATGGATGCTTTAGCTGAGATTCCTGCAAATCAGGGGTGTGGACTAGATGACTGTTGGAGTAACCTTCCAACTCTAACATTCTGTGTTTCTATGATTCTATCTGTCAGAGAGAGTAAAACCAGCAGGGTCTGGTTCATTACAGTTATAAAAGTAAACATTATTCTGGTGTTTTGTGCATCAGGAACTCCAACTTGAAAAATGTATCAATCCACCAACAACAATTCTAAAGCCAAAGAACAAACAATCTCTATAAGAACACACAACAGAAGCCTCAGATGCTAATGCAGAGTTTGGGGTATGAGGGGCCAATTGTAAAACATAATGTTCCTGAGAAATTCTGTAAGGTGGGCAGAAGACATGAATGGCACCCATAAAGTCACCCAACTATGCACAATAAAAAAATAGCATTAAACTAAACACATTCTAGGGACGCGGATGGCGCTGTGGTGTAAACCACTGAGCCTAGGGCTTGCTGATCGGAAGGTCGGTGGTTCGAATCCCCGCGATGGGGTGAGCTCCCTTTGCTCTGTCTCCGCTCCTGCCAACCTAGCAGTTCGAAAGCATGTCAAAGTGCAAGTAGATAAATAGGTAGCGCTCCGGTGGGAAGGTAAACGGCGTTTCCGTGTGCTGCTCTGGTTTGCCAGAAGCGGCTTAGTCATGCTGGTCACATGATCCGGAAGCTGTTGACGTATAGAGCGAGTTGAGCGCACAACATCAGAGTCGTCCGCGACTGGAGCTAACGATCAGGGGTAACTTTACCTTTACCTTTAAACACATTCTACGAGGCAGCTCACCTGTCACAAAATGGTCCCAACAATCAGGGACAATTACCGGTACACCAATAGGAGTGTGATCCACACTGAAAGTGGAATCACAGAATTGCAGAGTTGGAAGGGACCCCAGAGTCACTCAGCCCAACCCCTGCAATGCAGGGATCACATAACTCTCTACCCTCCATCCAGACAAGTAAGAAGCATTCTCAGAGTTCAGAGACAAACTCCAGCTTTGCAAAAACACCTATCAAGGATGCAAAGCAGGAATGAAGCCCTGGAGGTTGTATGGCCTGGGGAGAGTCCTGAGGGACAGATAATGAAGCTTGGGGAACAGGATCTGACCCTCGAGCCTGAGATTCCCCATGCACGTTTTAGCAGAACAATGTTCATACATTTTTTATATTAAAAAACCCAACTAGCTTGGAATCCCTTTCGGACAGAGTTTGCATCAAAAAGCATGCAAATATGCCCCAACTGTTGATTGATAAAAGTTTCCTTTCCCTATTGTTTACATGGCAAGAGAGGGAGAGAAGAAAACTGTTCTTTTTATCTCCATAATTTCAATTAGATGAGCTTCAAGTCCAACAGATGTACACACATGGATAGTTCGATTGGGAAGAAAATCGGATGAGAGATCAAGGGAAGCACATCCATTAAAACCTTTTTTTATATAAAAAGGGGGGGGGGAGTTGCCTGCTACCTTCCACTCTGCGATTAAAGCAGTAATCTCCTCAAAAGAAAACCCGCTGTCTATTTGTTTATATTAATGTTAATAGCTCTCCTAGCTAATGATAAATGTATGATAATTTATTCGACGGGAAATGAAGCGCGCCCTGCAGACGAAGATGCTCACAGCTGAAGGCTTCAGCTCGCCCAGGTTCGGAGAGGATGCATTCACAACACAGCTCCTTTTTCCATGGCGGAAACAACTGAATGACAATGAGATGCCAAGGCAAGGGGAAAACAGAGATGGCACGGCAGGCTAGCAATGCCACGTGGGCCCACTTTTTCCTGGCACAAAATTCCCAGGCGCTGGAAACCAAACCCCAATAGCAATGCTATTTCCTCTTCCATTTGGCCACATAAGTTGCAGCAGCATCTCCAAAAGCAAGAGAGTTTACTGTGAACAGGAAAGATCGCACAGAGGAGATCTTGGCCCTTAAGCACAACTACATAGGAAGCTGCCTTGTGCTACACCCAATAGGGAAAGGCTGTGGGGTCCGTTATCATAATAATAATAATAATAATATTTTTTTATTTGTACCCCACCCATCTGGCCAGGTCTCCCCAGCCACTCTGGGCGGCCTCCAACAGATATTAAAATACATTAAAATATCACAGGTTAAAAACTTCCCTAAACAGGGCTGCCTTCAGGTATTATCTGAAGCTCAGATAGTTGTTTATCTCTTTGACCTCTGCTGGGAGGGCGTTCCACAGGGCGGGCGCCACTACCGAAAAGGCCCTCTGCCTGGTTCCCTGTAGCTTTGCTTCTCGCAGTGAGGGAACCGCCAGAAGGCCCTCAGCGCTGGATCTCAGTGTCCGGGCTGAGTGATGGGGGTGGAGACGCTCCTTCAGGTATACAGGACCGAGGCCGTTTAGGGCTTTAAAGGTCAGCACCAACACTTTGAATTGTGCTCGGAAACGTACTGGGAGCCAATGTAGTTCTCTCAGGACCGGTGTTATGTGGTCCCGACGGCCACTCCCAGTCACCAGTCTAGCTGTTGCATTCTGGATTAATTGCAGTTTCCGGGTCACCTTCAAAGGTAGCCCCACGTAGAGTGCATTGCAGTAGTCCAGGTGGCAACAGACAGCAGCAACTGAATCATGGCCTATCCATCACCTCTACTAAAAAACAACAGCCCAGCTCCATTTGGCTCCTCCTCTGTGTTGTTTCAATCCCAACTAAAAGAAAGGCTCTGTAACTTTAAGAAGGCATAGAATTTACTCTTTCCATCCCTCTCCCCACCCCATCTCTCTTTTCCTTTGTGTCCTGTCTTTTCAGTATAGAAGCTTAGAATTGTAGAGTTGGAAAGGACCCCAGGGTCATCTAGTCCAACCCCCCCATGCAGGAATATGTCTGGTGGCAGGGGTAAAAATGTTCTATTTATTTAATTTAGAGGCTGAGTTTTATCCAGAAAACAGCCTGCATGAAACAGGATTTGGCTTGCATAGGACATCTTTTGAGCATCAGTGGCCCACATGGACATATGGCTATTTCAGTGAAGCCAGATGGACAGAGGCAAGGCCTCCTATTGCCTCCAGGCCAGGCAGAGAACAGGATATCTATTTGCACATCACAAAAAGGGGAAGGACAAAGCCCAGATTGTTATGTGTTATAAATCAAGTATAGATGCAAATGTAGAAATAATTACTACCATTGAGGGGGAAATAGTAAGACCAAACTGGTGTCCAGTGGTGGCTGGTGCCTATTTAGACAGGTAGGATGGAATGGGGGAACACTCAGGCTAAGGAGGAGGAAGCTGGCACCCAGGGCTACCCCCCCTCCCCCAGAGTTGTTGTCAGTAAGAAGGCAGGCAGATGGGGGCTGGCTGAGGGTAGACTGAGGTTGGTGGGGCATTGCCCCATTGGCCCAAATGTAGCAGCTTCCACTGCCAATCACCCCAATGGGCTGTTCAGTGTGCTGTTCAGCTTGATGTTCAGGTGATAACGCTGATGGGAGGGCCTGCTCTTCTTTCTCAATGCTCTTCTCTCTTCAAACTGGACCTAGACTATGGTTGCTAGATTTTTTTTCAATGAATCCGGGGACAGGTTTTTGTGTGTGTCAGTAGTGGGGATGGTGAGGCAAAGGACCCTGGGCCCAAGCACACATGCATATTGTATAAAGGTGCAAAGCCCTTCTTTCGCACCCTGTGAAACATAAATGCACAGAGTTTTTTTTAAAAAACTGGGCAATGGCGCGCTGCCCACCCGTGACTCCCGGGCCTTCCCTGATCTCCTGCCCCCTTTGTTTTGACAGATCAGGGGAGGCTCAGGAGTCGCAGGCGAGCGGCCGTTGCCCAGGAGGGGTGCAAGGTGGGCAGTTTCTCTGCCAGGCAAGGTGCAAAGCCCTTCTTTTGCACCCTGTGAAACATAAATGCACAGAATTTTTTTTTAAAAAAAAACTGGGCAATGGCCACCCGCCCGCGACTCCTGAGCCTCCCCTGATCAGTCAAAGCAAAGGGGGAAGGAGATCTGTACCGCCGGACGTCCCCGGTTCCCCTTCAGCAGTGGTGGCAGCAGCAGTCTCAAGCAGCCTGGTAGCACAGTTGGCTCTGGCTGGCTTCAGGAGCTGCTTGCTGCTGTGGCACCCGCCATTTGTCCTCTCCAGAAGTCCCCATGTGATGTGTTGCGCACAAGGCACATCATATGGGGACTTCTGGAGAGGAAAAATGGTGGACGCCACAGCAGCGGGCAGCTCCTGAAGCCAGCCAGAGCCAACTGTGCTACCAGGTTGGCTCCGGGCTGCTGAGACTGCCACTGCCACGTTTCCCGGGGACAGATTTGCAAATCCGGGGACTGTCCTTGGGAACCGGGGACTTCTGGTAACCCTAACTAGACCAGACAGCCTTTGAAACAGAAGACTGTGTAAAGTAGGACTCATGTCCACCCTAGTGTTTATGGCCTGAAATCTGGGAAAGGTAATGCCCGGTATGGCCAGCTGCTCTTTGTGAGGTTGTTCTGCAGTCATAACCATTCACTGACCTGACCTCTCTTCCTCCTGCTCCTCCTCCTCGGCCAGTTTTTGAATTTATTGTTACGAGGAGTATGGCTCAGCACAAGGGGAAACAGAGACAAGCTGTTTTTTTAAAAAGACGGCTATGATCATAGAAAAAACTCCCGTCCAGGCAGGGGAGATGGACATGTTGACCTGGCAGGTCTTTATTCTCTGGCTTTTGTGAAGCTTCAGTGCAGAGTCCCTTGGGGAGCTTTTCATGCTGAAGTCAAACATGCAAAAGGCAAATCCGTTTCAACGTGGCTTCACTTGGTTGCTGAGTGCATTTCTGAGTTCTCTGTTGAGAATTGTGCAACTATTTCTTTCAACAGACACACAGACACACTTCTGCTTCAACCAGGTTCTGCAAGACACAGGATCCTTGAGGGCTGAGAGGGTACTAGCACCACTGTTTCTATTCCACTGCAGTTTGGTTTCCACCAAAAACTACGTTATTCATCTCACTGTCTGCTGTGGCAAAATTAAGTACCTTACTTAATTCACATGATTAATTGTGTAAATTGCATGGTCATTACATTATTCCAACCCATTCATTTTGTCAGTTTTCATTTCTTAGTACAGAAAGTATTGATCTGATGTGTAGAGATTTTTTTCCTATTCTGATTAGTTGAAGAGTGTTCTAGAAGGTTTATTTCTATGTGAGAGAAACAGGAAGGAGGTTTCTGATGTTTTGGCTATTTCTTCTGGGAAGCTGAGTAGAGCTGGTTTAAACTGGTTCTGTTATGTTTCTGTCAAGGTCGTACTGACTATAATGGTCAGGCCAGGAGGAGCCTGGGTCTCACTCACTCACTTTCTCTTTCTATCTCTTTGTTCTAGTGTTCCGTTCTGCATGCTTATTGTTAAGGTTTAAGTCTTATTATAAGTTATTTTAAGTGTAAGTTTTCTTGTAAGTGCTGCAACTGGATTTCTTATGGACTGTGCCAATCCTGAACGTACTGAATTTGTGACCATTATGCTCATTTGCCTTCAGTATCAGCAAAGCTCTGCTGGATGAAGTACAATTGCCTCTGGTCTATTTTGGGGGAACTCTGCTAAGTTTCAGCAGTTTTTTCCTGCACCCCCCTTCCATGGGTGACACGTTTAACTGTAGAGGAAACACAATGCAAACAGATAGACAGCACAATCAATTTATCATGGTACTCCCTCCCACAGGAGGCAGAGACAGCCACCAACTTAGCTGGCTTTAGAAGAGGATTGGAGAAATCCAAATACTTACCATGTTGGCTATGCTCAGCTTCCACTATAAGGGTAAAGGTAAAGGGACCCCTGACCATTAGGTTCAGTCGCGGACGACTCTGGGGTTGCGGCGCTCATCTCGCTTTAGTGGCCGAGGGAGCCGGCGTACAGCTTCCGGGTCATGTGGCCAGCATGACTAAGCCACTTCTGACGAACCAGAGCAGCTCACGGAAATGCTGTTTACCTTCCCGCTGGAGCAGTACCTATTTATCTACTTGCACTTTGACGTGCTTTCGAACTGCTAGGTTGGCAGGAGCTGGGACCGAGCAACAGGAGTTCACCCCGTCGTGGGGATTGAAACCGCCGACCTTCTGATCGGCAAGCCCTAGGCTCTGTGGTTTAGACCACAGCGCCACTTGTCCCCCAGCTTCCACTGTGGGAGGCGGAAATGCTTCTGAATACCAGTTGCTGGAAGCCACAGGAGGGGAGAGGGCTCTTGTGCTCGGATCCTGCCTGTGCATTTCCCACAGCTCTCTGGCCACTCTGATGACAAGATGCTTGACTAGATGGCCCACTGGGCTGATCCAGAAGGTTCTTCTTAGGTTCTTCATTATGTGTCACTTGTTGGCAGGAAAGCAACAAGAAAGAATCAGAATTGTAGAATGGGAAGGGACCCTGAGGGTCATCTAGTCCAACCCCCAATCATATTCCCTGCATTCATTTCGGTCCCAGACATGGGATGCATAAGGAATCAGCAATATCTAACCTCATTTCCATTGGAATCCTCTGACATCCGTAGCCCAGCCCCACCACCTTTATTTTAATTTTTAATGCATATTTGATTATATTTGTGAACCACATAAGACATCTGAAAGCAATTCCACAGTAAAGAGAATCTCACATCCAATACGGCGCAACCTAGCGTAAAGATCGCCACTTAAAAGGCTTGTTCAAGCACTAAAAAGACTGAGACTGTGGCAGTCTGATGCATAATGGGAGAGCATTTAAAAGCATATCTTGGTGAACTGTGTCTTAAACCTTTCTGTGCCTCCCCAATTCTACCTTATCCCCCACCAGCCTTTCTGTCTCTCCTCAAGCCAGTTTTACTTCCAACTTTGGAATCTGGGTGGAGGAAAAGCAGGTATGGCTGCTGCAACCCCCTCCCTCTCTCCTGCCCAGTGATTCACCCAAAAAAGTATCATTGCATTTGCCTCCCAAGGAAAACTCAGGATTTTGAACCCTTGTATTTCCCCAGCACTGACATGTAATCCTACTCTCACATTCTTGCTTAATGGGCCTTATTGTTCAGTGCTCAAAAAGACCACATGCTAAGATAGAAAGATGCTGCGGGAACATCTGGCAAAATAAAAGAACAAGTCCTATGGTGAAAAATGGTCGATGAGACTTTTTTTTTGCAGCCTGCAGATCTCTTATTCAACCTCATTTGAACACCAAGCCCCCCCCCCACCCCGAGCTTTGCTGTTCTATAATAAGTCACGATTCATATTGCTAAAGCTCTCCTCCTGTGGATCACATTTGCAGAAGATTTTACCGAAAGGTTTAATTCATCATCTGCCTACTCTCCACTACCGTTGCCCCCACTCCAGGCACCAGGCAAAAGCAGCTGCTGAATATAGACCCCTGGGCGCTTGTTCTCAACAAGCCAAGCAGCTTAAAAGAACTGCAAGGGAGAGGAGACTTAGACTTCTTCAGGCTAATGTACAAAACACACAAGAGCACATGATCCTGCAAATCTAGAGAAGTTATCTTATTCCATTCCATCTATTTCCATAGGAGACAACTAGCTGGATTCATCCTAGTGCAGGAATGTCCAACAGGTAGATCATGATTTACCGGTACATCATTGGACGTCTGCGGTAGATCACTGGTAGGTCATTGGCTCCCCCTAAAGAACAACTGTGGCTCAACATTTTACCTCCTCCCTGAAAAAACTCAACAACTTTGACCTGAACCCCCCAAAATTGGGAAGATCCATAGCTGTCAACCTTTCCTTTTTCTTGCGAGAAATCCTATTCGGAATAAGGGAATTTCCCGCAAAAAAGGGGGAAAGTTGACAGCTATGGGTAGATCACTGCCAGTTTTTAACTTTGTGAGTAGATCACAGTCTCTTGGGAGTTAGCCACCCCTGTCCTAGTGCAACATCCTGTTGTCAGCAATGGTCAGGGAGATGTTTCCAGAAGTGCATAAGCAAGGAAAGAAGGTAACAGCCCTCCTGCACCACCACCAGTTCCTAGTGTCCCATCAACTGCACCCAAACTGCCTCTAAACACAAAGGTCCCATTTAGCTACCAATGCAATTAGCCAGCAACAAGCTGATTTACAATTAGCTGAGTTACAGTCCATACATGTGGCTCCCAGTAGGCCTCCTCTCCTGGCACTGAACAGACCTGATGTCAGGGTTGCACCAGGTGAGCAGGAGTGGTGGCAAGCCCCCCTAGGCGAAGCGACAACCACGGAAGAGTCCAGAGAAATGGAGGGATTCTTACCTGAAGAAGACTGGTGGCAACACTCCTCAGAAGAGGAAAAAGCAGATGGGGAAGAGGGAAGGCCAGAACAGGAGGAGGAAGAAGTTGAGCCAGAATCAGGCCCTTGTGAGGAGTGGAGCCGGAGGGCCCCCTCCCCTCCTCCCATCTCAGCTGTAGAGCTGAGAACCAGAGGGAGCAATTGGAGGCAGTTGCAGCTCATAAAAGGCGTGGTGATGAGCTGGCTACTTAAGGAAGGCCGGCTGCTTCCCTCACCAGCACCTGCAACTGCTGTGCTGAAGCACGTAGTTGTGCCTGCTCATCCTGTTCCTGGTTCCTGTGTTTCTGACTTCGGCTTCCTGACTCCTGGCTTCCTCCTGACCTTGGCTTTGTGACTTCGGCTTCTGACTCCTGGCTTCCTCCTGACCTTGGCTTCGTGACTTCGGCTTTCTGACTCCTGGCTTAATCCTGACCTCGGCTTCCTGACTTCTGGCTTGAACTGACTTTGGCTGGCTTCTGACCCGGACTGTTTAACCTCGGCTTTATCAGACTGACTGCTGCTCTTCAGCGCGCCAACTTGTGAGCGTCCTAACACCTGCTTAAGTACAGCAAGGAACCTATATGCATTCAATCCATCCTGAGACCTCCGAGTATAGGGCAGTATAGAAATTAAATAAATCAACAACAACAACAACAACCATGCAATAGAGAGCTATTCCATGTGAAGAAGTACTTTCTTCTTCCTCAAGCTATGCTAAAGCAAAACATACAACATGATGTATAGAGATCAACAGAGCTGAATAATTTCCCATTATTCCACAGAAAGCCTAGGGTAAGTCCCCACCCCCAAAAAGAGAAATTTCTTGTTTTTCACCTTGCAAATCTGCTAGGAGAAAGGCAGTGTCTAAGGACAAGGGTTCACTATATGAATGCAGAAGCAAGAAGACTCCAGAATTACATTGTTGCTACAAAATATTAACAAACTCATTAAACGAGTCGTGAATAAATCTATCCTGATTGATTTCAAATTCCACCCCAAAGGAAAAAGTTGGAGGGAAAAGGGGGGGGGGAATGAAACCTGGTGGAAAAATAAGAAAAATCTACCTCTTCCTTGAGTCACCCTGGAACTTGTCTACAAAGGATCTAGGACAAACATAATAAATGATTAGTAGGATATTTTATTAAGTCCAATGTGCAGTTTACAGCTCTGGGAGTGTCAGGAACCAGTTGCATCTGCCCCATGTGGTGGGCCGCTGAATTTGAGGTGGAAGCTTCTCAGTGAAATACCTTTGGTCTCTGGATTGACTCCACCTGCCCCCAGGGCGGCCAATGGATCTTCCTGGACAGGAAAGAGTGTAAAGGTCTTCCTGTTCTAGCTGAGCCTTGCTTAAGGCACAAAGACTTCCTGAGTTCTGGTATGTTCCTACATCCAGGGTTGTTCTCTGGCTCAAGCTACAGTGGTACCTTGGTTCTGAAACTTAATCCATTCCGGAAGTCCGTTCCAAAACCAAAACGTTCCAAAACCAAGACGCGCTTTCCCATAGAAAGTAATGCAAATGGATTAATCCATTCCAGACTTTTAAAAACAAGCCTGTGGCAAGGCTACCTGAAGAAAGCATATTATTGTACCTGTACCTCATACTTTTATGCCTTATTACTGAAACTAACTCTCTATGCTTTAAAATAAGGGCTTTGTTTAAGAAATCAAGATGCTGTGTCTCACTGTGCCTTATTGCTGCATTAGCAGAACATGTATATATTTAGCCATGTTTTCAGTCTGGAAGGAAAGACGTCCATCATGCCACACAGGATGTCTGGAGGGAAGGGGTTTTTTTGCTTAGTGTGTCAGAAGGGGATTTTTGGCTTGGTTTGATTATATCATCGGAATGCCTAATATGGTCAATGTAACTTAAAATTAAGAAAAGATAAGTAATCTTTAAAAGGACAAAAGGAAGGGCGATGTCAATGCTTATTGGTTTAATTTTGCTACAATGTATGAATATGTAATATCTGAAGAGATCTATAAAACCTCTGGACACCATTGTTTTGAGGTCCAGATTTTTGGAGGTTACTCACTGGACCTTATTGCTCAGCAATAAAAACTTACTCTCAATTTCTCTGAAAACTGTGTTTTAGTAATTATTCTAAGAACTAAGGTTCCCATTCTCATGCAACAAGCCCTAAAACAGCAATTTAGCATGAATTTTCCTATCCAATGAGAACATTGATCCATAAAATAAAAGCAATAGGTTTTAAGTACGCTTCAGGTTAAGAACGGACCTCCGGAACAAATTAAGTACTTAACCCGAGGTACCACTGTACTGTACTATAAAATAAATAAGACTGTATAGTAGATGATAAAAATTAAAATTATTATTTTTTCCTTACCTACACTGATGATAGTCATGGTTTGGATGGGGGGCTTTTATTCATTTCCACAGTCACACAATCAATCAATCAGTAGCTGAACTGGGTTCCACACAGTCACAAAAGCAAATTAACTGAAACAAATTAACTCAAAAACAAAAGCGCAAAATAAATAGCAAAAACAAAAGCGCCAAACTTAATCTGTTTCGGAAGTTCATTTGACTTCCAAAATGTTCGGAAACCAGGTGCCCCAGAAACAATAGCCAACAGCTGCATCAGACGTTTGGCTTCCGAAAAACGTTCAAAAACTGGAACACTTATTTCCAGGTTTTCGGTGTTTGGGAACCAAGGCATTTGATTACCAAGGCGTTTGAGAACCAAGGTACCACTGTACTAGATTCCTCCTTGATCTCGCCTCCTATTCGCCCCATCTTTGGGCCAGCCATAGCACTCTAATTAAACCAACACACTGCCTCTTGCAAGAGACCTGGCATGACCTGGAAGGAGCCATCACAGATCACAGGGGTTTGCTAAATGTTGACTTGATTGTCTTATGGGCTAATTCACACCTGGCATATTGGTACAGCCCAGTCCTATTTAAATTCTGAAACTTCCCATGTATAGAAGTCTAAAGTAGGAAATTCATCTTGGGAACTAAAAGACAATTAGCACAGTGTTCATACTTAGCTGATTAAAAAATATGCTCAGGATGTGTTAAGGTGAGTGGAGATAAAAAATTCCTGGTGGGTTTTCTACAAGGTCAGACTGCTAAAAGCCAAACCAAGTTGAGTTTTCATATTAAAACAAATGAGAGGCATGTTGAGATCAGTGTTCTCTTCCCCCCCCTCTCTCCCTCCCCCCCCCTCTCTCTCTCTCCTTCCTTCCATCCTCATCCTGGAGCCACCACATAGCATGACTGGGTCAATGCTGGAGTCCTTGGCAACCACATTTGCCACTGACATCTTTCTTTTCTCAAAATTCAGTGTTCTTGGAAATACCTACAATTGAAAATGCCTAGGGCTGTGTCTGAAGACAGTTCGGAAACTTCAGCTGGTGCAGAATTTAGCAGCCAGGTTACTCACTGGGGCAAGACAGTTTGAGCATACTGCACCAATCCTGGTCTGACTGCACTGGCTACCGATTAGTTTCCGGGCCCAATTCAAAGTGCTGGTTTAGGCCCTATAAAGCCTTAAATGGCTCAGGACCGCAATACCTCAAGGACCTCCTTACCCAATATAAACCAACCCAGGTACTACAATTATCATCTGAGGTCCTTTGTGTACCTCCTTCCAGAGGGTGGCAACATGAGAATGGGCCTTATCTGTGGTGGCTCCCAGTTTGTGGAATGCTCTTCCCAGAGAGGCTTGCCTGGCATCTTCATTACACACTTTCAGGCGCCTTGGGCTGATTTAACATTCTATGGCCTTTTAAATGTGTTTATAGGAGGGGTGGGTGTTATTGGTTTGTTTTTGTTTTAATATGTATTTCGTGTTCTCATTTTGTATTTTTATGTTGTGAACCATTCTGTGATCTTTGGATGAAGGGCAGTGTACAAATTTAAATAATAATAATAATAATAATAATAATAATAATAATAATAAGTGAATAATTATAAGTGGAATGCAATATGGGCAACTAAAACCTATAAATCAACATCTGCTTATTTAAGAGAGAATGTTCCCAAAAAATTCAGCACAGTTGGCACTGTACTCTGTGCAGTTTCCTCATATATATTATTTTCATTAAATTTGTATATCGCCCTTCATCCGTAGTTCTCAGGGCAGTTCACAGCATAAAAATGCAAGATAAAACACAAAATATACAACAAAAACAAAACAAAACAATAAACGCCCCCCCCATCTCCTCCCACAAACACATTTAAAAGGATATAGGCTTGCCAATCAGAAGGTCGGCAGTTCGAATCCCTGCGACGGGGTGAGCTCCCGTTGCTCGGTCCCTGCTCCTGCCAACCTAGCAGTACGAAAGCACGTCAAAGCAGAGGCGTAGCAACGGGGGGGGCGGGGGGGCCGCCCCGAGTTCCACCCCAGAGGGGGGTGACACTTTAAAAAAATATATATATATTTTTTTTTAATTTTAACTTCATTGAAAAAAAGAGATAATAGACACACACACAACCCCCCACACCTCACAAAGTGGCACCATCAGAGGGGGGTGACACTTTTTAATTTTTTTAATTTTTTTTTTAATTTTTATCATTTTTTATTATTTTTTATTATTTTAACTTTATTGAAAAAAAAGAGATAATAGACACACACACACACACAAAACCCCCACACCTCGCAAAGTGGCGCCATCAGAGGGGGGTGACACTTTTTAAAAATTTTTAATTTTTTTTTTTAAATTAAAGTGGTGGGGGGGGGGTGACAAAAAAAAAATTCCGCCCCTGGGTACCACCTGGGCTTGCTACGCCTCTGCGTCAAAGTGCAAGTAGATAAATAGGTACCGCTCCGGCGGGAAGGTAAACGGTGTTTCCGTGTGCTGCTCTGGTTCGCCAGAAGCAGCTTAGTCATGCTGGCCACATGACCCAGAAGCTGTACCCTGGCTCCCTCGGCCAATAAAGCGAGATGAGTGCCGCAACCCCAGAGTCGTCCGCAACTGGATCTAATGGTCAGGGGTCCCTTTACCTTTACCTTTACCTTTACCTAGGATGTGAGTCAGCCCAAGGTCTGGTTGAAGAGGAATGTTTTCACCTGGCACTGAAAGGCAAACCTTCCTTCACACCCCAACTCCTTTTCTCCATCTCTCTTTTCCTCAAGCCTCATCCCATCCCTCATTTGGATTTGTCTTTCTCTATTTTCTCTATTCTACCTGATCACTTGCACCTCAAGCAGCCACCAATGCAAGATTTCAACCTTAGCCAAACCGGCCAACTTCCCCTTCCCTCACAGAAGCTGGACTATAAATTCGCTGAGCAACTGAACACCCTGTGCCTTCTCATCAGCAAAGAGAGGCGTCATGAACACCAGTGCAAGAATCTTAGCCTGCTGTTTCCCTCTCCTCTTTCTCGTCTTCCACTAAATTGCCTGTAACGTCGTATTACTCCCGGCTACATTTTGTCCCATTCGTCGTAAGCAAATAAAACATAAAATGGTCTCTTGACACCTGAAAATGAGAACGTCAAGTCGGAATTTACAGTTCAGCAAGACGGCAGACCTCCAAAAGCTTTTTTTAAAAAAAGCTAATTTAATGCATCTGTCATCTACAATTACATAGGAAAATGTAATCCAAAAACATAAACTCCCCCCACCCTAGAAGTAAAAAAAGAGAGGAGGGTTGCCCAACTTCAGAATTTAGTGGCTGCCTCCCAAGGATATTAACCTCTACAAGGCTTTTTATGGACCCATAAAAATTTGATCATTCAGTGGGCTTCAAGTTCCCATGCTTTTTTCATCTCATAAACTGCTTAAAGTGGATTCTCATGCATAAAACACTACAATGAGCCGTCATGTGTGTGGTCTACAAGGCTGCGGATGTCCCTACTGCATATTTCTCAGCCACCACCAAGAAAAACGTTGTTCGTTTTGAAGGAATAGGCTTATGTGGAAACAAATGGAAGTCATTTCCCAGCCCGAGAGTTGCATTTCTTCATGAGCAATCTTCCGGGGCCAGTAACAAAAGTGGATGGGGGCACTGGATTTGACCATAGGGCTACATTCCAGCAATGCAAAAGCCTCAGGTTTCTAGATGAACACACAAACACTTCTCCATCCGGACAAGGAGTTTGAGGAAACTATCACTGTATGAGTAAACATTCCAGACAGGTAAAATCATTCAAGGAGGGCATGGGGCCAATGAGGAGGATCACCTGGGAAGATCACCACAAGGGCCACATTCAGCCCCCAGGCCTGAGTTTCCCCATCCCTGAGCTAAGGATAAGCCTTCATTAACCTGGTGCCCCCTGGATGTTGTTGGGCTCCAGCTCCTGCCATCACCCATGACCACTGGCTGTGCTAGCTGGGCTTGATGGAAGTCGTAGGATGCTACATCTGGAGCATTGTAGGTTGACAAAGACTGCACTGAAGCCTCTGGCATAGTGAGAGCAAAATAAAGTCTCTGGCTTCTCAGTACGGTATATCGGATGTCATGGACTCTCTGGATATAAAAGAGTGGTGGGAGGCACTGTTCGCAGGATTGTCCTACTCTTGTGTAGGACCCTGGCAGAGACACATGCCCGGCTGGCATGTTCTCTCCCTCCTGGTCGCTCAGGAGCTTCAAAAGCTTTCTTCTGCCCAAACATCACAGCGACTGATACCAAGAAGCATCAGCACACTTAGGGGTCAGCAGAGTCTTCGCAGCATGCGTAAACAGACCTCAGCAACTCAGCGTTTTGGCTAATCTACTTTATTTACATATAAACACACACGGAGCACTGCAACATGGCTCCCTCTCTCTCTAGCATCAGACAGCAAAGAGAAAGAACAAAGGACAATAGTCCCACTTCACGGAACACAGTAACACAAACATCCTGTCTCCGTCACTTCCCACTTTGTGGAATGTAAATACACACCGTCATGTGATAGATAACAAACCCATGACTGTAGACACAGGGAATGAATCTCCAACAGGCACCAGCTAAGGAACCCCCAAGGGAAGAAGGCTCAGAGCCTGGGGACTGGTGATGGGACAATGATGAGTGGTCAGAGGGAAAAGACTGGGAGAAGGAAGTTTCAGAAGCTGAAGAGGGACAGGATTTAGTGAGCTGGAAGAGGCTGTGGCAGAGAGCAGACCTGAAGCAGAAGCAGAAGAGGAGGCTGGAGAGGAGTGGGGCCTAGAGGCAGAGATCAGGCTGGCTGCTGAAGAAGCCAGGGGGTTCTCCCAATCCTGCTGTGATCAGCGTCCCTCCCCACCGGTCTCCCAGAAACAAAAGAGATATGAAGGACAGAGAAAGGACAGATGCAATGATGGAGTCTCTGAATGCTTGGGAAAGACCCAGGGGAGGAGGAGCCTTAGGGAGTTGTAGGAAGGAGGGGACCTTCAGTCGTTGCAACTGCCTCATTGAGCCAAGATCTACTGGGAAGAGTTGCTGTGCTCACTAGGCCTGGTCTCTTAAGCTGTGTGTTTCTTTGAATAAAGAGTTCACTGATGTTGTGTGAGTTATTACTGAGCTGCTTCTGGCACCTGCCCCTGACATCAGAGGTTTTTCAAGCACTGGAGACTAGACTTTGCATAACCCGGGGACATACCCCAGGCCTGGTCTTGCATATTCCAAGCTCTGGAGCACAGCAAGCAATACTATTTGCCCCTTAGCACCCCACAGGCCCTGGAGGAAACGCATAGAAAAACTCAGATACATGCTGATCTCTCCATTCTCAGACACTGTACTTGAAAAACATAGTCACATGATACATCCATACGTACTCTACAAATTAACACAAACTCAAAAATTAGCTGACGAAGACATCCATATCGAAACAGGGCCCTGTCCTGGTTGCTTTTCCTGAATCGACTCTTCACTCCGGCTTTACTTATGAAACGATCCTTTTGAAGACGGACTGATATACATTTATTGTTACTTGAAATCTCTCATGTTCTTATACTGTAACGAATTATTATTTACACATACTACTGTGAATTTGAAGTTGTATTTTTCATTTGAAGCCACACATATTATTGTGAACTTGAAACTGTTTTTCTTATTTGAATTGACATTCTCTGCCTAAGATTGCAATTCTTACCAGAATACATACTTTTATTTAACTGTAACTCACGAGTAGGAATTATTCCTAGTATTGAAATTTCTGGCCAGAGCTCTTGGGGTGTATTTCCTGGAGGAAACCAAGCAAGGCCTTACATAGCCTGGAGGGAGATGTCGGCATATGGCACTCACTGGTCAAGTCACAGGAGACAGAGAGGACCTAACTCCTTTATTTTGTGACAGCCCATTTGGCTACTGTTTCTGAAGGCCACAGCAGAATGGAAGATATGATTTTGCTAAAATAGGAGAGGGTGTTGGAAGGGGTTAATTTGGTCAGGTCCGCACCTACATTCCGCCTGTAATTTACATGCTGGTTGTGAAAGCCCTCACTTTACATAATGTGGGGTTTCTGGCCTGATGAAGAGGCAGCTATATCCAGTGCTGGCTGGTGTGCATTGGAAGTGATAGGGCAGGTAGCAGGGAGACCAACAGTAGGCAGATGAGGGATGGCTGAGGGCAGATTGAGGAGTGATGGGGAGACTTCCCCGTTTACCCAAACAGATCAACCTGCCCTGGCAAAATCTCCTTCTCTCTCCTTGTTCCTCAAAGGCCTTGAAACCTGCACATAGGATGAGTAACTGAAATAATCACACATCTGATTCCTGTTCACCCATGCCTCCCCTGTCTCCTCCCATGTCAAACTTCAGGGCAGGGACCTGTACTCTGTTAAGCACCACTGACACTGTAGAATTGTAGAGTTGGAAGAGATTCTGAGTTCAACCCCCTTGAATGCAGGGATATCAACTAGAGCAGGCATAGGCAAACTCGGCCCTCCAGATGTTTTGGGACTACAACTCCCATCATCCCTAGCTAACAGGACCAGTGTTCAGGGATGATGGGAGCTGTAGTCCCAAAACATCTGGAGGGCTGAGTTTGCCTATGCCTGAGCTAGAGCATACGCACATGACATGTTGGCTATCCAATCTTTGCTTAAAAACCTCCCACTTCTTGTGCAAGTGTGTTCAGCTGTCAAGCAGCTCTTGCTGTCATAAACGTCTTCCTGATGTTTAGTTGGAATCTCCTTTCTTGTAACTTGAAGCCAATAGTTTGGGTCCTACCCTTTGGAGCAGAAAAAACCCAAGCTTGTTCCATCTTCCATGTGTCAGCCTTTGAGATATTTGAAGACATCGTTCTGTCCTTCTCTCTCGATTCTCTTGCAGACACAACCTTCACATTCCAGCCTTCACTTGCCCAGACCTCCTCTCACACACATTTCAATTTTTATTCTATTATTTCTATAATTTCTCTGACAGCCTTTTTCTAGGAATCCGCATTTCGCTCTGGATGCCAAGCAAAAGGCAAGCAGCAGTAGCCCATTCAAATCTGGTTCCGAATTAACCCTGGAGACAGTCCATCATCTGCTGTTAAAGAAGACAAAAAGAGAGACCTTGGCACCTATTCAACTCAGGACATCTTAAGCTATGAGACATTTGGCTTGCATTTGGCTGCCCCCCCCCCCAAGAGACAGACATACAGCACCTTAGCCGATGTTTCCCTCTGGTTAGCCCAGCTGTCCAAACCGATGGACGCTTGACAATGGATGGGTTATCAGCGATCCCTCAGCCTTTGGGGAATAAATCTATGTCGAGATGCAATTTGTGCTAACCCAGGGGCAGCGGCTGCAGAGGTCACGCTGCCATGTGGGAGTGCTGGCCTGCCAAGGAACTTCAATCAGAGACCATGTCACTGAGATGGCAAATGCAGTTCTCCATCTCTCTCTCTCTCTCTCTCTCTCTCTCTCTCACACACACACACACACACACACACACACACACACACACACACAGATTTTGAAGAAAAGATTTTTACATGCTAGCAAAAGGGTCCAATGTTATGAATGGCATTTTGTATGAAGCGGGGGCTTGTACATTGCAAGGAAGATTGGGTCAGGGTGTAATACATCTCTGCACAGCATACAGAGTTGAGGAAGGGTCGTAACCATAACACCAGGGGCGTAGCAAGGGGGCGGGCCGCCCCGGGTTCCACCCCAGAGGGGGGTGACACTTAATTTTTTTAAAAAAAAATTTTTTAACTTCATTGAAAAAAAGAGATAATAGACACACACACACACACAACCCCCCACACCTCACAAAGTGGCACCATCAGAGGGGGGTGACACTTTTTAATTTTTTTAATTTTTTTTAATTTTTATTATTTTTTATTTTAACTTTATTGAAAAAAAAGAGATAATAGACACACACACACACACACACACACACAAAACCCCCACACCTCACAAAGTGGCACCATCAGAGGGGGGGTGACACTTTATTTTTATTTTTTTTTTATTTTTTTACATTTTTATTATTTATTATTTATATTTTATTTTAACTTTATTGAAAAAAAGATAATAGACACACACACACACAACCCCCACACCTCGCAAAGTGGCACCATCAGAGGGGGGGGACACTTTTTAATTTTTTTAAATTTTTTTAAAATTAAAGTGGTGGGGGTGACAAAAAAAATCCGCCCCGGGTACCACCTGGGCTTGCTACGCCTCTGCATAACACAATGGCTGAAGAAGGGCTGTATCTCAGTGACAGCTCCCAGGACATTGCTGATGGTGCTGTCCACCCACTGCTTCTTCCATCTACGTTCAATTGATCTAGCACAGGGTGCCTATTTTTAACATGTCAAGAAAGAAAATAAGAAACCGTGGCAGGTCTACCAATAACAATGATGAATGCTTTTGCTAGTGTTTCTATAAAAAGTGCACCACGAACATAGGCGTCACAAATGCTTGTACATTTGGCCACTGTGAGCAGCTTTCAGTGTTGCTTCAAGAGGTATAAACTTCAAGACACAAACCTTCTATCCTCACCCCTGTTCAACTTGAACACCGCTGGCACTGCCTACGTCCAAAAGCTGCAGGGAACAACAACATTTAAATAGCACTTTTGCACCTGAGCAGCTTTGGGGATAGAATCATAGAATCATAGAGTTGGAAGAGACCACAAGGGCCATCCAGTCCAACCCCCTGCCAAGCAGGAAACACCATCAAAGCATTCCTGACAGGTGGCTGTCAAGCCTCTGCTTAAAGACCTCCAAAGAAGGAGACTCCACCACACTCCTTGGCAGCAAATTCCACTGTCGAACAGCTCTTACTGTCAGGAAGTTCTTTCTAATGTTTAGGTGGAATCTTCTTTCTTGTAGTTTGAATCCATTGCTCCGTGTCTGCTTCTCTGAAGCAGCAGAAAACAACCTTTCTCCCTCCTCTATATGACATCCTTTTATATATTTGAACATGGCTATCATATCACCCCTTAACCTTCTCTTCTCCAGGCTAAACATACCCAGCTCCCTAAGTCGTTCCTCATAAGGCATCGTTTCCAGGCCTTTGACCATTTTGGTTGCCCTCCTCTGGACACGTTCCAGCTTGTCAGTATCCTTCTTGAACTGTGGTGCCCAGAACTGGACACAGTATTCCAGGTGAGGTCTGACCAGAGCGGAATACAGTGGTACTATTACTTCCCTTGATCTAGATGCTATACTCCTATTGATGCAGCCCAGAACTGCATTGGCCTTTTTAGCTGCTGCATCACACTGTTGACTCATGTCAAGTTTGTGGTCTACCAAGACTCCTAGATCCTTTTCACATGTACTGCTCTCAAGCCAGGTGTCAACCATCCTGTATTTGTGCCTTTCAATTTTTTTTGCCCAAGTGTAGAACTTTACATTGCTCCCTGTTAAAATTCAGGGATTGGCCCAGCTGGGGCCTTACACCCTGTTCTCACAGTGGCCAACCAGATAGATGCCTCTTCTGGGAAGCCTCCAAGCAGGACCAGAGGGTAACAGCACTATCCTCATCTTTGATTCCTAGCAACTGGCATTCCAAGGCATGCTGGCTCCAAAGGTGATCTGTGTTTCCTTTGAAGCAGGTCTGTTCCATTCAGAGATGCACACCAGAAGCATACAAAATGTCACCCTTGAGTGTTCCCCTCTGAGCCAGTAACAGGCAAACAACTGCCAGGCAGTGGGTATCTCTGTATTATTTGGACACCTGGATTTCTGGTTTGTCTAAAGTGGCTTCCTCCTCATTAAGGGGGTTACTTTGTGTGTGTTTTAAAAGAAACTAAAGTTATCCAGAGGGTGCTGTGGTCTAAACTGAATCCCCACGATGGGGTGAGCTCCCATTGCTCAGTCCCAGCTCCTGCCAATCTAGCAGTTCAAAAGCACACCAAAAATGCAAGTAGATAAATAGGTACCACTCCGGCGGGAAGGTAAACAGCGTTTTCGTGCACTGCTCTGGTTTCACCAGAAACGTCTTAGTCATGTTGGCCACATGATCTGGAAAAACTGTCTGCGGACAACGTCGGCTCCCTCGGCCTGAAAGTGAGATGAGCGCCGCAACCCCAGAGTCATCTGCGACTGGACTTAACTGTCAGGGGTCCTTTACCTTTACCTTTTAAAGTTATCCAAAGTTCTGATTTACAGACAGACAACCCTACACACACACACACACACACACACACACACACACACACACACACACACACACCAGGAAGCAGGACAGGGAGGAAGCAATCCAATCTCTTTTTAAAAGCTTGCTCAAACACATTTTAGAACATTTGTAATCCATGCAAAGGACTGGAAATGCTCTCCTGCTGATCCCCCAGTAGACTCTAATTAGACAGAGAGCTTTTCTTTTCCATTTAATTTAGGGGAGCAGGGAGGATTTCTGAAATCCCAGTCTAATCAAAAGCAACTTCTACAGCCCCTTGGAGACTTCTCTTTCTTCAGAGTTACAAAATGCAAGACAAGATGATGTGTATATTGCCAGAGAAATGTCACCGAGCTCCTTGAAGTCCTGGCTTGGAATATTAGCCTCAGCAATGAGAAACTCTCACCCAGTGCTGGATTGGGTTGTCATCAGTCTGTCTCATGAGACAATAGAGGAGTGCGCCTTTCGAGGTGAAGTCAAACTGTTCAAAGGTTACAGCACCTGCTGTGGCTGTAGATTCCGATGCGGGAGAGACATGTTTTGTTGCAGCTGGGGCAGATGAAGATGTCCAGTTGTACTGCTGTAGGTGTACCAGGGTGTTTCTTCTCTCTGCACTCCTTCCAGTGGTCATTCCTCCTCTGGTCACTGCTATGGATGAACAGGTTGATGTTGCCAGCCTTCAGTTGTCACATTTGCAGACATCTTTGTAATGTAGAGTTGGTCTGCCAATGGGTCTGGTGCCTGAAGTCAGCTCCCCATAGAGCAAGCCTTGGGGACCCCGCCATCTTCCATTCTGTGGACATGATCAAAGCAGTGTAGACATTTCTGAGAAAAGAGTGTGAACAGTCAGGGCCAGAAGCAATGGGAGGGGTGACGTCACGCGTGTGACATCGTGACTGTGTGACGTTGTGCATTGCGCCTCCCTCCCTAAGCCAGGCAGAAGCTTCCTGGGCTTTGGGAAGGAGGTGTCAGGCTTTAATACTTTAATACTCTAATTTACTGGGAACATTTAGAGGACTAGCATAGTACCTCTAGTCCACTGACCACATGCCACTGGTGCGAACAAGTTGGGAATGTGGGTTTGGGAGAGCACGTCTTTGCTTGAGACTCTGTCCTGCCATGTGATGCCCAAAATCTTTCTGACACAGCGCATGTGGAAGGCATTGAGGCGTCACTCCTGGCGGGTATAAGTTGCCCAGGACTCAATTCCATTAAGCAGATTGCTCAACATGCAAACCTGGTAGACCTTCGTCTTGGCATTGGACATTAGCATCACATTCCCCCATACCCTTTTGGAGAGGCGAGTCATTGCCTGTCAAGGAGCTGTCCACGAGCCAGGCGATCCACTGGGCAGGCACACACATAACTTTTTATTAGCAGAAAAACAACCCTAGGACCCTCGTACCTAAGGGACCGCCTCTCCTGGTATGCCCCGTGTAGGACCTTAAGGTCCTCAAATAATAACATTTTGTAGGTCCCGAGCCACAAGGATGCTAGGCTGGCCTCAACTAGGGCCAGGGCCTTCTCAGTACTGGCCCCGACTTGGTGGAACGGTCTGTCACAAGAGACCAGGACCTTGCGGGATTTGGCATCTTTCCACAGGTCCTGCAAGACGGAGCTGCTCCGCCTGGCCTTTGGGTTGGTTTCAGTTTAACCCTGATGTTTCATTCCTTTATGGTTTGATTGGTGGGCTACTTAAAAATGAGGCTGCATTTTAAACTTTAAATTGTATTTTAACCTGCATTTTAATTGAATGTTTTGTATGTTTCGTTGTTTATTTTATTGGTGTTAGCCGCTCTGAGCCCGGTCTTGGCTGGGAAGGGTGAGGTATAAATAAAAATTTATTATTATTAATTATTATTAATTATTATTATTATTATTATTAATATAGCAATGTCCCTGGTTTTGTCTTAACTCAATGAAGGCGTTGCTGCACACGAGGGGGTGGGCTCCTCCTCTGGGTCTCTCTGGAGCATTGCTCAGCAATGTGCAGAATCCTCCACAAGTAGGGAGTCAGAGAGGGAGGAGAATCAGCAGGACTGGGACTGTCTGCACACAGGCTGTGACTATCAGATTCAAATCATGTCCTGGAGGGCCCTCCTTCTCCTAACCCCACTTGATAGCTCAAGTCTCCTGCTTCTATCAGCTCCCAGTCCATCCCTCCTGCTGACTGCACCTCATAGTCCCACCACCGGGCTCTGGGCTCTAAGATGTCCTCTTCGGAGCCCTCTCTGGGAGGAAGGCTCCCACCACTCTTCTTCATCCAGCCAGGCCCTGACATTGCCATAGCTGCCTTACCGTGCTGGATTACTCATTAGGTAAAAGGCAGACTAAAGACATACTTAGGGCACCAGGAAAGCACAAAAGAAAAAGAGGAAGATGATAAATCTTTGAAATCATTTGACGTTTGATATTTCGAGAAAAGCAACAAAGTAGTCATCACGGGGGGAAATCAGAATCCATACAGGTGGCTACCCAACCTCTGTTTAAAAACCTCCAGCAAAGTAGAGTCTAGTACCTTCAGAGGGAGTCCGTTCCACTGTCAAATAGCTCTTGCCGCCAGAAACTTCTTACTAACATTGAGTTGAAATCTCCTTTCTTGTCATTTGAATCCATTGGTTCGGTTCCTACTCTTTGGAGCAGGGGTAGGCAACCTAAGGCCCAGGGTCCAGATGCGGCCCAATCACCTTCTCAATCCGGCCCGTGGACGGTCTGGGAATCAGCGTGTTTTTACATGAGTAGAATGTGTCCTTTTATTTAAAATGCATCTCTGGGTTATTTGTGGGGCATAGGAATTCGTTCATTCCCCCCCCCAAAAAAAATATAGTACGGCCCCCCACAAGGTCTGAGGGACAGTGGACCGGCCCCCTGCTGAAAACGTTTGCTGATCCCTGGTCAAAACGATGGAACTCCTTCCCACAGGTGGCAGTGATGGTCACAAACTTGGGTAGCTTTAAAAGAGTATTAGATAAATCCCTGGATGAGGAGAGGGCTATGGATGGCTACTAGCCATGATGGCCCACAGCTGAAAAAGGTTGCTGAAAAAGGCTTGCTCCATCTTCCATGTGACAGCCCTTCAGATATTAGAAGACAACTGTCATATGACCTCTCAGTCGTCTTTTCTCCGAGCTAAACGTACCCAACTCCTTCACATAATGCTTGATTTCCAGACCCTTTATCAACTTGGTCACTGTGCTGGTCCCGTGGGTTACCCGAAAGGCAAGGTCCAAGTCCGGTCCGTGGTCAGAGGTCCAACGTAAAGGCAGTCCGTAGTCACTGAAGCTGGGTGCAGGGTAGGGAGTCAAGCAAAGTCAGGAACAGGTAGGCAAGCAGGGAACCAGGGCAGGTCAGGAGCTCAGGCAGGAAAGCAGGACAGGTTTCAAGCAGGAACTGGTCAGCAACAATGTTGCTCCTGCAACTTGGGGCTGGGGCTGTCCGGCTTTTATCTGCCCCGAGGCATAGGACGGCCCCGATCCTCTGGTGACTCGCCTCTCCTGGCTTGGAGGCGAGCACTCCTTCTGCAGGAACTCAGTTCCCTTTGCCTCTCTGCCCTTTTCCTCTGCAGCTCCGGAGAGGCTGGAGGGTTACCGGACCCAGAGGCAACCTCAGCTTCCCCTGACAGGGCTGGGAGTGGAGCACCTGCAGGCAATGGGTCCTCCATCCCATCAGGAGCCAGAGCAGACTCAGCAGATGCCTGCACCTGAGGATCCAGCACAGGTGAGGACCCTTCAGACTCAGGCCCTAGCCCCGGCTCTGCTGGTTCTGGAGGCGGGGAATCCTGTGCAGGCTGGGATCCCTCAGGTTTAGCATCTGAGTCTGAATCCCAGGCCATCACAGTCGCCCTCCTCTGCACACGTTCCAGTTTGTCAATAGCCTTCTTAAACTGTGCTGCCAGGCCTGAACACAGGACTCGCTCTGCTTCATCCTTCAAACTAGGTGACCAATTGGGGGAGGGGTGGTTCAGATCCAGCCCAATGGTTGATATGCCGGCACCTGTGTATATATAGCTTCACACGACAAAACACAAAGCCCCAACTTTTTTCTATGATTTGCAGCTGGCATTGGAAAACCTGGAAACGGCTTGCTGAAAGAAATTAGTCCCCAACCCTCTCTGCTCCTCCAGTTCTCTCAAAGCAGGACAGAGAAGGCTTTGTCATGCTAATTATGAAACCCATCAGACAAGAAGCCTCTGAGGGGAAAAACTGGCTCCTGACTCAGGACAGCTCCAGTTATTCCAAGAAAGAAATCCCAAAGGAAATAAACAGTGAATTGTTGCAGTTCTTTTAAGTCCTCTCTCCATATTAGTGCCTTTGAAATGGCTCATAATCAAATTCACCTGCTTGTATCCTGCAGGGACAGGACTATTTTAAAGGGGGGGGGAGAACTTAGGGGTATCAAGAAGGGGATTAAACATCTGTTGATTTGGTTTATAAGATTTCAGACTCCACTTGTTTGCCAGTGTTGCTACATTTTAAATGGGAGAACTTGAATTAGTTGATGCGAATAGCAAAAAGATCGCTTTGGAAGAGGGATGTCAATTTCAGTTAAGTTTCTCCTAATAAGTGTGGGACGTGGGTGGCGCTGTGGTCTAAACCACAGAGCCTAGGGTTTGCCGATCAGAAGGTCGGCGGTTCAAATCCCCGCAACGGGGTGAGCTTCTGTTGCTCAGTCCCTGCTCCTGCCAACCTAGCAGTTTGAAAGCACGTCACGTGCAAGTAGATAAGCAGGAAGGTAAACGGTTTTTCTGTGTGCTGCTCTGGTTTCAACAGAATAATAATAATAATTGATGATTTATACCCTGCCCATCTGGTTTAGTCATGATGGCCACATGACCCGGAAGCTGTCTGCGGACAAACAACGGCTCCCTCGGCCAGTAAAACGAGATGAACGCCACAACCTCAGAGTCATCCGTGACTGAACTTAACGGTCAGGGGTCTCTTTACCTTTACTTTTACCTTCTCCTAATAAACACATTTTTTGTACATGGTTTTATCTAAAATACATGTTTTTGCAAGCAACCTCCCAAAAGATAATGCAATTTGACATGTCATTTTCACAAATGCAGGTGTTTTAAGGGGGCAACATGCCTAATATATGTATTTCTGTACATTATGTTTGGTTAGAGAGGTACATCACAAGATTTGGAGACGCGCAAATTTTGTGGGAGAGCTGTGGTATGGTTTGCATATTGGTTTGAGAAGGGCAACCTTAGATAGGTTCACAATGAAATGCAAACAAAATTGAGTTTCTCCTCCATCCCTACCTTGGAAGGGAGATTTTTCAAAATTTTGTCATAGAAACAACTAACAAATATTGGGGGGGTGTTCTAGTGTGTCATGAGTCCTGGGGAGTCATTGGGTTCCGCAGTGGAGTGGCCGGCTGAGATGGACATGGAAGGGGAACAGGAGGATGACATGGAAATGGGGCTGAGGAAGAGAAACAACAGCTGGGTTACTTTCCTCTTCCTGCATCTAAGGACCTCAGGCTACTTTAAATGGGGCATATCTTCCATATGAGGCAACTGTCTCACTTTGCCCAATGATAGGGCCAGCTCTGCACTTAGTTATACTACCGAGTCTCTCCACAGAATGCTCTACAGAAGGAGCCACATTTTTACAATGCAGAAGAAAGCTAAACAAGAGGTCAATCCACAGCTATGATCAGAGGGGTCTTTCCCCATGTAAAATGTATACCAAAAATGTAGCTCCACCTCTGTATGTGTGCTCTCCATGACATTTTCTCCAGTTTGCAAATATATCCAAAGACTCAAAGGGTGGCATAGGATCAATGGAAGGTGCCTTAGACAGGGACAAACCATCGATCCATGTAGTTCCATACTGTCTACACTAGGGGTCGGGAACCTCTTCCAGCCCCAAAGTCTCTCTACCTGGTCCTCATAACTCTCTTCAGGCCACCCCCCTCAACAGCCCTGCTTTGGCCCCACCTTGAGCAGTTTTCCCTGGCTGCGAGATGTTCTTGAGATAGCACTTCTTGCTTACCTGTGTGTAGAAAGTAGCGTAACGTAAATCCATTGCTCCATCTACTTTTGCTTCTGATCCTGCCCACATGTGGCTTCTGTACAGCTGCCCAGAAGAAAATGTGGTCCTCAGACTGAAAAAGGTCCTCTATCTTAGCAAAAAACACTTGTCCAAGACTGAGCAGCTGATTTTCACTGATTTCCCATCCCTACCACAGATCACTGTGTTGTACCCTATTCTGTTCTGGGGGGGAGGATTCCCCATCCATCAGGTGCAACTTTTTAGGTGGGGCAAAGACACTGATTAAAAAGATACCCGAAATACCCTCGACTTGTGTGAGTAAGCAGAAGTGCTTTCCGCTAAGGCAAATCCGCTATTGGATACAATCCACTAGCTTTTGTGAACTAAACTCCACTAAAATGTAATTCACAGTTGGCAGAAATATGGTTTCAGAAGAGGAGAAAAGAATTCTGAACAGTGGCATACAGTGTCAATGTAATGTCTGTGACAATCCAATTAAAGCTTAGAATTCATGCAAGATAAGCACAGTGACCACTCGCACCCATAATAATTTGGTGATAATGCAATCATCTTCTCATTCCTTAGCAAATTAACACCAGAAGTGGGACAAGAAACCATTGTCCTCATTCAAGCCCAAATGAATAGCATCAAACTGCATTGTTAGTTCTAATCCAGCTATTTTGCAATTGGACAGCGACGTTTTCTGCAGTAAGTCTTTAGCCCAAGGAACAAATTCCATCTTGGCATTTCAATCAACAGAGGACACACGCTTTAACAGAAGAAACAAATACAGAAAAGGCAGGTGGAGCTTTACAAATGTGCAGCAGTAGGAACAGAGAGGTATTGGGCAATAAATATAGCACATCCCTAATTTCAATGTGAAAGAAAGGATTATCATATTATCCCCTATTATCTTTATAATGTGCACTGAATAACATATACTGTCTTTGAACTGGGGAATAGGAAAACTCTCCCCCTGCCCCTGCTCAGACGTAATGCAATACAGATTGATCCATGAAAAGGACATTGTGGAAAACCTAGTTATTCTGTTGCTGCAGAATCCAAGATCTCAGTGAGCCTGAAGTGACTCACCTCAAGCAGGCTTCAATCCTGGGGCTGAGTGACCTAAGAATGATTCACTGATGTAGCCCAGAACTGCCTGGCAGCAATGTCAACAACAAACTGGCTACAAATGGGGTCTTAAATGGCCAATCTGAAAGCCTACTTAAGTGGTAGAATCATTACTTTGAAGCCGCTTTTCTAATTAGGGATGATACATGTGGGGGAAGCATGTCACATAGGTATGCTTTTATAAAGGCTAGATTTAATGCTTTCCCATCAAATGTTATGGGCAATAGACTTTCAAATGGCCAGATCTCACTTCTCTGTGACTGCAATAATGGATCTACAGAATCGTTACATCATATAATCCTCAGCTGCCCATTGCACTCGGCTGCACGGGCCAAATTTCTAACCCCTTATCTTGTGAATATTACTGATGAAATTCCGGAAGCAAAAGTAATATTCCTTCTGAATGATGAAGAGGCTAGTAGATCCCTTACAGTCGCAAGATTTTTGATAAATGTACTATCTCAAAAGAAGAGAAATGGATCACTGCAAGACGTTTGTTAGCTTATTTAAACCCAAAAAATTTCAATAATCAGCGTAGTTAAACCTAACGGGTTACAAACAAAACTGTTCTGCTGGATCTAAATTTTGGTTATACACAAATGGATTTTACTGTTTTATTGTGTACATAGTTTTATAGAGTTTTATTTAAATTTTATTTCTATTGTATAAAAATTCTGTTTTACTTAGAAAGTTTCTTTGTATTGTCTCGTTTCTCTGGATGTAATACAATGTATATCTATGGGCCAATGGCCGTAATAAACATTACCTTACCATGTGGGGGAAGAGAGGGTGAAAAGAAAAGGAGATCTACTAACTATGATTGCCCATTTATTATTATTTATACAGCTGGCTGAGGCTCTCCAGCGTTTTCAGACAGGAGTCTTTTGCAGTCCTACCTGGAGATGCAAGGGATTAAACCTGAAACCTTCTGCAAGCAAAGAAGATATGTTACCAGTTAACCATGGCCCTTTCCATTCTGGAAGGGTCTCCAACCAAAGTCTTCACCCCCATGCAACATTCTGCCGTTGCCTCCTAGCCATTCCTGAACCTTTTTCCAGTTTTCTCCCTCCTTCAGCCTAATCCTGAAAATACTCTTTGGCCTCCACAATCTTCATTTGCTAGTTCCCTCCCCAACACTGTTAAGAGCTCATCCTTTTCCAAGCCTTAACCAAGCGCTCAGCCACAACCAAGCCTGCAGATTTGAACAGCTGAAACAAATCCAGTGAAAATCCCCATGTTTTTATATATGGATATAAAATATTTCTGTGTAAGAGTCAACGCTAAGAGAAACAGGTGCTCAGCTTCTCTAAGAGTCAAGCAACCTGAGGTCACTCTCATCTGGTACATGGTGTGGCACTGCAGACACACAGCTTCCAAGGTGGTTTCAATCACGTGACTTGTCCTCTCAACAGCCCACTATATTCCCTGCAAAATCAGGTATGTCTAAACATCATTTTTACATACTCAGTCTTCACTCCTTCAGCCTAGAATGCTAAGCAAGCTCAATTGGCGTCAACTGGTATCTATATTTAACTGCATTGCGGCAAATTTCAAGTGGAAAGGCGTAGCAGGAGAACAGGAGTGTCAGCTCTCTTAGCCCATGTTGAAAGCCCTAAATCAGGGTGGAGAATTGCAGGCCTGGAGACAGAATGTGGCTCTCCATGCCTCTCCACATGGCCCTCAAAAATCTCCCCAGCCACACCCCTTGCTGACCCTGCTTTGGATCTCCTTGAGTGCTTTTGGCAGTCCAGAAGGTGTCATTGACTTCCAGTAATGTCCCCTGATAGTGTGAATTGAAAATAGAGAGGGGTGTGTTCTGGAACTAGTCTAGTGCATGAAAGTAATAACTTTGTTGCTCAACCCACTTTTTGCCTTTGCCCCCCCCCCACTGGCATGTGGCCCTCCAAAGGGTGCCCTGAATGAGAATGTAGCCCACTGGCTGGAAAAGCTTCCCCATTCATGCCTTGATTGATTAAGGATCTTAGATACAATGTCTACATTCTGGTCTCCAGAGGAGAAGATCCTGCAGTGTTGTCTTTCTAACCATGGGTGGGTAGGCATAATAGGATTTTTTCAATGGTGGCACCCATAATACAGTCCTGGCTGGCTCCTTCTTCTGTGCCTTTGGAACACAGAAAGTTGCCTTACTCAGAGTCAAGCCATTCGTCTATCGAACTGCATTAGATATAGAAAACATTTTTCAGCCTGAAAGCCACCTTCCCTTCTGAGCAACCTTCCAAATCTGGGTTTTACTTTTGTGCCGTAGGTCTGTTTCAATATACGCCTCTCTAACCTCCATCCGGACAGGCAAGCAAGCAGCATTATTAGAGTTCAAGAACACATTTCAGCAAGGCCTTACAATGTGCACACATCAACATATGTACAGACAGAGACAAGATGCAGCCCATACCCACTCATGAGATTAATTTTACCAAGACCATGGGAACAAAGTTAAATCTGCAACCCTGTGCAAACTCACCTGAGTAAGCACAACTGAACTTAGTGAGACTGATCCTCTGCATTGTATTCAGGATGGCCCTCAAGCTGTGGGGTGTCTGGGTTTCCCTCTAAGGACCACATGTCTAGGACCAGGCCAAGGATGGGTATGACTGAGCTGATATTTCTAATGTATTTTAGTGCCATCAAAAAAGCAATGGCAGGAAGGGGGGGGGAAAGAGCTTCAAGCAATTCTTGGTTTTTGAGAGGGGGTGGCAGAGAAAGAATGGCACTTCAGTAACCAACATTTTCAAAGTGTTAGGTATCTCCCCCTGCCCATAGAGATCAGACTCCATAAGTAAACCTGCCCTTTGAATTTGCACCAAGCTACTACCTCAATCAGGGGACGCAGGTGGCGCTGTGGTCTAAACTATTGAGCCTTGGGTGGCGGTTCGAATCCCTGCGATGGGGTGAGCTCCCATTGCTCGGTCCCAGCTCCTGCCAACCTAGCAGTTCGAAAGCACGCCAAAAAAAGTGCAAGTAGATTAAAAGGTACTGCTCCGGCGGGAAGGTAAACAGTTTTTCCATGCACTGCTCTGGTTCGCCAGAAGCAGCTTAGTCATGCTGGCCACATGATCTGGAAAAACTGTCTGCAGACAAACGCTGGCTCCCTCGGCCAGTAAAGCGAGATGAGCGCTGCAACCCCAGAGTCGTTTGCGAATGGACTTACCGGTAACTGTCAGGGGTCCCTTCACCTTTACCTTTACTATCTCAATCTATTCCATCTCTACTCCCTGAACCTTTCATTTCCAACTGGTCCAGCCTAATTCAGAACCGCTGAGGAGGTTGACAGGCCTTGCCTCTCTCCCCTTCTCTTGCTCATTCTCCTGTCCTGTTGGCGACACGCAGATATCTTTCTTTTAAAAGAAACAATTGATTTAGAAATAAATCTAATACTGCTCCTTCCACCACCAAGTAAATCATCTACTTGAATTCTATCAAGGGGGTAACACACAGGTATAATCAAGGCAGTGGGCCAGAACTCAAAAACGCTTTAGCAAAACCATTTGCCACGCCGCACTGGGGCCATCTTGTATCTCTGTAATAACGTTTAAAAATGAGGGTGAGGTAAGAGACAGGCACACACTGATCTCTCATCAATTGAGGCCAGCAGAGCCAGGAGCATGATGTTTTGAGGTACATCAAGGCAGACATGAAATAAAGGGGAAATCACCAACTGGCCTGTCACAAACCCCAGTGACTTGAAACAAGCACCCCTTCACAACAAAGCTTGAGCGGATATATTAAATGTAGTGGGACATGAATGACACAAATCCATTCCTCAGTGGCACTGATCTACCAATGCGGATGGCAGGCTTCAAAGTCAAGAGACAGGATTTTCAGAAGTATCCAAGTTTTATGAGGGGTTTTCTTTTGTTTCGTTTTTTTAAACGGCCTCGGTCCTGTATACCCAAAGGAGCGTCTCCACCCCCATGGTTCAGCCCGGACACTGAGATCCAGCGCCGAGGGCCTTCTGGCGGTTCCCTCACTGTGAGAAGCAAAGCTACAGGGAACCAGGCAGAGGGCCTTCTCGGTAGTGGCGTCCGCCCTGTGGAACGCCCTCCCATCAGAGGTCAAAGCGATAAACAACTATCTGACATTCAGAAAATACCTCAAGGCAGCCCTGTTTAGGGAAGTTTTTAACCTGTGATATTTTAATGTATTTTAACATCTGTTGGAGGCTGCCCAGAGTGGCTGGGAGGACCCAGCCAGATGGGCAGGGTACAAATAATAATTTATTTATTTATTTATTTATTTATTTATTTAATCAAGCTGCTCCAAAGTAACCGGCTTCAGCTCAATCAGCCTCCTTCAACCTGATGGCCTCCAAAAGTTTTTGGAAAACACCTCCATCACCCAACATGGTCAATTATCACTGCTGATGTAGGTTGGGCTATAACAGCTATTGTAGTTGGAGTCAGTCAGGGCCCTGCCCTCCTAGGCCAGGTGAAAAAAGGCCTGCAAGGCAGGCAGCAGCGGAGGAAGCCGCGAGGGCATCTGGGGTGGTGCGCCCAGGGGCGGGGCGAGGGCGGGGTGAGCCACCCATAGGGGAAGGGCGCACCGCGGGGCCTCCGGAGTCTGCCTGTCTCCTCCCCCTCAGCCGCCCTACAGCTGGGGGGAGGCAGTGGGCGGACCATTTGGGCAGCACAGAGCCTGCGCACTCCCAAGCCACCGTGTCTCTCCCAGGAGAGACGCATGGCTAGAGCACACTGCAGGCCCCCGCGGAGAGTGCTGCGTGGCATTTTGTCACCTCAGTGGTGACACCCGGGGCGGCCCGCCCCCACTGCATCCCCTTCCTCCGCCCCTGAAGGCAGGGAGCAAGTCCCCCAGAACTCAAAACCAATATGCCCTATAGTGACCAATGCTTTTGGGAGGCTCACTAGGAAGGCTCAAATATGATACCCCTGTTGTGAACGACCCCCTGCACCTGCAGCAACTGGTGTTTGGAGGTAGATTGCCACTGAACACTTAGGTTCTATACCAGGCTTCTCAACTCAACTCAGTTTATTACAGCAAAAGCCAGCAATATAATAAAGTACAGTGTAATTCCAAAGCAGCCATCAGAATATCGCTACAAGGCGTCAAAATTCCAAGGATTAGAAGAAGAAAAAACCAATGACGCAAAAGAAATTCACAGTGTATTTTCCAGCAGAAGCGATTTACGTTTTTTGATGGCTAAGTTGCAAAACTTGGCCACAGCATAGGATACTGAGCTCAAAGAGTCCTCCAAAAGGAATTTGCGTAGGATTTCAGGAATAAATTCCAGATAATATTGCAATAGTTTAAATTTTGATAAAAGGGGTAGTATAAGACGAGACCGTTCTTCACTATAAAATTCACAGAATAGAAGAATGTGAGTAACAGTTTCCACCTTATTGGTCATGCATGGACATAGGCGCTCGTGGATAGGTACCCGCAGGAATTTGCTGTGTAGTACAGCAGTAGGCAGTGCCTCAAATCGGGCTCTGGAAAAAGCCCATCTGTAAGATTCATAGGTAATATTAGATAAATAAGGGGCAGCTGAAAAGTTGGGACAAGATTTTAGACACCTGTAATTCTCAGGAAGTACCAGGCTACCTCATACTCAGCCCTCCAGATGGTTTTGTCCTACAACTCCCATGATCCCTAGCTGGCAGGACCAGTGGTCAGGGATGATGGGAATTGTAGTCTCAAAGCATCTGGAGGGCCGAGGTTGAGGAAGCCTATTCTATACCACCATTATGGCCAGTAGCAGTTGAGAGTCCTATCCTTGCATGACCCCTACTGAACTCATGATTCAGGTGAGATTCAAACCCAAGACCTCTGGCTCAAAGCCTTCACAAGATGAAGAGAAAACAACACAGAGATGGAAATAAAGGGCCTGTAAAATCACCCGCACTTGACCTTGCAGCAGCGTGTTCCAAGAGAGCACTCAAAGAAATAATTAAAAGCAGGTTCGTTATTGTAGGTTGAGACTGATAGAAAAAGGAGAACAAAAAGAAGATTAAAATGCCAATAGGAGAGAGGGGGAGAAAAAGAGAGAGAAGAAAATAAATATGTTTCCTTCCAGAGTCATTATCGCACCATTACAGTGATTTACTGGTCCTCAAATGCAAGGAACAATGAAATGGGAAGAAAAGGCAGCAGTTGACTCCTGGTATTATTCTTCTTAAGCTATGGTAACAGGGGAAATTTAGCTTGGCTTTTCCTCAAGCAGCAGGAGGCCACGACAGCAGGATCTTAAAAGCTATCTGAGGACAAGTTGAGGAAGAAAATAAAGGAAATACAATAACAGCATCAACCGGATGTTTAGGCAACAAAAACCGCAGGCAGAAGCCTTATTTAGCAGCTCATTCATTAAACAAATGAGGAGTTAAAAATATATATATACAAATTAAACACACACCAGAATTTCCGCCTGATGGTGCGCACACACACACACACACACACACACACACACACACACACAAGTTCCCCTTCCCTGAAATTTCTGAGAGCAAAAAACATACCTTCAAATGCATCAGGGATAAAGCTAGTGATGTTAAGTTCTCAAAAATAATCTTTTGGAGAATATTCTCGATTAATGAGAATACCGGTATTAGAGAATTTTCATTTAAAATAGGAGAATATTCATTTTAATGCATTGAAAATGATATAATTAGTAAATATAGTTGATAAACAAAACTATATAAAAAGAAGCCATTAACATTAAATATATTATCATTTATATGATAATATATTTCAGTATGTCAGTCTCTGGTAAATGGCACTACAAAAACCAGTTACTGGCACTAAATAAAAATATAGAAATGTCAACTGTTTAAATCAAGACCACCTCACATGCTATTACACATAATTGTATAGGCCTAGGTACTTTAAGTGTATAAAGCATTAAAGCTACTTTCTATTTTAAAAAATCACACTGTATGGGCCAAGGGTATAGAATTGCTAAGATTAAGATCACACCAAAATAGAAAAAAAAGGCTATTACATATAGTTGAAATACATATGAGTTCAAATGTTTGTCAAATTAAATGAATAGCATTTTAAAAAATAATAAATAAATAAATAATGCCCAGTAATGTAACTGGATTAAAAAAAAATCATTATTCATTACTTACACTGGCAATATCACAGCCTGACTTATTATTTACTAGATTTTTTAAATGCGGGTTGTAAAACTGGTTCTTACATTAGAACTTGGTTTGTGGAGAATATTCTCCGGGGAATTTTCTAGCAGAGAATATTCTCACCTCACATCACATCACTAGATGAAGCAGAAATGCCCAACTTAACCCCTGCTGCGATGCGGCCAGTGTTCTGATTCGCCAGTCACAGCATAAGGTGACCTATCACAGGCGGGGAGGTATATTGCTACTCTTGTTCTTCTCAAACCCTTTTGAGCTGAATCTCAGTATTGGCTCATGCCTGAACCCACCTACACTTCAGCACCCATCACATATAACTGAGGGCTGTACCTCAGGCCGATTTCACCCCACCCACCCACCCACCCGAAAAATTGATTAGGAAGCTGTCTTATCCCAAGTAAGGCCACCGGTCCAGCTCAGTATTGTCTACACCAGGGATGTCCAACAGGTCGATCGCGATCTACTGGTTGATCATGGGGTGTTCTTGGTTGATCATGGTTGATCGCATTATCCTGGTCGATCGCCGCCCCCCCCCAAAAAAAAACCATCCCCAGAAGAAGCTCTACCACTGTGGCTGTTTTAGGTAAAGATAAAGAACCCCTGGACAATTTAGTCCCATTTTCAGGGACACAGGTGGTGCTGTGGTATAAACCACTGAGCTTCTTGGGCTTGCCGATCAGAAGGTTGGCGGTTCAAATCCCCATTACGGGGTGAGCTCCTGTTGCTCTGTCCCAGCTCCTGCCAACCTAGGAGTTCGAAAGCACACCAGTGCAAGTAGATAAATAGGTACCGCTGCAGCGGGAAAGAAAACGGCATTGCCATGTGCTCTGGGTTCTGTCACTGTGTCTCGTTGCGCCAGAAGCAGTTTAGTCCTGCTGGCCACATGACCCAGAAAGCTGGCTGTGGACAAACGCTGGCTGCCACGGCCTGAAAGTGAGATGAGTGCCACAACCCCATAGTCACCTTTGACTGGACTTAACCGTCCAGGGGTCCTTTTTATCATGGTACAGTGGTACCTCTAGTTACGAACTTAATTTGTTCCGGAGATCCGTTCTTAACGTGGAACTGCTCTTAACTAGAGCCGTGCTTTCACTAATGGGGCCTCCTCCTGCCGCTGCGCCACCGGCACACGATTTCCATTCTCTTTTTTTTTATTATTATCATTTTTATTGTATTTTCAACATAGAGTTTTTTGCAATAACAATATCACATCATTCCTCTTCTTAAACCTTTTTGGCTTTTTACAGCCTTGACTTCCTTCAAACCTTTCTTGTGACTTTATAAGTTTCTATGTAATCTTATACTTCTTATTTCAACCATTGTTCTACGAATATCTACTCCTACTCAAATATAAGTTCATATTTACAACAGTATTCTTCCTTATCCTACAACACCTCCTGCAGTCCTACAAACGTATTCAATTCAGTACTTTCTTTTAAATAATCTGTAAATTTTTTCCAGTCTTTGACAAATTTCTGGTCCCGCTGCTCCCGGATTCTCCCTGTCATTTTGTCCATTTCTGCATAGTCTAATAATTTCATTTTCCATTCCTCGACCGTCGGCATCTGTTCTTGTTTCCAATTTTGGGCAATCAATATTCTCGCTGCAGTCACTGCGTATTGAAAGAGTTTAGTATCTTGTCTCATTATATCGGTACCTATAATTCCCAACAGAAAAGCTTCTGGTTTTTTCACAAATGTATATTTCAACATTTTCTTCATCTCCCTATAAATCATGTCCCAGAAGTTTTTCACCTTCTTGCACTCCCACCACATATGATAAAAGGTACCCTCCTTCTCTTTACATTTCCAACACTTATTGTCCACTTTATACATTTTTGCAAGTTTTACCGGTGTGATATACCATCTATACACCATCTTTAATACATTTTCTTTCAATGCATTACATGCCGTAAACTTCATACCCTCCTTCCACAGTTTTTCCCAATCATCTAACATAATATTGTGCCCAATGTCCTGCGCCCAGTGAATCATCACCGACTTCACCTCCTCATCCTTCAAATGCCATTCCAACAATATTTTGTACATTTTGGACAATGTTTTATATTTATTATCTAATATTTCAATTTCAAATTTGGATTTGGTATCTCCAAATCCATTTTTCTTCATATCACTTTTAAACATCTCATTAATCTGTCGGTATTGTAGCCAGTTATCCACCACATCTTTCACCTCCTCATATGATTTTAATTTCCATTTTACTCCATCATGTCGAAGTAATTTTTCATATGTCAACCAGTCCTTTCTTGTATTTATTCTCCTAATACTTATTACTTCCGTTGGCGACAACCACCATGGTGTTTTCCTTTCTAATAGGTTTTTATACCTATCCCATACTTCATAGAGAGACTTCCGGAATATGTGGTTTCCAAAACCTTTGTGTACTTTTATTTTGTCATGCCAAAGATATGAGTGCCATCCAAATCTGTTGTCATGTCCTTCCAGGTCTAGTAGATCTGGGTTTTCTAACGTCATCCATTCCTTTATCCAACTGAGACAGGCTGCTTCATAATATAGTTTCAAGTCTGGCAAGGAGAATCCACCTCTTTCCTTACTATCTGTTAGTAATTTAAATCTTATTCTTGGTTTCTTCCCCTGCCAAATGAATCTTGAAATCTTCTTCTGCCACTCTTTAAATATAGCTGTCCCCTTGATTATCGGAATTGTTTGAAATAAGAACAACATTTTTGGTAGCACATTCATTTTTACTGCTGATATTCTTCCCAGTAATGAAAATTTCATTCTGTCCCACACTTCCAGGTCTCTCTTTATTTTATTCCACACCATGTCGTAATTGTCTTGGAATAAATTTATATTTTTGGGTGTCAGCCAAATACCTAGATACTTTATTTTCTTGACTACTTCTATATTTGTTTGTTTTTGTATATCCTCTATTGTTCCATTATCCATGTTTTTGACTAACATCTTCGTTTTCTTTCTATTTAGCTTAAATCCTGCGATTCGGCCGAATTCCTCCATTTCTTCTAATACTGCTTTGGAGCTTTTAATGGGATCTTCAATCGTCAATACCAAGTCATCCGCAAAGGCTTTTACTTTATGTTGTTTTTTACCGATTGTTATTCCTTTTATCTCTTTATCTTGTCTGATTGCTTCTAAAAGCACTTCCAGGACCGAGATGAATAATAATGGTGATAGTGGACATCCTTGTCTTGTTCCCGTGTTTATCTTTATATTATCTGTCAACACATTGTTTACAATTACTTTTGCTTTTTGTTCTGAATAAATTGCTTTTATACTTCTTATAATTTTTTCTCCAACATCCATTGCTTCCAGATTCTTTATCATAAAGTCCCATGATATGTTGTCAAATGCTTTTTCTGCGTCCACGAAGATCAAAGCGGCCTGCTTTTCATTCCTGACTGACAAGTATTCTATTATATTTATAACATTTCTTGTATTATTGTTTATCTGTCTGCCAGGAAGAAAGCCTGCCTGGTCCTCGTGAATTATTTCTTTTAATATTCTCTTCATTCTGCAAGCTAGTATGCTGGCAAAAATTTTGTAATCATTATTCAGCAATGATATAGGTCTATAATTTTTGATCTGCAACAAATCCGAGTCTGGTTTTGGTATTAATGTGATGTAGGCATCTTTCCAAGTTTCTGGTATTTCTGCTTTTTCCAAGATATTATTCATCACTTCTTCTAAGGGATCAAGTAGTATGTCACTTAGCTTTTTATAATATTTTGCCGTAAATCCATCCAGTCCTGGTGCCTTTCCACTCTTCATATTCTTGATTGCTTTCAAAATTTCCTCTTTCTCTATTTTACCATTTAACTTACTTTTCATTTCCGTTGGGATCTTCTGCACCTTTTTCTTTATCAGATATTCTTCTATTTTGACTACGTTCCTTTCTCCAGCGTTTCTGTACAATTGTCTATAGAATTTCTCAAATTCTTTCCTTATTTCTGATGGTTTTTGGACTTCTTTATCTTCAATCTGGATTTTATTTATTGTATTCTGTTCCTTTCTTTTCTTAATCTGCCATGCGAGCCATTTTCCTGGTTTGTTTGCATGTTCAAAATTCTTTTGCTTCATCCATTTAATTTTCCACTCCACCTCTTGATTAATGATCATTGCAAATTGCTTTTGTAACATCTTAATATTTTGGTTCGCTGTTGTGTCGTTTGGCCTGCGAGATAATTTCTTCTCATTTTCCATAATCTGCTTCAAGATTTCTTCTTTTCTTCTTTCTCTCTTCTTTCTCCTTATACTGTTTTGTTGTATGAAGAAACCGCGCATTACTGCTTTACTCGCATCCCAGACGATACTTTCTTTTGTTCCTTTATTCCTGTTGAGCAGAAAATAATTTACCAGTTCCTTTCTTGCTTTTTCTTCCAGATCTTTATCATCTAACAAATTTTCATTAAGTCTCCATCTAAAACTTTTTTCTTCTAATCCTTTTATTTCACAGACTATCGGATTGTGGTCCGACAGTGTTCTTGGTTGAATTTCAATTTTACAAACTCTTGGTACCAATTCGCTGGAAACCATCACATAGTCTATTCTTGCTGTTGATTGATTGGGATCCGAATAATGTGTAATAATGTGTAAATAATGTGTAAATTGTTTATCCAATGGATGTCTCAATCTCCAAATATCCACCACATTACAACTTTGCATCAAATCAAAAAATGATTTCGGTAGTTTACCTTCTTTCGACTCAGTTTTTTTCCTCACTCTGTCCATTTCCAACGAAATCACTCCATTCATGTCTCCCAAAATCAACATTTTTTGGTCCATGTGCTCGAAGAGCATTTCTTCCAATTTCTTATAAAACTCTGATTTGTTCTCATTCGGTGCATAGATGCCAACTACTATTATTTTTTCACCTTGCGTTGTGACTTGGACTGCGATTATTCTTCCTTCTTCATCTTTAAACAATTGTTTGGCTTCCAAATGTTGTTTTATATATAGCACTACTCCTCTCTTCTTTGTCTTGTCCGATGATATAAATTCATTTCCTAATTTCTTTTTTATCAGAATTCTTCTATGTTTTCGTGCGACGTGTGTTTCCTGTAAACATATAATGTCCAAATATAATTTCCATTCTCATCCTGGGGCAAAGTTCTCAGCTCAAGGTAACTCTTCCAGGTTAGCGGAGTTTGTAACCTGAAGCATTTGTAACCTGAGGTGTTTGTAACTCGAGGTACCACTGTATTTTCGAGGTACAGTGCAGATATGGCAAAAGTTAGGTGTGGGGATGAGCAGGACTGGTGCCAGGGTTTTTGGCGCCCTAGGCGAGGGGGCGGGGCACCATACGTCATGCGCAATGACGTACGGTGCCCCGCCCCCTGCCCACCGGGCGCCCCGCGCCGCCATGATTTTCGCCGCTGGTTGGGGCGGCACCGGGCAGCGGCGGGGGGCGAGGGGCAGGCTGGCCAGCGCCCCCTCCATTTTGGCGCTCTAGGCAACCTCCTAGTTCGCCTAAATGGAAGCACCGGCCCTGGGGATGAGAACTGGAGTTGGCAGCTTAGCCTTTTCACAATTCAGGCAGGGAAACAACAAGTTCAGCCCTGTCCCAACCCAACTGATTTTGCCCTCCAACCCTAGAGGAATATCAGAGAACCCCACATGCCCTTTCTAACGGGTCCAGCCTGGAGACATTAGTGAAATTGTAGGGTTGCCAGGTGTCCACTATTTGAGCGGACAGTCCACTTTTTTCACATTATGTTCACTATTTTTTTCCACAAAATAGTGGACTTTTTTTTTATTCAAAAGCTTTATGATGAAATGGTACGTAATCTAAAGCTGTACAGTCTAAGAGAATAAGCATAGGAGAATCGTGTTTTGTCTTTTTTTTCATAAGTAAGAATGAGACAAAGATCGAATATCCATTGAACTCGATTCTCTGAAAAAATTATTAATCATACTCAATTGTTTCACAAGACATTTAAAAAATGGGGGGGGGGCGCCTCTTGCCGGAGTTCTGCCCTGCCTGTTCCTGACTCGCGGGGAGAACAAAAGGGGGAGGCGCGAAAGAAAAAGACGCCTCTTCCTGTTCCTGACGCGCAGGAGCAGCAGCAAACCAGCTACCAGTAGAGGCGCGGGGGGGAAAGGTGGGCTTGGAGGAGACTTGCCCGAAGACCTGAGGGAGCGAGATCCTTGCCCAAGGATCGTCTCCCTAATACAGGAACGGTAAGAAGGAACCCCTGTTGGGAACTTGGGTAGAATTGATCAAAGCTGCGCAGTCAAATAAAAAATACACATGACAGCAAAGTAAAATGTAATTTAATATTTTACATATTATAATAATATATTTGATGTTTTGAATTTTAAGTAAAGTTTTGAAGTGATTATTTTAATACGTGTTAAAATGTTTGTAAGGAAATATATAATTTAATTTAACCCCCCCCCCCCCGCTTGTCCGCTATTTTTTGGAAGCAGACCTGGCAACCCTAATTGTTGGTCTCCTCACAACCTCTACCAGCTCCGGAAGGTCTGTGTTTTATACACTTACACACACACACACACACACACGCATGAAAGCCTGAGGTGTTTGTGGATAATGGCAGCCTGCCAAAAAACCAAACTATCTCATGTAAAAAGGTTGGCTGCATTATTAATAAAGATATTAAATTCCAGCAGGGCTTCTTTTAATGGTGCAGCCACATGTATTCCCCACAAGGAGGAGGGAGCCAAAATAAAGACATCTTTAAGGATCTCGCTTTAGTTCAGCCTCTTCATTTCTTTCCTATTTGTTTAGGTGATCTATCAAAGGCTGTTGGCTGGCTGGCTTATTTTTAGCCAGACTGTCTCAGTCTGTGACATCTTTATTTTAAATATTGTTATTCTTGTCCTAGGCTACGTAAGGAAACCTGGCCAAAGCGCAGATGCTATCGCAGGGCTGGCTGCGGCTGATGATTAATTTCTGGAAAGAGGCAGCCATAACAGGAAACTCCATCCTTTGTCCCTGTGCACAGACGAGCTGTGGTCCAGGAGTAGAGACATTCTGCACATGCCTCAGGGCAGTAATTTCATTTCTGATATTTGATTATTCCTTCCATTTTAAAACAAAGGGTTGAATCCAACTAAGTTTTGCTTAGAGTAGACCCACTGAAATTGATAGACCTGAGGCTGCATACTGAGATCACTCTGTTCAGTGTTCTGGATAATTTCCTCATTTTATGTGATCTTTCGCACAATGTAAAAGACACTCCTGGAAAAAAACTAGTGGCGACCCTAGCACTCATTTCCATGTTGTTCGCTTAAAGAAAAACCCTGTTAACCCAGAAAATCATGAGAGTTTTGGAATGTAATTACAGTGATGCTTGTTCAGAGGTCTTAATTCTTTAAAAGGAATGTTAGACTCCAGGATAAAAGTGATAGCATTATAATCAGGAAAACTAAACTCAGTGCACCCTATGTTAAGCACGGGCATTACAAAATTTCAGTGGGTCCACTCTTGAGTAGATCTGGCATTGGATACAACTCAAATGTTTTCGTGGCAACAGATTAGTGCTGACTTTCAAGATAAACAAATAGTTTGGGTTGAGTTTCAAAGATGTGGGGGTGAAAAAGGAAGGTAAAACTCCCTGGCACTCACAACTGCAACCAGGGATAGAGGAAACGTTGGGTTCACTTTACATTTAAAGGCAAACCTATCAAAACTACCAAAACAATACACAAACTGAAACATAGGACTCAGCTATCCAGCTGCAAATAAAACAGGTTTTAAGTGCAATATACAAATGTGACACTAGGTGGTGATGGTGAGCTATGGCAAATTCAATATATTTTTCAAACTTTTTTTTAAGCATTTTCACAGCATTTTTAATATGTGTGTAGATTGCACCCTGGTCATCCTTTGAAATTGCCACTTCTCCGAATTTTGCAATGTAGTTCTCCAGTCAAGCAATGTTTACAGAAATGCATAAACTAGGGTAAAGGGTGTTTTTAAAAATGCAAATAATAATAATAATAATAATAATAATAATAATAATAATAATAATAAATTTATTTGTATCCCGCCCTCGCCATCCAAAGCCGGGCTCAGAGAAGCTAACATCATATAAATAAGACAATATGCATAATACAATATACAATATGCAAATAAAATAACATTCAACATTCATTAAAGTGACATAGAATAACATTAAATAACATCAAAATGTCTGTGTAAGTGAAAACCACATACAAAAATGTGTTATTAAAAAATTGCAAGGTGAAATGGAAATATGGAGAACTGAATTTGAGATTGGAAAAATGAGATACTGGAGGTGACAGATTCACTCGTCCCTAACTGTCACCCAGAGTTCTTCCAGGTGGCTACCAAATATCCTCAATCCCAAATCCCTGGAAATAAGGTAACGTTATGTACCATTATTCCGATAGATATAGGAATCTTGGATCAGTATCCTCAAGGTAGTGTGCATGGTTCTCTCCCTCCTCATTTAGTCCCTGCAACAAGCCTGTGAGGTAGGTTAGGGCTAAGAGGCAGTGACTGGCCCAAGTTCATCTAACAAGCTTCATGGTCAAGTAGAGATTTGAACCCTGGTCTCCCAGGACCTAGTCCAATACTCTAACCATGATACCACACTGGCTCTCTTAGCTACAGTATAACCTGTGTCCATTTTTTCATTCATTCTTTCAACCAGAAAAAAAAGGTTAAAAAGCCATTTGGTGCTCTCTCTCTCTTTTTAACCTCTACTTATGATAATTAACACTACTTACGTACTGCAAAACGATCTTTAAAACCCACTTGGTTTTCTCAATTGCCATTAATAATTCAGAAAGCTATATTACACAGCAGGATAAAAACCCAAGTAATTTAACATAGCACTTTATTTAAAAAAAACACACAGCAGCAATGCAGTTCTGGCGCTTCAATCAATCGGCAGCCTTGCCGACATTTCCTGGGACACAGTGACAGACAGCTGCCACCCTTGGTTTCCAGGGTAGAGTCAGACAGATTATAGGTGAAGAATGCAGTGTGGGCATGTATTCATCTCTCTCTCTCTCTCTCTCTCTCTCTCTCTGTGTGTGTGTGTGTGTTTGCATATGTATATAACCACCCCCATACAAATATATGGGGTGGATGGGGTGTTAGGGGAGGGGTAGCATTGTAGTACCTCTGGTGGGGGACACATGGTGCTCCTTCTGGGGGAGTTTGTTCATCTTTGGTCCCCACCATGGATTCACCTCTCACCTGTGGTTCCGAGAAGCATGCAACAGCGGCCACACCCCGGGAAACGGCTTTGACTGGCCAGCTAAACCAGGTGAGGGTAGCCGGTGGGTCTAAAACCCTCAGTGAGTTAGGGGCTCTCTCTCCCTGCAAAGACAGGGTCTGGTGGGTTGAGCAAACAAGACCAATAGTGAGTACAACAGTGAAGAAAGTGGTTTCAGCATATCTGAAAAGGCTAAGGAGTAAATCCAGAGGGGAGTCCCTAAGACTGTTGGGTGGTGCCTTGCATGCCTCTTTCCAGCAACTCCTGCAGCCAAACTGGTGCCAAACGTACTGGTCTGCTTTCCTTTGGACCACATCAGCAAGGCTGAGAGGAGGGTCCTGTTGTCTGGACAGCCCAGGACCTCCATCCATGCTGTCTAGGCTTGCACCCCAGGAAGGTCACTTCATTGTTGCTAATGCAGTGGTTTGACTTAACCCACAGAGGCGCACTCCATTGTCTCTCGAGACAGACAGACAGACAAAGACACAGACACACACACACACACACACACACACACACACACACACAGATTATCTTTGCATTCTCTCTCAATACCCTATTTTCTTTTTCTTTTACTCAATAATGCAGCTTTTATTAATACATTAAAGAACAATGCTAGCTGGTGTCAAGAAGGCTGCCACCACCGAGAAACTAATAAAAAGAAAAGGCAGAGGAATACAAGAGCAATGCAGGGAAAAAATATTAGAAACCAAATTGCATTAAGGATTGGAGCTGACAAATAAAATGGTACGCCGGCAGAACATCTCGCGTTTTAATCTGAATTTATTATTTGGGCCATGCTCTGCACTTTGAAGGAACTCTCAGCTGGAAGAGTCTGAGGTAGAGGATGGGAAGTGGAAGCCTCTCCCCTGGGCCAGAGGTGGGTGCTACTCACTACTCCTGTTGCCTGCCAGCCTGTGGTAGATGGTGCCTGTTGGAACTGGAGCAGGAGAAGGCAGGGAGGCCCAGAATCAGTGTTAGGTGGAGCCACAGCCCCCACCTTTCTCCCGGTGGAGTTCTCTAAGGGCAACACTGAGACCAAGGAAGCGGAAGCTGATATGCAGTCCCACCCTCTGGCATAGCTGTCAACTTTCGGATTTGAAAATAAGGGGTTTTTCCCAAACTTTTGGATTTGAAAATAAGGGATGCCGCGAGGGCGGTGCAATGGCACCAAGTAGCCTCGCCACCCTGCACTCCAGAGGCTGCGTGCGAACGGGTGAGCGAAAGAGCGAGCGCGTAGACGGCAGGCAGGCTGTCTGTCTGGTTGGGCGTGAGGGTCTGGCTGCACAAGGCATGCAAGCTCCACCTCCAGTCGGTCTGAGACTCCTTATTGGCAGCCAAGCAACGCAGCTGAGGAGCCTCCCTGGCCGGCAGGGAGGGAGAGGAGCTGCTTCCTTTGAAAACCGGGAAATTTAAGGGATATCAACAATCCAGGATAGCAGCGGGAAACGGCATTGGAATAAGGGAGTTTCCTGCAAAAAAAGGAAGGGTTGACAGCTATGCCCTCTGGACTGGGGGTCAGTAGGAAGACAGGTAGGTTGGGGCTGACTGAGGGCAGACTGGGATTGGTGGGGCAGTGCCCAAAAAAACTAAGATCATGGCCACTGGTCCCATCACCTCCTGGCAAATAGAAGGGGATGAAATGGAGGCAGTGAGAGATTTCACTTTCTTGGGTTCCATGATCACTTCAGATGGTGACAGCAGTCACGAAATTAGAAGACGCCTGCTTCTTGGGAGAAAAGCAATGACAAACCTAGACAGCATCTTAAAAAGCAAAGACATCACCTTGCCGACAAATGTCCGTATAGTTAAAGCTATGGTTTTCCCAGTAGTAATGTATGGAAGTGAGAGCTGGACCATAAAGAAGGCTGATCACCGAAGAATTGATGCTTTTGAATTATGGTGCTGGAGGAGACTCTTGAGAGTCCCATGGACTGCAAGAAGATCAAACCTATCCATTCTTAAAGAAATCAGCCCTGAATGCTCACTAGAAGGACAGATCCTGAAGTTGAGGCTCCAGTACTTTGGCCACCTCATGAGAAGAGAAGACTCCCTGGAAAAGACCCTGATGTTGGGAAAGATGGAGGGCACAAGGAGAAGGGGACGACAGGACGAGATGGTTGGACAGTGTTCTCAAAGCTACTAACATGAGTTTGGCCAAACTGCGAGAGGCAGTGAAGGATAGGCGTGCCTGGCGTGCTCTGTGTCATGGGGTCACGAAGAGTCAGACACGACTGAACGACTGAACAACAACAACAAGCCCCTTTCGCCCTAACTAACCAACCTCCACCGATGCCATCCTGCACCAACTGCTTATCCCAAAGGCAGAAGAGGCGTGTGAATATAAAGTGCCTGCTGGGAGAAAGGGAATTGGCAGCAAACTCAACAGTGATGAGGCAAGGCATACGGCAGCCTTGACAGCCTAGTGCCCTCTAGCTGACTGCTGGACTCCCAGTCAAGAATGGCCAAGAGTCAGAGATAATGGGAACTGTTGTCCAACGACATTGAGACGGTGCTAGATTGTGGAAGGCTGCTTTAGAGCCTTGGCCCACCTCCCTTCATTACTTTGTCAAAGTGAACTAGCTGGCAACGGACCCTCCCGTTTTGTTGCAGGGAAAGGCTGGACCAGGCGCTTAATGGATTCAGGAAGGAATCTTGAGAGCTCAGGAGTGTTAACTAAAGCAGAACCTGGTGGCTTACAGGAGGGCTTGACAATACCTGGGAGAATCTGTTGGATTTTCAGACCCAAAATAATTAACCAAAGAAGCAGCAGAGCAGCAAAATACTGGCTTGTTGCAACCCTAGCAGTTAGGATACACCTCTTGACCAAATGGGTGTGATAAAATAGACACCGAATATATCTTTCAGTGGTGCAGCATATCCCTATTGCATGCAGGAGGTCCCTGGTGCAATTCCTGGCATCTCCGGATAGGGCCTGGAAAGACCTCTGCCTGAAATTCTGAAGAGCTGCTGCCAATCACAGTTGACCAGGGGTGGGAACCTTTTTCAGGCTGAGGGTCACATCCCCTTCTGGGCAACCTCCAAAGGGCCACATGCCAATAGTGGGTGGGGTCTGGGGCAAAAGTGGGCAGGGCACCAGGTCAAAAAGTTGCCTTTGTACAGTAGACTGGTTTCCACATGGCCCTTTCTGTCCTCCACCCAGAGAAGCAAGAGGCATCATCAGACTGCAACGACACATCCCAAATGAACAGTTGGGGGTGTGAAACAAGGGGAGTATGTGAGGCCTGGAGAGAGTTCTGAGGAGCAGAGAGAGAGAGAGATAAACCTGGAATGGCTACATTCAGCCCCCTGACTAATGGCTCTGCACCCCTGGAATAGACTGTAAAGGTAAAGGGACCCCTGGCCATTAGGTCCAGTCGTGTCCGACTCTGGGGTTGCGGCGCTCATCTCGCTTTATTGGCCGAGGGAGCCGGCATACAGCTTCCAGGTCATGTGGCCAGCATGACTAAGCCGCTTCTGGTGAACCAGAGCAGCGTATGGAAACGCCGTTTACCTTCCCGCCAGAGCAGTACCTATTTATCTACTTGCACTTTGACGTGCTTTCGAACTGCTAGGTGGGCAGGAGCAGGGACTGAGCAACGGGAGCTCACCCTGTTGCAGGGATTCAAACCGCCGACCTTCTGATCGGCAAGCCCTAGGCTCTGTGGTTTAACCCACAGCGCCACCTGGGTCCCTGTGGATAGACTGTACCACTACGCTATAGACCAAGTATGGGAAACCTCCAGATGATGCTGCACCACAACTCCCATCAGCCCCAGAAAGCATGAACAATGGGGTGATGGGAGATGTAGTTCAGCAGCTTCTGGAGGGTTGAAGATTCCTCACACCTGCTGCACAACAACAGAGTGATTCGGTATAAAGCAGCTTTTCTCAGTACCTCGAAAGAGTGATAGCTAGAATAGAAACCTATGGGGTTTCAGTATAGATCATTTTTACCCATAGCTCCTTTCCTTCCAGCCTAAAATTCATTTTTATTTTTATTTCTTTGCCATACATGTCTTATCGCTCTCCTAAGGGAGAGGCAATTTTAGCAGGCGCTGTTTGTCAGGCAAGGGGGAGAAAACCTACTTCTGCAACGTTTCTGTCTTCTGTGCAGTTTTTTAAAGAAGAAACAAGGTAAAGGAGGTTCATTTTTCAAGCTGTACTTTGTTGGGTTTCGCTCCCTTCCCTTCACAACACACACACACACACACACACACACACACACACACACACACACTTTGGAAAGGAAAAACAGGACTGGGGCAATACAGGAATGGACAAATAAGCACGTGTGACAATTTTGAAATGTTGAATAAGCTGCAAGTGAGTGAGAGGCAGTGATGTGTAGTGGTTATTGTGTTGGACTAAAACCTGGAATACCAGGGTTCACATCCACAAAGGTGACATTAGGCCAGTCACTCTCTCACAGTCTGACTGTGAGGATAAAGTAGATGGGGACAGACCCAAACTCCTTAAAGGAAATATATTGATATAAATGCAATTTATAATACATTCATTCATCAATCCATTCCATCCCAACCATGTGTACTTTAAAATATGTATTTTATGCACCAAATATGTGCATGCACACATATGCATTTCTAAGTGTAGTTTGTCCTAAAGCATGTACTGTATTTGCATACTTTTCTTTAGCAGAGAATTATATTGCAAAATTCAGAGAAGTGCTAAAGCTAAAAGCTAATACTATTCCGATTTGTGCATTAGTCTGAGAGGTATGGATCAAGTCGGTTCAGATCTGAATTCACAGAAATTTAATCCCTGAAGTACCTCAAGCACAATCCCCTTAGGTGTGAGCCTGACCCACTTATGGCAGAGTCTTCTATATAGTGTCGATCTCCAAGGAATTTTTGAAAAAACAAACAAACCTAGCTGTAATACTATAAGCCACACTAAATCACTACAAGCCTATTACCAGAGAAAGGTGAGCCTGCAATTCTAAATTACAGTGTAGAACATCACTGAACAGAAGCTGTGCAACTGTTATCTAGTCCTTGTTTAAGAAATTGAACTCAAGCATCACAGCAAAACCTCGTTGATCTTAAGTACAGCAGCTTCTGAAGTTAACAAAAAAAATAAATTGTAATTTCCCACAGAATAAAAACTCAGGGTTTGTTTTTTAAAAAGATTTTTAAGTCTCCAGAGGAAATATATTTCAGGGCAAGGTCTTCTCAGTGGTGGTGCCACAATCGATCCCCTGCCCTGGGCAAACCCACCAAGAGAGCCATGAAAACTGGCAACAGGGTTGATAGTGGAACCTCCAAGATGGCATGCAAACATGGTTCCCCCCTTCCCCATCTTATCCCCACAACAATCCTGCAACGTAGGCCAGGCTGAGAGACTGTGACTGCCCAAGGTCTCCCAGTGAGCTTCATGGCTAAGAGAGTATTTGAACCCTTGTTTCCCAGGTCCTTTCAGGCCCTCAGAGAAGAAGAGTTTGGATTTGATATCCCACTTTATCACTACCCGAAGGAGTCTCAAAGCGGCTAACAATCTCCTTTCCCTTCCTCCCCCACAACAAACACTCTGTGAGGTGAGTGGGGCTGAGAGACTTCAAAGAAGTGTGACCAGCCCAAGGTCACCCAGCAGCTGCATGTGGAGGAGCGGGGAAGCGAACCCGGTTCACCAGATTACGAGTTTACCGCTCTTAACCACTACACTGGCCCTCAACGCACTGAGCACTACAACACATGGGCTTAAATACTTCAAAGTAAATAAAGATGCCCAAACAGTTCTCTGATGAAAGGTAGGAGCACACACCTTAGAAATGCAGCCAACGGTCTCCTGCACAACCTTGCAGAAGTCTCGTTCATCCAGCATCTCGTTTTCCAGTATCCCTCTCCCATTGTTCCTCTCTAGCAGCAGGACTTCAAAGAGAAACTCTCTCAAAATGGAGGGTCCATTTAGCAGCCATTGATAGACCCATCCAGGAGTTTGCCCCCCCCCCACTCCTTTTAAAGGCCATCTTAATCAAGAGCCATCACCACATTTTGTGACAGTGGATTCCATAAATTGGTTTAGAGGGCACGCGGAGGGTTATTACCGGTAGGTGTTCTGTCATTTTTATGCTCTGTCATTGTCACCTGGAAAATGTTTTTGGTGGGTTTTTTTAACAACAGTGACTTGTCCACCCTAATTCACCCAGCACACCAACACAGACAGTTACATCCAGAAGCATTCTGAATTACCACTGCCAGCAAGAGAATGTCCAGTGAGGGTCATCCTCACTATTGGGCAGCATGAGGCAGGCCCCTCAGGCAATGGATGCTTCAAGGGCACGGAGCGTTGGGGAAGCATTGCTGTAGAGGTGAGGGCCCTTTTTCAGCCTGAAGGCCACATTCCCTTCTGGCCAATCTTCCAGGACTCACATGCCAGTGGTGGGCATAGGTAAAGGTAAAGGGACCCCTGACAATTAGGTCCAGTTGTGACCGACTCTGGGGTTGCGGCGCTCATCTCGCTTTATTGGCCGAGGGAGCCGGCGTACAGCTACTGGGTCATGTGGCCAGCATGACTAAACCACTTCTGGCAAACCAGAGCTGTGCATGGAAACGCCGTTTACCTTCCCGCTGCAGTGGTACCTATTTATCTACTTGCACTTTGAAGTGCTTTCGAACTGCTAGGTTGGCAGGAGCTGGGACCGAGCGACGGGAGCTCACCCCGTAGCAGGGATTCGAACCGCCGACCTTCTGATCAGCAAGCCCTAGGGCTCTGTGGTTTAACCCACAGCGCCACCCGCGTCCTGTAGTGGTGGGCATAACCAGAAGCAAAGGTGAGCAGAGGAGCAAAGGCAGATGGTCCCTTTGTACAGCAGCCTGTTTGACACACACCCCATTCTCTACCTTCCATCTAGGTGAGCAAGAGGCATTATCAGATTTCGAGGACAAACTAAAACACACACTGGGACTGCAAAGCAGGGCCAGTGAGGTGTGTGGCCTCAGAAGTAAGGGCATGAAGCATCGCATTTGTCCCAGGCTCCCACTCCTGGCCTTGAAGTTCTCCAATCCTGAGGCAGTGTGAGGCAGCTGCCGCCTCCAACCCCTTCCCCACACCCCAGTTTCCAGCTATTGAATTAGGATTCAGCTGCCTATCTGGTCACCTTCCACATGTGCAATTCATGGCAGGCATCTTGGCCTTTGCTTCGGGTGGCAAAATGTCTTGAACAAACCCTGCAGCCAGATTTTCTAGAGAGATGCACACTGCAAGAACATCAACATCAACCTGTAACACAATTTTCCAATTTAAATGTACAACTTCAAAAATGAACCTTTTTCTCCAAAAGAGCAACTCATTGCATGCTGTTCCGTAAACCCCGAATTATTTCAAGGTTGCTTGCAAGTGTATGCAAGCCACCTGCTATTAGCACATTGTGTTGTAGACAGTGCAGAAGGCAAGGAGACACAAAAGACAGGAAAGGAGAAAGAGGTGCTCAAACGCAATCCTTGCTTCGGAAGCAGATAATGGAGGGAGGCCTTCAAACTGGAGCATTTCGAAGCATCAACAACAACACCACACCCAGGCAACACACAGAGATATTATACGATTGTCAGAATTACGTTTCCTTCCCTTGACCTTTTTCTCGCTTCAATAGCAATCTAAACTTGTATTTTGCAATAGGAGTTGGCATTCCTTTGTAGTGGGGGATGTGTAGACATATGCAGAACACAGAGTGGATGATAAAGCGAGCTTCAAAAACAACAAACACCCTGTTTATGTTCACGGCACGCCAGGATGCAGAAGCCATCTCCTGCCAATCAACAGCATAGAATAATGGAAGTATAGAGTTGGAAGGGGGACACCCCAAGGGCCATCTATGCCAATCCCCTGCAATGCAGGAATCATAGTTAAAGAATCACTGACAAATGGCCATCCAACCTCCGTTTAAAAATCTCTAATGAAGGAGAGCTCACCACCTTCCAAGGGAGTCCATTCCACTGTCAAACAGCTCTTACTGTCAGAAAGTTCTTACTAACGTTTAGTTGGGATCTCTTTTCCGGTCATTTGAATGCCTTGGTTCAGCTCCAACCATCTGGAGCAGAGCAGAAAGCAAGCTTGCTCCATCTTCCATTTGACAGCCCTTTAGATATCTGAAGATGATTATCATATCTCTTCTCAGTCTCCCTTTTCTCCAGGCTAAATACCGTGTTTCTCATAATATAAGACATACCTAAAATATAAGGCATAGCAGGATTTTCAAGGGGTCACAAAATATAAGGCATAACCCGAAAATAAGACGTACCCCGAGCCAGCGGGACCCAGCACGCTGGCCGCGGCAGGAGGAGGAGGCGGCCTGCCGGGTCGGTGCCCAGAACCAGCTACTGCTGCTGCAGCGCTGCGCCACACAGAGCGAGACCGCCAAGCGCCCCGAGTCAGCGGGACCCAGCAGTGCTCTGTCGCACTTTGAATCCTCCTCCTCCTGCCGCGGCTCGGGGCGCTCCACACGGCACTGCTGGCCGCTTTGTCGGCGCTTCAGCAGCAGCAGCAACAGCCAGTTCTGGGTGCCGAGCCGCGGCAGGAAGAGGAGGAGGCTTGCCAGGCCGGCGCCCAGCAGCGCCGCACGGAGTGAGACCACTGAGCGCCCCAGCCAGCGGGACACTGCTGCTGAAGCGCCGACAAAGTGCCCAGCAGCGCAGCGCGGAGCACGCCGAGCCTCCGGGAGCCGGCAGGAGGAGGAGGCGCCCAGAACCATACAGTACCGGTACCTAATAAAAAAATAAGACACCCCCCAAAAATAAGCCATAGGCTTATTTTCTTGAGTAAAATAAATATAAGACGGTGTCTTATTTTATGAGAAACACGGTATACCCAACTCCCTCAACCGTTCATCATAAGGCTTGGTTTCCAGACCCCTGGTCATCTTGGTTGCCCTCCTCTGCAGATGTTGCAACTTGTCAATATCCTTAAACTGTGGTGCTGAGAACTGGACACAGGACTCCAGCTGAAGCCTAACCAAGGAAGATTACAGTGGTTCTGTTACTTCCCTCGCATTCCACTCAATTGCCCCAAATTAATTGGGACATCGCAAATTCACAGAAGCTGCCTCGATGATGTCCTGATTTCGCCGCCTCGCTGCTGCTGCCACCTCCTCTAGGTTGGCCGGGGCAGCCTCCACCATGGGCTCCACCGCCATTGTGGCTGACCTCTGCTGCTGCCATGTTCGCAGAAGCGGGCACAACACATCTGGAACACACTTCCGGATGCAGGCACCTCACTTCCGGCAACCGAGGCGAGGCCAAGTAGGCTGCAAGAAGGCTGAGGCCTAGCCATGGCAACAGCGGAGAAAGAGCTGGTGGAGGAACAGCTACAGTGGCTACAGTGTCTGTGATGCAAAGATCTGGGCAGGTGGGGAGAGCATGTGGTTAGGGTAGGACGCGGAAGAAAGAGTTTGTGGTTCGGGTGGGGGGCTGCAGAAAAAGCATGCAGTTTGGGCAGAGGGCAGGAGAAAAAGCGTGCAGTTTGGGCGGGGGGGGGGGAGAAAGAGTGCACGGATGTCCCAGTTTCCCACCCCAAAAGGTTGGACGGTTTGACCTTGATCTGGATACAGTACTATACTTCTGTTGATGCAGCCTAGAATAGCCTTAGCTTTTTTTGCTGCTGCTTCACACTGTTAACTTACATTAAGCCTGTGGTTGTGCTGGTCCTGTGGGTTACCCGAGAGGCGAGGTCCAGGTCCGGTCTGTGGTCAGAGGTGCAACGTAGAGGCAGTCCGTAGTCCCTGAAGCTGGGTGCAGGGCAGGGAGTCAGGCAAAGTCAGGAACAGGTAGGCAAGCAGGGAACCAGGGCTGATCAGGAGCTCAGGCAGGAAAGCAGGACAGGTTTCAAGCAGGAACTGGTCAGCAACAATGTTGCTCCTGCAACTTGGGCTGGGGCTGGCTGGTTTTATCTGCCCCGAGGCATAGGGCGGCCCCGATCCTCTGGTGACTCGCCTCTCCTGGCTTGGAGGCGAGCACTCCTCCTGCGGGAACTCAGTTCCCTTCGCCTCTCTGCCCTGAGCCTCTGCAGCTCAGGAGAGGCTGGAGGGTTACCGGACCCAGAGGCAACCTCAGCTTCCCCTGACAGGGCTGGGAGTGGAGCACCTGCAGGCAATGGGTCCTCCATCCCATCAGGAGCCAGAGCAGACTCAGCCGATGCCTGCACCTGAGGATCCAGCACAGGTGAGGACCCTTCAGACTCAGGCCCTAGCCCCGGCTCTGCTGGTTCTGGAGGCGGGGAATCCTGTGCAGGCTGGGATCCCTCAGGTTCCGCATCTGAGTCTGAATCCCAGGCCATCACAGTGGTCCACTAAAACCCCTGGATCCTTTTCACAAGCCAGGTGTCTCCCCATCCTATATTTGTGCATCTGATTTGTCCTGTCTAGGCGTAGCGTGCTTTAATATTTAAAGATTGCAAGAGCAACATACAAAAAGTCCATTTGGCTCAGAAATCTGCTTTCCAAAATGGCCAATCAAATGCCTCCAAGAAGCCCACAAGCAGTGTGCAATGTTGACCGCCCACATGGAGGATCCTTTGAGCAATGGGTAGGCCTTAATTTAGGGACGCGGGTGGAGCTGGGGTCTAAACCACAGGGCCGAGGGCTTGCCAATCAGAAGGTTGGCGGTTCAAATCCCCGTGATGGGGTGAGCTCCCATTATTCGGCCCCTGCTCCTGCCAACCTAGCAGTTCGAAAGCACATCAAAGTGCAAGTAGATAAATAGGTACCACTCCGGCGGCAAGGTAAACGGCGTTTCCGTGCACTGCTCTGGTTCACCAGAAGCAGCTTAGTCATGCCCGGAAGCTGTCTGCGGACAAACGCCTGCTCCCTCGGCCTATAGAGCGAGATGAGCGCCGCAACCCCAGAGTCGTTCATGACTGGACCTAATGGTCAGGGGTACCTTTACCTTTACCTTTAGGCCTTAATTTGTCCAATGCCCTTTAACGTAATCTAAACCAGTAAACAAGCCCTCCATACATTGCTACCTCAAAAGCCAATGGGGGCTACCGGTAGTATAGACATTCAGCCAACAGTCAGTTGACAGATCTCCCCATGCAACAAGGAAACCAGAATATCCGGGCTCAAACACTCTCATTGATACAGTCATTTCATATGTGCAGGGAGCAAGACTGGTACAATACATTTTGCTGTCTGAGGCACAACAGCAAGTCAATGGGCATAGTATCTGAGGCTAGCCAAGATGTTTTGACACCTGAGGCAGAAGGATTCCACAGTCATCTCTCCCTGTGAGTAAAATTACAATAATACTTTAAATAACCAACACATGGCTGCCCTTTCATGCTAGACAGCTGATACTGGGTGCATAGGAGCCAACTCCTAGGGGCCGAACTCCCTTCAGCCCCCCAATAAAAATATCTGATAAAATATTTGAGGAGGCCGGGAGACCCCAAAGTTGATGGGCATTTCCATTCAGATAGTGTGTGTGCCATGTTATGTGATCAATTATACAGGATGGAGCTTGCCTGCCCCCCTCCCCCAATATTTTATTCAAGTTGGCATCCTTGACTGGGTATCACATTCTGTCTACTGGTAGGACTGGCCCAGGAAGGGAGCCCTTCTTTTCACGTCAATGGGTATTCAAACATGGCATCCCTACATACAGTCTTGGTAGCCCTTCTAATAATAATAATTTATAATAATAATTTTATTATTTATACCCCGCCCATCTGGCTGAGTTTCCCCAGCCACTCTGGGCGGCTCCCAATCGAGAGTTAAAAACAATACAGCATAAAATATTAAAAACTTCCCTAAAACAGGGCTGCCTTCAGATGTCTTTTAAAAATAGGATAGCTGCTTATTTCCTTGACATCTGATGGGAGGGCATTCCACAGGCAGGTGCCACTACCGAGAAGGCCCTCTGCCTGGTTCCCTGTAACTTGGCTTCTCACAATGAGGGAACCACCAGAAGGCCCTCGGCGCTGGATCTCAGTGTCCGGGCTGAACGATGGGGGTGGAGATGCTCCTTCAGATATACAGGAGCAAGGCCATTTAGGGCTTTAAAGGTCAGCACCAACACTGGTTTCTGAATTGTGCTCAGAAACGTACTGGGAGCCAATGCAGATCTCTCAGGACCAGTGTTACCCGTGTTTCTCCTAAAATAAGACACCGTCTTATATTTTTTTTCCCTCAAAAAAACACAGTATGGTTTATTTTCGGGGGATGTCTTATTTTAACCGCTCCGCGTCTGTATGCTGCATAACCACGCCTATCCAGGCCGTCTTAAGGAAGAGGCGCCGCGTCACTATGTCTTATTTTCGGGGTATGGCTTATATTTCACAAATGCATAGAGATCCTGCTATGGCTTATTTTATGGCTATGTCTTATTTTAGGAGAAATGGTATATGGTCTCGGTGGCCGCTCCCAGTCACCAGTCTAGCTGCTGCATTCTGGATTAATTGCAGTTTCTGAGTCACCTTCAAAGGTAGCCCCACGTAGAGTGCAATGCAGTAGTCCAAACAGGAGATAACTAGAGCATGCACCACTCTGGTGAGACAGTCCGCGGGCATATAGGGTCTTAGCCTGCATACCAGATGGAGCTGGTAGACAGCCGCCCTGGACACAGAATTAACCTGCTAGTCCAAAATGACTCCCAGGGCTGCGCACCTGGTCCTTCAGGGGCACAGTTACCCCATTCAGGACCAGGGAGTCCCCCACACCCACCTGCCTCCTGTCCCCCCCAAAAAAAACAGTACTTCTGTCTTGTCAGGATTCAACCTCAATCTGTTAGCCGCCATCCATCCTCCATCCGCCTCCAGGCACTCACACAATACTGTTGATTGGATGAAGTGACCCCGAGGCACACAGAGTTACCGTATTTTTCCATGTATAAGACTAGGTTTTTTTTTACCAAAAAATTAGGTTTAAAATTGGGGCTCGTTTTATACATGGGTAGTGCTGAGGGGTGTTTCCTTATACACGGAAAAATATGGTAGGTAGTGAATTTATGTTAATCTGATGGTGCAGGAACCATTTCAAAACAACATGTGAAGCTCTGGACATAATGGGAGGAATCTCACGCTGCAACAAAAACATCCTCCCCATGAACAGTATTAACCCTGGTGACACGGCCTGCAGAGTAAGGTTGCCAGTCAATATTTTGCGGAAGGGATTCCTGCACATACCAGGAATGTTGATTCGTGTAATTAAAGTAGATTAAAGCACTGCTGCTCTGGTGTAACAAATCCACTGCAGGAAGGGAGATAACAAGAATTTTTTGCAGTTAGGTAAGTGATGACAAAATGCCCTGAAAAGTGTGGGGTGAACTAACGATTAATGGGAAGTCGCATTACCACCGTGCAAACAAATGTGGATTAAATCAGGATGAGTACTCATTGAGGTATAACCTCTCTGCAAAAGACCACCACAGCCAACCACAAATGAACAAGCACACCCTACGCCAACCCCAACCTCTCTCACCACTAAAGGAGCACAAGCGAACAACAGAGAACCTCCACAAATGACGCTGACACCAAACCCTACATATACTAAGTAAAGTAGAAATACCGCCATCCCACCCTACCCATCTCCCCATCCTACCCACACCTCTCCCCCTTTTCTTCCTAATGTCTCAAAAAAACGAAACTGCTGTATAAAAATGTTACATGGAAAGAACACGAAAGAGACATTGCATATACCTTTGTAAATCAAGAAAATCCTTAATAAAAATTTAATTAAAACAACAACAAATGTGCATTGAAGACTGGGTACAGTCTAACCTTCCTTGGAGGTTTATGCAAGCAAATGAAGACGAATGCTCAATAAATAGGTCATCAGGAGGAGGCAAAAAATGCAAATCCAGGCCCAGAAGTGGCAATATTCATATACTGAATGTGAAGCTGCCAGGTCAAACTAATGGTCCACCCCACTCAGTACTGTCTACACTGTCTGGCAGTGTCTCTCCAGGAATTCAGGAAGAGTCATCAAGATGCTAGGAATTGACCCAGGGACCTTGTCTTGCAAAGCAGATGCTCTGCGATTGAGCTACAGCCCCCTTTCCACACATTATTCTGACCCGTTCAGGCTGCAAATAGGGCTTGCATTTAAATAATAATAATAATAATAATAATAATAATAATAATACTCACCCTTATTAAATATATACACATACTTCCCTGTCATCATTGTGTCATTGCTTATATTTATTATTTCTTGTTGCTAGGCTTGCTTATTATTACAAAATGCTTTGTTCCCTTTGATGTTTTGAACTCATGCTTTATGTATGTGTTACATGGTGTCGAGGGCAACCTAATGGCCCTGCAGATGTTGGTAGGATTTGTGGTCCAGCAACATCTGGAGGGCATAAGGGTTGGGGGAGGCTGGCCTAAAGGCCCGTTATCATATTTCCAAGACACCTCAAACAAAGCTGACAACTACGTATAGGAACCCCACACATCTGGGCCAAAGGCTTAGCCTCATCCTCTACATGCAAGGAGTTTACTTAGGGGTGGAATGTTAAAGATATCCCATATTTCACCCCCACCTGCAGTTGAATATAGGAAGCTGCCATATACACGGGCCCATTTAGCCCAGTATTGTCAACACTGAGTGGCAGTAACTCTCCAGGGTTTCAGACAGGGGGTCCTTTCCAAGCCTCCCTGGTGATTGCTCCTGGGACGTTTTGCCTTGTCACTGAGCTATGACCCTGCTCCAGCTGACCTCACCTGACTGACAAAGGTTTTACCCTGAAGACCTCCCATCTACTAACAGGTGTACTCTGCAAAGGTGGAATGCCTGTGTTCGGAGCACATGAACAGAAACAGCAATGGCCAGTATTTCTTGTGTAACAGAAACAGAAACAATGCTTTTCTATTTCTTCCACATGCAACAGGGCGAAAAGTAAAGCAAAGGAAGAGCTGTGAAGGCAAAAATCTCCGTATTCCTTTTCTTCAATTCCCCAGGTCTCTCTGTAGCTTTTCAACACACAATTCCTCATTTCAGAGGCACCTTATTCCCAAAGCTGGTACTACAACAGGAGATCAGGGCCAACCCAGGGACAGTCGTCAGTTCCACTGCCACATGCTATAATGTAGATGAAATATTTTTGGCCAACACTTTTGATGCATCTTAGGCAAAAAAGGAGGAACTATTACAGCCTTAAGTAGCACCCTAAACTAAAGCTAGCTGAAGCCATGTCCCTCCATGAGGACTGGCTGCATGTACAGGACAAGCTAGTGAAACTACCTTATTGTCCAATTCACAAAGTAGAAGGGAATGTCTTCCTTCCCCTTTATACCTCCAGCCTAATTAAACATCTCACAAGTGGTGCCTTCAGTTATCCACTCCCCAGAAGAAGCATAAACCCTCCTTCCACAGTTTTACAAGCAACCCCACTGAAGTAAGGGCTTCCCATTGCTGCACCACCATAGATCCCTACATTTTGAAGTGTTCATCTCAGCATTCCTGACTTTGATGTAGCCATTGTTGAGTGTGTCTTTGTTTGTTTGTTTTAAAAGAGAAAATAAATGCAAAAATGTGTCAGAATGTCTGCATGCATGGACACTGGATAGCAGGTTCTCAGCTTCCTCGTCAACACCAACATTATTCCAAGGCCATTGCTAGGATGAATCACCCACTACAGAGTTTCTGCTTTTGATAGTAAAACTTTGCCCAATGCGCTGTGATGCCACCCATCCGACCTTACAGAATAAATGAATAATCAAATACACACCCCCGGGTGACTCTTCCCCATTGACATCCGATTCTGCTGGAACAGAGGAAGCCTGGCTCTGTCATTAGCCATGTCTCTATCATGAGATCTGGAGAGCATCCTTTTTTTTGTGATTTCACAGGAATGGAACATAGATCTCATTTGTAGCTGCTTTAAAAGGTGCTGTAAAACCCCAGTTAATCTCTCTCTCTTTCTCTTTCACACACACATATTTTAATATCTAGTCAGAGTGCTAATCAATATTATCTTAGGCAGGATTTAAAGATTAATAAATTGCCAGTGTGAATCCCAGTGAGTGGGGCAGATCTTTCCTGACATTTAAATTAAAAGAAAGATCAGGGCTCCACGGTTCCCATTCACAAATCTTACAACCGCTCCCCTAACTCCCAGGAACAGCCTCTTGAGAAGTGGGGGAGGGTGGAGTGGAGAATCCCAGGCTCAGGAAGGCAGAGAAAGTTAAGAAAGATAAGGTTAATTGCTTCTTACCTTTGGAAAGCACCACCGCCAGGCTAAACAGCAGGAGCCAGACCACCCGAGGCACCTTGCCCTGCCCAGGGGTCCCCATGGTGGGCTGCAGAAGAGAACTTAGATCCTTGCCACAAGGACTTCGCGATCAAAACAAATCCGGCTCCTGGCCATTTTTAACCCCTCTCACCCCTCCCGGGAAGAAAAGGAAGAAGAAGAGGTGGGGAGTGGAGAAGGTCATCTGCAGATCTTCAGACACATTTTCTCTCCAGCAAAGACTTGGGAGGTGGGGTGCCTTCCGTCGCCTGTCCTTACAAAAACTAGATTTCTTTTGTTTTTCAAAAAAGCATGTTCTCAATAACAACGAATATTAAATAACAGAAATACATCTCCTGGGTTTGCATCATGGTGATCCGAGGTTTTGTGGGGTGGGGGGAGAGAGAGAGAGACGATCTCCATATAAATAAACGCCAGCCGAGAGATCTAGGAGTAACGAGATGGAGGAGGCGAGGAAGAGGCGGGAGAGAGAGAGAGAGAGAGAGAGAGAGAGAGAGAAGGGGAGGCGATCGCTAATTCATTCCTGCAAACAGAGGTTTGAACGCGGGACGTTTAAGCAGAAGAACGCTCTTTTGCAGCGGGGTAATTGACACGGCTTGGGGTGGAATTGATCGGGAGGAGGGAGGCATAGGGTGCCTCTCCCGACACAGATCCGCTTGGCATTTTGTTTGGCGGCTGAAATTTCTTCTTCTTTTTTTAACAGATCCTGGTGAGGGTGGGGGAGGGATGCGGAGCGCAGCGCAGTGGGGAGGGAGAAGCGCTAAAGTTTGCCTTTCGGTGGCTCGTTGCGCCCGGGAGAGGAAAAGGAGGCAGAGAGAGACACGGCGCTGAGGAACGAAGGGAAAGGGAGGGAGGGGGATCAACTGATGGTTTTCCTTTCACTTAAACACATGCATGATGCACACACAAACAAGGCGCTCTCTCTACAGTCCTCATTCACTTCTTGCGGGGGGGGCGGGAGGAGGCGGAGCAGAGCAGGACCTCTTCCTAGAGAAGGTCATGGCAAAAGAAGCATCATGGACTAGTTCTTCTCTGGCGGTGATGCTTTGGGAAAGCTGAGCCCGGAGATGAGAGAGCACCGCTGGCTGGAGAAAAAGAGGCTGCCGCCCACCGAGAAAGGTTGCGGGGGGGGGGGGGCTCTGTGTTGCTGTTGGTTTCCTTTTGCTTCCTCCACCCCTCCGCTTTTTTCTCTTTTTTTTCTTTTTTTGGCAATGCAATTTAAAATAAACAGTAAATTCCTCCCCGATCTGCAAGGGAGGTGGGGAAGGAAATAAAATTTTAGTTACATGGTGTCGTTTCCGATCCTGTCCTCAGCAGCGCACATGGCAGAGAGGGGAAAGGAGAGGGGGGAAAGAGAAGCTTTTATTTTAATTTGGTTTTTTTAAACCCACCAGTAAAAACGAGAGAATTAAATAAACGCATCTTCCTTTTATCTTCAGCTTACCCACCCCCCTTAGGCAATGCTACTGCCACTGCCCCCCCCCAAACCATCAGTTCCCAGACAGTCAAGGTTTCAACCAATCCTGGAGCGGATTATCGAGAAAGATGGGCGGAGACGAGAGGGGGGGGGATTCGCCCATCCCTATAAATTGCATCCACAGCCGCTTCAAAGGGAACGCACGACCCGAGGAGGCGGGGCGCATGCAAATCTGGAGAAATGAAAGCCCCGCCCCATCTGCAAATCGCGCTCATCTCTCTTCCCTCCCCGCCCACCTCCCGGACCTTGCGAGATGGAGACACGCTCCGCCCCCCGGGGAAATCCCAGGAGCTGGAGCGTGGGAATTTCAAGGGTGGCGGGGTGGGGAAGGAGGGAGATTCAGGATCCGGTCAGCTCCGCAAAACAGCGCTGCAAGTTGGCACTTATTTTGACACACGGACAGGATGTGACCTACATGCCCTCTGCCACGTGGAACGAAGAGTGAATTAAGAAGCGCAGGGTGTTAGAGTTGGGCTGGACTTTGCGGGCATCAAGACCTGCCATTCCCCAACCGGGTGCTCTCCGGATGTTTTACGCTACCGTTCCCAAAGTACCCGTGGCCAAAGGTGAGGGCAGCAGTCCCCAGCATCTGGTGGATGCGAGGTTAAGGGACTCTTCATCCACCACCACCCCCGGCTCCATTAAGAACAGAAGATGCTGCCTTTGGTCCGTCCAGCCCAGTTTTGCCTGCACAGACTGGAAGTAGTTTTCCAGGGTTTCAGACAGGGGCTGTGCCAGTTCTACCTGGAGATGCTGGGGATGGAACCTGGGACCTTCTGCATGCCAAGCAGATGCTCTGCTACTGCGCTACAGCCCTTTCCTCAACAGAAAATTGCACAACCCATAAATGCCTTATTTCCAGCAATGACCACTACGCACCACAAACTCAGCAGCTTAGCAGCACTTGAACTCTTGGACTCTTTTGCCTCATTTTACACACACACTTACACTTACACTTTACAGGGCAAGTGACCCATGTGTAATGACGAAACAGTTTCCTGATCTAAGCAGGATTTAAAAACACACACAGCCAAAAGCTTTGAAACCTTCTTAATTAATTAAGGGGACTAGCTGTGAAGGAAGTATCAACACCATATAAAATGCAACCATCTATGGGCTCTAGGAAGCTTCCAACAGACCAGTAATGAGCTTGTGGCAGATTAATAAAAACAAATTGTCTTTTTATCCCAAGACTTCACCGCTTCAGTTTCAGAACAATCTACTGGTTTATGGGGCCTAATCTGCTTTAAGTAATTAATAAAGCTAGCTAGCCACTGCCATCCCCCATCACTGGGTAACATGTTCCCCCAGTGGCAACATAGGAATGCAGGTTGCTGCCTTATTCCAAGTCAGACCATTGGTCCCATCTCATTCAGTAGTGTCCACACTGACAGACAGTGACTTTCCAGGATTTCAAATATAATAATAATAATAATAATAATAATAATAATAATAATACCTCGCCCATCTGGCTGGGCTTCCCCAGCCACTCTGGGCGGCTTCTAACAAAATATTAAAATACAATAATCAATCAAACATTAAAAGCTTCCCTAAACAGGGCTGCCTTCAGATGTCTTCTAAAAGTCTGGTAGTTGTTTTTCTCTTTGACATCTGGTGGGAGGGTGTTCCACAGGGCGGGTGCCACTACCGAGAAAGCCCCCTGCCTGGTTCCCTGTAACTTGGCTTCTCACAGTGAGAGAACCGCCAGAAGGTCCTCGGCGCTGGACCTCAGTGTTCGGGCAGAACAATGGGGGTGGAGACGCTCCTTCAGGTATACAGGACCGAGGCCGTTTAGGGCTTTAAAGGTCAGCACCAACACTTTGAATTGTGCTCAGAAACGTAATGGGAGTCAATGTAGGTCTTTCAAGACTGGTGTTATGTAGTCTCGGCGGCCGCTCCCAGTCACCAGTCTAGCTGCCGCATTCTGAATTAGTTGTAGTTTCCAGGTCACCTTCAAAGGTAGCACCACATAGAGCGCATAGAGCAGTAATCCAAACGAGAGATTACCAGAGCATGCACCACTCTGGCGAGACAGTCTCTCCCAAGTCTTCCCAGAGATGCTGGGGATTGAACATGGGACCTTCTGCATGCAAAGCAAGTGCTCTCCCACTGAGCTATGGTAGAGCTGTAGCTAGCAGGGGGCTAGCAGGGGGGTTTCATCCCCTGGGTGAAGTCTCCAGAGGGGTGCCATTGAGGCTCCCAGCCTGCCAACCCGTCTAGGCTTCAGGTGTTCACTTGCACACTCAGCAGCCTTCTTCCATTCCTTTGCTTCCCCTTTCTTTTGAAGCAGAAGAAGAGATGCTGATTTGCAAAGGGGAGACAGGGAGTTGGAAAACCTGGAGAGGCAAAAGTAAGCAATCATCCTTCCCCTTTCCCCACATTGAAGAGGAAGATGGGCTCCCCTGTCTGGTTTTGCAACTGTGTGTGTGAGAAAACCTGGAGAGAGGAAGGGTGGAAGTTTCCCCACAAGCAAAGTTGAAAGCGTGCAAGTTGTGTTGCTGTCAGCTGCTTGTTTTGCTGTTAAATCTAAGGAAGGGAATTATAGAATTGCAGAGTTGGAAGGTACCCGGCCAACTGCCTGAAATATCCTTCCTTCTTCTTTTCCTCCCTTCAACATACACCCGGACAACACCATTACTGGCCCCAACAACATCAAACATACCATCTCAGGACTATTTAATTGCTCATCGTCTAACATTGTGTATGCCATCAAATGCCAATAGTGCCCTTCGGCTCTCTATATTGGACAAACAGGCCAAACTCTACGCCAAAGGATAAATGGACATAAATCTGACATCAGGAATCACAAGACAGAGAAACCAGTAGGAGAACACTTCAATCTCCCAGGATATTCTATACAAGATCTCAAAGTAGCTGTCTTATTACAAAAGAATTTCAGAAATAGACTGGAAAGAGAAGTTGCTGAATTGCAACTTATTACCAAACTTAAAACCATGGAGAGACCTGGTCTGAATAGAGACATTGGGTTCTTATCTCATTATACATGATAAAGATATTTTTAGCCATCTCACCTCTTGCTTTTTCCTGTAAGACCAATTGCAGTCATTAACAGGTTTACCTCACCTATCAGCTAATCACCCATTCCCACCACCCTTCTGAGTAATACCCAAATTGCACATAAGGCAGCTCTCTGTGGTGACATCCCTTAAAACACTGTATCCTCTATTTCCTATACAAACTTTTATGAGGTTTCTGTACCTCCCATCCCTGCTCTGGCTTGGCTTTCAGCAGCGTACAAGGAGGTAGAAAAATAAGAAAGAAACATACAGTGGATCTGGTTTAATGTGAATTTGTTTGACAGCCAGTAGCTCCTGTCAGTGGTTTAAAAAGAAGAAGAAGAACCTTGGAATGCCTATCTCTCAAGCTAAGCCTTCAGTGGTGAAAAGGATCCATATCAGATGCCTCTAGGGGGGTTCTGAGCTGGCTGTCAGTTCAGAGTCGCTGCAGAGTTGAGCAATGTCATTTTGGGAACGTGACACATCATCTCATTGATCCTAAAGGGGGGAAAGGCTCTCAGAAAGAAAGGGTGCTTAGTTTGGTTAGGGTGTGTGTGGAAGTTGCAGTGGCGGGCTTGATAGGGCTGAAGACAGAAGAATCTTATCGCAAGAAAACTGCAGCTGCCATAGATCTTACAGAGCACCAGTTGTAAGAGAGCTTTGCAGAACTTCAGTATGCACACTTCAAAGGAACATAGGAAGCTGCCTTATCCTGAGTCAGACCGCTGTCCATCTTTGTCAGTATTGTCTCCAGCAGCTCTCCAGGGTATCACGCAGGGGTTCCTCTCAGCCCTAAGTGGAGTCACTGGGGATTGAGCCTGAGACTGTCTGCATGCAGATGCTGTACCATTGTGATGGCATGGGATCTCAGATGCTGAACCTGAGGGATCCCAGTCTGCACAGGATTCCCCACCTCCAGAATCAGCAGAGCCGGGGCTAGGGCTTGAGTCTGAAGGGTCCTCACCTGTGCTGGATCCTCAGGTGCAGGCATCTGCTGAGTCTGCTCTGGCTCCTGATGGGATGGAGGACCCATTGCCTGCAGGTGCTCCACTCCCAGCCCTGTCGGGGGAAGCTGAGGTTGCCTCTGGGTCCGGTAACCCTCCAGCCTCTCCTGAGCTGCAGAGGCTCAGGGCAGAGAAGCGAAGGGAACTAAGTTCCCGCAGGAGGAGTGCTCGCCTCCAGGCCAGGAAAGGCAAGTCTCCAGAGGATCAGGGCCGCCCTATGCCTCGGGGCAGATAAAAGCCGGCCAGCCCCAGCCCCAAGTTGCAGGAGCAAAATCGTTGGTGACCAGTTCCTGCCTGCTACCTGTCCTGCTTTCCTGCCCCGCCCTGGTTCCCTGCTTGCCTACCTGTTCCTGACTTCACCTGCCTACATGCCCTGCACCCAGCTTCAGTTATTATGGACTGCCTTTCGTTGCAACTCTGACCACGGACCGGACTTGGACCTCGCCTTACGGGTAACCCACGGGACCAGCACAACCATTGAGCTGGGATCCTCACAAATCCCTGCATTTCTGCCCCAAATGCTTGCTCATGCTTTTCATAAAACCATAGGGTCATCTAGTCCAACCCCTTGCAATGCAGGAATAAAACAAGGATGGGGAACATGTGGTCCTCCAGATGTTGTGAACTAAGGCTCCCATCATCCCTGACCATGCTGGCTGTAGCTGATTGGGAACTGGAGTCTAACAATCTTCAGTTTTGCACTGCAGTCCTAAGCATGTCCACGCAGAAATAAGTCCTGCTGCATTTTATTATGATTAATTTTTTCTATTTGTATCCTGCTCTTCCTCCCAAAGCAGCCCAAGGAAACAAACAGCAAAATGCTAAACACTGTGAAATTTAAAATCTCAAGTAAAAACATATTTAAACCCTTTAAAAACCATTTAGGAACATTAGGAACATCTAAAAACATCTAAAAGCAATCACATACCCTCATGGTTATTAATTTCACGATTGCCATGGCCAGTATCTCTCAGTCATCAAATGCCTGGTTAAGTAATAATGTTGTTTCTCGTTCTGTTAAAATGCCAGGATTGCCCAAACAGGTGTTGATGCTGGCAGAATCTAGGCTCAGTTTCCACTGTCTCTCATTGAGTTCTATGGGACAAAGGAACAGAGGAATCTTAGTTCTGACTGATTCTTAGTAAAGCACAACTCTGTATTATTAGAAAAAAGCTTGAGGATGGCACTTTAAGGCAAAAGTGGACAGAGCAGCAAACTTTAACTTTTTTTCAATAGGCTAGCTTCATGCCCGCCTCTCTAATCCTCCATCCAGGCTTGAGGGTGCAAAGCAAGGTTGGCCAGGGGTACTCTGTTCACTTTTGTCTCTGCCTCCCCCCCCCCAAAAAAAAGGGTCCGCACAGCGGCATAAAGACTTAAAAGACAAAAAGGTAACGATATTTGCATGGGGAGACAATCAATGAGGTTAAAATTGTTAGCAGACCTTGCAGCTAGGGGGAATTAGATTGAAATAATCACAGGTTCAGGATTTCAAAGGCTTTATTCATGCAGGAACTATTTACAGGATGAGTTGAGATAGAAGGAGAGAAATAGCAGATGTCTTGGCTGGAGAGAACAGCAAACAAAATGGCTCAGATTTTAGATGTGGACTTAATTTAGACAGAAAGGCTACAAGCAGCAAGTGGGTAAACACGAGACAAACTTCCCTTTAGTACACATGCATTAACTAGAAGCTTAAGAGAAGGAATCGTATTTGCTTTTCGCCAACAAAAATTAAGTTTGGAAGGCCTAGTAACATATGCCATTATTTGTACAGTTAAACCATGCTTAATGCAGCTTACAGCATGAAAATATTTGCATAATTACAAAAATGTAACAAAGGTAGTCATAAGCAATCCCCACATGTCATAATAAGAGTTAACAATAAAGATACAAAAAATATCGATAGTAGCAAACTTAAGCATCTTTGCATTATATTAGAGGAAATTGCTTTGCAAAAAATATGTAAGGCAAAATTGCATGCAAAAATGGTATATGAGAAGGAATTAATGCTAAAACAATTTTTTTAAAAAACAAACATAATAATCTCAAATTGATTTGGAGAACTGAATTTAAGACATTGGAAAATCAGTATGAAGAGAGAAAGCAAAATTGTTAGATTCACTCATCCCAGTGGAATGATTGAGGGAGTCTCTTTACGGGTATCTCAGAGACCCCACTGGATCCTGAATAGAGAGATGTCAAAATTGTCAGTGTTTGTTTGCTATCATCCAGAGCTCATGAAATTGAGTGGGCTTTGGGGAATTAAATAAGCAACTAACATATATCTCGCAAGCAAAATCTCTGGAGAATTGGTGTTAGCTGCGCAAGTAGCTACTTGCAACCATCTCTTTTTCAACAGCTCGGTGAGCTGATGGAGTATACAAAACATGTAACTGAGCCCTATCTGAAATTTGATTGCATTCCGAATGGTGTAATATTCTTTTCTTCCCTTCCACGCCCCAGATGTAGACAAGAGCTAATAGAATTGGATATGTGTTAGATTCAAAAATGGGCAAATTCCATTTGGAGTATAACTTGAAATTCTCCCTTTCAGAAAATTGCACATCCTGCATCCTGATTTTATTGGGGAGGTCTATATTATTATTAGCCTGGGGTGATTGTGCAGCAAAGTTAGGTTTGTGCATGGAAACTTTCCTGTGAGTTGTAGCTGGGCAGTGGCAAAATGCTTCAGGTTCCCAGTACAAGGCTCGCATCAAGTTCTATCTCTGTGCTATGCCTGTTCTGTGGGTGATCATTCTCCATGTCCATCTGCCAGCCTTTCCCAACACGTCCTCCAAATGTTGTTGGATGCCAACTCCCATCAGCCAAAGTCACAAAGCCCAAGAGTGATGGGAACTAGTCTCCAACAACCTCTGGAGGGTACCAGGTGCAGGGAGACTGGCCCACATAGTGGCCCAAAACATTGAGATCTAGTGTGGTGTAGTGGTTAGAACACTGGAGTAGAACTGAGGACACCCACATACCCTCCAACCAGTGCTGGATTTACATACAGTGGTACCTCTGGTTAAGTACTTAATTCGTTCTGGAGGTCCGTTCTTAACCTGAAACTGTTCTTAACCTGAAGCACCACTTTAGCTAATGGGGCCTCCCACTGCTGCTGCGCTGCCAGAGCACAATTTCTGTTCTTATCCTGAAGCAAAGTTCTTACCCTGAAACATTATTCCTGGGTTAGCGGAGTTCTAAACCTGAAGCGTATGTAACCTGAGGTACCACTGTATAAGCTAAACAAGCTATAACTGGGGCCCCCCCAAAATTTAAAGGGGAAAAAAACGATGTACATTTCCAAAGGGACACGGGTGGAGCTGTGGTCTAAACCACAGAGCCTAGGGCTTGCTAATCAGAAGGTCAGTGGTTCGAATCCCTGCGACGGGGTGAGCTCCTGTTGCTTGGTCCCTGCTCCTATCCCGGCGACGGGGTGAGCTCCCATTGCTCGGTCCCTGCTCCTGCCAACCTAGCAGTTCATTTTTGTTTGTTTTTTTGGTTTGTTTTTTAAAAAAATTATAAATACTTTATTTAGAATTCGACAATAACAAAACAAAAAACAAAAAAAGCAGTAACTGCTACATCAGTTCATTACAATTGACCATCTTTAACAATTAATGAACAATAATTAAAGAATTACAGAACATCACTTTGACTTACTCGAGTTTTCATATTTAACTTTTATCTCTTTATCTCTTTCTTAGCAGGTCAAAAAGAAAGAGACCAAGGAAAGAGGTACAAATAAGAGAAAGAAAGAAAAAGGGGGGGGGAAGAAAAAAAGAAAAAAGAAAAAAAGGAGAACAAAGCAAGACAAAATAAACACATTTGACTTCCAATTAGACTCATTGTGTTATTATTTCTACTATTTTTTCACACACAGTTCCAGATTGTTGTATTACTTTCTTTGTTCTCCTCAGATAAAAAAAAAACCAAACCATTATATTTCTTGTTTTTCAAGGATCATTCTATTTCTGCCAGGAGATGTTTATTATTATAATACTTTTCCAGATACTCTTTAAAGATTTTCCATTCTTTCTGTACTTTCTGTTTTGTATAACCTCTAACTCTCCCTGTCATCATAGCCATTTGCAAATATTCTATCATTTGGACCTGCCACTCATTTATCATAGGTGTTTTGTCACTTTTCCAGTTTTTTGCAATCAAGATCCTGGCTGCTACTGTTGTATACATAAAAAGTGGTCTAATTTCTTTCTTGATTTCTGGTGACATTATACCGAGGAGGAAGGTTTCAGGTTTTTTCTTAAATGAGAACTTAAAGAGTTTTTTTAATTCATTATAGATGTTATTCCAAAATTCCTTAATGGCTGTGCATTCCCACCACATGTGCATATATGACCCTATACCATCTTTACACCTCCAGCAAGTTGGTGATCTGTTGGTGATCTGTTTTATGGTGATCTGTATTGCATTTTCATAATATTTTCTCTCAGATTATAGCACGCCATAAATTTAATGTCCTCCCTCCACAATTTCTCCCACTGATCCATATAGATGTTATACCCTAGGTCTTGCGCCCATTTCACCATTGATCCTTTCACCAATTCTTCTTTCACCTCTCATTCTAGGAGTAGGTTATAAATTCTTGAAATGTATTTTCCTTTATATTGAATTAATTATTTTTCAAATCTAGATGTTTCTTTTGCAAGACCTTCCTTTTTATCTAAATTCAATCTTTCATTTGTCTGAAAATATTGTAGCCAGTCTGTCAGGTGTCTTCTGATGTCTTCAAAGTCTTTTAATTTAAAATTATCATTAATTTCTTCTATTAACACTCTGTATGTTGCCCAGTCTCCTTGCATGTTTTTCTTTTTAACAGCCAGGGCTTCTGTCGGTGAGGTCCATAGGGGAATTTTTGGTTCTAATATTCCTTTATATTTTATCCAGATCTTGTATAGTGATTTCCTTATAATATGATTTAAAAATCCCTTGTGTACCCTCACCTTTTCATAGATTAAATACACGTGCCAACCGTATCGGTTGTCAAACCCCTCCAGGTCTAGCACGTCCGTATCTCTGAAAGTTATCCAATCTTTTATCCATACCAATCCAGCAGCAGCATGGTATCCATACTAATAAAGTGCAAGTGTCTCTGCGTCCCTGTCCCTGTGTCTGTGGGTTTGCGCTACTGCGCATGTGCCCCACGGACACAGGGATTGGAGCGCAGAGACGCACGCACCAATCAGGGCTGGCCGAACCCTGGGTGCGCGCGAAGCAGGCAAGCAGGCGGTTAAGCTGCTTGCTGCTCCTGCTCCTCCTGCCGCTGTTCCCTGAGCGCGAGACGGTTTGAACGCTGGGTGCGCGCGAAGCAGGCAAGCAGGCAGTTAAGCTGCTCCTCCCGCTGATGTTCCCTGAGCGCGGGTGCGGGGTGCTGATTGGCCGGAGAGCGCGCGGGTGTGCGAGCGAGCTGCAGCCGTTGCAGAGAGCCTTCCGGGGCCGGGCAGAACGGGGGGCTCCGAGGCCTAGCGGCCTGGGACGGCCCATCACGCGGAGCGCCGGTGCTCCAGAGGCCAAGGAGGGCCGCCCCATCCCCGCCGCCGCTACCGCCGCCGCTGCAGCCGCCCCCGGAAAAAAAGAAGAAGAAGAAGGGGGAGCCCCTCTCCACCCCCCAGCGGCCTGAATCGACCCGCCTCGCGGAGCACCGGTGCTCCGGAGGCCGAAGAGGGTCGCCACACACCCGCCGCCGCCGCCGCTGCAGCCACCCCCAGGGAGTAAGGAGAGGAGGAGGGAACCCCTTCCCGCCCCCAGTGCCCCAAACTTCTAGCGCCCATTAATTTAACGGGCCTACAGTCAACTAGTAGTTCTAATAAATAGGTACCGCTCCAGCGGGAAGGTAAACGGCGTTTCCATGTGCTGCTCTGGTTTGCCAGAAGCAGCTTAGTCATGCTGGCCACATGACCCGGAAAAACTGTCTGCAGATATAAAGCGAGATGAGTCGTTCGCGACTGGACTTAACTGTCAGGGGTACCTTTACCTCTCTAAATCAGGGACATTCCTGGAAAACAGGGACTCTAGGAGGGTCTGCACCCAGGTTCAAATCTCTACTCAGCTGCTGGTCAACCCTGGGTCAGTTACTGCACAGGATTGTTGTGTGAGATAAATGGGACGGGGACTGAAGCATGTACACTTCCTTCCTGGAAAAGTGGGACAGAAATGTGATCAGTCAATAACAGCACTAATCCCTGCACTGGGTGTATCTCTTGTGGAATGAGAAAAAGAAAGGAAGATCCAACAAAAACTCCCTTTGGGCTTGATGAATGTGTGTGCATTCATATCTCCAGATAGCGTTGGGAGTGTACCCTGACTGAAACGCTGGAGAGCTGCTGCCAGTCAGTGCAGGCAATACTAAGCCAGATGGGCCAATCCTTCTGACTTTGTATGAAGTAGCTTCCTATGTTCCTTTGCTAAGTCATGGCTATCATGTGTTAGTGGGTCATCCCAGATATAACCCTGGGCAAGAAGGAAGGAGTAACTAAACTGCCTTCTTTCTTTCTTTCTTTCTTTCTTTCTTTCTTTCTTTCTTTCTTTCTTTCTTTCTTTCTTTCTCTTTCTTTCTCTTTCTTTCTTTCTTTCTTTCTTTCTTTCTTCAATGCAAATTCCATGGTATCATAGAATCATAGAACCAGTTGGAACCTTGGGAGTCAGCAGACAAAACTCACCAGCGCTCCTCCTTGACAAGTGGTCCCCAGTCTCCCTCTCATCATGATTCAACCTCATTATGAGCATTCAGGGGAAACAAAAAAACTCTAGCTATGGAAGGAGAACTAGAATGTTTCACACACACCCTTAAAATTTTACCACATTATGAAAAGGGCCCCTCTCTTCTCACAGCATAGTTCATTCATTGAGATTATTTATATCCTGCCCTTTGCATAGGCCACAGGTTTCTTGACAGCCCAGGGAAGTCCCATGGCCCTGTTCTCCAACACGTTTTCTTGCCCTGAGAATCTGCCTCCTAAGGTGGAGATGTTAGCTTCCCAACAGGTGGGTCCCTGTTGCTTACCAGGAGGGGGGAGGTCAGTGCAGGGTGCTGTGAATGTGCCAGCAGCAATATTCCCTCCTCCTCTTCTCTCTATGGGACGCGGGTGGCGCTGTGGGTTAAACCACAGAGCCTAGGGTTTGCTGATCAGAAGGTCGGCGGTTTGAATCCCCACGACGGGGTGAGCTCCAGTTGTTTGGTCCCTGCTCCTGCCCACCTAGCAGTTCGAAAGCACATCAAAGTGCAAGTAGATAAATAGGTACCACTCCGGCGGGAAGGTAAATGGCATTTCCATGCGCTGCTCTGGTTTGCCAGATGCGGCTTAGTCATGCTGGCCACATGACCCGGAAGCTGTACACCGGCTCCCTCGGCCAGTAACGCGAGATGAGCGCCGCAACCCCAGAGTCGGACACAACTGGACCTAATGGTCAGGGGTCCCTTTACCTTTTTACTCTCTGTCTCTCTCCTAAGCAATCCTGTAAGTAAGCAATCCTGAACCAATTGCTGCCCTGGCAAGCTAGAACAGCAGCTCCACCCCAACCAGCAAGCCGCTTCTGGTTTTACCTCATATCACTGGCTACAGGACCAGCCTGTCCACGAGATTGGCTGAAGCAGCTGCCATAGGCGGCAGAATCCAGTGGGATGGCATGCCTTGCCCCCGAGACTGGCGGGGACACACGGTGGTGGCTCTGGCAAGATCTTTCAGAGCTCTCATGAAAGTTCCAGGGAGATCTCACAAGAGTTATTGGGGGGTGGGGGGTGCACCCTCCCATCTGGGGAATTTGTATCTCTGTGCGAGGTGAACTCAGAATACCTCGAGAGGAAAGAGTGTGTTTCAAATGGGCTTTAAAAGGTATAGTATATACAGAGCTCCAGGGGAAAAATTGTTTTCAGGGGAAAGGAGTGTGATGGCCTGGGATTCAGACTCAGATGCTGAACCTGAGGGATCCCAGCCTGCACAGGATTCCGCGCCTCCAGAATCAGCAGAGCCGGGGCTAGGGCTTGAGTCTGAAGGGTCCTCACCTGTGCTGGATCCTCAGGTGCAGGCATCTGATGAGTCTGCTCTGGCTCCTGATGGGATGGAGGACCCATTGCCTGCAGATGCTCCACTCCCAGCCCCATCAGAGGAAGCTGAGGTTGCCTCTGGGTCCGGTAACCCTCCATCCTCTCCTGAGCTGCAGAGGCTCAGGGCAGAGAGGCGAAGGGAACTGAGTTCCCGCAGGAGGAGTGCTCGCCTCCAAGCCAGGAGAGGCGAGTCACCAGAGGATCGGAGCCGCCCTATGCCTGGGGGCAGATAAAAGCCAGCCAGCCCCAGCCCCAAGTTGCAGGAGCAACATTGTTGGTGACCAGTTCCTGCCAGTGTTCCTGCTTGCTACCTGTCCTGCTTTCCTGCTTGAGTTCCTGACCCACCCTGGTTCCCTGCTTGCCTACCTGTTCCTGACTTCGCCTGCCTCCCTGCCCTGCACCTAGCTTCAATTATTATGAACTGCTTTTCGTTGCAACTCTGACCACGGACCGGACTTCGACCTCGCCTTACGGGTAACCCATGGGACCAGCACAAAGGAGTATAAGAAAGACAGATCCATGCCTGCTGCCATGTGCCACACCTTGGTAAGGTTAAGAGTTGAGGGAGGTGGACATAGACTCATGGAACCATAGAATTGTAGAGCTGGAAGGGACCCCGAGGATCATCTAGTCCAACCCCCTGCAATTCAGGAATATACAGCTGTGGTGTTCTGAGAGGCCCAGAGGACTTCTTACCGGAAGCACCTCTCAAAGCTGGCAGCAGCTCCATGACTGTGTGGTGTAGTGGTTAGTGTTGGAGTAAGACACGAGTGACCAAGGTTCAAATTCCCACTCAGCTATGAAGCTCATGGTGTTGCCTTGGGCTAGTCACCACCTCTCAGTCTAATCTACCTCACAGGGTTGTTGTGGAGATTAAATGAAAAGGGGGAGAACCATGCATGGCCCCTTGAGCTCCTTGGAGGAAAAGGTGGGATAGAAATGAAATGATAAACAATAAATAAAAAAAGCACCGACACTCTGGGTTGCGTTCTATGACAGTCATACTCAGAGTAGACCCACTGAAATTAATGGCTTTAATTAAGTGGGGAGCTTCACCCATATGTGGTGGCACTGCAAAGAGATTAAAAATTTTTGGAATCAAATATTGGAGGAGTTAAAAAAAATACTAAAATATAATATTAAGAAAAATCCAGAACTATTCTTACTAGGAATTATGGACGATGAAATTGAGAAGAAAGACGAAAAATTATTTCTGTACGCCACTGCGGCGGCAAGGATATTAATTGCATCCTATTGGAAGAAAAGAGAAGTTCCGGAAATTAAAGAGTGGCAAGAAAAATTGTATGGTTATATGGATTCGGCAATATTAACAGAAAAAATTAGAGGTAAAAGCAATCAAAAATGTTTAAAAGATTGGGTAAAATTTGGAGAGTATTTAAAAAAGCAGTGCCCCACGATAAAGACCTGGACTCATTTCTAAACTACTTTGTATTGAATCTGAAAGAAATTTGAAGAAGTTGGATGTATATAAAATTGATTCTGGAATTAGGAGAAGAGGAAAGTAGTGATTAGGAATAAAGTACAAGAACCTGAGAACAAGGCAAGGGGAAGTCAGAGGGGAGGGGAGGAGGGATTAAAGGGGATGATAATAAATAACGGGAATGATTGGAAAGTGAAGAATACCTAATAAAAGACAGAAGAAGAGGAGGAATGATATAGACATAAGAATTTGTTATTGAAATGTTAATTTTAAGATTTTGAATTTCTGTTGTTTTTGATGTTTTGTATGTTTGCTTTAAATTATTCAATAAAGTTCAAAATATTCAAAATATTCAGTTCAAAATATTCAAAATATTAAGAAAATAAAGTTCAAAATATTGAACTTTAAATAAAGTTTAAATAAAATATTTAAATAAAACTTTAAATAAAATATTGAACTTTTAAATAAATAAAGTTCAAAATATTCAAAATATTCAAAATATTCAAAATAAAGTTCAAAAGGTCAAAATATTCAATAAAGTTTCTTACACACACACACACAAAAATTAATGGCTTTACTAAACTAGGTCCGTTCATTTAAATAGGTTCACTCAGCCCACTGCGTATAATACAAAGGTCAGGTCTTTTTCATTTTAAAAAAGCAACCATAATCACCAACTCCCGAACTAACATCTGTTGGCTTTAGACTGAATTCTTTCCTAAAACATAGCTTGTGTACACAGGCAGCAAGTACTTCTGAGCACACACAGACAGACCCTACAGCTATGTGCTTTGGTGTGCAAATATTGTTAAATTGCAATGTAATGGACTGCTATCGCACACATGCACAAACACATGTATCTAATGGTGAGAGTCAACGGCTTGGGCTGCTGTTGGTAGAGTACTAGCACCCCCTCGTGTTGCATTGGTCTTCACAAAGTTCTGTTCTGAAGAGCAGAATTCTCTCTAAAACAGAAAACACAAGAAGTGTGGATGCTTCCTGTAGTGCTTGTTTTTTGCAGAATGGCGAAGGACAGATGAACCACTCTTTCTCTTTCTCCTGAAACATTCTGCAACTCCTCTTTACAAACTCTGTGGGACAGTAAAGGTAAAGGGACCCCTGACCATTAGGTCCAGTCGTGACCGACTCTGGGGTTGCAGCGCTCATCTCGCATTATTGGCCGAGGAAGCCGGCGTACAGCTTCCAGGTCATGTGGTCAGCATGACTAAGCCGCTTCTGGCGAACCAGAGCAGCGCACGGAAACGCCGTTTACCTTCCCGCTGCAGCGGTACCTATTTATCTACTTGCACTTTGACGTGCTTTTGAACTGCTAGGTTGGCAGGAGCTGGGACCGAGCAACGGGAGCTCACCCCGTCGCGGGGATTCGAACCGCTGACCTTCTGATCGGCAAGCCCTAGGCTCTGTGGTTTAACCCACAGCGGCCCCCAAGGCCCCTGTGGGACAGTAGGAGGTGTGTAATTGGATCAACCACTTTTTTTCCAGACAGGAAAGAAGCAACGTAGGAAAGGGGGGAAACTGGATCTGGGAACTTCCTGTTGTTTTCCGTATCTGAATCCCCACCTCACCCCAAGCAAGTAGAAAATGCAAAGCATCATGTTTATATTCTCCTACAGTGCAAATTCAAGCGTCTGGGAATGGGAATGATTCAGAACAGAAAATATGGCACTTTTGCCTCTGGCGGCCCCAGAAAGTTGCCCAGAAGGGGATGTGGCCCTCAGGCTGAATAAAGCTCCCTTCTCCTGCTGTAAAACAAGGTGGCATCTCTTCTTCATTTCACAAGAGCCGGCACAGGATATCACACTCAGGAGCCTTGCTATCACTACTGCAAAGTGGTGTGTACAACCGTCAAGTCAGAATGCTAAACCAACCTGTCCTGAAAGTTATGTGGTCTCTCTGCTCCCTCTACTGGCTTCATTGTGGATTTTTTTTTTAATTGTACTGTTCATTGTGGAAAGGAGCAGAGGACTACAACCAGGGCTTTTTTTTTTTCAGATGGCGCTCACCAGAGCTCAGCTCCAGCACCTTTCAGGTGAGCGCCATTCCCATTCTAAGAGAACAAGGGTTCATGGTGAGCTCCAGCACCTCTTTTTCTATAAAAATAGCACTGACTACAACAGTTGGAGGGGAAGCGGGTGGTGCTGTGGGTTAAACCACAGAGCCTATGGCTTGCTGATCAGAAGGTCGGCGGTTCGAATCCCCATGACAGGGTGAGCTCCCGTTGCTCGGTCCCTGCTCCTGCCAACCTAGCAGTTCGAAAGCATGTCAAAGTGCAGGTAGATAAATAGGTACCGCTGCAGCGGGAAGGTAAATGGCGTTTCCATGTGCTGCTCTGGTTTCGCCAGAAGCGGCTTAGTCACGGTGGCCACATGATCCGGAAGCTGTACACCAGCTCCCTCGGCCAGTAAAGCAAGATGAACGCCGCAACCCCAGAGTCGTCCACGACTGGACTTAATGGTCAGGGGTCCCTTTACCTTTACAACATTTGGGGTTTTGCCTTTTAGAAAGAAGGCGAGTAAGCAGGAACACAGGAGAGGAGTGCAGAATGATGCATGGTGTGGAGAAAATCAATAGAGAAACACCTTCCCCCTTTTCTCACGATATGAGAACCTAAAGTCATCCAATGAGGCTGAATGGAGGGAGACTCAGGGCTCCTTCAGATGACCTGTTTATTGAGCATTCATCCTAAAGGCCAATGGCTTTAGAAGGGGAATTAGAAAAATCCATGGAGGTTCAAGTACATCAAGGGATACTGGCCGTGATGCCTTTTTACGGTTTCTTCGAGCATCAAAGGCAGCATCCCTCTGAACATCATTTGTTGGGGAACATACAGAGGAGTATTGTCCTCACACCCTGCTTGTGGGCTTCTCTGAGGCATCTGGTTGACCACTTTGGGAAACAATGCTAGACAAGATGGATCTTCGGTTTGGTGCAGCAGAGCTCTTCTTCTGTTCTTAAGAACACTTTGCCGGCATCTGAGCTTGGGAGAAAGTGGCTGATGTCCATAAATGTATGAAAGAGAAGGTCCTTGGGATCAGGGCTCTGCTGGGAAGCTAATGGAAAGGCTTTTTGTGGCCAGATTTGGGCCACATGGACTTTCAGAAGCCTGTCCTTAAATGATTATCCATTGCACTCAATTTCACCCTTTCTGCAATCCAGCAGTTTTAACCACAGATGGGAGAGCATATGGCAGAAGAGCTTTTTACAGCATGTTAGCCACATTGTCCATATTTGTAATAGATTTGCAATTGATTTCATGGCAGGAGCCTGGAATGGTAAGTGTGCATATGCAGATGCACACAGAGGGAACAGGCTAATATTTTCATATACTTTCCCTACTGGTGGCATTTGTCATGTGTGGAACTGTGCTGAACTGATGAATGGGCAGAATGAGACCAAGAAAGCTTGAACAGAAAATGCCCAAGAAAGGGAGAGATGATTGCATGCAGAAGACCTAAAGAGGCACAACATACCAGCAGAGTTTTTAAAAAGAGTGTCTACTGCAGGGGTAGCCAACATGGTGCACTCCATATATTGATAGACTCCAGTTTTCACCAGCCTCAACTCAGGTTGGTCAGGGATGATGGGAGCTGTACTCTAGCAGCATCTGAAGGGCACATTGTTGGTTACCACTGTTCTACAGATAGATAGATATGTTCTACAGATAGATACAGATACCTTCTGGTGGGAAGGTAAACAGCATTTCCGTGCTCTGCTCTGGATCGCCAGAAGCGGCTTAGTCATGCTGGCCACATGACCTGGAAGCTGTCTGCGGACAAACACCAGCTCCCTCGGCCTATAGAGCGAGATGAGCGCCGCAACCCCAGAGTTGTCCGCGACTGGACCTAATGGTCAGGGGTACCTTTACATACAGAAAGGGCCTGCTCAAGATATTTTGCTGCCTGAAGCACAGGACATCAGGATGTAGGAAGTTGCCTTACAATGACCCATCACAACTGGTCCATCTAAGTTGGTACTGTCTACACCAGGCATGTCCAGAGTCCGTTTCGTGGGCCTAATCCGGCCCACTGGTCGGTTTACTCCGGCCCCTGTGGCAGTTTAATTCCTGGGGTAAAATCCTAAAAAAACCTCAACAACTTAAATCCTATAAAAAGCTCAACAACTGTGGGGTAAAATCATAAAAATGATCAACAACTTTGGTTGGCCCTTTTGTTGGCCCTCACGGCCCTTCACTTCATCAAATCTGGCCCTCTTTGGAAAAAGTTTGGACACCACTAGTCTACACTGACTGGCAACAGCTCTCCAGGGTTTCAAGCAAGAACCATCTGCACCAATATAAGTTGGAGCACACCTGTCCTACCAGCAGTACATGTGAGAAGAATCTAGGAGTCTTGGTAGACTACAAGCTTAACATGAGTCAACAGTGTGATGCCACAGCAAAGAGAAGCTAATGCTGTCCTAGGTTGCATCAACAGAAATATAATGTCTGGATCAAGGGAAGTAATAGAGTAAAACTCTATTCTGCCTTGGTCAGACCACACCTGGAATACTGTTTCCATTTCTGGAATGGTTAAGAGAGTGGTGGTATCTCTCAATGACTACAGACCAATAGCCCTAACATCTGTCGTTATGAAATGTTTTGAGAGATTGGTGCTAGATCATATTAAGGCTGGTCTTCCATCCACTCTAGACCCGTTCCAGTTTGCATACAGAAGTAACAGATCTACTGATGATGCTATTTCCATCGCTGTCCATACTGTACTGAGTCATCTAGAACGACAGGGAACCTACGCAAGGCTGTTGTTCGTGGATTATAGTTCTGCCTTTAACACAATTCTACCAGACAGGTTATTCCTTAAAATGACCAATTTGGGTATACATCAGAAGATCTGTTTGTGGGTAAGGAATTTCCTGACTGATAGGCCGCAGACAGTGAGAATGGGATCTCACTATTCTTCTACTCTAGTATTAAGCACAGGAGCCCCTCAGGGATGCGTGTTAAGCCCCTTTCTCTATTCCCTGTACACATGTGATTGCACCCCACTGTATAAGTCCAACACAATCATCAAATTTGCGGATGATACAACAGTGGTGGGGCTCATTAGTGAGAATGATGAGTCTGCTTATAGGAAAGAAGTACAGGGGTTAATTCAATGGTGTAAAGAAAATAATCTTATGCTTAACACCAAAAAAACCAAAGAACTCATAATTGACTTTAGGAGGAAGAAAAGTGTATTTTTACCATTGCACATAAATGGCGAGGAGGTGGAGAGGGTTGACAGTTTTAAACACCTGGGCATTTACATCTCTGAGGACCTCTCATGGACTGCAAACATTAATATGGTTGTGAGGAAGGTGCAGGGGAGGTTGTATTTCCTGAGAATGCTCAGGGGATTGAATCTATCTCAGCACCTACTTCTGTCCTATTATCACAGTACCATTGAGAGTGTCTTAACCTATAGTATATTATCGTGGTATGGGAGCAGCTCTGTAATGGATAAAAAAGCTTTACAGAGAATAATTAAAATTGCCCAGAATGTTATTGGGCTCCAACTACCAACCCTGGATGAGATCTTCATGTCCCGCTGCTTGAGGAAGTCACACAATATCCTGAGAGATCCCACCCACCCTGCTCACAACCTCTTTGAACTGTTGCCTTCAGGCAGAAGATACAGGACGATGAAAACTCGAACCACACGCCTTCTGAATAGTTTCTATCCAAGAGCTCTGATTGTACTAAATAATGATCTCAGGGCCAGTAGTAAGAAATAGCAAGCAGTGAGTAGTAAGGAATGAGATAGGTTTTAGGTTATGTTATGCTTTTAATAGGTTATGTTATATTTTGGATTATGTTATGTTTTAATAGATTATGTCTTAATAGGATGAGAGTGTTGGAGATATGTGCAAATGTGTACGGTAAATCCGGTCTTTGGGTGTTTGATTTTCGTTGTTGTGTATACTGTGTATATACGGACAATGACAATAAATTTATCTAATCTAATCTAAGAGTTGCATATGTTTAACTAGGAAAAGAGGAGTTTGAGAGGAGATATAATAGCCATCTTCAAATATATAAAGGGCTGTCACATGGAAGATGAAATGAGCTTGGTTTTTTGTTTTTGTTTTCTTAATCTGGAGAGTAGAACTCAAACCAATGGCTTCAAGTTGCAAGAAAGCAGATTCTGACTTTCTGACAGTAAGAGCTGTTCAATAGTAGAATAGACTCCTAAGAAGGTTGTGGGCTCTTCTTCCTTGGAGATTTTTAAGCAGAGGTTGGATGGCCATCTGTCATGGCTGCTTTAGTTGAGATTCTTGCATTGCAGGGGGTTGGACTAGATGACTCTGGGGGGGTCCCTTCCAACTCCACAATTCTATGATTCTATTATCAAGTAGCAGGCTTGAATACAGAATAAAAAGCAGTGAAACAGCCCTTAAGCAGAATACCATAGAATATTTCCCTTTCAGTTATAGTGAAATATTTCCCTTTCAGTTATAGTGAGCCTCACGAAACAATAACAGACAGACTTCAACTGACCAGTACACAGCACCCAACCAGTCAGGGCCTACATCAAAGCTCAAGGGACAGACACCATCAGGGAGATGTACATACCTTAGTGGCTATATGCTGGCTGATCTGATATCTAAATTCCTCCCACCTGTTAAAATAGGCCAATATACAGGAGCCAGCATAGCTAATTAATCTGGCAGCTGCTCCACTGCTGGCAGGCACTCGGCCTTCAGCTGGCTCACAAATGCATCTTCCCACATCCTGCTGATATGTATCCCTGGAGCACAGACCCTTTGAGGTGTGCCAATAAGGAAGGAGGAAGAATCATACAAACCAATTGACCTCTCTCCTTGTGTGGAGTAGGTTTTCCCTACATGTACCAGAGAGCAGCAGTCTGGCTTAGAGGGCAGACTGGCTCCATCTTCCCTGCTCAACTGGTGCCTGAAGAAGCCTCCTTGCTCTCCCTAATGGTAGTCAGCAATATCAAAAGCAACACAATGACCAGAAACAAATACAATATTGTCAGGGATCTGCCTCCCCCTGCCAGTCCCGCTCTGAGTGTTTATAGGGAACAGCCACCTGTTTTGACTACTGATTCATCTGCGAGTGAAACCAGCAGTTCCTCGGGGGAGAAGCAGTTAGTGGCTGGGAGCCAAGGGGTGCCAGGGGTCCAGAGATTGAGTGAGAGGCCTGGCACCACCCAGCAGGCTCGATCGGAGATAGAGTCGTCAGGTCCAGCTTGGAGATTACGTATGAGGAGGCAATTTAGAATGCCAAGACTGTGGTGTTGGCGCCAAAATCGGAGGGAGGCACTTCCGGATTCTGCTAGTGAGTGAACAGACATGATAAGATTAAGCTCTGCACTGTATATAATTGAGCACGGATTAAAAGAACTAAAAGACAGATGGCGTGACTCTCTTATTGAACAACCGACAAAGGGAAATCTGACAGATATGAAAAAAAAACCAGATGGTGTTTCCTGCTTGGCAGGGGGTTGGACTGGATGGCCCTTGTGGTCTCTTCCAACTCTATGATTCTATGATTCTATGAAAAACTTTATGGAATGATTCAGAACATCAAAACTAACAAACTGAAGTCTCTGAAAGTCCTTTAATGAATCACGGTGCCAGACTTTACCCGACGGAGAACAAGCTGTGAAGCTTTGTCTAATCAGCAAATGTCCAATACTGATGTCCAACTCTGAACAGTGTTTCTGGATAACTACTGTTTCATTGAATTCTTCATCAGCAAATTAGGTCAACACTCTTTAGTAGAAAGATATCTCTTCATTAACTGAAAATAAAATTTTCAAACAATGACCTGCAGATGCATAACATGCATAACAACAACTTCAAATAGCGTAGAAATTATAAACTGTAATATAAAGAAGTTACATATACACGAAAAATAAAAATATTCTGGAATAGTGCTCATGCAATTATGTAGTCACTGCTACTAACAACATTTTTTGAAAAATATATATAGCCAACCCCAGGTAGGGCTGCCCCTGCAGATACGTGATTTATCTTGTTTCCCCATGATAGCTGGCTATTTACTTATGAGCAGTTCTGTTGCTCTTTGTGCACACTACCTGCCCATACCCCCAAAGAGCAGCAGCAGCAGTGGCAAAAAAACACCCCTCACATTTGGCTAACCTTCCCTGCTCCTTCCCCTCCTATACGCTAGCGAGTATTAACCACTTCTGATAACTCTGGAATATTTTGAAAGTCTGACCAGCAGTGTCAACAGGCCTCCACATGCTTCCCTCTGACCAGGAGATTTTTCTGGTGCTGTTCCCTCTATCCCGGGAAAGAAAAGGACAGGGTGGGGCCAAGCCAGATCTTCAAGACCTCTCCAAGCTTTTCCTTTCTTGGAAACATTTGGAGCTGGCATGTACAGAGCTAGGCCAATTAAAACTAAAAGACTGCAATAAAAACATTTAAAACTTTTAAGCTGAGCTATGGAAACAGAGATCCGCTTGAAGCTGCTGCCTCGGACGCCATCTTAACCAGAAGTCACATCGCGTTAGACCAATTGTCTATCGAACTCAGTATTGTCCACACTGATTTGAAGTGGCTCTGCAAGATCTCTTCCAGCATTACCTATGCTGTGGATTGAACCCAAGACCTTTGCAAGCAAGGCAGATGTGCTACTACTTTGCTATGGCTCTTTCCCTGCAAAGAAATCAGGGTTCTAAACAGGAAGAGCTGATGGTTGTTGTTTTTCTTGTGTGATAAATATACCATATACCCCAGGCTCTGAGTGCACCAAGGAAAAGATTTGCTGATATTATCTCTACACATCTGTGCCTGGTCGTACCTTGCTGAGCCATGACCGCTGTGCTAATGTGCTGGCATAATTGCCCATTCCAAATCATTTCAGTCATTTAGTCATGATCTCAGATGAGTGTCACCCTTCCATCTCACTCACGGTCTGTTTTTGTTTTGAATCCCAAATGATGGAAGTGGGGGTGGGGAAACAGGCGAGAGCCCATAATCAAGCACATTCTCTTCATCAGGAAAACAGAGTCTTATGTTCCAAACATCCTTGTTTTACTGGGAATAGTCCTGATTTTCCCAGCACCTGCCCTTGCTAAATCGAAATCCCTATTTCATCCCTGTTTTAACCTTTGAAGAAGATGCATGTTGCACCAGCAACAAAATGTTGCAGCGTGGAGTGCTGATGTGTGGGTCCAGTTTCCAGGCGCCTCGTTTCAACACACCATTTTTCAGTCTCTCCCCCCAACAGTCAGACAGCATTGCATGCCCACCAAGCATGCTCAGTCCTTGCTGGGTTTTTATGAGAAGCAGGGGATTACCACCTACTTTGGATTCCCCTTCCCTAAAGATTTTTACTTCTGAAAATCATGGTGGATTCCCCAAGTCGACTAATACCCATATGTTGTGTGTAAATGACACTGCAACAGCACTCACAATCTGAACATCAGAAGCATGATTCCACCTTTCAACTTACCAAAGAAGTGTTCAAGGAGACTAAAAGCACCCAAGATACAATAAAACAATCAACTATTAAAGTGAAACAGCAGTCTTACTCAGTCCCCACCTGGAGTACTGTGTCCAGTTCTGGGTACCAGAGTTTAGGAAGGCTATTGACAAGTTGGACTGTGTGCAGATAAGGATGACCAAGATGACAAAGTGTCTCGAAACCAAGTGTGATGGCCTGGGATTCAGACTCAGATGCTGAACCTGAGGGATCCCAGCCTGCACAGGATTCCCCGCCTCCAGAATCAGCAGAGCTGGGGCTAGGGCCTGAGTCTGAAGGGTCCTCACCTATGCTGGATCCTCAGGTGCAGGCATCTGCTGAGTCTGCTCTGGCTCCTGCTGGGATGGAGGACCCATTGCCTGCAGATGCTCCACTCCCAGCCCTGTCAGGGGAAGCTGAGGTTGCCTCTGGGTCCGGTAATCCTCCAGCCTCTCCTGAGCTGCAGAGGCTCAGGGCAGAGAGGCGAAGGGAACTGAGTTCCCGCAGGAGGAGTGCTCGCCTCCAAGCCAGGAGAGGCGAGTCACCAGAGGATCGGGGCTGCCCTATGCCTCGGGGCAGATTAAAGCCAGCCAGCCCCAGCCCCAAGTTGCAGGAGCAACATTGTTGGTGACCAGTTCCTGCTTGAAACCTGTCCTGCTTTCCTGCCTGAGCCCCTGACCTGCCCTGGTTCCCTGCTTGCCTACCTGTTCCTGACTTCGCCTGACTCCCTACCCTGCACCTAGCTTCAGTTACTACGGACTGCCTCTACGTTGCACCTCTGACCACGGACCGGACTTGGACCTCGCCTCTCGGGTAACCCATGGGACCAGCACACCAAGAGTTGGGTATGTTTAACCTGGGAAAGAGAAGACTGGGAGATGATATGGTAGCCACCTTCAAGTATCGGAAGAGCTGTCGCATGGAGGAAATTTGTTTTTTGTTGCTCCCAAGGGTAGGAACCAAACCAATCAATTCAAATAATAGGAAAGAAGATTCCAACAAAAAAATAGGAGGAACTTTCTAAGGGTAAGTGCTGTTCAACAGTGGAACAAACTACCGGTAACTTGGAAGGTGCTGAGACTCTCCTTCATTGGGTTATTTTTAAGCAGAGGAAGGATGGCCATCTGTCATGTTTGCATTAGTTGAGACTTCTGCATTGCATGGGGTTGGACTAGATGGTGCCCAGGGTTCCCGTCTAACTCTACAGTTCTATGACTCTATGGTTCTTTGACTGATAGTCAGCTTAGAAATACCAAAATTAATGGAAACCCCACTGGGGGAAAAATATTACTCTAATGAAACACTGTTTAAACACACACATAACACTGGAACTAAAAGTACATTAAACTCACAGCACCTTCAACTGGTTTCCAAATCCCCAAATGTACACTTATAAACACATTTGAACGCACAGAAAAGCACAGCCTCAGGCTGCTGTTGCTGAAAATACGGGCAGCCCACAAGAAGTAAGGCAGTGGAAAGTTAATAAGCTGTAGTTTTCTGCCTGGATTGTCTACACCTGGGGTTCATGCTGTGACACACATACCCCAACCACAAAAAAGCTGCAGCTCGCAGGAAGAGGCTGGGTTGAAGCTCCCATCACCCCTGAATCTGACCATTAGACATGCTGGCTGCAGCTGATGGGGGTTCTTTGGGAAAAACCATGGGCTTGAATTGAGTTTGATATGAATGGCATGGATGTGACCGCAGTCTGTTCCTAACCGTTGTTGGAGAAAGTCGCTGCCTGGGAGCTGTCTGTGGTCCTTGCTAGGTGGGTTCTAAATACAGGTGGACTCCTATGGCTCCCTGACAGAGAGGGGCTGTGGACTCTCTCTCATCAGATCATCTTGGAGCTGAATTTGAACAGTCATCTTTAGCTCTCCATTTTCTGCATCAAGGAGAGGGTTTAACTGAATGGCCCTACCAGGTCCCCTCCATCCCAATGCAACCGAACTTTTCTTCACTCTGTCACCATGATTGTTTTTGTCATTTTAACAAGTTACACAGATTGCAGCCATTGTCTTCTTCCAAATGGGCATGGCAGCAGAACGGCCCCATTTACTTCGAAGTTGATTTCAAATCCCCCAGTTACACTCTCCTAGCTGCCTGCAATTTTGCTTCCAAGGCTGTTCCTACTGAAATTCTAGGGGGTCTTTTTATTTTTACTATTCCCCTTTCCTTTTTGGCAAGTGTGTTAGTTTTAGCACATGCACAATAGCACACAGCTGTGCTTGCATGGAAAACAGCCACAGATGGTACCTTTTCCAGGGTCTTTGTTGCAAGCTTTTAAAAGGAACATTTAACCTTGGTTTAACATGGCATTTTCAGGGGGTGGAGCACTACAAGCGCCCGTCAGACAATGTTGTGGGCTCAGTTTACCATTATGAGGAGTTTATATTGATTGAACATGTGGCTAATAAAATAGCATAAGAAAACGTATCTCATTACTGGAGAGAGAGAGGGAGGGAGAGAGAGAGAGAGAGAGAGAGAGAGAGAGAGAGAGAGAGAGAGAGAGAGAGAGAGAGAGAGCAGGGCAGAAGGCAGCTTACCAAGTAAACTACACCCGATGCAATCATTCCTTTATTTATTGCATCTATTTGAAATTGCATTTTATTTATTCTGCTTTCTCTATTAAATGAGATTTGTGGTAAGGCTGCATTTTCAAAATGGGATGGAGAAATTACGGGTTCTCTTAGACTACCCATTGGAAAGAACTATTTTTATCTTTGTAGTAAGTGAGATGAGCAATTGCTAGTCCTTTTAACTTATTAAAACCAATTTCCTTTTTCCTATTTCTTCCTAGAGCCTGTCATCCTTTATCCTATTTTCCATCCTATTATCCATTCCTTTATCCTATTTTGTGAGGGTTTTTTTTTAGCCCGAGGGGTGGAAGGCTTCCTTCCCACTTTCCGCAACAGCCAATTAAAAATTAGCTGTTTTTAATCAGATCAAAGATATAAGTTCAGTGTCTTGGGAGTGTATCAGGATACACAGCGCTACCAGTGGTCGAGTGGTATCCAACAGCTGGTGGAACCAGAGCCAGTGACAGTCAGGGTCAACTAATTCTGGTCTTGCCCTCATCCTTCTCCCAGCTGAGTTCTACAAGGGCAACATGCAAATTAAGGAGGAGAAAGTGGAGAGCCAGGACCACCCTTCTGAGTGATTGGAAGCAGGGAGGCAGGATTGCTTGGAGAAATAAAGACTGAGGTTGGCAGAGCAGCTTCCACTGGTCCTACCTTATAGTAACCAAAGTAGGCATGATGTAAGGTAGTGTTGTTCAACCCTGGGGGTCCCCAGATGCTGTTGGGCTACAACTCCCATCATACCTGACCATTGGCTAAACTGGCTGGGGATGATGGGAGTTGCCCAACATCTGGAGATCCAAGGCTGAAGAACACTGACCTAGGAGATTAGCTTTCCCAATCTCTTGGTTAAATGAGACCACAGCATGGGATGTCCTGTGGTTCAGGACTGTGGTGCTAGGAGAGCAGGTGCACTTATTTCTTTCTGCCATGTCATTCCGTTAAATCACACCATCCCTGGCTGCCATTATTGTACCTATTTCTTTCCATGCATAATGGCAGCCTGAGGGTCGGTTTGTGGGGCGATGAGTTAACACTCACTTCCTCAGCACCATTAGGAGCTTATAAAGTTGTTTTATAACATGTGAAGGGTCCGGAGATCAAGTCCCGTGGTGAAAGGTTGAAGAAGATAAATATTTTTAGCCTAGAGAAGGGATTGGTAAGAGGAGATACGATAGGCATCTCCAAACGTTTGAAGGGATGTCACATAGATGACAGGTCTCTTTTCTACTGCTCCGGAGGGTGGGACCTGAAGCAACATGTTCAAATTATGAGAAAGGGGGCTTTTGACTAGAAATAACAGAATGAACTTCCTAACAAAAAGAGCTGCTTGGCAGTGGACAAGATGGCCTCTAGAGGTGGTGGACTTTAGAGGAGAGGTGGAGACAGAGACAGAGAGAGGTTGGGTGACCACCTACCAGGGATGCTGGGTGATAGAATCCAGTGGATTTGCTACATTGATAGGGGCTGGACTAGATGACTTTGAGATATATTCCAGTTCCAATATTCTATAATTCTATGTCATTGTTCATCTAGTCCAGTAGTGTCTACTCTGGCTGGAAGGTCCTCTGCAGGGTCTCAAGTTGAGATTACATGCTACCCATACCTTGGGACCCTTTCCGACTCTACAATTCTATGATTCCTATGATCTCATTTGAAATCATTATGCTTGGGAATCAACCTGTTACCCTTGGTGTCTAAAGTAAGTGTTCTCCTGTTGAACTTTGTTCGCTCCTCCATAAGATATATCAGAGACAGGAAACCTTGTGGCCTTCCTGATATTGCTGGGCTCCAAGTCTCATTATCCTTGACCAGTAGCCATTCTGCTCTGCTCTTCTCCATGTGAAACATACTTGGGGAGCATCTCCAGTTAAAAGGATCAGTTGGCATGTGAAAGGGACAATGTTTCTCAACCGAAGGTCATGGAAAGCTGCTGCCAGTCAGAGCAGATGGACTTTCTCCCAACTGGTGCTCTCTAGATGTTTTGAATTGCGTCTCCTCTCAGCTCTGGCCAGGACAACTAGTGGTCAGGGGTGATGAAAGATATTGTCCAACAACTCTGAAGGTTATGGTATGTTAGACTATTGGCTTGATGGACCAATGGGATCACGCAGAACAAAGCAACTTCATGTGTTTCTATAACTAGCCCAAGTCAACCCAGAAAGGTCCACCCTGAGCAGTCCAGGTTGGTGGTGGCAGTTGCAATAAAACAAGGTAACTTGGAAATGTGTGCATTTATGCTCACACACTTGGAGACGAAGGAAAGAAAAGCCGGACCACATTGCTTATGATTATACCACTTTTTGTCTTTGAAGAAATATTTCTAATACAAGCCCATGATGTTTCGATTCCAATTATGTCTGGCTAACCCATTATTGGCACAATCTCAATTTCAAAGAGTAATTTATTGCTAGGCTGTACAAAGTCCGGTCTTTGGAATTCAATCTGTTATCTTCTTGCTAAGCATAAAATCTTGCTTTAGGAAGCAATTTAACCTTTCCCTTACCCAGCACTAATCTGGGGAGAAATGGCACTTGCTCCCTTCAAAATTATATTCCTATTATACCATGTTTGATTCTTCTTCCATTGTATTCCCTCCCATGACATATACACTTCCAACAGTGAGCTTCATTTCAATTAAGTGCTCACCAAGTCCATTACTGGCTTGTTAAGGAATATTCAGTTTTAAATGAAATGAATGTTCATTTTACTGATCCACCTCAACTCAACAGAAGCCACTTTATATTCAGCCAAATACTGGGCTGCATCCAATGTAGTGAAAAGTTAACAGCACTTAGCAGTGTACTTGTTGCACTGATTTGACACTGCTGCACAAGGGCAAGTGCATTACTAACGATTACAGTGCAATGGATTGGCTGCTGCACGACTTCAGATAGTGTGATTGTTGCACTGGGTGCCTTTGTTGTGCAACCTTTAAACTCTGCCATCTGCTAGCACAGCACAAAGATGGAGAATAAGAGAATCACAGAATCATAGGATCACAGAGCTGGAAGGGACCCCAAGGGCCCAGATTTTGAAGAGAGTGATTTTCTAGTATTTGCACAACCTGAAATGTGAGGCAAAGTGCACAGGCACTATTCTTCAAGAGAGTCCAGCAGGTGTTTCCTGCTTGGCAGGGGGTTGGACTGGATGGCCCTTGTGGTCTCTTCCAACTCTATGATTCTATGACTTCTGCTGGTGCATTTGCACCACACTGACCTTGCTGCAGGGATACTAGTGATGGGAGGTTGTGCAAATGACAACCGCTAGCAGGAAGGAAAAAATAATGGAGAAAGAGAAAGAATGGTGGGAAGGAATGAAATGAGAAAAAGGAAGAGAAGGAAGAGAAAAAAGACATTGAAACAAATTGGGGAATAACAAGAGGCTTTGTCCCCCAGTTTTATTAACTTAGAACAACCCTTAGATTACAGGTAACCCTTAGAATAGGCTTTATGAAGAATAAAAGGAAACCCTATTCTGTTACAAAGGTGGCACACCAACCCCCAATCTCTGCCAAGCAATGCACAAGACTCCAGGGGGTTCCAGGTTCGTGCTTCAATTGAGAATCGAGATGCAGCAGAGACCTTAGAGACTTTAAGATATATGGTTTATTTACATAAATACAACCTGAGTGTAGGTGGAGGGAGTTGCAGATCATAACAGCATTGTCATCTCAAGAGTGCCTCTCCCTGCTTTTCTCATGGCTTCTGCCAGCTTGAGCCTAGAGCAGCCAGCCATGTTCCCCAATCTCTGGGCTGCCACCTCTCCAGCTAGCAGCTAAGAAGGTTCTGGTCTCTGTTCTCCTTCTTCCCAGTACACCCTGCAAAATACAGCCCCTCCCCTTCAGTCCCAGCTATTCCAAGCCTGATGCAAAAAGTCCGAAATCTTCCTGGGACATCGCACCCAGTTACCCCGCTCTAATTGTTTATCTAATTGTCTGCTAGTTGCAAGCATTGACTTGAAACCCTGCCAATGTATCAACCTGTTTACAGTATTTTTTGCACATAAACAATAAACAATTCCCACTCTTTTTAAAAACTTCTTGTTGTCATAGTCTCCGAGCTTTCCCATTAATTTTGCCATTTCTGCATAGTCCATTAGCTTGATTTGCCATCATCCTTTCCCAGTTTGGATGTAATGGAGAACAATGGGGAACTGAAGACTTCCTGTCTTATTGCAGCATATGTTGAAAAGGGAGGAGGGAAGTGGTGGCACATGGATGGAGCATGTGGCCGAAAGGCTAATCTGTATCTTGCCTTATTAAACTGAGATGTGATTTTCCAAACTAGGTCAATGTGTCCAACTGCACATTAGAATAAATTCAGCTCTTTAGTGACTGTCTACCAGCCTTACTTCAACTTAGTTGAGTACATTTCATTCCTCGACATGACCCTGATCAGAACTGTGCCAATATACGAGGGCCCAGCAGAGTTCATGGCCTACCTGTAAGGTAGCCTGTTCAGAGGTAAGAGGCTCCACCCATTTTTGCTTCTGGCCCTGCCCATTTCTGGTTCTAGCCACACCCACCACTAGCATGCATCCCCCTGAAGGGATGTTCCCTCAGGCTAGAAAATGCTGCCCATCCCTCCTATAAAATCACATTCCTACTTCCTGTCACAATCTGAATTCTCCTGTATCAAATCTCTCTCTTTCAGTTCCCAGTGTTCCCAGACATAACTTGGCATGGGTTAATGAAAAAAGATGTTTTTCAGGAACACCTAACCGCGTCTCAGTAGAGCTACTGGGGGATTTCTCTGAATAGATGTCTTTGGACACTTCCCGCAACACTCTTGGGCAGGAGATTGCAGCAGATCACACTTGGTGAAATTTTCATGAAAGCCTCAGGCAAGAGGAGAGTACTCAGGAAAAAAGCACCAAGCTAATGCCTTGTCAAAAAAAACCCCCAAAGGTTTTCACTGGGGGCAAAGTTTGGTACACAAATGTGCTTAGAAGAAAACTCTTTTTGGGCGTGTCAAAAACTTAACAGCATCAAATAACAAGCTAACTAGGTTTTATCTCTTTGGGATACAAACATAAGTCAGTTTTCATCCAGCGTAAATCTCATGGATTTCCCGTAAAACACATGATGGCAACCTTCTGCTCCACAGCCTAAGTTCAAAAGTCCTCTGCATGTGATCGGTTCAGACCTATGGCAAGAGTGTTCTTTCCGTCACCTAGACCAGTGGTTCTCAAACGTTACCTGCCACAGACCACTTGAAAATTTCTGAGGGTCTTAGTGGACCTCATAATGATTTTTGTGCCTGTTTCATCCATTGTAATTTCATAGAATATTGTAATGCAATATATGAAGCAAAATTAAAAATTAAATAAAAATCAATAAGAATGTTCAGTGCGATGGACAAGCCATCTCCCATCTTCAACCACAAGACTACAAACATGCCATAGGCCATCTGAATGAAGCTCATTAACCACTGGTGTTCCACAGACCAGAGTTTGGGAATCCCTGACCTAGACTTTGTTGAGTGAGGAGGTAGATGTACAGAGAAGGGTAAAATGAAAGAAGTGACTGGAAAAGTGTGAGAAAAGTGGTGGCCCCAGCAATTTTTGGATCTGGACCTGCCCACTGCTGGTTGTTGCCGTGTCTCAGCCTGGAGTGTCCTCATCAGAGGAGGCCCAGGAGGCCCTGGACTTGCACCAAGACCTGGGTCAGGCGCCATCTGGGGGTGAGGAGCCAAAATCTTCTGATGAGGCCACACCCAGGGTGAGGTCAGTCTCTGCTATTGAGGCTGAATGGATCCCAAGCCTGAGGGAAAGGCAGCACTTTAAGTGCCAGATGGAAACCCAGCACAACCAGAGAGGTGCCCGACTTTAGTCAAGGGTTCATCAAGAGTAAGTCCCTCTAAAATGATGCCTAGAAGGGAACACGACCCTCAGGTTGAGGGGGAAAAAAGGTTTCCCTCACCCAGCCAATGTCAGTGAGCCCAATTTATGAAGAGAGCAATCTGCTGGAGAGGGCTAGGACAGGTGTGGGAAACTATTGGCCTTCCAGATGTTGCTGAACTACCCCTCCCATCACCCCTTGCCATTGGCCTCACTTGCTGGGACTGATGACAGTTGTAGTTCAGCAACATCTGGAGGACTCAATGTTACCCATCCCTGGGCTAGGATATGGTGGACCCCGCCCCCCAGTACGAGTGGGGCTCTCCTACCAAAGAACTCAGTGGGTGGAAAGCTACTGTCAGTGGCATTCTATTAAATAGAAGCAAGCATAGCTACCCCAAATAGGTCCCAGCCATCTACGGAGTCACTGGAGCCAAAGCTGCTCCATTTTCTTGAGAGTGGCCTGATCCAGGGTCCTCAGCTGTGCCAGTCTGGAGTTGGCACAGCCCATTCACCCCAACTCCAGTTACTAGCTGCACAGAGTGGCTGGGGAAACCCAGCCAGGTGGGTGGGATACAAATAAAACAATTGTTGTTGTCGTTGTTGTTGTTTTTGTTTGTTTGTTTGTTTGTTTGTTGTTGTTTCTGCTGGGCTGGAAAGCTTGGTAAGGGCTCCCCGACCTTCCACCCTAGTGGCTTGGGATGTTGCTGTCCATCTGTCCTAACACCACTTCTAAGATCACTCTGTAATTCTTCATTGTGGTCAAAAGGACTTAAGTTTGCCCTGAATCCAATGTCAAGTTTTCATGTGTTTTCAATGTGGTGTAGCGGTTAGAGTTATCAGACTAAGATCTGAGGCTCAAATCCTTACTCAGCCATGAAGCTCACAGCATAACCTTAAGTCAGTCACTCTCAGTCTAGCCTACCTCACAGGGCTGTTGTGAGAATGACATGGGGGGGAGTACTCTACACAACTTTGAGCTGACAAAAAATGTGCTTAGAGAAGGACAGGGGAAAGGGAATGTTCCCCACCCACTTTCACCATGCCATGCAGAATGTTCAAAACCTCCTCCTCCCCTACTTCCTTTTTTATTATCATTTTTCTATTTTCACTTTTACAACAACTAATAAGTCATCATATAACAGATAAATAACTTGACTTCGCCCCTTCTGTGGTTTCTTCTGAACCCCCCCTTCTTTTTTTTACTGCATCTCCCCATTACTTCCTTCTGGTAATTACTCTCTAGGTTTCCAATAGGTTAATAATTTAACTGCTAGTCTTACGTTAAACCTACTAATGTAGTTAACTGGTTACGTACAATCATTTCTTACGTAGTCCGCATATCTTCCCCATTCTTTGTTAACAATTATTTCATTTTGATTTCTTATTCTCCCAGTAAGTTTTGCCATTTCTGCATAGTCCATTAATTTTGCTTGCCATTCCTCCTTGGTTGGAACTGTTTCTTCTTTCCATCCTTGCTTACTTCCTAAGCAAGTATGTTCAGATTCAGGATGTAAAAGCATGAAATAATTGAGATAGTCACACACACCCACACCCCACAGCACCATTGGGGATAGGGCAAGCTATGGCGAGGATATATTAACTTCAGGGACGGGGCCAGCTCTTCTGAAGTGAATCTGTATCAGCCAGATTTAAAGCATTAGCCGCAACTTGGGCATTTATTCATCCCAACCCCATTTGGCAGCTGGGTGCAGGAGCAACGACAGTGAGTTTGTTTTAGCAAGTTATTTAGTCATCGTTCCCATGAATAAAACATGTATTTACCCACTGTATAATGCACAAGATGGCTTAAAATAGCTGCAAGGCAAATGAAACCCAGCTTGCTCAGCAGCATGAGTGATCATCTACCAGCGTCAAATCTCCATCGTAGGAGAGGCATGACTGCAGCACATATCCTCCAGCCATCCTTATTGATCAGGGACCACCTCCAGATTTTCTGCCCTTTGTCCCCGCTGTCACAATTTTGCCCTGATTCTTTTGCCTTTGGGAAAGATATGGGGGTGGGGGTTTGATGTCTTTAGAATTCTGTATTGGAGATCTTTGAGACTCAGTGCTCATCCAGGTCACCTAACTGTGAGTGAGAACTCAGCCACTAAATAGATGGTTCAAGTCAAGCCATGCTTTGGCATGGCATATCGGATAGAAAACTCTTTTGTGGAGTTAGAGCAATGTGAGAATTGTTTGTTTGTTGCCTACCCTTTGCCTTAAGGTCCCAGGGTGGGTTACACCATTAAAAACAACATTGAACACAATTTAAAGTAACTTCAGAATCCCCAACAACAGTTAACCCCAGGATGGCTGATGCAGTGCTCTCCAGATGTTGTTGGACTACAACTCCCATGAGCCATGGAGTGTTGGCCATGCTGGCAGAGGACAATGGGACTTGCAGTCCAACCGCTTCTGGAGATAATGGGACTTGCAGTCCAACTGCTTCTGGAGATGTTGGCTGAGATAACTCCAGGCTGAGCCTTAAATAAAGTTGTGGCTCAGTTTAGGCTGTTAACTTCACCTTCCAGCACAAGCCATTCTCTGCTTAAAGGGACCTTGCCTGTTTCAGCTGCTATAGACTCCTCTCACGTAGGGGAGATGGTGGTTCTGTGTGAGCTTTTGGATTGGAGCCTCAGAGTCAGAGAGCAGCAATACAGCCTCCTCAGGCTTTGAGGCCAAATTTTGGGGCAATCTGAATCACCACAATTCCAGATCTGGCCCTGGGATTTCACTTGAGCTCTAGCAGAGAATCTACACTCCCTAGACCTAGGCTTGAGGACTGTTGTCCATGCCCTTGTCCAGGCCCTTACACTTGTGTCAAAGTGTGGGTGTGTCAACCCTAGGACACAGCCATTCTCAGACAATCCCTTCCCTTTGTCACAGTGTTGTGGATTACGAAGCCCTTCCTTGCCTACAGGTTACTGTAGGAGCTTAAAAAAATAATTTGGACCATTTTGCTGGAGTTCATCCATCCTGTAATTACTGTTGCCTGCTTTTCCCACTTCTCCTCCCTACTTCCTTGTTTGCTTGAGGCAAGGAAAGCATTAAACATGTAAAAAAAAAAATAGTCCCATGAAGTTAGCATAATTGATCAGAAGAGGCAGTTTATTTCACTTTGTATTACTTTCAAGCCCTCGTTCTCCCAGCCTGCTTGTTGCCTCTTGAAACAATTACTAAGTGCTAATAGAAAATATCATTAAATTTCAAGAGCTCCATCCTCAGCGCTCTCTGTTTCCTGCTCAGTGTGTGTTTTTTGTCCCCACCTTGCTCACTTTTACTTTCCTTCCTTTGAAACAAGTAGTTGGACCAATCTGTCACTTTCAGTTTCTCCAGGTAACTCATTTTTTCCAATCTTAAATTCAGTTCATCCCATTTCCACAACAGTTTGTGATGATGATGATTTCTTCATGAAAAGTTGGCAGCAATTCATTCATTCATTCATTCATTCATTCATTCATTCTATTGTTATTTTATGCCACTTTCCCGCAAAAAATAATGCTCAAAGCCACGCAAAGCAAAGGAAGAGGGATGCATTTCAAACAAACGCTACAAAAACAATTTCAAAATGGCATAGCAAGAATTTCATAATGTAGCAAAACAAATGACAATAACAATTTCGTACAAAAAACCCCCCCAGCATTCCAATGCTATAAATATAACAAGATTACTTAAAAAAACATGCAGCCTCCAATAGCCAAAATAACAAGGGATCTTCACAGTTTCACCTTAGTCCTAGAAACACCCATCCCATGATGTTACTTACACTCTCTTTCCTGCAGCCACCTGCAAGGCTTCCAACGGAATGGGGTGGGGTAGCTGGAACACCCCTCCTATGACGTTGCAATTCAGTGCAAATTTCCCCCCAATGTGCATATTTTTATAGGCACTTTACTCCACTAACGTATGTCTTTTTATGTACTTTCCTGCTATATATGCATTTTTGCACACATCGTTTTGTTGGAGAAGTGCATCACAAGACTTGGAGAACTGTGGGTTTTGTAGGATAATCGTATTTCAGTTTGCACGTTGATTCAAGAAGTGTGAATCGGGTAACTGTGGAATGCCCTCCCATCAGATGTCAAAGAAATAAACAACTATCTGACATCTAGAAGACATCTGAAGGCAGCCCTGTTTAGGGAAGTTTTTAATGACTGGTGTTTTAATGTATTTTTAATCTTTTGTTGGAAGCCGCCCTGAGTGGCTGGGGAAACCCAGCCAGATGGGTGGAGTAGAAATAAATTATTATTATTATTATTATTATTATTATTATTATTATTATTATGCAGAGAGTCCAATTTCTCCCCCATCCATAGCTCTGCAATCCAGATCTGCACCCCAGTTGCTTGCTGGCAGGACTTTTCAGGCTAGAAATGTCAAGCAAAGAGGCCTACAGCTGTGACATAATGGCAAAGAGATCGGTTCAGGATCATCGCCTCAGCCTGGCTATGGCTCACCTCCTCTCTTGCTCTGCTCCTCAGCCAGGCAGGAACCTGTTCAGTTAAGGTTGTGGCTGGGGGCAAAGGAGGAACAGCATGAGGGGTAGGAAGGCAGCTAGAAGAGGAAGCAACCTATAGCCTCTGGATCAGCACCATCTCTGGCTCCTGGACTGGACCTAATGGTCAGGGGTCCCTTTACCTTTACCTTTACAACCCCGCACTTGAAAGAAATATTTCAGTATGTCACCTTTGCCGTAACTTTTTTTCAGCACTTGCTTTAAAAAATGGTCATGACTTCAGATTGATGTAACTGTGATGGCCTGGGATTCAGACTCAGATGCTGAACCTGAGGGATCCCAGCCTGCACAGGATTCCCCGCCTCCAGAATCAGCAGAGCCGGGGCTAGGGCCTGAGTCGGAAGGGTCCTCACCTGTGCTGGATCCTCAGGTACAGGAATCTGCTGAGTCTGCTCTGGCTCCTGATGGGATGGAGGACCCATTGCCTGCAGGTGCTCCACTCCCAGCCCTGCCAGGGGAAGCTGAGGTTGCCTCTGGGTCTGGTAACCCTCCAGCCTCTCCGGAGCTGCAGAGGCTCAGGGCAGAGAGGCGAAGGGAACTGAGTTCCCGCAGGAGGAATGCTCGCCTCCAAGCCAGGAGAGGCGAGTCACCAGAGGATTGGGGCCGCCCTATGCCTCGGGGCAGATAAAAGCCGGCCAGCCCCAGCCCCAAGTTGCAGGAGCAACATTGTTGGTGACCAGTTCCTGCTTGCTACCTGTCCTGCTTTTCTACCTGAGCTCCTGACCCGCCCTTGTTCCCTGCTTGCCTACCTGTTCCTGACTTTGCCTGACTCCCTGCCCTGCACCCAGCTTCAGCGACCACGGACTGCCTTTACGTTGTACCTCTGACCACAGACCGGACTTAGACCTCGCCTTTCGGGTAACCCACAGGACCAGCACAGTAACCATCAACCCCCTTTTCCCAGGGAACTCTGGGAATTGTAGCTCGGTGAGAGGAAGAGGGGCCTCTTAACAACTCTCAGCACCCTGAACAAACTATGGTTCCTAGTATTCTTTGGGGGAAGTCATGGCTGTTTAAAGTGGTAGCATCCTTTTTTTAATGATGGGAAATGATGAAAACATGTATTCATAGCAGCCAGGTTATAACAATAGTCAAATGGTGGGGGAAACCTAAGAGGACAATCTAATGAATGAATGGCATCAGCAAATATGGTCCATTACTTTAACGGAAAAGTTATCTCTGCAAATGAAAGATGGGAAAGCTTTAAGAACAACTAAAAGGCCATTCCCTGGCAGCATGATTTGGTTTTATCATTTATGTTGCACAGAAGGAACGTGATCCTCCATCTACACATGGACTTCTGTCACGGCTGGATTTAGATGAAGAGAGGTCTTAGGCTACTCCACTTGTGAGGCCCCACCCAACCCCCAACCCTCAGGACTAGAAGAACAAATCCAGAAATGAACTGTACAAATTTGCATAAGAACTCAATAACAGGTCTGATTTCTGAAGGGCTTTGCTGAGCTTGTGAAAATGACCTGGCGCACAGGTCCAAAAATGCAGCATAAACAGAAATTCCGGTTCTTCCATTTACTGCAAAACATTGTTAGCTTGGAGCCTGGTTTCCCCTTCCCGTTAACATCAGAGCACAAATGACTGAGAATGTATCAGTGATAGCACTGTAACTTTCCAAAACAGCTCCTGTGGCTTTTGCATGTGCGTCCCACCTAGTGTCTAACAAATATTTAGCCACTTTAGACTGAGGTGGCAAAAATGATTTTAGAACTGCCCATCTCTTTGTGGAGGATGAAAAAAAGGAATAAATGTCATGGATCATGCCAAAACAGTTCACTGCATCAAGGCAGCAACCCACAGCTGAACGGCCCACCAGATTTAGAAAGTGCCCTGCCAGCTCTTGTTGCTTCAATGAGTGGTTGATGCATGAAAGCAGTGATTGGTCTTAATTTTATTATCATAGCATTTTCGAGTCTCTGTCTCTTGTGCTTGCTAGCTCCACTTTCAAATCTTTTACTTATGCTTAGATTAGAATCTGAAAATAAGAATAAAAGTTGATCTTCAACTGGATAAACTTGGGCTTCTGTCACTCTTCAGTAGCTGCCACCACTCACTGACTTCCCTATGCCTTTCTTGAGGGGCAGAGAGACCCCTCTGGCTGACTCCTGGGATTTGGAGATGAAAACCCCTAACTAGAGGGTTGGCATCTGCACCTTTTTGGGCTTTTTCCCTCCCAGGGAAAAGGCACTGGTAGTGGGAAGAGCAAGGGAGACTCTGTGGTCACAGAACCAGACTGGGCTTTTAAACAGCGATGTAACATTGAAGGCTCCTTGGCTTGAACAGAGCAAAGCAAGCACGTTTGACTGGCACTGTCCTCACTCCTCCCAGGCAGGGAAGTCTATCTTTCACACTTCACAGTTCACACTTCTTCACCTTGGTCAGGGAAGATTCTTTGCCCTGGCCAGGGATTCTTTTTCTCCTTGGTCAGGGATTCTTCTTCACCTTGGCCAGGGATTCTTCTTCACCCTGGCCAGGGATTCTTTGTCCTGGCCAGGCGCTCTCCGCCCTGACCAGACCCTCTCTCTTCCTGGCTACTTCCTTCAGTGGGAGCTGGCTGAAAACTCCTTGCAGAGGCAGGAAGCAGAAGAATCCCTGGCCCGTGGCAAGAAGCAGAAGAAACACCCCGGCAGGGGCAAGAAGCAGAAGATTCCCAAGCCGGGGCAAGAAGCAGAAGAATCCACAGGCGGGGAAAGAAGCAGAAGAGTCGCCAGCCGGGGCAAGAAGCAGATGAATCCCAGGGCGAGGGAAGAAGCAGAAGAGTCCCTGGCCGGGGCAAGAAGTAGAAGAGTCCGCGGCCGGGGCAAGAAGCAGAAGAGTCCCAAAGCGAGACAAGTGGCAGCAGCAGAGAGTCCCAAAAAACCAGGCAAGCGGCAGCAGGAGAGAATCTTAAAAAGCCAGGCAAGCGGCAGCAGCAGAGTCCCAAACAGCCAGGCAAGCGGCAGCAGGAGAGAGTCCAAAAAGAGAGGCAAGCGGTAGCAGGAGACAGTCCCAAAAAGTGAGGCAAGTGGCAGCAGGAGTGAGTCCCAAAAAGCTAGGCAATCGGCAGCAGCAGAGTCCCCAAAAGCCAAGCAAGCGGCAGCAGAAGAGACATGGGCGTAGCCAGGGGGGCAGAGGGGGGCAATTGCCCCCCCCAGAAGGGAGCTGCCCCTCCCAGAAGCAAAAATGACCAGCGTCCGTTTAAAGCATTCAGCGTCCGTTTAAAGCATTTTTTCCCTATTTCCCCCCCTCTCCCTCACTTCATCCTCCCTCCTCCCTCCCTCCTATCGCTGAGGCACAGACAGGCCAATGGGCGGGCAGATCATTGCTGAGAGGGCAGGGCAGGGCTGGGCTGGGCTGGCTCTGCGCCATTTGCAGCAGCCGCCCAGGCTCGGCCAGCTGTTTCCTCCTCTCCTGCCTGCACGTGTCTTCGCAGCTCTGCTTCTGTTGATGCCTGCTGCCTCCACTAGCCAGCTTCCAGCCCAGGATTCTTGATTCCAAGCAAGCAGCAGCTCCACGACCTTCCTGCGACTCAGGATCCTGCCCCCTTGATCTCCTAAAACCTAAGATTAGTTTGAGTGTTTGCTGGATTTCCCCCCTCTTCTTGTGGTTCAATTTTCTTGCCCCCCCGCCCTTTCCGTGTGTATGTGTGTGTGTGTGTGTGTGTGTGTGTGTTGGGGGGTTTGTTATTCATAATTCTGCCGATGAGAAAGCGGATGTGTTGGGGGGGTGTCACTGGCTAGCTAACCACTCAAGAAGGGAGGCTTGCATGGGCTGCCGTTTGCCTTGGTTCCTTAGATCCTAGCCCCCTCCAAAGAAAAAACCACTAGCTTTAGAAAGATAAATAAAAAAATAAAACCTAGGGGCGGGCTTCATTTGGAAGCAGCAGTATAGGCTTTTGAAATTGGACGAGTGTCTGGGGTTTGGGGTTTCGTGTGTGTGTGTGTGTGTGTGTGTGTGTGTGTGTGTGTGCCAGAAAATTCCTATTACACAGGAGGTTTTTTGCCTTGGTTATACCCCTTCTCCTTGAACTGCCCCCCCCCACTTCCCCGTCTCTTGGAGTGGGGAACCTAATAAACATTGCATTTTTGTTATGTTCCACAGTCTGCTCTGTTTCTTAGTTGCCAGTGATTTTGCATTTAATTTAGTTTGGCTTGCTGCCTGTGTGTGGGCACATTGTCCTTTATAAACATATCAGGCATTTGCCTGCAGTGCTGTGTATTTTCTCCATTGTGGTGTTTTAAGAATTTTAAGGTGTTGTTCTAGGTCCCTCACCCCCTTGTGTAATAAGAATTTTATATATATTCATAAGTGTGCCATACAAATAAGGCCACTGAAAACTATTTTTACTCCCAACTATTTTTACTCCCAAGCTGACCCAAGTGTTTTTCTGCAAAGAGGGGGGTGGGTGGGGGAATCTTACCATTGTTTAAGGTGTTAAAATAATTCATGGCATCATGTTACCAGGATACCAAACAGGTAAGCTATTCCAGAGATAACAAAACCCAGATGAAGACAAAGGGGTGTGATTAACTTGGCTGGGAAACAGGGAGATGTAAATATCTCTTTTGTTTCACTTGATGGGTTTTTGGTGGAGGGCAAGAGGAGACATGGGGCAGGGTCAAGGATGCTCAGATTGGTATTGAGCTTGTTATAAGAATTTCGGGGGGGAGCCTCCTTTCAAAGCACCCCAGTACACTATTTGAGACATGAACAGAGAGGGGTGACTGAACCCAGAATGTCTGAAAACAGCACAGAAAGACAGGCCTCACACCATTTTGACTCCTAGCTGACCAGGTACCAGATGGCCCATTTCAGGACAGTCGTTAGCCTTGCATTTGCCCTGCCCTGCCAGGGCAGGAAATGTGTGTCTGGGAGGGGTTGAGGGGGGATGACCAGGTGTGGAAAATTCTCAAGTTACCTCCTCTGACCCTCCCAAGTTGTGATGTAGTTCTGATGTAGTAGGATGATGTATCTGGGGGTGGGCTGGACTCCAAGGGGGGAAATTTCAAAAGTCTGTATAGGATAAAGCTGCTTTGCTTCTCAATATTTTCCAGTTTGCCTCTCTTATTTCCTCCTACCTATGGGGAACCTACAAAGGACTTTTAAAGGGCTATTGTGTACCCCATAAGGGAATAAGGGCAGATTTTTGTTTATTATACTTGGGGGGGGGGAGCATCCCATTGCAACAGTTCAATAAAGATCAGCCTTTCCTCTGTATACTGCATTTAATAAAATTTATTTCTGGTTCTTGTCAACAAGGGTCCATTTGAGTTGTGCTATTTGATATCGTGGGGTGGATTTGGAGAACGGGGAGTACTATTTCTGCTTACATTTCATTAATCCAGGCTTTTTAGGTTTTCATTTCTTTAATTAATTTTTGTCTTAAGACTTTTAACGCAGGCTTCCCCAAACTTCGGCCTTCCAGATGTTTTGGACTACAATTCAAATCATCCCTGACCACTGGTCCTGTTAGCTAGGGATCATGGGAGTTGTAGGCCAAAACATCTGGAGGGCCGCAGTTTGGGGATGCCTGCAAGTGCAACGTTTTAAGTTTTGGTGGGTTGATTGTCCCTGCCTTTGGAATATACTGCAGTTTCACTGAAATAAATAAAGTGTAAATCAGGGTGGATTTGATTTAAATCATGATTTAAATCACTAGTCAGTAAGGCTTGATTTAAGTAACTAGTCAGTAAGACTTGATTTAAAATTTTTTTTTACAAAAAGACTCATTCTTGCTGGTATAATCTTAATATTTACAACCATATGAAGGTTTCATTTTTGGAATAATAAATTCTCAGAGTAGTTCTTACAGTTCAAAAATTATTGATTTGGTTTTACTACTAGAAATACATAGACAGATAATTATGAAATTATGGTGAGGTTAAATAAGTTAACTGTTTATATTTTCTGCTCTACTTTATTGGAAGGAGAAAAATAATCATTTCCTTGATAACCATTTAAACAATTTATTTAACTATAACAATAACATGATAGCATATGTATCCATGTTTGTTAACTGATGTAGTTAAACATTTTAAAAAAACTTAGACTGAGTTTTAGCACACTTGATAAACTTAAAACAAACCCTTATTTCCTGATGAATAGCCTTTGGACTACAATGTAACTTAAATAGAAGACTATATTTAGAAAGATTTCTCCCGCAAAAGCATTTTATTTTAAAAATCCAATTGAAATAAAAAAAAAAATCCGATTAAAAGGACTGGAATGAAACGGAAGTTTTGAACAAGTTTTCTTCAAACCCAAGAAAAATGATATTAGTATAAGACATGTAACTATAATAAAATTTTTAAAAAAATTAAAGCAAATAATTGTAATAACTACCGAAATAAAGCACTGCTATAATTATATATAATTTTCTTAAAATTTTGGTTTAATTCAACTTTTCCGTGCTGAAATGTCACAACCTGAACGACCATGGCTTGCCCCCCCCCTAGTTTTGATCCTGGCTACGCCCCTGAGAAGAGAGTCCCCAAAAACCAGGCAAGCGGCAGCAGGAGAGAATCTTAAAAAGCCAGGCAAGCGGCAGCAGCAGAGTCCCAAACAGCCAGGCAAGCGGCAGCAGGAGAGAGTCCCAAAAACCTTGGCAATCGGCAGCAGCAGAGTCCCCAGAAGCCAAGCAAGCGGCAGCAGAAGAGAGTCCCAAAAAACCAGGCAAGCGGCAGCACGAGAGAATCTTAAAAAGCCAGGCAAGCGGCAGCAGCAGAATCCCAAACAGCCAGGCAATCGGCAGCAGGAGTGAGTCCCAAAAAGCCAGGCAAGCGGCAGCAGGAGAGAGTCCAAAAAGAGAGGCAAGCGGCAGCAGGAGACAGTCCCAAAAAGTGAGGCAAGTGGCAGCAGGAGTGAGTCCCAAAAAGCTAGGCAATCGGAAGCAGCAGAGTCCCCAAAAGCCAAGCAAGCGGCAGCAGAAGAGTCCCAAACAGCCAGGCAATCGGCAGCAGGAGTGAGTCCCAAAAAGCGAGGCAATCGGCGGCAGCAGAGTTCCAAAAAGCCAGGCAAGCGGCAGCAGGAGTGAGTCCCCAAAAACCAGGCAAACGGCAGCAAGAGAGAATCTTAAAAAGCCAGGCAAGCGGCAACAGCAAAGTCCCAAACAGCCAGGCAATCGGCAGTAGCAGTGAGTCCCAAAAAGCCAGGCAAGCGGCAGCAGGAGACAGTCCCAAAAAGTGAGGCAAGTGGCAGCAGCAGTGTCCCAAAAAGCTAGGCGATCGGCAGCAGCAGAGTCCCCAAAAGCCAAGCATTCGGCATCAGAAGAGAGTCCCAAAAAACCTGGCAAGCGGCAGCAGGAGAGAATCTTAAAAAGCCAGGCAAGCGGCAGCAGCAGAGTCCCAAACAGCCAGGCAATCGGCAGCAGGAGTGAATCCCAAAAAGCCAGGCAAGCGGCAGCAGGAGAGAGTCCAAAAAGAGAGGCAAGCGGCAGTAGGAGACAGTCCCAAAAAGTGAGGCAAGTGGCAGCAGGAGAGAGTCCCAAAAAGCTAGGCAAGCGGCAGCAGAAGAGAATCTTAAAAAGCCAGGCAAGCGGCAGCAGCAGAGTCCCAAACAGCCAGGCAATCGGCAGCAGGAGTGAGTCCCAAACAGCCAGGCAAGCGAAAGCAGGAGAGAGTCCAAAAAGAGAGGCAAGCGGCAGCAGGATAGAGTCCAAAAAGAGAGGCAAGCGGCAGCAGGAGAGAGTCCCAAAAAACCAGGCAAGCGACAGCAAGTAGAGAATCTTAAAACGCCAGGCAAGCGGCAGCAGGAGAGAGTCCCAAAATGAGAGGCAATCGGCAGCAGCAGAGTCCCAAACACCCAGGCAAGTGGCTGCAGGAGACAGTCCCAAAAAGGGAGGCAAGTGGCAGCAGAAGAGATTCCCAAAAAACCAGGCAAGCGGCAGCAGGAGAGAATCTTAAAAAAGCCAGGCAATCGGCAGCAGGAGTGAGTCCCAAAAAGCCAGGCAAGCGGCAGCAGGAGAGAGTCCAAAATGAGAGGCAAGCGGCAGCAGGAGTGAGTCCCAAAAAGCTAGGCAATCGGCAGCAGCAGAGTCCCCAACAGCCAAGCAAGCGGCAGCAGAAGAGAGTCCCAAAAAACCAGGCAAGCGGCAGCAAGAGAGAATCTTAAAAAGCCAGGAAAGCGGCAGCAGGAGAGAGTCCAAAAAGAGAGGCAATCTTCAGCAGCAGTGAGTCCCAAAAAGCCAGGCAAGCAGCAGCAGGAGAGAGTCCAAAAAGAGAGGCAAGCGGCAGTAGGAGACAGTCCCAAAAAGTGAGGCAAGTGGCAGCAGGAGTAAGTCCCAAAACGCTAGGCAATCGGCAGCAGAAGAGAGTCCCCAAAAGCCAGGCAAACGGCAGCAGGAGAGAATCATAAAAAGCCAGGCAAGCGGCAGCAGCAGACTCCCAAACAGCCAGGCAAGCGGCAGCAGGAGTGAGTCCCAAAAACCTTGGCAATCGGCAGCAGCAGAGTCCCCAGAAGCCAAGCAAGCGGCAGCAGAAGAGAGTCCCAAAAAACCAGGCAATCGGCAGCAGGAGTGAGTCCCAAAAAGGCAGGCAAGCGGCAGCAGGAGTGAGTCCCAAAAAGAGAGGCAAGCGGCAGTAGGAGACAGTCCCAAAAAGTGAGGCAAGTGGCAGCAGGAGTAAGTCCCAAAACGCTAGGCTATCGGCAGCAGCAGAGTCCCCAAAAGCCAAGCAAGCGGCAGCAGAAGAGAGTCCCAAAAAACCAGGCAAGCGGCAGCAGGAGAGAATCTTAAAAATCCAGGCAAGCAACAGCAGCAGACTCCCAAACAGCCAGGCAAGCGGCAGCAGGAGTGAGTCCCAAAAACCTTGGCAATCGGCAGCAGCAGAGTCCCCAAAAGCCAAGCAAGCGGCAGCAGAAGAGAGTCCCAAAAAACCAGGCAAGCAGCAGCAGGAGAGAATCTTAAAAAGCCAGGCAAGCAGCAGCAGCAGACTCCCAAACAGCCAGGCAAGCGGCAGCAGGAGTGAGTCCCAAAAACCTTGGCAATCGGAAGCAGCAGAGTCCCCAGAAGCCTAGCAAGCGGCAGCAGAAGAGAGTCCCAAAAAACCAGGCAAGTGGCAGCAAGAGAGAATCTTAGAAAGCCAGGCAAGCGGCAGCAGCAGAGTCCCAAACAGCCAGGCAAGCGGCAGCAGGAGACAGTCCCAAAAAGTGAGGCAAGTGGCAGCAGGACTGAGTCCCAAAAAGCTAGGCAATCGGCAGCAGCAGAGTCCCCAAAAGCCGATCAAGCGGCAGCAGAAGAGAACCTTAAAAAGCCAGGCAAGCAGCAGCAGCAGAGTCCCAACCAGACAGGCAATCGGCAGCAGGAGTGAGTCCCAAACAGCCAGGCAAGCGGCAGCAGGAGAGAGTCCAAAAAGAGAGGCAAGCGGCAGCAGGAGAGAGTCCAAAAAGAGAGGCAAGCGGCAGCAGGAGAGAGTCCCAAAAAGCTAGGCAATCGGCAGCAGAAGAGAATCTTAAAAAGCCAGGCAAGCAGCAGCAGCAGAGTCCCAATCAGATAGGCAAGCGGCAGCAGGAGAGAGTCCAAAAAGAGAGGCAAGCGGCAGCAGCAGAGTCCCAAAAAGCCAAGCAAGCGGCAGCAGAAGAGTCCCAAACAGCCAGGCAATCGGCAGCAGGAGTGAGTCCCAAAAAGCGAGGCAATCGGCGGCAGCAGAGTTCCAAAAAGCCAGGCAAGCGGCAGCAGGAGAGAGTCCCCAAAAACCAGGCAAGCGGCAGCAAGAGAGAATCTTAAAAAGCCAGGCAAGCGGCAACAGTAGAGTCCCAAACAGCCAGGCAATCGGCAGTAGCAGTGAGTCCCAAAAAGCCAGGCAAGCGGCAGCAGGAGACAGTCCCAAAAAGTGAGGCAAGTGGCAGCAGCAGTGTCCCAAAAAGCTAGGCAATCGGCAGCAGCAGAGTCCCCAAAAGCCAAGCAATCGGCATCAGAAGAGAGTCCCAAAAAACCTGGCAAACGGCAGCAGGAGAGAATCTTAAAAAGCCAAGCAAGCGGCAGCAGCAGAGTCCCAAACAGCCAGGCAATCGGCAGCAGGAGTGAGTCCCAAAAAGCCAGGCCAGCAGCAGCAGGAGAAAGTCCAAAAAGAGAGGCAAGCGGCAGTAGGAGACAGTCCCAACAAGTGAGGCAAGTGGCAGCAGGAGAGAGTCCCAAAAAGCTAGGCAAGCGGCAGCAGAAGAGAATCTTAAAAAGCCAGGCAAGCGGCAGCAGTAGAGTCCCAAACAGCCAGGCAAGCGGCAGCAGGAGAGAGTCCAAAAAGAGAGGCAAGCGGCAGCAGGATAGAGTCCAAAAAGAGAGGCAAGCGGCAGCAGGAGAGAGTCCCAAAAAACCAGGCAAGCGACAGCAAGTAGAGAATCTTAAAACGCCAGGCAAGCGGCAGCAGGAGAGAGTCCGAAAATGAGAGGCAATCGGCAGCAGCAGAGTCCCAAACACCCAGGCAAGTGGCTGCAGGAGACAGTCCCAAAAAGGGAGGCAAGTGGCAGCAGGAGTGAGTCCCCAAAAGCCAAGCAAGCGGCAGCAGAAGAGATTCCCAAAAAACCAGGCAAGCGGCAGCAGGAGAGAATCTTAAAAAAGCCAGGCAATCGGCAGCAGGAGTGAGTCCCAAAAAGCCAGGCAATCGGCAGCAGCAGAGTCCCCAACAGCCAAGCAAGCGGCAGCAGAAGAGAGTCCCAAAAAACCAGGCAAGCGGCAGCAGGAGAGAGTCCAAAAAGAGAGGCAATATTCAGCAGCAGTGAGTCCCAATAAGCCAGGCAAGCAGCAGCAGGAGAGAGTCCAAAAAGAGAGGCAATCTTCAGCAGCAGTGAGTCCCAATAAGCCAGGCAAGCGGCAGTAGGAGACAATCCCAAAAAGTGAGGCAAGTGGCAGCAGGAGTAAGTCCCAAAATGCTAGGCTATCGGCAGCAGCAGAGTCCCCAAAAGCCAAGCAAGCGGCAGCAGAAGAGAGTCCCAAAAAATCAGGCAAGCGGCAGCAGGAGAGAATCTTAAAAATCCAGGCAAGCAGCAGCAGCAGACTCCCAAACAGCCAGGCAAGCGGCAGCAGGAGTGAGTCCCAAAAACCTTGGCAATCGGCAGCAGCAGAGTCCCCAGAAGCCAAGCAAGCGGCAGCAGAAGAGAGTCCCAAAAAACCAGGCAATCGGCAGCAGGAGTGAGTCCCAAAAAGGCAGGCAAGCGGCAGCAGGAGTGAGTCCCAAAAAGTGAGGCAAGTGGCAGCAGGAGAGAGTTCAAAAAGTGAGGCAAGTGGCAGCAGGAGTGAGTCCCAAAATGCTAGGCAATCGGCAGCAGCAGAGTCCCCAAAAGCCAAGCAAGCGGCAGCAGAAGACAGTCCCCAAAAACCAGGCAAGCGGCAGCAGGAGAGAGTCCCAAAAAGCAAGGCAATCGGCAGCAGCAGAGTCCCAAACAGCCAGGCAATCGGCAGCAGGAGTGAGTGCCAAAAAGCTAGACAAGCGGCAGCAGGAGAGAGTCCAAAAAGAGAGGCAAGCGGCAGCAGGAGTGAGTCCCAAAAAGGTAGGCAAGCGGCAGCAGGAGACAGTCCCAAAAAGTGAGGCAAGTGGCAGCAGGAGTAAGTCCCAAAAAGCTAGGCAATCGGCAGCAGCAGAGTTCCCAAAAGCCAAGCAAGCGGCAGCAGAAGAGAGTCCCAAAAAACCAGGCAAGCGGCAGCAGGAGAGAATCTTAAAAAGCCAGGCAAGCGGCAGCAGCAGAGTCCCAAACAGCCAGGCAAGTGGCAGCAGGAGAGATTCCAAAAAGAGAGGCAAGCGGCAGCAGGAGAGAGTCCCAAAAACTGAGTCAAGTGGCAGCAGGAGTGAGTCCCAAAAAGCTAGGCAATCGGCAGCAGCAGAGTCCCCAAAACACAAGCAAGCGGCAGCAGAAGAGAGTCCCAAAAAACAAGGCAAGCGGCAGCAGGAGAGAATCTTAAAAAGCCAGGCAAGCGGCAGCAGCAAAGTCCCAAACAGCCAGGCAATCGGCAGCAGGAGTGAGTCCCCAAAAGTCAGGCAAGCGGCAGCAGGAGAGAGTCCAAAAAGAGAGGCAAGCGGCAGCAGGAGATAGTCCCAAAAAGTGAGGAAAGTGGCAGCAGGAGTGAGTCCCAAAAAGCTAGGCAATCGGCAGCAGCAGAGTCCCCAAAAGCCAAGCAAGCGGCAGCAGAAGAGAGTCCCAAAAAACCAGGCAAGCGGCAGCAGGAGAGAATCTTAAAAAGCCAGGCAAGCGGCAGCAACAGTGTCCCAAACAGCCAGGCAAGCGGCAGCAGGAGATAATCTTAAAAAGCCAGGCAAGCGGCAGCAGGAGAGAGTCCCAATCAGCCAGGCAATCGGCAGCAGGAGTGGGTCCCAAAAAGGCAGGCAAGCGGCAGCAGGAGAGAATCTTAAAAAGCCGGGCAAGCGGCAGCAGGAGACAGTCCCAAAAAGAGAGGCAAGCGGTAGCAGGAGACAGTCCCAAAAAGTGAGGCAAGTGGCAGCAGGAGTGAGTCCCAAAAAGCTAGGCAATCGGCAGCAGCAGAGTCCCCAAAAGCCAAGCAAGTGGCAGCAGAAGACAGTCCCAAAAAACTAGGCAAGCGGCAGCAGGAGAGAATCTTAAAAAGCCAGGCAAGCGGCAGCAGGAGACAGTCCCAAAAAGAGAGGCAAGTGGAAGCAGGAGACAGTCCCCAAAAGTGAGGCAAGTGGCAGCAGGAGTGAGTCCCAAAAAGCCAGGCTAGCGGCAGCAGGAGACAGTCCAAAAAGAGAGGCAAACCGCAGCAGGAGACAGTCCCAAAAAGAGAGGCAAGCGGCAGCAGGAGAGAGTCCCAAAAAACCAGGCAAGCGGCAGCAGGAGAGAATCTTAAAAAGCCAGGCAAGCGGCAGCAGCAGACTCCTAAACAGCCAGGCAATAGACAGCAGGAGTGAGTCCCAAAAAGCCAGGCAAGGGGCAGCAGCAGAATCCCAAACAGCCAGGCAAGTGGCAGCAGGAGAGATTCCAAAAAGAGAGGCAAGCGGCAGCAGGAGAGAGTCCCAAAAAACCAGGCAATCGGCAGCAGGAGTAAGTCTCCAAAAGTCAGGCAAGCGGCAACAGGAGAGAGTCCAAAAAGAGAGGCAAGCGGCAGCAGGAGACAGTCCCAAAAAGTGAGGCAATCGGCAGCAGCAGAGTCCCCAAAAGCCAAGCAAGCGGCAGCAGAAGAGAATCCCAAAAAACCAGGCAAGCGGCAGCAGGAGAGAATCTTAAAATGTCAGGAAAGCGGCAGCAACAGTGTCCCAAACAGCCAGGCAAGCGGCAGCAGGAGATAATCTTAAAAAGCCAGGCAAGCGGCAGCAGGAGAGAGTCCTAAAAAACCAGGCAAGCGGCAGCAGGAGAGAATCTTAAAAAGCCAGGCAAGCGGCAGCAGGAGACAGTCCCAAAAAGAGAGGCAAGCGGAAGCAGGAGACAGTCCCAAAAAGTGAGGCAAGTGGCAGCAGGAGTGAGTCCCAAAAAGCCAGGCTAGCGGCAGCAGGAGACAGTCCAAAAAGAGAGGCAAACCGCAGCAGGAGACAGTCCCAAAAAGAGAGGCAAGCGGCAGCAGCAGAGTGCCCAAAAACCAAGCAAGAGGCAGCAGAAGAGAGTCCCAAAAAACCAGGCAAGCGGCAGCAGGAGAGAGTCCAAAAAGAAAGGCAAACGGCAGCAGGAGAGAGTCCCAAAAAGCGAGGCAATCGGCAGCAGCAGAGTCCCAAACAGCCAGGCAATCAGCAGAAGGAGTGAGTGCCAAAAAGCTAGACAAGCGGCAGCAGGAGAGAGTCCAAAAAGAGAGGCAAGTGGCAGCAGGAGTGAGTCCCAAAAAGCTAGGCAAGCGGCAGCAGGAGACAGTCCCAAAAATTGAGGCAATCGGCAGCAGCAGAGTCCCCAAAAGCCAAGCAAGTGGCAGCAGAAGAGAGTCCCAAAAAACCAGGCAAGCGGCAGCAGGAGAGAATCTTAAAAAGTCAGGAAAGCGGCAGCAACAGTGTCCCAAACAGCCAGGCAATCGGCAGCAGGAGTGGGTCCCAAAAAGCCAGGCAAGCGGCAGCAGGAGAGAGTCCCAAAAAACCAGGCAAGCGGCAGCAGTAGAGAATCTTAAAAAGCGGGGCAAGCGGCAGCAGGAGACAGTCCCAAAAAGAGAGGCAAGCGGAAGCAGGAGACAGTCCCAAAAATTGAGGCAAGTGGCAGCAGGAGTGATTCGCAAAAAGCTAGGCAATCGGCAGCAGGAGAGAGTCCAAAAAGAGAGGCAAACGGCAGCAGGAGACAGTCCCAAAAACAGAGTCAAGCGGCAGCAGGAGAGAATCTTAAAAAGCCAGGCAAGCGGCAGCAGTAGACAGTCCCAAAAAGTGAGGCAAGTGGCAGCAGGAGTGAGTCCCAAAAAGCTAGGCAATCGGCAGCAGCAGAGTCCCGAAAAGTCAAGCAAACGGCAGCAGAACAGAGTCCCAAAAAACCAGGCAAGCGGCAGCAGGAGAGAATCTTTAAAAGTCAGGAAAGCGGCAGCAACAGTGTCCCAAACAGCCAGGCAAGCGGCAGCAGGAGATAATCTTAAAAAGCCAGGCAAGCGGCAGCAGCAGAGTCCCAATCAGCCAGGCAATGGGCAGCAGGAGTGGGTCCCAAAAACCCAGGCAAGCGGCAGCAGGAGAGAGTCCAAAAAGAGAGGCAAGCGGCATCAGCAGAGTCCCAAACAGCTAGGCAAGCGGCAGCAGGAGAGAGTCCAAAAAGAGAGGGAAGCGGTAGCAGGAGACAGTCCCAAAAAGTGAGGCAAGTGGCAGCAGGAGTGAGTCCCAAAAAGCAAGGCAATCGGCAGCAGCAGAGTCCCCAAAAGCCAAGCAAGCGGCAGAAGAAGACAGTCCCAAAAAACCAGACAAGCGGCAGCAGCAGAGAGTCCCAAAAAACCAGGCAAGCGGCAGCAGGAGAGAATCTTAAAAAGCCAGGCAAGCGGCAGCAGGAGACAGTCCCAAAAAGAGAGGCAAGTGGAAGCAGTAGACAGTCCCAAAAAGTGAGTCAAGCGGCAGCAGGAGTGAGTCCCAAAAAGATAGGCAAGCGGCAGCAGCAGAGTGCCCAAAACCCATGGAAGCGGCAGCAGAAGAGAGTCCCAAAAAACCAGGCAAGCGGCAGCAGGATAGAGTCCAAAAAGAGAGGCAAGCGGCAGCAGGAAACAGTCCCAAAAAGCTAGGCAATCGGCAGCAGCAGAGTCCCCAAAAGCCAAGCAAGCGGCAGCAGAAGACAGTCCCCAAAAACCATACAAGCGGCAGCAGGAGAGAGTCCCAAAAAGCAAGGCAATCGCCAGCAGCAGAGTCCCAAACAGCCAGGCAATCGGCAGCAGGAGTGAGTGCCAAAAAGCTAGACAAGCCCCAGCAGGAGAGAGACCAAAAAGAGAGGCAAGCGGCAGCAGGAGTGAGTCCCAAAAAGGTAGGCAAGCGGCAGCAGGAGACAGTCCCAAAAAGTGAGGCAAGTGGCAGCAGGAGTGAGTCCCAAAAAGCTAGGCAATCGGCAGCAGCGGAGTCCCCAAAAGCCAAGCAAGCGGCAGCAGAAGAGAGTCCCAAAAAACCAGGCAAGCGGCAGCAGGAGAGAATCTTAAAAAGCCAGGCAAGCGGCAGCAGCAGAGTCCCAAACAGCCAGGCAAGTGGCAGCAGGAGTGATTGCAAAAAGAGAGGCAAGCGGCAGCAGGAGAGATTCCCAAAAACTGAGTCAAGTGGCAGCAGGAGTGAGTCCCACAAAGCTAGGCAATCGGCAGCAGCAGAGTCCCCAAAACCCAAGCAAGCGGCAGCAGAAGACAGTCCCAAAAAACCAGGCAAGCGGCAGCAGGAGAGAATCTTAAAAAGCCAGGTAAGCGGCAGCAGCAGAGTCCCAAACAGCCAGGCAATCGGCAGCAGGAGTGAGTCCCCAAAAGTCAGGCAAGCGGCAGCAGGAGAGAGTCCAAAAAGAGAGGCAAGCGGCAGCAGGAGACAGTCCCAAAAAGTGAGGCAAGTGGCAGCAGGAGTGAGTCCCAAAAAGCTAGGCAATCGGCAGCAGCAGAGTCCCCAAAAGCCAAGCAAGCGGCAGCAGAAGAGAGTCCCAAAAAACCAGGCAAGCGGCAGCAGGAGAGAATCTTAAAAAGCAAGGCAAGCGGCAGCAGCAGAGTCCTAAACAGCCAGGCAATAGACAGCAGGAGTGAGTCCCAAAAAGCCAGGCAAGGGGCAGCAGGAGAGAGTCCAAAAAGAGAGGCAAGCGGCAGCAGGATACAGTCCCAAAAAGTGAGGCAAGTGGCAGCAGGAGTGATTCGCAAAAAGCTAGGCAAGCGGCAGCAGGAGATAATCTTAAAAAGCCAGGCAAACGGCAGCAGGAGACAGTCCCAAAAACAGAGTCAAGCGGCAGCAGGAGTGAGTCCCAAAAAGCTAGGCAATCGGCAGCAGCAGAGTCCCCAAAAGTCAAGCAAGCGGCAGCAGAACAGAGTCCCAAAAAACCAGGCAAGCGGCAGCAGGAGATAATCTTAAAAAGCCATGCAAGCGGCAGCAGCAGAGTCCCAATCAGCCAGGCAAGTGGCAGCAGGAGAGATTGCAAAAAGAGAGGCAAGCGGCATCAGCAGAGTCCCAAACAGCTAGGCAAGCGGCAGCAGGAGAGAGTCCAAAAAGAGAGGGAAGCGGTAGCAGGAGACAGTCCCAAAAAGTGAGGCAAGTGGCAGCAGGAGTGAGTCCCAAAAAGCTAGGCAATCGGCAGCAGCAGAGTCCCCAAAAGCCAAGCAAGCAGCAGCAGAAGACAGTCCCAAAAAACCAGACAAGCGGCAGCAGCAGAGAGTCCCCAAAAGCCAAGCAAGCGGCAGCAGAAGAGAGTCCCAAAAAACCAGGCAAGCGGCAGCAGGAGAGAATCTTAAAAAGCCAGGCAAGCGGCAGCAGCAGAGTGCCAAACAGCCAGGCAAGTGGCAGCAGGAGAGATTGCAAAAAGAGAGGCAAGCGGCAGCAGGAGAGAGTCCCAAAAACTGAGTCAAGTGGAAGCAGGAGTGAGTCCCAAAAAGCTAGGCAATTGGCAGCAGCAGAGTCCCCAAAAGCCAAGCAAGCGGCAGCAGAAGACAGTCCCAAAAAACCAGGCAAGCGGCAGCAGGAGAGAATCTTAAAAAGCCAGGTAAGCGGCAGCAGCAGAGTCACAAACAGCCAGGCAATCGGCAGCAGGAGTGAGTCCCCAAAAGTCAGGCAAGCGGCAGCAGGAGAGAGTCCAAAAAGAGAGGCAAGCGGCAGCAGGAGACAGTCCCAAAAAGTGAGGCAAGTGGCAGCAGGAGTGAGTACCAAAAAGCTAGGCAATCGGCAGCAGCAGAGTCCCCAAAAGCCAAGCAAGCGGCAGCAGAAGAGAGTCCCAAAAAACTAGGCAAGCGGCAGCAGGAGAGAGTCCCAAAATACCAGGCAAGCGGCAGCAGGAGAGAATCTTAAAAAGCCAGGCAAGCGGCAGCAACAGTGTCCCAAACAGCCAGGCAAGCAGCAGCAGGAGATAATCTAAAAAAGCCAGGCAAGCGGCAGCAGGAGAGAGTCCAAAAAGAGAGGCAAGCGGCAGCAGGAGACAGTCCCAAAAAGTGAGGCAAGTGGCAGCAGGAGTGAGTCCCAAAAAGCTAGGCAATCGGCAGCAGCAGAGTCCCCAAAAGCCAAGCAAGCGGCAGCAGAAGACAGTCCCAAAAAACTAGGCAAGCGGCAGCAGGAGAGAGTCCCAAAATACCAGGCAAGCGGCAGCAGGAGAGAATCTTAAAAAGCCAGGCAAGCGGCAGCAGCAGATTCCCAAACAGCCAGCCAATCGGCAGCAGGAGTGAGTCCCCAAAAGTCAGGCAAGCAGCAGCAGGAGACAGTCCAAAAAGAGAGGCAAACGGCAGCAGGAGACAGTCCCAAAAACTGAGTCAAGCGGCAGCAGGAGTGAGTCCCAAAAAGATAGGAAAGCGGCAGCAGCAGAGTGCCCAAAAACCAAGCAAGAGGCAGCAGAAGAGAGTCCCAAAAAACCAGGCAAGCGGCAGCAGGAGAGAATCTTAAAAAGCCAGGCAAGCGGCAGCAACAGTGTCCCAAACAGCCAGGCAAGCAGCAGCAGGAGATAATCTAAAAAAGCCAGGCAAGCGGCAGCAGGAGAGAGTCCAAAAAGAGAGGCAAGCGGCAGCAGGAGACAGTCCCAAAAAGTGAGGCAAGTGGCAGCAGGAGTGAGTCCCAAAAAGCTAGGCAATCGGCAGCAGCAGAGTCCCCAAAAGCCAAGCAAGCGGCAGCAGAAGACAGTCCCAAAAAACTAAGCAAGCGGCAGCAGGAGAGAGTCCCAAAATACCAGGCAAGCGGCAGCAGGAGAGAATCTTAAAAAGCCAGGCAAGCGGCAGCAGCAGATTCCCAAACAGCCAGCCAATCGGCAGCAGGAGTGAGTCCCCAAAAGTCAGGCAAGCGGCAGCAGGAGACAGTCCAAAAAGAGAGGCAAACGGCAGCAGGAGACAGTCCCAAAAAGCCAGGCAAGCGGCAGGAGCAGAGTCCCAAACAGCCAGGCAAGTGGCAGCAGGAGAGATTCCAAAAAGAGAGGCAAGCGGCAGCAGGAAACAGTCCCAAAAAGCTAGGCAATCGGCAGCAGCAGAGTCCCCAAATGCCAAGCAAGCGGCAGCAGAAGACAGTCCCAAAAAACCAGGCAAGCGTCAGCAGTAGAGAGACCAAAAAGAGAGGCAAGCGGCAGCAGCAGAGTCCCAAACAGCTAGGCAAGCGGCAGCAGGAGAGAGTCCAAAAAGAGAGGGAAGCGGTAGAAGGAGACAGTCCCAAAAAGTGAGGCAAGTGGCAGCAGGAGTGAGTCCCAAAAAGCTAGGCAATCGGCAGCAGCAGAGTCCCCAAAAGCCAAGCAAGCGGCAGCAGAAGACAGTTCCAAAAAACCAGGCAATCGGCAGCAGCAGAGAGTCCCAAAATACCAGGCAAGCGGCAGCAGGAGAGAATCTTAAAAAGTCAGGCAAGCGGCAGCAGGAGACAGTCCCAAAAAGAGAGGCAAGCGGAAGCAGGAGACAGTCCCAAAAAGTGAGGCAAGTGGCAGCAGGAGTGAGTCCCAAAAAGCCAGGCTAGCAGCAGCAGGAGACATTCCAAAACGAGAGGCAAACGGCAGCAGGAGACAGTCCCAAAAACTGAGTCAAGCGGCAGCAGGAGTGAGTCCCAAAAAGCTAGGCAAGCGGCAGCAGCAGAGTGCCCAAAACCCAAGCAAGCGGCAGCAGAAGAGAGTCCCAAAAAACCAGGCAAGCGGCAGCAGGAGAGAATCTTAAAAAGCCAGGCAAGCGGCAGCAGCAGAGTCCCAAACAGCCAGGCAAGTGGCAGCAGGAGAGATTGCAAAAAGAGAGGCAAGCGGCAGCAGGAGAGAGTCCCAAAAACTGAGTCAAGTGGCAGCAGGAGTGAGTCCCAAAAAGCTAGGCAATCGGCAGCAGCAGAGTCCCCAAAAGCCAAGCAAGCGGCAGCAGAAGACAGTCCCAAAAAACCAGGCAAGCGGCAGCAGGAGAGAATCTTAAAAAGCCAGGTAAGCGGCAGCAGCAGAGTCCCAAACAGCCAGGCAAGCGGCAGCAGGAGAGAGTCCGAAAAAAGGGAGGCAAGTCGCAGCAGGAGTGAGTCCCAAAAAACCAGGCAAGCGGCAGCAGGAGAGAATCTTAAAAAGCCAGGTAAGCGGCAGCAGGAGAGAGTCCAAAATGAGAGGCAAGTGGCAGCAGGACACAGTCCCAAAAAGTGAGGCAAGTGGCAGCAGGAGTGAGTCCCAAAAAGCTAGGCAATCGGCAGCAGCAGAGTCCCCAAAACCCAAGCAAGCGGCAGCAGAAGAGAGTCCCAAAAAACCAGGCAAGCGGCAGCAGGAGAGAATCTTAAAAAGTCAGGCAAGTGGCAGCAGCAGAGTCCCAAACAGCCAGGCAAGCGGCAGCAGGAGAGAGTCCCAATCAGCCAGGCAATCGGCAGCAGGAGTGGGTCCCAAAAAGCCAGGGAAGCGGCAGCAGGAGAGAGTCCCAAAAAACCAGGCAAGCGGCAGCAGGAGAGAATCTTAAAAAGCCGGGCAAGCGGCAGCAGGAGACAGTCCCAAAAAGAGAGGCAAGCGGTAGCAGGAGACAGTCCCAAAAAGTGAGGCAAGTGGCAGCAGGAGTGAGTCCCAAAAAGCTAGGCAATCGGCAGCAGCAGAGTCCCCAAAAGCCAAGCAAGTGGCAGCAGAAGACAGTCCCAAAAAACTAGGCAAGCGGCAGCAGGAGAGAGTCCCAAAAAACCAGGCAAGCGGCAGCAGGAGAGAATCTTAAAAAGCCAGGCAAGCGGCAGCAGGAGACAGTCCCAAAAAGAGAGGCAAGCGGAAGCAGGAGACAGTCCCAAAAAGTGAGGCAAGTGGCAGCAGGAGTGAGTCCCAAAAAGCCAGGCTAGCGGCAGCAGGAGACAGTCCAAAAAGAGAGGCAAACCGCAGCAGGAGACAGTCCCAAAAACTGAGTCAAGCGGCAGCAGGAGTGAGTCCCAAAAAGATAGGCAAGCGGCAGCAGCAGAGTCCCCAAAAGCCAAGCAAGCGGCAGCAGAAGACAGTCCCAAAAAACCAGGCAAGCGGCAGCAGGAGAGAGTCCCAAAAAGCAAGGCAATCGGCAGCAGTAGAGTCCCAAACAGCCAGGCAATCGGCAGCAGGAGTGAGTGCCAAAAAGCTAGACAAGCGGCAGCAGGAGAGAGTCCAAAAAGAGAGGCAAGCGGCAGCAGGAGTGAGTCCCAAAAAACTAGGCAAGCGGCAGCAGGAGAGAATCTTAAAAAGCCAGGAAAGCGGCAGCAGGATAGAATCTTAAAAAGCCAGGCAATCGGCAGCAGCAGAGTCCAAAACAGCCAGGCAATCGGCAGCAGGAGTGAGTCCCCAAAAGTCAGGCAAGCGGCAGCAGGAGAGAGTCCAAAAAGAGAGGCAAGCGGCAGCATGAGACAGTCCCAAAAAGTGAGGCAAGTGGCAGCAGGAGTGAGTCCCAAAAAGCTAGGCAATCGGCAGCAGCAGAGTCCCCAAAAGCTAAGCAAGCGGCAGCAGAAGAGAGTCCCAAAAAACCAGGCAAGCGGCAGCAGGAGAGAATCTTAAAAAGCCAGGCAAGCGGCAGCAACAGTGTCCCAAACAGCCAGGCAAGCGGCAGCAGGAGATAATCTTAAAAAGCCAGGCAAGCGGCAGCAGGAGAGAGTCCCAATCAGCCAGGCAATTGGCAGCAGGAGTGGGTCCCAAAAAGGCAGGCAAGCGGCAGCAGGAGAGAGTCCCCAAAAACCAGGCAAGCGGCAGCAGGAGAGAATCTTAAAAAGCCGGGCAAGCGGCAGCAGGAGACAGTCCCAAAAAGAGAGGCAAGCGGTAGCAGGAGACAGTCCCAAAAAGTGAGGCAAGTGGAAGCAGGAGTGAGTCCCAAAAAGCTAGGCAATTGGCAGCAGCAGAGTCCCCAAAAGCCAAGCAAGTGGCAGCAGAAGACAGTCCCAAAAAACTAGGCAAGCGGCAGCATGAGAGAGTCCCCAAAAACCAGGCAAGCGGCAGCAGGAGTGAGTCCCAAAAAGCCAGGCTAGCGGCAGCAGGAGACAGTCCAAAAAGAGAGGCAAACCGCAGCAGGAGACAGTCCCAAAAACTGAGTCAAGCGGCAGCAGGAGTGAGTCCCAAAAAGATAGGCAAGCAGCAGCAGCAGAGTGCCCAAAAACCAAGCAAGAGGCAGCAGAAGAAAGTCCCAAAAAACCAGGCAAGCGGCAGCAGGAGAGAGTCCAAAAAGAGAGGCAAGCAGCAGGAGGAAACAGTCCCAAAAAGCTAGGCAATCGGCAGCAGCAGAGTCCCCAAAAGCCAAGCAAGCGGCAGCAGAAGACAGTCCCAAAAAACCAGGCAAGCGGCAGCAGGAGAGAGTCCCAAATAGCGAGGCAATCGGCAGCAGCAGAGTCCCAAACAGCCAGGCAATCAGCAGCAGGAGTGAGTGCCAAAAAGCTAGACAAGCGGCAGCAGGAGAGAGTCCAAAAAGAGAGGCAAGTGGCAGCAGGAGTGAGTCCCAAAAAGCTAGGCAAGCGGCAGCAGGAGACAGTCCCAAAAAGTGAGGCAAGTGGCAGCAGGAGTGAGTCCCAAAAAGCTAGGCAATTGGCAGCAGCAGAGTCCCCAAAAGCCAAGCAAGCGGCAGCAGAAGAGAGTCCTAAAAAACCAGGCAAGCGGCAGCAGGAGAGAATCTTAAAAAGCCAGGCAAGTGGCAGCAGCAGAGTCCCAAACAGCCAGGCAAGTGGCAGCAGGAGAGATTGCAAAAAGAGAGGCAAGCGGCAGCAGGAGAGAGTCCCAAAAACTGAGTCAAGTGGAAGCAGGAGTGAGTCCCAAAAAGCTAGGCAATTGGCAGCAGCAGAGTCCCCAAAAGCCAAGCAAGCGGCAGCAGAAGACAGTCCCAAAAAACCAGGCAAGCGGCAGCAGGAGAGAATCTTAAAAAGTCAGGTAAGCGGCAGCAGCAGAGTCACAAACAGCCAGGCAATCGGCAGCAGGAGTGAGTCCCCAAAAGTCAGGCAAGCGGCAGCAGGAGAGAGTCCAAAAAGAGAGGCAAGCGGCAGCAGGAGACAGTCCCAAAAAGTGAGGCAAGTGGCAGCAGGAGTGAGTACCAAAAAGCTAGGCAATCGGCAGCAGCAGAGTCCCCAAAAGCCAAGCAAGCGGCAGAAGAAGAGAGTCCCAAAAAACCAGGCAAGCGGCAGCAGGAGAGAATCTTAAAAAGCCAGGCAAGCGGCAGCAACAGTGTCCCAAACAGCCAGGTAATCGGCAGCAGGAGATAATCTAAAAAAGCCAGGCAAGCGGCAGCAGGAGAGAGTCCAAAAAGAGAGGCAAGCGGCAGCAGGAGACAGTCCCAAAAAGTGAGGCAAGTGGCAGCAGGAGTGAGTCCCAAAAAGCTAGGCAATCGGCAGCAGGAGAGAGTCCCAAAAAACCAGGCAAGCGGCAGCAGGAGAAAATCTTAAAAAGTCAGGAAAGCGGCAGCAACAGTGTCCCAAATAGAGAGGCAAGCAGCAGCAGGAAACAGTCCCAAAAAGCTAGGCAATCGGCAGCAGCAGAGTCCCCAAAAGCCAAGCAAGCGGCAGCAGAAGACAGTCCCCAAAATCCAGGCAAGCGGCAGCAGGAGAGAGTCCCAAAAAGCAAGGCAATCGGCAGCAGCAGAGTCCCAAACAGCCAGGCAATCGGCAGCAGGAGTGAGTGCCAAAAAGCTAGACAAGCCCCAGCAGGAGAGAGTCCAAAAAGAGAGGCAAGCGGCAGCAGGAGTGAGTCCCAAAAAGGTAGGCAAGCGGCAGCAGGAGACAGTCCCAAAAAGTGAGGCAAGTGGCAGCAGGAGTGAGTCCCAAAAAGCTAGGCAATCGGCAGCAGCAGAGTCCCCAAAAGCCAAGCAAGCGGCAGCAGAAGAGATTCCCAAAAAACCAGGCAAGCGGCAGCAGGAGAGAATCTTAAAAAGCCGGGCAAGCGGCAGCAGCAGAGTCCCAAACAGCCAGGCAATCGGCAGCAGGAGTGAGTCCCCAAAAGTCAGGCAAGCGGCAGCAGGAGAGTCCAAAAAGAGAGGCAAGCGGCAGCAGGAGACAGTCCCAAAAACCAGGCAAGCGGCAGCAGGAGTGAGTCCCAAAAAGCCAGGCTAGCGGCAGCAGGAGACAGTCCAAAAAGAGAGGCAAACCGCAGCAGGAGACAGTCCCAAAAACTGAGAGAGGCAATCGGCAGCAGCAGAGTCCCCAAAAGCCAAGCAAGCGGCAGCAGAAGAGAGTCCCAAAAAACCAGGCAAGCGGCAGCAGGAGAGAATCTTAAAAATCCAGGCAAGCGGCAGCAACAGTGTCCCAAACAGCCAGGCAAGCAGCAGCAGGAGATAATCTTAAAAAGCCAGGCAAGCGGCAGCAGGAGAGAGTCCCAATCAGCCAGGCAATCGGCAGCAGGAGTGGGTCACAAAAAGCCAGGCAAGCGGCAGCAGGAGAGAGTCCCAAAAAACCAGGCAAGCGGCAGCAGGAGAGAATCTTAAAAAGCCGGGCAAGAGGCAGCAGGAGACAGTCCCAAAAAGAGAGGCAAGCGGTAGCAGGAGACAGTCCCAAAAAGTGAGGCAAGTGGCAGCAGGAGTGAGTCCCAAAAAGCTAGGCAATCGGCAGCAGCAGAGTCCCCAAAAGCCAAGCAAGCGGCAGCAGAAGACAGTCCCAAAAAACTAGGCAAGCGGCAGCAGAAGAGAGAGTCCCAAAATACCAGGCAAGCGGCAGCAGGAGAGAATCTTAAAAAGCCAGGCAAGCGGCAGCAGCAGATTCCCAAACAGCCAGGCAATCGGCAGCAGGAGGGAGTCCCCAAAAGTCAGGTAAGCGGCAGCAGGAGACAGTCCAAAAAGAGAGGCAAACGGCAGCAGGAGACATTCCCAAAAAGTGAGGCAAGTGGCAGCAGGAGTGAGTCCCAAAAAGATAGGCAAGCGGCAGCAGCAGAGTCCCCAAAAGCCAAGAAAGCGGCAGCAGAAGAGAGTCCCAAAAAACCAGGCAAGCGGCAGCAGGATAGAGTCCAAAAAGAGAGGCAAGCAGCAGCAGGAAACAGTCCCAAAAAGCTAGGCAATCGGCAGCAGCAGAGTCCCCAAAAGCGAAGCAAGCGGCAGCAGAAGACAGTCCCCAAAAACCAGGCAAGCGGCAGCAGGAGAGAGTCCCAAAAAGCAAGGCAATCGGCAGCAGCAGAGTCCCAAACAGCCAGGCAATCGGCAGCAGGAGTGAGTGCCAAAAAGCTAGACAAGCCCCAGCAGGAGAGAGTCCAAAAAGAGAGGCAAGCGGCAGCAGGAGTAAGTCCCAAAAAACCAGGCAAGCGGCAGCAGGAGAGAGTCCCAAAAAGCCAGTCAATCGGCAGCAGGAAACAGTCCAAAAAGAGAGGCAAGCGGCAACAGGAGACATTTCCAAAAAGTGAGGCAATTGGCAGCAGGAGTGAGTCCCAAAAAGCTAGGCAATCGGCAGCAGCAGAGTCCCCAAAAGCCAAGCAAGCGGCAGCAGAAGAGAGTCCCAAAAAACCAGGCAAGCGGCAGCAGGAGAGAATCTTAAAAAGCCAGGCAAGCGGCAGCAGCAGAGTCCTAAACAGCCAGGCAATAGACAGCAGGAGTGAGTCCCAAAAAGCCAGGCAAGGGGCAGCAGGAGAGAGTCCAAAAAGAGAGGCAAGCGGCAGCAGGAGACAGTCCCAAAAAGTGAGGCAAGTGGCAGCAGGAATGAGTCCCAAAAAGCTAGGAAATCGGCAGCAGAAGAGAGACCCAAAAAACCAGGCAAGCGGCAGCAGGAGAGAATCTTAAAAAGCCAGGCAAGGAGCAACAGTAGAGAGTCCATAAAGAGAGGCAACCGGCAGCAGGAGTGAGTCCCAAAAAGCCAAGCAAGCGGCAGCAGAAGAGAGTCCACAAAAACCAGGCAAGCAGCAGCAGGAGAGAGTCCAAAAAGAGAGGCAAGCGGCAGCAGGAGACAGTCCCAAAAAGCTAGGCAATCGGCAGCAGAAGAGAGTCCCCAAAAAACAGGCAAGCAGCAGCAGGAGAGAGTCCAAAAAGAGAGGCAAGCGGCAGCAGGAGACAGTCCCAAAAAGCTAGGCAATCGGCAGCAGCAGAGTCCCCAAAGGCCAAGCAAGCGGCAGCAAAAGAGAGTCCAAAAAAACCAGGCAAGCGGCAGCAGGAGAGAATCTTAAAAAGCCAGGCAAGCGGCAGCAGCAGAGTCCTAAACAGCCAGGCAATAGACAGCAGGAGTGAGTCCCAAAAAGCCAGGCAAGGGGCAGCAGGAGAGAGTCCAAAAAGAGAGGCAAGCGGCAGCAGGAGACAGTCCCAAAAAGTGAGGCAAGTGGCAGCAGGAGTGAGTCCCAAAAAGCTACGCAATCGGCAGCAGAAGAGAGTCCCAAAAAAACAGGCAAGCGGCAGCAGGAGAGAATCTTAAAAAGCCAGGCAAGTGGCAGCAGCAGAGTCCCAAACAGCCAGGCAATCGTCAACAGGAGTGAGTCCAAAAAAGCCAGGCAAGCGGCAGCAGGAGAGAGTCCAAAAAGAGAGGCAAGCGGCAGCAGGAGTGAGTCCCAAAAACCTAGGCAATTGGCAGCATTAGATTCCCCAAAAGCCAAGCAAGCGGCAGCAGAAGAGATTCGCAAAAAACCAGGCAAGCGGCAGCAGGAGAGAATCTTAAAAAGCCAGGCAAGCGGCAGCAGCAGAGTCCCAAAAAGAGAGGCAAGCGGCAGCAGGAGACAGTCCCAAAAATTGAGGCAAGTGGCAGCAGGAGTGAGTCCCAAAAAGCGAGGCAATCGGCAGCAGCAGAGTCCCTAAAACCCAAGCAAGCGGCAGCAGAAGAGAGTCCCAAAAAACCAGGCAAGCGGCAGGTGGAGAGAATCTTAAAAAGCCAGGCAAGCGGCAGCTGCAGAGTCCCAAACAGCCAGGTAATCGGCAGCAGGAGGGAGTCCAAAAAAGCCAGGCAAGCGGCAGCAGAAGAGAGTCCAAAAAGAGAGGCAAGAGGCAGCAGGAGACAGTCCCAAAAAGTGAGGCAAGTGGCAGCAGGAGTGAGTCCCAAAAAGCTAGGCAATCGGCAGCAGCAGAGTCCCCAAAAGCCAAGTAAGCCGCAGCAGGAGAGAATCCCAAAGAACCAGGCAAGCGGCAGCAGGAGAGAGTCCCAAAAAACCAGGCAAGCGGCAGCAGGAGAGAGTCCCAAAAAGCCAGTCAATCGGCAGCAGGAAACAGTCCAAAAAGAGAGGCAAGCGGCAACAGGAGACATTTCCAAAAAGTGAGGCAATTGGCAGCAGGAGTGAGTCCCAAAAAGCTAGGCAATCAGCAGCAGCAGAGTCCCCAAAAGCCAAGAAAGCGGCAGCAGAAGAGAGTCCCAAAAAACCAGGCAAGCGGCAGCAGGAGAGAATCTTAAAAAGCCAGGCAAGCGGCAGCAGCAGAGTCCCAAACAGCCAGGCAATCGTCAACAGGAGTGAGTCCCAAAAAGCCAGTCAATCGGCAGCAGGAAACAGTCCAAAAAGAGAGGCAAGCGGCAACAGGAGACATTTCCAAAAAGAGAGGCAAGCGGCAGCAGGAGTGAGTCCCAAAAACCTAGGCAATCGGCAGCAGTAGATTCCCCAAAAGCCAAGCAAGCGGCAGCAGAAGAGATTCGCAAAAAACCAGGCAAGCGGCAGCAGGAGAGAATCTTAAAAAACCAGGCAAGGAGCAACAGTAGAGAGTCCATAAAGAGAGGCAACCGGCAGCAGGAGTGAGTCCCAAAGAGCCAAGCAAGCGGCAGCAGAAGAGAGTCCACAAAAACCAGGCAAGCAGCAGCAGGAGAGAATCTTAAAAAGCCAGGCAAGCGGCAGGAGCAGAGTCCCAAACAGCCAGGCAATCATCAACAGGAGAGAGTCCAAAAAAGCCAGGCAATCGGCAGCAGCAGAGTCCCCAAAACCCAAGCAAGCGGCAGCAGAAGAGAGTCCCAAAAAACCAGGCAAGCAGCAGCAGGAGAGTCCCAAAAAGAGAGGCAAGCGGCAGCAGGAGACAGTCCCAAAAAGTGAGGCAAGTGGCAGCAGGAGTGAGTCCCAAAAAGCTAGGCAATCGGCAGCAGCAGAGTCCCCAAAAGCCAAGTAAGCGGCAGCAGGAGAGAGTCCCAAAGAACCAGGCAAGCGACAGCAGGAGAGAGTCCCAAAAAACCAGGCAAGCGGCAGCAGGAGAGAGTCCCAAAAAGCCAGGCAATCGGCAGCAGGAAACAATCCAAAAAGAGAGGCAAGCGGCAACAGGAGACATTTCCAAAAAGTGAGGCAATTGGCAGCAGGAGTGAGTCCCAAAAAGCTAGGCAATCGGCAGCAGCAGAGTCCCCAAAAGCCAAGCAAGCGGCAGCAGAAGAGAGTCCCAAAAAACCAGGCAAGCGGCAGCAGGAGAGAATCTTAAAAAGCCAGGCAAGCGGCAGCAGCAGAGTCCTAAACAGCCAGGCAATAGACAGCAGGAGTGAGTCCCAAAAAGCCAGGCAAGGGGCAGCAGGAGAGAGTCCAAAAAGCCAGGCAAGGGGCAGCAGGAGAGAGTCCAAAAAGCCAGGCACGGGGCAGCAGGAGAGACTCCAAAAAGAGAGGCAAGCGGCAGCAGGAGACAGTCCCAAAAAGTGAGGCAAGTGGCAGCAGGAGTGAGTCCCAAAAAGTGAGGCAATCGGCAGCAGCAGAGTCCCCAAAACCCAAGCAAGCGGCAGCAGAAGAGAGTCCCAAAAAACCAGGCAAGCGGCAGGTGGAGAGAATCTTAAAAAGCTAGGCAAGCGGCAGCTGCAGAGTCCCAAACAGCCAGGTAATCGCCAGCAGGAGGGAGTCCAAAAAAGCCAGGCAAGCGGCAGCAGGAGAGAGTCCCAAAAAGCCAGGCAATCGGCAGCAGGAAACAGTCCAAAAAGAGAGGCAAGCGGCAACAGGAGACATTTCCAAAAAGTGAGGCAATTGGCAGCAGGAGAGAGTCCCAAAAAGCTAGGCAATCGGCAGCAGCAGAGTCCCCAAAAGCCAAGCAAGCGGCAGCAGAAGAGAGTCCCAAAAAACCAGGCAAGCGGCAGCAGGAGAGAATCTTAAAAAGCCAGGCAAGCGGCAGCAGCAGAGTCCTAAACAGCCAGGCAATAGACAGCAGGAGTGAGTCCCAAAAAGCCAGGCAAGGGGCAGCAGGAGAGAGTCCAAAAAGAGAGGCAAGCGGCAGCAGGAGACAGTCCCAAAAAGAGAGGCAAGTGGCAGCAGGAATGAGTCCCAAAAAGCTAGGAAATCGGCAGCAGAAGAGAGACCCAAAAAACCAGGCAAGCGGCAGCAGGAGAGAATCTTAAAAAGCCAGGCAAGCGGCAGCAGCAGAGTCCCAAAAAGAGAGGCAAGCGGCAGCAGGAGACAGTCCCAAAAAGTGAGGCAAGTGGCAGCAGGAGTGAGTCCCAAAAAGTGAGGCAATCGGCAGCAGCAGAGTCCCCAAAAGCCAAGCAAGCGGCAGCAGAAGAGACTCCCAAAAAACCAGGCAAGCGGCAGGTGGAGAGAATCTTAAAAAGCCAGGCAAGCGGCAGCTGCAGAGTCCCAAACAGCCAGGCAAGCGGCAGCAGGAGAGAGTCCAAAAAGAGAGGCAAGCGGCAGCAGGAGACAGTCCCAAAAAGTGAGGCAAGTGGCAGCAGGAGTGAGTCCCAAAAAGCTAGGCAATCGGCAGCAACAGAGTCCCCAAAAGCCAAGTAAGCGGCAGCAGGAGAGAGTCCCAAAAAACCAGGCAAGCAGCAGCAGGAGAGAATCTTAAAAAGCCAGGCAAGCAGCAGCTGTAGAGTCCCAAACAGCCAGGTAATCGCCAGCAGGAGGGAGTCCAAAAAAGCCAGGCAAGCGGCAGCAGGAGAGAGTCCAAAAAGAGAGGCAAGCGGCAGCAGGAGACAGTCCCAAAAAGTGAGGCAAGTGGCAGCAGGAGTGAGTCCCAAAAAGCTAGGCAATCGGCAGCAGCAGAGTCCCCAAAAGCCAAGTAAGCGGCAGCAGGAGAGAGTCCCAAAGAACCAGGCAAGCGGCAGCAGGAGAGAGTCCCAAAAAACCAGGCAATCGGCAGCAGGAAACAGTCCAAAAAGAGAGGCAAGCGGCAACAGGAGACATTTCCAAAAAGTGAGGCAATTGGCAGCAGGAGTGAGTCCCAAAAAGCTAGGCAATCGGCAGCAGCAGAGTCCCCAAAAGCCAAGCAAGCGGCAGCAGAAGAGAGTCCCAAAAAACCAGGCAAGCGGCAGCAGGAGAGAATCTTAAAAAGCCAGGCAAGCGGCAGCAGCAGAGTCCTAAACAGCCAGGCAATAGGCAGCAGGAGTGAGTCGCAAAAAGCCAGGCAAGGGGCAGCAGGAGAGAGTCCAAAAAGAGAGGCAAGCGGCAGCAGGAGACAGTCCCAAAAAGTGAGGCAAGTGGCAGCAGGAGTGAGTCCCAAAAAGCTAGGCAATCGGCAGCAGAAGAGAGTCCCAAAAAACCAGGCAAGCGGCAGCAGGAGAGAATCTTAAAAAGCCAGGCAAGCGTCAGGAGCAGAGTCACAAACAGCCAGGCAATCGTCAACAGGAGTGAGTCCAAAACAGCCAGGCCAGCGGCAGCAGGAGAGAGTCCAAAAAGAGAGGCAAGCGGCAGTAGGAGTGAGTCCCAAAAAGCTAGGCAATCGGCAGCAGCAGAGTCCCCAAAAGCCAAGCAAGCGGCAGCAGAAGAGAGTCCCAAAAAACCAGGCAAGCGGCAGCAGGAGAGAATCTTAAAAAGCCAGGCAAGCGGCAGCAGCAGAGTCCTAAACAGCCAGGCAATAGACAGCAGGAGTGAGTCCCAAAAAGCCAGGCAAGGGGCAGCAGGAGAGAGTCCAAAAAGAGAGGCAAGCGGCAGCAGGAGACAGTCCCAAAAAGTGAGGCAAGTGGCAGCAGGAGTGAGTCCCCAAAAGCTAGGCAATCGGCAGCAGAAGAGAGTCCCAAAAAACCAGGCAAGCGGCAGCAGGAGAGAATCTTAAAAAGCCAGGCAAGCGGCAGGAGCAGAGTCCCAAACAGCCAGGCAATCGTCAACAGGAGAGAGTCCAAAAAAGCCAGGCAAGCGGCAGCAGGAGAGAGTCCAAAAAGAGAGGCAAGCGGCAGAGGAGACAGTCCCAAAAAGTGAGGCAAGTGGCAGCAGGAGTGAGTCCCAAAAAGCTAGCCAATCGGCAGCAGCAGACTCCCCAAAAGCCAAGTAAGCGGCAGCAGGAGTGAGTCCCAAAAACCTAGGCAATCGGCAGCAGTAGATTCCCCAAAAGCCAAGCAAGCGGCAGCAGAAGAGATTCGCAAAAAACCAGGCAAGCGGCAGCTGGAGAGAATCTTAAAAAGCCAGGCAAGGAGCAACAGTAGAGAGTCCAAAAAGAGAGGCAACCGGCAGCAGGAGTGAGTCCCAAAAAGCCAAGCAAGCGGCAGCAGAAGAGAGTCCCCAAAAACCAGGCAAGCGGCAGCAGGAGAGAGTCCAAAAAGAGAGGTAAGCGGCAGCAGGAGACAGTCCCAAAAAGTGAGGCAAGTGGCAGCAGGAGTGAGTCCTAAAAAGCTAGGCAATCGGCAGCAGCAGAGTCCCCAAAAGCCAAGTAAGCGGCAGCAGGAGAGATTCCAAAAGAACCAGGCAAGCGGCAGCAGGAGAGAATCTTAAAAAGCCAGGCAAGCGGCAGCTGCAGAGTCCCAAACAGCCAGGTAATCGCCAGCAGGAGGGAGTCCAAAAAAGCCAGGCAAGCGGCAGCAGGAGAGAGTCCAAAAAGAGAGGCAAGCAGCAGAGGAGACAGTCCCAAAAAGTGAGGCAAGTGGCAGCAGGAGTGAGTCCCAAAAAGCTAGCCAATCGGCAGCAGCAGACTCCCCAAAAGCCAAGTAAGCGGCAGCAGGAGAGAGTCCCAAAAAACCAGGCAAGCGGCAGCAGGAGAGAGTCCCAAAAAGCCAGGCAAGCGGCAGGTGGAGAGAGTCTTAAAAAGCCAGGCAAGCGGCAGCTGCAGAGTCCCAAACAGCCAGGTAATCGGCAGCAGGAGGGAGTCCAAAAAAGCCAGGCAAGCGGCAGCAGGAGAGAGTCCAAAAAGAGAGGCAAGCGGCAGCAGGAGACAGTCCCAAAAAGTGAGGCAAGTGGCAGCAGGAGTGAGTCCCAAAAAGCTAGGCAATCGGCAGCAGCAGAGTCCCCAAAAGCCAAGTAAGCGGCAGCAGGAGAGAGTCCCAAAAAACCAGGCAAGCAGCAGCAGGAGAGAATCTTAAAAACCCAGGCAAGCGGCAGCAGGAGAGAGTCCCAAAAAACCAGGCAAGCGGCAGCAGGAGAGAGTCCCAAAAAGCCAGGCAATCGGCAGCAGGAAACAGTCCAAAAAGAGAGGCAAGCGGCAACAGGAGACATTTCCAAAAAGTGAGGCAATTGGCAGCAGGAGTGAGTCCCCAAAAGCTAGGCAATCGGCAGCAGAAGAGAGTCCCAAAAAACCAGGCAAGGGGCAGCAGGAGAGAAACTTAAAAAGCCAGGCAAGCGGCAGGAGCAGAGTCCCAAACAGCCAGGCAATCGTCAACAGGAGAGAGTCCAAAAAAGCCAGGCAAGCGGCAGCAGGAGAGAGTCCAAAAAGAGAGGCAAGCGGCAGCAGGAGTGAGTCCCAAAAACCTAGGCAATCGGCAGCAGTAGATTCCCCAAAAGCCAAGCAAGCGGCAGCAGAAGAGAGTCCACAAAAACCAGGCAAGCAGCAGCAGGAGAGAATCTTAAAAAGCCAGGCAAGCGGCAGCAGCAGAGTCCCAAAAAGAGAGGCAAGCGGCAGCAGGAGAGAGTCCAAAAAAAGAGGCAAGCGGCAGCAGGAGACAGTCCCAAACAGCCAGGCAATCGTCAACAGGAGAGAGTCCAAAAAAGCCAGGCAATCGGCAGCAGCAGAGTCCCCAAAACCCAAGCAAGCGGCAGCAGAAGAGAGTCCCCAAAAACCAGGCAAGCAGCAGCAGGAGAGTCCCAAAAAGAGAGGCAAGCGGCAGCAGGAGACAGTCCCGAAAAGTGAGGCAAGTGGCAGCAGGAGAGATTCCCAAAGAACCAGGCAAGCGGCAGCAGGAGAGAATCTTAAAAAGCCAGGCAAGCGGCAGCTGCAGAGTCCCAAACAGCCAGGTAATCGCCAGCAGGAGGGAGTCCAAAAAAGCCAGGCAAGCGGCAGCAGGAGAGAGTCCCAAAAAACCAGGCAAGCGGCAGCAGGAGAGAGTCCCAAAAAGCCAGGCAATCGGCAGCAGGAAACAGCCCAAAAAGAGAGGCAAGCGGCAACAGGAGACATTTCCAAAAAGTGAGGCAATTGGCAGCAGGAGTGAGTCCCAAAAAGCTAGGCAATCGGCAGCAGCAGAGTCCCCAAAAGCCAAGCAAGCGGCAGCAGAAGAGAGTCCCAAAAAACCAGGCAAGCGGCAGCAGGAGAGAATCTTAAAAAGCCAGGCAAGCGGCAGCAGCAGAGTCCTAAACAGCCAGGCAATAGACAGCAGGAGTGAGTCCCAAAAAGCCAGGCAAGGGGCAGCAGGAGAGAGTCCAAAAAGAGAGGCAAGCGGCAGCAGGAGACAGTCCCAAAAAGTGAGGCAAGTGGCAGCAGGAATGAGTCCCAAAAAGCTAGGAAATCGGCAGCAGAAGAGAGACCCAAAAAACCAGGCAAGCGGCAGCAGGAGAGAATCTTAAAAAGCCAGGCAAGCGGCAGGAACAGAGTCCCAAACAGCCAGGCAATCGTCAACAGGAGTGAGTCCAAAAAAGCCAGGCATGCGGCAGCAGGAGAGAGTCCAAAAAGAGAGGCAAGCGGCAGCAGGAGTGAGTCCAAAAAAGCCAGGCAAGCAGCAGCAGAAGAGAGTCCACAAAAACCAGGCAAGCAGCAGCAGCAGAGTCCCAAAAAGAGAGGCAAGCGGCAGCAGGAGACAGTCCCAAAAAGTGAGGCAAGTGGCAGCAGGAGTGAGTCCCAAAAAGCGAGGCAATCGGCAGCAGCAGAGTCCCCAAAACCCAAGCAAGCGGCAGCAGAAGAGAGTCCCAAAAAACCAGGCAAGCGGCAGGTGGAGAGAATCTTAAAAAGCCAGGCAAGCGGCAGCTGCAGAGTCCCAAACAGCCAGGTAATCGGCAGCAGGAGGGAGTCCAAAAAAGCCAGGCAAGCGGCAGCAGGAGAGAGTCCAAAAAGAGAGGCAAGCGGCAGCAGGAGACAGTCCCAAAAAGTGAGGCAAGTGGCAGCAGGAGTGAGTCCCAAAAAGCTAGGCAATCGGCAGCAACAGAGTCCCCAAAAGCCAAGTAAGTGGCAGCAGGAGAGAGTCCCAAAAAACCAGGCAAGCAGCAGCAGGAGAGAATCTTAAAAAGCCAGGCAAGCGGCAGCTGCAGAGTTCCAAACAGCCAGGTAATCGCCAGCAGGAGGGAGTCCAAAAAAGCCAGGCAAGCGGCAGCAGGAGAGAGTCCAAAAAGAGAGGCAAGCGGCAGCAGGAGACAGTCCCAAAAAGTGAGGCAAGTGGCAGCAGAAGAGTCCCCAAAAGCCAAGTAAGCGGCAGCAGGAGAGAGTCCCAAAGAACCAGGCAAGCGGCAGCAGGAGAGAGTCCCAAAAAACCAGGCAAGCGGCAGCAGGAGAGAGTCCCAAAAATCCAGGCAATCGGCAGCAGGAAACAGTCCAAAAAGAGAGGCAAGCGGCAACAGGAGACATTTCCAAAAAGTGAGGCAATTGGCAGCAGGAGTGAGTCCCAAAAAGCTAGGCAATCGGCAGCAGCAGAGTCCCCAAAAGCCAAGCAAGCGGCAGCAGAAGAGAGTCCCCAAAAACCAGGCAAGCGACAGCAGGAGAGAGTCCCAAAAAGCCAGGCAATCGGCAGCAGGAGAGAGTCCCAAAAAGCCAGGCAATCGGCAGCAGGAAACAGTCCAAAAAGAGAGGCAAGCGGCAACAGGAGACATTTCCAAAAAGTGAGGCAATTGGCAGCAGGAGTGAGTCCCAAAAAGCTAGGCAATCAGCAGCAGCAGAGTCCCCAAAAGCCAAGCAAGCGGCAGCAGAAGAGAGTCCCAAAAAACCAGGCAAGTGGCAGCAGGAGAGAATCTTAAAAAGCCAGGCAAGCGGCAGCAGCAGAGTCCTAAACAGCCAGGCAATAGACAGCAGGAGTGAGTCCCAAAAAGCCAGGCAAGGGGCAGCAGGAGAGAGTCCAAAAAGAGAGGCAAGCGGCAGCAGGAGACAGTCCCAAAAAGTGAGGCAAGTGGCAGCAGGAGTGAGTCCCCAAAAGCTAGGCAATCGGCAGCAGAAGAGAGTCCCAAAAAACCAGGCAAGCGGCAGCAGGAGAGAATCTTAAAAAGCCAGGCAAGCGGCAGGAGCAGAGTCCCAAACAGCCAGGCAATCGTCAACAGGAGAGAGTCCAAAAAAGCCAGGCAAGCGGCAGCAGGAGAGAGTCCAAAAAGAGAGGCAAGCGGCAGCAGGAGTGAGTCCCAAAAACCTAGGCAATCGGCAGCAGTAGATTCCCCAAAAGCCAAGCAAGCGGCAGCAGAAGAGATTCGCAAAAAACCAGGCAAGCGGCAGCTGGAGAGAATCTTAAAAAGCCAGGCAAGGAGCAACAGTAGAGAGTCCAAAAATAGAGGCAACCGGCAGCAGGAGTGAGTCCCAAAAAGCCAAGCAAGCGGCAGCAGAAGAGAGTCCCCAAAAACCAGGCAAGCAGCAGCAGGAGAGTCCCAAAAAGAGAGGCAAGCGGCAGCAGGAGACAGTCCCAAAAAGTGAGGCAAGTGGCAGCAGGAGTGAGTCCTAAAAAGCTAGGCAATCGGCAGCAGCAGAGTCCCCAAAAGCCAAGTAAGCGGCAGCAGGAGAGATTCCAAAAGAACCAGGCAAGCGGCAGCAGGAGAGAATCTTAAAAAGCCAGGCAAGCGGCAGGAGTAGAGTCCCAAACAGCCAGGCAATCGTCAACAGGAGTGAGTCCAAAAAAGCCAGGCAAGCGGCAGCAGGAGAGAGTCCAAAAAGAGAGGCAAGCGGCAGCAGGAGTGAGTCCCAAAAACCTAGGCAATCGACAGCAGTAGATTCCCCAAAAGCCAAGCAAGCGGCAGCAGAAGAGAGTCCACAAAAACCAGGCAAGCAGCAGCAGGAGAGAATCTTAAAAAGCCAGGCAAGCGGCAGCAGCAGAGTCCCAAAAAGAGAGGCAAGCGGCAGCAGGAGACAGTCCCAAAATGTGAGGCAAGTGGCAGCAGGAGTGAGTCCCAAAAAGCTAGGCAATCGGCAGCAGCAGAGTCCCCAAAAGCCAAGTAAGCGGCAGCAGGAGAGAGTCCCCAAAAAACCTGGCAAGCGGCAGGTGGAGAGAATCTTAAAAAACCAGGCAAGCAGCAGCAGGAGAGAATCTTAAAAAGCTAGGCAAGCGGCAGCTGCAGAGTCCCAAACAGCCAGGTAATCGGCAGCAGGAGGGAGTCCAAAAAAGCCAGGCAAGCGGCAGCAGAAGAGAGTCCAAAAAGAGAGGCAAGAGGCAGCAGGAGACAGTCCCAAAAAGTGAGGCAAGTGGCAGCAGGAGTGAGTCCCAAAAAGCTAGGCAATCGGCAGCAGCAGAGTCCCCAAAAGCCAAGTAAGCCGCAGCAGGAGAGAATCCCAAAGAACCAGGGAAGCGGCAGCAGGAGAGAGTCCCAAAAAACCAGGCAAGCGGCAGCAGGAGAGAGTCCCAAAAAGCCAGGTAATCGGCAGCAGGAGGGAGTCCAAAAAAGCCAGGCAAGCGGCAGCAGAAGAGAGTCCAAAAAAGCTAGGCAATCAGCAGCAGCAGAGTCCCCAAAAGCCAAGCAAGCGGCAGCAGAAGAGAGTCCCAAAAAACCAGGCAAGCGGCAGCAGGAGAGAATCTTAAAAAGCCAGGCAAGCGGCAGCAGCAGAGTCCTAAACAGCCAGGCAATAGACAGCAGGAGTGAGTCCCAAAAAGCCAGGCAAGGAGCAGCAGGAGAGAGTCCAAAAAGAGAGGCAAGCGGCAGCAGGAGACAGTCCCAAAAAGTGAGGCAAGTGGCAGCAGGAGTGAGTCCCAAAAAGCTAGGCAATCGGCAGCAGCAGAGTCCCCAAAAGCCAAGTAAGCCGCAGCAGGAGAGTATCCCAAAGAACCAGGCAAGCGGCAGCAGGAGAGAGTCCCAAAAAACCAGGCAAGCGGCAGCAGGAGAGAGTCCCAAAAAGCCAGTCAATCGGCAGCAGGAAACAGTCCAAAAAGAGAGGCAAGCGGCAACAGGAGACATTTCCAAAAAGTGAGGCAATTGGCAGCAGGAGTGAGTCCCAAAAAGCTAGGCAATCAGCAGCAGCAGAGTCCCCAAAAGCCAAGCAAGCGGCAGCAGAAGAGAGTCCCAAAAAACCAGGCAAGCGGCAGCAGTAGAGAATCTTAAAAAGCCAGGCAAGCGGTAGCAGCAGAGTCCTAAACAGCCAGGCAATAGACAGCAGGAGTGAGTCCCAAAAAGCCAGGCAAGGGGCAGCAGGAGAGAGTCCAAAAAGAGAGGCAAGCGGCAGCAGGAGACAGTCCCAAAAAGTGAGGCAAGTGGCAGCAGGAGTGAGTCCCAAAAAGCTAGGCAATCGGCAGCAGAAGAGAGTCCCAAAAAACCAGGCAAGCGGCAGCAGGAGAGAATCTTAAAAAGCCAGGCAAGCGGTAGCAGCAGAGTCCTAAACAGCCAGGCAATAGACAGCAGGAGTGAGTCCCAAAAAGCCAGGCAAGGGGCAGCAGGAGAGAGTCCAAAAAGAGAGGCAAGCGGCAGCAGGAGACAGTCCCAAAAAGTGAGGCAAGTGGCAGCAGGAGTGAGTCCCAAAAAGCTAGGCAATCGGCAGCAGCAGAGTCCCCAAAAGCTAAGTAAGCGGCAGCAGGAGAGAGTCCCAAAAAACCAGGCAAGCAGCAGCAGGAGAGAATCTTAAAAAGCCAGGCAAGCGGCAGCTGCAGAGTCCCAAACAGCCAGGTAATCGGCAGCAGGAGGGAGTCCAAAAAAGCCAGGCAAGCGGCAGCAGAAGAGAGTCCAAAAAGAGAGGCAAGAGGCAGCAGGAGACAGTCCCAAAAAGTGAGGCAAGTGGCAGCAGGAGTGAGTCCCAAAAAGCTAGGCAATCGGCAGCAGCAGAGTCCCCAAAAGCCAAGTAAGCCGCAGCAGGAGAGAATCTCAAAGAACCAGGCAAGCGGCAGCAGGAGAGAGTCCCAAAAAGCCAGGCAATCGGCAGCAGGAAACAGTCCAAAAAGAGAGGCAAGCGGCAACAGGAGACATTTCCAAAAAGTGAGGCAATTGGCAGCAGGAGTGAGTCCCAAAAAGCTAGGCAATCAGCAGCAGCAGAGTCCCCAAAAGCCAAGCAAGCGGCAGCAGAAGAGAGTCCCAACAAACCAGGCAAGCGGCAGCAGGAGAGAATCTTAAAAAGCCAGGCAAGCGGCAGCTGCAGAGTCCCAAACAGCCAGGTAATCGGCAGCAGGAGGGAGTCCAAAAAAGGGGGTTCTCAGAGAGAGAGCCTTAGTTGCGGGGTGGGCAGGAAGCCATTCCTCTTGGTTTGGGGGAAGGGCTAATGGCCACAGCAATTATTGACCGGCCTGGGCTGGCCGGAATTTACATAGGGTAGGTGATTGACAGCTCAGTGCCCTTTATATGGATCAGCACGTGATCCAGTGGGCACTCTTGTCTGGAGCTTCGGATCTTGGCAGAGGGTGCTAGTTACGGTTGTATGGTTAAAGGCTTCCTGAGGCCTTATTCCTTACAGTTATTTCTTACTTACTTGGAGATTAATAGTTTGATTTTATTTTATTGATTACCTTCGTGAATTTACTTTGCTTCCCTCTCGGTTGCTCCTTGCCCCGCACCTTTCCCCTAACCCCCCCCCCCGAGTTTCCCCCTTTCTGCCCATTCCCCTTTCCCCCCCTCACCTTCTTTATTATTTGTTGGGTCTAATTGGGAGAGCCCCTAGGGTACTGTGCCTTGCAGGGCCGGAGCTCCAGTGCGCGGCTGCCTGCCGCTGACCTTGGGGCCGGTCTGCGCGCGCTTCCCGCGCGTGGATCGGGGCCCCGGGACGTCCTTTCCCTCCCGGCTGGGAGGCCTGCTGGACGAAGATCGAGTCTTCCCCCCCCCACCCGCTAACCATTCGCCCCTAAAAATAAAATAAAATAAAATAAAAATACCTTGGTTGGGGAGCGCTCCAGGTTTGGCTTTCCCATTGCAGCCGCGAGTTGCGGCTAGTGGTGTGCTGTCCTGGTTGGGGGCCTATTTGCCAGCCCCTCCGAGGCTGTGTTGGCGTGGGCCCTTGGCTAGCGCCATTTTCCGGCTTAATTTTAAGGCTGTGCTGCAGCGGGGACTTGCCCACCGGTGTGTAGCCAGGGTGGGGGGTGCGCCGCCGCGGGCCCTCACAGGGAGGCCTGCTTCGCCTGGTGGCCAGTTCCCTAGCGGCCAGTGGTGTGACCGCCAAAAAATCGCCTTCCCGCTGTGCCCTGCAGTCCACCAGGGCGTCTGTTTCTTCTCGGAGCCTTCTGGCGGGAATCGCCATTCTGCTTCTGTGGCGCAGCCGTTTTTCCCTGCTCTGCAGTCCTGCAGTTCAGGCGCCACCTGCTGGCTGTGACTGGAAAGTGCAGCCTTGAGGTTATTGGTGCCCTCTAGTGGTCAATTGGTTATTGCAGCCGGCTGTACCTTGTAATTCTTGTTTTAATTTTCCATTTGGTTTTATAGGCTGTTTAATTTTGACCTTTCAGTCTAATTTATGTTAGTTTAATTTTATTTACAGCCAGATTTTCCGCTGTTTAACTTTTATTTGTTTTCCTTCTGATTCTTTATCTATTTTATTTATTTTGCTTTCTTTGTTCTTCATTTAATTTTCAGTTTAATTATTTGATGCCAAGTTAAGTGGGTTAGCGGGAATTGTTGCTCCAGTGAAAAAGGGGTTGCTGGGCTAGTGAGTTCTGCAGCACCAACACTGTTGTTGTTTATAACTAATTGTCTTCCTTTAACCGGCCAGGATGTCCCAGAGAGAGGACACCCAACAGGCGGCCGCTGCACTTCCTGAGGAAAAGGTTGTTCAAGGATCGTCGCAGGCCCTGCGTTCACCTGGTGCTGCGGAAAAATTGGAGCGTATTGGCAACGTTATGGCCAACCTATCGGGTGACCCAGCTGCATTAGCGCGTTTTGAAGCTAACTTGGAGGGTCTTTTGTCCCTTTCTTCTCAGGGTACCGCACGAGATGACCATCCCTGGCGTGAGGTTACCCGGTCCCCCGCGCCTGACTCTTCAAGTGTGGATGAAGACCTTCCCCTTGCTCAGGCTGCCGCCCTGGTGGCGGCCAAGAAGAAGGCTAAGGGAATGGGGGCTGCCAAAGGAAGGCCCACTAGTGGGCGCAAGTCGAAGGGCGCCAGGGCAATGGATGGCGCCCCTCGGCAACGGCAGGCGCCCAGGAAGGGCAAGGCAGCTTCCTCACGCACAGTGTCTTTCTTAGCTCTTCCAGGTACCTCGCGCCAGACCAGAGAGGATGTCCACTCGGATGACGGCAGTCCAGCTCCTGGCCAAGGGTCCCCAACGGCTGTTCGGCCCCGAAGCAAGGCGCGACCTGCGCACGGCAAGAAGCAGCAGAAGCGTGCTTCAGCGTCGGCGCCTAGGGCCGGCGGCTACTCCCGTAGGTTGAGTTCTTCTGATTCTTCAGCAGCCGAAGGCACGATTGCGCGGCGAAGGGCGTCCCCAGGGGCCTCGTCATCGACTCGGCGGGAGCCCGAATCGGAGTCGTCCCCTGATGACTGCTTGCAGGTTCCAGCCAAGGCGTCTTCAGGAGGGAAGCGTCGTAGGCACCATGGATGTTGCAGCCGCCGCGCCAAGAGGAGAAGGCGGGAATCCTCCGATAGTAGTACAGGTACCACATTGTCTTCTGACACAGATTCCGGGGATGAAATGAAGCTCTACTGGGGTTTTGGGGAATCTACGCCTGGTCTCCCGAAATGGGCGTGGCAAAGGCGGGCCAACTCACACAGGGCAAAATATGGGGCCCCCCAGGAGTATTTGAATGGTCGCCCTGTTCCTGATACCAAGGTTGCTACCAATAGGACTAGGGACATTATCCCAGGCAGTCACCTGTCTTCCAGGGTCCGGAATAGGATACTGGAGGGCAGGTACGTAGACATATTCAAACTGGCACCCCCGGATGATACTCGTAACGACGGGGAGGGGTCTGGCTTCCCCTCCAGGAAGCGCGCCTCCTTAGGGAAGGCGGACAAGTCATTCGAGCGCTGGATGGACTGCTTTCAAGTCTTCGCCAGTGTGGTTTCGGCCTGCTATCCTCGGCGTGCTCTGCATCTGTTCATTTATCAATCGATAGTGCGCCAGGCATATTCTATGGGTGGGGAATTCGCGGCCCTATCCTATGACAGGAAATTTAGGTCCAGGGCCCATAAGATCACGTCGGCCAGATGGGATAGAAAAGACGTAGAGCTCTGGGCCACTTGGGTGGCCCCGCACGTACAGAAGAAGACTCCTGAGCAGCGGGCGTTTAAAATGCAGCCTGCCAGGGTGTCTAAGCGGTTTTGCTGCTGGAGCTACAACAAGGGCAGCTGCTCTCGTTCTCCCTGTAATTTTCCCCACATCTGCGAGAAGTGCGGGGGGGCGCACCCCGCCTCCTCATGCTTACGAGGAAATCGGCCCTTTCGCGGGGGACGGGGAGGGGGACAACAAGCCGCAAAACCGGCCCCCTCCCAGCCCACGTCAGGAGCCGGTAAATAATAGCGTTTCTACATTGGCCCCGACCCCTATAAAATTGCAGCCCCTTCTGCACTGGCTATGTGACTACCCCAATCGGGGGGCGGCTCTTTATCTGCGGGAAGGTTTTTCCCATGGTTTCAGGATTCCTGTATCAGCGGTGCCCGTGTCGGGAAGACCTGTTAACCAGAAGTCAGTGCGAGAGTGGCCGGACGTGGCTAGGAAAAAGATAAGGAAGGAATTGACATTGGGCCGCATGGCGGGCCCGTTTGATACTCCTCCGTTTCCTAACTTACATCTTTCCCCCCTTGGCGTGGTACCCAAGAAGGCCCCGGGTGAATTCCGCCTGATTCACAACCTATCGCACCCCAGAGGCACGTCTGTGAATGACGTGATTCCACCCGAGCTTTGTTCGGTACGCTATGCGTCCCTGGACGATGCAATTAAGTTAATTAGGAAATTTGGCCGGGGCGCCCTGCTAGCAAAATGTGACATCGAAGCGGCCTTCAGGCTTTTGCCGATTAATCCACAGGATTTCTGGCTGCTTGGGTTTCAATTTGAGGGGGCCTATTATGTGGATAAGGCAATGCCCATGGGCTGCTCCGTAGCTTGTGCGGCATTCGAAGCGTTCAGCACCTTCCTTGATTGGGCGCTGCGCCATAAGACAGGGCTTCAAGGGGTGACCCATTATCTTGATGATTTTTTGCTGACGTCCGGCGGCGAGTCTGGAGACTGCCTCGTGCTCATGCAGGCTTTCTCTGCACTCACTGAGGAGCTGGGTGTCCCATTGGCTTCGGCCAAGACGGAGGGCCCGGCCACCCAGTTGGTGTACCTGGGCATTTTGCTGGATACCGTCGAGCAGACTTCACGTTTGCCGGAGGAAAAAATCATTACGTTAAGGAGGGTAATTGAGGAGATGCTCCCCCTCACCAAGGTAACCCTGCGTCAGCTGCAGTCGCTCTTGGGCCATTTGAACTTTGCGTGTAGGGTGGTGGCGCCTGGGAGGCCTTTCTGCGCCCGCTTAGCACGACTCACGTCGGGTCTGCGCGCGCCACACCACCATACACGACTGCCCCAAGATGTGAAAGAGGATCTTAGGAATTGGTTGATATTCCTTCAGGAATTCAATGGGGTGTCATTGTGGCAGGACACTTTGAACTTGCGCAATGATTTCCAAGTCCATTCTGATGCTGCAGGCTCCTTGGGTTTTGGGCTATATTGGCAGGGGCGATGGTGTGCCATGCCCTGGCCGGCAGCATGGTTAGGGGAGGCAATTACACGGGACTTGACGTTTCTCGAGTTTTTTCCCATTGCAGTGGCAGTGCATATTTGGGTCGGGGAATTCAAGGACCGTCGCGTGTGCTTCTGGACTGACAACCAAGCAGTGGTGGGAGTCCTGGCTAAACAGTCATCAAAGTCCCCTAGAGTATCATCGCTGCTTAGAGCATTTGTGCTGCATTGCCTGAGGGCTAATATTGTTTTTTCCGCACGTTTTGTCCCTGGCCTCTCAAATGATATTGCCGATGCTCTGTCCCGTTTTCAGATGGCCCGCTTCAGAGCATTGGCCCCGGAAGCACGAGAGCATCCGGAGCACTTCCCAGAACACCTGTGGAGCCTTGGAGGCAATTAGCCATGCAGGGAGTAGCCACTTCTGTTGCCCCGTCAACTTTTCGTGCTTATAAGAAGGCGTGGGCTGATTTTCTACACTTTTGTGGGCAGTCGAGGGCGGGCCAGTTTTCCTCGCCCCCGACGGCCGACATGGTGCTGGAATACCTGACGCACCTTTTTGCGTCAGGCCGCGCTCCCCGGACCATCAGGATCCAGGCTGCGGCTATCTCATTTTTTGCGAAGCTTTTCTTTGAGAGGGACCCTTGTTCGGCTTTTTATATTAGACAGGCCATGAAGGGCTGGGCCAGGATGGCCCCTTCACAAACTCAGGCTAGGCACCCAATTACATTGGCACTGTTAACAAAAATGAGAGCCAAGCTCCGCGTAGTTTGCTGGTCGCGCTTTGAGGCGCGGCTTTTTTCAGTAGCCTTTTCATTGGCCTTTTACGGGGCTTTGCGGGTTGGGGAGGTGGTTCTTGAGGCCTCCCAGCTCGCGGGTTCACGGGGCCTGTTGTTAAATGATGTAGATTTGTTTCCATCAGAGGTGGTCCTTACCGTCCGCAATTCCAAGACCGACCAGCTGGGACGCGGTGTAGCGATTCGTCTGCCAGCCACAGGAAGGCCTGGCCCTTGCCCGGTAAAGGACACAGCTAGGTACCTTGCGTTACGGCCCCATGGGAACGGCCCTTTCTTGGTACACGAGGATGGCCTGCCTTTGACCAGGCAGCAGTTCGCCAAGGTGATGCGGAAGGCTATCACAGCATGTGGCCGCAAGGCAGATGGTTACGCCCCTCATTCTTTTAGGATCGGCGCGGCTACGTCAGCAGCTCGTTGGGGTCTGTCCACAGACAGAATTAAGGAATTGGGAAGGTGGAAGTCTAATGCTTACAAAGGTTATGTGCGTCGTTGATGTGGTTATAATTGGTTGTTTTCTGTTCCCTGTAGGTCCTGCACCCGTGCGCGTTTGGATTGTCGGGCACAGCATTGTTCACTGGGCCGGCGCCAGAGCTCGGGAAGCAGGGCTGATGCCCAACCTTGGACTTCCATCTCACGTTACTGTTTCTTGGTTGGGCAAAAGGGGCATGTTGTGGGAGGAGCTGATTCCTATTTTACGCCATCGTGTTGCTGGGGAGGGTCCACCTGACGCTATGGTTTTGCAGCTGGGGGAAAATGACTTGCCAGCCACAGAGTGCCGGGTGTTACGCCTCAGGATTCAGCAAGATTTGCGGGAAGTGGCCTGCTTATTCCCACAGGTTCAATTATTTTGGTCTCATCTACTGCAGCGCCGCTCCTGGAGGGGAGCTCGTTCCGGCATTGCTGTAGATAAGGCACGCAGACGCATCAATAGTGCCGCGCTGAGGGTTATTTTGGAGGTGGGAGGGTCAGAGATCTCCCACCCCTCTATTTCTTATAGGGATGATTCGCTTTTTTCGCCCAGATGGCGTGCATTTGTCTCCCTTGGGCAATGATTTGTGGTTGGGGGCTGTTGGGGGGGCCCTGAAGTCTTGGCTAGGTTTGTGAGTGGTTTTGGCGGTGAGCTGGTGGCTCATGTGGCGGTTAGGCATTGGTTCAGTGGTTGCCATCCAAGAAGGATGATGGTGATGGGAATTCCGTTAAAGGAAGCCCGGGGGCTCAACATGCTTGTCCGAACCCGGGGTTGCAGGGCCTACGCAAGAGCCCCTGGAACCCCTGGGGAGGGGGTGGCTCCGATCTACCAGCCCCATTACTCTCCCCAGCTAATGGTTTCCCCAATCGCTGACCAGTGGTCAGCTCTGTCAAGAGGACAGATAGTCTTGCTGACGAGGAGTCAGCCCTGTCTAGTGGACAGTGCGAACCAATGCCTACGCAACCACTCACGTGATTTGTAATTCAATAAAAGTTGTGGCCAAAATTATGCCAAAAACCCAAACCAAAAATTATGCTTCATGTGTGAGTTATTGGTGGGAAATGGCTGGGTGACCTACACACGCAAAAGGGGGTTCTCAGAGAGAGAGCCTTAGTTGCGGGGTGGGCAGGAAGCCATTCCTCTTGGTTTGGGGGAAGGGCTAATGGCCACAGCAATTATTGACCGGCCTGGGCTGGCCGGAATTTACATAGGGTAGGTGATTGACAGCTCAGTGCCCTTTATATGGATCAGCACGTGATCCAGTGGGCACTCTTGTCTGGAGCTTCGGATCTCCCGTCCCCCCCCGCCCTGGTATAGGATTGTGCTTTGACCTTGCTGTGCCGGCTAGGGGTCGCCTCCGCTTGAGGGGCCTAGTAGGAATTTTGTCCATTTGGCTGATTGGCCGTGCCTCTTGGTTTTTGCCTACTATACAGCAATTAGTCACAACTTGTACGGTTGGCGGTTAGGCATTGGTTCAGTGGTTGCCATCCAAGAAGGATGATGGTGATGGGAATTCCGTTAAAGGAAGCCCGGGGGCTCAACATGCTTGTCCGAACCCGGGGTTGCAGGGCCTACGCAAGAGCCCCTGGAACCCCTGGGGAGGGGGTGGCTCCGATCTACCAGCCCCATTACTCTCCCCAGCTAATGGTTTCCCCAATCGCTGACCAGTGGTCAGCTCTGTCAAGAGGACAGATAGTCTTGCTGACGAGGAGTCAGCCCTGTCTAGTGGACAGTGCGAACCAATGCCTACGCAACCACTCACGTGATTTGTAATTCAATAAAAGTTGTGGCCAAAATTATGCCAAAAACCCAAACCAAAAATTATGCTTCATGTGTGAGTTATTGGTGGGAAATGGCTGGGTGACCTACACACGCAAAAGCCAGGCAAGCGGCAGCAGAAGAGAGTCCAAAAAGAGAGGCAAGAGGCAGCAGGAGACAGTCCCAAAAAGTGAGGCAAGTGGCAGCAGGAGTGAGTCCCAAAAAGCTAGGCAATCGGCAGCAGCAGAGTCCCCAAAAGCCAAGTAAGCCGCAGCAGGAGAGAATCTCAAAGAACCAGGCAAGCGGCAGCAGGAGAGAGTCCCAAAAAGCCAGGCAATCGGCATCAGGAAACAGTCCAAAAAGAGAGGCAAGCGGCAACAGGAGACATTTCCAAAAAGTGAGGCAATTGGCAGCAGGAGTGAGTCCCAAAAAGCTAGGCAATCAGCAGCAGCAGAGTCCCCAAAAGCCAAGCAAGCGGCAGCAGAAGAGAGTCCCAAAAAACCAGGCAAGCGGCAGCAGGAGAGAATCTTAAAAAGCCAGGCAAGCGGCAGCAGCAGAGTCCTAAACAGCCAGGCAATAGACAGCAGGAGTGAGTCCCAAAAAGCCAGGCAAGTGGCAGCAGGAGAGAGTCCAAAAAGAGAGGCAAGCGGCAGCAGGAGACAGTCCCAAAAAGTGAGGCAAGTGGCAGCAGGAGTGAGTCCCCAAAACCTAGGCAATCGGCAGCAGAAGAGAGTCCCAAAAAACCAGGCAAGCGGCAACAGGAGAGAATCTTAAAAAGCCAGGCAAGCGGCAGGAGCAGAGTCCCAAACAGCCAGGCAATCGTCAACAGGAGAGAGTCCAAAAAAGCCAGGCAAGGAGCAACAGTAGAGAGTCCAAAAAGAGAGGCAACCGGCAGCAGGAGTGAGTCCCAAAAAGCCAAGCAAGCGGCAGCAGAAGAGAGTCTCCAAAAACCAGGCAAGCAGCAGCAGGAGAGTCCCCAAAAGCCAAGTAAGCGGCAGCAGGAGAGATTCCCAAAGAACCAGGCAAGCGGCAGCAGGAGAGAATCTTAAAAAGCCAGGCAAGCGGCAGCTGCAGAGTCCCAAACAGCCAGGTAATCGCCAGCAGGAGGGAGTCCAAAAAAGCCTGGCAAGCGGCAGCAGGAGAGAGTCCAAAAAGAGAGGCAAGCGGCAGCAGGAGACAGTCCCAAAAAGTGAGGCAAGTGGCAGCAGGAGTGAGTCCCAAAAAGCTAGTCAATCGGCAGCAGCAGAGTCCCCAAAAGCCAAGTAAGCGGCAGCAGGAGATAGTCCCAAAGAACAAGGCAAGCGGCAGCAGGAGAGAGTACCAAAAAACCAGGCAAGCGGCAGCAGGAGAGAGTCCCAAAAAGCCAGGCAATCGGCAGCAGGAAACAGTCCAAAAAGAGAGGCAAGCGGCAACAGGAGACATTTCCAAAAAGTGAGGCAATTGGCAGCAGGAGTGAGTCCCAAAAAGCTAGGCAATCGGCAGCAGCAGAGTCCCCAAAAGCCAAGCAAGCGGCAGCAGAAGAGAGTCCCAAAAAACCAGGCAAGCGGCAGCAGGAGAGAATCTTAAAAAGCCAGGCAAGCGGCAGCAGCAGAGTCCTAAACAGCCAGGCAATAGACAGCAGGAGCAGAGTCCCAAACAGCCAGGCAATCGTCAGCAGGAGTGAGTCCAAAAAAGCCAGGCAAGGAGCAACAGGAGAGAGTCCAAAAAGAGAGGCAACCGGCAGCAGGAGTGAGTCCCAAAAAGCCAAGCAAGCGGCAGCAGAAGAGAGTCCCCAAAAACCAGGCAAGCAGCAGCAGGAGAGAATCTTAAAAAGCCTGGCAAGCGGCAGCAGGAGAGAATCTTAAAAAGCCAGGCAAGCGGCAGCAGCAGAGTCCTAAACAGCCAGGCAATAGACAGCAGGAGTGAGTCCCAAAAAGCCAGGCAAGCGGCAGCAGGAGAGAGTCCCAAAAAGCCAGGCAAGGGGCAGCAGGAGAGAGTCCCAAAAAGCTAGGCAATCGGCAGCAGCAGAGTCCCCAAAAGCCAAGCAAGCGGCAGCAGGAGAGAGTCCCAAAAAACCAGGCAAGCGGCAGCAGGAGAGAATCTTAAAAAGCCAGGCAAGCGGCAGCAGCAGAGTCCTAAACAGCCAGGCAATAGACAGCAGGAGTGAGTCCCAAAAAGCCAGGCAAGCGGCAGCAGGAGAGAGTCCCAAAAAGCCAGGCAAGGGGCAGCAGGAGAGAGTCCAAAAAGAGAGGCAAGCGGCAGCAGGAGACAGTCCCAAAAAGCTAGGCAATCGGCAGCAGCAGAGTCCCCAAAAGCCAAGCAAGCGGCAGCAGAAGAGAGTCCCAAAAAACCAGGCAAGCGGCAGCAGGAGAGAATCTTAAAAAGCCAGGCAAGCGGCAGCAGCAGAGTCCTAAACAGCCAGGCAATAGACAGCAGGAGTGAGTCCCAAAAAGCCAGGCAAGCGGCAGCAGGAGAGAGTCCCAAAAAGCCAGGCAAGGGGCAGCAGGAGAGAGTCCAAAAAGAGAGGCAAGTGGCAGCAGGAGTGAGTCCCAAAAAGCTACGCAATCGGCAGCAGAAGAGAGTCCCAAAAAAACAGGCAAGCGGCAGCAGGAGAGAATCTTAAAAAGCCAGGCAAGTGGCAGGAGCAGAGTCCCAAACAGCCAGGCAATCGTCAACAGGAGTGAGTCCAAAAAAGCCAGGCAAGCGGCAGCAGGAGTGAGTCCCAAAAACCTAGGCAATCGGCAGCAGTAGATTCCCCAAAAGCCAAGCAAGCGGCAGCAGAAGAGAGTCCCAAAAAACCAGGCAAGCAGCAGCAGGAGAGAATCTTAAAAAGCCAGGCAAGCAGCAGCTGCAGAGTCCCAAACAGCCAGGTAATCGGCAGCAGGAGGGAGTCCAAAAAAGCCAGGCAAGCGGCAGCAGAAGAGAGTCCAAAAAGAGAGGCAAGAGGCAGCAGGAGACAGTCCCAAAAAGTGAGGCAAGTGGCAGCAGGAGTGAGTCCCAAAAAGCTAGGCAATCGGCAGCAGCAGAGTCCCCAAAACCCAAGCAAGCGGCAGCAGAAGAGAGTCCCAAAAAACCAGGCAAGCGGCAGGTGGAGAGAATCTTAAAAAGCCAGGCAAGCGGCAGCTGCAGAGTCCCAAACAGCCAGGAAATCGGCAGCAGGAGGGAGTCCAAAAAAGCCAGGCAAGCGGCAGCAGGACAGAGTCCAAAAAGAGAGGCAAGCGGCAGCAGGAGACAGTCCCAAAAAGTGAGGCAAGTGGCAGCAGGAGTGAGTCCCAAAAAGCCAGGCAATCGGCCACAGCAGAGTCCCCAAAAGCCAAGTAAGCGGCAGCAGGAGAGAGTCCCAAAAAACCAGGCAAGCAGCAGCAGGAGAGAATCTTAAAAAGCCAGGCAAGCGGCAGCTGCAGAGTCCCAAACAGCCAGGTAATCGGCAGCAGGAGGGAGTCCAAAAAAGCCAGGCAAGCGGCAGCAGAAGAGAGTCCAAAAAGAGAGGCAAGAGGCAGCAGGAGACAGTCCCAAAAAGTGAGGCAAGTGGCAGCAGGAGTGAGTCCCAAAAAGCTAGGCAATCGGCAGCAGCAGAGTCCCCAAAAGCCAAGTAAGCCGCAGCAGGAGAGAATCCCAAAGAACCAGGCAAGCGGCAGCAGGAGAGAGTCCCAAAAAACCAGGCAAGCGGCAGCAGGAGAGAGTCCCAAAAAGCCAGGCAATCGGCAGCAGGAAACAGTCCAAAAAGAGAGGCAAGCGGCAACAGGAGACATTTCCAAAAAGTGAGGCAATTGGCAGCAGGAGTGAGTCCCAAAAAGCTAGGCAATCAGCAGCAGCAGAGTCCCCAAAAGCCAAGCAAGCGGCAGCAGAAGAGAGTCCCAAAAAACCAGGCAAGCGGCAGCAGGAGAGAATCTTAAAAAGCCAGGCAAGCGGCAGCAGCAGAGTCCTAAACAGCCAGGCAATAGACAGCAGGAGTGAGTCCCAAAAAGCCAGGCAAGCAGCAGCAGGAGAGTCCCAAAAAGAGAGGCAAGCGGCAGCAGGAGACAGTCCCAAAAAGTGAGGCAAGTGGCAGCAGGAGTGAGTCCCAAAAAGCTAGGCAATCGGCAGCAACAGAGTCCCCAAAAGCCAAGTAAGCGGCAGCAGGAGAGAGTCCCAAAGAACCAGGCAAGCGGCAGCAGGAGACAGTCCCAAAAAGCCAGGCAATCGGCAGCAGGAAACAGTCCAAAAAGAGAGGCAAGCGGCAACAGGAGACATTTCCAAAAAGTGAGGCAATTGGCAGCAGGAGTGAGTCCCAAAAAGCTAGGCAATCGGCAGCAGCAGAGTCCCCAAAAGCCAAGCAAGCGGCAGCAGAAGAGAGTCCCAAAAAACCAGGCAAGCGGCAGCAGGAGAGAATCTTAAAAAGCCAGGCAAGCGGCAGCAGCAGAGTCCTAAACAGCCAGGCAATAGACAGCAGGAGTGAGTCCCAAAAAGCCAGGCAAGGGGCAGCAGGAGAGAGTCCAAAAAGAGAGGCAAGTGGCAGCAGGAGACAGTCCCAAAAAGTGAGGCAAGTGGCAGCAGAAGAGAGTCCCAAAAAACCTAGGCAATCGGCAGCAGGAGAGAATCTTAAAAAGCCAGGCAAGCGGCAGGAGCAGAGTCCCAAACAGCCAGGCAATCGTCAGCAGGAGTGAGTCCAAAAAAGCCAGGCAAGCGGCAGCAGGAGAGAGTCCAAAAAGAGAGGCAACCGGCAGCAGGAGTGAGTCCCAAAAAGCCAAGCAAGCTGCAGCAGAAGAGAGTCCCCAAAAACCAGGCAAGCGGCAGCAGGAGACAGTCCCAAAAAGCTAGGCAATCGGCAGCAGCAGAGTCCCCAAAAGCCAAGCAAGCGGCAGCAGAAGAGAGTCCCAAAAAACCAGGCAAGCGGCAGCAGGAGAGAATCTTAAAAAGCCAGGCAAGCGGCAGCAGCAGAGTCCTAAACAGCCAGGCAATAGACAGCAGGAGTGAGTCCCAAAAAGCCAGGCAAGGGGCAGCAGGAGAGAGTCCAAAAAGAGAGGCAAGCGGCAGCAGGAGACAGTCCCAAAAAGTGAGGCACGTGGCAGCAGGAGTGAGTCCCAAAAAACTAGGCAATCGGCAGCAGAAGAGATTCGCAAATAACCAGGCAAGCGGCAGCAGCAGAGAATCTTAAAAAGCCAGACAAGGAGCAACAGTAGAGAGTCCAAAAAGAGAGGCAACCGGCAGCAGGAGGGAGTCCCAAAAACCTAGGCAATCGGCAGCAGTAGATTCCCCAAAAGCCAAGCAAGCGGCAGCAGAAGAGATTCGCAAAAAACCAGGCAAGCGGCAGCAGGAGAGAATCTTAAAAAGCCAGGCAAGGAGCAACAGTAGAGAGTCCAAAAAGAGAGGCAACCGGCAGCAGGAGTGAGTCCCAAAAAGCCAAGCAAGCGGCAGCAGAAGAGAGTCCCCAAAAACCAGGCAAGCAGCAGCAGGAGAGAATCTTAAAAAGCCAAGCAAGCGGCAGCAACAGAGTCCCAAAAAGAGAGGCAAGCGGCAGCAGGAGACAGACCCAAAAAGTGAGGCAAGTGGCAGCAGGAGTGAGTCCCCAAAAGTCAGGCAAGCGGCAGCAGGAGAGTCCCAAAAAGAGAGGCAAGCGGCGGAAGGAGACAATCCCAAAAAGTGAGGCAAGTGGCAGCAGGAGTGAGTCCCAAAAAGCTAGGCAATCGGCAGCAGCAGAGTCCCCAAAAGCCAAGCAAGCGGCAGCAGAAGAGAGTCCCAAAAAACCAGGCAAGCGGCAGCAGGAGAGAATCTTAAAAAGCCAGGCAAGCGGCAGCAGGAGAGTGCTAAACAGCCAGGCAATAGACAGCAGGAGTGAGTCCCAAAAAGCCAGGCAAGCGGCAGCAGGAGAGAGTCCCAAAAAGCCTGGCAATTGGCAGCAGGAGAGAGTCCAAAAAGAGAGGCAAGCGGCAGCAGGAGACAGTCCCAAAAAGCTAGGCAATCGGCAGCAGCAGAGTCCCCAAAAGCCAAGCAATCGGCAGCAGAAGAGAGTCCCCAAAAAACCAGGCAAGCGGCAGCAGGAGAGAATCTTTAAAAGCCAGGCAAGCGGCAGGAGCAGAGTCCCAAACAGCCAGGCAATCGTCAACAGGAGAGAGTCCAAAATAGCCAGGCAAGCGGCAGCAGGAGAGAGTCCAAAAAGAGAGGCAAGCGGCAGCAGGAGTGAGTCCCAAAAACCTAGGCAATCGGCAGCAGTAGATTCCCCAAAAGCCAAGCAAGCGGCAGCAGAAGAGATTCGCAAAAACCAGGCAAGCGGCAGCAGGAGAGAATCTTAAAAAGCCAGGCAAGGAGCAACAGTAGAGAGTCCAAAAAGAGAGGCAACCGGCAGCAGGAGTGAGTCCCAAAAAGCCAAGCAAGCGGCAGCAGAAGAGAGTCCCCAAAAACCAGGCAAGCGGCAGCAGGAGAGAATCTTAAAAAGCCAGGCAAGGAGCAATAGTAGAGAGTCCAAAAAGAGAGGCAACCGGCAGCAGGAGTGAGTCCCAAAAAGCCAGGCAAGCGGCAGCAGCAGAGTCCCAAAAAGAGAGGCAAGCGGCAGCAGGAGAGAGTCCCAAAAACCTAGGCAATCGGCAGCAGAAGAGAGTCCCAAAAAACCAGGCAAGCGGCAGCAGGAGAGAATCTTAAAAAGCCAAGCAAGCGGCAGCAGCAGAGGCCCAAAAAGAGAGGCCAGCGGCAGCAGGAGAGAGTCCAAAAAGAGAGGCAAGCGGCAGTAGGAGTGAGTCCCAAAAAGCTAGGCAATCGGCAGCAGCAGAGTCCCCAAAAGCCAAGCAAGCGGCAGCAGAAGAGAGTCCCAAAAAACCAGGCAAGCGGCAGCAGGAGAGAATCTTAAAAAGCCAGGCAAGCGGCAGCAGCAGAGTCCTAAACAGCCAGGCAATAGACAGCAGGAGTGAGTCCCAAAAAGCCAGGCAAGGGGCAGCAGGAGAGAGTCCAAAAAGAGAGGCAAGCGGCAGCAGGAGACAGTCCCAAAAAGTGAGGCAAGTGGCAGCAGGAGTGAGTCCCAAAAAGCTAGGCAATCGGCAGCAGAAGAGAGTCCCAAAAAACGAGGCAAGCGGAAGCAGGAGAGAATCTGAAAAAGCCAGGCAATCGGCAGGAGCAGAGTCCCAAACAGCCAGGTAATCGTCAACAGGAGTGAGTCCAAAAAAGCCAGGCAAGCGGCAGCAGGAAACAGTCCAAAAAGAGAGGCAAGCGGCAACAGGAGACATTTCCAAAAAGTGAGGCAATTGGCAGCAGGAGTGAGTCCCAAAAAGCTAGGCAATCGGCAGCAGCAGAGTCCCCAAAAGCCAAGCAAGCGGCAGCAGAAGAGAGTCCCAAAAAACCAGGCAAGCGGCAGCAGGAGAGAATCTTAAAAAGCCAGGCATGCGGCAGCAGCAGAGTCCTAAACAGCCAGGCAATAGACAGCAGGAGTGAGTCCCAAAAAGCCAGGCACGGGGCAGCAGGAGAGAGTCCAAAAAGAGAGGCAAGCGGCAGCAAGAGACAGTCCCAAAAAGTGAGGCAAGTGGCAGCAGGAGTGAGTCCCAAAAAGCTAGGCAATCGGCAGCAGAAGAGAGTCCCAAAAAACCAGGCAAGCGGCAGCAGGAGAGAATCTTAAAAATCCAGGCAAGCGGCAGGAGCAGAGTCCCAAACAGCCAGGCAATCGTCAACAGGAGAGAGTCCAAAAAGAGAGGCAAGCGGCAGCAGGAGACAGTCCCAAAAAGTGAGGCAAGTGGCAGCAGGAGTGAGTCCCAAAAAGCTAGGCAATCGGCAGCATCAGAGACCCCAAAAGCCAAGTAAGCGGCAGCAGGAGAGAGTCCCAAAAAACCAGGCAAGCAGCAGCAGGAGAGAATCTTAAAAAGCCAGGCAAGCGGCAGCAGCAGAGTCCCAAAAAGCCAGGCAAGGGGCAGCAGGAGAGAGTCCAAAAAGAGAGGCAAGTGGCAGCAGGAGACAGTCCCAAAAAGTGAGGCAAGTGGAAGCAGGAGTGAGTCCCAAAAAGCTAGGCAATCGGCAGCAGAAGAGAGTCCCAAAAAACTAGGCAAGCGGCAGCAGGAGAGAATCTTAAAAAGCCAGGCAAGCGGCAGGAGCAGAGTCCCAAACAGCCAGGCAATCGTCAGCAGGAGTGAGTCCAAAAAAGCCAGGCTAGCGGCAGCAGGAGAGAGTCCAAAAAGAGAGGCAAGCGGCAGCAGGAGTGAGTCCCAAAAACCTAGGCAATCGGCAGCAGTAGATTCCGCAAAAGCCAAGCAAGCGGCAGTAGGAGAGAATCTTAAAAAGCCAGGCAAGGAGCAACAGTAGAGCGTCCAAAAAGAGAGGCAACCGGCAGCAGGAGTGAGTCCCAAGAAGCCAAGCAAGCTGCAGCAGAAGAGAGTCCCCAAAAACCAGGCAAGCGGCAGCAGGAGACAGTCCCAAAAAGCTAGGCAATCGGCAGCAGCAGAGTCCCCAAAAGCCAAGCAAGCGGCAGCAGAAGAGAGTCCCAAAAAACCAGGCAAGCGGCAGCAGGAGAGAATCTTAAAAAGCCAGGCAAGCGGCAGCAGCAGAGTCCTAAACAGCCAGGCAATAGACAGCAGGAGTGAGTCCCAAAAAGCCAGGCAAGGGGCAGCAGGAGTGAGTCCCAAAAACCTAGGCAATCAGCAGCAGTAGATTCCCCAAAAGCCAAGCAAGCGGCAGCAGAAGAGATTCGCAAAAAACCAGGCAAGCGGCAGCAGGAGAGAATCTTAAAAAGCCAGGCAAGCGGCAGCAGGAGAGAATCTTAAAAAGCCAGGCAAGCGGCAGCAGCAGAGTCCCAAAAAGAGAGGCAAGCGGCAGCAGGAGACAGTCCCAAAAAGTGAGGCAAGTGGCAGCAGGAGTGAGTCCCAAAAAGCGAGGCAATCGGCAGCAGCAGAGTCCCCAAAACCCAAGCAAGCGGCAGCAGAAGAGAGTCCCAAAAAACCAGGCAAGCGGCAGGTGGAGAGAAGATTAAAAAGCCAGGCAAGCGGCAGCTGCAGAGTCCCAAACAGCCAGGTAATCGGCAGCAGGAGGGAGTCCAAAAAAGCCAGGCAAGCGGCAGCAGGAGAGACTCCAAAAAGAAAGGCAAGCGGCAGCAGGAGACAGTCCCAAAAAGTGAGGCAACTGGCAGCAGGAGTGAGTCCCAAAAAGCTAGGCAATCGGCAGCAGCAGAGTCCCCAAAAGCCAAGTAAGCGGCAGCAGGAGAGAGTCCCAAAAAACCAGGCAAGCAGCAGCAGGAGAGAATCTTAAAAAGCCAGGCAAGCGGCAGCTGCAGAGTCCCAAACAGCCAGGTAATCGGCAGCAGGAGGGAGTCCAAAAAAGCCAGGCAAGCGGCAGCAGGAGAGAGTCCAAAAAGAGAGGCAAGCGGCAGCAGGAGACAGTCCCAAAAAGTGAGGCAAGTGGCAGCAGGAGTGAGTCCCCAAAAGCTAGGCAATCGGCAGCAGAAGAGAGTCCCAAAAAACCAGGCAAGCGGCAGCAGGAGAGAATCTTAAAAAGCCAGGCAAGCGGCAGGAGCAGAGTCACAAACAGCCAGGCAATCGTCAACAGGAGTGAGTCCAAAACAGCCAGGCCAGCGGCAGCAGGAGAGAGTCCAAAAAGAGAGGCAAGCGGCAGCAGGAGTGAGTCCCAAAAACCTAGGCAATCGGCAGCAGTAGATTCCCCAAAAGCCAAGCAAGCGGCAGCAGAAGAGAGTCCACAAAAACCAGGCAAGCAGCAGCAGGAGAGAATCTTATAAAGCCAGGCAAGCGGCAGCAGCAGAGTCCCAAAAAGAGAGGCAAGCGGCAGCAGGAGACAGTCCCAAAAAGTGAGGCAAGTGGCAGCAGGAGTGAGTCCCAAAAAGCGAGGCAAGCGGCAGCAGGAGTGAGTCCCAAAAAGCGAGGCAATCGGCAGCAGCAGAGTCCCCAAAACCCAAGCAAGCGGCAGCAGAAGAGAGTCCCAAAAAACCAGGCAAGCGGCAGGTGGAGAGAATCTTAAAAAGCCAGGCAAGCGGCAGCTGCAGAGTCCCAAACAGCCAGGTAATCGGCAGCAGGAGGGAGTCCAAAAAAGCCAGGCAAGCGGCAGCAGGAGAGACTCCAAAAAGAGAGGCAAGCGGCAGCAGGAGACAGTCCCAAAAAGTGAGGCAACTGGCAGCAGGAGTGAGTCCCAAAAAGCTAGGCAATCGGCAGCAGCAGAGTCCCCAAAAGCCAAGTAAGCGGAAGCAGGAGAGAGTCCCAAAAAACCAGGCAAGCAGCAGCAGGAGAGAATCTTAAAAAGCCAGGCAAGCGGCAGCTGCAGAGTCCCAAACAGCCAGGTAATCGGCAGCAGGAGGGAGTCCAAAAAAGCCAGGCAAGCGGCAGCAGGAGAGAGTCCAAAAAGAGAGGCAAGAGGCAGCAGGAGACAGTCCCAAAAAGTGAGGCAAGTGGCAGCAGGAGTGAGTCCCAAAAAGCTAGGCAATCGGCAGCAGCAGAGTCCCCAAAAGCCAAGTAAGCGGCAGCAGGAGAGAATCCCAAAGAACCAGGCAAGCGGCAGCAGCAGTGTCCCAAAAAGAGAGGCAAGCGGCAGCAGGAGACAGTCCCAAAAAGTGAGGCAAGTGGCAGCAGGAGTGAGTCCCAAAAAGCGAGGCAAGCGGCAGCAGGAGAGAGTCCCAAAATACCAGGCAAGCGGCAGCAGGAGAGAGTCCCAAAAAGCCAGGCAAGCAGCAGCAGGAGAGAATCTTATAAAGCCAGGCAAGCGGCAGCAGCAGAGTCCCAAAAAGAGAGGCAAGCGGCAGCAGGAGACAGTCCCAAAAAGTGAGGCAAGTGGCAGCAGGAGTGAGTCCCAAAAAGCGAGGCAAGCGGCAGCAGGAGAGAGTCCCAAAATACCAGGCAAGCGGCAGCAGGAGAGAGTCCCAAAAAGCCAGGCAAGCAGCAGCAGGAGAGAATCTTAAAAAGCCAGGCAAGCGGCAGCTGCAGAGTCCCAAAAAGCCAGTTAATCGGCAGCAGGAGGGAGTCCAAAAAGAGAGGCAAGCGGCAGCAGGAGACAGTCCCAAAAAGTGAGGCAAGTGGCAGCAGGAGTGAGTCCCAAAAAGCGAGGCAATCGGCAGCAGCAGAGTCCCCAAAACCCAAGCAAGCGGCAGCAGAAGAGAGTCCCAAAAAACCAGGCAAGCGGCAGGTGGAGAGAATCTTAAAAAGCCAGGCAAGCGGCAGCTGCAGAGTCCCAAACAGCCAGGTAATCGGCAGCAGGAGGGAGTCCAAAAAAGCCAGGCAAGCGGCAGCAGGAGAGACTCCAAAAAGAGAGGCAAGCGGCAGCAGGAGACAGTCCCAAAAAGTGAGGCAACTGGCAGCAGGAGTGAGTCCCAAAAAGCTAGGCAATCGGCAGCAGCAGAGTCCCCAAAAGCCAAGTAAGCGGCAGCAGGAGAGAGTCCCAAAAAACCAGGCAAGCAGCAGCAGGAGAGAATCTTAAAAAGCCAGGCAAGCGGCAGCTGCAGAGTCCCAAACAGCCAGGTAATCGGCAGCAGGAGGGAGTCCAAAAAAGCCAGGCAAGCGGCAGCAGGAGAGAGTCCAAAAAGAGAGGCAAGAGGCAGCAGGAGACAGTCCCAAAAAGTGAGGCAAGTGGCAGCAGGAGTGAGTCCCAAAAAGCTAGGCAATCGGCAGCAGCAGAGTCCCCAAAAGCCAAGTAAGCGGCAGCAGGAGAGAATCCCAAAGAACCAGGCAAGCGGCAGCAGCAGTGTCCCAAAAAGAGAGGCAAGCGGCAGCAGGAGACAGTCCCAAAAAGTGAGGCAAGTGGCAGCAGGAGTGAGTCCCAAAAAGCGAGGCAAGCGGCAGCAGGAGAGAGTCCCAAAATACCAGGCAAGCGGCAGCAGGAGAGAGTCCCAAAAAGCCAGGCAAGCAGCAGCAGGAGAGAATCTTAAAAAGCCAGGCAAGCGGCAGCTGCAGAGTCCCAAAAAGCCAGGTAATCGGCAGCAGGAGTGAGTCCAAAAAGAGAGGCAAGCGGCAGCAGGAGACAGTCCCAAAAAGTGAGGCAAGTGGCAGCAGGAGTGAGTCCCAAAAACCTAGGCAATCGGCAGCAGAAGAGAGTCCCAAAAAACCAGGCAAGCGGCAGCAGGAGAGAATCTTTAAAAGCCAGGCAAGCGGCAGGAGCAGAGTCCCAAACAGCCAGGCAATCGTCAACAGGAGAGAGTCCAAAATAGCCAGGCAAGCGGCAGCAGGAGAGAGTCCAAAAAGAGAGGCAAGCGGCAGCATGAGTGAGTCCCAAAAACCTAGGCAATCGGCAGCAGTAGATTCCCCAAAAGCCAAGCAAGCGGCAGCAGAAGAGATTCGCAAAAACCAGGCAAGCGGCAGCAGGAGAGAATCTTAAAAAGCCAGGCAAGGAGCAACAGTAGAGAGTCCAAAAAGAGAGGCAACCGGCAGCAGGAGTGAGTCCCAAAAAGCCAAGCAAGCGGCAGCAGAAGAGAGTCCACAAAAACCAGGCAAGCAGCAGCAGGAGAGAATCTTAAAAAGCCAGGCAAGCGGCAGCAGCAGAGTCCCAAAAAGAGAGGCAAGCGGCAGCAGGAGACAGTCCCAAAAAGTGAGGCAAGTGGCAGCAGGAGTGAGTCCCAAAAAGCTAGGCAATCGGCAGCATCAGAGACCCCAAAAGCCAAGTAAGCGGCAGCAGAAGAGAGTCCCCAAAAACCAGGCAAGCAGCAGCAGGAGAGAATCTTAAAAAGCCAGGCAAGCGGCAGCAGCAGAGTCCCAAACAGCCAGGCAAGGGGCAGCAGGAGAGAGTCCAAAAAGCCAGGCAAGGGGCAGCAGGAGAGAGTCCAAAAAGCCAGGCACGGGGCAGCAGGAGAGAGTCCAAAAAGAGAGGCAAGCGGCAGCAGGAGACAGTCCTAAAAAGTGAGGCAAGTGGCAGCAGGAGTGAGTCCCAAAAAGCTAGGCAATCGGCAGCAGAAGAGAGTCCCAAAAAACCAGGCAAGCGGCAGCAGGAGAGAATCTTAAAAATCCAGGCAAGCGGCAGGAGCAGAGTCCCAAACAGCCAGGCAATCGTCAACAGGAGTGAGTCCAAAAAAGCCAGGCAAGCGGCAGCAGGAGAGAGTCCAAAAAGAGAGGCAAGCGGCAGCAGGAGACAGTCCCAAAAAGTGAGGCAAGTGGCAGCAGGAGTGAGTCCCAAAAAGCTAGGCAATCGGCAGCATCAGAGACCCCAAAAGCCAAGTAAGCGGCAGCAGGAGAGAGTCCCAAAAAACCAGGCAAGCAGCAGCAGGAGAGAATCTTAAAAAGCCAGGCAAGCGGCAGCTGCAGAGTCCCAAAAAGCCAGGCAAGGGGCAGCAGGAGAGAGTCCAAAAAGAGAGGCAAGTGGCAGCAGGAGACAGTCCCAAAAAGTGAGGCAAGTGGCAGCAGGAGTGAGTCCCAAAAAGCTAGGCAATCGGCAGCAGCAGAGTCCCCAAAAGCCAAGTAAGCGGCAGCAGGAGAGAGTCCCAAAAAACCAGGCAAGCGGCAGCAGGAGAGAATCTTAAAAAGCCAGGCAAGCGGCAGGAGTAGAGTCCCAAACAGCCAGGCAATCGTCAGCAGGAGTGAGTCCAAAAAAGCCAGGCTAGCGGCAGCAGGAGAGAGTCCAAAAAGAGAGGCAAGCGGCAGCAGGAGTGAGTCCCAAAAACCTAGGCAATCGGCAGCAGTAGATTCCGCAAAAGCCAAGCAATCGGCAGCAGAAGAGAGTCCCCAAAAACCAGGCAAGCGGCAGCAGGAGACAGTCCCAAAAAGCTAGGCAATCGGCAGCAGAAGAGAGTCCCAAAAAACCAGGCAAGCGGCAGCAGGAGAGAGTCCCAAAAAACCAGGCAAGCGGCAGCAGGAGAGAATCTTAAAAAGCCAGGCAAGCGGCAGCAGCAGAGTCCTAAACAGCCAGGCAATAGACAGCAGGAGTGAGTCCCAAAAAGCCAGGCAAGGGGCAGCAGGAGTGAGTCCCAAAAACCTAGGCAATCAGCAGCAGTAGATTCCCCAAAAGCCAAGCAAGCGGCAGCAGAAGAGATGCGCAAAAAACCAGGCAAGCGGCAGCAGGAGAGAATCTTAAAAAGCCAGGCAAGGAGCAACAGTAGAGAGTCCATAAAGAGAGGCAACCGGCAGCAGGAGTGAGTCCCAAAAAGCCAAGCAAGCGGCAGCAGAAGAGAGTCCACAAAAACCAGGCAAGCAGCAGCAGGAGAGTCCCAAAAAGAGAGGCAAGCGGCAGCAGGAGACAGTCCCAAAAAGTGAGGCAAGTGGCAGCAGGAGTGAGTCCCAAAAAGCGAGGCAATCGGCAGCAGCAGAGTCCCCAAAACCCAAGCAAGCGGCAGCAGAAGAGAGTCCCAAAAAACCAGGCAAGCGGCAGGTGGAGAGAATCTTAAAAAGCCAGGCAAGCGGCAGCTGCAGAGTCCCAAACAGCCAGGTAATCGGCAGCAGGAGGGAGTCCAAAAAAGCCAGGCAAGCGGCAGCAGGAGAGACTCCAAAAAGAGAGGCAAGCGGCAGCAGGAGACAGTCCCAAAAAGTGAGGCAAGTGGCAGCAGGAGTGAGTCCCAAAAAGCTAGGCAATCAGCAGCAGCAGAGTCCCCAAAAGCCAAGTAAGCGGCAGCAGGAGAGAGTCCCAAAAAACCAGGCAAGCAGCAGCAGGAGAGAATCTTAAAAAGCCAGGCAAGCGGCAGCTGCAGAGTCCCAAACAGCCAGGTAATCGGCAGCAGGAGGGAGTCCAAAAAAGCCAGGCAAGCGGCAGCAGGAGAGAGTCCAAAAAGAGAGGCAAGAGGCAGCAGGAGACAGTCCCAAAAAGTGAGGCAAGTGGCAGCAGGAGTGAGTCCCAAAAAGCTAGGCAATCGGCAGCAGCAGAGTCCCCAAAAGCCAAGTAAGCGGCAGCAGGAGAGAATCCCAAAGAACCAGGCAAGCGGCAGCAGGAGAGAATCTTAAAAAGCCAGGCAAGCGGCAGCAGCAGAGTCCTAAACAGCCAGGCAATAGACAGCAGGAGTGAGTCCCAAAAAGCCAGGCAAGGGGCAGCGGGAGAGAGTCCAAAAAGAGAGGCAAGCGGCAGCAGGAGACAGTCCCAAAAAGTGAGGCAAGTGGCAGCACGAGTGAGTCCCAAAAAGCGAGGCAATCGGCAGCAGCAGAGTCCCCAAAACCCAAGTTAGCGGCAGCAGGAGAGTGTCCCAAAGAACCAGGCAAGCGACAGCAGGAGAGAATCCCAAAAAACCAGGCAAGCGGCAGCAGGAGAGAGTCCCAAAAAGCCAGGCAATCAGCAGCAGGAAACAGTCCAAAAAGAGAGGCAAGCGGCAACAGGAGACATTTCCAAAAAGTGAGGCAATTGGCAGCAGGAGTGAGTCCCAAAAAGCTAGGCAATCGGCAGCAGCAGAGCCCCCAAAAGCCAAGCAAGCGGCAGCAGAAGAGAGTCCCAAAAAACCAGGCAAGCGGCAGCAGGAGAGAATCTTAAAAAGCCAGGCAAGCGGCAGCAGCAGAGTCCTAAACAGCCAGGCAATAGACAGCAGGAGTGAGTCCCAAAAAGCCAGGCAAGGGGCAGCAGGAGAGAGTCCAAAAAGAGAGGCAAGCAGCAGCAGGAGACAGTCCCAAAAAGTGAGGCAAGTGGCAGCAGGAGTGAGTCCCAAAAAGCTACGCAATCGGCAGCAGAAGAGAGTCCCAAAAAACCAGGCAAGCGGCAGCAGGAGAGAATCTTAAAAAGCCAGGCAAGCGGCAGGAGCAGAGTCCCAAACAGCCAGGCAATCGTCAGCAGGAGTGAGTCCAAAAAAGCCAGGCAAGCGGCAGCAGGAGAGAGTCCAAAAAGAGAGGCAAGCGGCAGCAGGAGTGAGTCCCAAAAACCTAGGCAATCGGCAGCAGTAGATTCCCCAAAAGCCAAGCAAGCGACAGCAGAAGAGATTCGCAAATAACCAGGCAAGCGGCAGCAGGAGAGAATCTTAAAAAGCCAGGCAAGGAGCAACAGTAGAGAGTCCAAAAAGAGAGGCAACCGGCAGCAGGAGTGAGTCCCAAAAAGCCAAGCAAGCGGCAGCAGAAGAGAGTCCCCAAAAACCAGGCAAGCGGCAGCAGGAGAGAGTCCAAAAAGAGAGGCAAGCGGCAGCAGGAGACAGTCCCAAAAAGTGAGGCAAGTGGCAGCAGGAGTGAGTCCCAAAAAGCTAGGCAATCGGCAGCAGCAGAGTCCCCAAAAGCCAAGCAAGCGGCAGCAGAAGAGAGTCCCAAAAAACCAGGCAAGCGGCAGCAGGAGAGAATCTTAAAAAGCCAGGCAAGGAGCAACAGTAGAGAGTCCAAAAAGAGAGGCAACCGGCAGCAGGAGTGAGTCCCAAAAAGCCAAGCAAGCGGCAGCAGAAGAGAGTCCCCAAAAACCAGGCAAGCAGCAGCAGGAGAGAATCTTAAAAAGCCAAGCAAGCGGCAGCAGCAGAGTCCCAAAAAGAGAGGCAAGCGGCAGCAGGAGAGAGTCCAAAAAAAGAGGCAAGCGGCAGCAGGAGACAGTCCCAAAAAGTGAGGCAAGTGGCAGCAGGAGTGAGTCCCAAAAAGCTAGGCAATCGGCAGCAGCAGTGTCCCCAAAAGCCAAGTAAGCGGCAGGAGGAGAGAGTCCCAAAGAACCAGGCAAGCAGCAGCAGGAGAGAGTCCCAAAAAACCAGGCAAGCGGCAGCAGGAGAGAGTCCCAAAAAGCCAGGCAATCGGCAGCAGGAAACAGTCCAAAAAGAGAGGCAAGCGGCAACAGGAGACATTTCCAAAAAGTGAGGCAATTGGCAGCAGGAGTGAGTCCCAAAAAGCTAGGCAATCGGCAGCAGCAGAGTCCCCAAAAGCCAAGCAAGCGGCAGCAGAAGAGAGTCCCAAAAAACCAGGCAAGCGGCAGCAGGAGAGAATCTTAAAAAGCCAGGCAAGCGGCAGCTGCAGAGTCCTAAACAGCCAGGCAATCGTCAGCAGGAGTGAGTCCAAAAAAGCCAGGCAAGCGGCAGCAGGAGAGAGTCCAAAAAGAGAGGCAAGCGGCAGCAGGAGTGAGTCCCAAAAACCTAGGCAATCGGCAGCAGTAGATTCCCCAAAAGCCAAGCAATCGGCAGCAGAAGAGATTCGCAAATAACCAGGCAAGCGGCAGCAGGAGAGAATCTTAAAAAGCCAGGCAAGGAGCAACAGTAGAGAGTCCAAAAAGAGAGGCAAGCGGCAGCAGAAGTGAGTCCCAAAAAGCCAAGCAAGCGGCAGCAGAAGAGAGTCCCCAAAAACCAGGCAAGCAGCAGCAGGAGAGAATCTTAAAAAGCCAAGCATGCGGCAGCAGCAGAGTCCCAAAAAGAGAGGCAAGCGGCAGCAGGAGAGAGTTGAAAAAGAGAGGCAAGCGGCAGCAGGAGACAGTCCCAAAAAGCTAGGCAATCGGCAGCAGCAGAGTCCCCAAAAGCCAAGCAAGCGGCAGCAGAAGAGAGTCCCAAAAAACCAGGCAAGCGGCAGCAGGAGAGAATCTTAAAAAGCCAGGCAAGCGGCAGCAGGAGAGAGTCCAAAAAAGCCAGGCAAGGGGCAACAGGAGAGAGTCCAAAAAGAGAGGCAAGCGGCAGCAGCAGAGTCCCCAAAAGCCAAATAAGTGGCAGCAGGAGAGAGTCCCCAAGAACCAGGCAAGCGGCAGCAGGAGAGAGTCCCAAAAAGCCAGGCAATCGGCAGCAGGAAACAGTCCAAAAAGAGAGGCAAGCGGCAACAGGAGACATTTCCAAAAAGTGAGGCAATTGGCAGAAGGAGTGAGTCCCAAAAAGCTAGGCAATCGGCAGCAGCAGAGTCCCCAAAAGCCAAGCAAGCGGCAGCAGAAGAGAGTCCCAAAAAACCAGGCAATCGGCAGCAGGAGAGAATCTTAAAAAGCCAGGCAAGCGGCAGCAGCAGAGTCCTAAACAGCCAGGCAATAGACAGCAGGAGTGAGTCCAAAAAAGCCAGGCAAGCGGCAGCAGGAGAGAGTCCAAAAAGAGAGGCAAGCGGCAGCAGGAGACAGTCCCAAAAAGCCAAGCAAGCGGCAGCAGAAGAGAGTCCCCAAAAACCAGGCAAGCGGCAGCAGGAGAGAATCTTAAAAAGCCAGGCAAGCGGCAGCAGCAGAGTCCTAAACAGCCAGGCAATAGACAGCAGGAGTGAGTCCCAAAAAGCCAGGCAAGCGGCAGCAGGAGAGAGTCCAAAAAGAGAGGCAAGCGGCAGCAGGAGTGAGTCCCAAAAAGCCAAGCAAGCGGCAGCAGGAGAGAGTCCCAAAAAACCAGGCAATCAGCAGCAGGAAACAGTCCAAAAAGAGAGACAAGCGGCAACAGGAGACATTTCCAAAAAGTGAGGCAATTGGCAGCAGGAGAGAGTCCCAAAAAACCAGGCAAGCGGCAGCAGGAGAGAATCTTAAAAAGCCAGGCAAGCGGCAGCAGCAGAGTCCTAAACAGCCAGGCAATAGACAGCAGGAGTGAGTCCCAAAAAGCCAGGCAAGGGGCAGCAGGAGTGAGTCCCAAAAACCTAGGCAATCAGCAGCAGTAGATTCCCCAAAAGCCAAGCAAGCGGCAGCAGAAGAGATGCGCAAAAAACCAGGCAAGCGGCAGCAGGAGAGAATCTTAAAAAGCCAGGCAAGGAGCAACAGTAGAGAGTCCATAAAGAGAGGCAACCGGCAGCAGGAGTGAGTCCCAAAAAGCCAAGCAAGCGGCAGCAGAAGAGAGTCCACAAAAACCAGGCAAGCAGCAGCAGGAGAGAATCTTAAAAAGCCAGGCAAGCGGCAGCAGCAGAGTCCCAAAAAGAGAGGCAAGCGGCAGCAGGAGACAGTCCCAAAAAGTGAGGCAAGTGGCAGCAGGAGTGAGTCCCAAAAAGCGAGGCAATCGGCAGCAGCAGAGTCCCCAAAACCCAAGCAAGCGGCAGCAGAAGAGAGTCCCAAAAAACCAGGCAAGCGGCAGGTGGAGAGAATCTTAAAAAGCCAGGCAAGCGGCAGCTGCAGAGTCCCAAACAGCCAGGTAATCGGCAGCAGGAGGGAGTCCAAAAAAGCCAGGCAAGCGGCAGCAGGAGAGACTCCAAAAAGAGAGGCAAGCGGCAGCAGGAGACAGTCCCAAAAAGTGAGGCAAGTGGCAGCAGGAGTGAGTCCCAAAAAGCTAGGCAATCAGCAGCAGCAGAGTCCCCAAAAGCCAAGTAAGCGGCAGCAGGAGAGAGTCCCAAAAAACCAGGCAAGCAGCAGCAGGAGAGAATCTTAAAAAGCCAGGCAAGCGGCAGCTGCAGAGTCCCAAACAGCCAGGTAATCGGCAGCAGGAGGGAGTCCAAAAAAGCCAGGCAAGCGGCAGCAGGAGAGAGTCCAAAAAGAGAGGCAAGAGGCAGCAGGAGACAGTCCCAAAAAGTGAGGCAAGTGGCAGCAGGAGTGAGTCCCAAAAAGCTAGGCAATCGGCAGCAGCAGAGTCCCCAAAAGCCAAGTAAGCGGCAGCAGGAGAGAATCCCAAAGAACCAGGCAAGCGGCAGCAGGAGAGAATCTTAAAAAGCCAGGCAAGCGGCAGCAGCAGAGTCCTAAACAGCCAGGCAATAGACAGCAGGAGTGAGTCCCAAAAAGCCAGGCAAGCGGCAGCAGGAGAGAGTTGAAAAAGAGAGGCAAGCGGCAGCAGGAGACAGTCCCAAAAAGCTAGGCAATCGGCAGCAGCAGAGTCCCCAAAAGCCAAGCAAGCGGCAGCAGAAGAGAGTCCCAAAAAACCAGGCAAGCGGCAGCAGGAGAGAATCTTAAAAAGCCAGGCAAGCGGCAGCAGGAGAGAGTCCAAAAAAGCCAGGCAAGGGGCAACAGGAGAGAGTCCAAAAAGAGAGGCAAGCGGCAGCAGCAGAGTCCCCAAAAGCCAAATAAGTGGCAGCAGGAGAGAGTCCCCAAGAACCAGGCAAGCGGCAGCAGGAGAGAGTCCCAAAAAGCCAGGCAATCGGCAGCAGGAAACAGTCCAAAAAGAGAGGCAAGCGGCAACAGGAGACATTTCCAAAAAGTGAGGCAATTGGCAGAAGGAGTGAGTCCCAAAAAGCTAGGCAATCGGCAGCAGCAGAGTCCCCAAAAGCCAAGCAAGCGGCAGCAGAAGAGAGTCCCAAAAAACCAGGCAATCGGCAGCAGGAGAGAATCTTAAAAAGCCAGGCAAGCGGCAGCAGCAGAGTCCTAAACAGCCAGGCAATAGACAGCAGGAGTGAGTCCAAAAAAGCCAGGCAAGCGGCAGCAGGAGAGAGTCCAAAAAGAGAGGCAAGCGGCAGCAGGAGACAGTCCCCAAAAGCTAGGCAATCGGCAGCAGCAGAGTCCCCAAAAGCCAAGCAAGCGGCAGCAGAAGAGAGTCCCAAAAAACCAGGCAAGCGACAGCAGGAGAGAATCTTAAAAAGCCAGGCAAGCGGCAGCAGCAGAGTCCTAAACAGCCAGGCAATAGACAGCAGGAGTGAGTCCCAAAAAGCCAGGCAAGCGGCAGCAGGAGAGAGTCCAAAAAGAGAGGCAAGCGGCAGCAGGAGACAGTCCCAAAAAGCCAAGCAAGCGGCAGCAGAAGAGAGTCCCCAAAAACCAGGCAAGCGGCAGCAGGAGAGAATCTTAAAAAGCCAGGCAAGCGGCAGCAGCAGAGTCCTAAACAGCCAGGCAATAGACAGCAGGAGTGAGTCCCAAAAAGCCAGGCAAGCGGCAGCAGGAGAGAGTCCAAAAAGAGAGGCAAGCGGCAGCAGGAGTGAGTCCCAAAAAGCCAAGCAAGCGGCAGCAGGAGAGAGTCCCAAAAAACCAGGCAATCAGCAGCAGGAAACAGTCCAAAAAGAGAGACAAGCGGCAACAGGAGACATTTCCAAAAAGTGAGGCAATTGGCAGCAGGAGAGAGTCCCAAAAAACCAGGCAAGCGGCAGCAGGAGAGAATCTTAAAAAGCCAGGCAAGCGGCAGCAGCAGAGTCCTAAACAGCCAGGCAATAGACAGCAGGAGTGAGTCCCAAAAAGCCAGGCAAGGGGCAGCAGGAGTGAGTCCCAAAAACCTAGGCAATCAGCAGCAGTAGATTCCCCAAAAGCCAAGCAAGCGGCAGCAGAAGAGATGCGCAAAAAACCAGGCAAGCGGCAGCAGGAGAGAATCTTAAAAAGCCAGGCAAGGAGCAACAGTAGAGAGTCCAAAAAGAGAGGCAAGCGGCAGCAGGAGACAGTCCCAAAAAGTGAGGCAAGTGGCAGCAGGAGTGAGTCCCAAAAAGCGAGGCAATCGGCAGCAGCAGAGTCCCCAAAACCCAAGCAAGCGGCAGCAGAAGAGAGTCCCAAAAAACCAGGCAAGCGGCAGGTGGAGAGAATCTTAAAAAGCCAGGCAAGCGGCAGCTGCAGAGTCCCAAACAGCCAGGTAATCGGCAGCAGGAGGGAGTCCAAAAAAGCCAGGCAAGCGGCAGCAGGAGAGACTCCAAAAAGAGAGGCAAGCGGCAGCAGGAGACAGTCCCAAAAAGTGAGGCAAGTGGCAGCAGGAGTGAGTCCCAAAAAGCTAGGCAATCAGCAGCAGCAGAGTCCCCCAAAAGCCAAGTAAGCGGCAGCAGGAGAGAGTCCCAAAAAACCAGGCAAGCAGCAGCAGGAGAGAATCTTAAAAAGCCAGGCAAGCGGCAGCTGCAGAGTCCCAAACAGCCAGGTAATCGGCAGCAGGAGGGAGTCCAAAAAAGCCAGGCAAGCGGCAGCAGGAGAGAGTCCAAAAAGAGAGGCAAGAGGCAGCAGGAGACAGTCCCAAAAAGTGAGGCAAGTGGCAGCAGGAGTGAGTCCCAAAAAGCTAGGCAATCGGCAGCAGCAGAGTCCCCAAAAGCCAAGTAAGCGGCAGCAGGAGAGAATCCCAAAGAACCAGGCAAGCGGCAGCAGGAGAGAATCTTAAAAAGCCAGGCAAGCGGCAGCAGCAGAGTCCTAAACAGCCAGGCAATAGACAGCAGGAGTGAGTCCCAAAAAGCCAGGCAAGCGGCAGCAGGAGAGAGTCCAAAAAGAGAGGCAAGCGGCAGCAGGAGACAGTCCCAAAAAGTGAGGCAAGTGGCAGCACGAGTGAGTCCCAAAAAGCGAGGCAATCGGCAGCAGCAGAGTCCCCAAAACCCAAGTTAGCGGCAGCAGGAGAGTGTCCCAAAGAACCAGGCAAGCGACAGCAGGAGAGAATCCCAAAAAACCAGGCAAGCGGCAGCAGGAGAGAGTCCCAAAAAGCCAGGCAATCAGCAGCAGGAAACAGTCCAAAAAGAGAGGCAAGCGGCAACAGGAGACATTTCCAAAAAGTGAGGCAATTGGCAACAGGAGTGAGTCCCAAAAAGCTAGGCAATCGGCAGCAGCAGAGCCCCCAAAAGCCAAGCAAGCGGCAGCAGAAGAGAGTCCCAAAAAACCAGGCAAGCGGCAGCAGGAGAGAATCTTAAAAAGCCAGGCAAGCGGCAGCAGCAGAGTCCTAAACAGCCAGGCAATAGACAGCAGGAGTGAGTCCCAAAAAGCCAGGCAAGGGGCAGCAGGAGAGAGTCCAAAAAGAGAGGCAAGCAGCAGCAGGAGACAGTCCCAAAAAGTGAGGCAACCGGCAGCAGGAGTGAGTCCCAAAAAGCTACGCAATCGGCAGCAGAAGAGAGTCCCAAAAAACCAGGCAAGCGGCAGCAGGAGAGAATCTTAAAAAGCCAGGCAAGCGGCAGGAGCAGAGTCCCAAACAGCCAGGCAATCGTCAGCAGGAGTGAGTCCAAAAAAGCCAGGCAAGCGGCAGCAGGAGAGAGTCCAAAAAGAGAGGCAAGCGGCAGCAGGAGTGAGTCCCAAAAACCTAGGCAATCGGCAGCAGTAGATTCCCCAAAAGCCAAGCAAGCGACAGCAGAAGAGATTCGCAAATAACCAGGCAAGCGGCAGCAGGAGAGAATCTTAAAAAGCCAGGCAAGGAGCAACAGTAGAGAGTCCAAAAAGAGAGGCAACCGGCAGCAGGAGTGAGTCCCAAAAAGCCAAGCAAGCGGCAGCAGAAGAGAGTCCCCAAAAACCAGGCAAGCGGCAGCAGGAGAGAGTCCAAAAAGAGAGGCAAGCGGCAGCAGGAGACAGTCCCAAAAAGTGAGGCAAGTGGCAGCAGGAGTGAGTCCGAAAAAGCTAGGCAATCGGCAGCAGCAGAGTCCCCAAAAGCCAAGCAAGCGGCAGCAGAAGAGAGTCCCAAAAAACCAGGCAAGCGGCAGCAGGAGAGAATCTTAAAAAGCCAGGCAAGGAGCAACAGTAGAGAGTCCAAAAAGAGAGGCAACCGGCAGCAGGAGTGAGTCCCAAAAAGCCAAGCAAGCGGCAGCAGAAGAGAGTCCCCAAAAACCAGGCAAGCAGCAGCAGGAGAGAATCTTAAAAAGCCAAGCAAGCGGCAGCAGCAGAGTCCCAAAAAGAGAGGCAAGCGGCAGCAGGAGAGAGTCCAAAAAAAGAGGCAAGCGGCAGCAGGAGACAGTCCCAAAAAGTGAGGCAACTGGCAGCAGGAGTGAGTCCCAAAAAGCTAGGCAATCGGCAGCAGCAGAGTCCCCAAAAGCCAAGCAAGCGGCAGCAGAAGAGAGTCCCAAAAAACCAGGCAAGCGGCAGCAGGAGAGAATCTTAAAAAGCCAGGCAAGCGGCAGCTGCAGAGTCCTAAACAGCCAGGCAATCGTCAGCAGGAGTGAGTCCAAAAAAGCCAGGCAAGCGGCAGCAGGAGAGAGTCCAAAAAGAGAGGCAACCGGCAGCAGGAGTGAGTCCCAAAAAGCCAAGCAAGCGGCAGCAGAAGAGAGTCCCCAAAAACCAGGCAAGCGGCAGCAGGAGAGAATCTTAAAAAGCCAGGCAAGCGGCAGCTGCAGAGTCCTAAACAGCCAGGCAATCGTCAGCAGGAGTGAGTCCAAAAAAGCCAGGCAAGCGGCAGCAGGAGAGAGTCCAAAAAGAGAGGCAAGCGGCAGCAGAAGTGAGTCCCAAAAAGCCAAGCAAGCGGCAGCAGAAGAGAGTCCCCAAAAACCAGGCAAGCAGCAGCAGGAGAGAATCTTAAAAAGCCAAGCATGCGGCAGCAGCAGAGTCCCAAAAAGAGAGGCAAGCGGCAGCAGGAGAGAGTTGAAAAAGAGAGGCAAGCGGCAGCAGGAGACAGTCCCAAAAAGCTAGGCAATCGGCAGCAGCAGAGTCCCCAAAAGCCAAGCAAGCGGCAGCAGAAGAGAGTCCCAAAAAACCAGGCAAGCGGCAGCAGGAGAGAATCTTAAAAAGCCAGGCAAGCGGCAGCAGGAGAGAGTCCAAAAAAGCCAGGCAAGGGGCAACAGGAGAGAGTCCAAGAAGAGAGGCAAGCGGCAGCAGCAGAGTCCCCAAAAGCCAAATAAGTGGCAGCAGGAGAGAGTCCCCAAGAACCAGGCAAGCGGCAGCAGGAGAGAGTCGCAAAAAGCCAGGCAATCGGCAGCAGGAAACAGTCCAAAAAGAGAGGCAAGCGGCAACAGGAGACATTTCCAAAAAGTGAAGCAATTGGCAGAAGGAGTGAGTCCCAAAAAGCTAGGCAATCGGCAGCAGCAGAGTCCCCAAAAGCCAAGCAAGCGGCAGCAGAAGAGAGTCCCAAAAAACCAGGCAATCGGCAGCAGGAGAGAATCTTAAAAAGCCAGGCAAGCGGCAGCAGCAGAGTCCTAAACAGCCAGGCAATAGACAGCAGGAGTGAGTCCAAAAAAGCCAGGCAAGCGGCAGCAGGAGAGAGTCCAAAAAGAGAGGCAAGCGGCAGCAGGAGACAGTCCCCAAAAGCTAGGCAATCGGCAGCAGAAGAGAGTCCCAAAAAACCAGGCAAGCGGCAGCTGCAGAGTCCCAAACAGCCAGGTAATCGGCAGCAGGAGGGAGTCCAAAAAAGCCAGGCAAGGGGCAGCAGGAGAGAGTCCAAAAAGAGAGGCAAGCGGCAGCAGGAGACAGTCCCAAAAAGTGAGGAAAGTGGCAGCAGGAATGAGTCCCAAAAAGCTAGGCAATCGATAGCAGCAGAGTCCCCAAAAGCCAAGGAAGCGGCAGCAGGAGAGAGTCCCAAAAAACTAGGCAAGTGGCAGCAGGAGAGAGTCCCAAAAAACCAGGCAAGCGGCAGCAGGAGAGAGTCCCAAAAAGCCAGGCAAGCAGCAGCAGGAGAGAATCTTAAAAAGCCAGGTAAGCGGCAGCTGCAGAGCCCCAAACAGCCAGGTAATCGGCAGCAGGAGGGAGTCCAAAAAAGCCAGGCAAGCGGCAGCAGGAGAGAGTCCAAAAAGAGAGGCAAGCGGCAGCAGGAGACAGTCCCAAAAAGTGAGGCAAGTGGCAGCAGGAGTGAGTCCCAAAAAGCTAGGCAATCGGCAGCAGCAGAGTCCCCAGAAGCCAAGTAAGCGGCAGCAGGAGAGAATCCCAAAGAACCAGGCAAGCGGCAGCAGGAGAGAGTCCCAAAAAACCAGGCAAGCGGCAGCAGGAGAGAGTCCCAAAAAGTCAGGCAATCGGCAGCAGGAAACAGTCCAAAAAGAGAGGCAAGCGGCAACAGGAGACATTTCCAAAAAGTGAGGCAATTGGCAGCAGGAGTGAGTCCCAAAAAGCTAGGCAATCAGCAGCAGCAGAGTCCCCAAAAGCCAAGCAAGCGGCAGCAGAAGAGAGTCCCAAAAAACCAGGCAAGCGGCAGCAGGAGAGAATCTTAAAAAGCCAGGCAAGCGGCAGCAGCAGAGTCCTAAACAGCCAGGCAATAGACAGCAGGAGTGAGTCCCAAAAAGCCAGGCAAGGGGCAGCAGGAGAGATTCCAAAAAGAGAGGCAAGCGGCAGAAGGAGACAGTCCCAAAAAGTGAGGCAAGTGGCAGCAGGAGTGAGTCCCAAAAAGCTAGGCAATCGGCAGCAGCAGAGTCCCCAAAAGCCAAGTAAGCGGCAGCAGGAGAGAGTCCCAAAGAACCAGGCAAGCGGCAGCAGGAGAGAGTCCCAAAAAACCAGGCAAGCGGCAGCAGGAGAGAGTCCCAAAAAACCAGGCAATCAGCAGCAGGAAACAGTCCAAAAAGAGAGGCAAGCGGCAACAGGAGACATTTCCAAAAAGTGAGGCAATTGGCAGCAGGAGTGAGTCCCAAAAAGCTAGGCAATCGGCAGCAGCAGAGCCCCCAAAAGCCAAGCAAGCGGCAGCAGAAGAGAGTCCCAGAAAACCAGGCAAGCGGCAGCAGGAGGGAATCTTAAAAAGCCAGGCAAGCGGCAGCAGCAGAGTCCTAAACAGCCAGGCAATAGACAGCAGGAGTGAGTCCCAAAAAGCCAGGCAAGGGGCAGCAGGAGAGAGTCCAAAAAGAGAGGCAAGCAGCAGCAGGAGACAGTCCCAAAAAGTGTGGCAAGTGGCAGCAGGAGTGAGTCCCAAAAAGCTACGCAATCGGCAGCAGAAGAGAGTCCCAAAAAACCAGGCAAGCGGCAGCAGGAGAGAATCTTAAAAAGCCAGGCAAGCGGCAGGAGCAGAGTCCCAAACAGCCAGGCAATCGTCAGCAGGAGTGAGTCCAAAAAAGCCAGGCAAGCGGCAGCAGGAGAGAGTCCAAAAAGAGAGGCAAGCGGCAGCAGGAGTGAGTCCCAAAAACCTAGGCAATCGGCAGCAGTAGATTCCCCAAAAGCCAAGCAAGCGGCAGCAGAAGAGATTCGCAAAAAACCAGGCAAGCGGCAGCAGGAGAGAATCTTAAAAAGCCAGGCAAGGAGCAACAGTAGAGAGTCCAAAAAGAGAGGCAACCGGCAGCAGGAGTGAGTCCCAAAAAGCCAAGCAAGCGGCAGCAGAAGAGAGTCCCCAAAAACCAGGCAAGCGGCAGCAGGAGAGAATCTTAAAAAGCCAGGCAAGCGGCAGCAGGAAACAGTCCAAAAAGAGAGGCAAGCGGCAACAGGAGACATTTCCAAAAAGTGAGGCAATTGGCAGCAGGAGTGAGTCCCAAAAAGCTAGGCAATCGGCAGCAGCAGAGTCCCCAAAAGCCAAGCAAGCGGCAGCAGAAGAGAGTCCCAAAAAACCAGGCAAGCGGCAGCAGGAGAGAATCTTAAAAAGCCAGGCAAGCGGCAGCAGCAGAGTCCTAAACAGCCAGGCAATAGACAGCAGGAGTGAGTCCCAAAAAGCCAGGCAAGGGGCAGCAGGAGAGAGTCCAAAAAGAGAGGCAAGCGGCAGCAGGAGACAGTCCCAAAAAGTGAGGCAAGTGGCAGCACGAGTGAGTCCCAAAAAGCGAGGCAATCGGCAGCAGCAGAGTCCCCAAAAGCCAAGTAAGCGGCAGCAGGAGAGAGTCCCAAAGAACCAGGCAAGCGGCAGCAGGAGAGAATCCCAAAAAACCAGGCAAGCGGCAGCAGGAGAGAGTCCCAAAAAGCCAGGCAATCAGCAGCAGGAAACAGTCCAAAAAGAGAGGCAAGCGGCAACAGGAGACATTTCCAAAAAGTAAGGCAATTGGCAGCAGGAGTGAGTCCCAAAAAGCTACGCAATCGGCAGCAGAAGAGAGTCCCAAAAAACCAGGCAAGCGGCAGCAGGAGAGAATCTTAAAGAGCCAGGCAAGCGGCAGGAGCAGAGTCCCAAACAGCCAGGCAATCGTCAGCAGGAGTGAGTCCAAAAAAGGCACGCAAGCGGCAGCAGGAGAGAGTCCAAAAAGAGAGGCAAGCGGCAGCAGGAGTGAGTCCCAAAAACCTAGGCAATCGGCAGCAGTAGATTCCCCAAAAGCCAAGCAAGCGGCAGAAGAAAAGATTCGCAAATAACCGGGCAAGCGGCAGCAGGAGAGAATCTTAAAAAGCCAGACAAGGAGCAACAGTAGAGAGTCCAAAAAGAGAGGCAACTGGCAGCAGGAGTGAGTCCCAAAAAGCTAGGCAATCGGCAGCAGCAGAGTCCCCAAAAGCCAAATAAGCGGTAGCAGGAGATAGTCCCAAAGAACCAGGCAAGCGGCAGCAGGAGAGAGTCCCAAAAAGCCAGGCAATCGGCAGCAGGAAACAGTCCAAAAAGAGAGGCAAGCGGCAACAGGAGAAATTTCCAAAAAGTGAGGCAATTGGCAGCCGGAGTGAGTCCCAAAAAGCTAGGCAATCGGCAGCAGCAGAGTCCCCAAAAACCAAGTAAGCGGCAGCAGAAGAGAGTCCCAAAAAACCAGGCAAGCGGCAGCAGGAGAGAATCTTAAAAAGCCAGACATGCGGCAGCAGCAGAGTCCTAAACAGCCACGCAATAGACAGCAGGAGTGAATCCAAAAAGCCAGGCAAGGGGCAGCAGGAGAGTGACCAAAAAGAGAGGCAAGCAGCAGCAGGAGACAGTCCCAAAAAGTGAGGCAAGTTGCAGCAGGAGTGAGTCCCCAAAAGCTAGGCAATCGGCAGCAGCAGAGTCCCCGAAAGCCAAGTAAGCGGCAGCAGGAGAGAGTCCCAAATAACCAGGCAAGCGGCAGCAGGAGAGAGTCCCAAAAAACCAGCCAAGCGGCAGCAGGAGAGAGTCCCCAAAAGCCAGGCAATCGGCAGCAGGAAACAGTCCAAAAAGAGAGGCAAGCGGCAGCAGGAAACATTTCCAAAAAGTGAGGCAATGGGCAGCAGGAGTGAGTCCCAAAAAGCTAGGCAATCGGCAGCAGCAGAGTCCCCAAAAGCCAAGCAAGCGGCAGCAGAAGAGAGTCCCAAAAAACCAGGCAAGCGGCAGCAGGAGAGAATCTTAAAAAGCCAGGCAAGCGGCAGCAGCAGAGTCCTAAAAAGCCAGGCAATAGACAGCAGGAGTGAGTCCCAAAAAGACAGGCAAGGGGCAGCAGGAGACAGTCCCAAAAAGTGAGGCAAGTGGCAGCAGGAGTGAGTCCCAAAAAGCTAGGCAATCGGCAGCAGAAGAGAGTCCCAAAAAACCAGGCAAGCGGCAGCAGTAGAGAATCTTAAAAAGCCAGGCAAGCGGCAGGAGCAGAGTCCCAAAAAGAGAGGCAAGCGGCAGCAGGAGTGAGTCCCAAAAACCTAGGCAATCGGCAGCAGCAGAGAATCTTAAAAAGCCAGACAAGGAGCAACAGTAGAGAGTCCAAAAAGAGAGGCAACCGGCAGCAGGAGTGAGACCCAAAAAGCCAAGCAAGCGGCAGCAGAAGAGAGTCCCCAAAAACCAGGCAAGCAGCAGCAGGAGAGAATCTTAAAAAGCCAGGCAAGTGGCAGCAGGAGAGAGTCCAAAAAGAGAGGCAAGCGGCAGTAGGAGTGAGTCCCAAAAACCTAGGCAATCGGCAGCATTAGATTCCCCAAAAGCCAAGCAAGCGGCAGCAGAAGAGATTCGCAAAAAACCAGGCAAGCGGCAGCAGGAGAGAGTCCAAAAAGTGAGGCAATTGGCATCAGGAATGAGTCCCAAAAAGCTAGGCAATCGGCAGCAGCAGAGTCCCCGAAAGCCAAGCAAGCGGCAGCAGGAGAGAGTCCCAAAGACCCAGGCAAGCGGCAGCAGGAGAGAGTCCAAAAAGTGAGGCAAGTTGCAGCAGGAGTGAGTCCCCAAAAGCTAGGCAATCGGCAGCAGCAGAGTCCCCGAAAGCCAAGTAAGCGGCAGTAGGAGAGAGTCCCAAAGACCCAGGCAAGCGGCTGCAGGAGAGAGTCCCAAAAAACCAGCCAAGCGGCAGCAGGAGAGAGTCCCAAAAAGCCAGGCAATCGGCAGCAGGAAACAGTCCAAAAAGAGAGGCAAGCGGCAGCAGGAGACAGTCCCAAAAAGTGAGGCAAGTGGCAGCAGGAGTGAGTCCCAAAAAGCTAGGCAATCGGCAGCAGAAGAGAGTCCCAAAAAACCAGGCAATCGGCAGCAGGAGAGAGTCCCAAACAGCCAGGCAATCGTCAACAGGAGTGAGTCCAAAAAAGCCAGGCAAGCGGCAGCAGGAGAGAGTCCAAAAAGAGAGGCAAGCGGCAGCAGGAGTGAGTCCCAAAAACCTAGGCAATTGGCAGCATTAGATTCCCCAAAAGCCAAGCAAGCCGCAGCAGAAGAGATTCGCAAAAAACTAGGCAAGCGGCAGCAGCAGAGAATCTTAAAAAGCCAGGCAAGGAGCAATAGTAGAGAGTCCAAAAAGAGAGGCAACCGGCAGCAGGAGTGAGTCCCAAAAAGCCAGGCAAGTGGCAGCAGCAGAGTCCCAAAAAGAGAGGCAAGCGGCAGCAGGAGTGAGTCCCAAAAAGCGAGGCAATCGGCAGCAGAAGAGAGTCCCAAAAAACCAGGCAAGCGGCAGCAGGAGAGAATCTTAAAAAGCCAGGCAAGCGGCAGCTGCAGAGTCCCAAACAGCCAGGTAATCGGCAGCAGGAGGGAGTCCAAAAAGAGAGGCAAGCGGCAGCAGGAGTGAGTCCCAAAAAGCCAAGCAAGCGGCAGCAGAAGACAGTCCCCAAAAACCAGGCAAGCAGCAGCAGGAGAGAATCTTAAAAAGCCAGGCAAGCGGCAGCAGCAGAGTCCCAAAAAGAGAGGCAAGCGGCAGCAGGAAACAGTCCCAAAAAGTGAGGCAAGTGGCAGCAGGAGTGAGTCCCAAAAAGCGAGGCAATCGGCAGCAGCATAGTCCCAAAAAGCTAGGCAATCGGCAGCAGAAGAGAGTCCCAAAAAACCAGGCAAGCGGCAGCAGGAGAGAATCTTAAAAAGCCAGGCAAGCGGCAGGAGCAGAGTCCCAAACAGCCAGGCAATCGTCAACAGGAGTGAGTCCAAAAAAGCCAGGCAAGCGGCAGCAGGAGAGAGTCCAAAAAGAGAGGCAAGCGGCAGCAGGAGTGAGTCCCAAAAAGCCAGGCAAGTGGCAGCAGCAGAGTCCCAAAAAGAGAGGCAAGCGGCAGCAGGAGTGAGTCCCAAAAAGCGAGGCAATCGGCAGCAGAAGAGAGTCCCAAAAAACCAGGCAAGCGGCAGCAGGAGAGAATCTTAAAAAGCCAGGCAAGCGGCAGCTGCAGAGTCCCAAACAGCCAGGCAATCGTCAACAGGAGTGAGTCCAAAAAAGCCAGGCAAGCGGCAGCAGGAGGGAGTCCAAAAAGAGAGGCAAGCGGCAGCAGGAGACAGTCCCAAAAAGCGAGGCAAGTGGCAGCAGGAGTGAGTCCCAAAAAGCTAGGCAATCGGCAGCAGAAGAGAGTCCCAAAAAACCAGGCAAGCGGCAGCACGAGAGAATCTTAAAAAGCCAGGCAAGCGGCAGGAGCAGAGTCCCAAACAACCAGGCAATCGTCAACAGGAGTGAGTCCAAAAAAGCCAGACAAGCGGCAGCAGGAGAGAGTCCAAAAAGAGAGGCAAGCGGCAGCAGGAGACAGTCCCAAAAAGCTAGGCAATCAGCAGCAGCAGAGTCCCCAAAAGCCAGGCAAGCGGCAGCAGAAGAGAGTCCCAATAAACCAGGCACGCGGCAGCAGGAGAGAATCATAAAAAGCCAGGCAAGCGGCAGGAGCAGAGTCACAAACAGCCAGGCAATCGTCAACAGGAGTGAGTCCAAAAAAGCCAGGCAAGCGGCAGCAGGAGAGACTCCAAAAAGAGAGGCAAGCGGCAGCAGGAGTGAGTCCCAAAAACCTAGGCAATCGGCAGCAGTAGATTCCCCAAAAGCCAAGCAAGCCGCAGAGATTCGCAAAAAAACAGGCAAGCGGCAGCAGGAGAGAATCTTAAAAAGCCAGGTAAGGAGCAATAGTAGAGAGTCCAAAAACAGAGGCAACCGGCAGCAGGAGTGAGTCCCAAAAAGCCAAGCAAGCGGCAGCAGAAGACAGTCCCTTAAACCAGGCAAGCAGCAGCAGGAGAGAATCTTAAAAAGCCAGGCAAGCGGCAGCAGCAGAGTCCCAAAAAGAGAGGCAAGCGGCAGCAGGAAACAGTCCCAAAAAGTGAGGCAAGTGGCAGCAGGAGTGAGTCCCAAAAAGCGAGGCAATCGGCAGCAGCATAGTCCCCAAAAGCCAAGCAAGCGGCAGCAGAAGAGGGTCCCAAAAAACCAGGCAAGCGGCAGCAGGAGAGAATCTTAAAAAGCCAGGCAAGCGGCAGCTGCAGAGTCCTAAAAGCCAGGTAATCGACAGCAGGAGGGAGTCCAAAAAGAGAGGCAAGCGGCAGCAGAAGAGAGTCCCAAAAAACCAGGCAAGCGGCAGCAGGAGAGAATCTTAAAAAGCCAGGCAAGCGGCAGGAGCAGAGTCCCAAACAGCCAGGCAATCGTCAACAGCAGTGAGTCCAAAAAAGCCAGGCAAGCGGCAGCAGGAGAGAGTCCAAAAAAGAGAGGCAAGCGGCAGCAGGAGACAGTCCCAAAAAGTGAGGCAAGCGGCAGCAGGAGTGAGTCCCAAAAAGCTAGGCAATCGGCAGCAGCAGAGTCCCCAAAAGCCAAGCAAGCGGCAACAGAAGAGAGTCCCAAAAAACCAGGCAAGCGGCAGCAGGAGAGAATCTTAAAAAGCCAGGCAAGCGGCAGCAGCAGAGTCCTAAACAGCCAGGCAATAGACAGCAGGAGTGAGTCCCAAAAAGCCAGGCAAGGGGCAGCAGGAGAGAGTCCAAAAAGAGAGGCAAGCGGCAGCAGGAGTGAGTCCCAAAAAGCTAGGCAATCGGCAGCAGAAGAGAGTCCCCAAAAACCAGGCAAGCAGCAGCAGGAGAGTCCCAAAAAGAGAGGCAAGCAGCAACAGGAGACAGTCCCAAAAAGTGAGGCAAGTGGCAGCAGGAGTGAGTCCCAAAAAGCTAGGCGATCGGCAGCAGCAGAGTCCCCAAAAGCCAAGTAAGCGGCAGCAGGAGAGAGTCCCAAAGAACCAGGCAAGCGGCAGCAGGAGAGAGTCCCAAAAAACCAGGCAAGCAGCAGCAGGAGAGTCCCAAAAAGAGAGGCAAGCGGCAGCAGGAGACAGTCCCAAAAAGTGAGGCAAGTGGCAGCAGGAGTGAGTCCCAAAAAGCTAGGCGATCGGCAGCAGCAGAGTCCCCAAAAGCCAAGTAAGCGGCAGCAGGAGAGAGTCCCAAAGAACCAGGCAAGCGGCAGCAGGAGAGAGTCCCAAAAAACCAGGCAAGCAGCAGCAGGAGAGTCCCAAAAAGAGAGGCAAGCGGCAGCAGGAGACAGTCCCAAAAAGTGAGGCAAGTGGCAGCAGGAGTGAGTCCCAAAAAGCTAGGCAATCGGCAGCAGCAGAGTCCCCAAAAGCCAAGTAAGCGGCAGCAGGAGAGAGTCCCAAAGAACCAGGCAAGCGGCAGCAGGAGAGAGTCCCAAAAAACCAGGCAAGCGGCAGCAGGAGAGAGTCCCTAAAAGCCAGGCAATCGGCAGCAGGAAACAGTCCAAAAAGAGAGGCAAGCGGCAACAGGAGACATATCCAAAAAGTGAGGCAATTGGCAGCAGGAGTGAGTCCCAAAAAGCTAGGCAATCGGCAGCAGCAGAGTCCCCAAAAGCCAAGCAAGCGACAGCAGAAGAGAGTCCCAAAAAACCAGGCAAGCGGCAGCAGGAGAGAATCTTAAAAAGCCAGGCAAGCGGCAGCAGCAGAGTCCTAAACAGCCAGGCAATAGACAGCAGGAGTGAGTCCCAAAAAGCCAGGCAAGGGGCAGCAGGAGAGAGTCCAAAAAGTGAGGCAAGTGGCAGCAGGAGTGAGTCCCAAAAAGCTAGGCAATCGGCAGCAGAAGAGAGTCCCAAAAAAACCAGGCAAGCGGCAGCAGGAGAGAATCTTAAAAAGCCAGGCAAGCGGCAGCAGCAGAGTCCTAAACAGCCAGGCAATAGACAGCAGGAGTGAGTCCCAAAAAGCCAGGTAAGGGGCAGTAGGACAGAGTCCAAAAAGAGAGGCAAGCGGCAGCAGGAGACAGTCCCAAAAAGTGAGGCAAGTGGCAGCAGGAATGAGTCCCAAAAAGCTAGGAAATCGGCAGCAGAAGAGAGTCCACAAAAACCAGGCAAGCAGCAGCAGGAGAGAATCTTAAAAAGCCAGGCAAGCGGCAGCTGCAGAGTCCTAAAAGCCAGATAATCGACAGCAGGAGGGAGTCCAAAAAGAGAGGCAAGCGGCAGCAGAAGAGAGACCCAAAAAACCAGGCAAGCGGCAGCAGTAGAGAATCTTAAAAAGCCAGGCAAGCGGCAGGAACAGAGTCCCAAACAGCCAGGCAATCGTCAACAGGAGTGAGTCCAAAAAAGCCAGGCAAGTGGCAGCAGGAGAGAGTCCAAAAAGAGAGGCAAGCGGCAGTAGGAGTGAGTCCCAAAAACCTAGGCAATCGGCAGCAGAAGAGAGTCCCAAAAAACCAGGCAAGCGGCAGCAGGAGTGAGTCCCAAAAAGCTAGGCAATCGGCAGCAGAAGAGAGTCCCCAAAAACCAGGCAAGCGGCAGCAGGAGAGAATCTTAAAAAGCCAGGCAAGCGGCAGGAGCAGAGTCCTAAACAGCCAGGCAATCGTCAACAGGAGTGAGTCCAAAAAAGCCAGGCAAGCGGCAGCAGGAGAGAGTCCCCAAAAACCAGGCAAGCGGCAGCAGGAGAGAATCTTAAAAAGCCAGGCAAGCGGCAGGAGCAGAGTCCTAAACAGCCAGGCAATCGTCAACAGGAGTGAGTCCAAAAAAGCCAGGCAATCGGCAGCAGAAGAGAGTCCCCAAAAACCAGGCAAGCGGCAGCAGGAGAGAATCTTAAAAAGCCAGGCAAGCGGCAGCAGCAGAGTCCTAAACAGCCAGGCAATCGTCAACAGGAGTGAGTCCAAAAAAGCCAGGCAAGCGGCAGCAGGAGAGAGTCCAAAAAGAGAGGCAAGCGGCAGCAGGAGACAGTCCCAAAAAGCTAGGCAATCAGCAGCAGCAGAGTCCCCAAAAGCCAGGTAAGCGGCAGCAGAAGAGAGTCCCAATAAACCAGGCAAGCGGCAGCAGGAGAGAATCTTAAAAAGCCAGGCAAGCGGCAGCAGCAGAGTCCTAAACAGCCAGGCAATAGACAGCAGGAGTGAGTCCCAAAAAGCCAGGCAAGGGGCAGCAGGAGTGAGTCCCAAAAAAGCTAGGCAATCGGCAGCAGAAGAGAGTCCCAAAAAACAAGGCAAGCGGCAGCAGGAGAGAATCTTAAAAAGCCAGGCAAGCGGCAGGAGCAGAGTCCCAAACAGCCAGGCAATCGTCAACAGGAGTGAGTCCAAAAAAGCCAGGCAAGCGGCAGCAGGAGTGAGTCCCAAAAACTTAGGCAATCGGCAGCATTAGATTCCCCAAAAGCCAAGCAAGCGGCAGCAGAAGCGATTCGCAAAAAACCAGGCAAGCGGCAGCAGGAGAGAATCTTAAAAAGCCAGGCAAGTGGCAGCAGCAGAGTCCCAAACAGCCAGGTAATCGGCAGCAGGAGGGAGTCCAAAAAGAGAGGCAAGCGGCAGCAGGAGACAGTCCCAAAAAGTGAGGCAAGTGGCAGCAGGAGTGAGTCCCAAAAAGCTAGGCAATCGGCAGCAGAAGAGAGTCCCAAAAAACCAGGCAAGCGGCAGCACGAGAGAATCTTAAAAAGCCAGGCAAGCGGTAGCAGCAGAGTCCCAAAAAGAGAGGCAAGCGGCAGCAGCAGAGTCCCAAAAAGTGAGGCAAGTGGCAGCAGGAGTGAGTCCCAAAAAGCGAGGCAATCGGCAGCAGGAGTGAGTCCCAAAAAGAGAGGCAACCGGCAGCAGGAGTGAGTTCCAAAAAGCCAAGCAAGCGGCAGCTGAAGAGAGTCCCCAAAAACCAGGCAAGCAGCAGCAGGAGAGAATCTTAAAAAGCCAGGCAAGCGGCAGCAGCAGAGTCCCAAAAAGAGAGGCAAGCGGCAGCAGGAGACAGTCCCAAAAAGTGAGGCAATCGGCAGCAGCAGAGTCCCCAAAAGCGAAGCAAGCGGCAGCAGAAGAGAGTCCCAAAAAACCAGGCAAGCGGCAGCAGGAGAGAATCTTAAAAAGCCAGGCTAGCGGCAGCAGCAGAGTCCTAAACAGCCAGGCAATCGTCAACAGGAGTGAGTCCAAAAAAGCCAGGCAAGCGGCAGCAGGAGAGAGTCCAAAAAGAGAGGCAAGCGGCAGCAGGAGACAGTCCCAAAAAGCTAGGCAATCAGCAGCAGCAGAGTCCCCAAAAGCCAGGTAAGCGGCAGCAGAAGAGAGTCCCAATAAACCAGGCAAGCGGCAGCAGGAGAGAATCTTAAAAAGCCAGGCAAGCGGCAGCAGCAGAGTCCTAAACAGCCAGGCAATAGACAGCAGGAGTGAGTCCCAAAAAGCCAGGCAAGGGGCAGCAGGAGAGAGTCCAAAAAGAGAGGCAAGCGGCAGCAGGAGACAGTCCCAAAAAAGCTAGGCAATCGGCAGCAGAAGAGAGTCCCAAAAAACAAGGCAAGCGGCAGCAGGAGAGAATCTTAAAAAGCCAGGCAAGCGGCAGGAGCAGAGTCCCAAACAGCCAGGCAATCGTCAACAGGAGTGAGTCCAAAAAAGCCAGGCAAGCGGCAGCAGGAGTGAGTCCCAAAAACTTAGGCAATCGGCAGCATTAGATTCCCCAAAAGCCAAGCAAGCGGCAGCAGAAGCGATTCGCAAAAAACCAGGCAAGCGGCAGCAGGAGAGAATCTTAAAAAGCCAGGCAAGTGGCAGCAGCAGAGTCCCAAACAGCCAGGTAATCGGCAGCAGGAGGGAGTCCAAAAAGAGAGGCAAGCGGCAGCAGGAGACAGTCCCAAAAAGTGAGGCAAGTGGCAGCAGGAGTGAGTCCCAAAAAGCTAGGCAATCGGCAGCAGAAGAGAGTCCCAAAAAACCAGGCAAGCGGCAGCACGAGAGAATCTTAAAAAGCCAGGCAAGCGGTAGCAGCAGAGTCCCAAAAAGAGAGGCAAGCGGCAGCAGGAGACAGTCCCAAAAAGTGAGGCAAGTGGCAGCAGGAGTGAGTCCCAAAAAGCCAAGCAAGCGGCAGCTGAAGAGAGTCCCCAAAAACCAGGCAAGCAGCAGCAGGAGAGAATCTTAAAAAGCCAGGCAAGCGGCAGCAGCAGAGTCCCAAAAAGAGAGGCAAGCGGCAGCAGGAGACAGGCCCAAAAAGTGAGGCAATCGGCAGCAGCAGAGTCCCCAAAAGCGAAGCAAGCGGCAGCAGAAGAGAGTCCCAAAAAACCAGGCAAGCGGCAGCAGGAGAGAATCTTAAAAAGCCAGGCTAGCGGCAGCAGCAGAGTCCCAAACAGCCAGGTAATCGGCAGCAGGAGGGAGTCCAAAAAAGCCAGGCAAGCGGCAGCAGGAGAGAGTCCAAAAAGAGAGGCAAGCGGCAGCAGGAGACAGTCCCAAAAAGTGAGGCAAGTGGCAGCAGGAGTGAGTCCCAAAAAGCTAGGCAATCGGCAGCAGCAGAGTCCCCAAAAGTCAAGTAAGCGGCAGCAGGAGAGAGTCCCAAAAAACCAGGCAAGGGGCAGCAGGAGAGAGTCCAAAAAGTGAGGCAAGGGGCAGCAGGAGTGAGTCCCAAAAAGCTAGGCAATCGGCAGCAGAAGAGAGTCCCAAAAAGCCAGGCAAGGGGCAGCAGGAGAGAGTCCAAAAAGTGAGGCAAGTGGCAGCAGGAGTGAGTCCCAAAAAGCTAGGCAATCGGCAGCAGAAGAGAGTCCCAAAAAAACCAGGCAAGCGGCAGCAGGAGAGAATCTTAAAAAGCCAGGCAAGCGGCAGCAGCAGAGTCCTAAACAGCCAGGCAATAGACAGCAGGAGTGAGTCCCAAAAAGCCAGGTAAGGGGCAGTAGGACAGAGTCCAAAAAGAGAGGCAAGCGGCAGCAGGAGACAGTCCCAAAAAGTGAGGCAAGTGGCAGCAGGAATGAGTCCCAAAAAGCTAGGAAATCGGCAGCAGAAGAGAGACCCAAAAAACCAGGCAAGCGGCAGCAGTAGAGAATCTTAAAAAGCCAGGCAAGCGGCAGGAACAGAGTCCCAAACAGCCAGGCAATCGTCAACAGGAGTGAGTCCAAAAAAGCCAGGCAAGTGGCAGCAGGAGAGAGTCCAAAAAGAGAGGCAAGCGGCAGCAGGAGTGAGTCCCAAAAAGCTAGGCAATCGGCAGCAGAAGAGAGTCCCCAAAAACCAGGCAAGCGGCAGCAGGAGAGAATCTTAAAAAGCCAGGCAAGCGGCAGGAGCAGAGTCCCAAACAGCCAGGCAATCGTCAACAGGAGTGAGTCCAAAAAAGCCAGGCAAGCGGCAGCAGGAGAGAGTCCAAAAAGAGAGGCAAGCGGCAGCAGGAGACAGTCCCAAAAAGCTAGGCAATCAGCAGCAGCAGAGTCCCCAAAAGCCAGGTAAGCGGCAGCAGAAGAGAGTCCCAATAAACCAGGCAAGCGGCAGCAGGAGAGAATCTTAAAAAGCCAGGCAAGCGGCAGCAGCAGAGTCCTAAACAGCCAGGCAATAGACAGCAGGAGTGAGTCCCAAAAAGCCAGGCAAGGGGCAGCAGGAGAGAGTCCAAAAAGAGAGGCAAGCGGCAGCAGGAGACAGTCCCAAAAAAGCTAGGCAATCGGCAGCAGAAGAGAGTCCCAAAAAACAAGGCAAGCGGCAGCAGGAGAGAATCTTAAAAAGCCAGGCAAGCGGCAGGAGCAGAGTCCCAAACAGCCAGGCAATCGTCAACAGGAGTGAGTCCAAAAAGAGAGGCAAGCGGCAGCAGGAGACAGTCCCAAAAAGTGAGGCAAGTGGCAGCAGGAGTGAGTCCCAAAAAGCTAGGCAATCGGCAGCAGAAGAGAGTCCCAAAAAACCAGGCAAGCGGCAGCACGAGAGAATCTTAAAAAGCCAGGCAAGCGGCAGGAGCAGAGTCCCAAACAGCCAGGCAATCGTCAACAGGAGTGAGTCCAAAAAGAGAGGCAAGCGGCAGCAGGAGACAGTCCCAAAAAGCTAGGCAATCAGCAGCAGCAGAGTCCCCAAAAGCCAGGCAAGCGGCAGCAGAAGAGAGTCCCAAAAAACCAGGCAAGCGGCAGCAGGAGAGAATCTTAAAAAGCCAGGCAAGCGGCAGCAGCAGAGTCCTAAACAGCCAGGCAATAGACAGCAGGAGTGAGTCCCAAAAAGCCAGGCAAGGGGCAGCAGGAGAGAGTCCAAAAGAGAGGCAAGCGGCAGCAGGAGACAGTCCCAAAAAGCTAGGCAATCGGCAGCAGAAGAGAGTCCCAAAAAACCAGGCAAGCGGCAGCAGGAGAGAATCTTAAAAAGCCAGGCAAGCGGCAGCTGCAGAGTCCTAAAAGCCAGATAATCGACAGCAGGAGGGAGTCCAAAAAGAGAGGCAACCGGCAGCAGGAGTGAGTCCCAAAAAGCCAAGCAAGCGGCAGCAGAAGAGAGTCCACAAAAACCAGGCAAGCAGCAGCAGGAGAGAATCTTAAAAAGCCAGGCAAGCGGCAGCTGCAGAGTCCTAAAAGCCAGATAATCGACAGCAGGAGGGAGTCCAAAAAGAGAGGCAAGCGGCAGCAGAAGAGAGTCCCAAAAAACCAGGCAAGCGGCAGCAGGAGAAAATCTTAAAAAGCCAGGCAAGCGGCAGGAGCAGAGTCCCAAACAGCCAGGCAATCGTCAACAGGAGTGAGTCCAAAAAAGCCAGGCAAGCGGCAGCAGGAGAGAGTCCAAAAAAGAGAGGCAAGCGGCAGCAGGAGACAGTCCCAAAAAGTGAGGCAAGCGGCAGCAGGAGTGAGTCCCAAAAAGCTAGGCAATCGTCAACAGGAGTGAGTCCAAAACAGCCAGGCCAGCGGCAGCAGGAGAGAGTCCAAAAAGAGAGGCAAGCGGCAGCAGGAGACAGTCCCAAAAAGCTAGGCAATCGGCAGCATGAGTAAGTCCCCAAAAGCCAAGCAAGCGGCAGCAGAAGAGAGTCCCAAAAAGTGAGGCAAGTGGCAGCAGAAGACAGTCCCAAAAAGTGAGGCAAGTGGCAGCAGGAGTGAGTCCCAAAAAGCTAGGCAATCGGCAGCAGCAGAGTCCCCAAAAGCCAAGTAAGCGGCAGCAGGAGAGAGTCCCAAAGAACCAGGCAAGCGGCAGCAGGAGAGAGTCCCAAAAAACCAGGCAAGCAGCAGCAGGAGAGTCCCAAAAAGAGAGGCAAGCGGCAGCAGGAGACATTCCCAAAAAGTGAGGCAAGTGGCAGCAGGAGTGAGTCCCAAAAAGCTAGGCGATCGGCAGCAGCAGAGTCCCCAAAAGCCAAGTAAGCGGCAGCAGGAGAGAGTCCCAAAGAACCAGGCAAGCGGCAGCAGGAGAGAGTCCCAAAAAACCAGGCAAGCAGCAGCAGGAGAGTCCCAAAAAGAGAGGCAAGCGGCAGCAGGAGACAGTCCCAAAAAGTGAGGCAAGTGGCAGCAGGAGTGAGTCCCAAAAAGCTAGGCGATCGGCAGCAGCAGAGTCCCCAAAAGCCAAGTAAGCGGCAGCAGGAGAGAGTCCCAAAGAACCAGGCAAGCGGCAGCAGGAGAGAGTCCCAAAAAACCAGGCAAACAGCAGCAGGAGAGTCCCAAAAAGAGAGGCAAGCGGCAGCAGGAGACAGTCCCAAAAAGTGAGGCAAGTGGCAGCAGGAGTGAGTCCCAAAAAGCTAGGCGATCGGCAGCAGCAGAGTCCCCAAAAGCCAAGTAAGCGGCAGCAGGAGAGAGTCCCAAAGAACCAGGCAAGCGGCAGCAGGAGAGAGTCCCAAAAAACCAGGCAAGCAGCAGCAGGAGAGTCCCAAAAAGAGAGGCAAGCGGCAGCAGGAGACAGTCCCAAAAAGCTAGGCAATCGGCAGCATGAGTAAGTCCCCAAAAGCCAAGCAAGCGGCAGCAGAAGAGAGTCCAAAAAGAGAGGCAAGCGGCAGCAGAAGACAGTCCCAAAAAGTGAGGCAAGTGGCAGCAGGAGTGAGTCCCAAAAAGCTAGGCAATCGGCAGCAGAAGAGAGTCCCAAAAAAACCAGGCAAGCGGCAGCAGGAGAGAATCTTATAAAGCCAGGCAAGCGGCAGGAGCAGAGTCCCAAACAGCCAGGCAATCGTCAACAGGAGAGAGTCCAAAAAAGCCAGGCAAGCGGCAGCAGGAGAGAGTCCAAAAAGAGAGGCAAGCGGCAGCAGGAGTGAGTCCCAAAAACCTAGGCAATCGGCAGCAGTAGATTCCCCAAAAGCCAAGCAAGCGACAGCAGAAGAGATTCGCAAATAACCAGGCAAGCGGCAGCAGGAGAGAATCTTAAAAAGCCAGGCAAGGAGGAACAGTAGAGAGTCCAAAAAGAGAGGCAACCGGCAGCAGGAGACAGTCCCAAAAAGCCAAGCAAGCGGCAGCAGAAGAGTCCTAAACAGCCAGGCAATAGACAGCAGGAGTAAGTCCCAAAAAGCCAGGCAAGGGGCAGCAGGAGAGAGTCCAAAAAGAGAGGCAAGCGGCAGCAGGAGACAGTCCCAAAAAGCCAAGCAAGCGGCAGCAGAAGAGAGTCCCCAAAAACCAGGCAAGCAGCAGCAGGAGAGTCCCAAAAAGAGAGGCAAGCGGCAGCAGGAGTGAGTCCCAAAAAGCGAGGCAATCGGCAGCAGGAGTGACTCCCAAAAAGAGAGGCAACCGGCAGCAGGAGTGAGTCCCAAAAAGCCAGGCAAGCGGCAGCAGCAGAGTCCCAAAAAGCCAGGCAATCGGCAGCAGGAAACAGTCCAAAAAGAGAGGCAAGCGGCAACAGGAGACATATCCAAAAAGAGAGGCAAGCGGCAGCAGGAGACAGTCCCAAAAAGTGAGGCAAGTGGCAGCAGGAGTGAGTCCCAAAAAGCGAGGCAATCGGCAGCAGCAGAGTCCCCAAAAGCGAAGCAAGCGGCAGAAGAAGAGAGTCCCAAAAAACCAGGCAAGCGGCAGCAGGAGAGAATCTTAAAAAGCCAGGCAAGCGGCAGCTGCAGAGTCCCAAAAAGCCAGGCAATCGGCAGCAGGAAACAGTCCAAAAAGAGAGGCAAGCGGCAACAGGAGACATATCCAAAAAGTGAGGCAATTTGCAGCAGGAGTCAGTCCCAAAAAGCTAGGCAATCGGCAGCAGCACAGTCCCCAAAAGCCAAGCAAGCGGCAGCAGAAGAGAATCTTAAAAAGCCAGGCAAGCGGCAGCAGCAGAGTCCCAAACAGCCAGGCAATAGACAGCAGGAGTGAGTCCCAAAAAGCCAGGCAAGGGGCAGCAGGAGAGAGTCCAAAAAGAGAGGCAAGCGGCAGCAGGAGACAGTCCCAAAAAGTGAGGCAAGTGGCAGCAGGAGTGAGTCCCAAAAAGCTAGGCAATCGGCAGCAGAAGAGAGTCCCAAAAAACCAGGCAAGCGGCAGCAGGAGAGAATCTTAAAAAGCCAGGCAAGCGGCAGGAGCAGAGTCACAAACAGCCAGGCAATCGTCAACAGGAGTGAGTCCAAAAAAGCCAGGCAAGCGGCAGCAGGAGAGAGTCCAAAAAAGAGAGGCAAGCGGCAGCAGGAGACAGTCCCAAAAAGTGAGGCAAGCGGCAGCAGGAGTGATTCCCAAAAAGCTAGGCAATCGGCAGCAGCAGAGTCCCCAAAAGCCAAGCAAGCGGCAACAGAAGAGAGTCCCAAAAAACCAGGCAAGCGGCAGCAGGAGAGAATCTTAAAAAGCCAGGCAAGCGGCAGCAGCAGAGTCCTAAACAGCCAGGCAATAGACAGCAGGAGTGAGTCCCAAAAAGCCAGGCAAGGGGCAGCAGGAGACAGTCCCAAAAAGTGAGGCAAGCGGCAGCAGGAGTGAGTCCCAAAAAGCTAGGCAATCGGCAGCAGAAGAGAGTCCCCAAAAACCAGGCAAGCAGCAGCAGGAGAGTCCCAAAAAGAGAGGCAAGCAGCAGCAGGAGACAGTCCCAAAAAGTGAGGCAAGTGGCAGCAGGAGTGAGTCCCAAAAAGCTAGGCGATCGGCAGCAGCAGAGTCCCCAAAAGCCAAGTAAGCGGCAGCAGGAGAGAGTCCCAAAGAACCAGGCAAGCGGCAGCAGGAGAGAGTCCCAAAAAACTAGGCAAGCAGCAGCAGGAGAGTCCCAAAAAGAGAGGCAAGCGGCAGCAGGAGACAGTCCCAAAAAGTGAGGCAAGTGGCAGCAGGAGTGAGTCCCAAAAAGCTAGGCGATCGGCAGCAGCAGAGTCCCCAAAAGCCAAGTAAGCGGCAGCAGGAGAGAGTCCCAAAGAACCAGGCAAGCGGCAGCAGGAGAGAGTCCCAAAAAACCAGGCAAGCAGCAGCAGGAGAGTCCCAAAAAGAGAGGCAAGCGGCAGCAGGAGACAGTCCCAAAAAGCTAGGCAATCGGCAGCATGAGTAAGTCCCCAAAAGCCAAGCAAGCGGCAGCAGAAGAGATTCCCAAAAAACCAGGCAAGCGGCAGCAGCAGAGTCCTAAACAGCCAGGCAATAGACAGCAGGAGTAAGTCCCAAAAAGCCAGGCAAGGGGCAGCAGGAGAGAGTCCAAAAAGAGAGGCAAGCGGCAGCAGGAGACAGTCCCAAAAAGTGAGGCAAGTGGCAGCAGGAGTGAGTCCCAAAAAGCTAGGCAATCGGCAGCAGAAGAGAGTCCCAAAAAAACCAGGCAAGCGGCAGCAGGAGAGAATCTTATAAAGCCAGGCAAGCGGCAGGAGCAGAGTCCCAAACAGCCAGGCAATCGTCAACAGGAGTGAGTCCAAAAAAGCCAGGCAAGCGGCAGCAGGAGAGAGTCCAAAAAGAGAGGCAAGCGGCAGCAGGAGTGAGTCCCAAAAACCTAGGCAATCGGCAGCAGTAGATTCCCCAAAAGCCAAGCAAGCGGCAGCAGAAGAGATTCGCAAAAAACCAGGCAAGCGGCAGCAGGAGAGAATCTTAAAAAGCCAGGCAAGGAGCACCAGTAGAGAGTCCAAAAATAGAGGCAACCGGCAGCAGGAGTGAGTCCCAAAAAGCCAAGCAAGCGGCAGCAGAAGAGAGTCCCCAAAAACCAGGCAAGCAGCAGCAGGAGAGAATCTTAAAAAGCCAAGCAAGCGGCAGCAACAGAGTCCCAAAAAGAGAGGCAAGCGGCAGCAGGAGACAGACCCAAAAAGTGAGGCAAGTGGCAGCAGGAGTGAGTCCCAAAAAGCTAGGCAATCGGCAGCAGAAGAGAGTCCCAAAAAAACCAGGCAAGCGGCAGCAGGAGAGAATCTTATAAAGCCAGGCAAGCGGCAGGAGCAGAGTCCCAAACAGCCAGGCAATCGTCAACAGGAGTGAGTCCAAAAAAGCCAGGCAAGCGGCAGCAGGAGAGAGTCCAAAAAGAGAGGCAAGCGGCAGCAGGAGTGAGTCCCAAAAACCTAGGCAATCGGCAGCAGTAGATTCCCCAAAAGCCAAGCAAGCGGCAGCAGAAGAGATTCGCAAAAAACCAGGCAAGCGGCAGCAGGAGAGAATCTTAAAAAGCCAGGCAAGGAGCACCAGTAGAGAGTCCAAAAAGAGAGGCAACCGGCAGCAGGAGTGAGTCCCAAAAAGCCAAGCAAGCGGCAGCAGAAGAGAGTCCCCAAAAACCAGGCAAGCAGCAGCAGGAGAGAATCTTAAAAAGCCAAGCAAGCGGCAGCAACAGAGTCCCAAAAAGAGAGGCAAGCGGCAGCAGGAGACAGACCCAAAAAGTGAGGCAAGTGGCAGCAGGAGTGAGTAACAAAAAGCGAGGCAATCAGCAGCAGGAGTGACTCCCAAAAAGAGAGGCAACCGGCAGCAGGTGTGAGTCCCAAAAAGCCAAGCAAGCGGCAGCTGAAGAGAGTCCCCAAAAACGAGGCAAGCAGCAGCAGGAGAGAATCTTAAAAAGCCAGGCAAGCGGCAGCAGCAGAGTCCCAAAAAGCCAGGCAATCGGCAGCAGGAAACAGTCCAAAAAGAGAGGCAAGCGGCAACAGGAGACATATCCAAAAAGAGAGGCAAGCGGCAGCAGGAGACAGTCCCAAAAAGTGAGGCAAGTGGCAGCAGGAGTGAGTCCCAAAAAGCGAGGCAATCGGCAGCAGCAGAGTCCCCAAAAGCGAAGCAAGCGGCAGAAGAAGAGAGTCCCAAAAAACCAGGCAAGCGGCAGCAGGAGAGAATCTTAAAAAGCCAGGCAAGCGGCAGCTGCAGAGTCCCAAACAGCCAGGTAATCGACAGCAGGAGGGAGTCCAAAAAAGCCAGGCAAGCGGCAGCAGGAGAGAGTCCAAAAAGAGAGGCAAGCGGCAGCAGGAGACCGTCCCAAAAAGTGAGGCAAGTGGCAGCAGGAGTGAGTCCCAAAAAGCTAGGCAATCGGCAGCAGCAGAGTCCCCAAATCCAAGTAAGCGGCAGCAGGAGAGAATCCCAAAGAACCAGGCAAGCGGCAGCAGGAGAGAGTCCCAAAAAACCAGCCAAGCGGCAGCAGGAGAGAGTCCCAAAAAGCCAGGAAATCGGCAGCAGGAAACAGTCCAAAAAGAGAGGCAAGCGGCAACAGGAGACATTTCCAAAAAGTGAGGCAATTGGCAGCAGGAGTGAGTCCCAAAAAGCTAGGCAATCGGCAGCAGCAGAGTCCCCAAAAGCCAAGCAAGCAGCAGCAGAAGAGAGTCCCAAAAAACCAGGCAAGCGGCAGCAGGAGAGAATCTTAAAAAGCCAGGCAAGCGGCAGCAGCAGAGTCCTAAACAGCCAGGCAATAGACAGCAGGAGTGAGTCCCAGAAAGCCAGGCAAGGGGCAGCAGGAGAGAGTCCAAAAAGAGAGGCAAGCGGCAGCAGGAGTGAGTAACAAAAACTTAGGAAATCGGCAGCAGGAGTGTGTCCCAAAAAGCTAGGCAATCGGCAGCAGAAGAGAGTCCCAAAAAAACAGGCAAGCGGCAGCAGGAGAGAATCTTAAAAAGCCAAGCAAGCGGCAGGAGCAGAGTCACAAACAGCCAGGCAATCGTCAACAGGAGTGAGTCCAAAACAGCCAGGCAAGGGGCAGCAGGAGAGAGTCCAAAAAGAGAGGCTAGCGGCAGCAGGATACAGTCCCAAAAAGTGAGGCAAGTGGCAGCAGGAGTGATTCCCAAAAAGCGAGGCAATCGGCAGCAGCAGAGTCCCCAAAAGCCAAGCAAGCGGCAGCAGAAGAGAGTCCCAAAAAACCAGGCAAGCGGCAGCAGGAGAGAATTTTAAAAAGCCAGGCAAGCGGCAGCTGCAGAGTCCCAAAAAGCCAGGCAAGCGGCAGCAGAAGAGAGTCCAAAAAGAGAGGCAAGCGGCAGCAGGAGACAGTCCCAAAAAGTGAGGCAAGTGGCAGCAGGAGTGAGTCCCAAAAAGCCAAGCAAGCGGCAGCAGAAGACAGTCCCCAAAAACCAGGCAAGCAGCAGCAGGAGTGAGTCCCAAAAAGCCAAGCAATCGGCAGCGGCAGAGTCCCAAAAAGAGAGGCAAGCGGCAGCAGGAGAGAGTCCAAAAAGAGAGGCAAGCGGCAGCAGGAGACAGTCCCAAAAAGTGAGGCAAGTGGCAGCAGGAGTGAGTCCCAAAAAGCTAGGCAATCGGCAGCAGAAGAGAATCCCAAAAAAACCAGGCAAGCGGCAGCAGGAGAGAATCTTAAAAAGCCAGGCAAGCGGCAGCAGCAGAGTCCTAAACAGCCAGGCAATAGACAGCAGGAGTGAGTCCCAAAAAGCCAGGTAAGGGGCAGCAGGAGAGAGTCCAAAAAGAGAGGCAAGTGGCAGCAGGAGACAGTCCCAAAAAGTGAGGCAAGTGGCAGCAGGAGTGAGTCCCAAAAAGCCAAGCAAGCGGCAGCAGAAGAGATTCGCAAATAACCAGGCAAGCGGCAGCAGCAGAGAATCTTAAAAAGCCAGACAAGGAGCAACAGTAGAGAGTCCAAAAAGAGAGGCAACCGGCAGCAGGAGTGAGACCCAAAAAGCCAAGCAAGCGGCAGCAGAAGAGAGTCCCCAAAAACCAGGCAAGCAGCAGCAGTAGAGAATCTTAAAAAGCCAGGCAAGCAGCAGCAGTAGAGAATCTTAAAAAGCCAGGCAATCGTCAACAGGAGTGAGTCCAAAAAAGCCAGGCAAGCGGCAGCAGGAGAGAGTCCAAAAAGAGAGGCAAGCGGCAGCAGGAGTGAGTCCCAAAAACCTAGGCAATCGGCAGCAGTAGATTCCCCAAAAGCCAAGCAAGCGGCAGCAGAAGAGATTCGCAAAAAACCAGGCAAGCGGCAGCAGGAGAGAATCTTAAAAAGCCAAGCAAGGAGCAACAGTAGAGAGTCCAAAAAGAGAGGCAACCGGCAGCAGGAGACAGTCCCAAAAAGTGAGGCAAGTGGCAGCAGGAGTGAGTCCCAAAAAGCCAAGCAAGCGGCAGCAGAAGACAGTCCCCAAAAACCAGGCAAGCAGCAGCAGGAGTGAGTCCCAAAAAGCCAAGCAATCGGCAGTAGAAGAGAATCCCCAAAAACCAGGCAAGCAGCAGCAGGAGAGAATCTTAAAAAGCCAGGCAAGCGGCAGCGGCAGAGTCCCAAAAAGAGAGGCAAGCGGCAGCAGGAGAGAGTCCAAAAAGAGAGGCAAGCGGCAGCAGGAGACAGTCCCAAAAAGCTAGGCAATCGGCAGCAGCAGAGTCCCCAAAAGCCAAGCAAGCGGCAGCAGAAGAGAGTCCCAAAAAACCAGGCAAGCGGCAGCAGGAGAGAATCTTAAAAAGCCAGGCAAGCGGCAGCAGCAGAGTCCTAAACAGCCAGGCAATAGACAGCAGGAGTGAGTCCCAAAAAGCCAGGCAAGGGGCAGCAGGAGAGAGTCCAAAAAGAGAGGCAAGCGGCAGCAGGAGACAGTCCCAAAAAGTGAGGCAAGTGGCAGCAGGAGTGAGTCCCAAAAAGCTAGGCAATCGGCAGCAGCAGAGTCCCCAAAAGCCAAGTAAGCGGCAGCAGGAGAGAGTCCCAAAGAACCAGGCAAGCGGCAGCAGGAGAGAATCTTAAAAAGCCAGGCAAGCGGCAGCAGCAGAGTCCTAAACAGCCAGGCAATAGACAGCAGGAGTGAGTCCCAAAAAGCCAGGCAAGGGGCAGCAGGAGAGAGTCCAAAAAGAGAGGCAAGCGGCAGCAGGAGACAGTCCCAAAAAGTGAGGCAATCGGCAGCAGGAAACAGTCCAAAAAGAGAGGCAAGCGGCAACAGGAGACATTTCCAAAAAGTGAGGCAATTGGCAGCAGGAGTGAGTCCCAAAAAGCTAGGCAATCGGCAGCAGCAGAGTCCCCAAAAGCCAAGCAAGCGGCAGCAGAAGAGAGTCCCAAAAAACCAGGCAAGCGGCAGCAGGAGAGAATCTTAAAAAGCCAGGCAAGCGGCAGCAGCAGAGTCCTAAACAGCCAGGCAATAGACAGCAGGAGTGAGTCCCAAAAAGCCAGGCAAGGGGCAGCAGGAGAGAGTCCAAAAAGAGAGGCAAGCGGCAGCAGGAGACAGTCCCAAAAAGTGAGGCAAATGGCAGCAGGAGTGAGTCCCAAAAAGCTAGGCAATCGGCAGCAGCAGTGTCCCCAAAAGCCAAGTAAGCGGCAGGAGGAGAGAGTCCCAAAGAACCAGGCAAGCAGCAGCAGGAGAGAGTCCCAAAAAACCAGGCAAGCGGCAGCAGGAGAGAGTCCCAAAAAGCCAGGCAATCGGCAGCAGGAAACAGTCCAAAAAGAGAGGCAAGCGGCAACAGGAGACATTTCCAAAAAGTGAGGCAATTGGCAGCAGGAGTGAGTCCCAAAAAGCTAGGCAATCGGCAGCAGCAGAGTCCCCAAAAGCCAAGCAAGCGGCAGCAGAAGAGAGTCCCAAAAAACCAGGCAAGCGGCAGCAGGAGAGAATCTTAAAAAGCCAGGCAAGCGGCAGCAGCAGAGTCCTAAACAGCCAGGCAATAGACAGCAGGAGTGAGTCCCAAAAAGCCAGGCAAGGGGCAGCAGGAGAGAGTCCAAAAAGAGAGGCAAGCGGCAGCAGGAGACAGTCCCAAAAAGTGAGGCAAGTGGCAGCAGGAGTGAGTCCCAAAAAGCTAGGCAATCGGCAGCAGAAGAGAGTCCCAAAAAACCAGGCAAGCGGCAGCAGGAGAGAATCTTAAAAAGCCAGGCAAGCGGCAGGAGCAGAGTCCCAAACAGCCAGGCAATCGTCAACAGGAGTGAGTCCAAAAAAGCCAGGCAAGCGGCAGCAGGAGAGAGTCCAAAAAGAGAGGCAAGCGGCAGCAGGAGTGAGTCCCAAAAACCTAGGCAATCGGCAGCAGCAGAGTCCCCAAAAGCCAAGCAAGCGGCAGCAGAAGAGATTTGCAAAAAACCAGGCAAGCTGCAGCAGGAGAGAGTCCCAAAGAACCAGGAAAGCGGCAGCAGGAGAGAGTCCCAAAAAGCCAGGCAATTGGCAGCAGGAAACAGTCCAAAAAGAGAGGCAAGCGGCAACAGGAGACATTTCCAAAAAGTGAGGCAATTGGCAGCAGGAGTGAGTCCGAAAAAGCTAGGCAATCGGCAGCAGCAGAGTCCCCAAAAGCCAAGCAAGCGGCAGCAGAAGAGAGTCCCAAAAAACCAGGCAAGCGGCAGCAGGAGAGAATCTTAAAAAGCCAGGCAAGCGGCAGCAGCAGAGTCCTAAACAGCCAGGCAATAGGCAGCAGGAGTGAGTCGCAAAAAGCCAGGCAAGGGGCAGCAGGAGAGAGTCCAAAAAGAGAGGCAAGCGGCAGCAGGAGACAGTCCCAAAAAGTGAGGCAAGTGGCAGCAGGAGTGAGTCCCAAAAAGCTAGGCAATCGGCAGCAGAAGAGAGTCCCAAAAAACCAGGCAAGCGGCAGCAGGAGAGAATCTTAAAAAGCCAGGCAAGCGTCAGGAGCAGAGTCACAAACAGCCAGGCAATCGTCAACAGGAGTGAGTCCAAAACAGCCAGGCCAGCGGCAGCAGGAGAGAGTCCAAAAAGAGACGCAAGCGGCAGCAGGAGACAGTCCCAAAAAGTGAGGCAAATGGCAGCAGGAGTGAGTCCCAAAAAGCTAGGCAATCGGCAGCAGCAGTGTCCCCAAAAGCCAAGTAAGCGGCAGGAGGAGAGAGTCCCAAAGAACCAGGCAAGCAGCAGCAGGAGAGAGTCCCAAAAAACCAGGCAAGCGGCAGCAGGAGAGAGTCCCAAAAAGCCAGGCAATCGGCAGCAGGAAACAGTCCAAAAAGAGAGGCAAGCGGCAACAGGAGACATTTCCAAAAAGTGAGGCAATTGGCAGCAGGAGTGAGTCCCAAAAAGCTAGGCAATCGGCAGCAGCAGAGTCCCCAAAAGCCAAGCAAGCGGCAGCAGAAGAGAGTCCCAAAAAACCAGGCAAGCGGCAGCAGGAGAGAATCTTAAAAAGCCAGGCAAGCGGCAGCAGCAGAGTCCTAAACAGCCAGGCAATAGACAGCAGGAGTGAGTCCCAAAAAGCCAGGCAAGGGGCAGCAGGAGAGAGTCCAAAAAGAGAGGCAAGCGGCAGCAGGAGACAGTCCCAAAAAGTGAGGCAAGTGGCAGCAGGAGTGAGTCCCAAAAAGCTAGGCAATCGATAGCATGAGAGAATCTTAAAAAGCCAGGCAAGCGTCAGGAGCAGAGTCACAAACAGCCAGGCAATCGTCAACAGGAGAGAGTCCAAAAAGAGAGGCAAGCGGCAGCAGGAGTGAGTCCCAAAAACCTAGGCAATCGGCAGCAGTAGATTCCCCAAAAGCCAAGCAAGCAGCAGCAGAAGAGATTCGCAAAAAACCAGGCAAGCGGCAGCAGGAGAGAATCTTAAAAAGCCAGGCAAGGAGCAACAGTAGAGAGTCCAAAAAGAGAGGCAACCGGCAGCAGGAGTGAGTCCCAAAAAGCCAAGCAAGCGGCAGCAGGAGAGAATCTTAAAAAGCCAGGCAAGGAGCAACAGTAGAGAGTCCAAAAAGAGAGGCAACCGGCAGCAGGAGTGAGTCCCAAAAAGCCAGGCAAGGGGCAGCAGGAGAGAGTCCAAAAAGAGAGGCAAGCGGCAGCAGGAGACAGTCCCAAAATGTGAGGCAAGTGGCAGCAGGAGTGAGTCCCAAAAAGCTAGGCAATCGGCAGCAGCAGAGTCCCCAAAAGCCAAGTAAGCGGCAGCAGGAGAGAGTCCCCAAAAAACAGGCAAGCGGCAGCAGGAGAGAGTCCCAAAAAGCCAGGCAATCGGCAGCAGGAAACAGTCCAAAAAGAGAGGCAAGCGGCAACAGGAGACATTTCCAAAAAGTGAGGCAATTGACTGCAGGAATGATTCCCAAAAACCTAAGCAATCGGCAGCAGCAGAGTCCCCAAAAGCCAAGCAAGCGGCAGCAGAAGAGAGTCCCAAAAAACCAGGCAAGCGGCAGCAGGAGAGAATCTTGAAAAGCCAGGCAAGCGGCAGCAGCAGAGTCCCAAACAGCCAGGCAATAGACAGCAGGAGTGAGTGCCAAAAAGCCAGGCAAGGGGCAGCAGGAGAGAGTCCAAAAAGAGAGGCAAGCGGCAGCAGGAGACAGTCCCAAAAAGTGAGGCAAGTGGCAGCAGGAGTGAGTCCCAAAAAGCTAGGCAATCGGCAGCAGAAGAGAGTCCCAAAAAACCAGGCAAGCGGCAGCAGGAGAGAATCTTAAAAAGCCAGGCAAGCGGCAGGAGCAGAGTCCCAAACAGCCAGGCAATCGTCAACAGGAGTGAGTCCTAAAAAGCCAGGCAAGCGGCAGCAGGAGAGAGTCCAAAAAGAGAGGCAACCGGCAGCAGGAGTGAGTCCCCAAAAGCCAAGCAAGCGGCAGCAGAAGAGAGTCCCAAAAAACCAGGCAAGCGGCAGCAGGAGAGAATCTTAAAAAGCCAGGCAAGCGGCAGCAGCAGAGTCCCCAAATCCAAGTAAGCGGCAGCAGGAGAGAGTCCCAAAGAACCAGGCAAGCGGCAGCAGGAGAGAATCTTAAAAAGCCAGTCAAGCGGCAGCTGCAGAGTCCCAAACAGCCAGGTAATCGGCAGCAGGAGGGAGTCCAAAAAAGCCAGGCAAGCGGCAGCAGGAGAGAGTCCAAAAAGAGAGGCAAGCGGCAGCAGGAGACAGTCCCAAAAAGTGAGGCAAGTGGCAGCAGGAGTGAGTCCCAAAAAGCTAGGCAATCGGCAGCAGAAAAGGGTCCCAAAAAACCAGGAAAGCGGCAGCAGGAGAGAATCTTAAAAAGCCAGGCAAGCGGCAGGAGCAGAGTCCTAAACAGCCAGGCAATAGACAGCAGGAGTGAGTCCCAAAAAGCCAGGCAAGGGGCAGCAGGAGAGAGTCCAAAAAGAGAGGCAAGCGGCAGCAGGATACAGTCCCAAAAAGTGAGGCAAGTGGCAGCAGGAGTGAGTCCCAAAAAGCTAGGCAATCGGCAGCAGAAAAGGGTCCCAAAAAACCAGGAAAGCGGCAGCAGGAGAGAATCTTAAAAAGCCAGGCAAGCGGCAGGAGCAGAGTCCTAAACAGCCAGGCAATAGACAGCAGGAGGGAGTCCAAAAAAGCCAGGCAAGCGGCAGCAGGAGAGAGTCCAAAAAGAGAGGCAAGCGGCAGCAGGAGACAGTCCCAAAAAGTGAGGCAAGTGGCAGCAGGAGTGAGTCCGAAAAAAGCTAGGCAATCGGCAGCAGCAGAGTCCCCAAAAGCCAAGTAAGCGGCAGCAGGAGAGAGTCCCAAATAACCAGGCAAGCGGCAGCAGGAGAGAGTCCCAAAAAACCAGGCAAGCGGCAGCAGGAGAGAGTCCCAAAAAGCCAGGCAATCGGCAGCAGGAAACAGTCCAAAAAGAGAGGCAAGCGGCAACAGGAGACATTTCCAAAAAGTGAGGCAATTGGCAGCAGGAGTGACTCCCAAAAAGCTGGGCAATCGGCAACAGCAGAGTCCCCAAAAGCCAAGCAAGCGGCAGCAGAAGAAAGTCCCCAAAAACCAGGCTAGCGGCAGCAGGAGAGAATCTTAAAAAGCCAGGCAAGCGGCAGCAGCAGAGTCCTAAACAGCCAGGCAATCGTCAACAGGAGTGAGTCCAAAAAAGCCAGGCAAGCGGCAGCAGGAGAGACTCCAAAAAGAGAGGCAAGCGGCAGCAGGAGACAGTCCCAAAAAGTGAGGCAATCGGCAGCAGTAGATTCCCCAAAAGCCAAGCAAGCCGCAGCAGAAGAGATTCGCAAAAAACCAGGCAAGCGGCAGCAGGAGAGAATCTTAAAAAGCCAGGCAAGGAGCAACAGTAGAGAGTCCAAAAAGAGAGGCAACCGGCAGCAGGAGTGAGTCCCAAAAAGCCAAGCAAGCGGCAGCAGAAGAGAGTCCCCAAAAACCAGGCAAGCAGCAGCAGGAGAGAATCTTAAAAAGCCAGGCAAGCGGCAGCAGCAGAGTCCCAAAAAGAGAGGCAAGCGGCAGCAGGAGACAGGCCCAAAAAGTAAGGCAAGTGGCAGCAGGAGTGAGTCCCAAAAAGCGAGGCAATCGGCAGCAGCAGAGTCCACAAAAGCCAAGCAAGCGGCAGCAGAAGAGAGTCCCCAAAAACCAGGCAAGCAGCAGCAGGAGAGAATCTTAAAAAGCCAGGCAAGCGGCAGCTGCAGAGTCCCAAACAGCCAGGTAATCGGCAGCAGGAGGGAGTCCAAAAAAGCCAGGCAAGCGGCAGCAGGAGAGAGTCCAAAAAGAGAGGCAAGCGGCAGCAGGAGACAGTCCCAAAAAGTGAGGCAAGTGGCAGCAGGAGTGAGTCCCAAAAAACCAGGCAAGCGGCAGCAGGAGAGAGTCCCAAAAAACCAGGCAAGCGGCAGCAGGAGAGAGTCCCAAAAAGCCAGGCAATCGGCAGCAGGAAACAGTCCAAAAAGAGAGGCAAGCGGCAACAGGAGACATTTCCAAAAAGTGAGGCAATTGGCAGCAGGAGTCAGTCCCAAAAAGCTAGGCAATCGGCAGCAGCAGAGTCCCCAAAAGCCAAGCAAGCGGCAGCAGGAGAGAGTCCCAAAAAGCCAGGCAATCGGCAGCAGGAAACAGTCCAAAAAGAGAGGCAAGCGGCAGCAGGAGACAGTCCCAAAAAGTGAGGCAAGTGGCAGCAGGAGTGAGTCCCAAAAAGCTAGGCAATCGGCAGCAGAAGAGAGTCCCAAAAAACCAGGCAAGCGGCAGCAGGAGAGAATCTTAAAAAGCCAGGCAAGCGGCAGGAGCAGAGTCCCAAACAGCCAGGCAATCGTCAACAGGAGTGAGTCCAAAAAAGCCAAGCAAGCGGCAGCAGGAGAGAGTCCCAAAAAGAGAGGCAAGCGGCAGCAGGAGAGAGTCCAAAAAGAGAGGCAAGCAGCAGCAGGAGTGAGTCCAAAAAACCTAGGCAATCGGCAGCAGTAGATTCCCCAAAAGCGAAGCAACCGGCAGCAGAAGAGAGTCCCCAAAAACCAGGCAAGCAGCAGCAGGAGAGAATCTTAAAAAGTCAGGCAAGCGGCAGCAGCAGAGTCCCAAAAAGAGAGGCAAGCGGCAGCAGGAGAGAGTCCCCAAAAACCAGGCAAGCGGCAGGAGCAGAGTCCCAAACAGCCAGGCAATCGTCAACAGGAGTGAGTCCAAAAAAGCCAGGCAAACGGCAGCAGGAGAGACTCCAAAAAGAGAGGCAAGCGGCAGCAGGAGTGAGTCCCAAAAAGCCAAGCAAGCGGCAGCAGAAGAGAGTCCCCAAAAACCAGGCAAGCAGCAGCAGGAGACAATCTTAAAAAGCCAGGCAAGCGGCAGCAGCAGAGTCCCAAAAAGAGAGGCAAGCGGCAGCAGGCGACAGTCCCAAAAAGCTAGGCAATCGGCAGCAGCAGAGTCCCCAAAAGCCAAGCAAGCGGCAGCAGAAGAGAGTCCCAAAAAACCAGGCAAGCGGCAGCAGGAGAGAATCTTAAAAAGCCAGGCAAGCGGCAGCAGCAGAGTCCCAAACAGCCAAGCAAGCGGCAGCAGAAGAGATTTGCAAAAAACCAGGCAAGCGGCAGCAGGAGAGAATCTTAAAAAGCCAGGCAAGGAGCAACAGTAGAGAATCCAAAAAGAGAGGCAAGCGGCAGCAGGAGAGAGTCCAAAAAGAGAGGCAAGCGGCAGCAGGAGACAGTCCCAAAAAGAGAGGCAAGTCGCAGCAGCAGAGTCCCAAAAAACCAGGCAAGCGGCAGCAGGAGAGAGTCCAAAAAGAGAGGCAAGCGTCAGCAGCAGAGTCCCAAACAGCCAAGCAATCGGCAGCATGAGTAAGTCCCCAAAAGCCAAGCAAGTGGCAGAAGAAGAGAGTCCCAAAAAACCAGGCAAGCGGCAGCAGGAGAGAATCTTAAAAAGCCAGGCAAGCGGCAGCAGCAGAGTCCCAAACAGCCAGGTAATCGGCAGCAGGAGGGAGTCCAAAAAAGCCAGGCAAGCGGCAGCAGGAGTGAGTCCAAAAAAGCCAGGCAAGCGGCAGCAGTAGATTCCCCAAAAGCCAAGCAAGCGGCAGCAGAAGAGATTTGCAAAAAACCAGGCAAGCGGCAGCAGGAGAGAATCTTAAAAAGCCAGACAAGGAGCAACAGTAGAGAGTCCAAAAAGAGAGGCAACCGGCAGCAGGAGTGAGTCCCAAAAAGCCAAGCAAGCGGCAGCAGAAGAGAGTCCCCAAAAACCAGGCAAGCAGCAGCAGGAGAGAATCTTAAAAAGCCAGGCAAGCGGCAGCAGCAGAGTCCCAAAAAGAGAGGCGAGCGGCAGCAGCAGAGTCCCAAACAGCCAAGCAATCGGCAGCATGAGTAAGTCCCCAAAAGCCAAGCAAGTGGCAGAAGAAGAGAGTCCCAAAAAACTAGGCAAGCGGCAGCAGGAGAGAATCATAAAAAGCCAGGCAAGCGGCAGCAGCAGAGTCCCAAACAGCCAGGCAATCGGCAGCAGGAGTGAGTCCCAAAAAGCTAAGCAATCGGCAGCAGAAGAGAGTCCCAAAAAACCAGGCAAGCGGCAGCAGGAGAGAATCTTAAAAAGCCAGGCAAGCGGCAGCAGCAGAGTCCTAAACAGCCAGGCAATAGGCAGCAGGAGAGAGTCCCAAAAACCTAGGCAATCGGCAGCAGTAGATTCCCCAAAAGCCAAGCAAGCGGCAGCAGAAGAGATTTGCAAAAAACCAGGCAAGCGGCAGCAGGAGAGAATCTTAAAAAGCCAGACAAGGAGCAACAGTAGAGAGTCCAAAAAGAGAGGCAACCGGCAGCAGGAGTGAGTCCCAAAAAGCCAAGCAAGCGGCAGCAGAAGAGAGTCCACAAAAACCAGGCAAGCGGCAGCAGGAGAGAATCTTAAAAAGCCAGTCAAGCGGCAGCTGCAGAGTCCCAAACAGCCAGGTAATCGCCAGCAGGAGGGAGTCCAAAAAAGCCAGGCAAGCGGCAGCAGGAGAGAGTCCAAAAAGAGAGGCAAGCGGCAGCAGGAGACAGTCCCAAAAAGTGAGGCAAGTGGCAGCAGGAGTGAGTCCCAAAAAGCTAGGCAATCGGCAGCAGAAAAGGGTCCCAAAAAACCAGGAAAGCGGCAGCAGGAGAGAATCTTAAAAAGCCAGGCAAGCGGCAGGAGCAGAGTCCTAAACAGCCAGGCAATAGACAGCAGGAGTGAGTCCCAAAAAGCCAGGCAAGGGGCAGCAGGAGAGAGTCCAAAAAGAGAGGCAAGCGGCAGCAGGATACAGTCCCAAAAAGTGAGGCAAGTGGCAGCAGGAGTGAGTCCCAAAAAGCTAGGCAATCGGCAGCAGCAGAGTCCCCAAAAGCCAAGTAAGCGGCAGCAGAAAAGAGTCCCAAAAAACCAGGTAAGCGGCAGCAGGAGAGAATCTTAAAAAGCCAGGCAAGCGGCAGGAGCAGAGTCCTAAACAGCCAGGCAATAGACAGCAGGAGTGAGTCCCAAAAAGCCAGGCAAGGGGCAGCAGGAGAGAGTCCAAAAAGAGAGGCAAGCGGCAGCAGGAGACAGTCCCAAAAAGTGAGGCAAGTGGCAGCAGGAGTGAGTCCGAAAAAAGCTAGGCAATCGGCAGCAGCAGAGTCCCCAAAAGCCAAGTAAGCGGCAGCAGGAGAGAGTCCCAAATAACCAGGCAAGCGGCAGCAGGAGAGAGTCCCAAAAAACCAGGCAAGCGGCAGCAGGAGAGAGTCCCAAAAAGCCAGGCAATCGGCAGCAGGAAACAGTCCAAAAAGAGAGGCAAGCGGCAACAGGAGACATTTCCAAAAAGTGAGGCAATTGGCAGCAGGAGTGACTCCCAAAAAGCTGGGCAATCGGCAGCAGCAGAGTCCCCAAAAGCCAAGCAAGCGGCAGCAGAAGAAAGTCCCCAAAAACCAGGCTAGCGGCAGCAGGAGAGAATCTTAAAAAGCCAGGCAAGCGGCAGCAGCAGAGTCCTAAACAGCCAGGCAATCGTCAACAGGAGTGAGTCCAAAAAAGCCAGGCAAGCGGCAGCAGGAGAGACTCCAAAAAGAGAGGCAAGCGGCAGCAGGAGACAGTCCCAAAAAGTGAGGCAATCGGCAGCAGTAGATTCCCCAAAAGCCAAGCAAGCCGCAGCAGAAGAGATTCGCAAAAAACCAGGCAAGCGGCAGCAGGAGAGAATCTTAAAAAGCCAGGCAAGGAGCAACAGTAGAGAGTCCAAAAAGAGAGGCAACCGGCAGCAGGAGTGAGTCCCAAAAAGCCAAGCAAGCGGCAGCAGAAGAGAGTCCCCAAAAACCAGGCAAGCAGCAGCAGGAGAGAATCTTAAAAAGCCAGGCAAGCGGCAGCAGCAGAGTCCCAAAAAGAGAGGCAAGCGGCAGCAGGAGACAGGCCCAAAAAGTAAGGCAAGTGGCAGCAGGAGTGAGTCCCAAAAAGCGAGGCAATCGGCAGTAGCAGAGTCCACAAAAGCCAAGCAAGCGGCAGCAGAAGAGAGTCCCCAAAAACCAGGCAAGCAGCAGCAGGAGAGAATCTTAAAAAGCCAGGCAAGCGGCAGCTGCAGAGTCCCAAACAGCCAGGTAATCGGCAGCAGGAGGGAGTCCAAAAAAGCCAGGCAAGCGGCAGCAGGAGAGAGTCCAAAAAGAGAGGCAAGCGGCAGCAGGAGACAGTCCCAAAAAGTGAGGCAAGTGGCAGCAGGAGTGAGTCCCAAAAAGATAGGCAATCGGCAGCAGCAGAGTCCCCAAAAGCCAAGTAAGCGGCAGCAGGAGAGAGTCCCAAAGAACCAGGCAAGCGGCAGCAGGAGAGAGTCCCAAAAAACCAGGCAAGCGGCAGCAGGAGAGAGTCCCAAAAAGCCAGGCAATCGGCAGCAGGAAACAGTCCAAAAAGAGAGGCAAGCGGCAACAGGAGACATTTCCAAAAAGTGAGGCAATTGGCAGCAGGAGTGAGTCCCAAAAAGCTAGGCAATCGGCAGCAGCAGAGTCCCCAAAAGCCAAGCAAGCGGCAGCAGGAGAGAGTCCCAAAAAGCCAGGCAATCGGCAGCAGGAAACAGTCCAAAAAGAGAGGCAAGCGGCAGCAGGAGACAGTCCCAAAAAGTGAGGCAAGTGGCAGCAGGAGTGAGTCCCAAAAAGCTAGGCAATCGGCAGCAGAAGAGAGTCCCAAAAAACCAGGCAAGCGGCAGCAGGAGAGAATCTTAAAAAGCCAGGCAAGCGGCAGGAGCAGAGTCCCAAACAGCCAGGCAATCGTCAACAGGAGTGAGTCCAAAAAAGCCAAGCAAGCGGCAGCAGGAGAGAGTCCCAAAAAGAGAGGCAAGCGGCAGCAGGAGAGAGTCCAAAAAGAGAGGCAAGCAGCAGCAGGAGTGAGTCCAAAAAACCTAGGCAATCGGCAGCAGTAGATTCCCCAAAAGCGAAGCAACCGGCAGCAGAAGAGAGTCCCCAAAAACCAGGCAAGCAGCAGCAGGAGAGAATCTTAAAAAGTCAGGCAAGCGGCAGCAGCAGAGTCCCAAAAAGAGAGGCAAGCGGCAGCAGGAGAGAGTCCCCAAAAACCAGGCAAGCGGCAGGAGCAGAGTCCCAAACAGCCAGGCAATCGTCAACAGGAGTGAGTCCAAAAAAGCCAGGCAAGCGGCAGCAGGAGAGACTCCAAAAAGAGAGGCAAGCGGCAGCAGGAGTGAGTCCCAAAAAGCCAAGCAAGCGGCAGCAGAAGAGAGTCCCCAAAAACCAGGCAAGCAGCAGCAGGAGACAATCTTAAAAAGCCAGGCAAGCGGCAGCAGCAGAGTCCCAAAAAGAGAGGCAAGCGGCAGCAGGCGACAGTCCCAAAAAGCTAGGCAATCGGCAGCAGCAGAGTCCCCAAAAGCCAAGCAAGCGGCAGCAGAAGAGAGTCCCAAAAAACCAGGCAAGCGGCAGCAGGAGAGAATCTTAAAAAGCCAGGCAAGCGGCAGCAGCAGAGTCCCAAACAGCCAAGCAAGCGGCAGCAGAAGAGATTTGCAAAAAACCAGGCAAGCGGCAGCAGGAGAGAATCTTAAAAAGCCAGGCAAGGAGCAACAGTAGAGAATCCAAAAAGAGAGGCAAGCGGCAGCAGGAGAGAGTCCAAAAAGAGAGGCAAGCGGCAGCAGGAGACAGTCCCAAAAAGAGAGGCAAGTCGCAGCAGCAGAGTCCCAAAAAACCAGGCAAGCGGCAGCAGGAGAGAGTCCAAAAAGAGAGGCAAGCGTCAGCAGCAGAGTCCCAAACAGCCAAGCAATCGGCAGCATGAGTAAGTCCCCAAAAGCCAAGCAAGTGGCAGAAGAAGAGAGTCCCAAAAAACCAGGCAAGCGGCAGCAGGAGAGAATCTTAAAAAGCCAGGCAAGCGGCAGCAGCAGAGTCCCAAACAGCCAGGTAATCGGCAGCAGGAGGGAGTCCAAAAAAGCCAGGCAAGCGGCAGCAGGAGTGAGTCCAAAAAAGCCAGGCAAGCGGCAGCAGTAGATTCCCCAAAAGCCAAGCAAGCGGCAGCAGAAGAGATTTGCAAAAAACCAGGCAAGCGGCAGCAGGAGAGAATCTTAAAAAGCCAGACAAGGAGCAACAGTAGAGAGTCCAAAAAGAGAGGCAACCGGCAGCAGGAGTGAGTCCCAAAAAGCCAAGCAAGCGGCAGCAGAAGAGAGTCCCCAAAAACCAGGCAAGCAGCAGCAGGAGAGAATCTTAAAAAGCCAGGCAAGCGGCAGCAGCAGAGTCCCAAAAAGAGAGGCGAGCGGCAGCAGCAGAGTCCCAAACAGCCAAGCAATCGGCAGCATGAGTAAGTCCCCAAAAGCCAAGCAAGTGGCAGAAGAAGAGAGTCCCAAAAAACTAGGCAAGCGGCAGCAGGAGAGAATCATAAAAAGCCAGGCAAGCGGCAGCAGCAGAGTCCCAAACAGCCAGGCAATCGGCAGCAGGAGTGAGTCCCAAAAAGCTAAGCAATCGGCAGCAGAAGAGAGTCCCAAAAAACCAGGCAAGCGGCAGCAGGAGAGAATCTTAAAAAGCCAGGCAAGCGGCAGCAGCAGAGTCCTAAACAGCCAGGCAATAGGCAGCAGGAGAGAGTCCCAAAAACCTAGGCAATCGGCAGCAGTAGATTCCCCAAAAGCCAAGCAAGCGGCAGCAGAAGAGATTTGCAAAAAACCAGGCAAGCGGCAGCAGGAGAGAATCTTAAAAAGCCAGACAAGGAGCAACAGTAGAGAGTCCAAAAAGAGAGGCAACCGGCAGCAGCAGAGTCCCAAAAAGAGAGGCAAGCGGCAGCAGAAGAGAGTCCCCAAAAACCAGGCAAGCAGCAGCAGGAGAGAATCTTAAAAAGCAAGGCAAGCGGCAGCAGCAGAGTCCCAAAAAGAGAGGCAAGCGGCAGCAGGAGTGAGTCCAAAAAGCCAGGCAAGCGGTAGCAGCAGAGTCCTAAACAGCCAGGCAATAGACAGCAGGAGTGAGTCCCAAAAAGCCAGGCAAGGGGCAGCAGGAGAGAGTCCAAAAAGAGAGGCAAGCGGCAGCAGGAGACAGTCCCAAAAAGTGAGGCAAGTGGCAGCAGGAGTGAGTCCCAAAAAGCGAGGCAATCGGCAGCAGAAGAGAGTCCCAAAAAACCAGGCAAGCGGCAGCAGGAGAGAATCTTAAAAAGCCAGGCAAGCGGCAGCAGCAGAGTCCCAAACAGCCAGGCAATCGGCAGCAGGAGGGAGTCCAAAAAAGCCAGGCAAGGGGCAGCAGGAGGGAGTCCAAAAAAGCCAGGCAAGCGGCAGCAGGAGACAGTCCCAAAAAGTGAGGTAAGTGGCAGCAGGAGTGAGTCCCAAAAAGCTAGGCAATCGGCAGCAAAAGAGAGTCCCAAAAAACCAGGCAAGCGGCAGCAGGAGTGAGTCCCAAAAAAACAGGCAAGCGGCAGCAGGAGAGAATCTTAAAAAGCCAGGCAAGCGGCAGCAGCAGAGTCCCAAACAGCCAGGCAAGCGGCAGCAGGAGAGAGTCCAAAAAGAGAGGCAAGCGGCAGCAGGAGACAGTCCCAAAAAGTGAGGCAAGTGGCAGCAGGAGTGAGTCCCAAAAAGCTAGGCAATCGGCAGCAGCAGAGTCCCCAAAAGCCAAGCAAGCGGCAGCAAAGGAAACTCCCAAAAAACCAGGCTAGCGGCAGAAGGAGAGAATATTAAAAAGCCAGGCAAGCGGCAGCAGCAGAGTCCCAAACAGCCTGGCAATCGGCAGCAGGAGTGAGTCCCAAAAAGCCAGGCAAGCGGCAGCAGGAGAGAGTCCAAAAAGAGAGGCAAGCGGCAGCAGGAGACAGTCCCAAAAAGTGAGGCAAGTGGCAGCAGGAGTGAGTCCCAAAAAGCGAGGCAATCGGCAGCAGCAGAGTCCCCAAAAGCCAAGCAAGCGGCAGCAGAAGAGAGTCGCAAAAAACCAGGCAAGCGGCAGCAGGAGAGAATCTTAAAAAGCCAGGCAAGCGGCAGCAGCAGAGTCCCAAACAGCCAGGCAATCGGCAGCAGGAGTGAGTCCCAAAAAACCAGGCAAGCGGCAGCAGGAGAGAATCTTAAATAGCCAGGGAAGCGGCAGCAGCAGAGTACCAAACAGCCAGGCAATCGGAGGCAGCAGAGTCCCAAACAGCCAGGCAAGCAGCAGCAGGAGAGAGTCCAAAAAGAGAGGCAAGCGGCAGCAGCAGAGTCCCAAAAAGCCAGGCAAGCGGCAGCAGGAGAGAGTCCAAAAAGAAAGCCAAGTGGCAGCAGGAGACAGTCCCAAAAATTGAGGCAATTGGCAGCAGTAGTGAGTCCCAAAAAACCAAGCAAGCGGCAGCAGGAGAGAGTCCCAAAAAGAGAGGCAAGCGGCAGCAGGAGAGAATCCAAAAAGAGAGGCAAGCGGCAGCAGGAGACAGTCCCAAAAAGCTAGGCAATCGGCAGCAGCAGAGTCCCCAAAAGCCAAGCAAGCGGCGGCAGAAGAGAGTCCCAAAAAAACAGGCAAGCGGCAGCAGGAGAGAATCCGAAAAAGCCGGGCAAGCGGCAGCAGCAGAGTCCCAAACAGCCAGGCAATCGGCAGCAGGAGGGAGTCCAAAAAAGCCAGGCAAGGGGCAGCAGGAGAGAGTCCAAAAAGAGAGGCAAGCGGCAGCAGGAGACAGTCCCAAAAAGTGAGGCAAGTCGCAGCATGAGTAAGTCCCCAAAAGCCAATCAAGCGGCGGCAGAAGAGAGTCCCAAAAAACCAGGCAAGCGGCAGCAGGAGAGAATCATAAAAAGCCGGGCAAGCGGCAGCAGCAGAGTCCCAAACAACCAGGCAATCGGCAGCAGGAGTGAGTCCCAAAAAGCCAGGCAAGCGGCAGCAGGAGACAGTCCCAAAAAGTGAGGCAAGTGGCAACAGGAGTGAGTCCCAAAAGGCCAGGCAAGTAGCAGCAGGAGAGAGTCCAAAAAGAGAGGCAAGCGGCAGCAGGAGAGAATCCAAAAAGAGAGGCAAGCGGCAGCAGGAGACAGTCCCAAAAAGCTAGGCAATCGGCAGCAGCAGAGTCCCCAAAAGCCAAGCAAGCGGCGGCAGAAGAGAGTCCCAAAAAAACAGGCAAGCGGCAGCAGGAGAGAATCCTAAAAAGCCGGGCAAGCGGCAGCAGCAGAGTCCCAAACAGCCAGGCAATCGGCAGCAGGAGTTAGGCCCAAAAAGCAAGGCAATCGGCAACAGCAGAGTCCCCAAAAGCCAAGCAAGCGGCAGCAGGAGACAGTCCCAAAAAGTGAGGCAAGTCGCAGCATGAGTAAGTCCCCAAAAGCCAAGCAAGTGGCAGCAGAAGAGAGTCCCAAAAAACCAGGCAAGCGGCAGCAGGAGAGAATCATAAAAAGCCAGGCAAGCGGCAGCAGCAGACTCCCAAACAGCCAGGCAATCGGCAGCAGGAGTGAGTCCCAAAACGCCAGGAAATCGGCAGCAGGAGAGAGTCCAAAAAGAGAGGCTAGCGGCAGCAGGAGAGAGTCCAAAAAGAGAGGCAAGCGGCAGCAGCAGAGTCCAAACAGCCAGGCAATCGGCAGCAGGAGTGAGTCCCAAACAGCCAGGCAATCGGCAGCAGGAGTAAGTCCCCAAAAGCCAAGCAAGTGGCAGCACGAGAGAATCTTAAAAAGCCAGGCAAGCGGCAGCAGGAGTGAGTCCCAAAAAGCCAGGCATTCGGCAGCAGGAGAGAGTCCAAAAAGAGAGGCAAGCGGCAGCAGGAGACATTTCCAAAAAGTGAGGCAATTGGCAGCAGGAGTGAGTCCCAAAAAGCTAGGCAATCGGCAGCAGCAGAGTCCCCAAAAGCCAAGCAAGCGGCAGCAGAAGAGAGTCCCAAAAAACCAGGCAAGCGGCAGCAGGAGAGAATCTTAAAAAGCCAGGCAAGCGGCAGCAGGAGTGAGTCCCAAAAAGCCAGGCAAGCGGCAGCAGGAGAGAGCCCAAAAAGAGAGGCAAGCGGCAGCAGGAGACAGTCCCTAAAAGTGAGGCAAGTGGCAGCAGGAGTGAGTCCCAAAAAGCTATGCAATCGGCAGCAGCAGGGTCCCCAAAAGCCAAGCAAGCGGCAGCAGAAGAGAATCCCAAACAGCCAGGCAATCGGCAGCAGGAGTGCGTCCCAAAATACTAGGCAAGCGGAAGCAGGAGAGAGTCCAAAAAGAGTGGCAAGCGGCAGCAGCAGAGTCCCCAAAAGCCAAACAAGCGACATCAGAAGAGAGTCCCCAAAAACCAGGCAAGCGGCAGCAGAAGAGATTCTTAAAAAGCCAGGCAAGCGGCAGCAGCAGAGTCCCAAACAGCCAGGAAAATGGCAGCAGGAGTGAGTCCAAAAAGAGAGGCAAGTGGCAGCAGGAGACAGTCCCAAAAAGTGAGGCAAGTGGCAGCAGCAGAGTCCTCAAAAGCCAAGCAAGCGGCAGTTGAAGAGATTCCCAAAAAGCCAGGCAAGCAGCAGCAGCAGAGTCCCAAACAGCCAAGCAAGCTGCGGCAGAAGAGAGTCCCCAAAAACCAGGCAAGCGGCAGCAGGAGAGAATCTGAAAAAGCCAGGCAAGCGACGGCAGCAGAGTCCCAAACAGCCAGGCAATTGGCAGCAGGAATGAGTCCCCAAAACCCAAGCAAGCGGCAGCAGAAGAAAGTCCCAAAAAACCAGGCAAGCGGCAGCAGGAGAGAATCTTAAAAAGCCAGGCATGCGGCGGCAGCAGAGTCCCAAACAGCCAGGCAATCGGCAGCAGGAGTGAGTCCCAAAAAGCCAGGCAAGCGGCAGCAGGAGAGAATCTTAAAAAGCCAGGCAAGCGGCAGCAGGAGAGAGTCCAAAAAGAGAGGCAAGCGGCAGCAGGAGACAGTCCCAAAAAGTGAGGCAAGTGGCAGCAGGAGTGAATCCCAAAAAGCTAGACAAGCGGCACTGGTAGTGGGCAGAGCAAGGAAGACTCTGTGGGCACAGAACCAGACTGGGCTTTTAAACAAAGAACATATTTTCTTGACTATCTACAAGTAACAGGATTTTAAACACAAAAGGCTCTTTAAATTAAACACAGAAAAGGTATCTGTGGTTAGAAGAAGAAGGAAGTTCCACCAAATACAGGAGCAAAACAGGGGTCAGTAGACCACAATCTTTATTGTTGCTCAACAGGTCCCCACACAGAGTAAGAACCCTGAACATGGGTTACAAGCTCTTTGAAGACCTTCCCTCGCTACCAGAATGCATGTCCAGAACCATCATTGTTACATCACTGATACATCATCACCATGTCACAAGGAGGGAGTGGAGTCGTGAGGTTACAAAGTTCAACAACTTGCCCAGTGTCATAAATGTGCCAGACCCCAAGGAAGGTTTGCAGCCAGCTCCCAGTGAAAGAAGCAGCCAGGAAGAGAGAGGGTCTGGTCAGGGCGGAGAGGGCCTGGCCAGAAAAAAGTGACGTGGGCAGTTCCAGTCGAAGCACATTCTGATTTAGATACTACTGATACCTGTTGAACTTTTTAATTTTTAGTTAAAGGTAGATAGCCGTGTTAGTCTGTCATAGTCAAAGCAAAATAAAATTAAAAAAATTCTTCCAGTAGCACCTTAGATACCAACTAAAATTTTTAATTTTTAATTCTTTCAAAATTCAGTTGTTGTCTTCCAGGCAAAAGTTCAGAGTCATTTATGACATAGGGCAAGTTGTTGAAATTGTGTAACCTCACGATTCCCCTACCTGATGATGATGTATCAGCAATGTAACATTGAAGGCTCCTTGGCTTGAACAGAGCAAAGGAAGCACATTTGACTGGCACTGGCCTCACTCCTCCCAGGCAGGGAAGTCTATCTTTCACACTTCACAATTCACACTTCTTCGCCCTGGCCAGGGAAGATTCTTTGTCCTGGCCAGGCGACATCACACCGCCCTGACCAGACCCTCTCTCTTCCTGGCTACTTCCTTCACTGGGAGCTGGCTGCAAACTTCTTGCCGAGGCAGGAAGCAGAAGAATCCCTGGCCGTGGCAAGAAGCAGAAGAAACACCCCGGCAGGGGCAAGAAGCAGATGACTCCCTGGCTGGGGCAAAAAGCAGAAGAATACCAAGCCAGGGCAAGAAGCAGAAGAGTCCCCAGCCGGGGCAAGAAGCAGAAGAGTCCCCTGCTGGGGCAAGAAGCAGAAGAGTCCCTGGCCGGGACAAAAAGATCCTTTTTAGATCTTTCCCGCAGTCCAAATTCCAAAAAAAATATCCTCTAATTGTCCATTTACTCACTGTTCTGCTGTTTCTTTGAAGTTGTTTCTTTAAAAGGAGAAATCAGCGTTCAAAACAGCCCGCTTCGCTGCTTCACTGAAGCGGCCGATCTCTGAAGCCGCAGCGCCCCGATCTCGATCCGCTCTGCCTTCCCTGGTCCCTTACGGGATTTCCAGAAGGAGGGGAGAGATCGTGGGGGCACCAGAAGTCTTCAGGCCGCCCTGCCTGAAGTTTCACGGAGGTCCGTTGCAAGCGGCAGCAGGAGACAGTCCCAAAAAGTGAGGCAAGTGGCAGCAGGAGTGAGTCCCAAAAAGCTAGGCAATCGGCGGCAGCAGAGTCCCAAAAAGCCAAGCAAGCGGCAGCAGAAGAGAGTCCCAAAAAACCAGGCAAGCGGCAGCAGGAGAGAATCTTAAAAAGCCTGGCAAGCGGCAGCAGGAGAGAATCTTAAAAAGCCAGGCAAGCGGCAGCAGCAGAGTCCCAAACAGCCAGGCAATCGGCAGCAGGAGTGAGTCCCAATCAGCCAGGCAAGCAGCAGCAGGAGAGAGTCTAACCCTAACCCTAACCCTGAACCAGAATGCATGTCCAGAACCATCATTGTTACATCACTGATACATCATCACCATGTCACAAGGAGGGAGTGGAGTCGTGAGGTTACAAAGTTCAACAACTTGCCCAGTGTCATAAATTTGCCAGACCCCAAGGAAGGTTTGCAGCCAGCTGCCAGTGAAAGAAGCAGCCAGGAAGAGAGAGGGTCTGGTCAGGGCGGAGAGGGCCTGGCCAGAAAAAAGTGACATGGGCAGTTCCAGTCGAAGCACATTCTGATTTAGATACTACTGATCCCTGTTGAACTTTTTAATTTTTAGTTAAAGGTAGATAGCCGTGTTGGTCTGTCATAGTCACAGCAAAATAAAATAAAAAAATTTCTTCCAGTAGCACCTTAGAGACCAACTAAAATTTTTAATTTTTAATTCTTTCAAAATTCAGTTGTTGTCTTCCAGGCAAAATTTCAGAATCATTTATGACATAGGGCAAGTTGTGTAACCTCACGACTCCCCTACCTGATGATGATGTATCAGCAATGTAACATTGAAGGCTCCTTGGCTTGAACAGAGCAAAGGAAGCACATTTGACTGGCACTGGTCTCACTCCTCCCAGGCAGGGAAGTCTATCTTTCACACTTCACAATTCACACTTCTTCACCCTGGCCAGGGAAGATTCTTTGTCCTGGCCAGGCGCTCTCCGCCCTGACCAGACCCTCTCTCTTCCTGGCTACTTCCTTCACTGGGAGCTGGCTGCAAACTCCTTGGCCGTGGCAAGAAGCAGAAGAAACACCCCAGCAGGGGCAAGAAGCAGATGAATCCCTGGCTGGGGCAAGAAGCAGAAGAATACCAAGCCAGGGGCAAGAAGCAGAAGAATACCAAGCCAGGAGCAAGAAGCAGAAGAGTCCCCAGCCGGGGCAAGAAGCAGAAGAGTCCCCAGCCGGGGCAAGAAGCAGAAGAGTCCCCTGCTGGGGCAAGAAGCAGAAGAGTCCCCTGCTGGGGCAAGAAGCAGAAGAGTCCCTGGCCGGGGCAAAAAGCAGAAGAGTCCCAAACCGAGGCAAGAAGCAGGAGAGTCCCAAAGCGAAACAAGCGGCAGCAGGAGAGAGTCCCAAAAAGCAAGTCAAGTGGCAGCAGAGGAGTCCCAAAAAGCCAGGTGTTGCCACCATTTAGTGTACACCAAGCACCACTGATGGGATGCACTTATGAGCCCAATTCAGTGTCCATACACGCACGCACGTCGCGCACTGTGATGGCATGCCACAGTGCTTCTGAGCTGATCGAGGGTGACGTGTTGGCAAACCACGTCTTCCGATGAGGTGACAGAGTGGCTAACACTGCTCCAAGGAAGACAATGAGGTGTGACAAATGGTGTGAAGGAGAATCAACATATGACAGAGGAGTGTATTGTAATAGAGGCAAGCACGAGGAAGGTACGTGCACAGGAGCATGGTAAACAGGCACGCGCCTCATGAAGAGATCCTGGGTCAGGTCAGGGGGTGACTTCACATCCCATAATAGGAGTGGAAAAGTTTTGAAAAGTTTCCAGAAACTGATGTAATGTTTTATGTTAATACAAGGATGTTTATGCATGAGGTTGATGGCAATAAATAGAGGTGGTCTTGAGTGATCAGGGTCGCTCTCATCTTATCGCATTCTGTTGTCCTGATCTTTTGTGTTCATCATCTCCGCAGCCAGGCAAGCGGAAGCAGAAGGGAGTCCCAAAAAGCCTTGGTTTTACGAGCTTAATCCGTTCTGGAAGTCCGTTCTTAAACCAAAGTCAAAGTCAAATTCTTTATTGCATTAGCGTTTAGCCATAGCATAAACCCAAGAGACCAAAACAAACAATACCAACTATGAACAACAGAGTACATAAGTCGCACTGAGCTGAAGACCTAGCATGGTATAATAAAACTTAAATTACAATAAAACAGATAGAGCTAATATCTAAAACACCTGCGGCCCATTATATAAAATTACTACCGGTAATAGATACCAAGCAACTAGAAACCTGGGGTGAGCTCAAAAAGATGAACTAAAACAAAGTGAGGACAGTGATGAGAGTCCTAATCTAGGTCGCACACCCTGTCAAGGGAACCCTAAGTTTCAATGCCTGCAGAATAAAAATGGCCACTCCACATGAGACTTGGGGGTTTGCGTCTACTAGTAAGAATTTCAGGCAATCATCCTTAGAAATAATCGAGGACGGGATCAGGAAAAGAAGTTTGGGTCTTATTGAATCGACATTGAAAAAAGAAATGTAAAAGGTCCTCTATCTCTTTCATACTACAGGGGCAGAGGCGCTGATCAATAGTTATCTTAAGGTGTATACCCTGGAGGAAGGCCGTGGGTAAGGCATGGAAGCGAGCCATAGAGAAAGCTCTTCTTAATGCAGACTCCGTCAGGTCACTCAAGTAATTGGCGAATGATCTTACAGCCTTCACTCTAGGGAACCACATTGAGAGGCGGACTGACTTGTACCGTGCCAAGTCCATAGCTTTGTCTTTAGCTAGAATCCAGTCATGAATTTTATCTTGATCCCAGAATGGCAGCTCGGGAAATTCCAGAAGGGAATAGCGAACAAGGATGGCCTCCATGCCCTTGGACCATATATGGCTATGGGAAAAAATTAGAAAAGCCTGCTTGGCTAATAAGGAATTTGGAGCATCAGCTAATTTTATAGAAGCTAATGATCCTAATATGAGCTCTCGCTGCAATGGAGGGAAAGTCCAGTTCCATTCTTAACTGGGCAGCTACAGACCCCTTGGGAAGACCAAGGATCTTTCTCACAAAAGAATTTTGCAGGGTCTCTATTCATTGTAGGATTTTTAGATTCCATCCCCAAATTTCGACCCCCATATAGTAAAATCGGAAGTACTTTGTTAATGTAAGCCTTTCAAATTGGCGGAACCAACTGGCCACCTTTTGTATAAAAGAATTTCTCCAATGGTTCTGCGGGCAGCCAATATGGTCATTTTTAAGTGAGCTGACCAGCTGAGCCTATACTGAAATATGATACCTAAGTATTTAAATGTCGCACATTGGCCAATGGAATGGCCCTCTATATTCCAGAAAGGCTTCTGTTTTGGCATGCCAAAAGACAGAATTTTAGTTTTAGAGAAGTTAATTTTTAGGGAATTAGCATCGCAATATGTCATAAGCCCTCTCAGCATGTTGTTAAGACCCTGTTTAGTTAATGATAGAATAACCATGTCATCCGCATATAATAATATGGGGATCTTGATCTGTTGCAGGGAGGGGGCAGACTGATTGAGTCCCTTCATGGTTGTTACTAAGTCATTTATATAGAAGTTAAATAGAAAGGGGGCCAGAAGGCAGCCTTGTTTAACTCCTTTGTCCAAGGGAAATGGGTCAGAGAAAACTCCATTGGGACCAAATTTTACTCTGGCAGAGAAGGCTGAGTGAATTTCCCTTAGAAGCAAGAGCAACCTTTTGTCAATATTAGTATTACTAGCTTCTGCCACAGCCTGTTTCTAGAGATGGAATCAAAGGCCGAGGACAAATCAACAAAGGCTGCATGGATTTTGCAATTAAACTTATTTAAGTATTTGTCGGTCAAAGTATATAGAACAAGGCATTGGCCAGATGTACTGTGGCCTTTACGGAAGCCAGCTTGTTCTGGATGAAATAGCTTCGTTTCATCCGCCCAATCAATCAATTTCTCAAGTAGGAATCTAGAATAAATCTTATAGGCTATGTTCAACAAGCTAATAGGTCGATAGTTGGATGGATCTTGTGGGTCCCCCTTTTTATAAATAGGGATTATTATTTTCTGTTTCCAATTAGTAGGAATCTTGAGAGAGGAATTGATGGTAGTGAAAAGGGATGCCAGGATTGGAGCCCACCAGTTCCAGTTAGATAAAAATACCTCAGGTGGTATCATATCCCCACCCGGAGATTTGCCACCAGTTAGCAAGCTAATTAGTTGGACACATCTCTCCGGGGAGACCGGCTCCCAAGTGGGCAGGGACTAAGTGGGGGGGCCGGGGGCTTTATTGGTATCGAGACCCGGGGTGGAGTAAAGCTGAGCAAAGTGGCTATGCCAGCTAAGTGCTGAGATGTTATTAGCAACTAGCTGACCCGGCCACGCCTTGCTGTGGCTATGTGTGTGAATGCTGTGGTGTTGATGGCTGCGTCTGTGGGTGGTGGTAGGAGAGGAGAGGGCCGACAGCGGCTGTGGGGATGGTGTCCGGCCTGCCTTTCATGGCAACTGCGGTGGGGAAGTGGTCAGTGGGCGGCCCAGGCTGGCTCTGATGGTGGCGGCGTGAGCAGCTGTGGAGAAGGGCCGGGGCCTGCCTTTCACGGTGGCGGGGTGGCTAAGGGGCCTGGGTGGCTGTTGGGCTGGGCCTGCATTTGATGGCGTTAACGGCGGCGACCCAGGCTGTGGTGACAGTGCCGGCCTAGAAGTTCCCCTGTTCAACTTCCATCTGCCCCTTCTCTGTCCCCACCCCCATTTTCAATTACCCTCTTCTCGGCCCCCCCTCTTTTCTATTACCCTCTTCTCGCCCCCCCTTTTCAATTACCGGTTTGTGAGCTTGCAAGTGGCCGACGGAGCTCAGAGGTTTTGCTGTGATGTGTAATAGCTGCACCCGTTTTTTGCTTTTGTAGCTGTAGTACCAGTATGGCCGTCGCTAGAGAGCGCTGTTTTGCTGATGACATGTAATAGCTGTGACAGTTTTTTGCGTTTAAACTTTATTTTAGGTATGACAGGTGTGGCTTTTCTGAATTTTTATTATGCCAGATTATTTTGAGATGGTAATGGAACGCTGTGTCCAAATTTGATGCGATTTGGTCCAGCGGTTACGCAGCAAGGGTGTTTCGGACAAACACGCAATGGGAACATTTATATATATATAAATATATAAGAGGGGCTTTAGACCTGTGTTGATTAGGTTCCAACATTTTTTATCATCACGATCTTTGTCGAACCAGGAATGACTCTTCAAGGTTGGGATCACAGAGGATGGTTTCGTGAGTAAAGGGAACAAGGAGGATACGATTTGCTGAAACGTGGAAAAGTGGTCCTCGTGCGTCATTAACATCTGATCTTTCAGGGCTAAAATCTCAGAGGAACTTATATGAGTTTTTATTTCTCGCTCCAGGTGGATATCCCACTTCTTGCGTCTAGGACCTAGTGGCTGTAAGTCCTGGGGGTGGAATGAATAGGAAAGCCCTAAGCCTGGCCTTCGCACGAAAATAGCGATTGGTAAATGGTCGCTTTCAGCTCTATTAAACACGTTAAAGCAATACACCTTGTCAGCAAGAACAGGAGAGCACCAAATATAATCAATAACACGTGCGCCTCTAGAGCCTAAAAATGTAAAGAAACCCTCGGTTTCTTTACCTTCTTTGGAAGTTCCATGTAAACTATATAACTCGTGGTTAATAACGACCTCCAATAGTGAAATGCCCGCCCTATTCATGATCTTATATGATTTCCACAAGAGAAACCACTCCTTGTCTGGGACAATTTGCCACTTGTCAGTAAATGCACTTATGTCAGCCCCAATTCTGGCAAGTCCCCCAGTAGAAGGATCTCTGACTTTGGAAATTCAGCCGCAGTCTTATCAAGAATGAGTCTTAAGTCTTCCCATATATGATTTGTTGAAGATGAGGTATAAATAAAGGGGTTATATAGATTTATACATGAGAGGAGGAGGAGGGGTCAGAAACAGGTGTGTTATGCTGTGCTGTTTAATGTCCACTGGAGGGTGCTATTTTTTGCACAAAATCACATTTTTACCTGGGAAAGGTGTGGTATTTGTGCAATATATGTACATATGATCACTCCCATATGGGCATGGAACATTGTGTCCAAATTTGAACAGAATCAATCAAAGGGGTTATGGAGGAAGGCAATTGTTAGCAAACATCCAACTTGAACGATTTTATATATATATTATTAGTATTAGTATTAGTATTAGTATTAGTATTAGTATTAGTATTATGCAGAGAGTCAAATTTCTCCCCCATCCATAGCTCTGCAATCTGGATCTGCACCCCAGTTGCTTGCTGGCAGGACTTTTTAGGCTAGAAATGTCAAGCAAAGAGGCCTACAGCTGTGACATAATGGCAAAGAGATCGGTTCAGGATCATCGCCTCAGCCTGGCTATGGCTCACCTCCTCTCTTGCTCTGCTCCTCTGTAAGGCAGGAGCCTGTTCAGTTAAGGTTGTGCCTGGGGGAGCAGGAGGAACAGCAAGAACAGGAGGAGGAGGAGGACGAGGAGGACGAGGAGGACGAGGAGGAGAAAAAGAAGGAGGAGGAGGAGAAGGAGAAGGAGAAGGAGAAGGAGAAGGAGAAGGAGAAGGAGGGTTTGGATTTGATATCCTGCTTTATCACTGCCCTAAGGAGTCTCAAAGCGGCTAACATTCTCCTTTCCCTTCCTCCCCCACAACAAACACTCTGTGAGGTGAGTGCGGCTGAGACACTTCAGAGAAGTGTGACTAGCCCAAAGTCACCCAGCAGGTGCATGTGGAGGAGAGGAGACGAGAACCCGGTTCCCCAGATTACGAGTCTACCGCTCTTAACCACTAAACCACACTGGCTCTCTGAGGGGTAGGAAGGCAGCCAGAAGAGGAAGCAACCTATAGCCTATGGATACTATCAGCACCATCTCTGGCTCCTAACTCCAGCAGCAGTATTTCCCCAACTCAGCCTCAGTCATAATGACTGCCACCTCTCTTCCTCATACTGCCTGTCTCATACCAACAACAACATTTTTGGCTCAGTGGTGGAGGGCGAGGAGGAGAGAAACAGTGGTTAGCAGCAGAGCAGGATGGTTGCTGGGGGACTGCACTGTCCTATCCTAACAGCTCTGCACAGGCCACCATTGTGCCATCTTCTGCATCCTCTGATTCTGCTACCCAGCAGCAAGTGAGCAACACTCAGAAAGCCTGTAGTAGCAATGTAGTTTGCAGCACCATCTGTTGAAGGCCGCATGAAATACAGCATTGAGTGCATTATTTAAAAGAAGACTGGAATTTGGGCACCATGAACTCATTCAATGTCACAATGTCACCCTGAATCAAATTCAGGTTTGAATTCTGACTTAGCCATGAGGCTCACTGTGTGACTTTATGACAGCCACCACCTTTCTGCCTAACCTTCCTACAGGGTAAATACGAGAATAAAATGGGTATGAATAGACCCATGGATGCTGCCCTGACCTCCTGGTGATATAAATTGAATTATTAATAATAATTATAATTATTAGTAGTTGTAACAATATTTGGGGAAGGGCCATAACCCTTGTTTCACATGTAGAAGTTCCCAGGATCAATCTCCGACCTCTCCAGGTAGCGCTGGAAATGTCTCCAGTCTGAAACCCTATTAGTTAGTGTATAGTACTGAGCTAGATAGGGATGCGGGTGGCGCTGTGGTGTAAACCACTGAGCCTCTTGGGCTTGCCGATTGGAAGGTCGGCAATTTGAATCCCTGCAATGGGGTGAGCTCCCGTTGCTCTGTCCCAGCTCCTAGCAGTTCGAAAGCACGCAGTGCAAGTAGATAAATAGGTACCGCTCCGGTGGGAAGGTAAACAGCATTTCCGTGCACTGCTCTGGTTCACCAGAAGTGGCTTAATCATGCTGGCCACATGACCCAGAAAAACTGTCTGCGGACAAACACAGGCTCCCTCGGTCAGTAAAGTGAGATGAGCACCACAACCCCAGAGTCGTTCGTGACTGAACTTAACTGTTAGGGGTCCTTTACCTTTACCTCTTTTACTGAGCTAGATGGACTAATGGTTTGACTCAGCATAAATAATATGCTAAAATAATAATAAAGCCAAACCATCCCAGGGGCTGAAAACAGTGCTTTTTTTTCTGGGGGGGATGCAGGGGAATGCATACCCCTAAATATTTTGTGAATCTAAGTTTGGCCTCATTGAAGGGCAGTATTTCAATATGAGTAGGAAAATGAGAGTACCCCTAAACATTTTTTAAAGAAAAAAAGCACTGGCTGAAAACATAGCACCCACACTTCCTTCCAAATGGAACCCTGTGGTGAAACTAAGGTTTTTGGGGTGTGGTAAGTCTGTTGAGGGAATTCTGCTCTGCATGCATAGTCTACCCCCATGATGTGGATCCCAGATAGCATCTCAGGAGGAGTCTAGATGTGCAGGGAATATTCCCTTCTGCAGATATTCCATAAAAGCATGTTTGGTGAGGATAGAGCTGGTGGAAATGCAATGGTGAGGGGTGGGGAAGCAGGCCCCTGTAGGAATTTTGTTGGACTAAGCGTGCTGGCACACCACGCTAAACCTGTCAAGGTAAAACACTGCGTTGGCATACCACGGTAATTCTGCCTAGGCTGAAAGTGTTGCGCTGGCATACCACACTGCGCTGAACATCAAGATGGCAGACACGAGTCAAAGGCATACAATAGAACAATGGAGGGTGGTGGAAAGTTACTGGAAGTCACAAGATGAGCACGGGGAGGGTGCATGAGGAGAGCATGTGTTGGGGGCATGCAAGACAGTCACGTACGCAATGGTGGAGGCATGGGGGGAGTTTGGGGGAGTCACATTTTGGAAAACAACTCCTTACATGGTGCTATGTGCCTCAGCTGGGACAGATGCTTCCTTATTTGGTTCCTTGAAATGTACCTATGTTGTTAACCATTAACCAAGGTGTGAGATTGTTAATAAAAAGGACCCTCACAAAAGAGTTGAGGTTGCCTTCCCATACCTTCATCCTGTCTCCGTGTTGTGCTTTCTCACCATTCCCACAGGCCCCTGTCTCTTTCTCTCCATGATAGGCAAATGGTTCCCCTGCAGACTGCAACCCTGGTGGGTCCTCCAACCTGGGAGTTGGGTTCCACTCCAGATCTAAGCCAGCAGGGCACTATGAGAATGCCCTGTCATTGCTTACAAAGAGAATGGTCGAGAAGATAACATTCCTTCTCAAATGTCCCTCCTTCTTCATTCTTTTCTTTGTTCAATAGAAGACCCTCACAATGTTACAACTGCCTGCCTAGTAAAGGTATCCCAAGATCAGCTCCACACTCTGTCTCCTGTCAAGGGGAAGCAACAAAGAAGACTGCTAAATAATAAAGCAAAACACAGTGTTGAACAGAACAGCTCATGTCTAAGCCACTTCTGGGACCCTTTATATACCTCCTTGTGTAAACCCAGGATTCCATCTTTGTTGGGAACTGATCCCAGCTGCCTCAGAAGAGACTGGCACCAGCTCCATTCCAGATGGCGCTGAGTTTTTTGTTTTTGCTTTTTTTGGCTGATTGCTCTCTTTTTGCACTAATTAGAACAAAATGCATTCCATCGGATGACGGAACCCCTTCAAGAGAACATCTGGGGAGAAGCATGAGGTGTCTTGTTAACTGTCTTTTCTAGCTCAGTGTGCAGAAGTTCAGTGAATCCACAGTGGTGCTGAAGCTACTATCCTGAATGCTGAATGCACAAGCAGGTGCTACGCTGAGTGCTGTTGCCCACTGGTGGCTGCATTTGCATGAGCAGATACTGACTTTTTCTGGACTTTTTTGTATACTAATGTTATAATTTGGTGTTCTTGCCCACTGTGAAGGAACTGGACTTTGTTGTCCTGGGCTACTTGTAGGGATGGTTGCATATTATATGATGGAATGCAGATTTTACTTGTATGGACTGTTGCATGCATACCTACCGGTATCTGTTGCATATCTTCCTTCTTTGTCCACTTGCAAATGTCCTGAGCCTTAAATAGCAAGGCACTGCCTATGTGAGGAGTAACCTCATCTGAGGGTGAGAAAATACAAAGCTCCAAACTACCCTCAGACTGTAACTCCAAGAAGAAGCCTGTGGAAAGGCCTACTGCCTCAACTCTCCCTCTGCTTCAGTCGGATAGAACGGTTGCTGGTAGGTGATAGCTGAGGACCAGCCCAAGGCAGCCAGTCTCCTGGCAGAGCTGATGTCATAGTCCTGCTGTCTCAACTCTCCTTCTGTTGTGACCCCTAAATCTATCTGAACACAAAGTAGGAAGCTGCAGGGGCATCGGATCAGCAGGGATGCCAGTAGTGGTGAGAATTCCGGGCTCAGAGCTGACTGCTGAAGTTAGGGAAACAATGGCACCTCAGGCTGTTGGACAGAAGCCCCTGGAGGAACCTCCCAGGCCACCAGGATGTATAGGGTCAGAATCTGGACCTTCACAGACACCTTCCCCTGAGCCTGAAGTGCCAGAAAACCTCCCACCACATATTACCACTCCAGGGATGCAGGGATCACAAGGGAGGCTATGGAATGGATGAGCAGTACCTGTCTTCATGTAATAGGGTTGGCCCATTAAGACTCTGAAGGTTTCCATCAGGGGTGGAGCCTGGAGGAGGTAGCCTGGTGACAGGCCTCCATCCACTCCCAACCTTTGTAGGAGCAAGTGGCTCACTTAGAGCTACCCATGGACCGGCAAGTCTCAATCTGCCTCTGGCTTCACTTCTTTCTCTGTGAGATCCACCGTTGGAGCAGAGCACAATAACCTCATCTTGCTGTAACTATAACTGAGATAACATACGTTTAAAGAAGATTGGGAAATGTTTACTGAATATATGGGGGGATTGTGTGCACTTGTTGGCAGCATTAAGATAAATTCAACAGTGTAAACAAGTTTTGATGGATGTAATAATGGATTACTGAATGGTTTCGTTTATGTAAAATATGCAGGGATTTATGATATTCAAAATGAACCATGGAAAGAGAAGAAGGGAAGTCATTGACATTGTAAGGTTGTTTAAATGAATATTCTAAATTGTAAAACAAAACATTTAATCAAAATTATACACGCAAAAAATAATGATAATAATTGAGATAATGTATATGGAAAACTTTGAAAAAGTTGCCAGGATTATCAGACTTTGATGCAATTCTCCCTTCTGACCTGGAAGCCCTTTATCCTGGGCTTCAGAATGTGTTACCCATCCTTTATTCTTCATTGATTGCCCCTAATTGATTAATCTATTGAAGGCAGAAAATCCTGACCGCCTTTATAATAATTTCATATGCATAACAGGAGGTGCCAATATTGAAGTTACTGGCCTGATCAATTATGCCTGGCTACTCCGAAAAGCCCCCATGAATAAACATTATGTAACCTGAGTTAATTGCACTTATTGCAAAACATACTGACTTGCATCTCTAAAGAAGAAGAAGAAGTCACAAGGCCATTTACAGGATGGCTAATATTTCATGCCTTGGCTCACCAAATGAGTGTGTGATGAACTTATTAAATCTGGGGGTGAGGAAAAACTGGGAGAGATTGCTGGCTAGTACACAGTCTGCAAATGCAAAGGAGCTCAGTAAACTAGAAAGCTCAGCAAAAAAAAGCCAAAAATAACTAGGGTAAATCTGTGCTTGTTTATCACCTTGGGAATAGCTTGGGGGTATCATTGATTCAAAGCTGGCAATGGAGGCCCAGGTAGCCTCAGTGATGCAGAGTGCTTATGACCAACTCTGACTTGTTCACCAGCTATGGGCGTTCCTAAAAAAGTATAGCCTGCTTTCAGCCATGCATGTTCTAATAACTTCTCACTTGGACTGTTGCAATATGCTCTACATGGGGCTGCCCTTGAAAATGCTCTAGAGGCTGAAGTGAGTATAGAATGATGAGCTGGGATGTTGTTATATAGGGCAGCAAGTCAGAGTCATGTTGCACAAAGCTCTGCTGTAGTTGGCAGTTTGCAACCAGGCCCATGAAAAGAATCTTGTGGCACATTAAAGACTAGCAGATTTGAGTGGTGAAACAAGTTTGGGAGCCAGTGTCCAATTCATCAAATGCATTAAGCTGGCTGGGGACACGACATGAGTACCCCAAACAGGAAAAAAAATGCAAATACATCACAGAAGTGAGGCCATAATTTGCACGGGCTGTAGCCACCTATCCTTAATTTAACAAGAAATACAGGAGTTACATTTAATACTAATTTTACTCAGAGCAGACCCATTGAATTTAATGGAACTGGCTAACTTAGGTTTGTTGATTTCAATGGGTTCATTCTGAGTAGGACCTAAGGGAACACAAACCATGGTTCTGCACACACCCTTTTCGTTTTTGGATATCCCTTGTTTCCTTCCAAAGCATAGGACCAGGGGCACACACTCCAGGGGTCTCAATTCCTATGCCCCACAAATAACCCAGAGATGCATTTTAAATAAAAGCACACATTCTACTCATGTAAAACACCAGGCAGGCCCCACAAATAGCCCAGAGATGTATTTTAAATAAAAGCACACATTCTACTCATGTAAAAACATGTTAATTCCCGGACCGTCCGTGGGCCGGATTGAGAAGGTGATTGAACCGCATCCGGCCCCCGGGCCTTAGGTTGCCTACTCCTGCTTTACCTTTACATGTTGTAGCAAACATGATCTCAGAAGAGGTAGTTGTGGGTGTGAGAGTATGGCTGTAATCTTCCTTCTAAGCCCATGTGAATTCATTAGGACTGACTTCCGAGTAGACATGGTTAGAAACGCACTGAAAGAAATGAGAAAAGAGTCTGTGTAAGGATATGACTGTTGCTTATAGGGTTTTGTTTGTTTTTAGATCTTGTATTTAAAATAAAAGAATTTTTTAAAAAAGAAAAAAAATGCTGACCAACTGACCAGGACAACTTCTTTGATTTTATTATTTATTTTATTTAATGAAATTTATACACCGCCTGATTGTGAGAGGGGGGTAACTCAAAGTTTTTTACAAAGAGATGATTATTTAGGCTGCACCCAGTTACCTGGAAGAGGCAAATCTGTCACTTTCTCATTATACCAATCTTAAATTATGTTCTCCCCATTCCTAGGTCATTTCGAAAATTCATATATAGTGCAAATTTCTGCTAATATCCACACATTTATATATGCAAGTTTGCCTAGCATGAATGATTTTGCTAGGCAATTTGTCTGAATATAACACATTTTTCTGCATGCTTTTTCCTTAATCCATGTGTTTTCATAAGCATTACTTGGCTGAAGGACTGCATTGCATAATTCAGAGTTGTGCAAATTTCATAGAATGGCTGAATTTAGGACTGGAAGAAAATGAGTAGCTGAAACAGACATGGTTCATCCATTCCTACTGCCCAGTCATAAAGCAGAATCATAGAACTGGAAGGACCCCCAGTTAGAAGGAACCCCGAGGGTCACATGGTCCAGCACCCTGCAATCATCTCCTTTTTTCGTTCCAGCCCATTGGCTGGTCTGCACTCCCTCATTGTTCTATACTGAAGAAATAAAAGAGCTGGCGTCCTAGCCAGCGACAACAGGCCCATAATGTATTTAGCTGCTTAGGTAAATCTAAATTGAGGTCAGGTAGGGACGCAACTCAATTAAGAACTGTTTTCCAAAGCCAGGCAAAATGAACATTACAGGGTTTAAGGATGTTCCCATAGCAGCTGTCGGCTGTGATCGCGCCTCCTTCCATCGGAAAACTGTTGCTGTAGACAGTCTGGAGGCCATAGGGAACAATCTTTGCGAGAAAAGGATATTAATACACTCTCTGTACCTTCTTGGCTTACGCTGCCGCAATTGAATTACCTGGGTTTTTGTAATGTAAAACAGTTCTCGGTTGCCGAATTACAAAGTTCCCCTTCGGCTCGGCTGTTTGAGTAAATTAAATGATAAGGTAAAAGAGGGCCAGGGAGGGGGAATAATATAAGGTCATGCATCTCAAAAGGATGAGAAATGACAAAGTAGAAACAATCAGGACTTTAACTGGGGGTGATGGGAGGGTGCAGAGAGGGAAGAGAAAGAAGCAGCCAACTTTAGCAACCATCTTTGACGGGGAGAGGCTCTTCAGCAGCAACATGAAACAAAATTATGCATTGTTCTTGCTGGTGCTATGTTGTAGCAATTATTCTTTTTCAGTTTGGAAAAGTTAGAAGAAGAAGAAGAAGAAGAAGAAGAAGAAGAAGAAGAAGAAGAAGAAGGGAAGGAGGAGTTTGGATTTGATATCCCGCTTTATCACTATCCTAAGGAGTCTCAAGGGACGTGGGTGGCACTGTGGTCTAAACCACAGAGCCTAGGGCTTGCCAATCAGAAGGTTGGCGGTTCGAATCCCCACGACGGGGTGAGCGCCTGTTGCTTGGTCCCTGCTCCTGCCAACCTAGCAGTTCGAAAGCACGTCAAAGTGCAAGTAGATAAATAGGTACCGCTCCAGCGGGAAGGTAAACGGCATTTCCGTGTGCTGCTCTGGTTTGCCAGAAGCGGCTTAGTCATGCTGGGCACATGACCCGGAAGCTGTACGCCAGCTCCCTTGGCCAATAAAGACAGATGAGCGCCACAACCCCAGAGTCGTCCGCGACTGGACCTAACAGTCAGGGGTCCCTTTACCTTTTAAGGAGTCTCAAAGCGGCTAACAATCTCCTTTCCCTTCCTCTCCCACAACAAACACTCTGTGAGGTGAGTGAGGCTGAGAGACTTCAAAGAAGTGTGACTAGCCCAAGGTCACCCAGCAGCTGCATGTGGAGGAGCGGAGACGCAAACCCGGTTCACCAGATTACAAGTCTACCGCTCTTAACCACTACACCATACTGGGGTGTGTTTTTTTTACCCTATTAGGACCATCCAGATACCTGTGAGCCCATTTCTTTACCAGGATGGCTCCACTACCCAATCATCACCCTTCCTTTAGGGCAGGAAAGGGGAACCTGGTGTCCTCCAGGTGATGCTGGGCTTCAACTCCCATGATCCCATTGGCCATGCTGTCGGGGGCTTCAGTTTTGAAGATGAAAAAATATTTCTGGTGAAGGGGCAAAGCTGTCCTCTCCTCTGGCACTTCTTGCCTTCCAAGCTACTCCCAATGTTGAATATGCCTTTTTAAACACTAGGGATGGGGAACCTGTGGCCTTCCAGGTGTTCATTGGATTCCAACTCCCATCAGCCCCAACAAGCATGACCAGTTGCTAGGGATGATGGGATCTGGAGCCCAACAGCATGTGAAGGCAACCAGTTTCCTCTTCCTTACTATACACCAGGGACGTCCAACTCCCAAGAGACTGGGATCTACTCACAGGGGGGGGGAACTGGCAGTGATCTACCCCTTTTGGGGGGTTCAGGTCAAAGTTGTTGAGCTTTTTTTAAAGGGGCAGGTCTAAAATGTTGCGCTTACTTTAGGGGGGGGGAGGAAAAAGTAGCTCACCAAAAGATCGATCAGGAAACAAAAAACCTCACAGCAAAAACTCTGTCTTCCATTCTAGCAATCATACGCGAATGGAGGACGGGGCGAGGGGGCAGGGCCGGATCCTCTTTTTCCCCAGCAAAGGAAAAGGAGCCTGTGATCGACCACAATCAACTCAAACATCCCAAGGATCGACCAGTTGATTGCAGTAGGCCGGCTGGACATCCCTGCTATACACTAATAGCAAACTTATTCGCCAATAAGCATAGCCAGTGGTCAGGTTTGATGGGATTTGTTGACTGTTGGAAGGAAAGTAATGGGATATCCTGGAAGAGGGCTTGGCTGGCACTCCACATTGCCAAATTTTGTTGCAGGTACCATTTGCCACAGTGGAATATAAAGATGTCAAACCTGTGACAAATGAGACCTGTGGAGTACATCCCGTTCAGGATTGTAACCAGCCAGGAAAGCCCTCTTTCGGTATACTCCATTCCATCCCTTCCAACAGTCAAAGACACCCATCATCCCCAACTATTGACCATGCTTGCTGGGGTTGATAGGAGTTGTAGTCCAGCAACATCTGGAGGGCCACAGGCTCCCCACTCCTGGTTTAAGGTGCCACAAGTCTTCATGGTTTTTTCACTGCAGCAGACTTAGCACAGAGAGCCACAGCTGCCCTATCCCTGGTGTAACACATCTACTGTCATTTTGTGGTATGCAAGTGTTTGGGAGAGGTTAGGAGAGCAACAAAAGAACAAGCAGATAAGCTACTGGGGCAAGACAGCACAAGGTGAACGTGCTTAACTAGAAATGCTTCATTCTGCAAATGGAAAACACAATTGGACTGTAAACATTACAAGACAGAAGTATGAAAGATAGCTTTCAGCAAATGTAATTTAATGGCAAAACCTGGGGACTCTATAAAATCAATGGGCTGCATTACTGTCAGACAAATTGACTAAAACATTTAACTGCATACTCAATTATGAATAACTGTGAGTGGGTTATGAACATTTTAGGAGTACCAGAGGATTTGAGGCGATTGCCTTTAATTATGTCTCTGGCGTCTATTCCGGTTTTCAGACTCTACAGAGGAGGATTGAGTAGGAATATTTTATTGGCCACCAATGGGGGAAAAGAATGAGCCCTAGAATATATTTTCTTAATGGAATTCCTTGGGAAACAGTTGAAACTATATTTTTTTAAGAAACACACCAATGTGACTAGGAGGGCCAAATCTGTTAAATGCTCTGTATCTCATTTTTCCAATTTTAAGTTCGGTTCACCCAATCTCTGCATCAGTTGGTGTATTTTATTTTTATGAACTGCATTAGACAATCCAGAGAAGCATGTATTGGTTTGGTAATTGCAAAATAGGTAGGTTCACATTAAAATGCAAACCAAACTAATTTCTCCTTAGATAGGCAAATAGTACCAAGCAAAAGAAATGTCATTTTTTTAAAAAACAAGCAAACAGATTTTTAGTTTACAGAAAAGATGAGTATGGAGAAAGTGAACAGAGAAAGTTTTTCTCCCTCTCTTGTAATTCTGATGAAGCTGAATGCTGGGAGACAAAAGACTGGCAAAAGTAAGTAGTTCACGCAGTGCATAGTTAAGGCTATCATTAGCTTCTGTGTGGCTAATGTGTTACCTCTAGTAACAGCAGTGATATGACTTTGGATAATGGTGAAACTATAGCCTAATAAAAGATTTACTGGAATCTTCTGTTATATCACGCATATATGGCTTGTTAATCATGTGGCTTTATTGAAAGACTATTAGTTTTTCAGAAGAGGATTCCAGTAAATCTTTTATTATAGTTTCAGCCATTGTGTGGTGGTTTTGGTTGTTTATGGTTCATATTATCACCACAGTGATACTTTATGCTGTTTGGCTAATGGTGAACACAAGCCAAGAGTTCTCATGCTATGCTTGTAGACCTGCTATAGGCATCTGGTTGGCCACTGTGTAAACAGGATGCTGGGCTAGGGACGTAGGCCTTTCACCTGATCCACCAAGGCTTTTCTTCTTATAATAGGTCAGTGATGGTCAGATTCTGGCCTGCAATCAACTCTCCTTTTGCATTGATTGTCCCCCATCCCCGCATGCTCAAATCCAACTCTGTTTCCAAGCCTGATGAAACTTGTACACTTAGCTTTCCTTGTGATCAGCAGATGATGGAGCAACACAGATATGGATATGGATTCTGCCTAGCCCCCGGCTTACCTGCCTCCAGCTGAAATCTGTGAATGCAGCTCATGAACAACTGGCATAACGCCTGCGCCTTCATAAAGGTCTTAAGAAGGGTTGCCAACTGCCAGTAAACTTACAGGCTGCCAGTAAAAACTGCTTCAAGAATTCCCCTGCCAGTAAAAATATCCTCTCCTGCCAGTAATTCCTTCTTCCCTTGATCAGTCCATCTTGCTTTTGGTTCCTTGAAAGTGATCTTTTAAAAAATAGTAATAATACCAACTGTTTAACAATAACGATTAAGCTGAAAGGGTTTTAGTTAGTGTGACAAATTGATGAAAAATATAAGAGTCCAGGGTGAAAATAGGTGCCTTGTTGATCAGAGGTTTTGGCTAACCTTAAAAATGATATCCAAGGGGGTGGTCTTTGGGCTCCAGGGTGGGCAATTTCAAATGTCTATATAAGGGCTTGTGCGCCATTGTTCAGGGTCCCTCCTGCCTCCTGCGTGTGGCAGTGATCACCCTGTTGCAACAGTTAATTAAGATCAGGCTTACTAGCTGCTTTGCTTCTCAGTATTCTCTGGTTGGCCTCTGTTATTTTCTCCTACCAATAGAGAACCTACAAAAGGACTCTATGTGGGCTCTTGGGTACTCCATAAGGGAAATGGAGCAGTTTTTTCTTACAACACTCCCTACCATAGATGATTTTATACACTGGTCTGCTGACACTTTTCTCTTGGGCATGGGTGATGCTGCTTTGACTGTGAATGGGCAGGTAACCCATACTTGGGTTACCTGAGGCTACCCAAAACGCAACACCTAACTGTTAGTTACAATAGGAGCTTTTTACTCGGCTCCAGAGCCTAGTAACCTCTACTCCAGTAGCAAAGAGGCAAGTAGAACACAAGCCAGACACGGGATGTCACGATGGCCTTGTCAGTTCAGAGCGGAGGCGAGATAAGCTTGAACAGCTGACCTTGTTAGTTCCAGACAGAGACTGAGATGGCTAACTGGTCTTATCAGTTGTAAGATTGTAAATATCCTGACCGCAGCACAAGGGTGAGATGTAATGTTACGCACGAGCGCCCAGCCAAAGTTCACAGGAAGGAACTTCCTTATATGAATTACAGGACCTCGTGATGCATGTCTTCACATGGAAGCAGGAAGGATCTTCCTTATATGGTCTATAGAACTCCTTGGGAGGGGGAAAGAGGGATCTGAAAGGTATATAAACTGTGCGAAAACTGATTGTTCTTGTTCTTGCTTTGGATGACCAAGCAAGATCCTTCTGCTCTCTGGAAAGCAGAATAAACCTTTCTCTTTTAAACCAAACCTCAATGTCTTTTTGGCTCCTTCTCTCCCTACCTGGGAGCAAGGCAAACCCAAGAACGGCCTGATAAGGCTACAACTGCACAAGCAATGTCACCTGTACCTAAACATTTTAAAAAAGGGGGGGTGAGGCGAATGATTCATATGAAATAAGCATGACTAACACCCATAGGAAACTGCCTTATACTGAGCCAGCCCTTTGGTCCATCTAGCTTGGTATTGTCTGCAGTGATTGCCTGGGGCTCGCAGGCAAGGATTCTCTCCCACTCCTCCCTGGAGATGCCAGAGTCTGACCTTCTGCCTGTAAAGCAGATGCTCTATCACTGAGCTATGGCCCTTGACCCATATTGCTGCTTTCCTTTCCAAATAAAACAGTGAGCAAACATTGGCCACACTTTGGACCACATCTCCAGAAGAAATGGACCACAGTTCCCATCTTTCCTACCCATTGATCATGCTGGCAGGGGCCAGTGGAATAACAGTCCAAAATACCTGTGGGGCATCATAACGGCTAAAACCGAATTACTGGTAGCTGGTTTCCAAAGTCCCTCCAAACAATGTGATGGGTGGTGGTTTTTCAGAGACAAAAGACTCAGAAGATCCAGGCTGTTCCTGTTGAAAAGCAGCACCCAGAATGCTTGTACTGATATTTTATCAAAAACCACAACAATGACATTGCAGAAACTTGAAGCATGTCCCCATACCCGCCTCTCTCATTCTCGTCTCAGAGCTCCAGCTGAGTAATCCAGCATCCCGAAAATATCTAATAAAATCTTAAATGGTTTCTTATCCCTTTCTTTCTCAGGACAACTCAGCAATCATCAATATGCATTTCTTTCTCAGCATCTAATATATTGGAATGTCAATAACTCCACAGCCTATGAAAATACATCAAGTACTTTCATATTGTACCCAGCCTCATAAAACTGCACTTGAGCTGATAAACAACAGTGATAAAAGGGAGAAAAAGGGCTGTGCTGAATCCAGATTTCTTTTTTAAAAAAAATGGCTCCAAAGTAAAGAGAGAGAGTTTCAGCTTGACTTCTTGGGAACATAGTCTGATCTGGCAGAAGGCAGCTTTCTGTCTGGTCATCTAAACTCAGCAGTGTCTACTGAGATGGAGAGCAACTCCCCAGGGTCTTTGGCGCAGAAAGCCCATTCCATTTCCTGCTAAGTGAGCATTTATATTGCAGGGATGGGCAGTGACAAACCTACATTTTGGGGGCCCCGAAGCTTGAACTGTTATGGGGGGCCCTTTGCAACCAACAATTAGGTCTGGGTAACCACTGTTATATTCTTCAATGGGGCTGTTCCACAACATTTTTATTTTTATTTTTATTAACTACTGCATCTCAGATTCTGGTTAAAATTGCTGTACTAGACTATCTCACGTGTCACAGTCACTGGTGTGGATACAAATTTCCTATGCCTTATAGTTTTCAAGTCGTGTGACTCAAACTGAGTCTACTAGACCCAAGGTGAGCAAGGTGGACCAAAGTTGCTTCTGGGGCCCCTTTGGGATTAGCAGCCCTGAAGCTGAAGCTTCATTAGTTGCATAGTAGATCCACCCCAGGGGATGTGAAACCTGTGGCCCTCCTGATGCTGCAGTCCAACACTCAATAGCTATAGCCAGGATGGCCAATGGTCAGGGATGATGGTAGCTGCAGGTCAGAAACACCTAGAACAGGGGTGGCCAACTCCCAAGAGACTGTGATCTACTTACAGAGTTAAAAACTGGGGGGGTTCAGGTCAAAGTTGTTGAGCTTTTTGGGGGAGGAGGAAAGCGCCGTTTTTAGGCATTCAGGTCAAAGTTGTTGTTGAGCTTTTTTTAGGGAGAAGGAAATCCCTGTTTTGGGGGGGGTGCAGGGCAAAAAAATTGAGGGTTTTTTTAGGGGAGCCAATCTTGTTGAGCTTCTTTGGGGGGAGCCAGTGATCTACCGTACCAGTGATCTACCACAGACATCCAGTGATGTACCAGTAGATCATGATCTACTGGTACCTGTTGGACGTGCCTGACCTGGAGGACCACAAGATTTCCTACCCTGGTGTAGACAATCCTGAGTTGCACTGAGTCAGACCATTGATCCATGATGTAAGGCTGATTCCTATGGGCCTTAAGCCTAAAGGCCTAGTGGTAGAGCATATGCCTTGAATCCAGACAGTCCCCAGTTCAATCCCTAGAGTCTCTCTGTCAGAAATCCTGGAGAGAGGCTTAGTATTTAAACTGAAATCCTGAAGAGCTCCTGCCAGCCAGCCTTTGTCAACCTGGTTGCCCTCTGGATGTTGAACCTCTGATTGGACTCCCCTCTCCCTTCATCATCCCTGACCTCCAGTCATGTTGGCTAGGACTTCTGGGGATCTGCAGTCCCACAACTTCTAGGGGGCACCAGGTAGGAAAATGTTGGGTTAGAATAGACAAATCTGAGATAGACCAACGAATTAACTAGGGTATGTATGGGGCATCTTTAATCTTCCACATGTTGCTTATCTACAACTCCCCTCATCCCTGGCCATTGGCTAAAGATTATTATAATGAATCATAGAATTGTAGAGCTGGAAGGGACCATGGAGGTCCTCTAGATTCCTTTGCAATGCAGGAATCATTTACTCAACGTGGGGTTCGAACCCATGACCCTGAGATTAAGAAGTTTTTCATGTTTGATGTTTTACTATGGTTTTATAAATTGTTGGAAGCTGCCCAGAGTGGCTGGGGCAACGTAGTCAGATGGGTGGCTTATTATTATTATTATTATTATTATTATTATTATTATTATTATCTCATGCTCTACTGATTGAGCAACCCACACCAGGTCTCACCTCTAGTAAAGCAGCTTCCTAATACTGTACTATTCAAATTTCCCACCATTCCAGAAATCTGAAGTAAGCTTAATTTATCCTAGTGCTACTTCTGTACTCCATTCCCACCCCACAATCCCCTCTGGGCAGGCAAAATCTTGACATTTCTATTTTTAATCCCTGTTAGCAAAGGGTGGAATTTTCCCCATTGATTCAACCCTACAAATCAATACATACGAGGTAGGAGATGGATGACTTCGCTGATATCCTTCCTGTTCACCCTAGAGACCTTTGATTTCTAATCTGCTGCCATTTCAAGGAGAGCGAAAGGGGGGGGGATCATAAATACTGATTACACTTTTGATAGCAGCTTTCTCATGGAAGAAGTCAATATTAGAAGTTCCCGTTCCACATTGAGCTGGCTCTGCTATGAAAAAAGGATGGCTTCCAGCCCAGACAGAGACATGTAGGATCCGCTGCCTTTCCACGGGATCTTCAGGGAAGCGTATGATTACATTGTAACCAAGCAGACCTTTTTTACTGCATGAGCAATTACAAACCCACCAATACTACTTTAGAACAGCCTTTTGCCAACCTGGTGCCCTCCAGAAGTTGTGGACTGCCACACCCATCAGCCCCAGCCATTGGAACTGCTGGGAATTTTAGTGCCTAGCATCTATAGTGCACCCAGTTAGCAAAGGCTGCATCAGAATAGGGGGGAGATACAAAGCTATCCTGAAGAGGGCGAAGTTAGGTGTTAATAGCAGAGATGTACATTGCTGATCAGAAGGTCGGTGGTTCGAATCCCCGCAACAGGGTGAGCTCCCGTTGCTCGGCCCCAGCTCCTGCCAACCTAGCAGTTCGAAAGCACATCAGAGTGCAAGTAGATAAATAGGTACCGCTCTGGAGGGAAGGTAAACGACATTTCCGTGCGCTGCTCTGGTTCATCAGAAGCGGCTTAGTCATGCTGCCCACATGACCCGGAAGCTGTACGCCGACTCCCTCGGCCAATAATGCGAGATGAGCGCCGCAACCCCCGAGTTGTCCGCGACTGGACCTAATGGTCAGGGGTCCCTTTACCCTTTTAGTGTTAAAGCACCCATGAGTCCCCCAGTCAACCATTTGGATTATTATTTGGCAGCATATTCCATCTCTTCAGATACCTTCCACTAAAAGCATTAGGTGCTGTGGGAGGTGTCCCCCCCCCCCCCGCTGATAAATCAACCTTCCATTGCCCTTTTGTCAGAACATAAGAAGATACCTGCTCTAGATCAAACCCAGGGGCGTAGGAAGCCTCCTCAGTACCCGGGGCGGCAATCCGAGGAGGCACCCCCTGAGGGCGGGGCGTCGTGACGTCACATCGTGACGTCACGACGCACCGTCACTGCAGCTCCGCCCCTGCAGCGGGAGGGGGAGCGCGCTCTTTTTAAAAGAGCTTCTCCCCCCCCCCCGCTGCCGGGCGCCGGGCGCAGCCGCCTACAACACAGCGAGCAGGAGGCGTAGGAGGGGTGTCACCCCATCGCTGCTCGCCTCTCCTGCCGCCTCCAGGGGCGAGGAGAGAGCCGAGGCAAGCAGCGATGGGGTGACACCCCTTCGCCGCCCCCTCCTTGCTCCCCGCCCGCCCCCGGCAACGGGGAGAAAAGCCCTTTTAAAAAGAGCAAAGGCAAGGCAAGCTTGCCCTGGCTTTGCTCTTTTTAAAAGGGCTTTTCTCCCCGTTGCCGGGGCGAGGAGCAAGGCGGAGGCGGAGGCGGCGGAGGGGTGTCACCCCATCGCTGCTCGCCTCTCCTGCCGCCTCCAGGGGCGAGGGGAGAGCCGAGGCGAAGAGCGATGGGGTGACACCCCTTCGCCGCCCCCTCCTTGCTCCCCGCCCGCCCCCGGCAACGGCGAGAAAAGCCCTTTTAAAAAGAGCAAAGGCAAGGCAAGCTTGCCCTGGCTTTGCTCTTTTTAAAAGGGCTTTTCTCCCCGTTGCCGGGGCGGGGAGCGAGGCGGAGGCGGTGGAGGGGTGTCGCCCCATCGCTGCTTGCCTCTCCTGCCGCCTCCAGGGGCGAGGGGAGAGCCGAGATGAGCAGCGATGGGGTGACACCCCTACGCCGCCGCCTCCTCGCTGCCTGCACCCCTTCGGCGGAGCGCAAGTCGGGGCAGGGAGAGGGGCGGGCCAGCGAGGAGGGGTGTCACCCCTCCACGCTGGCCCGCCCCGCCCCTCTCCATGCCCCAGCTCCGCAAGCCAGCCAGCGGCGGGAAAAGCTGCTGGAAGGGGGGGGCTATTTTCGGCGTTGCCGGGGTGAAGCTGCAGGGGCGGCCAGCGAGGGGGGGTGACACCGCTCCTCGCTGGCCGCCCCTGCGGCTCCACCCCGTCATTGCCGAAAATAGCCTTAAAAAATAAAATAAAAAATAAAAAATAAATTTTTTTTAAAGCGCCCAATTTGTCACCCTCCCCAGGGTGGCACCCGGGGCGGACTGCCCCCCCACCTCCCCCTTGCTACGCCCCTGATCAAACCCAAGGTCCAGCGTTCTGTTTCCACAGTGGCCAACCAGAAAGGCTCTGGGAAACTCCAAAGCAAGGCATAAGCACTACTGTGCTCCCCAGGAACCAGTATTCAGAGACATACAGCCTTTGATACAGGAAACAATACATAGTCATCAAGACTAGTAGCCATTAAAGCTTTTGTTATCCTGCTGCATGTGTTACCAGTAATTGGCTTACCGCAGCCAGAAAGTTTGTGTTACCAACAACTTTTATTTTTTTGTGAATAGCCACATAATGATCATCATCTGTATTTTATTCATTTCATTTCCTTCTGCCCTCACTTAAATCCCCTCTCCGTCTGCCCAACAGCTTGTACATATAGCTAGGAGGAGAATGCATCATGCATCTGAAAAAGTGTGCTGCAGCCCACAAAGCTTTTACCATGATAAATTTGTTAGGCTTAAAGGTACTGCAATACTCTCTGTTGTTTTTGCTGCAAGAAACCAACTCTGGAAGTAATTAAATGTATGCAATCTTTCAAAATCTATATTTAAATATGTGTTTTATCTCAAAACATGTATTTCAATGCACACAGTATTGTCTTTCTCAAAGGATATCTTTCATTGTGTATTTTCTCTCAAAATGTGTTTCAAAAGCATATCATATATATATGCACACATATTCTCTGAAATACAGATTTAAATATGGGTTCTGATGCATTTAAATTCAAGAACTGAGTTGCAACTTTTGGAGTAGTGCGATATCTGGTGGATAGCCAAATTCTGCTCAGCACATTTGTCTGAGTAGTATGGATCAAGTTGTTTGCAAACATCACATTCTACGTGTATTCCAAATGCAGGAGACCAAAGGGTGCCAAAGGGAAAGGGACCTAGCTCAGTAGTAGGACACCTGTTGCACATGCAGAAGGTTCCAGATCCAATCCCAAGTTCTACCAGGAGATGGAAGGGATCGAACCTGGGACCTTCGGTATGCAAGGCAGATGCTTTGCCATTGAACTATGGCCCTTCCAGTTGACTGCCAGTTCTGCCAGTTGCCAACAGCTGCAGAATCCTGTCTAGGCTTGCAAAGTTCTGGCTCTTTGGCATCCCGCTGACAAATGCTGACTGTCAACACACATCTGTACCATCCAAGTTCTTCCATCAGAGAAAGCAACTGCCGCCTCACCTGCTCCCTTTGCTCTACTTCAGGCATGTCCAACAGGTAGATCATGATCTACGGGTAGATCACTGGACGTCTGTGGTAGATCACTGGTAGATCATTGGCTCCCCCCAAAGAAGCTGAACAACTGTGGCTCCCCTAAAAAAAACTCAACGTTTTACCTCCTCCCTGAAAAAACTCAACAACTTTCACCCAAACACCCCCCCCAAATGGGCCTTCCTCCTTCCTAAAAAAAGCTCAGCAACTTTGACCTGAACCCCCCAAAAAGGGGGTAGATCACTGCCAGTTTTTAACTGTGAGTAGATCGCAGTCTCTTGGGAGTTGGCCACCCCTGTTGTCTAATCCCATTCACAGCAGGCCTCCTTCGATATGAGGTCATCCCCCAAGAAAGGATGACTCAAACCAAGCTGGCCTTTTGCTTTGGCAACTTTTGCTTGTAAGCTGGCCTCCAAAGTCCTTCGGAGAAGCTGGGGAGGGTATTCAAACATTTGGTACACAAGATAAACTTATTAAGCAGCAGCTTTGGAGAGCGGATTGCTGCTTTGTATTTAAATTGTCAGGACAGAGGTGAAGATTGACACAGGGCAAAAGCCCTCAGGAGAAATACCCTCAGGCTGAAAAGGAAAAGGCGAGGCTGAGAAAGCACATCTGCTGATATGAGGCTGGTGCTCAGGACGGGTGCTTTGTGCAAACAGAGCACAAACTGGCACAGAATCTAGGAGCCAGGGAGGTTCCCAGGCCTTCTAGCGAGATTAGAGTGAAGGAGACATTGAGCGACTGTAGGAACCAGAGTGCAGGTGTCAAGATCCGCGAACCGCTGCCCCATCTGGTGGAGAATATAACTGCAGCTTTTCTGTGCAGAACTACCAAGGCTCTGAACTGGCTCCACCCAACAGACCAACCAGTGGCTCCTTATGGAAAGAGTACAAGGGCTTCCACCCTCAATGAGCAGCTAGGCTTGTTTTGAGCTCTGGGGTGGCTTGTGTTTCGGGCCATGCTCAATGGTCATGATTCCTGGCTTACCCTCTGTTCCTGATTGGCCTTTGACCCTGAATTAGCTACTTCCTGTATCCTGGCTTGCTCCATAAAGCCTGCTTTGTCTGAGTGAGCAAAAACTGAGAGCAGCTGAGCAGCAACCCCTTTCACTCACTCTGGGAGGTGGGGGCAATTGGAAGTGCAAATGGGCACCAGCAGCAGCAGAGAGAAGGTGGGCCCACTAAGAAAACTTCTTTTCCGAGACACCCCTCCACCAAATAAAGCCCAGAACTGGCATTGAACAAGGGAGTGGATAGGAAAGAGGAAGAGAGGGAAGATTTGAGATCTTCTCTGCCTCTGTTCTGCTTCCGATGATAGCTCTAGCAGGAGGCGAGAGGTTCAGGAGGGACAGGCCCACGTGCAGCTGGAGCGCATTGAAAATGTTGCTTCAGCAACAAGGAACCCTAACTGAGCTTTGAATAAGGTTGTAGCTCAGATTGGATGGTTAGCTCTACCCCTCAGTGGGAGAGATTTTTCTGTTTAAAGGGGTGTTATGTACTGAGCTGAATCCTAGAACAATAGGATCCAAAAATGCAGCAGTCTGATTGGTCCTAGAACAATAGGATCCAGAATGCAGCAGTCTGATTGGTCCGCAGGAGCCACCCAATCCAGCTCCAGGTGGAAGTGAATCAGTGACCTGATTGGCCTGCAAGAGCAGCCAATCAGGCTCCTGGATTAAGTGAATTCACAACCTGATTGGCCTACAGGAGTAGCCCGGAATTAGCCAATCGCGTGGGGCCCATTGTGTAAATAATGTATATATAGCAGACGTTTTGGGTAAAGATTGATTCCTTGCTACTATGAGCTGAATAAAGAGCATGAAATTCACACTTGACTCCAAGTATATTTCAAGGGGCTTTGTTTATTTCAGAAGCCACAGGATTCTTTGGCATGAGGGAGATGGTGGCTCTGTTTGAATTTCCCCTCTAGGGCAGCAATGCAAGTTTTTCAGGCTGGAGTGGTGTTGACAGAAGGGCTCCTCCTTATGCTAGCACTTCTGGAGCAGAAGGGACCATTCCATTATAGATGGTTCTGTGAGCCATTCCCTCTGACTCACTGGTTCTTTCTCCAAGTCCATGACCTGGAAGGTGAACCCCAAGGCCATTCTAGGCTCCAATTGCAATCTGAGCCAGGGAAGAAGTTGGGAGGTTGTAACGTTTGGCTTGCGCTTGAGATGAGTCACTGAGCCATCACAAGTTCCTGAGGTTTATTTTCAGAAGCAATGTGTGCAAACTCTGGGCTACATTTCTACAGCCCCTTCTCACAGCTGTTCCTCTCCCCTCTTTGGGACTGGAGCTCCATCTTGTTTGAGTCCCTTCAGTTCTTGCCTTGAAAAGGCAACCAAATCAAAGCCCTTTCTTGAGGAAATAATACATCATTTCCCTTCTTTTTGTTGAGCATATCTCATCTCACTGCATCATCAAAAAAATAAAATAAAATAAACCACCGTCTCAGTTCTCTAGTTAGCAATTATCCCCTGTGGCTTCATTCAGTCCTCCCCTAATCCATAGCAAAAGTCTTGATTTTGCTTTTAAAAGCAAGCCATTTTTTCCTTTAATTTCATTTTTTCATACATATAAAAGGGGAAAGCGAATTGAAATTGGGATGTTGCAATGAACATTTTGAACAAGAAAGGGGGAGATTATGTCTTCTGAACTGCAGTTTTCCAAAGCAGAAAGAAAGACTGTGAAGATACAAACATTTTAATGAGCCATCTATTATAGTGACCCAAAAGAGAGGCTTGATGAGAAACCAGGGTGGCTGAGCAATTGTTTTATTGCAAACCAGAGTCTGTGTTGCAAAGTTTAAACAATGGATTTGTGTGCATAATATAAATGAGCTCTACAATGGGCCTCACTTGTAGTTAACTGTCCAGCTGCTGCCCATGCAGCAGCTGGACCCATTCATCGCCAAGGCTTCGATCAGGCAGGGGCGTAGCAAGGGGGCGGGGGGCGGTCCGCCCCGGGTGCCACTCAAGGAGGGGGTGCCAGTTGGGCTGGCCCCGCCCTGCACGGGCCCCGCCCGCCAGCGCCGCCGCTGCTCCCGTGGCACCCTTGCAAGCCGCCGCGCCAAAAGCAGCAGCGGCGGGGCGCCCCCCTAGCCGCCGCACACGATCGGCGGCTGGGGGGGTGCCGCCGCCGCTGCTTTGGGCGCGGTGCCTCACAAGGGCGCCGCAGAAGCAGCAGTGCCGGTTTGGATGGAGTGCGCACACGCGACTTCGCGCGTGCGCACTCCATCCAACCCGGCACTGCTGCTTCTGTGCCCAAAGCAGCGGCGGGGCACCCCCTCCAGCCGCCGATCGCGCTTTCGGCACGGCGCTTCCCAAGAGCGCTGCAAAAGCACCGGCGGCGGCACCCCCCCGCGATCGGCGGCTGGAGGGCGTGCCCCGCCGCTGCTTTGGGCGCAGAAGCAGCAGTGCCGGGTTGGATGGATCCAAACCGGCACTGCTGCTTCTGCGTCGCCCTTGTGTGCCGGGGCGACGAGCGAGGAGGAGGCGGAGCGGAGGGGTGTCATCCCATCGCTGCCCGCCCCTCCCCTCGCCCCTACAGGCGGCTCCGCCCAGCAGCGGGGGGGAAAGCGCTTTAAAAAAAGGAAAAGCCAAGGCTTTCCTTTTTTAAAAGCGCTTTTCTCTCTGCTCACCCCGTTGCAAGGATTCGAACCGCCGACCTCCTGATCAGCAAGCCCTAGGCTCTGAGGTTTAACCCACAGCGCCACCTGGGTCCCGTAAAACAATTTACAATCACAATAATAAGGTGAGTCCTAAAAATATACACTTCCAAGTGTCAAAAGTCAGGTGTGTCTTCAACATTAGCTGGAAGCTGTACAATGGAGGTGCCATGTACACCTCTGTGAGGAGGGGGGTCACCATCCCCTGAGTCTCTGAGGGTGGAGGAACTACCAAGAGGGCAACCTCTGCTGATCTCAGCACCTGAGAGGGTCTGTAGAGAAGGAGGTTTTCGCACAAATATTTGGGACCTATTTTATATGCGGGAAAGAGATATGTTTTTAAGGTTGTGCTTCAGCTGTAGGAGAGCAAATAATGAGGTGGATCAATGTGATTTGGGATGACTGGGCCTTCTCAGTGGTGGCACCCTTCCCTTCAGAATGCCCCCAGGTCTCTCCACCTTGCAGCTACTAATGAGATGCAAGCAAGAGGGTATAGCTTTCTTTGTCCTGGCCTTTTCTATCTTTTCCATCCAATGCTACTGGAACAATAAAAAATGACTATTGTTCCAGTAGCATTGGATGGAAAAGATAGAAAAGGCCAGGACAAAGAAAGCTATACCCTCTTGCTTGCATCTCATTAGTAGCTGCAAGGTGGAGAGACCTGGGGGCATTCTGAAGGGAAGGGTGCAGTCCTGCCTTTAAAAAATAAGGCAGGACTGCTGCTATTTTAGCAATGTTCTATTTTTAGTCTTTCATTTTTGCAATCATGTTGATGTTTGGCTGCTGCTGGTGTGCATGAACAAGTTTCTATTGTTTCTTTATTGCGAGCTGACTTCAGAATACTTTTGCGGAGGAGTTTAGATGTATTAACCAAATCAATAATAAATACTGCTAAATCCAGAGGGAGTCCATGAAGTGACACTGCAAAAATGACATTCGCAAATCAATTGGGTGCGTGCGGTTGTGTTTCTGTGTAAAGTGATGGAGGGCTGTACATGTGCTGGTGCTAACAAGAGAGGTGATCGCTTACTGCCACCAAGTGTCCATTCCCTGTCTTTTCCTTTCCCTCTCCTGATTCCACCATGGTGAAAAACCAATACAAAAGCAACACAGCCTGGCTCAGTTTTCTCTACTTGAGATTGCTTTAGGTTTGTGGTTAAAAGGTTCCATAGAGGTCAAGCTTGGGAACTGCGGTCATATATTTTTCTCATTTAAATTATATTAGCTCTCATTTGTTTTCCCCATGTGCCACACCTATACAGAAGAGGTTCACAGCTCAGGAATGGAGCACATGGCTTTGCATGCAAAAATAAATTCAGGTGCGCATCCTGGAGGGTCATTTTGGGCACACAGCTGTCCGTGGAAGAGCAGGTCAATTCTGTGTCCAGGGCAGCTGTCTACCAGCTCCATCTGGTACACAGGCTGAGACCCTACCTATCTACAGACTGTTTCACCAGAGTGGTGCATGCCCTGGAGAGCCAGTGTGGTGTAGTGGTTAAGAGCGGTAGACTTGTAATCTGGGGAACCGGGTTCGCATCTCCGCTCTTCCACATGCAGCTGCTGGGTGACCTTGGGCTAGTCCCACTTCTCTGAAGTCTCTCAGCCCCACTCACCTCACAGAGTGTTTGTTGTGGGGGAGGAAGGGAAAGGAGAATGTTAGCCGCTTTGAGACTCCTTCGGGTAGTGATAAAGCGGGATATCAAATCCAAACTCTTCTTCTTCTTCTGGTTATCTCTCGCTTGGACTACTGCAATGCACTCTGCGTGGGGCTACCTTTGAAGGTGACCCGGAAACTGCAACTAATCCAGAATGTGGCAGCTAGACTGGTGACTGGGAATGGCCGCTGGGACCATATAACACCAGTCCTAAAGGATCTTCACTGGATCCCAGTATGTTTCTGAGCACAATTCAAAGTGTTGATGCTGACCTTTAAAGCCCTAAATGGCCTTGGCCCTGTAAACCTGAAGGAGCGTCTCCACCCCCATTGTTCAGCCCAGACACTGAGGTCCTCCTCCAAGGTTCTTCAGATATTTCTAAAAGTTGTGTAGTTCTTTATCTCCTTGCCATCTGATGGGAGGGCGTTCCACAGGGTGGGTGCCACTGCCAAGAAGACCCTCTGCCTGATTCCCTGTAACTTCACTTCTCGCAGTGAGGGAACCACCAGGAGTCTGTTGCATCTCCAGTTAAATAGCCTTACGGTAGGTGTGAGCTACTGCCAGTCAGAATGAGAACATAAGAAGAATGCTGCTGGATCAGGCCAAATGGCCCATCAAGTCCAGCATTCTGTTCTCATTGGGTCCAAACAGATGATTAGGTTGAAACCTTTCCTTTTAGGGGAATTGCTCTATAGGGCATGTTGAGTTTTTTCAACTTTCAAACACCGCAAATGAGGGATGCTAAAATGTTGTAACATGACTTGGGAATCCAATGATACTTTGGTTCAATTAATATAATTTAGTTTAGCTTGATACGTAAAATGTGTGTCAAATTGCATGGAAATCGTTTAAATCTTTAAAAATCATTAAAAATGATAGCCAAGTACTTGCAGTAATGTTGTCCAATCACAAAAATAATTGCAGATTAGAATTCCCTACACGCAAAAACATATTTTAAGACCCTTCCCTGCAGAAATTTGCAAAAGTTAAGTTTCAGTCCCCAGAATGACACGTCCTTTTAGGCTATAATGCCAAATAATCCTATCTATTGACTATGCTGACTAGAACAGAGGCTGAAGTCCAGCTATCTCAGGAGGGTCACAGGCTCCCAGCCCTGCTGTGAACAAAGTGCAAAAACCTCTGGCGTCAAAGTTTCGCCTGAGTAATATTAAGCCAGCAAACACCAAAATGGCCTATCGGTTGAGCCTCCTTTTATTCTTAAAAGCTGTGTGCCTCTCAGTTTCAAAAGCGCTTTCCCACTCTCCCTTTGTCTTACCTGGTGATTGAAACATTTATATATTTGAACTCTTCCTGTAAGTGGAAAGAACTCAGAGCTACACATAAATCCATGTTCCCTGACATTTGCTGATTTAAGGCCAGGGCCTGACGTGATTAAGCGTTTTGCTCCTCCGCATTTTATCACTTGTGCTGTGTCAGTTTAATTTCCTCTCTCAGAGAGAGATCAATGGGAATGGGGAACTGCAGAGAATGTTGAGCTGGGTCTTGTGACATCCCCCCCCCCCACATTCCGGTTCCTGTTTCTGGTTGGATGGATCTCTTGGCTTCCAGAGTCATTAAGAAGATACTGTAGGATGCTTGATCTCAGCATTAGGAAAGAGGGAAGCATTCCAGGAATCCTACAGACTGTGATTCTGCTATGTTGTGGGGTGGCTGAGTGATATCAAATTAATAATAATTAATTTGATATCACTCCCTAAAATACCCCCTCCCTAAAATACATTGAGAATGATGATGATTGGTGGTTTGCAACTTTATCCTTAGAAATATCTGAGAGATAAGACTTTAACCCTTGCATATCCTTGCCTGCATCCAGTCCAGATGACGTCTCTCACACACCCCTGTGAAATTCTGAATTGGTGCCCCCCGATTCTGTGCATTTCACCCCAACTTCTTTTTGCTGAATTCAGTTGTACAAGGTGATGTGTGAATTGACCCGAAATCGGAAAAAGAGATGCTTCTTCCAATCACCAGGATTCAAAAGTCACACTTCAGGGGTGACACACACACATTGGTTTTGGTTCACTTGAAATGAAGGGTGCTAGAGACTGCAGTGTCGTTGCAATACATGGTATTATTTGCACATTTATACAGACTAAAGATGAAGGGACGCAGGTGGCGCTGTGGGTTAAACCACAGAGCCTAGGGCTTGCTGATCAGAAGGTCGGCGGTTCGAATCCCCGCGACGAGGTGAGCTCCCGTTGCTTGGTCCCTGCTCCTGCCAACCTAGCAGTTCGAAAGCATGTCAAAGTGCAAGTAGATAAATAGGTACCCCTCCAGCGGGAAGGTAAATGGCATTTCCGTGCGCTGCTCTGGTTCGCCAGAAGCGGCTTAGTCATGCTGGCCACATGACCTGGAAGTTGTCCGCTGGCTCCCTCGGCCAATAAAGCAAGATGAGCGCCGCAACCCCAGAGTCAGTCACGACTGGACCTAATGATCAGGGGTCCCTTTACAGACTAAAGATAAGGTGGAGGGGCTCACAGCATTAGCACTCCAACAGATCATGCTCCCCCGTTAGGTTTTCGGGGGAATCCCCAGAGTTAGCACTTTGATTTCAGCACAGAGATCAAGTCAAGCTTTTGTCTCTTCTCAGCTCCAGACAAGTTTAGGCAAAAACTATCCCCTGGCCTATTATTCTCTTTGCTCTAGGCCTGCCCTCTCCTTTTGGAAGCATCACTAGCTAGTTGTTTCTATGGCAACACAGCCAACTCTTTAGTTGTATAAAGAAGGATACTCAACAGACTTGACTAGCAGTTCTTCCGCCTACACTGAGAGCCAGTGTGGTGTAGTGGTTAAGAGCAGTAGACTCGTAATCTGGTGAATCGGGTTCGCGTCTCTGCTCCTCCACATGCAGCTGCTGGGTGACCTTGGGCTAGTCACACTTCTCTGAAGTCTCTCAGCCCCACTCACCTCACAGAGTGTTTGTTGTGGGGGAGGAAGGGAAAGGAGAATGCTAGCTGCTTTGAGACTCCTTCGGGTAGTGATAAAGCGGGATATCAAATCCAAACTCTTCTTCTTCTTCTACAGGCACCCATCTTACAGGTTTAGAGAAGACTCAGAATTAATAATCCAAACCAACATTCCCCATTTCACAACAGTGTCATAATTAGGACTGACCAGAAAGCTATTCAGCTGTGAGAAAGTTTTTAACTTCTATGGAATTATTCGCCAGGATGGAAGTGACGCAAAATGAAGTTGGTGGTGGTGGGAAAGTAGGGCATGAAATTGTTGACCCAAATGCTAGCATTTGTAGCAGATGAAATCCAAGAGCTGAACTAGCCTCACAAAGTACAAGACAGAAAGCTGCCTTATTCCATCAGAACACTGGTCCACCTGGCACAGTATGGTCCACTCTGGCTAGCAGAAGTTCTCTAGGGCAGGGGTAGACAACCTAAGGCCCGTGGGCTGGATGTGGCCCAATCGCCTTCTCAATCCGGCCTGTGGATGGTCCGGGAATCAGTGTGTTTTTACATGAGTAGAATGTGTCCTTTTATTTAAAATGCATCTGGGTTATTTGTGGGGCATAGGAATCCGTTCATTATTATTTTTTCAAAATATAGTCTGGCCTACCACATGGTCTCAGGGATGGTGAACTGGCCCACAGCTGAAAAAGGTTGCTGACCCCTGCTCTAGGCTTTCAGTCTTTCTCTGCCCTACGGTACTTAGAGATGCTGAACTTGGAACTTTTTGGTTGTAAAAAAGGGAGGTCCATAGTTCAGTGATAGAGCATCTGCTTGCCAAACATGTGGTCTTTTTCTATGCTAGGGGAAGAGGAAAGCTTTTAAATGTCTAACAGTCTATATTACCACATTTCATTTTGCTTCATATTTTGTGATTTTAAATCTTTGCTTGCCCCAAACTTGGATCTTGGCATCCAGGGATTTCTTCATTTATACTGTACCTTTTCCCCCCCTTGCCACCAACAAAGAACACATTCAAGCCAGGTGCAAACACTCACGATTATTATTATTATTATTATTATTATTATTATTATTATTTTACAAATTAAGAGCAGCCTTTGGGAGACAATGGAATCTGAACTGGGTAATATTCTCTAGTGACTGGAGAGCAAGCAGCATCCATTTGGTCCCATCTTCAGCTGGTAGGAAGCAAATAATTCCCCCTCCATTTCAAGGTTGCAGACACACCATCCATCTAAAGGACCTCCCTCCCCGAAGAAACCTGGAAGCTGCAGTTTAATGAATTGATTTATTTTGGTCATTGGCCAGAGTGCAAACGTATACAACGACAGATTAAAACTAAGCTCTATGAGCTGATGCACGATAAATAATTCACATATAAAACAGCAAAAATATATAGGTTAAAACCTTAACTGCTAATTAAAAACATATTAAGACATTGGCCGTTAGATTCATTCAAAGCTTGTCTCCTTAATTTTATAGCAGCAGCACAGAATTTAGCCACTTTTAAGGTCATCTCTGGTTCCCTGCAGTTTGAAGCTGCAGTTTGTTAAGAGTGCTGAGAATAGTTGATCTGTGAGGTGAAAACTACAGTTCCCAGGATTTGGCGGGGAAGAGGCTGAGTCCCTTTAAATGTATTGCGTATGTACGCAGTGACCCAGGATGCAATTCCCTTTCTCCAGCCGCAAGAGGGCAGCATATACAATGATTACAAGAACGACATGGGTTTAGGGAGCTTTTAAGTGTCAGCAAATGTACAGTCTTGCTTAACAGGGAAGCTATTCCCAGTTGATTCTGTACAGTGGGGCTGGAAGAGACACAAGGGCTCATTTGTCTGCTCAGTTTTCCTTTCCCTGTGACCCAGTTATCTGATCTGCCCCAACGGGCTCATCTTAGGTGTGCCACCCAGCAGGTCAGGTCCCTCTTGCCTATGCGCGGCACATTTAGAGCAGTGGCGAGTAAGCTGCACCCTGCACATCCTGTTTAGCACACACACACTGGGGCAAACCAAAATGGGTCACCGAACATCATTGTGGCATCAAGTGATGGCTGGGTGGGCGGCCCCATCCAGGAGCATGGCTTCTCCCCACCCCCAAAAAATAAGAATTCTGAGGGCTCTGGTTTGTTGAAGGTGCCGAGGGTTGTTAGGAAGAGGGATTGGCTGATAAGTTCACTCTGGGAACTGTAGTGCTGTGAAGGGAACAGGGGCCTCCTTGCAACTCTCAGCACTTTAACCAACTTCAGTTCCCAGGACATGGGGGTGGGGGCTGTGCCTGTTTAAATTAGTGTGGTGCTACTTTAAATATGGGACGCGGGTGGCGCTGTGGGTTAAACCACAGAGCCTAGGGCTTGCCAATCAGAAGGTAGGCAGTTCGAATCCCTGCAATGGGGTGAGCTCCCATTGCTCAGTCCCTGCTCCTGCCAACCTAGCAGTTCAAAAGCATGTCAAAGTGCAAGTAGATAAATAGGTACTGCTCCGGTGGGAAGGTAAACGGCATTTCTTAGCGCTGCTCTGGTTCATCAGAAGCGGCTTAGTCATGCTGGCCACATGACCCGGAAGCTGTACGCCGGCTCCCTCGGCAAATAAAGCGAGATGAACGCCGCAACACCAGAGTTGTCCGCGACTGGACCTAATGGTCAGGGGTCCCTTTACCTTTACGTTTACTTTAAATATATTGTGCAGGCGAAGTTTCGGGTCTAGAGACTTGAGTCCTATGAAGAATGCTTTAAAGAGCTGGGTATGTTTAGTCTGGAAAAGAGAAGATTAAGGGCAGAGACATAGAGCGGTGAGTGGGTGGGATGACTCTTGCTTCTCTCTTTTCTTAGGATCCTTGATCTTCTGAAACGGACTCGGACAGCCCAGCCCTGTGCAGAGAGAGGGCTCCTTCCTCTGACAGAGAACTGTCCTCTCCCAAGCAGACCTGTCCCCCTACCACCAGCAGCGAAAACAGGATCGCTTGAGCATTATGTCAGAACTTCAAAGCCCAGAGCCCTGAGCAATGAGCTGGAGGAGTTTTCATTAGCATCCACCTGTCTGACCTCACCTGTTCGGTAACAAATCCCCCGGGAATGACACAACTTGGCCTCTTGCTTCTGCTGCTTTTGAAGCCTTTGCAAGGGATGTTGTAAGAGGAGACGCCAAGCTGGAGAAGTTCAAGGGCTTTTGTGGCTCGCGAGCACAACACAAGCCTTTGCCTGCCTTAAACTTGACAAGATATGGCTGTCTCCCTCCCCACCCCCCAACCTGCTCCCTTAATGCTTTTCAGCTGTCACAGAAGCCTTGATACCAACACCCCCCCCTTTAGCAGGGGCCTCTCACACCTGAGGCCTCCAGAGTAAAACAACAGCTTAAATGGAAATCTTTTCCTACTCTCCCAACCCCTCAGGCCAAAACACTGCAAGGAGCATGCCTTCTCAAGGGATCCATGTGCCAAATCTGCTTTTGAACCAAGGTCTCTGGGGGTCTCGGGGCGTATCTTGTTCTCCCTTGCTCTCTCTCTCGCTCGCTCGCTCTCCCCCTCCCCAAGCTGTGAAACTCTTTTGGGTTGCATTCATTTACCTCTTTTGGGTTGCATTCATTTATCTGTAGAGAGCCGTGATCGGCACTGTCTCAAGGGAGTGGAGCCTGGTAGAGCTTGGCAAAAGAGCATGTGCAGAAGGTTCCATCTTCAATCCCCAGCACCTCTGGGTAGAGCTGGGAAAAATCCCTGCCTGAGATCCAGGAGGACAGCAACCAGTCGGCTTACACAAGATATCCATGAAACATTATGATGGCCGGTGACTGACAGGTGGGTGGTCTTGCCGTCTGTCAAAGTTGTGGGAGGAGAGAAAGCTCTTCCCCCACCAGGCCAACAAGGTTTCCCATCCCTGCATTGGAAGGATGCTTCCTCTGTCCCTGTTCAATTCAACCCTTTATTCAGAATCAAGAGGACTAGAATCTCACTTTATTTATAGGAGAAGAGCCGTGGCTCGGTGGTAGAGCCTAAGCTTTCTTGCAAAAAGGTCTCCAGTTCAATCTCTGGCATCTCAAGGTAGAGCTGAGAAAGAATCCCGTCTGAAACCCCCGTCTGAAAGCTACTGCCAGTCAAGGTTGACAACACTGATCCAATCCAGCCAGTTCCCAAGAGCTGCTATTAATTTATAGAGATGGCCAATATCAAGCCGTCTTACTCCTAGTCAGACCATTGCTTCAGCTAGCAAAGCTGGGCTAGCTGGAGTTGTCACCCAAAATTGTGGAGGGCACCAGGTTGGGGGAGGCTGTTCTAGGATGTGCTCTAGGCATTTCCTTTTCTAGTGTCTATCACTTTAACCTTTCCCTTTTTAAGTAAGCATTTCCTTTTCCTCAGTTCCCTCCCCATACACCTACCTTGCAGGGCAGTCAGAAGGGTGGGCATATTTAACCCTTTCCCACCACTCAATGGTCCCAATGCAAATCTTTCTCACACACACTAACCCTAACACCTAATACCTGAAGGAGCGTCTCCACCCCCATCGTTCAGCCCGGACACTGAGGTCCAGTGCCGAGGGCCTTCTGGCGGTTCCCTCACTACGAGAAGCCAAGTTACAGGGGACCAGGCAGATGGCCTTCTCGGTAGTGGCACCCGCCCTGTGGAACGCCCTCCCACCAGATGTCAAAGAGAACAACAACTACCAGACCTTTCGAAGACATCTGAAGGCAGCCCTGTTTAGGGAGGCTTTTAATGTTTAATAGATTAGTGTATTTTAATGTTCTGTTGAAAGCCACCTGAGAAAGGGAGGCTATCCACTTGGCTACCAAGTCTGGAAGCAGACCTGAGATTCCATTTCCAGTTTCCAGCAGAACAGCAATGATTGGATGCTGCTGAGTCGTCCACAAACCCAAGAGATTCTCCTGGTTCACTCTTTTACTTCTTGCTGAGCTGTTGCTTTGGGAAACAGAAGAGGACGTGGCTCCTCTCTTTGGAGATCAAATTTGCTGACCTGCCTCTCAGCAGGAGCTGTGTTTATCTCTGGGAAAGGGATCCAGAACTCTTCCAAACAACTCTGGCAGGCTTCTATTTCTGTCACACTGTTTGGGCGCCTTTGATAAGTCTATCCCCCCCTCCCCAGACCCCTGCAAATGTCAGCTTATCTGACTATCCTCCAAAGCTCACTCACTGTCGAGCTGGCAGTCCCTTCAGCCTCTCTCCCTCTACCAATAGATTTGAAGTTCAGGCAGTGAGTTCCTCTCCCTCTTGCATCCCAAACTGCCTTCTGTTTCCTTTCTCACCTAACAACATTTGGATCCATTACCACCAGAAAGTTATTCGTAATATTTAAGAATACCAACTGTGTGCTCTGTGGCACCAGTCTAGGGACTCTGCCATAGCTGAAAGATGCTATCGCCAGACCCAGTGGCGAAGCTGCATGCTCCGGCACTGGGAGCGGAGAGCAGGTGGGGGCGTGGTATGGGATGTGTCCCGGGGGTGTGGTGCACCGCCTGCGAGGGTGTGGTGCCGGCACGGTGGGGGTGGCGAGTGTCCAGGGGGGCAGCCACGATGGTACCCCCCTCCCCAATGGTGCTGGGGGCGGTGCGCTCTCCCTGTCCCCCCGTCCCCGTCCCCCCCCCCCCGTTCCTCCATCAGTGGCCAGACCTCCTGTGAAGTTTGCCCCTATGGAGATAAAGAGAAGCCTTGTTCAAAGATTTAAATCTCCCAGTTAGGAGGTCGGTTGCACATTATTCGGGGACAGGTCCCCCTACAACCCCAGGAATTCGCCTGTTTTGCCTTTAGAGTGGCAGCTTTAAGGAGTAAAGTTTGTGAGGAAGATACCGGTAAGTTAAATTATTCAGGGGAGCAAACTCTTATCTGACAGGATGTCTGGTTTTAGTAACTTTTTAACTGTATAATGCATTTTGTTCCGTTTTGCTTCTGTTTTATGTATTTTATCTTATGTAATGGCTTTGGCTAGACTAAATAAGTAAATAAAAGCCATGTGCATGGAACCTTGCAGAGTCTCTGACCCCAAAGAGCTTACAGCCATTACACCACACAAGCTCTCTATTTATGGGCAGAGACATCGGGGGGGGGGGCATTTCAGCAAATTTATCAAGGGAGGTGAGGAATTCTCTGACAGTTTCTCCTCCAGTACCAGCAGCAATACTGTAGCTCAGCTTCCATCATTTTCCTGTAAGTTTTCTTGTTTTCTCGTTCCAAAAAGCAGCAGCTGAAAATTTGTTGACCATCCTGGCCATTATTTTGCATCCTACAAAATCCACAGGACCTGGCACCTTTCTGGGGCTATAAAGGGTAAAGGGACCCCTGACCATTAGGTCCAGTCGTGACCGACTCTGGGGTTGCGGTGCTCATCTCGCTTTACTGGCCAAGGGAGCCGGCGTACAGCTTCCAGGTCATGTGGCCAGCATGACGAAGCCGCTTCTGGAGAACCAGAGCAGCGCACGGAAACGCCCTTTACCTTCCTGCTGGAGCGGTACCAGTTGTTACAGAAATTACAGGGGGGGCACATCTTTAAAGTTGCTAAATATTATAAATATTTCTTTTTTTTTTTTTTTTTTTTTTTTTTTTTTTTTAAATATGTAAGAAACTTTATTGAATATTTTGACCATACCAATTTAAAACAAACATACCAAACATCAAAAACAACAGAAATTCAAAATCTTAAAATTAACATTTCAATAACAAATTCTTATGTCTATATCATTCCTCCTCTTCTTCTGTCTTTTATTAGGTATTCTTCACTTTCCAATCATTCCCGTTATTTATTATCATCCCCTTTAATCCCTCCCCCCCTCCCCTCTGACTTCCCCTTGCCTTGTTCTCAGGTTCTTATACTTTATTCCTAATCACTACTTTCCTCTTCTCCTAATTCCAGAATCAATTTTATATACATCCAACTTCTTCAAATTTCTTTCAAATTCAATACAAAGCAATTTAGAAATGAGTCCAGGTCTTTATCGTGGGGCACTGCTTTTTTAAATACTCTCCAAATTTTACCCAATCTTTTAAACATTTTTGATTGCTTTTACCTCTAATTTTTTCTGTTAATATTGCCAAATCCATATAACCATACAATTTTTCTTGCCACTCTTTAATTTCCGGAACTTCTCTTTTCTTCCAATAGGATGCAATTAATATCCTTGCCGCCGCAGTGGCGTACAGAAATAATTTTTCGTCTTTCTTCTCAATTTCATCATCCATAATTCCTAGTAAGAATAGTTCCGGATTTTTCTTAATATTATATTTTAGTATTTTTTTTAACTCCTCCAATATTTGATTCCAAAATTTTTTAATCTCTTTGCAGTGCCACCACATATGGGTGAAGCTCCCCACTTCTTTTTTACATTTCCAACACAAATTGTCTTTTGTTTTGTACATTTTTTGAATTTTACTTGGTGTAATATACCATTGGTAAAACATTTTAATCATGTTTTCTTTTATATTTTCAGCCGCCGTAAATTTCCATGTTTCCTCCCAGAGTCTTTCCCATTTCTCTAATTCTATTACTTTCCCTAGCTCTATTGCCCATTTTATCATGGTTTCTTTCACCATTTCATCTTTCACCTCCCATTCCAACAGAACTTTATACATGCTTGAAATTAGTTTATTTTGATTTTGTAACAAATGTACCTCTAATAAAGATGGCTTATCTGAAAACCCTTTTTGTCTCTTGTCTTCGTTTAATTTGCTATTCACCTGTTGGTATTGGATCCAGCCTGTTAAATAATGTTGAATTTCTTCATATGGTTTAATTCTCCATATCCCTTCCCTTTGTTCTATTAAATCATTATATTTTCCCCAAATCCCATTTGAATTCCTCTTTTTAAGCGTAATAATCTCAATGGGGGATAGCCATTTAGGTGTTTTAGGCTCTATTAACTTATTATGTTTCTCCCAGACCTTCAACAGTGATTTTTTAATTATATGATTGGTAAATCCTTTATTTATTCTTACTTTGTCTTCTGTTAGGTATGCATGCCAGGCGAATTTATTCCCGTAGCCTTCTAAATCCAATAATTTGTGGTCCTCTAATAGAATCCACTCTTTGATCCATTGAAAACCCGCCGCGTCATGATATAGCTCCAGATCTGGGAGACCCAGTCCCCCTCTGCTTTTTATGTCAATTAATAACTTATATTTTATTCTTGCTGGTTTTCGGTTCCAGATGTATTTTATAATATCCCTCCTCCATTCTTTAAAGATATTCCTACTTGTTCCAAGGATCGGCAGCATTTGAAACAAAAAAAGCATTTTTGGTAGGAGGTTCATTTTAATAGTTGCTATTTTGCCCAATAATGATAAATTTAATTTGTTCCAGTTTCCTAAATCCTTCTTAATTTCTTTCCATACTTTTATATAATTATCTTTTACCAAATTGTTTGTATTATTTGTAACCCAAATTCCCAAATATTTCATTTTATTTACTATTGTTAATCCCGTCTCTTTTTGTAATTTATCCCTTTCTTCTTTTTCCAAATTTTTAACTATAATATTGGTTTTTTCCATATTTAAACTAAAACCCGCTAGAGCTCCAAAATCCTTTATTATTTTTAAAGTTTGTTTTATACTTGTCAATGGTTCTTCTACCATTACCACCACGTCATCGGCAAAGGCTCTAATTTTCCACACATCTCTTCCATTTTCAATCCCTTTAACTTTGCCATCTTCTCTCAAGTTTTCCAATAGGTATTCTAAACACAAAATAAACAGAAGTGGAGATAGCGGGCACCCTTGTCTAGTACCTCTTTGAATTATTATCTCTTCTGAGATTTCGCTATTTATTACTAATTTTGCCTTTTGGACATTATAGATCGCATTTACCGTATTTTGAAATTTCTCTCCAAACCCTAGATCTTTTACTGCCTTTTTCAAAAATAACCACGATACTTTATCAAAAGCTTTCTCTGCGTCTAAGAAGAGAAAAGCCGCTTTCTTATCCTTCTTAATACTTAAATATTCCATCACATTTATCACACTTCTCAAATTGCTATTCATATACCTTTTTGGCAAAAAGCCCGCCTGGTCCTTGTTGATTGTGTCTCCCAGCAGATATTTTATCCTATTTGCTAAAATTCCCGTAAACAATTTGTAATCGTTATTCAATAGAGAGATGGGTCTATAGTTTTTAATTTGAGTAATGTCTGTTCCTTGTTTCGGTATTACCGTTATAAAGGCCTCCTCCCAAGACTTTGGGGGGGGCCTTCCTTCCAGGATTCCATTCATCACTTTCCTCAAAGGGTCAATCAGATTGTTCTCAAATTTCTTATAATATAGGGCTGTTAATCCATCACCTCCTGGTGCCTTCCCTACTTTTGCACTTTTTATCGCTTCTTTTAACTCCTCTGTTGTTATCGGTTCATTCATTCTTTTTAGACCTTCTTCAGTTATTTTCTTTAATTTTGTTTTTTCCATGTATTTTTCAATTTTTATCTGTTCATTCTCTTCTTCCCTATATAACTTAGTATAGAAGTCCGCAAATGATTTTCTAATTTCCTTGGGATCCGTAATTGTTTCCTCCCCCATCTTCAGCATATCTATTACTCTTTCTTTTTGTTTTTTCTTTAGCTGCCAGGCTAAATATTTCCCAGCTTTGTTTGAGTATTCAAAACTTTTCTGTTTTAGATATCTTATTTTAATTTCAATCTCTTTATCTAATATTCTAATCAGTTGAGCCTGAAGTATTTTGATATTCCCTTTTATTATCTCTTTTCTCTCCTTCTTAGCTTCCCCTAGATTTAATTCGTTTTCCCTTATTTCTTTCAATAATTCTACCAATTTCTTCTCTCTCTCTTTCTTTTTCCAGCGGTTGCAGTCAGGTCGTAAATCGCCGAGCTTGCTGCTCAGGCGGTTGATCCACTGAAAGAAAAAGGGAGGCGAATGCAGAGGCAACGCTCAGAGGGAAAATCTCGGAGCTTACGGGGCCAGAGCAGCGTAGAAGGGGTGAAGGAAAAGACGCTTTCTTTTTGCAACTGGGAAATTAACACCCCACGCAATCTGGAAAACCCCAACTTCAGTGGATAGCCTCAAGACGGGGCGCAACTTTAGCGGCTGGGGTTTTCAATAACAATAACAAATAAGCCTAGAAAGAGTTCGAGAAGAGGGGAGGAATTTGAAACCTCTGGACATTCTTTTGAACTATCTATTTGGATTTGTCCGAACTCTGAATCAAAGACATAACATAAAAGAGAGGTTGATAAGGATATGAAGATAGGAGAAACTTGCCGAGTTCTCAGTGTGCAGTGACTACAGAGGAGACGATACAAAGGAGTAAAGCAACAACAAAGGAGCCCAGGGACAAAATCATCGACCCGGCAATCCGCCGAATCTGGAGGTACCCAAGCCAAGGGGAAAGGAGGAGGCGGAGAGGGGAAGAGAGGGGGCTCCCACAGAATATATGATAAAGAAAGAGAAAGGAGGACGATAGACGGGAACGGAATAAAGAGAGTGGAAGAATATAAACGGATTATAAAGGGGGTTTCTGTAAAGAACTACTAGCAAAGATATTCCTTTAAGAGCTAATTAAAGGGAAGAGGGAAGGAAGTGGTGAAAGAGCTACAAAGAAAACGCCAACTCACTCTGGTTGGGGCGAGGTGCGGAGGATATTGGCTAGAGAAATAGAGTGACGAGATAGAGAAGAAAGACCAGGATGTTGAAAGGATTAAAGGAACAATACAGAATATAGTGACACCTGGTGTTCAAAGCTTGTGATTACACATAATATACTTCCCCTTCTTGTGAATTGAACAGCATTACTAGTAAGATGAGCACGTAAAGAATACCCAGAATACCCCCCCCCCTAGAGGTGACTGTGAAACCTTTCTCTTTGTCATTAAATATATAAGATAAAATTTTGGGAAACTAAAGAAATTGAGTTGGTTGGTCTTGAAAGAGAACTGATACAGGTTGCAAAATGGGAGACAAAAAGCCTAAAAATTCAACTGCAACCACGTCAGTGGGAGCCTCTAAACGCCCATCAGATGTGGAAAATTGTGAAATTAAAGAGCTAATTTTAGGCTTAAAAGCAGAACTGAATGGGAAAATGGACTCAATTAAAGGGGTGTTAGACAACATGGAAACAAAGATAGACCAAAATATGAAGAAGATTGAGCAAAATTCTAAGGAAATAATGGAGTTGAATAAGAAATATGATGACTTACAAAAAATTAACAAAGAGAAAGAAAAAGATACGCAGAATTTGAAAGATAAGATAACCAAACAAGAAGAAAGAATGAAGACGTTTTCAGATGACTGCAAAGATTGTAAAAGGAACCAAGAAAGAATAAAAGAGGACTTGCAGAAGCTGAAAGAAGTACAAGAATCAACCTGGGACGCTCTTGCGATGCAGGAACTCAAACAGAATGATTTGATTTTGAGATTTAGGGGCCTGAAAGAAAGTCAAGAAGAAAATGTGGAGGCTACTCTCATTAAAGGACTGGCCAACTGGCTGCAACTAGAAGAAGAGGACGTTTCAGTCTGTATGGATAGAGCTTTCAGACTGAAGCCAAGGACTGCACGTGCCAGTAGATGGCCAGGTGACTGCTTAGTCTTTCTGAACTCAAGAATTTTAAGGGATAAAATAATGCAAAGGAAGAAAGTGCAGAAATTCAGAATAGATGAACGAGAGATAGTAATAAAACGAGAAATTCCACCAAGGCTACTGAGAAAAAGGCCTAAATATAGATTCCTAACAGAGACCCTGCTGAGAAATAACATTTATTTCAAGTGGGAATTCCCAGAGGGGATTTCCTTTATGTACAATCAGACCTGGGTAAAATTAACTACAGAATTGGAAGTAGAAAAGTTCTGGAAGAAATTTGGGAAAGTACTAGGGGGGAGGACAGAGGGGGAGGAGAAGAGGAGGAAGGGAAAAGAGAAAGAAATAGGAGAACTAGATACAGAGGAAGATCAAGCACCAGAAATAACGGAATTGTGATCTTGGAGAAATTCTTTTTGTTCTTTCCCTTTCTTGAAAGGACAGTACGAATGTGGTATAATAATTAGTGACCTGTTTTAAATCTTTCTTTTACAGTTCCCGTCTTAACTAATTGTTCTTGCGGTTTTGATAAGTGTTGAAATAAATATAGATTGTATTTACTTGTGGACAATAAAATATAACGAGAGAGAGGAAACCATTGGGGGGGGGAAATTAAAAAAATAAAAAAATAAATTTTTTTTTTAAAAAAAAAAAAAACCAAAACAAAACAAAACCCATGGAGTTAAAAATACTTACATGGAATGTGAACGGATTAAATAACAAGATTAAAAGAAATAGGGTAGAACAGGTACTAAAGAAAAAGAAATTAGATGTAGTGTGTCTACAAGAGACACATATTAAGAAAGCCGACCGTAAATTGTTAGTTAATAGAAGATTGGGAGAAGAATTTATATCTTCGGATAAGAAAAAGAAAAGAGGGGTGGTGTTATACATTAATCCCAAATTAAAACCAGAGCAGATAAATAAAGATAAGGATGGTAGAATTATAATGGTTAAAATACAAGAGAAAAAAGAGAAAATTGTTATAATCGGAATATATGCGCCCAATGAAAGAAGAACAGAATTTTTTCAAAAACTAGAAAATATGACGTTAGAGTACTGTGACCAAAAAATAATATTATTGGGAGATTTAAATGGCGTGGTTTCACCACAGATGGATAAATTAGGAGAGAGTATAGGGAAAAGAGATGGGAGGTTGCCAAGAAGTTTTTTCCAATTAGCTGACTCATTGGGAATACAAGATGTGTGGAGGTGTAAACACCCCACACAGAAACAATATACTTTCTTCTCCTTCCCTAATAATTCAGAAAGCAGAATAGACTCAATATGGTCGACAAAGGAAATTTTGACGAGATGTAAAAAAATAGATATATTACCTAAGAGCCTCTCGGACCACAACCCGGTGTATATGGAAATTCTTGGAATAATGAAGGGTATTAAAAGGTGGAGATTAAATGAATTCTTATTAGAAGATGAAAATATAATTAAAAAGGCAGAAAAGATGCTAAAAGACTATTTTGAATTAAACTCCAATCAAGAAATAGGAATAGATATAATTTGGGACGCAGGGAAAGCGGTCAGTAGAGGGTTTTTTATAAGTCAAAATAATATTATAAATATTTCAATGCCATTTTGCAACTCTGGTTTATGACCCACAAGGCACTGGGTCTCCTCCATAATCTCTCAGGCAAGAGATCATGTACACACAGGAAGGTACCCCAGTGGGCAATGTTGGGTGATTTGGGAAATCACTGAGTAAATATTCTCCTCCAGACCCCCATATGTGACAGACAGTACTGATAAGGGCTCCATTGTCCTTCTTCTGGTGGGTACTCAAGATATGCCTCCAACCACTTAACACCCTTTCACACTGTTCCTGGAACCAGTACCTGTATGTTAATCTTGTTTACCCATATGCTAATGCCATGTAACCCTCCCCTTCTCCTCCCCTCTGGTGACGTTTTACTGATGTAACAGTGATGGAGTGATGATGCTTAGTGAACTGTGTTCTGGGAAATTTAGAGAAGTTTTAAAAGTTCTTGCCACCCCATCTTCGCTGTTCAATCTTTGCCTTGAACCTGTTGCGCAATAAACGTTGTTCTCCTTTGCTCCGGTTGGTGGCTGGTCTCCTTTTTTTCTCCGCAAAGAACTACAGGCTTTGCCTGAAGGGCCAGGTGGCTGAGCAACCTCGCACCTGGATTTTTTCCGTAACACTATTTATCTACTTGCACTTTTTGGTGTGCTTTCGAACTGCTAGATGGGTAGGAGCAGAGACCAAGCAACGGGAGCTCACCCCATCACGGGGATTTGAACTGCCGACCTTCTGATCGGCAAGCCCTAGGCTCTGTGGTTTAACCCACAGTGCCATCCGCGCCCCTGGGGCTATAAATGGTGGTAAATATTTGCAGGAAATTCTGCAAAGGGGCTTTCTTTTCTAGGGAAGAGGAAAGAAGAAGAGAAAAGTCTCCAGAAATATTCTCGGGGGAATTCTTATGAGAATTTTTGATACCGCTTTTGTAAGGCCAACTCAAAATGTTGCAGGGGGGGGGCGGAGTTTGCCCATCACAGCACATTATCTTTTTAACCCTCTGGAATCCACTGTTCAGAACTTCTGCTTCTCTGCTATTAAGAGAAAGTTTTGCTTTTAATTATTTTCAATATCTGCAATATACAGCTTTTCACTGTACATGATAAATGAGCAGTTTAAGCAACCACCCATAAAAACCAATACATTTCACAACATTTTGTGTGTTATGAGGGAAAACTTCCAACCGTACTTCCTTGTTCTGACCAGAGGGGGGCACTGTTACCAGCAGAGGACCGTGGAAGCTTTGCTGACTGAATTTGCACGTTTACGAGTGGGAAAACTCTGTATGTGAATGGGCTGGACTGAATCATGCTCAGGAAGCCATGCTGATTAAACTAATATACTTCTTGGTCAAAGAGCATTGCTTCCCCCTTGGCCTTGTTTCATAGCTTGGGGAATTTGCGGAATGCCAGCTTCACAATAGGCTCGGCTCCAGATGCCCCAGCATAATAGGAAGTGTGAATGGCCAAGAGCTGCTCTTAAAAGTACAATGTAAAAAAAAAAAAAAAAGATAGCCTTTCTGAAGTGAGAAATCTGTTCCCTCCCTGGAGTTTCTAAAGCAAAAGAAGGTGATGGGCCAAGTTGGTGAGGGGGAGAAAGCAGAAGTTAAAGAATCAGAGAATCTTCTGTTTATTTGTTGGCATCTTATTAACTGGCTAACAAAAACACCCAGGGGGTTGAGTGGAAGGAGGCCCATTTGCCAGAGGTCTGTATTTTACACTTACAAGGACCATAGGCAGAGTGAAATTATCCTGTTGTAAGAATTTAAGAGAGTTATCTAGATAAAGGGTTCGATTCCGGGTGGAATCCTGAACCTCGGCAGCACCAGAATACACTGATGCATGTATATTCCGAAACGTGTCATTGATGCAATCAAAGCGCATTAGTGGTGAATTTATACTGGATTCAAGCTGGATTTAGACATGTAATTTCACTTTGTTCATGGATCCATGAGGCTTCCTCAATATTACTGTTTTCCGGAGAGGCACTCTTGTGCTATAGCACAGGGGTGGCCAACTCCCAAGAGACTGCGATCTACTCACAGTGTTAAAAACTGGCAGTGATCTACCTCCTTTTGGGGGTGAAAGTTGTTGAGTTTTTTCAGGGAGGAGGTAAAATGTTGAGCTTTTTTTTAGGGGAGCCACAGTTGTTCAGCTTCTTTGGGGGGAGCCAATGATCTACCAGTGATCTACCGCAGACGTCCAGTGATCTACTGGTAGATCACGATCTACCTGTTGGACATGCCTGCTATAGCACAACAAAAAAATAAACCAGAATATTTGTGGCACAAATGGGATTTGATAAGCTACGAGAGGTGCAGCCACTGGAAATAAAGCAGCATGTCCACTCCAAAACCTTTGCAGGTGCGAACTGTATTGAAAGCAGGATCAGGTCACCATAAGCACAGTGGTCATGAGTACACAATACAGAGAATATCTGGAGGGGCCTTTTAGTGGAGCTGGGTCAACTTTCTCCTTTCCCAATGTTTTCCATCCTCTGTACTCGGTTTGCACAAAGGGTTTTCAGGCACCATAAGATGGTCTGAATTTTTCTTTCTTTCTTTTTTTATTTTTTCAAAAATACATCTGGCAGATTTCCAGCTCTAAGAGGGAAACTTCAAACTCACTGTTACAAAAAGACAAACCATTTGAAGTTATTGAGTTCCTCTGAACACACGGCACCTGCTGACCTGCCCATTGATTAAATATTAGTTCCATTGGTGAAACCTGAAGTCTGTTTTCACAGCGATCTATCAGCCTGCTTCTCATTTGTCTTCCCCCTCTGCTTCGCCACCCCACAATATCTCCAGCTCATCACAATTCTCGCTTTTCTCCACATGTTGAACTTCTGCTAACGGAGACTTGCTCATTTGCAGAAACTCCAGCATTGTATCTGGGTCTGGATGGGTTATTCTGGGATGGAACAGACAACTGGAGGGGGAAAGTGTGTGTGTGTGTGTGTGTGTGTGTGTGTGTGTGTGTGTGTGTGTGTGTGACTGTTGGGGGTCCCAGTCCCATCCCATCCCCCGAGTGATTTCACTGCTTTCTCCCCACCTTCCTTTCTTGCTACCTAAGTCAACAGAAAACAAGTTTGGATCTAAGAAATCACCCCTGTCAAATAAACATTCAGCACGGCATCCTTAATAATGGTAAATGGAAGTGGATCAAAGAAAGGGCAGCAGGAAGGGAAACAAGCAGAGAAGGACAATATCAATGCAACAGCGTTAAATTTAGTTTCGGTTAGGAGGGAAGCAGCAGCTGTCAAAACCATCTGAGAGAGATGCAAACACAGACTTGCAAAGTGGACAGAGATTCTCTCCTCCCCCCCCCAAGAGAGGTTCCAGCTGAGACAAGGAGATTAACCAGAATGTCCATCATAAATAATATCAAAGCCCCGGCCAACAGTTCCATGGTGTCAGGGCCATGAGAGGTCGTTAGAGATGATGAGAAAACTCTTGAGGAAAGTTCAGCTGTCCCTCAAAACTGAATAAGACGCCAAGCAAGACCAAGGTGAACCCCAGAGTTTGCTCCATTGGTGCAGAAAGGCCAAGTTTAGAACTCATAGCTAACCCCAGGGTTCAGGGGCGTACCCAGGATCAAAACTAGGGGGGAGGCAAGCCATGGTTGTTCAGGTTTGCTTTGAATGGACGCTGATCATTTTTGCTTCTAGGGCTGCCTTCTAGGGGGGGGGCAGCTGCCCCCCTCTGCCCCCCCTTGGGTACGCCCATGCCAGGGTTCACCAACCTTTTCAACCTTTTGGGCCCATTTGGATTTTTGAGTGGGTGCCACAGGAATCACTCCCCTCAGGCGACTTCTCTCAGATCAACTTCCAACCCGCTGAAATAGAAAGAGAGAAGTTGTACACACATACACACTTCACTTTTCTGAGAGATCTGCATAAAAGTTGCATCTGGTAAAAATCTTATCTGAGCCTTAAAAGCACATAGAGCTGAAAAGGGGGAGTGAGAAAGAGGGTCACTCTTCCAACTTCCTCCTTCAGCTCCATGTACTTTTTGAGGGAGGAAAAAGGTTGCCACTCTTGCCACCTCATGACAGGGAGTGGAGGGGCGCTCGAAAGCCCGTCAAAGTGTAAGTAGATAAATAGGTACCACTCCGGCGGGAAGGTAAACAACGTTTCCGTGCACTGCTCTGGTTCGCCAGAAGCAGCTTAGTCATGCTGGCCACATGACCCGGAAGCTGTCTGCGGACAAACACCGGCTCCCTAGGCCTATAGAGTGAGATGAGCGTGCAACCCCAGAGTCATCTGCGACTGGACCTAACGGTGAGGGGTACCTTTACCTAGAGGCACCACTGTAATAATAATAGTTTTGCTGGTTTTCCCCAGCCACTCTAGGTGGCTTACAGCACATATAAAAACATAGTAAAATGTCAAACATTAAAAACTTCCCTAAACATGGCTGCCTTCAGATGTCTTCCCTAAACATGGCTGCCTTCAGATGTCTTCTAAAAGTCAGATAATTGTTTATTTTCTTGACATCTGATATTGACAAATATTATTATTATTATTACCGTATATTACCAACTCTGGGGTTGCGGCGCTCATCTCATGTGGCCAGCATGTGGCCAGCATCTCATGTGGCCAGCATGACAAAGCCGCTTCTTAGTGCCTCTTTTAATCTCTTTATAAAAAAAAATTAAAAAATAAAAATAAAAGCAGCCAGTGTAATTATTTCAGCAGGTGAGTTTCATGCTGTCATCCGGCTGCTGCATTCTGCACTAGCTTCCAGATTAGGATTGTTCCCCCCACCCTGGCTTTTGATAGGCATTCAGCACTGCTAACTTTAGCTGGATGAGGGCCAAAGGATATTGCCTGGAGGAGTGTTTTCCTCAGCTAAATGGACCTTCACTGACACCAGCAACCAGCCCTGGCTTTCAGCCACCTTTGCCAAATCGTAACATGAAGTGATGTCACCCTTGAAAGCCAGGTTTGTGAGATAATAACGTGTTCTCTGTCTGCTCGCTGGAAAGCAAGAGAAGAGCAGCTTCAAAGGCTGGCTGAGTAGCCAGATTTAATTTCCTATCAGATGAAGCAAGAGAGAAATTTGTCAGAGATCAAATACATTCAAATACCTTTTTGAAAAACTCACGGAGGAATTGCCTGAAAGGGAAGGGGGAGGGACTTCAGAAAAAGCATCTTGAACTTCAGAAAAGCTCTCTCTTAGTTTTTATCTACCAAACAGAGCGGAAACATCATAACGTTGCCACTATAGGAGCAGAGGCAGAGGAGCAGTAACAAGAAAGCAAAACCCAAAAGCATTTATCTGCCTTTTGATTTTATTAGGAATCTCCGCTAAACCCTGGTTTGCACGTAACACGAATCCATGCTTCATTAAGACATTTATTAAACCATGGTTTAGTGTTATGCATGAACCTTACCCAGTGGGCTTAGCTATTGTTTGTTTTCTGACCCCCAAACCCCCACAAACATAAGCTATGGTTTGCAGTGGGTTATGAACCTTGGTTTGTTTTGATTTTGGCTTGGCATTAACATGTGGACCCAGCAGCCTTCCTGAACTATGGTGTGTTTGACATCATTCCCGGGATGCTCACCTAGCTTACAAAGGGATGAAAGCTGGAAAACAAAGCAAACTTTGCAGGCAAAAGTCATGGTTTGATCATTGTTTTTAGTAAATGTTTAAGGAATTTTACAAACTGAAAATGACACATTTACATATATTGCATCTTATTCTGCTGCATCCGGAAGGGCTGTCAAGAAACAAACACATTCAATTGTATTTAGTTAACAATAATTGTATCCCACTTACTTGATCAAAAGCTTTTGAATCGTCTTGAATTCTTAACCAGGCAGGATGTTCCACAGAACGTCTGGCCTGATGAAGAATTTTGTGGAACTCGAAAAGGTGGCCTTATTTTTGTACCTTCTTGGTCCATTCTAATAAAGATGTTATCCAACTGTAAACTTGGGAGGGTTACCCTCCACCCACCACCCACGGGAAATTATGGGATATGCACTAATGGGAAATGAAGCAGTACGCTTGCCCTAAAACTTTTGCAAGAGAAAACAGTATTGAAAGTGGAATAGCGTATCACTGGTCTGATAGCAACATGAATACAAAACATAAGGTAAAGGGACCCCTGACGGTTAGGTCCAGTCGCAGATGACTCAGGGTTGTGGCGCTCATCTCGCTTTACTGGCCGAGGGAGCCGGCGTACAGCTTCCGGGTCATGTGGCCAGCATGACTATGCCGCTTCTGGCGAACCAGAGCAGCACACAGAAACGCCATTTACCTTCCTGCCGGAGCAGTACCTATTTATCTACTTGCACTTGACATGCTTTCGAACTGCTAGGTTGGCAGGAGCAGGGACCGAGCAACAGGAGCTCACCCCGTCGCGGGGATTCGAACCGCCGATCTTCTGATCAGCAAGCCCTAGGCTCTGTGGTTTAGACCACAGCACCACCTGCATATTTTATTGTATTGTATGCACAATAAAAATGATGTTTAGAGAGGCTCTAACACAGCTACTCTGTGCCTGCTTGCTTGTAAAAGCGACATGAAGTGTTAGAACAGAAACACCGCTCTTTCCAAGAAGGAACTGTGGTGGTGTTGTGAGGAGAGCAGATATTTCCTCCATTGTCAACTGGGATGGGGGAAACCACTCAGATTGCTTGTTGATGGAGACCGTGCAGCATATCTGTGTTGTGGGAATTTCGGGGGGGGGGAGCTTCCTTTTAAAACACCCCATTACACTAGTTGAGACATGAACAGAGAGGGGTGACTGAAACCAGAATGTCTGAAAACAGCACAGAAAGACAGGCCTCACACCATTTTGAGTCCTGACACCATTTTTGACTCTCAAATTGACCAGGTGTTTCTCTGCAAGGAGGGAGAGGGAAGGGGTGAGAGAACCTTTCCATTGTCTCAGAAATTAAGTAATCAACATCTTAAAGGAATGGTCTGACTGCCAGGAAAGGCAATCAGATAAGACATTATCATGTGAAGTGGCAGACGGAGGTAAACAGCGCACTCGGATTTCTCCTGGAGACTACCTTTTTCTATAATGTAGCTGTGATGTATCTGAGGGGTGGTCCTGGGTTACACCCCTTTTTGTGATGTATGTATGATGTATAGGGGGTGGTCTTGAGCAGAAGGGGGGGAATTTCAAAGTCTATATATGAGCTTGCTGACCATTGTTCGGGGTTCTTTTCCTGCTCATGTGTGAGAGGAAAGCACCCTGTTGCAACAGTGAAAATAAAGGCTTTGCTTCTCAATTTTTCTCTGGTTGGCCTCTGTTTTTACTCCTACCGATGGAGAACCTGCAGAGAACTTGCAAGGGCTCTTGTGTACCCCATAAGGGAATAAGGGCAGATTTTTCTACAACATCTGCAGTGTGGCAAATAGAGGATTTTCATTTCAAATTGAATTGGGGGGGTGGGGTGGATCAAGCACCTTTCCAAAGGGCCATATTCACTTGATACTGGCAAAAGGACGCATGATCATGAACCAGGAATCAATTCCAAAATGGGGTGAAATAGGACCCTTCTAATGAATGCCAAGCGAGGCATTCTGGCCAAATTCTAAAGCAGTTATCAACGCTTGTGAGAATAGCTAGACCAACAGGGTATCTTTTTACAGATTAGGTATCTTCGCTGCTTCCCTTTCCAAACAAACCTTTTGTGTGTAACTCCTTTCAGAGTTGGGTAGGGGTTGTTTTTTTTAGGGGGGGGTGCAGTATTATTTCACTGTCTGGATCCCTTTGGAAATTCAATGTATCTCTTTAAGGAGACTCAATGTTATCTTAAAGAAGGAAGGCAAGATAGGCAGGCAGGGAAAAGGAAGAGGTTTATTTCCCCATCATCTTGTTTTCTGTGCATTTTCTTTTCTTATCTCTTTCGTTTTTGAAGGAAGGACTAGGGTGAAATGTTCCGTTTCATAAGAATCTGAGGAGACCTGGTGTCTCTCAGAGGAACAGAGCTACAAAACAAGATGTCCACCATTTGACTCTCACCTCTGTTGTGGACTCATTATGAGGCTTTATTATCACTTAATATTGTTATTTATTGCATTTATATCCCATATTTTCTTCCAATGAGCTCGTGATGGTATACATGGCTGTCTCCCTCCCCATTCAATCCCCACAACAACCCTGTGAGGTAAAAAGGTAAAGGGAGTTCATGGCTGAGTGGGGATTTGAACCCTGGTCTCCCAAGTCCTGGTCCAACACTCTAACCATTATACCACACTGTACTTCAAGCTGCTCTTTGCATGTCGAGGTCCCAAACCACCCTATGAAATAATTCCACAACTCAGACAATAAATTTTTGTTTTGGTTTTTGGCATGTTTTTGGCCACAACTTTATTAAATTACAAGATATGTGAGTGGTTGCGTAGGCATTGGTCCAAACTATCTGTCCCCTAAGGACAGCACTGACATTTGTCAGTAAATGGGGGGGGGAACCATTCTTCCCACAGGCTCACAGGGGCTTTCTGCGTGGCCCTGGCCCCCTACCGGGGGATACGGACAAAAGCATGTCGAGCCCCTGGATTCCTGTAATGGTATTCCCCACAACCATAAACAATTGGGAGGGGCAAACGAAGTCAGCAGTCCCCTCCCCAGGGAGAGGCAAACGAAGTCAACAGTCCCCTCCCCCAACCAACTTAATAATGACCAATGCCTTACCGCCACTAGAGCCAATAGGCTCGCCGCTAAAACCACTCACATACCCAACCAGACCCTTAAACCCTCCGAAACTGCCTGTAACCACAAATCATTCCCGGCCTGAGAAAGATGAACCCCATCAGAACGAAAGAGAGGAGTAGCATCAAAATTAATCCCCGGATGTGCTATAACCTGCCCCCCCCAATTCCTGGGTCGTCCGAATTGCAAGCCCATTAATGTGTTTCCGTGCCCTTTCAGTTGCACCTGGAGAACGACTACCCCTCCACACACGCCTTTGTAACAGGTGGGACCAAAATAATGTAACTGCCGGCAGAAGGGTACATAGATCGCAGCACGCAGCCAAAGAGGGAGAACTCACTGCGTGCAAAACATTTATAAGCGCTGGGCTGTCCATCACAATTGGCAACAATTAAATCTCCCCAACAACACCCCAGGGTCCAATCCCAAACGTGGCCATGCCAACCAACCCGCCCAGCAGCTAAGGGGTAGTTTGCTAGCCCCCACAGCAACACGTGCTCTCTTTCTTGGAGAACCCGATTTGTCAGCACCTGTGAAATGGATAAGAAATACTAGCTTACCTAAGGACTGCAGCAAGACAGCGTATGTGAAGCATTTTAAACACTTGAACATGCTATACAAACATTCATATTTATTATTATGTGTTGGGTGGTATTCAACTAAGTTATACTCCGAGTAGACCCATTGAAATCCATGACTAAGTTAGGTCTGTTAATATCATTAGGTGAACTCTTGTGTAAAACCTACTTGAATACAGCCCAATCATATATAAGGTAATATAATAAATACATTATAGAATAATCATACCATGATATATAATAAATAATAATGTCCCATATCTTGGCTTTCCAGCAGAACAGGATTTTTGTCTGAAGATCTAGCATTTGACAAGCTGGAACATGTGCAGAGGAGGGTAAAGGGTCTGGAAACCAGGCCTTATGAGAAAAGGTTGAAGGAGCTGGGTATGTTTAGCCTGGAAAAGAAGACTGAGAGGAGATAGAATAGCCATCTTCAAGGGTTGTTGCATGGAAGATGGAGCAAGCTTGTTTTCTTCTGCTCTGGAGGGGAGGACTCGAACCAATGGCTTCTAGTTCCAAGAAAGGAGATTCCGACTCAACATCAGGAAGATGTTTTCTGACGGTAAGAGCTGTTCGACTGTGGAACATCTCCCTCAGGAGGTTGTGGACTCTCCATTGGAGGCTTTTAAGCAGAGATTGGATGACCATCTGTCATGGATCCTTAATAATAATAATAATAATAATAATATTATTATATAATAATAATAATAAGCCACTCTGGGCGGCTTCCAACAAATATCAAAATACATTAAAATATCACAGCTTAAAAACTTCCCTAAACAGGGCTGCCTTCAAGTATTTTCTAAAGGTCATGTAGTTGTTTATCGTTTTGACCTCTGATGGGAGGGCGTTCCACAGGGCAGGCGCCACTACCAAGAAGGCCCTCTGACTGGTTCCCTGTAGCTTTGCTTCTCATAGTGAGGGAACCGCCAGATGGCCCTCGGAGCTGGATCTCAGTGTCCGGGCTGAACGGTGGGGGTGGAGACGCTCCTTCAGGTATACAGGACCGAGGCCGTTTAGGGCTTTAAAGGTCAGCACCAACACTTTGAATTGTGCCTGGAAACATACCGGGAGCCAATGTAGATCTCTCAGGACCGGTGTTATGTGGTTCCGGCGGCTACTCCCAGTCACCAGTCTAGCTGCCGCATTCTGGATTAATTGCAGTTTCCGGGTCACCTTCAAAGGTAGCCCCACGTAGAGCGCATCGCAGTAGTCCAAGCGGGAGATAACCAGAGCATGCACCACTCTGGCGAGACAGTCTGCGGGCAGGTAGGGTCTCAGCCTGCGTACCAGATGGAGCTGGTAGACAGTTGTCTTGGCAGCTCACTGAACCTCACATCCTTCCCTAGCAGGCCCCAGAATCTGTCATTTTTTCTTCTTCTTGGGGGAGTTGCTTGCTATCTGTCAGCTGGTAGTCAAGTAGTTACTCTCTCAGCCTAGGGGTGGGGAACGTTTTTCAGCATGAGGGCCACATTCCCTTACAAGCAACCTTCTGAGGATCACAGGCCAGTAGTGGGTGGGGCCAGAGGCAAAAAGTAGGTGGAGCAATGGGCGTAGCTGGAACCACCCCTTCGAAAGGTAAGCGAGAGGCATTATCAGAGTTTAAGGACACATTCCAGTCAAGCAAAAGCAGTAGATGAGGGTGCAGAGCTGTCCTGGGGAGGTTGATGGCCTGGGTGGGGAGGAGGTATGGCCTCAGCCAGGCATAGGGAAACTCAGACCTCCAGATGTTTTGGGACTACAACTCCCATGATCCCTAGCTAACAGGACCAGTGGTCAGGGATGATGGGAATTGTAGTCCCAAAGCATCTGGAGGGCCGAGTTTGCCTATGCCTGGCCTAAGGTGAGTCGCAAGAGACCTGGAGGGCCACACATCCGGCCCCCAGGCTTGAATTTCCCCGCCTCTAATTTACACAATGCTTCAGAGCAGAGATGGTAAACCTGTAGCAATCCAGACTCGCACCCAGGCAGCATGGCCAATGGTGGGAGCTGTGGTCCAGGCACATCCAGACAACCACAGTTTCCCCATCGCTGCTTTAGAAGCTTGGCAAACATGGATTGCCGTATTATAATCTTACAAGAAACTTGTAAGGTAGGTCATTGTTGTTACCCCCACATTGCAGGGGGTGCTGCAGCCGAGAACAAGGAATTTGCCTGAAGCAAGGAAGGGGCAGGGGAGTTGGTGGTTACCCCCCCAAAAAACTTGGAAATGTTATTTTCAGGTAGATCTGTCAGGCTCATTCTCTCCCTGTATTTAGATGGCTTCTGAGAATCTATTTGTTCAGGCAGGTGTTTAATACTTAACCATCTCCTTTTAAAACAGACCAGCAAAGAATAATAGACTCAAGAGGGTCTGTGGGTTGTTGTTTTTTAATGCTTTTGTTGTAGTTTATTGTATTTTTCCTGTGCACAAATCACTCTACTTGGTGGCTTTGCTTTGTGCTCTGCAAGCCATTTGGAGGTTGCTTGTTACATACAAGTGGAGTATAAATTAATGTTCATCCATAACAGGAACAGCAAGCTCCTAGCAGAGGCAAGAGTCAAACCAGGGACTTCCTAGTCTGTAGCTGGCTCTCTCAGCCCCGTGCTGCATCCTCTGAGACGGTGACAATAATATATGGGCTCTGGGAGAGGGAGAGAACTGCAGGACCTCTCCATCAGCTCTGCTGAAAGACCACCAACTTTTGGTTCCTCATCTCCATGGAAATCTTTCCATTCCAGCTGGTCATGACAAGAACTCTGCAACTAAGAAATAGTGCCTGAGTTTGCTTTGTTCTTCTCCCATCCTCCCTTCCTTTTGTGTCACGCCTTTAAGATTTTAAGCCAGAGAGTCTTATCTTAACATTTGTAAGCCTTTTTTTTTTTTTTTTTGCCTGAGGAGCCTGAGAAAAATGTTTGTGTTGTGTATGTTGTAATAAAGACAATGAGGATGAAGGTTTATGATGGCGAAAGCCCCGCTCAGATTAACACCCTCCTTACACACATGCACAGATCCATCATCAACAGCTTTCAAAAACTTTGTCTGCTGAATTGCCCTATTCAGTCCAACACTTGACCTTTTAACATTTCCACCCAGATCTGGTTTCAGACAACCCCACCCTGCCCTGGCCCCCATGCATGTACTCAATCCACTCATTCTAAACAGGCAGAGTCCCTCTCTATCAGGCTCCTAAGAATAGTGAAACTTATCTGCCTCACCAAGGGTGCCGTTAAGTGGCATTCGCTGTCTGCAAATCCTCGGATGAAAGGAACCATTCTCAACATGCCAAGTAGCAAGCTGGGGTTGCAACAACAGCGTGACCTGGGATTCGTACCTTCCCTGTTCAGGGATGGCCTTGCTAGGAGGTAGAGCAAAGCAGCCACCTTGGGTGGCAAGTTTCTGGTGATGGCTAAACAGTAGCAAGCAGGAGAAGGGCTACTGATTGCTGGCAGGGCACCCGCTTTGCCTGCAGAAGGTCCCAGGTTCAATAATAATAATAATTTAATAATAATAATTTATTATTTATACCCCGCCCATCTGGCTGGGTTTCCCCAGCCACTCTGGGCGGCTTCCAACAGAATGTTAAAATACAATAATCTATTAAACATTAAAAGCGTCCCTAAACAGGGCTGCTTTCAGATGTCTTCTAAAAGTCTGGTAGTTGTTTTTCTCTTTGACATCTGGTAGGAGGGTGTTCCACAGGGCAGGTGCCACCACCAAGAAGGCCCTCTGCCTGGTTCCCTGCATCTCCAGGTAGGGCTGGGAAAGATCCCTGTCTGAACGTCTTTTGCAACCAACATATTGAGCCACCGGTTTTCACTACTGGATGTAACTGCAATTTGAATTCCCAAATGCCTGGGGGATTTGACCACTAGAGTAGACCATGCTTCCCTTCTGCTGGTAAATGCTGGGTTTGGGCCACACACATAAAAACAAATAAGAGGTAGAAACCCCATCCCTGCAGATAAAAGAAGTGGTCACTGATCCAAAGAAATGGTAAAGCTAATATACAAATCCACTGGGTGGGCAGAGGATCCAGTGACTCAGACATGCAGATGGCAGTCAACAGCATTTTAAGATCCTGTTGAAAACTATCAAAGCAGTAGACAACCAATTCAAACCTATGCTTTTCTGCTCAGAACTTAGTGGGACTTATTCCCAGTTAAGTGTGCATGAGCCTCACACACCTCAATGGGGCTTACTTCAGAGTAGACATATATTCATTGGTGGCTAGTGAGAGCCAGTGTGGTGTAGTGGTTAAGAGTGGTAGACTCATAATCTAGGGCAGTGTTTCCCAACCTAATCTAGGCAACGGCAGACTTGAAGCAATGAAAAAATCTCGCGGCACACCGCTCCTCCCCCACCCGGCTGCGCCGGGTCTCCTGACCCAGAGTTACCTCTGGGATCAGCTGTAGCGCGGCGCACGCGAGGCTTCCGGTCGGGATTCTCGCGCGAGGCTGCTGTTGCTGCTGCTGCAGCAGCCAAGGGAGCAGCGCCGCCCTGGCTTCCGCTTCGCCGCCGGGCTCCAGCAGCGCCGCTGCCACAGTCCTGTGCAGCCCTGGGCTGCAGGTCCCTTTTTCCACGGCACATCAGCCGGTGTCTCGCGGCACACCGGTTGGGAAACGCTGATCTAGGGAACTGGGTTCGCGTCTCCGCTCCTCCACATGCAGCTGCTGGGTGACCTTGGGCTAGTCACACTTCTTTGAAGTCTCTCAGCCCCACTCACCTCACAGAGTGTTTGTTGTGGGGCAGGAAGGGAAAGGAGAATGTGAGCCACTTTGAGACTCCTTTGGGTAGTGATAAAGTGGGATATCAAATCCAAACTCTCCTTCCTCTTCTTCTTCTTCTTCTTCTTCTTCTTCTTCTTCTTCTTCTAGTGCCCAATGGGACTGGTGGGCAGAAGATAGGGAGACCAGGGGTAGATGGAGCCAGAGCCAATGGCAAACAGAGGCTAATTCCTGCCTGGTTGTAAGAAAGAAGGCAGGAAGGGGGCTGAGGTTGGTGGGGCAGTGCCCCATTTGCCCGAGCTCAGCTATCATCAACCTTTCCAGACCTAGGACCCACTTTTAACCCAAGCATGCATTTGCAAACCCATTAATTTTTACCAGATATATACATGGTGGCAGTGATGCTGTTGCAACCCACCCACTAGCTGGACCCCAGTGTGCTAACAGATGAGCCTCCACTGCATGCATAGGATTGATTACCCTATATGTTTTTCTTTTGTTTTCCAGGTACAGATTGAGGCAACTAAATGGGCCCATGAAGGCTGGGGGAAGATAAGGATCCAGCCCATTAGCCAGGTCCACATACCCCCCAACATTTTTCCGATGAAAATATGGACATCCTATTCCATAATAATAATAACAACAACAACCATAATTTTTTTATTTATACCCCACCCATCTGACTGGGTTGTCCCAGCCACTCTGGGTAGTTTCCAACATATATAAAAACATTACACATTTTTTTAAAAACTTCCCTATAAAGAGCTGCCTTCAGATGTCTTCTAAAGACTGTATAGTTACTTACTCCTTGGTTCGGGGGGTCAGATAACTCCATACCCTCCAACATTTTCCCCATGAAAATAGGGGCATCCTAAGGAAAAGTGGGACATTCCAGGATCAAATCAGAAACCAGGATGGCTTCTGTAAATCCAGGACTGTCCCTGGAAAATAGGGTCACTTGGAGGGTCTGCTCTCTACCCCTGCCTCAGTATTGAGGCTGGGCTGTGAGCAACAATCTGAAGCGAGCCAGGACCCTGAAGTAGTTGGGAAAGGCAGGAACAGAGAGCAGAACCAGGGAAGCAACAAGGAGGCAGAACCAAAGAATAACCGAGGATTCAGCTGCACACCAGAGCTCAGGAAGACCATGGTACTTAAATAAGGGTCAACTGGGACGGGAAGCTATCTTATGCTGCTTCAGTGGGTGGAATCAGCCCTGAACCTGAAGCCACCACCTGCAGTTCAGTGTTCTGCCACATGGGGCAGCGAGCACAAAGACCCAGCAGCTCTTGACACCCTTATAAGGGAGAGATTCTGCGGGAGATAATCCTTTCCCCCTGGTGACATTTGGTCACAGACACACAGGGTAGCAGGCCATTACTCAATGTAACTTGTAGGCGTGAACCCCAGCAGGGAGCAGGTTCGCAACTGTGAATCTTAGGCCAGAGTCATCCATCACACAGGAGAGATGCAGGGGGAGGAGGGGGAAGCCACTTAGAAGTATTCAAAAATGCTCCTTCAAAGAACCCTCCTCCAAATCTTTGATCTGCACCATGTTTGAAGCTCAGCCAAAAAATAAAAAATAAATGCAAACAAACCAGGTCACCCAAACCTCACATTAAAATGCAAGGCAAATGGGGAACATTGTGGGGCAGGCAGGGGGAGGGGAAGGGGAAGGGGAAGGACGGCTGCCTGAAACTTCCCCTAACCTCACCCAGCAACAAGCACCCTAGAAATCTTCACCACCTTGCTATGTAGCTGTGAAGGAAAAGGTTATTGGAAGCCAGAGCCCAGCTATTGCACTGGCAAGTCTGTCTGGAGTTGCTGTCTAGCATAGCTGTCAACCCTCCCTTTTTTTTGCGGGAAACTCCCTTATTCCAATGCCGTTTCCCGCTGCTATCCCGGATTGTTGATATCCCTTAGATTTCCCGGATTTCAAAGGAAGCAGCTCCTCTCCCTCCCTGCCGGCCAGGGAGGCTCCTCAGCTGCATTGCTCGGCTGCCAATAAGGAGTCTGAGACTGACTGGGGGTGGAGCTTGCATGCCTTGTGCAGCCAGACCCTCACGCCCAACCAGACAGACAGCCTGCCTGCCGTCTATGCGCTCGCTCTTTCGCTCACCCATTCACGTGCAGCCTCTGGAGCGCAGGGTACCGAGGCTACTTGGTGCCATTGCACCGCCCTCGCAGCATCCCTTATTTTCAAATCCGAAAGTTTGGAAAAATCCCTTATTTTCAAATCCGAAAGTTGACAGCTATGCTGTCTAGTCGAGGGGGGGGGAGAGAAGAAGGTTCAGCCAAGTTTGATAATAATCATTACAGTGGTACCTCGGGTTAAGAACTTAATTCGTTCTGGAGGTCCGTTCTTAACCTGAAACTGTTCTTAAACTGAGGTACCACTTTAGCTAATGGGGCCCCCCGCTGCCGCCGCGCGATTTCTGTTCTCATCCTGAAACAAAGTTCTTAACCCGAGGTCCTATTTCTGGGTTAGTGGAGTCTGTAACCTGAAGCGTCTGTAACCCGAGGTACCACTGTATTATGTATAAATGATCACCAAAGCTTATCATACACAGGTGTGCAGCCTGTGGTCCAGGGGCTATTGTTCTAGGATCCAAGCTCAATACAAAACAGTTTCCAAGTTGCCTCTGGACTGTCCACACCAGTGAGCAGAGAGAAGACATCAATGCCTTTCATTTTCAAATCAGATTGAAGCTTGCTTGGGGGGGGGACACATCAAAACACTATATATAGAGAGAAAATAGAAGGTATATGTGGATTGCAGCCAATGTCGTGTGCACACAGCTTCGCAAACCAGCAGTGGGTGCTGCTCTGGATGCAGCGTACATGAGAGTGTGTACACAGCCCAGAGGAGGCTGGTCCATTGTGGCAAATGGGAACTCCGTCAGCCCTTGACCTGCCCCCACCTGCCTGCCCCCTTATTTACTCATTGGCTGTCTGCTTCTCCTCCTTGGTCTCAGTTTTGCCCTTGCAGAACTCAGCAGGCAGAAGGATGGGGACAAGACTGGAATTAATTGGCTCTTCCTGTCATTGGTTCTGGCTCCACCTTATGCTGGGCTCCCTGCCTTCTTCCCTATCCAGAAGAAGAAGAAGAGTTTGGATTTGATATCCCGCTTTATCCCTACCCGAAGGAGTCTCAAAGCGGCTCACATTCTCCTTTCCCTTCCTCCCCCACAACAAACACTCTGTGAGGTGAGTTGGGCTGAGAGACTTCAGAGAAGTGTGACTAGCCCAAGGTCACCCAGCAGCTGCATGTGGAGGAGCGGAGACGCGAACCCGGTTCACCAGATTACAAGTCTGCTGCTCTTAACCACTACACCCACAGGGACCACTGCCACCTTGCTTTTGTGGAGACAGATGCTTCTCTGGGTGCTTCTAGGCTGAACATCTGCAATTGCTTTTTTTCAGTCAGTTATTATTTTTACAGCAGCACTGTAAGTCTGCCACAATCTCTCCTTATGAGAGAACTGCTACTGTGAAAATAAGTTTCTGGAATGCTCTATCACTCCAGGAAGTGGATGGCATGAAACACTATCCTCTCTCTCTCTCCCTCCCTCCTTCCCCGCATCTCAGTCTTTCTGGCCAAGCTTTTTGTAATCTGTGTTTATAACTTGCAAATCATGTCGTTCTATGACAGACATGGACCTGGGTAGGGGAGGAAACCACACAGTGGTATTGTTTCTCCACACAATCTCAAACGCAAACGTGCAGGTGGCAGCTATTTTCCCACCTTTCAACATCCACTGTTCTCCCTTCCTTCCGACTGACAGGATGCCGGGTATATGAGAATGAGGTGCAGATGACAGGTCGTGCAGGTGGGCAGAGCGACGTGGCAGCTCAGGTGTTTGCAGCGGACAGCCGTTGAGAGGGGTCAGCTTTCTTTATCATGAAATATGCATTCCGTAATTTGTACAGAGGGTGAAAGATGCGTCTCCTCGCAGGAATGACAGCCCTTCATTTGCAGCACCCAATTGGAGGTGATGGAGGAGAACTCAACTGCCAGGATGGCAGGAGCTGGCAGGTGCTGCTGCTCCATGTACTGAGCCACTGAATTGCAGGTGACAGCTTCTCAATGAAGGACCTTCAGGCCCTAGACCACCTCCAACCACCCAGGGCAGCTGTTGGTCAGGAAGGAGTCTAAGAGGGCTTCCTGTTACAGTTGAGCTCTGTTCAAGCAACAATATCTTCCTCAATTCTATTGTGAGTCAGTATCCTTGGCTGATATTTGGCCTTGCCTCGTGGTTGGCCCTATCCTTTGGCCCTCAGCTCTGGTTTCCCACCCACAGCTTCTGGTTTCTGGCTGACCTCAGACTGTGGCCCACATCCCAGCCCTAACACTCAATACTACATAACCTTTGGTTGTGCCTCTTTCCTCATAACAAGGTGGTTCAGACATGCACCACCCATTACCGGGTGACTGAAACATTAAGTGATGAGTTGCACAGCTCCAAACACAGATATAGAGAATCACTGAATCGCAGAATTGTAGAATTGGAAGGGAACCCAAGCGTCATCTAGTCTAACCCTCTACAATACAGGAATAACAGCTAGTCACAGTTACTTGAGGGAATATCTTCTTCCATGGTCAATTTGCCCATAAATAAAGATCTTCTTCCGGGTGGTTCAACCTTTCTAATGGACCTGGGCATCCATTGTTGGACTTGGAAGCCTAGGGCAGTGTTTCCCAACCAGTGTGCCTCCAGATGTTTTGGGACTACAACTCCCATCATCCCTCGCTAGCAATACCAGTGGTCAGGGATGATGGGAATTGTAGTCCCAAAACATCTGGAGGCACACTGGTTGGGAAACACTGGCCTAGGGTATCAGAGATGTAAGAACATAAGAAGATTTCTTAAGGCCCATTTTGCCCAACATCCTGTTCTCATAGTGGCCAACCCTGATGACTATGGGATGCCCAAAAGGAGGACCTGAGCACAACTGTACTATCCCAACTTGCAGTGCTTTGACTGGTTAAGGAGAAACTATTACCGGTACTTTGCAGATCTTTTCCTAACTGAAACTTTATTCCTTCTTCTCCAACTCTGAGGACCACTGCTCTGTGTACACAAGGGTCAATAGCTGGCATTTCATGCTTCCTCCTTTATAGTAGATTCATAAGCTCTCATATCAGACCTGGTCCTGAGCACAGCCCTGCCCTTAACTCTGAGCCAGCAGTGCCAGCAGAGCTCCACAAGTGCTTTGGCCACTCAATTCTATAGTCCTGAATCTGCCTCCCACTCTTCACCCCTAGCAATATGTCTATGCCAGTGGAGAAACCTCCCATCCGCTGCAAAGGCGTTTATCATCTTGGCATCTGAGTAGCAATTTCACCAGGTGCAAAATCCAGCCTCGAAGGCCCCATTCGTAGCTGGGAATGCCGAGCTGCCGCTGACACAATTAACCGCAGCCCATTCATGATGGCACACGTTGAAAAGATTAATTTTCTTTTAGCAAGCGGGGTAGCCCAGAGGGGTGAAAATGAAGGGAAATGCATCTGTGAGATGGTTTTCATTCGAGTCCTGTCCTGCCTTCTTCCTGAACAAACCACAAATGAGACTTTGTTTTGTTTTCCAATGGTTTGCACCCATAATCATTTGAAGCTTGGGAACAAAAACTGGGGATCTTGTCTGTTCTTAAGGGGGGGAACAGAAGAGAGGCAGGTGGAAGATAGGGGGAGAGGGTAATTGCAAGTGTAAATCTTTCAGCATGCCTTTTGGATTGATACTGGATGTCTCATATATAATAATCTGAATTTGAGCCAAGAAAAGCAAGGCTCAGTTTTAATGCTCGTGAAGCTAGAACTGTGCTTTAGTTAGTCAAAAGCTGTGAGACGTATCAGTTAGCAGAATCAATGTGCAGATCAGGATCAAAAGGCAACCAAGAAGGTAGCAAGCAGGAATGCCCACCAGAGCTCAGGGAGAGCATGTTTCTCAAGCAAGACTAAGTGCCATGAACTTGTGAACAAACTAACCACCCTTGTGAACAGTGAAGCACCGTTTCAACCTGGAGCAGCCTGTCATAGCCCAGAAACATCACTGCAGGCCAGTCAGATTTCTTGCAGTTTTCTGTTCTCCATAGCAGCCTTCACCACCCTGGTCCCCTTGCAGATATTGTTGGCTCCATCTCCCACCATCTAGTGTGGTGTAGTGCTTAGAGTGCTGGACTAGGACCTGGGAGGGACCAGGCTTCAAATCCCTATTTGGGTAACCTTAAGCCAGTCACTAGGGACGCGGGTGGTGCTGTGGTCTAAACCACTGAGCCTAGGGCTTGCTGATCAGAAGGTTGGCGGTTCGAATCCCCGCAATGGGGTGAGCTGCCGTTGCTCAGTCCCTGCTCCGGCCAACCTAGCAGTTTGAAAGCACGTCAAGTGCAAGTAGAGAAATAGGTACCACTCTGGCGGGAAGGTAAACGGTGTTTCCGTGCGCTGCTCTGGTTCGCCAGAAGCGGCTTTGTCATGCTGGCCACATGACCTGTATGCCGGCTCCCTCGTCCAATAAAAAGAGATGAGCGCCGCAACCCCAGAGTCGTCCGCGACTGGACCTAATGGTCAGGGGTCCCTTTACCTTTACCTTTAAGCCAGTCACTGCCTCTCAGCCTAACCTACCTCAGAGGGCTTTTGTGGAGATTAAATGAGGAGGATACCTCATGTATACCACCATGAACTTGTTGGAGAAAAAGTACATACTATAAATAAAATGGATAAGTGAAGATCAGCCCCAGCCAACATAGCCAATAGGAGCAGTGGCCCAAAACATCAGGAGGGCACCAGGTTGGAGAATTCCCAGTCTACAAAGAGCTGTGTTCCTCATATATGCCAATGAGCCTGAATGATGAAGACTCTGGCTGAGGTTGGAGTCCTAAATCCTTTAACTAAGTCTTGCATTGTCTTGAGAAGCTGAGAGGAGCCGGCAAGCCAGCCTTATTTGCTAAATGCAGATAGTACTCAGCTGGGGCACCAGTCTATGAGCTTCTCAAGCTATCCTAGACAAATATAATAGTGATGTAAGTCTATGCTGTGTTTTCAACAAACCGTCCTCAGGGCAGTCAAAGTTGGCAGAGCCTACCGGCTGAATCTGGATATGTTATCACAGAGCTGGCCAAAGTTCCTAATCCTACTAGCTTCATACAAAATTATTCATAAAGCCACGAACCGCAAGATACACTTTTGCTTGGCAGAGTCTTCCTTCTAGCATGCACACAAAAAAACAACAAGTTTGCACATCAGACTGCAGCCTCAAAAAGACACTACTGGAAGCAATGAGTTAGTTTGATTGCATTGTGAAACTTGGCTGAGTTTCCAGAACACCCCATCTCTGTAGCCCAGTGAAAACACTGAATCCCTTTTAGGACCTGGCTAATCACTAAAATGATACACATGCTACTGTGACTAGCAAAGCAGAAGTTTTATTATTTGTGTAGCAAAACGCATTGGCTTCTGCCTTCATCAGTTGCTCTGTTAAAAATGCTGCTGCTTCCAGGGTGGCTGTTACAGAGCTTTGAGGATGGAGTGCTCAGAAGGGCTTCATGCGCTGATGCAAAGTGGTACTGGTACTATCGTCCAGGCTGAGGCCATGTGGTAGCAACGTGTCCAGAGAACACATCCAGAACACCTCTGCCTTTGCTAACATGGTTGGATTGGCATCTCTATAGAAATTACTGATAGGTCTTACAGGCTGTGGTTCCCAGGACTGGAAATGGTTAGCAGTTGCTTTCTCTACCTTTTTGGTCAAAACTGCAGATTTTAGATGGAAGATAGATAAGACAGACAGACAGATTGTGGGCAAATGCAAATCTTCTCCTCCTTCTCCTCCTCCTCCATTCTTCTTCTTCTTCTTCTTCTTCTTCTTCTTCTTCTTCTTCCTCCTCCTCCTCCTCCTCCTCCTCCTCCCTTCTTCGTCTTCCTCCTCCACTTCTTCTTCTTCTTCTTCTTCTTCTTCTTCTTCTTCTTCTTCTTCTTCTTCCCCCCTCTCTCTTTCTCTCTCTTCTATCCTCCATCCAGGTGATGAGTAGGATTCATGGTGAGATCACTCAAGGAGGATGCAAACAGGTCTGGCTAGAGATGTGGTCTTGGGAGAGGGGTGTATGGCTTGGGAGAGGATGTGGTCTGGTAGGAGAGACCCAGATTGAGAGGCCTAGGAGACAAAGTTGCCCCCCCCCCCCGCCCGCCTTGAGTTCTCCAACCCTGACCAACTGAGAAACCTGTTGCACATCATCTACGACATTACTACCGTAATTCCCACACCAGTGGAAACTCAGAATGTTGGAACATCTTTGGGGGTAAACCAACTGAGCTGCAGCTCTGTATTTTTGTTATATGATATATGCTTGTTTTCTGTAAACACTTTCTTTCTGGCATGACACCAACTTCCCTTACCAAATTGCACGGGACCCCACATTTTGGGGTAAATTCAAGGGTGTTTCCTTGCAAGATAGCAGCCAAATCCTTATTCTCTAGGAATCCTTTTTTTGGGGGGGGGGTGCTCCAGATCAAAACTACAAGTCTGTCAGCATATTCTCTTCTATGAAAAGTTTTCCATCTCCCTTTCTCAGTCACACATTCATAAAAGCAACCCTTTTTTCAGGGAGCAAAATGCCAGTTTTCCTTAATTCGTATATTCCACTCCCTGAGCTTCTCAATTTTTTCCTCACTTTTCAGTTTTTAAGTCTGAAGTATGAGAGCTCTGCTATTGGGATGGTGCGGGGCAGATGGGCAGATCACTGTCCTCTCCCAGATCAAAGAAAACTTGCTCCAGAGACATACTCACATCCCTGGCTGAAAAAGCAAACTTCTCAACAACTGTTGCCACCAGTTCCAGCTGTATACAGATAGCAGACCATGCAGGAGAACTTGAGATAACAGAACAGGAGCAGTTTTCAACACCTTCCAGTTTCTTCCCTTGTTGCCATTTGTCTTGAGTGCCCAAAGGAAATCATGAAAAGAAAGGTTTTGGAAGGAGCAAAAACACAACACAAAAAGCAATGAAGTGCCATCTTGCATTTTAGGGTTGCCTGCTGGATTGCCATGTGTAAACAAACATATATTTATAGGCTTGGTTTGTCATGTTAACACAAAGGCAAAAGCAGGCCATGGAGAACATAAAGAAACCGGAAGCTTTTCTGTTAGGAATTGTAGGAAATGACATTAAGAGACAAGATAAAAAGTTATTTTTATATGCAACAACGGCACCAAGAATGTTAATGGCACAAAGATGGAAACAAGAAGAATTACCGACAAAAGAAGAATGGCAGATGAAGCTGATGGACTATGTAGAACTGGATAAGATGACAGGAAGAATTCGAAACCGACAGGACCAGGAATTTCTAAAAGATTGGACTAAATTTGAGATATATTTGAAAGATAACTGTAAACAACAAATCACGCTAATAGGCTTGCAAGAAGTTTTGTGAGGTTTATTTTAAGAAATATTACAGAAACAATTTTGGAAAATAATATTTGAACTTGATTATTAAAAGTAATAGTGGAGTATGAAATACAAGAAGTTAAGAAAAGTGAAAATCCTGAGAAGTGGTTGGTGGAAGTCAGAAAACCTGTATAACATATGAATGTTAAATGTTATTTAAGAATGTATGTAAAAATCTTTAATAAAAATTATTTATAAAAAAAGAAGAAGAAGAAGAACATAAAGAAGAGGCCTGCTGGATGAGCCCAAGTGACTCTTCCCATTAAACTGGTGCAGTCAGTGTTTATGTAAGCTGCAGCCCTATTGGTTCTGCTTCAACTCTTATATACCCCGTGTTGGTGCTATATATACCGGTATATACTAGCTGACCGGGCCACGCCTTGCTGTGGCTGATTTGGTGAAATGCAAAAGTAAGATACAGTATGAAAGAGAAAGTGTGTGTTGTGCTGTGCTGTTTAACGTCCACTGGAGGGCGCTATATTTTTTGCACAAAATAACATTTTTACCTGGGAAAGGTGTGGTATTTGTGCAATGTAAGTACATATGATCACTCCCATATGGGCATGGAACGTTGTGTCCAAATTTGAATGGAATCGATCAAGGAGTTACGGAGAAAGGCGATCGTTAACAAACATCCAACTTGAACGATTTTATATATATAGATATGATAATTCCTAGATGCCAAGATCCAAGTTTTAGGCAGGAACCCTTTGGTGAGAGAACACCGGCAGAGATTTAAAATCACAAAATATTCAGCAAATCAAAGCATTGATATATAGGTTGTTAAATCTTAAAAATATGCCCTTGTGAGTTCCAAAATGTCCCTCTTCCATTGGTTCACCTACAAACTCTTCAAAGGTCTGGTTCATGTGCATTTCCATACACCAGTCAGAAAAGTGGCACAGGCAGTAAAACTTGGCTTAGTTCCAAAACACTGAAAGTTTCTAAATTAAACTCAAGGGATGTTTATGAGAGCTATGTGGTCTGAGCTGGAGCAACCAGATCAACCCTCTTCACATGCTGAGCTTCTTGGGTTAACTGAGGGAACGAAGACTTGATTACCTAGTCCCTCCCAAGGTACGGTAAGGGGAAGGAGACACAGCTAAGCCTGGCAGGACAGCTTACTCCTGGGTATTAATCCCTTTATGTTAATTAGACTTAAGCATGTTGGTTGCATGAGGCTGGTTATCCCACACTCAGAAGGTCACTGTGTCCTGCAGGAGAGTATTTCCCTAAAGTCTCTAAAATATCAGAAGTGCTTTCACTGCAACTTGGAACAGGGCCTTAGATGTGGGTGCCCCTGTTATGTGGAAAGGCATCCTTGCTGAGATACAATGGGCATCTGCTATCTGTACTTTCCTGAAACAATTGAAGACTCTTCTTTCTTTCTTTCTTTCTTTCTTTCTTTCTTTCTTTCTTTCTTTCTTTCTTTCTTTCACTCTCTCTCTGACAACCTTTCCCAGCTAGATGGATTTTACTTATGTTTTTTTTTAGGTTTCCCTCTATTGTCAGCTGTTTTTATTGTCCAGCCTTTGGGGTTAGTATCCAGCTAAGTTCTACTCCACAGACCCATTGAAAACACTAGTTTTAAATTAGACATGCCCATTAATTTTAAGGGGGCTACTTTGAGCAGGAGTAACATTGGTAGCCATCCATGGAAATCCTTTCTGAATGTTCCTATTTCCCACACTCCTCTGTGGAGAGGCTGGCAGTGTTTTGGCCCCCGAGGATGTGATAATGCATTAAGAATTAACAAAGGGAGGAAAATAAAGCAACCATCACAGGGAAATCCTTCAAATCATACGCTGTCCAAAAGAGACCTTCCTCTCATGTCTATCATCACATTTTCCTATTTGAAACCTTCCATTGTTTCAGATTTTAATTCTCTTTTGGCAGATTGCCTCTTTTGGGGGCAGCGACATTATCCGGTCAAGCACTTTCCACTTGACGGGTGGTAGTGAAGGGATGAATTTAATATTCTTCCAAACTGTGTCAGATTGTTACCCCTCTACTTGGAATGAGATAAAAATCTGTAAGCAAGAGGCAGTTAAAAGAGTAATTATCAAAAGGCTCGGGCTATGAAAGGACGTGTAATTTCTGCTGTCATTGATAGTCGACACTCCAAAAAAAAATGTGATAAATTTGTCTGTGGCAGGAAATAAAATGACAGAGCGCTTCTGTAATGCAAATCAGCACTTCCTTGAAGGTTTTTGCTTTGAAAGGGGTATTTCCCCTGTGAGAGTTATTTCATTTACTCTCTTCTTCTTCTTAACCCCCAACCCTATCTGTTTCTTCTGCTGCTGCTGCTGCTCAGAGCGTCACAGGGCCTAAATGTTGCCCACTTGCAGCAGTTAGCAACAGCTCCGTGGGGATCGCGCTTCCTTCCTCCCAAGAGAATTGTTTGGAAAGAAGAAGCATTAAGAATGCCAGCTTTCGGTCACAAAAGAACTGTTCTCTCCCAGTGGGGCAAGAATCTAGAACAGGCTTCCTCAACCTCGGCCCTCCAGATGTTTTGAGACTACAGTTCCCATCATCCCTGACCACTGGTCCTGCTAGCTAGGGATCATGGGAGTTGTAGGCCAAAAACACCCGGAGGGCCGAGGTTGAGGAAGCTTGATCTAGAACCAGAGCTTGCAGAGTGAGGATGCAGGAACCTGGTACCAACTTCCATCAGTCCCAGCCAGTGTGACCAGCGGTGGACTTTGGGTTCTCAAAATTCAGCCGTTCCCTGTGTGATGCTAAAATGGGGGGGGGGCACCTCTTGCACTCCATTCTGCAGTATTGTTTTGGTGTTCCCTGCAGCACGGCTGAGACTGTACCGGTTGTGCTGCCCTCAAACCACCCCTGCCCATGGTCAGGGATGATGGGAGTTGAAGTCTAACAACAACTGGAGGACTACAGGGTTCCCCATCCAGTGGTGACTGGTGCCCAGGGCCATCTTTAGCATATGCTAGAGCCAGTGTGGTGTAGTGGTTAAGGAGCGGGTTCACGTCCCTGCTCCTCCACATGCAGCTGCTGGGTGACCTTGGGCTAGTCACACTTCTCTGAAGTCTCTTAGTCTCACTCACCTCACAGAGTGTTTGTTGTGGGGAAGGAGGAAGGGAAAGGAGAATATTAGCCGCTTTGAGACTCCTTAGGGTAGTGATAAAGTGGGATATCATATCCAAACTCTTCTTCTTATATGCGCCGCCAGGGTGCAAAGAGCTGCCCAGCACCCCCAAATTTAGTGCTGCCCACATCTACACCCAAGATATACTTCTCCGTGGTTGCAGGCGAGGCCAAGTCTCGCTACCGTCGCCCCTCAAGAACCGGGCACCCAAGCTCTGCAAAGGCGTGCAGCTTCACATCCAGGCACTTTTAAACGCTCCCCAGGAGGAGGAAGGAGAAGAGCAACGGCTCTCCTTGCAGGGCAGGACTCTGGGGAGGAGAAAGCGGCCAGGGTGGAGGTGGCAGCGGTGGCCGGCTTTGAATGTCAGCTTAATCAAAATTATTTATTATTTCATAACAGGTAGATAAGAGCTTAGGTGGCTTCAGCAGCAGGTGCCTGGCACCCCCCAGAATTCGGCGCCCGGGTGCCTTGCACCCCCAGGTAAAGACGGCCCTGCTGGTGCCCACTGGAACTGGTAGGTAGAGATGCAGGTGTAGTTGGAGCCATGCCAGACAGGGCCAACTAATTCTAGGTTTGTCCCCATCCTCCTCCTGGCTGAGTCCTACAAGGGCGACACTGAGTCTAAGGAGGAGGAAGCTGCCAGCCAGGGCTATTCCCTGGGCTGGTTGTACAAAGGCCAGGCTGGCAGGTAGCCTGGGACAGTGCCTCAGAGTGAGAAACAGATACTGTACAGCAATAGGAGAAAAGCAGCTCTCCTTAACCTGGTGGTCTCTAGATGTCAACAGAGTACCATGCCCACTGTTCCCAGGCAACATGGCTAACGGTCAGAGTTGGGAGTCCAGCAGCTTCTGAAGGGCCTTGGTTTCCTCACCTTGGGATAGTGGAAAACAGTTGATTGTGAGCAGAGTATGGAAGAACTGTGGTTTGATGGGCTTTTCATCCCCCCATACTGACAATTTGACCATGCAGGAGCATCAAAATACTTGCTGACTGGCAATGTTGTAGGATCAATAAAATAGAGCAGGGCTTCTGAAGCTGTGCTCCCAGGAGGACCTCAAGCAGTGGACAGTGGTAGTCCCTGATGAAGCGATAGACATGACAGAGGAAAAAGCAAACCACTGGAGGGGTCTGTGAAGCTTCCAGGCTGATGAAGCAATCTCCCACCCCCCATCCCCCAGTATGCAACCTGAAAAACTGCTTGTCTCTTCAGCCATGCAGCCATTGTTTGAGAAAGTATGTGCATAGGGGTAAGGCTCGCGTTGCACACAGCTCCTGCTAGAAAACAGCACTCTTTGCTGTGCAAATGTATGGTTAAGCGGGTTCTCCTTCATGGAGAGCACGTGTTGTGGTGGGGGCTAGCAAGACACCCTTCTGTTGCTGGGCGGGATCGCATAGATGGCCAAGGAACGTGATTGGGCTCTGTGGGTTGTTGGGGAGAATTTAATGTTGCAAGTTTTGATGGACAGCCCAGAGGCTATATGTGTTTCTGGCACGCAGCGCGAGAGCCCCTCTTTGCTGCGTGCATCAGATCACCCTCCCTCCCTCCCTATATTTAGGCTTCTGCGTTGACCTTGCTAGGTTGAAGGTTATCCGGTGAACTTCAGGCCTGAGCACTCTAACCACTGCACAATACTGCCTTTCCAAGATCACAACAAAGATGGGGGCACATTCTCTATGGTGCTCTGCCCAATTTGCCTAGCATTGCACACACAGAGACACACACATGGCTTCTACATAGTGCTCAAATGACAAGGGAAGAGGGTGGGAGCTCTCAGTGGAACTCCGCAAGCCCCACTCTCCCTCCAGTTTTAGCCAAACCAGACACATACTGAGAGCCTTCTGAAAAGTGTTAGCTAGCATAAAATGTAAGGGGGCCAAGGGATTGCTCCTGTGCATCCCCTGTAAATTGAGCATGGCTCCTACACACTGCTAGGGAGGGGGGAGGACACCAACTGGCAAATAACCCAGAGCCAGTGTGCTGTAGTGGTTAAGAGTGGTAGATTCGTAATCTGGCGAACCGGGTTTGCGTCTCCTCTCCTCCGCATGCAGCTGCTGGGTGACCTTGGGCTAGTGACACTTCTCTGAAGTCTCTCAGCCCCACTCACCCCACAGAGTGTTTGTTGTGGGGGAAGAAGGGAAAGGAGAATGTTAGCCACTTTGAGACTCTTTGTTGTGGGGGAAGAAGGGAAAGGAGAATCTTAGCCACTTTGAGGGTAGTGATAAAGCGGGATATCAAATCCAAACTCCTCCTCCTCCTCCTCCTCCTCCTCCTCCTCCTCCTTCTCCTCCTTCTCCTCCTCTTCTTCTTCTTTCTTATCTCTGGCATTCCACCTTAGCAATGGCTTCACTAACTGCTTTTCCTTTTTTAATGAGAGAGAGAGAGAGAGAGAGAGGCTCCCTCCATCTTCAAACTGGAACTAAAAATACCTGCTTGACCCTTTTAAGTAAGGATTGCATATGTGGTCAGCACAAGTCCCGCTGCCCCCTGCTGAGATCAAAGGCTGGGCCCAACTTAACTTGGAACATTGAGCGGCTGTCACTGCCTCCCTTGTTAAGGTCCAAGTTTCCTCTTCTCTGAAGGGTGTGGCACTGGCTTATTTGATGTTCTGCCTCTTTGGAATAATATGGCCGCTGTTCTAATTGCTCTTGATTTATTTATTTATTTTTTTAAAAAAGCAAAACGAAACCAGCAATGCAGGATAGAGCCATTTGGCCACCGTGCAGGTTATTGCCATAGAAGGAAAAAAAGACCACATCAAATATTGCACATCCAGGCACAGAACCCCACAGAGATTATTTCGGATGAGTTGCTGCAAATCCTGCATGAAGTGTCAAGCTGTTTTAAGCGAAAAGACACTTTAAAAACAAATAGACGCAAAGCTTTTAAACTCTGGAGGGTGAGGGGATGTGTGTAACATCTTCAAGGCCCGTGAAGTGTGGGATGATAAGATTTAGGCTGCATACACAGATATGTACACACAACATTTTTTTTCTAGAATTAAGGTCTGAGTGCTTCCCTGTCCCCCTTCATAGTCCGCACACAATTTACATCTCCTGCCTGCATGTGAACATCCTTTCAACTTTGTTGGGACAACCCTGCTGTTTATATATTTTGCCAAATAACGGCCAAGGACGGGAAACAGACACACCCACACCCAATTTGGAATCACAATGGGGACTCTGGCATGAGACCACACGGTTTCTTCCCAGAAGGCCATGGGGAGTTAGCTTGTTTTGGTTCAAGCCTTGCAAGCTCTCCTCCACCCACACTGGTGCTCCCTGAGGCAAATCACACGAGGGGCTCAAAAATCAAAGCTAACGGAGGATCCGCTCCGGAGAGTTTTTAATTCTCAACGAAGCCTCTCTTCAGATGGACAAGAAGCTGTTCTCAGATACTGACTGCAGAGGGAAAGAGAAGGGGAGCAAGCATCAGTTAGAGCTGCGGTGGGCAACCTTTTTCATTCCGAGGGCCGCCTACCCTGCTGGACAACCTTTCAGGGGCCACACGCCCATGGTGGGCAGGGACTGAGGCAAAAGTGGGCAGAGCAAGAAATCAAATCCAAGCTTTGCACAGAGGGCTTGAGAAATGCAAGAAAATAGCAAAGTAGCTGGATTGTGTGTGTGCCTGGATGTGTCCCATCCACAACAAAGCTTGGCAATAACAAGCCAAGGGGAGAACAGTTGCTCAGAGGTGCGGCACAAGTTTAGCACGTAAAAGATGTGGGATGTAAACACACAGAGCAGTCAAACACAACACTGCTAGAGTGGACATGAAGGTGTCTCAGTCCTCCAGCCATAACTTCCTGTTTACCTGGACTGAGACAACTTCCTCTATGTAATTGGAGGTGGGTGTGGCTTCACCTGGGCAGGTTAGCACAAAACCACAGGTCAGCAGCCATTTCCCTCTCTTGGGATTGTGACTTCAAGCAAGCAACATCTTAGAGCAGAGATGGACTCTTGACTTCCAGCCAAGAGGGCCCAAATGGGGCCTTCTCCCACATGGAGAGTCTCCACATGTACATATATTTTCTAAACTTAAGTCTGCCTTCATCTGGGATCTTATTGTAACCATTTGATGTTTGTGAGTAAACATTTTTATATGCTTTTATAGAAGACTTGTGTAGTGTCTTATTTTGGAGGGATAAAAGGGGAAATTCCAGGAAACTATTTTACAGAGGTTTAAACAAACCTGAGCAACCTTCCGCTGTGTGATTTTAAAAGGGGAATGTAACTCTGCTGACTTAGTTGGAACTTGTAAACACAAGTTGGGATAGGATATCTTAAGCAATATATCCTCATCCACATTCCTAAACATTCCCACAAAAGATCAATTTGTGGAGGAAAGGCTACCAAGGGCTACCAGCCACAATAGCCACTGTCTGAGGCAGTATGCCTCTGAATGCTGGTTGGTGGTCCAGCTTACAGGCTTCCCATGAGCATCTGGTCAGACACTGTGAGAATAGGATACTGGACGTGGTGGTCTGATCTGGCAGCTTATTTCTTATGTTCATACCAGTGTTGGCTGTTACCCAATGGGCCAGCCAGGTAGGCTGGAATGCAGAGAGCCCAACTGCAGGTGGAGTCAGAGCCAATGACACCTCATTCTCATTTTGTCCCCATCCTCCTTCCTGCCGAGTTCTTCAAGCACTAAGACTAAGGAGGAGGATGCTGGCAGGTTGTTGCACCGCCCCCTGGATTGGCTGTAAGTATATGGTGGCGCTGTGGGTTAAACGACAGAGCCTAGGGCTTGCCAATCAGAAGGTTGGCGGTTCGAATCCCCACAACGGGGTGAGCTCCCGTTGCTCGTTCCCTGCTCCTGCCAACCTAGTAGTTCGAAAGCACGAAGTGCAAGTAGATAAATAGGTACCGCTCCAGCGGGAAGGTAAACGGCGTTTCCGTGCACTGCTCTGGTTCGCCAGAAGCGGCTTAGTCATGCTGGCCACATGACCCGGAAGCTGTATGCCGGCTCCCTCGGCCAGTAAAGCGAGATGAGCGCCGCAACCCCAGAGTCGTCCACGCCTGGACCTAATGGTCAGGGGTCCCTTTACATTTACCTTTATATGGTTACCAGATTTTTTTCAAAGAATCCAGGGACACTTTTTTTTTTTGAAAAGAGAAAAAAAAGTAATTTAAAAAATATTTTTTTAAAAAAATAAGAAGTAATATCTTCTCTTCTGTGGCCTCCTCTGTCTTGCGGCCTTCCTCTGGGCCCCAGCCTGCTCTCTTGGAGCGCTAGCCACCATGGAGTCGGCTTGGGACAGGCTTGGGCTCGGCCATGTGTTCTTGCCCTCCTGGTGATCTCTTACCTCTCCTCCTCGGCGGCGGCAGCGGTGCGGCAAGTTCGGGGCTCCCTTTTTTTTTCTCCTTCCTTTTTCTCCTTCTTCCTTCTCCTTCTCCTTTTCTTCTCCTCCTTCTCCCTGCGTCGGCTCCAGAGTTTTTACTGGCCCGGGAGCGCCACTGGGCTGGTGTCCAGGCGCTCTCACTCCAGGCTCAATTTGGGTCACGGGGAGGGGTCAGTGGTTCCCCCAGTTGACACACCGGGCGTCCCCAGTTCCCCCTAGGCAGCGGCAGTCTCAGCAGCCCGGAGTCAGCCTGGTAACGCAGTTGGCTCTGGCTGGCTTCAGGAGCTGCTCACTGCCGTGGCGCCCGCCATTTTGCATCGCCGGAAGTCCCCATATGATGTGTCTTGTGCCGTTGAACCAATCACGCAACATTCATTCCCTACTAATAAATCTACAACACTTAAAATATAAATCCGGGGACATTAAATGAAATCTGGGGACATTCCGGGGACAGATTTTGTCCGGGGACAGATTTGTAAATCTGGGGACTGTCCCCGGGAAATGGGGACGTCTGGTAACCATATGTAAGTTGGAAGGCAGGAAGGGGAAGGCTAGCTGGGGGGGGGGGCTGCACTTGGCGGGACAGTGCCCCATTCACCCTAAGGGAGCAACCTTCACTGATTCTAATTTCACATATTCATGGACCAGCATATCTAGGTAAGGCTGGAATAGGTCACTTTCTAAAACTCTGAAGAACTACTGCCAGTTAGTATGAAGAACACAGGTAGGGGACTTGTGGTCCTCTAGATGTTGGATCACAGTTCCCATTATCCTGGACTAGGCATAGGCAAACTCGGCCCTCCAGATGTTTGTGGCCTACAGCTCCCATGATCCCTAGCTAACAGGACCAGTGGTCAGGGATGGTGGGAATTGTAGTCCGAAAACATCTGGAGGGCCGAGGTTGGGGATGCCTGTCCTTGACCACTGGTTACTCAACTCAACTCAGTTTATTACAGCAAAAGCCAGCAATAAAATACAGTACAGTATAATTCCAAACCAGCGATCAGAATATCACTACAAGGTGTCAAAATCATAAGGATTGAGGGGGGGGACCAATGGCGCGAAAGAAATTTATAGTATATTTTCCAGTAGAAGCGATTTACGTTTTTTGATGGCTAAGGTGCAAATCCTGGCCACAGCATCGATACTGAGCTCAAAGAGTCTTCCAAAAGGAATTTGCATAGGATTTCGGGAATAAACTCCAGATAATATTGCAAGGGTTTACATTTTGATAAAGGGGGTAACATAAGTCGATACCGTTCTTCACTGTAAAGTTCACAGAATAGAAGAATGTGAGTGACAGATTCCACCTTATTGGTCATGCATGGGCATAGGCGCTCGTGGATTGGTACCCACAGGAATTTGCCGGGTAGTACAGCTGTAGGCAGTGCCTCAAATCGGGCTCTGGAAAAAGCCCATCTATAAGATTCATAAGTAATATTAGATAAATAAGGGGCAGCTGAAAAGTTAGGCCAAGATTTTAGACACCTGTAATTCTCAGGAAGTAAGGCATCTTTTTTTTTTTTTTTGCAGTTCGATATCGAGAAGCCTCTGAGTAATAGATGTTTTTGCCTTATTCAAGGGTCCAGTAAAGTGGTTACGCAGGCTGGTCCATCCACATCTGGAGGACAGCAGGTTCCCTGTCACTGGTGTAGGCAACCCTGAGCCAGATGGGCTGGTTCATTATAAGGCAGATTGCTATGTTCCCATTCAAGAGAAGGAACTGGAAGTGCACCTTTAGAAATAGCTGGGTTGCTACAGAAGCCTGCTGCTGCTGCTGCAGATATGAGATGCAAACTCCGTTCGAAAGGCAGTTACTAATTTACAGCAGGATAGAATTCACCTTTTCTCTTCTGATTCCAGCTCTCATTGAATCAAAGTGCAAAGATTCTGGGGTCTTGTGATCATACGTGACAGTCTGGATTTTAAAGCTCCCATATTCAAAGTTAGCAAGGAGAAAAAGCACGGTTCTTCATCTTCAAGCTCTGCACCAGTAGCTTTGCTCCTGATATATATATATAGATTTTCTCCCAAAGCCCCCACCTTTCCCGAAAACCCTCTTTTTCCGTTCAGAAGTAAAGACATCTTCCTCCTTAACTTTTAATAAATAATGTACATGGGCTGCCTGCCACTCAGGAGTGAGAAGGAAACAGCAGAATCAAAGCCTAACTCTTTCCTCCATCAAAGCCTCCGGAAGAACAGAAGCACTTTGTACAAGTTTAGCGGCTTTGATTGGCATTCAGCGCTGCTTAGTTTTAAATGGACCGGTTTCGACAAATGTCTTGCATTGGCTTGTATGTCAAGCTGAACCTCAGTTTGTTACGTTGATTTGAGTCAATGTCATATTTGCATGCCGCTCCTCTCCCAGCAGCAAAGTTGAGCTCAAAGCAGCTCACAACAATTACAAAGCGTTAGAAAATTACATATAAATAACATTCCCACCAATATGATCACATTTAAAAAAAAAAAAAAAACCACCCCGCAGTAGCTCATCAGAAATGGTTGCTAAGTGCCATCCCAGTTCCAGCTGACATTCCATACTTTTCCGTGTATAAGACTATGTTTTTTTCATTAAAAATCCTGCTCCCATATGGGTAGTGCATAGGGTAGACGTTTGATTGGTTGCTGCTACGACTGTCAGCGGCTATTGTGCGTGTTATTGGTTGCTGCATCAATGGGTGATGTTGATTGGCTGACGCTCCGGCAGTTGGGCGGGCGATTGGCAGCTTCTGCCGGTGATGGGACAGACAGGAGGTGGATTTTGGGACACGTGTGGGCGAGCGATTACCCTGGGTAATCCCCTCCAAAAAAAGCTCAACAACTCTGTGCCATCTCCCCCCATTTTCTTAAATGTGAGTCCCCAAAAATAGGGGGCGTCTTATAGATGGGGCGTCCTATAGACAGAAAAATGTGGTAATCTCTCTTGGAAAAGAGACAAGGTTCTTCTTGACTTTGCTTTTTCTCTCACCAGGATAAACAAACACACACATGGAAGGGCCAATACCCAAATAGGTTGAATTGCTGTATTTGATGTCCACTTTATGGATACCCCTTGCTGCGATCACCATACACACACACACACACACACACACACACACACACACACACACACACACACACCACTCATCTTGCTGGGTTTCCCCAGCCACTCTGGGCAGCTTCCAACAAAATATTAAAAATAGTAGCATGGGAAACAGCCCTACTAGAAAAACTACCGTATATACTCGAGTATAAGCCGACCCGAATATAAGCCGAGGCACCCAATTTTACTACAAAAAACCTGGGAAAGCTCCATAGGAGCCACTGCCTGCCTCACTCGAGTATAAGCCGAGGGCGGCTTTTTCAGCACAAAAAATGTGCTGAAAAACTAGGCTTATACTCGAGTATATAGGGTAACCAATAAGCTAAAACTGACACGGGGACAAACAGAAGAAGACACCTTCATCCTGGTATGGCTCCCCTTCATCACACACACAGCCCAAATAGACAATGACAGAAATCTACCGGCAGCATACAAATCAATATGACTAACCTGACCAAAAACACTCACCCACCCCACTCACACAGGAAACCAAAGATCACCACAGCCTACCACAAATGAACAATCACACCCTACGCCAACCCTGACCTCTCTCACCACTAAAAGAGCACAAGCAAACAACAGAGAACCTGCACAAAAGACGCTGACACCTAACCCTGCATATATTAAATAAAATAGAAATACCGCCACCCCATCCTACCCATCTCCCCATCCTACCCACACCTCTCCCCCTTCTCTCCCTAATGTCTCAACAAACGAAACTGCTGTATAAAAATGTTACATGGAAAGAACAAGAAAGAGACAGTGCATATACCTTTGTAAATCAAGAAAATCCTTAATAAAAAAAATTTAAAATAAAAATACAATAAAACATCAAACATTAAAAACTTCCCTGTGGAGAGGAGGTTTCTAGAGTCTTTGGCTTAGGGCACGTCTTGCCTGTAATGTCCATGAAGATGACAGTTTGGTGACTCCTATTCTCTCAACATTCCCAACATTCTGAACGGCATCCGCTCTACCTTTTGGCCGAACAAATTATTAACCCAAACTGTTGTTTGTGTATGTGTGTGTACAGCTTTGGTTGTGCTGTGGCCCCTGAAGAAAGAAAATAATGCAATATCATTGGGAAAGAATCACAGAACAACTAACCCAGCAGAATCAGCCCACCACTATCATTGTGTCACAAACATGTTTCAGAAAACACTCACTTCATTCTGGAGGAGGCTAGAGACTTGGTTGATGCAGTTTGTGACATCTCCCTCTTCCTCTGGAATACCCAGAAGAATGCTATAGGAGTATAGATGCTATAGGAGCATAGCATCTAGATCAAGGGAAGTAATAGTACCACTGTATTCCGCTCTGGTCAGACCTCACTTGGAATACTGTGTCCAGTTCTGGGCACCACAGTTCAAGAAGGATACTGGCAAGCTGGAATGTGTCCAGAGGAGGGCAACTAAAATGGTCAAAGGCCTGGAAACGATGCCTTATGAGGAACGGCTTAGGGAGCTGGGTATGTTTAGCCTGGAGAAGAGAAGGTTAAGGGTGATATGATAGATAGGCATGTTCAAATATATAAAAGGATGTCATATAGAGGAAGGAGAAAGGTTGTTTTCTGCTGCTCCTGAGAAGAGGACACGGAGCAATGGATTCAAACTACAAGAAAGAAGATTCTACCTAAACATTGGGAAGAACTTCCTGACAGTAAGAGCTGTTCGACAGTGGAATTTGCTGCCAAGGAGTGTGGTGGAGTCTCCTTCTTTGGAGGTCTTTAAGCAGAGGCTTGACAGCCACCTGTCAGGAATGCTTTGATGGTGTTTCCTGCTTGGCAGGGGGTTGGGCTGGATGGCCCTTGTGGTCTCTTCCAACTCTATGATTCTATGATTCTAAGACATTCGTTCCTATTAACACTCTGAATCTTTGGATCAAAGTCAGAGTGGAAGCAGAAGCAAAGTAGTGTTCATATGCAAGTGGGGGTGGGTGGGTGGGCAGGGGTCCTTCTGCCTTTCATGTATGTTTATTTCCTAGTTCCCGCTAACCAAGTGACTAGCTCCTGGGACCTATTAAACTACTTACAGGTTGTACCGTGGGCATCACATTACAAGAAGGCAAGAATATCTAACACACATTTTCTCTGACTGTAGAGCTATATTTCACTAGGGTTTGTTTGCTTTGTAAATAGAACCGGAAGAAGGGTGTTTTGTGTTTTTCTTTCGGGGGGGTGGGGTGGAGTGTGGAATCACCACTTTGCTCTAAAGAGTAGTTAATTTGCTTCCATCACACACCGGAAGCCTGAAAACATTTGTTCTGATTAGTGAGCACAAGCTTTGCGTCCTTCTGTTGTTTCTCCTGTTATTTTTGCATTGATGTACAAGAGGCTGCCCTCAGGTTGGGTTTAAAAAGAAAAAAACACCCAAGAGGTGGTGTTGACAGTTAGCTCAGCTGTTGGAGATTAAAAGGGGAGAAACTCATGGGGAAGAGGTCCTATAATAGCCATTTCCTTTGATTGATTGATTGATTGATTGATTGATTGATTGATTCAAAGCATTTCCACTCTGCTTTTCAGGGAGAAAAGCTCCCAGAGTGCCTTCCAAATCAACAAAAACAACACAGTCCCTCTCCTCCGGCTTACAATGGAAAAAGATGCATCATAAAAGGAAAAAGGGATGCGGAAGGTAGAAGAAGAAAGAAAGCAAATTCAGCCACCAAATCCTAAGCGTTACAATGTTGTTATAATGACCAGCTTGGATGGGAATGTTTAATGTTTTAATGTTAAACGTTATATTATCTTTTTATATATGTTGGAAGCTGCCCAGAGTGGCTGGGACAAACCAGTCAGATGGGTGGGGTATAAATAGTATTATTAGTATTAGTATTAGTATTGTTGTTTAGTTGTTTAGTCGTGTCCGACTCTTCATGACACCATGGACCAGAGCACACCAGGCACTCCTGTCTTCCACTGCCTCCTGCAGTTTGGTCAGACTCATGTTAGTAGCTTCGAGAACACTGTCCAACCATCTCATCCTCTGCCGTCCCCTTCTCCTTGTGCCCTCCATCTTTCCCAACATCAGGGTCTTTTCCAGGGAGTCTTCTCTTCTCATGAGGTGGCCAAAGTATTGGAGTCTCAGCTTCAGGATCTGTCCTTCCAGTGAGCACTCAGGGCTGATTTCCTTCAGAATGGATAGGTTTGATCTTCTTGCAGTCCATGGGACTCTCAAGAGTCTCCTCCAGCACCATAATTCAAAAGCATCAATTCTTCAGTGATCAGCCTTCTTTATGGTCCAGCTCTCACTTCCATACATCACTACTGGGAAAACCATAGCTTCATGGATCACTGCCTTGTCGTGGCGAAGGGGCTTGAATAACTCAGAGAAGATATGAGCTATGCCATGCAGGGCCACCCAAGACGGACAGGTCATAGCCCAGAGTTTAGACTAAATGTGATCCACCTGGAGCAGGAACTGGCAAGCCACTCCAGTATCCCTGACAAGAAAACCCCATGGACAAAGACAACAAGTATTAGTATTAGTAGTGCTTTTTTTATTTTTTAAAAAAATGTTTATGGGTACTCTCATTTTGACTCAAGAAAATCACCATTTTATAGTTCAAATTGGGAAAAATAAATGCAGTAAATGGACAAAAGTACAAAGATTCACAAAGTGTTTAGGGTATGCGTACCCCTGTGTCCCCTCAGAAAAAAGCACTGAGTATTAGTATTAAATAAGACATCCCTATTTTTCATTTCAGAAATGTTGCAGGATATGCTGTTCAAACTGCCCTTAACAAACGAATCGTCATCTCTTAGACTTATTCGGTTCTACTATCCTTTAGATAGCCAAACAGCATAACTATAGGATCTCCAGGAGGATCATGACTTAAAAAGTCCCCGCTTTCATCTGTGCAGCCTTACAAGATCTGTGCATGATAAAAGACGACTGCGTATAAATGGAACATTTTAAGAGCTTCGGAAATGGTTTTTCTTTTCTCTGAGATTTCTCCCCCCATTCAGTACTCAGTCCAATGGAAACCAGGCTCTGGGCCTTTTTAAAGGAAAGGCTTTTGATTTAGTTAAGTTTTACGAGTGTCAGCTAAGTAGCGACGTGCCTCCATGGCAGTCAATCCCTTTTTATACTCTACAACGTCAGGAAGCTGTCAAGGGAAGGGGTAGTTCTGGAGCTTGACTTACGACTCACGTTTAATGGAGATTTTACTCTTGGACCATGAAAGCCTTCAAAATGAGTGTAGATCCGCTTTTCTGGGGTTCGTTGTCTGGCAGATTCTTCTTCTCTGAGTGCTTGCCAAATCAGAAACATGGGGTGCAAAAGCATAAATGGATCTGCTGCTTAAGGCGAAATTGGTTGGTGCACTTTGATATCGTTTTCAGTCTTTAAGGTGCCCCAAGGAACTTGCACACACATTGTTGGCTTCAGCCAGGAAACTGAGGACACTAAGGAACCCGCCTATAGCAGCACAGCACAAGGAAATTGTGAGAGGCAGTGGGGCATAATGGTTAGAGTCACTGAGCCTCACCATCTCATAGCCTAACCTACATAGCTGTCAACTTTCAGATTTGAAAATAAGGGATTTTTTCAAACTTTCGGATTTGAAAATAAGGGATGCCGCGAGGGCGGTGCAATGGCACCAAGTAGCCTCGCCACCCTGCACTCCAGAGGCTGTGCGCGAACGGGTAAGCGAAAGAGCAAGTGCGTAGACGGCAGGCAGGCTGGCTGGCTGGTTGGGCGTGAGGGTCTGGCTGCACAAGGCATGCAAGCTCTGCCCCCAGTCGGTCTCAGACTCCTTATTGGCAGCCGAGCAACGCAGCTGAGGAGCCTCCCTGGCCGGCAGGGAGGGAGAGGAGCTGCTTCCTTTGAAATCCAGGAAATTTAAGGGATATCAACAATCCGGGATAGCAGTGGGAAACGGAATTGGAATAAGGGAGTTTCCCGCAAGAAAAGGAAGGGTTGACAGCTATGCTAACCTACCTCACAGGGATGTTGTGAGGATGACATGGGGATGTATACAACACCCCGAGCTCCTTGGAAGAAAAGGAGGCGTATAAATGGAACAAATAAATAAAATAATAAATAATTTGAGCTGGTGAAGTTTACAAGAGCACAGGGACGGAAAAGCACAAGAAGAAACCTGATGGATCAGCTCAATGGTCTATCTCAGTGGTGGTGAACCTATGGCATGGGTGCCAGAGGGGGCACTCAGAGTCCTCTCTGTGGGCACACGTGCCGTCGCCCCAGCACCGAGTTCGTTACTAGAAAGCCAGAGGAATCGAAGCTCGCCGTTGTGACGCAGACACAGGAATAGATTTGTATTGGAAGCTTCATTTTTTAATTTTGTGTTTGTGTTTTTGTAGACTCCAAGTCTGGAATACCCAAAAAGGAATACAGAAAAAATAAGAAGCAAGAACAGACAGCGGAAGATCATTGAACGCAATGGAAAAGCGTTACCGTATTTTTCGCTCCATAAGACACACTTTTTCCCTCCTAAAAAGTAAGGGAAAATCTCTGTGCGTCTTATGGCGCGAATGCTCCCCCCCTCCCACTAATGCACTCCGCTCACAAAAGTGGAGCGCGCTGGCGGCGGCTTCGGGGGAGGAAGAGCAGCCCAGCATGCTCTTCCTCTCCCCCCCCCTTGCCGCCAGCGTGCTCCGCTTTTGTGACGCACAGAGATTTCCCCTTTTTAGGATCAAAAACGCACCTGAGCAAAGAGGGGTAAGAAAAGGAGTCAGGCCCTGTAGATCCTCTAAGTGTCCCTGTTTTCCCAGGGACATCCCTGATTTCGAGAAGCCGTCCCAGTTTCTGATTTCATCCAGGAATGTCCCGCTTTCCCTTAGGATGTCCCTATTATCGTTAGAGAAATGTTGGAGGGTATGGAACCTGGAGTTATTTGGCACTTTCTGAAACAATACAGTGGTGCCTCAGGTTACATACGCTTCATGTTACATACGCTTCAGGTTAAGAACTCCGCTAACCCAGAAATAACGCTTCAGGTTAAGAACTTTGCTTCAGGATAAGAACAGAAATTGTGCTCTGGCGGCGCAGCGGCAGTGGGAGGTCCCATTAGCTAAAGTGGTGCTTCAGGTTAAGAACAGTTTCAGGTTAAGAACGGACCTCCAGAACGAATTAAGTTCTTAACCCGAGGTACCACTGTACAGGGGCGTACCCAGGATCAAAACTAGGGGGGGCAAGCCATGGTCGTTCAGGTTTGCTTTGAATGGACGCTGATCATTTTTGCTTCTAGGGCTGCCTTCTAGGGGGGGGCAGCTGCCCCCTCTGCCCCCCCCCCGGCTACGCCCATGCCACTGTATGTGAACAGCCATCCTTCAAAACATGCACTTATCCAGATTTTGGGATATACTTCTCTAGCCAAGCAATGAGCACAAAAATGTTTATACTGCAGTAAAGCGTGCATAAAATTGCATATAATGATGAAAATAGCATTATAAAAAGGAAATCGGTTTGCAAAAAATTATATATTAGGCATAATTGCACATAAATGTGCATATTAAGAGAAATGTGACTAAGATATTGATGTATTTTCATGAAGACTTGTTAAAAAAATACAAGCTGATGTGGGTATGTGGAAAACCAAACTTAAGGCTGGAAAAACGAGAAATTGAGAGAAACCACAACTGACAGATTCGCTCATCCCAAATTGCAAGTTGCTAGACATAGAATTAGCCCATCTGGTTGCAACATAAAAAAAGGAACCTGCACAGGACATTGTTCGTGTCATAACTACTGTGTAAATCTGCCTGCATCAGCCTTCATGTCATTGCACTACATAAAATAATTATCTAAGAAAAAGCTGAAGACTGAGCTATCACTTATCACATGATGGCAACCCTACTAGTCAGACAGGAAATGCGGACTCCCCTAGAGAGTGCTGCGGGCTAATCCTGTGCTCCAATTAAACAACGTTGACTTTTGACATGGGCTTTGCACTTTAAAAAAGTTTTATGAGCAATGCTCTCCTGGAGTGTGGCAAGCATTATGAATCAGAATGAGTCCATGGGATCTGCAACAATGTGTTGCAGTGTGAAATGCTCCTGTTCAGGGTTCCATTTTTTTCCTTTAAAAAAATGTTTAGGGGTATTCTCATTTTTCTACTCATATTGAAATGCTGCCCCTCAATGAGGCCAAACTTAGATTCACAAAACGTTTAGGGGTATGCGTACTCCCGCTTACCCCCAGAAAAAAAAGCACTGTATATACTAAATTTTGATGATTTGCAAAGTAGAAGAGTAGCTTACAGCTAGGAAGCTTCGAGGTGATTGATAGCTTCTTTGTGAAGACTATACAATGCCCAGACTTTATATTCCAAAGAACTTTACTTTCATAAGCATACAACTGAGAAGAATATATTTGCAATCTCATGCTCATTCAAACATGGGTACGTTCCCACTTGAATTGTAGATTGCAGTCTTCTTAGACTTATAAACAAAACTGCGTTGAGATTTGCACCAGAGTTTGACCTCACTCAGGCCTTACAGTTTCTTATGAAAGGTTTTTACTTTTGCCTTAGTTTCTTCTCTTTGTTCCTTACAGAGAGCTCCTGCACAGGTTTCTCCCTATTAACATTTAGGGATCTTCCTTTGTCTGTTTCACTTCAGACAGATCACACTGACACAACACTGCCCTCAGCTGTATCCTGGGAAGCCTCTCTCAGGAGCCATTCTGTGGGGAAAACAGTTAAAAAACAACAGTTACTGGAATAACAGTCACAACAGAATGGAATGCCTCTCTCATGTGACTCACAATCAGCCAATCACATGAGAGCTACTGCTAGAGGGTAGGGGGAACCCCATGTTAAAAGTACACAGTAATTTAACATAACTAACATTCCCATTTCAGGAAATTAAATCATTGTCCTTAACTGTCAGTCTTTGCCCGTTTAGTTCACTATTACCGTAGCATGTACCTGTTGATGGGACAGAATAAAGCCAGAATCTATATATTCAGAACACGTCTTGAAAATATTGTTGTAGAAAAATCTGCCCTTATTCCCTTATGGGGTACACAAGAGCCCTTGCAAGTTCCCTGCAGGTTCTCCATCGGTAGGAGTAAAAACAGAGGCCAACCAGAGAAAAATTGAGAAGCAAAGCCTTTATTTTCACTGTTGCAACAGGGTGCTTTCCTCTCACACATGAGCAGGAAAAGAACCTAGAACAATGGTGCGCCAGCTCATATATAGACTTTGAAATTCCCCCCCTTCTGCTCAAGACCACCCCCCTATGCATCATACATACATCACAAAAAGGGGTGTAACCCAGGACCACCCCTCAGATACATCACAGCTACATCATAGAAAAAGGCGGTCTCCAGCTCAGCAGAAATCTTGAGTTGTTTACCTCCTGTCTGCCACTTCATATGATAATGTCTTATCTGATTGCATTTCCTGGGCAGTCTGGCCATTCTTTTGTTATTATAACCACTAATTCCTGAATCTAGGTCACAGGTCACAGGCCCTGTCCATAGGAGACAATGGGGAGCTTTTCCCACTCCCTTCCTCCTTGGAGAGAAACACCTGGTCAGTTCTTGAGAGTCAAAATGGTGCCAGGAGTCAAAATGGTTTCAGGACTGTGCTCTTCAGACATGAGGCCTGTCTTTCTGTGCTGCTCCCAGACACCCTGGCCCCAGTCACCCCTCTCTGCTCATGTCCCAAATAGTATACTGGGGTCCCAGTCACCCCTCTCTGTTCATGTCTCGACTAGTGTAATGGGATGTTTTAAAAGGAAGCTCCCCCCCCCGAAATTCCCACAACAATATTTTGTAACCAAACGAGATATAATCATTGTCCTCCAAAAAGTCAGCTTCATCCAATGCGTTCTTGGCAGGCAAGTGAGGTTTCAAATCACCCACGGCTTGCGAAAGGTGGGGTGTCAGTCAATCTAGAGAGAAATGATCTATTTCTAATCTGGAGAGGCCCCACCAGGCAGGGCCAGCCCAAGACATTTAGGCACCCGAGGCAGACACCAAAATGCCCCTCCTCCCCGCCAGGGAAGAAGGCAGACAGGGAAGTTCTACTTCAGAAAAATGAGTCGGGGGGGGGGGGGGGGACAAAATAAATATTGACATCGGGATCTACTGCCCCATGGACCCTGCTGCCTGAGGTGGTCACAGTGCTGGATTTACGTATAAGCTAAACAAGCTATAGTTTAGGGTTCCACTCTCTTGGGGGGGCCCCAAAAAAAATCAAAGGAAAAAAAACCTGGATGTACATTTCCAAAATATAAGATAAAAAACAAATAAAATAAAACCTACATACAGCAACAGTGTTTTGTGTTGAGTAGGCTCCTATGTCAGAGGCGTAGGAAGGTCAGGTGGTAACCGGTGCGGAAATTTTCTTGTCACCCCCCCCACACACACACACACACATTGATATTTTTTTTGATTTTTTTTGCCTGCAAAAATGGTTTTATGTTATTTCATATTTTCTTACAAAGGAATAATAATAAGTAATAATAATAATTTTATTTATGTCCTGCCCTCCCCTGCCAAAGTCGTGCTCAGGGCGGCTATCATCAGATACATAACACTGGTATAAAATCAAACAATAATTAAATTACCTCCTAAAAACATGTCAAAATCAAATTAAAGTCTAATTAGATGGCTTTCCACAGGGTTAGGGTTGGGAACAGTAAGTGCTCCACTGAATTGAAATTTCAGCCTTCACGACATAGGAAAACGGCCAAGTAAACAGCTATTTTCATGGAGGAGGGTCAAGATATTAACTGATATGCATGAAATTTCATATACAGCTATATAATCCCTAGAATAGTAAGATAAGACCTTTGGAGCAGGCATTTAAAAAAAAACACAACACGTTTTTTATGAACCGCCCTAGTAGGGCAGTAATTGTTCCTTGATAATTTGTCACCCCCCCCCTCCATGATGGAACCTGGGGCGAACCGCACCCCCCCCGCACCCCACTTACTACGCCCCTGCCTATGGTGTAAGTCATGGGCCCCACCTGCTAGCCTGCTCCCTAAAATATCACTGGTTTGCTCATTTCTATATATAGGGTGCCTACATTCTACACGGATTGGTTGCATGGCAACATATGCAAATGGCTTGAGATACCTATTAAGTCCTTCAATGACCATATAGCATATATTCAGCACAAAAAACAGCGACAATTTGTTGTTGACAAAGGGCAGCTGGACATATAAAGGGCCCCATTACCTTCAGTAGCTTAGGGCCTCATCAAACCTAAATCCAGCCCTGGGTGGTCAGCTCACCTCACCTCATGGGCGAGCTGGCCCTGCCAACAGGAGAAAAACCCTAGAATTAATGTTGCTTCTTTGGGGGGGGGCTTGCTCATTCTGCTAAACCAGGGGTCAGCAACCTTTTCCATCCGTGGGCCGGTCCACCGTCCCTCAGACCATGTGGTGGGCCGGACTATATTTTGGAAAAAAAAATATGAACCAATTCCTATGCCCCACAAATAACCCAGAGATGCATTTTAAAGAAAAGGACACATTCTACTCATGTAAAAACACCAGGCAGGCCCCACAAATAACCCAGAGATGCATTTTTAATAAAAGGAGACATTCTACTCATGTAAAAACACGCCGATTCCCGGACCATCCGTGGGCCGGATTGAGAAGGTGATTGGGCTGAATCCAGCCCACAGGCCTTAGGTTGCCTACTCCTGTGTTAGACGCTTGCCCAGACGTCCTCCCCAGACAGCACTACTGGCATTGGACTGATATTAGCCAGGCCGCCCTTGTCTATTTACATCACTCTGTTAGCCAGAAAAATAAAAATCACGGGCTAGGAATGGCGCTGCCATTAAGCGTGGCTCATCTCTCGCAAAATCAATAAAGGCTTCCGATTGCTATCTGGAGGTTCTTTCATGCTGGAGCATGCACACACTCTCCTCTGTTTATAGGCTATGGAGCCATTCACTATACAAACACACACGCATTCTGAGATAAGGACTCGGTTTGGGGTTGTGTGTGTGCTTTAAAGGCAAGCACCCGCTCCCTTTGTTTGAGCGCAGCTTCTTTGCATAGTCAGAGAATTCCAAAAGCGTACTGGCACACCCACTAGGAAGAAACAAAGCTGAAACAGGCACCGCCAGTCACCCCGGGGCTTTACCTAAGAAGAAAGAGATGGAAAGGTGTGTTTAGATGGAAGAGTCATAGATACCCAAGGCTTAGGCCAGGTGCTCCTTAATTAGTCGTATTAACATCTCGCTGGAGCGAGTTCAGAGTGAAGGTGAGCCTTTCTTAGCACAACTGGTTTCCCTGGCTGGGCTGTTTCATTACAGGCATGAGTAGTTGCCTTTCCTTTTTTAGATCCCCTGCTGAGAAGTTTAAAAAGGAAGTTTTTCCTTTTTAAGAAGTTTAAAAAGGAAGTCTCCTTTAAACACCTGCCTGCTGTTGATGTGAATCTCTTGATTATAGTTTATTTTCGGCACCTGTAATCGCCACCTTCTGCTGTCATTGATAACATGCATTAAGTCAATCATTCACAGAGGTGCAGGCATGCAACTCTCCAGCAGGCATAGGCAAACTCCGGCCCTCCAGATGTTTGGGACTACAGTTCCCATCATCCCTAGCTAACAGGACCAGTGGTCAGGGATGATGGGAATTGTATAGTCCCAAACATCTGGAGGGTGCCTATGCCTGCTCCAATTCCTCCAGCCCACACAACAACCCTGTGAAGCAGGGCCCAGCATGGTGTAGTGGTTAAGAGTGGTAGACTCGTAATCTGGTGAACCAGGTTCGCGTCTCCTCTCCTCTGCATGCAGCTGCTGGGTGACCTTGGGCTAGCCACACTTCTTTGAAGTCTCTCACCTTGTGGTGGAGGAAGGGAAAGGAGAATGTTAGCCGCTTTGAGACTCTTTCGGGTAGTGATAAAGCGGGATATCAAATCCATCTATGTGCAACTAGGTGAGCTTCATTGGCAAATGCAGGTTTATGGCAGACAAAATAAAATACACAAAAGCCAGGCCACATTTGGAAATGGGGCTAAACTAGTTTTCCTGGTACCCTCCAGATACTGGGGCTGATGGGACTTCTACTCCAAAACATTTGGAGGGGGTTTGGATGAAATGAGCTCTCCTTTATGAAACCAAATGCCACAATAACTGCACATCTCAGTGTTACCCTTGTAGAACCCAGCAGGGAAAAGGATGGGGACAAAACTAGAATTATGCCCCATCTGCACTATACATTTAAAGCAGTATCATACAACTTGTAAAAGACATGCAATAGCTCCATCGGTAGAGCAGACATAGGCAAACTTGGCCATCCAGATGTTTTGGGACTACAACTCCCATCATCCCTAGCTAACAGGACCAGTGGTCAGGGATGATGGGAATTGTAGTCCCAAACATCTGGAGGGTGCCTATGCCTGCTCCAATGCCTCCAGTCCACACAACAACCCTGTGAAGCAGGCTTGGCTGAGAGAGTCATCCTGCCAGCTTCCGGGCTGATTGGAACCCAGGTCTCCCAGGCTACAGTCATAACTGCTTGTACCTTAAATGTCATGGATCCAGGACTTCTTTTATGCACAGCGTGGATAGGGAACCTGTGTTGTCCCTCCAGATCATGGGTAGGCAAGCTAAGGCCCGGGGGCCGGATCCGGCCCAACTGCCTTCCAAATCTGGCCTGCGGACGGTGTGGGAATCAGTGTGTTTTTATATGAGTAGAATGTGTCCTTTTATCTAAAATTCATCTCTTGAGTTATTTGTGGGGCATAGGAATTCATTCATTCCCCCCCCCAAAAAAAATAGTCCGCCCCCCCACAAGGTCAGAGGGACAGTGGACCGGCCCCCTGCTGAAAAAGTTTGCGGACCCCTGCTCAAGATGCTCCTGGACTACACCTCCCATCATCTCCTATTGACCACCCTGGCTGGGACTGATGAAGCAGGATCTGGAGGACCACAGGAGTCCTTGCCTCCTCTGAAGGAAGAGGGGAACTCTGGATCCTGCCTCCATCCATTGAGTTCCTTGATGGGGAGTTGGGCTGTAAAAGCCAATCTCAATTTTTTCCCTGCGACATCCCCCATGAATTTGTCAAATCCTCTTTTAAGACATCCAAGCTGGTGGCTATCGCTGCCTCCTGTAGGAACGATTTGGTTCCTACTATGTGAAATAAACAGAAATCTGCTCTTATTCCCTTATGGGGTACACAAGAGCCTTCCCAGGTTCTCCATTGGTAGGAGTAAATTTACAGAGGCCAACCAGAGAAAAATTGAGAAGCAAAATTTTATTATATCTGTTGCAACAGGGCCTTCGCTCCCAAAATGGAGGAGGGAGGAGGAACCCACAACAATGGTGTGCCAGCTCCTATATAGACTTTTGAAATCACCCCTCCCGCTCAATACCACCCCCTATACATCATACATACATCACAAAAAGGAGTGTAACCCTGGACCCCCTCCCAGATACATCACAGCTACATCATGAAAGGGGAGGTCTGGTAGCAGTAATCTGAGCATCCTTGACCCTCCCCATGCCTCCTCTTGCCCTCCACCCAAAAACCCATCAAGTAAAACTAAAGAGATATTTACATTTCCCTGTTTCCCAGCCAAGTTATTCACACCCTTTTGTCTGGCACTCAGGTATCAGGAAGCCAGGATTATCAATTTATTTTCCTGAGACAATCCCCCCTCCTTCCTTGCAGAGAAACAGTTTGTCAGTTTGGGAGTCAAAATGGAGACAGGCCTGTCTTCCTGTGCTGCTTCAGACATGTGGCCTTGTTTTGCTTGCCACACTTATGAACAATTATTATTATTATATATATATAAGACCTTGATATTCTTACAACATATGGGTTTCTTTTATCTGTTTCGAATTTTCCAACATTCAGTTTCATTGCATGTCCCTGAGTCCTAGTCTTATGAGAGAGGGAGAAAAACTCTTCTCCATCCACTTTCTCCATGCTAGGAATAATTTTACAAAGGTCTATGCCACCTTTTACTTGCCTTTTCTCCAAACTAAAAAGTCCCAAACGCCGTCACCACAAGCTTTCTATGTCAGAGAGTTACACTAGACCCTGGATCATTTCAGTGGCCCTTTTCCCAAATCTTTTCCAACTCTACAATATCCTCTTTGAGGTGACCTAAACTACCAGTATATACAGCATTTCAAACATGGTCACAGCATAGATTTGTACAATTTGCCTTTTCCGCAGCAGCTGCACGCTGGGTCAACATCTTCGTCAAGCAGTAGAAGGAGCAGAGAAAGTTTGTCTCAAGCTTAAATCTGGAGAGGAATGCATAGCTGTCAACTTTCGGATTTGAAAATAAGGGATGCCGCGAGGGCGGTGCAATGGCACCAAGTAGCCTCGCCACCCTGCGCTCCAGAGGCTGCGCGCGAACGGGTGAGCGAAAGAGCGAGCGCGTAGATGGCAGGCAGGCTGTCTGTCTGGTTGGGCGTGAGGGTCTGGCTGCACAAGGCATGCAAGCTCCGCCCCCAGTCGGTCTCAGACTCCTTATTGGCAGCCGAGCAACGCAGCTGAGGAGCCTCCCTGGCCGGCAGGGAGGGAGAGGAGCTGCTTCCTTTGAAATCCGGGAAATTTAAGGGATATCAACAATCCGGGATAGCAGCGGGAAACGGAATTGGAATAAGGGAGTTTCCCGCCAAAAAAAGGGAGGGTTGACAGCTATGGATGGATGGCTCATGGAGAAAAGCAAATTAGATGAGAGGGGTGTGAGGAGGGTGAAACTGAAAGGCCCTTGAGATGTGGGTGCTCTTATTGAGGGTATTTGATGCAGTTTTAGGTGCCGAACTGCTTGCTGTAAGGGTATCAGTTGGCTTCCAATATGCTCTGCTTGTATATTTGTACACAAAATCAGTATTTTAAACTACACTCAGTCTCCAGGGCTCTCTTACTGAACGGAAACTGAAACTTGTACTGCTACTCTTAAGCTGTTCACTGATTGGATGCACTTATCTATATTTTTGATCTTCCTTGCAAGGTAAAATATTTTTTCTTCCCAAGAAGATCAAGTAACTCCTCTTTAGCGGACATTGTTACTAGTCCATCTCAGGGAAATGGTTTGCAAAACAGCCCTTTGTGTCAAACATCCCCCATCTGCAACCTCAGACTGAAGCAACTGTATAATTATTTACAGAGCTGGGACACAGCTGCTGGAACTGGAGTATCAAATGTAGGTGGCTCTTGCAGCAAAAATTAAAGAAGAACAGGAGATCAAGGAAACGCCCCCCCCCCCCCCCCCCCGCTGCACACTCCACCCCAAAGGATTCATAACTCAATTAAGAGCTGTTGTCTTCCATAGATTGCTTGGGTTCCTCTTTCTTATTATACTAGCTACATATCTTTAATATGCCAGACTTTTCTGGCTTTCTCGCCCCTCCGTCAAACTAACTTTGCAAGAATCCAGTCTCTGACTGTGTGGCAGCATTAAAAGAGAATGAATCTTCTTCCCTTCATTCTGCTGCTTCTAGCTTGGAAGGGGAGACAGTGGTTTATAGTGGTTAAAAGCAAGAAAGCTTGATTGTGATTTTCTGTCAAGATCAAATCAATATTGTGGCCCCTCAGGCTGCAAAGGTTACCCATCCCAGATGTACTACAGTCTGCCTTGATTATTCTGTTGGGTGCTATTTGTCCACTTGCATATTATTATTATTGAGTTTTTAAAATCTATTGTATCAATTAATCTACTTAATCTTTTGGTCGAACGGCAGCCTATAAAGGTTGGATCCAGACTCAGTTGAATTTAGTTCCCATTGAAACAGGCAGGACTGAACCTGTTTGTTTTCTATACCATTGAACCACTTGTCCCATTGATTTCGGTGAGTTCCCAATACCAGGAAGAGAGGAAGGTTTGCTGTGTTTTAATGCTGCTGATAACTAACCTTTAAAACAAACCAGCTAAGTTTGTCCGCAGACAGTTTTCTGGGTCATGTGGCCGGCATGACTAAACTGCTTCTGGCGCAACAGAACACCGTGACAGAAACTAAAGTGCACAGAAACACCATTTACCTTCCTGCCGCAGCGGTACCTACCGGTATTTATCTACTTGCACTGGTGTGCTTTCGAACTGCTAGGTTGGCAGGAGCTGGGACAGAGCAACGAGAGGTCACCCTGTCGTGGGAATTTGAACCTCCGACCTTCTGATCGGCAAGCCCAAGAGGCTCAGTGGTTTGGACCACAACACCACCCATGTCCCTTTTGGGCAGGGGTCATCAAAGTTTTTGTGCCTTGGGCCAGTTCATGGTCCCGCATGCGCGAACACTATTTCCAGTGCTCCTTCCAGCATGGAGGAGGCGTGTGCAGCTTCCCATTGGCTGCAGAAGCCAGCCAGTGTCGCAGAAGGCGGTCCCCGCTCTGTTCCGTGCCGGGAGCTGACCGAGCGGGCGGCGGGGTCAATGGGCCAGTTAAACTACCCCCATGGGCCGCTTGTGGCCCATGGGCCTTAGGTTGCTGACCCCTGCTCTTGGGTATTTTAACCTGGATTTGAGACATGAGCAAATATTAATGTCTCGCTGATCTGTAGAAAAGACTCTATGACCTGAAAATAGAGACAATGCACGTACTTTCATAATCCAAGAAAATCTTTAATAAAAACGATTTTTAAAAAGAAGAAAGAAGACTATGAGCTTGGCAGGAAGACCTGCCCATGAGGTGGGCTGAGGCAGCTCCTTCGGCCTGTGGAATGCCGAGGCACTGTACCCATGTGTGCCCTGCCTCTGCCTCCACTGCTGGCGGAAAAGCGGTGGCAGCAACAACGGCAGCTTCTGGCAAGCAGTTGCTAAACTCTTGTGAGATCTTACAAAAATATTGCTGAACGGGATCTCACCAAAATCTTGTGAGATCTCACAGAACGCACAAGATTCCTCTGAACCCACCACTGCTGCCCCGCGGGCGCTGCCATGCAACTCAAGTAAGAAGGGAGGAGGAGGCAGGGCGATGATGGCACCTTCTTGTTTTGCCTCAGGTGGGATGTGCCACCCCCGGTTGGGTGGACTTCAGCTCCAACCATCCCGGACCAGGAATGGGGAATCTGTGTCCCTTCAGAGCTTGTTGGACTGCAGCTCCCATCATGGTCCAGAATGGTAGGATTTGGAGTCCAGCACCTGAAGGTCAGAAGGTTCCTCATCCCTTTCCCAGATCATCAGCAGTGCTGTGGTCAATTCTGGAGTGCAGGCCCAGCCCTGCCAACCACCTTTGGAGCATAGCTGTCAACTTTCGGATTTGAAAATAAGGGATCAGCAGCCTCACCTGTCCCAGGAACAGTCTATGGTTCTCGGGGACAGTCCATGCCACAGTAATCCCCCCAGGCTACAAATTAATTTACACCAGGCTACACACCATCATCTTTCCCCACCTCAGGGTCTCTTTTCCAGGGAGTCTTCTCTTCTCATGAGATGCTTCAGGATCTGTCCTTCCAGTGAGCAGCCAGGGCCGATGTCCTTCAGAATGGATCGGTTTGATCTTCTTGCAGTCCACGGGATTCCAGCACCACAATTCAAAAGCGTCAATTCTTCATGGGGGGATTGATCAGGGTCACTCTTTTGGCTCTCTGGCATCCATTAATGACTTATTATACAAACGTGTTGCACACTTTGCATCCTTTAACACTCTTTTGGAAGGAGTGTATTTGTGGGCTGGGCCAGAGTGGTTGATTTTACATGCAAGCAAAGCACAAACAGTGCTGTTGTCTAATGACATCCTGTTCTCTGTAACTATTGGTGAGCAACGCAGCCGAGAAACGCAGCTGAGGAGCCTCCCTGGCCGGCAGGGAGGGAAAGGAGCTGCTTCCTTTGAAATCTGGGAAATTTACGGGATATCTAACAATCCGGGATAGCAGCGGAAAACGGCGTTGGAATAAGGGAATTTCCCACAAAAAAGGGAAGGTTGACAGCTATGCTTTGGAGGACCACAGTTTCCTGATGTATGGAGAAGGAAGCCCACAACACAGCGGATGTCAGAAGATAATGTCCATTGCTGCTCAACTCCAATCCCATTCCTCATGGGCCATCAGTAGGCAATCCTGCTCAGTAATCAGCATTCCTGCTCACCAAGAAGCCCTGGAAAAGGCAGTTGATTGTAGAACAGCAAAGGTCAGAGACTCTGCCTGGGTGATCTGGCACCTCATCAAAACCCCATCATTTCTGATGTATTTACCTTGCAATCCTATTTGTGCCTCCTCCAAAGATCTGCATATCCCACTGAGTTCAAGGAGACATACTCCCAGGTAAGGGCGTATAGGATTTCCAGCTTCCCCATGTGATTTTATTGTGAGTCTATTTTTGCAATCAAATTATTCTTATTACTGTTTGTATCGTGATTATTCATGACTAAGTGCTATTAAATACAATTATCACCACAATGATGAGATAGAATTACTGTAATTATATTTGATTACACAATGGTTCTTTACTACTAACAAAAGAAGAAAAAAGAAATATTATAATTTGCATTAGTAGTAGTTGTAAGAGCAGCATTTTGAAATTGTAATCGGGGCTTGTAGTTGAAAGAAAAAAGAACATTTACTAGCTGCAGCAGATTAATATGAAATGATTAGGATACACAGGGTGGAAACCAAATTTTCACATATATTTGAACTTCAGTTATTATTTAATGAAATTATCTTATTAAACTAGGAGTATTATCATTTAGTATTATTATTTAATTATAATGGGATTTGCTAAAGTCATATAACTTACCGTATTTTCCGGCATATAAGACGACTGGGCGTATAAGATGACCCCCAACTTTTCCAGTTAAAATATAGAGTTTGGGATATACTCGCCGTATGAGAAATACGACCCGGCGTATAAGACGACCCCCGACTTTTGAGAAGATTTTCCTGGGTTAAAAAGTAGTCTTATACGCAGGAAAATACTGTAACTTACTTCCAACTATGCTTGGAATCACAGCCTAAGCTGCAGGTAAGTACCATTGAATAGAATGGGAGGTAGTTCCAAGTCAACATGGCTGGCGAGGAGATGTAAGTCACATTGAAGTCAATGGAATATGGCTGCCGCTCTCACCTGAGAACCAAGGGGTGAGAGAATCTTCAAATTTTGCCCACATATAAACTGGATGCATTTAATAGGACTTACATTACAATATTCACAATACTGAACAATATCAAGTTTGGTTTCCACCGTTTTATTCCTATTGTTTTGCTTTGATCTGATGCAGCAAAGAAAAAAGGCTGCCCTTTTTATTGTTTCGAAACCATCATTTTGAAATTCATGACGTAAGCGGGTGATGGGAGTTGTAATCCAAAATGCCTGGAGAGTACTAGGTTGACAAAGACTGGGCTACAGGCAGGGCCGGATTTAGGTTTGATGAGGCCCTAAGCTACTGAAGGTAATGGGGCCCTTTATCTGTCCAGCTGTCCTTTGTCAACAACAAATTGTCGCTGTTTTTTGTGCTGAATATATGCTATATGGTCATTTATGGACCTAATAGGTATCCCAAGCTATTTGCATATGCAACCAGTCAATGCAGAATGTAGGCACCCTATATATAGAAATGAGCAAACTAGTGATATTTTATGGAGCAGGCTAGCAGGCAGAAAAACCCTAGAATTATGGAGCAGGCTAACAGGGAAAAAAACCCCTAGAATTAATGTTACTTCTTGGGGGCGGGGGGGGGGGCTTGCTCATTCTGCAAACCAGGGGTCAGCAACCTTTTTCAGCCATGGGCCGGTCCACCGTCCCTCAGACCATGTAGTGGGCCGGACTGTATTGGGGGGGGGTGAACGAATTCCTATGCCCCACAAATAACCCAGAGATGCATTTTAAATAAAAGGACACATTCTACTCATGTAAAAACATGCAGATTCCCGGACAGTCCGTGGGTCAGATTGAGAAGACGATTGAGCTGCATCTGGCCCATGGGCCTTAGGTTGCCTACCCCTGACTTATACCATAGGAGCCTACACAACACAAAACACTGTTGGTGTATGTAGGTTTTATTTTATTTGGTTTTTATCTTATATTTTGGAAATGTACATCCAGGTTTTTTTCCTTTGATTTTTTTTTGGGGGGGGCAAGAGAGTGGGGCCCTAAGCTATAGCTTGCTTAGCTTATGTGTAAATCCAGCACTGGCTACAGGGACTTCTGTCAAATCAGGTACAAGAAGAATGCCCCTCATAAGATCAGTTACAGGTAGGCAGCCGTGTTGGTCTGCCGTAGTCGAAACAAAATAAAAAAATTCCTTCCAGTAGCACCTTAAAGGTAAAGGGAATCCTGACCATTAGGTCCATTCATGACCGACTCTGGGGTTGCGGCGCTCATCTCGCATTATTGGCCGAGGGAGCCGGCATACAGCTTCTGGGTCATGTGGCCAGCATGACAAAGCCGCTTCTGGCGAACCAGAGCAGCGCACGGAAACGCCGTTTACCTTCCCGCCAGAGCGGTTCCTATTTATCTACTTGCACTTTGACGTGCTTTCGAACTGCTAGGTGGGCAGGAACAGGGACCAAGCAACCAGAGCTCACCCTGTCGCGGGGATTCGAACCGCCGACCTTCTGATCGGCAAGCCCTAGGCTCTGTGGTTTAACCCACAGCGCCACCCGCGTCTTCAGTTATCTGAAGAAGTGTGCATGCACACGAAAGCTCATACCAATGACAAACTCTAAGTCTCTAAGGTGCTACTGGAAGGAATTTTTTTATTTCGTTTCCTCATAAGATCATTAAGCCCAGCACCTAAAATTACCTAAACGGGTCCCTCTACTTTCTGCCAGGCGCAGAGAAGCGAGTGATGATAGATGAGCCCCTCATGGGACCTCTGGAGCAGCTGCTGCTTCCCAGCATATAATTTGCTACGCAGTCGAAGGCTAGTTTGTAAGCATCGATTGTAATCTTCAGAACAGAACATGTTTCACAGCTTTCAGGTTTACTGACCACTTGTTCAAGGACTTAAGCTTTGCGTGCCTCTCCAGGCCAGGTAGCTGAACACAGAAATCAATTGACGGCAGCCATGAACTGCCTGGACTTCTAGAGGAGCTGGAGGGAAAGATGCTCTCTTCCTCCAGAAATATATATACCTATATAAAGAGATGTTTGTTTATTGCTTTTCCAGAGAGAGAAAGCAAAGGCTGCTTAGTACAGTGCAAATCACAGCTTTCTCCCCTAAGTTGTATCTCTGAAGTCTACCTACTTAATAGAAAACTTGTCTTATAATGAAAGAGAATCTACCCAATTGAAACTGAATAAGCTGCGTTATTGTGGTGATATGTTGCACATAAAAAAAACATTTCACTTAATAATGCCTCACATTTTCTTAATGCTAAGAACCTCAGAGAAGAGAAGGGAGTTAAAGCATTGTGTTGTTTTTTCTTTTCATTTCTTGAGGGGTAAAAAAAAGTACAGTACAGTATGTGAAACAAAATAAAAATAAATTCCTTCCAGTAGCACCTTAGAGACCAACTAAGTTTGTTCTAGGTATGAGCTTTCGTGTGCATGCACACTTCTTCAGATAAGGGTCTGGTGACTTCTGTTTCAGTGTATCTGAAGAAGTGTGCATGCACACGAAAGCTTATACCAATGACAAACTTAGTTGGTCTCTAAGGTGCTACTGGAAGGAATTTTTTTATTTTGTTTCGACTACGGCAGACCACACGGCTACCTACCTGCAACTAGTACAGTATGTGTTTTTGTAACTAATCATGTATTGTACCATGCTCAAACCAACATAAGCTTTATTCTCCTAGGTTAATCTGGCTTTGTTCCTAACATAAACTTTCTTGTTACAGGTAGGTCTGTCATAGTCAAAACAAAACAGTGTTGGTCTGTCATAGTCAAAACAAAATAAAACAAAACAAAATAAAATAAATAAATAAATAAATAAAAATTAAAAATTAAAAAAATTCTGAATTGCAACTCATTACCAAGCTTTAAACCATGGAGAGACCTGGTCTGAACAAAGACATTGGATTCTTATCTCATTATACATGACTAAGCTATTTTTAACCTTCTCACCCATTGCTTTTTCCTGTAAGACTAATGGCAGTTGTTAACAGTCGTCAACAGGTTTTCCACAGCTATCAGCCTATCACCCATTCCCACTACCCTTCTGAGTAATACCCCTCCCACCCTCTCACTATATATAGGATTTTTTTATTTTTTATTTCGTTATAAACTTTCTTGTTATTTCACCAAATGAGAAATCAAAACTATCAGTACAATAAAGGGTCATTAACCTATTCTTTTTTCTTGGAGAGGTCTTGGGGGTGGGGAAGAGAATTAGACAAAACTCTGAGTCATCTTGCATGCCACGCTTCTGGCTGTTTTAACTCATGTGTAAAATTTGGTTTTGAAAAACTGTTGCAAGATAACGAAAATTTGGGAAATGTTATATAAAAAGAGAAAAATGAGTCTGTGGATTGCCATTTTTATGGAATTACCCAGATCCTCAGGCGGCAAGATCCACAGGGGCAGCAGATCCCAATGTAGATCTTTATCCCCCCCCCCCCCAGTTCCTGATGTACATCTTCACTCACCCCTTCTTCCCTGGCAGGAAGAGGGGAGCCATTTTGTGGTTTGCCTCAGGAGCCAAAATTAAGGTTACCAGGTTTTTTTCAATGAATCCGGGGACACTTTTCAACTTCAATGGATTTTGTATGGGGACTGATCTGTAAATCTGGGGACTGTCCCTGGGAAACGGGGCCATCTGGTAACCTTAGCCAAAATGTCTTAGGCTGGCCCTGTGTGCAACTAGTCAAGCTGTTGGATGGCGGCTCTGAAGGTTTTCCCTGGCTTGCTACCTTCCCTACTTCTGTGGGATGGTGAGAGGGGCCCAGGCATTGGCAAGGACCCCGAATGTCTGGTATAGAGACCTCCAACCTTGGTGCAAGGTGTATGGACCTAGCAGCTCCTCAGGACCACTTGGCAGCATGGAGAGAGTTCTGCTTCATTCTGCTCTCTAAGAAGACCCCAGACTCCATCTTTTGGGAGGGCTGAACCCTGCACACATAGACTCTGTTCAGACCCTGGGCCGAATCCACAAAGCCCATCAAGATCCCCCTCCCCCCCTCCCCAAGATCTGTTTTGTGTGCAGTTGTCCTTTTAAAGGTAAAGGTAAAGGGACCCCTGACCATTAGGTCCAGTCGTGGACGACTCTGGGGTTGTGGCGCTCATCTCGCGTTACTGGCCGAGGGAGCCGGCGTACAGCTTCCGGGTCATGTGGCCAGCATGACAAAGTCGCTTCTGGCGAACCAGAGCAGCACATGGAAGCGCCATTTACCTTCCCGCCAGAATGGTACCTATTTATCTACTTGCATTTTGACATGCTTTCGAACTGCTAGGTTGGCAGGAGCAGAGACGAGCAACGGGAGCTCACCCCGTCGCGGGGATTCGAACTGCCAACCACAGCGCCACCCACGTCCCTAGTTGTCCTTTTAATTCAGTCTAAATCTGAATGTAGGAGGATATTACGTGGTGGTGGTTCCGGCCCAACACAAAATGCATCTCTGTTTCTCTTTGTGTGGAAGCAGGAGACCCACTTCCAATAATTCCCCTTCCTCCCCAGCCTGATTTTGAAAGAGCAGGGTTTTTTTAAATAAAAAAAAAAGTTGTCTTCCAATTCCAAAAGCTGTCTTCCAATTCCACACATTACTACCCCTCTGTGCCACATCCTAGTGGCGCTCAGAAACTGTGTCCTCATTTAATTGTGGGATGACAGTATGGCAGGCAGGCAGAGATTTTTAAGCCTACAAAATTATCACAACTTTAAAGTAGGGCAGCAGTATTAGCCACCTGCCCTTTTACTGTGGCTTTAAATAAATGTTCTTTTTTTCCCCCTGGTGTGGCTCAACTTTATTTATTTTTTTAAGAGGGAAAAAAAGATGCTGTATCTTTAAATTAGGAGTCGCTGAATAATGCATCCTAGGAGGCAGTGAAAAGGCTAACAGGCTGTGGAAGGGAAGGAGTTTAATCTAATTTGGTTGGAGGGTGTCTCTCTATGGTGTTGTTTTCGGGACTGTGGGAATAGAGGCGAGAGCCGGCAGCAGTGAATGGTCCCTCCAAAGCCAGAATCAGTGGGGAGTCCCTTAGCCGCCAATGATCCGAAGCCAGCCCTTCAAAAGAGGATTAAGGAGCAAGCTCAAATTTGCAATTCACACTAAGGCACCCCGTGGAACCTTTGGTAATATTTCAAACTCCATTCCAGGGAAAGCGCCCTTTAAAAAATAATAATAATAATAAGCTGGCCAAATTGCATTAATAGGCAATCAATTCATCCATTTATGATGGGGGGTTGCTTTGCTTTATAGCTGATGTGTGTGTTTTCTAAAGCTTTTAATGAGTGGTGATGATACTTCAATTGTTCTATATGGCATTGGAATTGCTTTACACAAACACACACACACACACACCACTTAAAACTTCCATTTCTGTCTTTTCCCTTCCAGATAAATCCTCTGTTAAACACCCTAAAGTAACGTTCTTGGGGGGAATTGAGAAAAATGTTTCGGATGCATCCATTGACCGAGTTCCATCTGTTTAAGTTGGGTTTCTTTTCAACGAAACAAATCAACTTTATTGCCAGGATTGGTACAGTAGTGACTAGGAGGCGGAATAGCCAGAGAGGTGCCAATGTAGGTGTTGTGATTGAAATTAAAAGTGGAAGAAGCAAATCCCGGCTTTCGATCACTGCTGCCTTCGTTTCATTCCCTCTCTCTTTGTCCTGTTTTGTCTTTAAAATCAGCGTAATCCACAGGGTAGGCCTGAAATCAGTGGGGCTGTGAGTGCCAGTCCCGTTCAGCTCGGCAGGAGAGGCACACTTAACTTTCTTCCTTGTTTCTGTTTTTGACAAGGAGAACAAATATGAAAACAAAATTACGGGGTGCTTCCTCTGGTCTCGTGTAGCAGGACAACCACACCACAGCGTCCTCGAAACATAATGGGGTTGGTGATGCAGAAGGACAGCCCTGCTCCTCAAAGTAAACTTGGAAAAGGCCTTAATGGAACTGACAAAACAGACATTTCTTCTTCAACAGAACTACCAGGTCAGATTCAAGGTGTCGGGATATAAACCCCTCAGCAGCTTGGGACTAGTAAACTTGTAAGGATCGCTTTACCCCATATCTGCCCACTTGAACCCTTTTGCAAGTGCCTCTTAGTGTCTGATTTTGCTCTTTCATTGTGGCAGCACCTAATCTCTGGAACTCCCTGCCTCTTGATATTAGGCAGGCACCATCATCATTCTGTTCCTGGCAGCTGCTAAAAGTCAACAGAAGCCTACCCAGACATGTAATTTTATGGTGAAGGTTTGTTTTTTAAACTCTGTTGATTTTTATCTATGTTTTGGTTTAAAAGTCTTCTTTTATTGCTATTTGTAACTGATGTTTTGTATCATTTTACATCAGCCACTTAGGTTTGTTTGTTTTTAATTAAGCGGGATGTAAATGTTGTTAAAGAGAAAAAATATTTTTTAAAATACCTGTAGAATTTTAAGCACCCCTTTCCCTATAATTGCACTGTCATCATAACCAGTGGTCTGCTTCAAAAATCTGTGACAGGTTAATTGTCTTTGAACTCATCCTTCAAGTCCCTGTTTTTCCCCTGCTAAAGTCACCCAGAAGAATATCTTGGGCTTCCTTTAATCGCATTTTACCAAGGCATAAAACTGCAACCACCTAGCCTAGTACCTTAAATTTCCATTGAACGTTACATGGATAAAGGAGCTATAACTTTGATTCCCCCCCCTATTATACATATCAAAGTCTTTTATTATACTTTCACCACTGTAGATTACACCATTAAACTTGGCTGTGTTCATGTTCTGTCTTTTCTTGCTGTGAAAAGATTTTAGTTACACTTACAGTTACAATATGCAATATTCTTTAGGTTGGGGGAAGCGGTGACGTTGGACTCTTTTTGATTTTGAGGTATCTGCGTTGCCTCTGTGCATTTTGGGGGTGGGGGTGGGGGGAGGCCGGCAAGGAGGAAGAGACTGGGGGTGGCAGGAACAGCGTGGAGAGGCATATCTGTGGCCTTAGCTGGCACGTCATTTGAAATCATGTTTAATTACAAAGTTTCATTAAAAACCTTTGCTTCAAATTTTTAGAGCCCTAATAAGATTTCCATTAATTTAAAGATATCGCTATTCCCACAACGGACCAAATGCTTTTCCTCCCTCCCTCCCACCCCCACCAAACTCCCCTTTCATCCATGGTTAAATATGTAAATAAAATGTCTAAAGTCATTCTTCAAAGAAGACAAAAGGAAAAAAAAGAGCCCAGGGAAAAGACAGGCATAAAATTCTTTCCCAATTCTCCATAACATTTGCCAGAGGGGGGCCGGAGACCAGCCAGGGCCTAGCAGCGGGGGTGCCTGCCTGCTCCATACAAATCCCACACGCAGGGGGTAGGAGAGAGAGAGAGAAAATAGGGGCTGAAAAAATAAAATATCTTTTCAGCTGGAGCCATCAAAAGAGCCTTTTCATTTATTAGTTACAGGGCTCTTTTCCAGTTGCTGATTTCTCATCGTCTTTCTGTCCTTTGGTCTGTTGGTCTGTCATCCTTTCTTCCACTCTAACATCATGTTCTATTTACTAGGTTTCTGTGTCTTTTTCCACCCTCCACCTCCTCCTCCTCCTCCTCCTCCTCGGTGCACACTCCTTTAAATGGAAGCCAATCCCAGCAAGTTGTTTGTGCTGCTGTTTTCTTCTCGCCTGAAATTTGCAGAAACTTGGTGTGAGGGAGGAAGAGAGGACGAACAGATCTAAAGAAGGCTGGAAATGTTAGCTCTAATAAACACCATCTTGAGAACAGCCCGTTTTCAAACGAGGGTGGGAAGATCAGTTAAAAGACAGCACTCTGGCAAAGGATTGGATCCTGTGTATATTTCACATATTCCCCATTAGCTTTCGGGGGGCAACCCGTCCCCCAATAAACCTCATAGAAGAATAGAGATTGTCCATACTTAGAAAAAAATGGTAAGCAATCTCCATCTCGATATATGGGGGAAAACAAACCCTTTCAGTTGTGGGTATTCTTTTAATTGCGTTTTAATTTAACACCCAAGTTTGGGTGTTCTGGTGGTGGCTGCAGCATACCGGGGCACACTGTACATGTTTGACTTGAGTGTCATTTGGATTTCGCTTCAAAAAGGGGAGACGCGCTCTTCTGAATACTTCCCATCCACTGTTCCACCACCCCCAACTGAGCCGAGTGGAGGAAGATTCAGGGCGCATACCAATTCTAAGGAAAACACGCCTCGCTTAACAAAGAAGAGAAATTCTTCATTAATACACTCCGATGCAGACTCCTTCAGTACTGAATCACCAAACGGTGGCCTCGCTTTCCTGATGACACCCCCCCCCCCGACTTAAAAATAAAAATTAAAGGCCCTCAAATAAATCTCAAAAGTGTCCACAGAAAGAGATCAACAAAGGGTGCATGGCACATGTTTATTCAGTACACTGGGAAGGACAATGTTGTCCCCTCACCAGCAGCAGCAGCTACCCATGGCTCACTCTGGGACAATCTGCAAAGACGGACATTGGAAGACACCTAACTCATGGAAACAATTCTAAACTATTTACAAAATTACTTAGTGTTTGACTATATTATTTCCATTGTAGATGCATGGGATGTTTCTTGTGGGGTGGGGTTATATAGGGAGTGTTTGCTATATTTACGTTTACAAACTGAAAAACAAAGTTAAGAAGTGGAAGCCAGGAGAAGGGTGCTTCTAAAAAGGTAAAGGGACCCCTGACCATTAGGTCCAGTCGTGACCAACTCTGGGGTTGCGGTGCTCATCTCGCATTATTGGCTGAGGGAGCCGGCGTACAGCTTCTAGGTCATGTGGCCAGCATGACTAAGCCGCTTCTGGCGAACCAGAGCAGCACACGGAAACACCGTTTACCTTCCCGCTGCAGTGGTACCTATTTATCTACTTACACTTTGACGTGCTTTCGAACTGCTAGGTGGGCAGGAGCTGGGACTGAGCAACGGGAGCTCACCCCGTCGCGGGGATTCGAACCGCCAACCTTCTGATTGGCAAGCCCAAGGCTCTGTGGTTTAACCCACAGCGCCACCCGCATCCCAAGGGTGCTTCTAGTTCCCGACTATTGCTATTTTCAGATCAGATTCAGCCACATGCCGGCAATTCTGGTTGCAGGATTTGGTGCTCTTGCACAACAAACCCTCTTGTCCTCCCCTACACTAGACTTCTCACGATTAAGGAAAGCAGTGGGGAAACACATTGGAAAGCGAGGGGTAATAATTGCAGGGGGTAATGCCATCTCATCTTGCTGCCAGTGAACCAGAATGAATGCTCGATAAACCAGTTCTCGTGTCCAACCTCTTGCAAGCAAATCAGGGATATCAATAAGGAGACTGTCTGGAAGCGACCATACTGAAAACCAGGTGTCTTTAAACCATGGGTAGGCAAACTAAGGCCCGGGGGCCAGATCCAGCCCAATCGCCTTCTAAGTCCGGCCCGTGGACAGTCCAGGAATCTGCGAGTTTTTACATGAGTAGAATGTGTCTTTTTTATTTAAAATGCATCTCTGGGTTATTTGTGGGGCATAGAAATTCATTCATTTTTATTTATTTTTTTCAAAATATAGTCCGGCCCCCCACAAGGTCTGAGGGACAGTGGACCAGCCCCCTGCTGAAAAAGTTTGCTGACCCCTGCTTTAAACCAATCTAGCCTTTTCCACAAGAGCTGCTGAATCTATTGGGAGACCATGAAAGAAGCAAGCCAGTGTTTAAAAAATAGGTGATTATATCTATATATTAAACCACTATTCATGCAGAAATACCGCCTTCATTTTCAGGAGATTTGTTTGCTTGCATATTGCATTTATGCCTAGGAACATGAAGAGCCTGCTGGATCAGGCCAATAGCCCATCTAGTCTAGCATCCAGTTCTCACAGTGGCCAACTAGAATCCTGTGGGAAACCTGCAAGCAGGATCCGAGCACAAGAGCCCTCTCCCCTCCTGTAGTTTACAGCAGAGGAGCATTGCTGTCTCCAGCTACTTTTATAAATGTATGTTCCATTGGAATTTGACACTTGCAGGTCTCCAAAGCAGGGGTAGCCAACGTGTGCCCTCCAGATGTTGCTGAACTGCCACTCCGATCATCTCTCACCATTGATCCTGCTGGCTTAGGGCATAGCTGTCAACCCTCCCTTTTTTTGCGGGAAACTCCCTTATTCCAATGCCGTTTCCTGCTGCTATCCCGGATTGTTGGTATCCCTTAAATTTCCCGGATTTCAAAGGAAGCAGCTCCTCTCCCTCCCTGCCGGCCAGGGAGGCTCCTCAGCTGCATTGCTCGGCTGCCAATAAGGAGTCTGAGACCGACTGGGGGCGGAGCTTGCATGCCTTGTGCAGCCAGACCCTCACGCCCAACCAGACAGACAGCCTGCCTGCCGTCTATGCACTTCGCTCATTCGCGCGCAGCCTCTGGAGCGCAGGGTGGCGAGGCTACTTGGTGCCATTGCACCGCCCTTGCGGCATCCCTTATTTTCAAATCCGAAAGTTCGAAAAAATCCCTTATTTTCAAATCCGAAAGTTGACAGCTATGGCTTAGGGCTACTGGGTGTTGAACAGCACTGGGAGGGCCAAAGGTTCCCCATCCTCATTTGATAGACTAAAAATGTCCAGCTGCTATTGAAGCAGACAGTGGTGGTCCTGTTGAGACAAACTTGTTTGGATGGTGCTTCTGATGGAAAACACCCGGGCGTTTGCATAGGAGTGTGGATGTTTTTGAGTCCCATGGAACCATTCAGCAGCCAAAAGTAAGTAGCTGCCTGATAAAAGCTTCTTTGATGCTCAAAGCTCACACACAACTTAGCAATGTAAGGTAGTTCAGCACAAGAGATCACCTTAAGTTGTATCTGTGCCTTCTCTTTTCCCATTTGAGCAATGCCTTCTCTTTTTCTTCCTGCCTTTTCTTTTCTTTTCAAAAAATAAAATAAAAATCAATGCAGTGGAGTCTCTCTTTCCACCTTTCCACCACTTTGCCAGATCAATTTGTAATGGCAGACTGTTAGAGATACGGATCCGAAGAAACACAAGGAATGAATGTCCAAGCAAGGAAGCGAACTGTGTGTGCTTGTGTGTGATTCTGACTAGGGATATTGTACCGTTCCACAAAGGGTGTCTTGCACAAAACAGCCCAGGTTTGAAATATGTGTCAAAGCAGGACAATTGACTAAGGGCAGCTGGGCACTCAGCATTTGCCGCAGAAAACACCGACGTAACACCGACGTTTCACGCAGCAAACATAAGCATATGGACATATGCACCTGCAGCTTTAAACATCTACCTGGGAAACAGTGAGGTGGCAAACCTGCCATCAGGGTGAACAACTTCATCTACAAGGAGGGACTAGCCAAAGATGGAATGACCTGGGGAGGGAATAGAAAAAAATAGAAAGAGGATCGTAAGTGGGGAATCCACAGCCCCTGGCTAGTTTTTCCAGTTTAAAAATGGGAAAATGCCTCTCACCAGCCCTATTTTGTCCTCTCCTTGAGTTACTGTTGTTTTCGTCTGGATGGTCTATGTATGTCATGGGTAGGCAAACTAAGGCCGGGGGCCAGATCCGGCCCAATCACCTTCTAAATCCAGCCCGCGGACGGTCCGGGAATCAGCATGTTTTTACATTAGTAGAATGTGTCCTTTTATTTAAAATGCATCTCAGGGTTATTTGGGGGGCGTAGGAATTCTTTCATTTTTTTTTCCTTTCAAAATATAGTCCGGCCTACCACAAGGGGGACCGTGGACCGGCCCCCTGCTGAAAAAGTTTGCTGACCCCTGGACTCTATGTCCTTGATTTCTGATCATGCGTACCCAGATGGAGGCTAGAAAGGGTATGTGAGCAATTGATTGCTCTGCCCCATTTTTTTGACTCTGGCCCCACCCACCACTGGCATGTGCTCCCCCCACCACCAGAAAGTACCTCTGAAGGGAATGTGGCCCTCAGATGGAAAAAAAAGTCCTGCCCCTGTTCTGCATTAGAGAATTATAACTCACCCACCGGGCCTAAAAAAAGACCTCCTAACCTGTCGCGCTGCACCGTTTCAAGATTTGTGTGTGACATCCATGTGTGATGTTTTTGTGGCAGGAAATGTTACACACACACACACACACACACGACAATCTGAATTTGTGCTGAAGCCTCCAGTCATTGCGGGGTTTGCTGTCACAGTCACACTCTAAGGATGCAACCCTAGATGGGCTTTACTTCTGTGTAGACATGCACAAAATTGCACTCAAGCAATTGGGGCAGCAGTAACACTCCCAGGTGCCATGCAGAGGAAAATACAATTACATTGCAATCTGATGCATCTTTACTCAGAATGCAATGGGTTCAATGGGGCTCGCTCCCAGGTCAGTATCCCTAGAATTGCAGCCTAAATCTCCTCTAGGGTGGAGAAAACCAGCCCTCCTGTACCTTATAGCTTACTGGGAGGGAATTTTCCACTTTGCCGCATGATATTTTAGGGGATTTAACTTAAAGTCACATAAGCCTCGTGTGGTTCTGTTTCTGACTTTTGGTCTCTGTGTGAAAGATGCTTTTGGCTCTCAGCTCACAATCAAAGCTTACATTTTGTAAACAGATGGGGCTGAAGACTCCCGGCCAACTGGATTTTTACAAGCTTCTCAGCCAGACGTTTATGGCCCTGGCAATAAAATGCGCCCAACTCAATCCCCTTTTGAGCAACCACCCCCACCTCTCTTCAAGATCATCCTTCTCCTTGTCCTCGTCTTCCCTCCACCCCCACCCCAAAATATAAGAATTCTAAGAGGGGCTTAATTTAACACACGAAGGGCTTAGCTGTAGAGCTTGTTTCAAAACCTGTTTTCAGAGCATCTGAATTAGTGAGAACAGATAGGAGTTTCTTGTGAATGTATGAAGTGGTTTCCCCCCCTTTAACCAATTTGCAAGCAACACATTCAAACTTATCTGAGGCACAGGCAGATGGAAATGCTTCAGTCCATTGGCAAGGGTGTGATTTTGATCCAGAATTAACCCTAAGCATTTCATCTTTTGGAAAACAAGTCCATTCTTAGAAGCGCTTCATTTCAGCCAAGGTTTGCAAGGACTGGGCCTGTTTTACAGTGACTGGGTTAAGTCCTGGAATGTAAAACAAGGTTGAGGATGCCCAGAGTACATTTCCTACTCACTCAGGCAGCACCTCTCACTTGTTAGGAAATCAGACTGTGCCCCATATCCCTAAAGTTGCATGTGCTATTGGTTTCCAGCCTCAACACTGGGACTCACCTGATGCAACTTTGTAGTTAAGAAGTGACTGCTTCAGATTTCATCTTCACTAGGGTTAGAGAACTCCCTGAGCTACTTGCACCCAGCTTCAACATTCCCATCTGCAATATGGGAATAATAATTGTGACCTCCCTTATATGGTTGTTGTAGGCATTGGAAAAAAGGTTATGCATGTTATATCAACTGCCTTGTTTTTGTAGCTCAGTCTTCTCAGGTATGGAGTGGTTGTTTTTAATATGCTATTAATTGTGATATTACATCAAGATTTTTTTTCAAGGTCATCTACTAAATCTCTCCAAAAGACAAAACAGAAACAGTGATCTATCAAGAGAAGGGCACTAGTGACAGGGCCTTTGCAGTGGTAGCCTCATACTTGTGATATATGTTTCAGCTTCATTCTGTTTCTTAAACAGGACTTGAAAAGACATTAATTTTGACCTAAGTTTAGGCAAGAGGTTGGGCTTAATTATTATTATTATTTTTAAAAATAGTTTATATAGCAGCTGGTTCTAAAATTGCCTCTTCCAAATTGTTAAATTTGGTTTTTTATTGAATGCTGTACCAGGCTGTGAAATGGTTTTTAAACAGATGCTTTAATAGCTTCTGTTTTATTGGGAATAGACTGCTTCCATTTTATGCTTTATTTTTGCATGTAAGTCATGGGGGGGATTTTGCCCTGAAAGGGTACATCAAATTGTATGTTTGTGTGTATAATCTTTTTTTAAATCCTTAGAACAACCCTGCAAAAAAAGGCCAGTAATATTGAGCCCATATTGCAGAATGGGAATACTGAGGCCAAGAGAGAAAGATTGGCTTGCCTCAGTCCACAAAGTGATGATATTTGAACTAGAGGCTTCCTGCCTGACAGTCTCTTCTATAGTCCAGTAGCCTTCACAGGTGGTAATTAAGGAGAAAGTCATTGATTTTGTTCATTTCACACAAACCATCCTCATGTCACACTGAAACAAAGCCTAAGGAACTGGAACCACACTAAGCCCATAAGCATGGAGAGTGCTTTTGTGCTCATGTCCTGCTTGCGGGCTTCCCAGAGGCTTCAGGTTGGCACCTGTGAGTTCTGGACTAGATGGGCCATTGGCCTGACGCAGGAGATAGACCCTTCTTATGTTCTTCCCTTGTATCCTTCACCATGCTTCACTCCCCACTGTGGTCTCCCCTGTGTCAGATTTTAGACTGTATTCTCCTCAGGGCAAAGACCTTCTTCAAAGTGATGGCACTCTATCCCTAAATAGATTAACAAGATAATATCCCTAAATAGATTAACAAGATAAAGAGAGCCAGTGTGGTGTAGTGGTTAAGAGCGGTAGTTTAGTAATCTGGGGAACCGGGTTCGCATCTCCGCTCCTCCACATGCAGCTGCTGGGTGACCTTGGGCTAGTCACACTTCTCTGAAGTCTCTCAGCCCCACTCACCTCACAGCGTGTTTGTTGTGGGGGAGGAAGAGAAAGGAGAATGTGAGCCGCTTTGAGACTCCTTCGGGTAGTGATAAAGCGGGATATCAAATCCAAACTCTTCTTCTTCTTCTAATACCGGTAATAGAATATAGCAAACTCTACATCCTTATGTAGCCAAAGCAGTAGGGGAGTGGGGATTCCAAAATTTGCAGAAGTACAAAGGAGGACAGGAACCATTGAGGGGGCGGAATACCCCCCAAATGCAGACTGAGTATGTTCAGTGGCTACAGAAGGCTGAGAGGATGAAAACCTGGCAGGCTGGAATGGAGTAGCCTGAAAAGGGGCCTAGCTGGCCACGAGCGCCCCACACTGCAACCAGGTCCCATTTGTAAAAGAATAAAAATAAAACGATAATAACCTCAAGGAACAATTGTGTGCCATCCCAAAGCTTGCCTCCTGCATTTACCAAAAGAAGTTGAATTTCCTCCCCAATCCGTTTTAGAAATTAAGAAAAGTTAAGAGAGCAGCATCTCTTAGAGGTGACATAGGTGTTCGAGGGAGGAATCCAATTGCCCACTCAGCCACGAATATCCCCGGAAGGCTGTTGGCCAAGCTGTTGTATGGATAAAAGGGGGCGCATGAGAACCATGCTTTTGAACTCCTGAACAACAACAAAATATGGCTCTGAGGTTTCAAAAGCAACTTAAAAAACCCCAACCAAAAACTTGTTTGTTACAACAAATGAGGAGGAGCAGGAGAGTAAGACTCGGCGGGGAGGAGGGGCAGAGAGAGCATGAAAAGTTTCAAGAAAGCGAGAGAGAGATCGATGGTGGGGGAGATGTTTAAGAGAGGAGAGACGGAAAAGAAACTTTTTAAAAATAGGCACTGATCGAGGGAGGACCTCCAGGGTCTTTCCAGCGGTTCTCCCCCCGCGCACCCCGCTTCTCTTTTGAAAGGCGTTCCGAATGATTGGAAAGTAATCACCGTGTCAGTTTCACCTTTTCTCATGCAAAGTGAGTGTCGCAGGGAAGGCGGATCCTAGGCTGTGTGTGTGTGTGTGTGGTGGGTGGGTGTACGCGTGAGAGAGAGAGTATCCTGGGCTGTAAACGCCTCCTCCAAACACAGCTGCTGCAAACCCCAGGAGTTACTCTTCTGAGAGAGAGAGAGAGAGAGAGAGAGAGAGAGAGAGAGAGAGAGCTTTTACGCACGCATCTCTGCGCCTCGCCGACCTCTCGCTTTGGGTGGAAGGGAAAAAAAATATCCGACCCAGGGACGGTGCGCGTGTATTGCGGAAGGAGGTTCGGTGCGCTCCCCCCACCAACCCCCGCCGACAAGCTCTCCTCGCCACAGCGCTTCCGAGCTCGCCTTCTCGTTGCAATCGGATCTGCCTCCTCCCCACCTCTCGTCGGCTCGCAAGGCCCGCCTCCTGGGGGAAGGAGGGAGGGGGAGCGAGCGAGCGAAAAGTGTGGAGAGGTGGGATCGTCCGAGGCACAAATCGGAGAGAGAGAAAGCGAGAAGCTACAAACCGAGGAGAAAGAGGAGCTTCCACGCCGCTTTGGGGACATGTGTGCGCTGGAGGTGCGGTGATCGCTGGGATTTCCCCTTTTTCCCTTTCCGTTTGAACAAGCAACTTTGCAAGCGAGGGGCACCGACCGTTCCTGCGATCGTGGTCGGAGGAGATGGAGGAAAGAACGTCTGTCGCCAAGAGACCCCTTGCAAGGACTTAAAAAGAAGCGGCAAGCCCCCGCAACTTAAGCTTTCTCTCCTTGGTGCAGTAAGTTTGGTTGCGGAGGGGGTGGGGAGGGCTGAAACAGCGAGAGGGTCGATCTCTCCCGGGTCTTTCCTTCTCCCCGCCGCCGCCACCGCTTTTGCCCTATCGAGTTTGGAAACTGACCAGGATGGACTTTGGCCGGAAGACCTCCGCAGTTCGGATGCAAAGCTCTTAACCGGAGTTGAAAGGCGCTATTTCGCTTTCCTTTGGGGTGGGAGGGTGAGAAGGGGCTGCTATGCTGCTGCCCCACGTCGAGTGGATCGGGCCTGTCCCTTTCTGGGGGGGCTCCTGGCGAAAGTTGGGAGCGACGGTGGCCGGGGAAGGGGCTTCGGAAGAGCTGGTTTGACACCAGCCGCCGCCGCCAACAGAAGCAGCCGCCTTCCAGGCATTTTCCGAGACGCGGGAGCCAGGAGCGCGGTGGGTCGTCATCGCGCGGCGTTGGCCAGCATGGGCGCAGCGCCGAGGAACTCCCGTCGGACTCTGGGCATTGTCTTGCACCTGGTGTGCTCCTGCTTCGGCATCAGCTCCATCGACATCGACCGGGCCGGGGACGGAAGGTGCCAGCCCATCGAGATCCCCATGTGCAAGGACATCGGCTACAACATGACTCGGATGCCCAACCTGATGGGGCACGAGGACCAGCGCGAAGCAGCCATTCAGCTCCACGAGTTTGCCCCCCTGGTGGAGTACGGCTGCCACGGGCACCTCAAGTTCTTCCTCTGCTCCCTCTACGCCCCCATGTGCACGGAGCAAGTCTCCACGCCCATCCCCGCTTGCCGGGTGATGTGTGAGCAGGCCCGCTTCAAGTGTTCGCCCATCATGGAGCAGTTCACCTTCAAGTGGCCCGACTCCCTGGACTGCAGCAAGCTGCCCAACAAGAACGACCCCAACTACCTATGCATGGAAGCGCCCAACAATGGCTCCGAGGAGCCCCCCAGGGGCTCCAGCATCCTGCCCCCCATGTTCCGGCCCCAGAGGCCCCAGAGCGCCAGCCACGACCTGCAGCAGCAGCACAAGGACGGCCTGGGGCGGGCCACTTGCGAGAACCCCGGCAAGTTCCACCACGTGGAGAAGAGCGCTTCCTGCGCCCCGCTCTGCACCGCCGGGGTCGACGTCTACTGGAGCCGCCATGACAAGCAGTTTGCCGTCATCTGGATCGCTGTCTGGTCCATCCTCTGCTTCTTCTCCAGCGCTTTCACCGTCCTCACCTTCCTGATAGACCCCCAGCGCTTCAAGTATCCCGAAAGGCCCATCATCTTCTTGTCCATGTGCTACTGCGTCTACTCAGTGGGGTACATCATCCGCCTCTTCTCTGGTGCCGAGAGCATTGCCTGCGACCGCGACAGTGGGCAGCTCTACGTCATCCAGGAGGGCTTGGAGAGCACTGGGTGCACTCTTGTCTTCCTTGTGCTCTATTACTTTGGCATGGCCAGCTCCTTGTGGTGGGTGATCTTGACATTGACTTGGTTCCTGGCTGCCGGGAAGAAATGGGGCCACGAGGCCATTGAAGCCAACAGTAGCTACTTCCACTTGGCGGCCTGGGCCATCCCAGCCGTGAAGACTATCATGATCTTGGTGATGCGGAGGGTGGCTGGGGATGAGCTGACAGGCTTATGCTACGTGGGGAGCATGGATGTGAATGCCTTGACCGGATTTGTGCTGGTCCCTCTGGCTTGCTACCTAATCATCGGCACCTCCTTCATCCTCTCTGGCTTTGTAGCCCTGTTCCACATCAGGAGGGTGATGAAAACTGGTGGGGAAAACACGGACAAGCTGGAGAAACTCATGGTCAGGATCGGGGTCTTCTCGGTCTTGTATACGGTGCCAGCTACCTGTGTCATTGCTTGCTACTTTTATGAGAGGCTGAACATGGATTACTGGAAGGTCTTGGCCATGCAGCAGAAGTGCAAGGTGAACAACCAGACCAAACACCTGGACTGCTCGATGAGCCACTCTATCCCGGTGGTGGAGATTTTCATGGTCAAAGTCTTCATGTTGCTGGTTGTGGGGATTACCAGCGGCATGTGGATCTGGACCTCCAAGACCTTCCAGTCCTGGCAAAGCGTTTGCAGCCGGAGGCTAAAGAAGAGGACTCGGAGAAAACCAGCCAGTGTGATTGCAAGTAGCGGACTTTACAAGAAGCCCCAGCACTTGCCCAAAGCCCACCATGCAAAATACGAGTCGGCTTTGCAACCCCCTACCTGTGTGTGAGCAGAATGTATAATAATAGTAGTAGTAATAATAATTTAAAAAAGAACAGCCATGGAGTGACCCTACTTTGAAAGACTCACACGCACTCACAATAGTGCTCGGAACTAAAGATTAACAATAATAATGAGTAAAAATGTTCTTTTTAACAGTGCTATTGTCAGATAGACTTAAATAGCCAGGGAAGGGATAAAACTGAAATGTTGAAAGTCAAGATATGGAGGATAAAACAAGGGTGAACATGCTTAAGGGAAAGTTTTTAGTGCAAGGAATACTGACGGTCCCTTATTTAAAAAGAAAATTAATTTGTTTTTAATGGTTTGGTTTTTTTCAGCCCTCCTGAGTTAAAAGCCATGCGTAATGATTTGTATGTATACTGAAAATTGGTTTGCGTTTAGATTTCTAACCAGGTAGAGTTAGGATTTATGGTTTCGGTTTTTTTGTTCTTTTAAGAGCTTGAAGGAGAATTGTCTCCTTTTAGGTAACCAGCCCTTTGAGAGTAGCTTTTGTTCAATCGGCACGTTGTCTTTTGAAAACAACTTCTGTTCTAACTTTAAGAAATCCCATTACCAAACGCTTCTCATCCTACCTACTGGGCATAGAGTTTCTAAAAACAGGTTCAATGTGAAAAGTTCACCCCTGCTCAGTCCCTTTAAAAAGTCCTCTTGTCAGACCCAAACTTAGTAAAAAATTATGTGCAATACAGGTTCCTCACCCACCCCCACCCCCGCCGCCACACACACAAAATCCTTGCCACGACATGAAAGGAGAAACAAGTATTTTGCTGTACATAAAGGCAACAAAAGCGATCTCTAAACAAAAGAACGAAGGGGTCTAGTCCTTCGAAACCCTTTAGTGTTACTTTTTTGTGGCTTTTTAATGGAAATCAGACACGTTTGGACTGATTTGTGGAAAAAGAAAAAGTGGGGAGGGTATCAATTGCAAAGGATCCAGAAGGGCTTATTGACTCTTTCTATTGTTAAACAAATTTGGATGCTGAATAGATCAAGAAGCACTAGATTATTTTTTTGTTTTGTCTCTTTGTTGCATATGAGAGGCATAAACTTATTTGTGGTGTGTGTGCGTGTATCAGAGAGAGAGGTGGAGAAAGTGTATGTATATATTATATATATTTGTAATATACAATTATTTTTTATGCCCTGTTATTTTATTAAATAATAATAATAAAATGTGGCCTTTAGTTTGATGATAATGTGTGTCCTTAGCATTCTGTAATGACGGGGTTTTGCAGCAAATAAAAGAGGTTCGTGGCTTTTTTTGCGAACACTATTTAATGTGAAGAGATGCTTCAAAGTGACCATGTTAATTCATCCCATTCAAGGCCCGATTGCGGGAGGGGAACATTTTATTTCCCAAACACCAAATTCTTTCCTCCTTTTTGCTCCTTCCCATTGCTAGGGTCTGTAAGGAACTAGGTTATGTGAAGGGACTAATTATCCATTCTGGTTGTAAGTCCATTTGGGAATGGAGGAGATTCCAAATGCAGAGATGGTGCCCTCCAGATGTTGGTGGACTACAGCTCCTATCAGCCCCAGCCTGAGTGGCCAATGGCCAGGGATGATGATGGGAATTGTGGTTCACCAACACCTGGCGTGCTCCACATTGGCCATCCCTAGTGTGGTGGTTAAAGCCGTGGTTTCCAAACTGAGTTCTGGGTGGGGACCATCAGAAGCTTGCCAGAGGTTTCTAAATGCAAAGACTGAGCACCATTGTGCAAGCATGTCCATTGCTACCTATCTTTCCCTTCAGTGTTCAGCCACAGGTGAGTCTTTGGGACACCCCAAGTCACTGATCTGCATCTTAGGAACACGGGAATCTTCCTTATATTGAGTTGGAACATTAATCTGTCTTGCTCAACATGGATTACACGGACTGGCAGTGGCTCTCCAGGGCTTCAGGTAGGAGTCTCAGCCCTACCTGGAACTGCCAGGAATTAAACCAGGGGCCTCCCTCATCAAGAGCAGATTCTTTGTGATGGAGCTATGGCCTTTCTCATACTTCCACCTCAAGCATCTGGGCCCCAGTGCTGGTTCACAGACTGACCTTAAGATGCATGCCATCAGTGGTTCTACCGCCATGCAAATATATTGGCCCAAAACTCTTAATAAATAAAATTTTGTGGGGCAAAAAGATAAGCTCAGCTCTCTGTTCTTTCTCCTCACCCTCTGGAATCAGAAAGAGAGGAGTTGGTTTGCATTTTCAACTCTTTTAAGTTTTAAGTGCTGTGTTCCCATTTCTAGTTCTGAAAAAAAGTCCTTTACATACTTAATTCATTGGTGACACAGCACATCATCTTCAGTTCAACTAACTTTCTTAAGCAGATGTGGCAACTGAACTACAGTTCCCACCATCCTCCGACAGTCTGGATAAATCTGCATTTATGCAAATATATGACATGCCAAGTCTCTAAAGTACCCCAGATGTGAGGCAGCAACAAGCCTACCTAACAAAAACTCTGGGAGCTCAACAGCAGAGCAATTGTTTTGCATGCAGAAGGTGCTTGGCTCCATCCCCGGGCAATTCTGCAGGCAGGGCTGGGAGTGCTTCCTGTCTGAAACACTGGATGGACAAAGGGTTAGATACAAGGCTGGTTCTTGTGTTGCTATTTAAGGGGAATTGCTGTAGCTCAATGGGAAAGTGTCAGACCTGGGAGGCCAGAGTTCAAATCCCCCACACGGCCATGAAGCTCACTGGGTGACCTTGGGCCAGTCGCTGCCTCTCAGACGAACCTACCTCACAGATTTGTTGCGGGGATAAAATGAGGAGGAGAACCATGTATGCCACCTGGAGCTCCTTTGAGGAGCCAGGTGGGACATCAATGCAATGAATAAGATAAAGAAACAATGCATCCCCTGAGTCCTTTGGCCTGGCTGGAAGAAGGTGTCCTTGAACTCTTATTATGCCTCTTGCTTGTCTGAATGGAGGCCAGAGAGGAGGTTGTGTGAGTGGATGTAAAAACTAGCCTGCTGCAGAAAGGTTACAACTTACATTTGCTGCACCACCCACTTATTTCTCTGGCACTGCCCACAACTTTCATGTGGCTCTCAGAAAGTTGTCCAGAAGGGAATGTGGCCCTTGTTCTCTATCCCAGATCTACTCTGATTGGCAGCAGCTCTCCAGGGTCACTGCTAAAGGTCTTCCCTCCTTCTACCTGATCCCTGTAACTAGATTTACGTCGGATCCTTAGCATCTCCAGGTAGGGCTGTGAAAGACTCCTGCCTGAAACCCTGGAGAGACACTACCGGTTAGTATGGGTAAACTATATGGGCCAACAGTGTAATGTGGCACAATGCAGAATCTTACATTCCTGAGCTGTTTTTCTAGAGTCTCTCTCTTTTATTCTAGCACAGTGATGGCCAAACTCTGCCCTCCAGCTGTTTTGGGACTACAATTCCCATCATCCCTGACCACTGGTCCTGTTAGCTAGGGTTGATGGGAGTTGTAGTCCAAAAACAGCTGGAGGCCCAAGTTTGGCCATCACTGTTCTAGCACAAGGATGGAGAATCTGGGGCCTTCCAGATGTTGTAGGACTACTGCTGGCTGGGGCTGATGGGAATTTGACTCCAAGAGCATCAGAAGGGGCATGTGATTCTGTATCCCTTTACCAAAATCATGGAATCATAGAATTGTAGAGTAGGAAATGACCCCAAGGGTCATCTGGTCTAACCTCCTACAATGCAGGAATCTCATGACAGATGGCCATCCAAGCTCTGCTTAAAAACCTCCAAGGAAGGAGAATCCACCACCTCTCCTGGGAGTCCATTCCACTGTCAAAACAGCTCTTACCACCAGCAAGTTCTTCCTGATGTTGAGTAGAAATCTTTCCTGTAACTTGAAGCCATTGGTTTGGGTTCTACCCTCTGGAGCAGGAGAAAGCAAACTTGCTCCATCTTTCATGTGACCACCTTTTATATATTTGAAAATGGCTATCATATCTCCTCTCCATCTCCTCTTCCCCAGGCTAAGCATACTCCCTCAACCACTCCTCAAAAACTAGGTTTCCAGACCCTTGATCAACTTTGTCGCCCTTCTCTGCACACGTTCCAGCTTGTCAATAGCCCATTTCTGCTTTGTATTTGTAGACTGTTTGGGATTTGTTTTGCTTTTGCTGTCCACTTTTTTTTTATCCACAAGAGAACATTGACCTCTCTGTCAGGGAAAAAGAAGAAGTATCTTCTCTGCCACTGTGTTCTCCCAGCCATGTGTTAGTCTTTTGTTCCACACGTTGCTTTTAAAATGCAAATTCTGCCCTCCTTTTGTAATCCTGGAGTGAGTTTATGTGGGGATTGCATGTAGCTGGGAACTTTGCATGCATTAACCCTGCAGGATTAGGCCCTTGCTGATCAAAGCTTGGAAAGCATGTGTTTACACTACACTTGGTGTGATGGGTTGGCTTGAGGGTCACCAACTGTTGTTGCTTTGTCTGGCGGGGACTCCTTGAACAAGGACGTGACAGGCAGAAATTCAGCAGCTAAACTCCTAGCATAGAGGCAACAGGGTGAAGCTTTTGCCTGCTGTGCCTCTGTTAATGGCGCAAGAGCCATGTCCAGGGGGGAGGTGAGAAGCTGGCAACCTTTGTCAAGCACATGATCTGTTTTCTGATGGTTGATTTGGTGCTCTTGTGCAACAAACCCGCTTCCCCAAATGACCAGGAAAGTAACAGTGGGATAAAACTTGCATGACACAACATTGTCAGACCTCCCTGCAAACAAATCAGGATGAAAGCTCAATAAATAGGTTTGTTTATTCATTATTTTCATTAATTAAATTTGTCAGGTCTCCAGAGCTACCCAAAACAACTTGTAACCAAACAAATAGGCAATAAACCCCACACAGATACATTAAAAGTTTCAGATTTGAAAATAAGGGATGTCGCGAGGGCAGTGCAATGGCACCAAGTAGCCTCGCCACCCTGCGCTCCAGAGGCTGTGCGTGAATGGGTGAGCAAAAGAGCGAGCGCATAGAAGGCAGGCAGGCTGGCTGTCTGGTTGGGCGTGAGGGTCTGGCTGCACAAGGCATGCAAGCTCCGCCCCCAGTCGGTCTCAGACTCCTTATTGGCAGCTGAGCAACGCAGCTGAGGAGCCTCCCTGGCCGGCAGGGAGGGAGAGGAGCTGCTTCCTTTGAAACCTGGGAAATTTAAGGGATATCAACAATCCGGGATAGCAGCGGGAAATGGCATTGGAATAAGGGAGTTTCCCACAAAAAAAGGGAGGGTTGACAGCTATGATCCAACCTCTGCCTAAAAACCTCCAAGGAGAAAGAGTCCTCCACCTTCTGAGAGTCCATTCCACTGTTGAACAGTTCTTACCATCAGAAAGGTTTTTTGTGTGATATTTATTCAGAATCTCCTTTCTTGTATCTTGAATACATTGGTTCTGGTCCTACCCTCCAGAGCAGGAAAAAACAAGCTTGATTTTCTATGTAACAGCCCTTTAGATATTTGAAGATGACTATCATATTTCTTCTCAGTGTCCTCTTCTCCAGGCTAAAAGTACCCAACTCCCTCAATTGTTTCTCATACAAGGATCTTAGTTTCCAGATCCTTGATCATCTTGGTTGGCCTCCTCTGCACACATTCCAGCTTGTCAGTATCCTTAAATTGTGGTGCCCAGAATTGGACACAGTACTCCAGGTGGGGTCTGACCAAGGCAGAATACATCCAGACTATGGCTTTCCTTGATCTGGACACTATACTTCTGTTGATGCAGCCTAGAATAACAGTAGCTTTGTTGTTGTTGCTGCTGCTGCTGCTGCTGCAACACACTGTTGACTCCTGTTAAGCTTGTGGTCTACTGACCCCTAGATCCTTTTCACATGTACTACTGGCGAGTCAGGTGTCCCCCATTTTATATTTGTGCATCTGGTTCTTCCTGCCTAAGTGCAGAACCTTACCTTTGTCCCTACTGAAATTCATTTTGTTAGTTGGGGTCCAGTTCTCCAATCTGTTAAGGTCATTTTGAACCCTGATTCTGTCTTCCCAGTTTGGTGTCATCTGCAAATTGGATGAGCATCCCCTCAATTCCTTCATCCAAATCATTTGTATGAAGATGCTGAACAACAACGGGCCCAGGACAGAACCCTGTGGCACCCCACTTGTCACTTTTCCCCAGGATGACGATGAGCCAATTGTGAGTACTCTTTGGGTTCGGTCAGTCAACCAGCTACAAACCCACCTAACAGTTACTGGTACCTTGTTCAACCCACAATTTACCAGTTGCAGGTGCTAACAGTATGGGAAGCAGGGTCATGTTTGACTACCTTGATAGGCTGTAATCTGCCCAGAGTGGCTGGGGAAACCCAGCCGGATGGGTGGGGTATAAATAATAAAATTGTTGTTGTTGTTGTTGCTGCTGCTGCTGCTGCCATCCTGATTGCAAATCATTGTGAAAGCACAATAAAAATATTCTGGAGGGTCAACAAGTGTAGGGCTTTGCTTTGCTCTGGGGGTGGGGCAGTAATGGGCAATCATGAACTTGTAAGGGAGAAAAAAGGTCTAGAGATGTAGAGACGCAGGTCCATTCCTATCTGCAAAACTTCACCCCAAAAATCTCTTTGTTGGTCACATTAAGGTGTGACAGAATGTTTGTGACTGGATTTTAGCATAGTTTATGAACAGATCACTGCCTTGTCGTGGCAAAGGGGCTTGAATTACTCAGGGAAGCTATGGACAGGTCAAGATGGACAGGTCGTAGTGGAGAGTTTGGACCAAACGTGATCCACCTGGAGGAGGAACTGGCAAGCCACTCCAGTATCCCTGCCAAGAAAACTCCATGGACAAAGACAACTACTAACATGAGTTTGGCCAAACTGCGAGAGGCAGTGAAGGATAGGCGTGCCTGGCGTGCTCTGGTCCATGGGGTCACGGAGAGTCGGACACGACTGAACGACTGAACAACAATGAACAGAAGCCCTGAACCTTCTGACCATAGAAGCCAACTCCTAGGGGGCGAGTTCCCTTCGGGGTGGGGACCGCTATAAAATATTTGAGGGAGCTAGGCCCCCCCCAGTTGATGGGCATTACCATTAAAATGGTGTGTTTGTACCACATAATGTGATCAATTATGTGGCGCGAGGCTTAACTGCTCCCCCCCAATATTTTATTCAAGTTTGCACCCCTGCTACTGACACAGCCACCCCCTGAGCAATGTCAACAGCAATGCTGCAAAGGATTCTGGAAACTCAGGCTACAGATTTACTCTGTGGAAGGATAAGAGCTATCGTTGCCGTCTTGTTCCTTTATAACTTTGAAAGGGGACAGTCTCCAGTTGAGCTGGAGTGCCTTGCTTCCTTGCAAAAATGGCTGCTCCTGAGTGCTGGGGGTTTATAGCAGGCTCTCAGTTCTCTTTCCTTAACAATTGCATGTTGGAAACGCAACCTCCTTCAGATAAGAATGCTGCTCCCTGAAGCAAAGGCTTTCTCCAGACATTCACATTCTGATTTTCACTCTCCACACAGGAGAGGTAAACTTGTAACCTGGGAAAAGGAAAAGAAACAGACCCAACAAGGGGCCTGAGTTAATTTCATTTGCATGACAAAAAGATCCTTAGATTTGGGAACAAGGCGATGCCTTTTGAAATGCACAATCCCTTCTGTTGTCGGCTGGAGAGGAAAGAGGCCACGGAACTGGAAGATCAGGGCTCCCTCCTCAAAGGGAAAAATATATACAAACGGGGAGAGGAGAGAAAGGGGGAGAGGCAGGGTGGGCCTTGTTTTGTGTGGAGTGTATTCCAGTCTTTCCAAAACTTAGGCTACTGAAGCACACTCTCCCCCACCCCACCCCTAAATTAAAATAAATAGCAATACTTCGTTCTTTCATCTGAAGAGAAATAAATATAAAACTGGAAGATTAGTCTGCAGCAGGGACTCATGCAGAGACAAACACCTTGGCAGCCTTCTTTGCTCAGTTGAAAAACGGAAAAGGACTGAATGATCCAGTTGCAATCAAAGCAAGCACATTCCAAAATTTCCCACCCCACTGGAGGCTGTTTGAAAGGCAGCAAGGAACAAATCACCCAGAGATGCGACAGGCAGCCTCCTCTGCAGATGAGTACTTGGGGCACACGGGAATCTTCATTTATTTATTCATTTAAAAGTTTTCTACCAAGACTTTCATTCGAGCCAAAGCAACCAGGACAATTTATATTTATTTGATAGCTTACAGTGCACCATTTCAGAAATTCCTGGTGTGTTTGCACAATGTGGCCCCATCTGCACTCTGCATTTAAAGCACTGTTATATGACTTTAATTAGCCCATGACATTGCAGAGTTGTTAGGATATCCTTATGCCCCTCAAAGAGCTACAGTTCACAGAGCAGTTTAACAATCAATTCCTCTTCCCAGGGAACTCTGAACTGTAGCTCTGTCAGGGAACAGGAATGGGTGTCGCCTAACAACTCTCAGCACCCTTGACAAACTACACTTCCCAGAATTCTTTGGGGGAAGCCATGGTCATTTAACAAACCCTCTCAGTGTCCCTATTTTCCAGGGACAGTCCTAGATTTATAGAAGCTATCCTGGTTTCTGATTTGATCCTGGAATGTCCCGCTTTTCCTTAGGACGTCCCTATTCTCATTGGAGGGTATCTCATAGGAGAACTGTTGGAGGGTATGGAGTTGGGAGCCCAACAGCTTCTCATGAGGGCCACAATTTGCCTGCCATGGGAGAGCCGAGACTGCCAGCTCATCTCCCTGCCCTTTCCATCACTTACAAATGTCAAAGCCGGCTGTTGCCCTTGCTTTGATGATAGCGGTGATGGTGCAAAAATCCACCCCTTGTTTGATTCATCTGTTTGGCATGGCAAAACAACGACCACAAGACACCCTAAACTCATTTTGGAGGAGCTCTCACTAGGTTTATTTCTCTCCTCCTTGAAGCACCCCACCTATTCATTAGGTTGCATGCTTGTAATCTTAGCCCAGCCGAAAGTGTCCTGTCGTCAGGATGTTGCAGAGAACCGCAAAAACGAGTCTTTCTCATTATCTGCCGGCTCGAGCAAAGAGTGTAAATAAAAGGCACAGGAAATGTGCCAAACGATGCCGGTGAGATCCAAAACGCATACAAGCCAATGGAAATAATTCATAATTGCTCTGCAGCAGCCGGTCTGTCCGTGTGGCCTACATCTCTGCCTTTGTCTCCTTCCACACCCTGCCTGCCACGGTTGCTGTTGCAGTCTGCCGGCTTAGACTTCCATTCTCCCTCACCTGCCTCAGGACCATAGCTGTCAACTCGCCCTTTTTTTGGCGGGAAACTCCCTTATTCCAATGCTGTTTCCCGCTGCTATCACGGATTGTTGATATCCCTTAAATTTCCCGGATTTCAAAGGAAGCAGTTCCTCTCCCTCCCTGCCACCCAGGGAGGCTCCTCAGCTGCATTGCTCGGCTGCCAATAAGGAGTCTGAGACCGACTGGGGGCGGAGCTTGCATGCCTTGTGCAGCCAGACCCTCACGCCCAACCAGACAGACAGCCTGCCTGCCGTCTACGCGCTCACTCTTTCGCTCACCTGTTCGCGCGCAGCCTCTGGAGCGCAGGGTGGCGAGGCTACTTGGTGCCATTGCACCGCCCTCGCGGCATCCCTTATTTTCAAATCCGAAAGTTTGGAAAAATCCCTTATTTTCAAATCCGAAAGTTGACAGCTATGCTCAGGACTGGTGCCATCTTTCCACACTTAAATATGCTCCCCTTCCTCCTCCTCCTCCTCCTCCTCCTCCTCCCCCCTATGCCTTTCACAATTGTCTAGCAGGCATCTGCTGCTTCAGTTTCCCGGCATGTAGTGCTCCCCTCCCAGAGTGAAAGACAGTGTGGAGTAGTGGTTAGAGCACTTGAGTGATGTTGGTGGGGATGGGACACCTTAGGGTTCAAAGGGAGGAAGCCCATGACATTTTCCTATCTGAAACAAAGGACCAGACGGTAACCCCCTTACATGTACCAAAACTGCTCAGACTGACAGCTGAACTTTAGAGTGCCTCCATGCTGCCAGTATTTTGCAGAAGAGATTCAGGCATGTACCAGGAATTTAGGTTTGCACAATTAAAGTGGATTAAAGCATTCCATGTGCAAAAAATCCACTTGTTTAATGCATTGAAAAAAGGTGGGATGAATTAATGGTGATTAATGTGTAAAGGCTCTGGAAGCAAATCAGGATGAATGCTCAATAACAGGGCCGGATTTAGGTTTGATGAGGCCCTAAGCTACTGAAGGTAATGGGGCCCTTTATATGTCCAGCTGTCCTTTGTCAACAACAAATTGTCGCTGTTTTTTGTGTTGAATATATGCTATATGGTAATTTATGGACCTAATAGGTATCTAAAGCCATTTGCACATAACAAAATATGAATTTTATCAAAGTAATTGTTGAACTGAAATACAATTAAGAAGAAGTTTTGGAACGCTTTGGTTTTGGAACAGGCTTCCATAACGGATTAAATTTGAGAACCAAGGTACCACTGTATATAGAAATGAGCAAACCAGTGATATTTTAGGGAGCAGGCTAACAGGCTTACATCATAGGAGCCTACACAACACAAAACACTGTTGCTGTATGTAGGTTTTATTTTATTTTATTGGTTTTTTATCTTATATTTTGGAAATGTACATCCAGTTGTTTTTTCCTTTAATTTTTTTGGGGGGCCCCAAGAGAGTGGGGCCCTAAGCTATAGCTTGTTTAGCTTATATGTAAATCTGACACTGCTTAATAATGACTGACATAGTCTAACCACCATGTAAGGTATGAGTCAGGGCATCAAGGACCGTCTTCACTAAGGGCTCTCCTATGTCCACTTGCAAGAGAACACCCACCAATACACTTCTATGGTTAGCAGTGGTAGCTGTACCTATAGATCAAGGGTATGGAACCTTTGTCAGCCCAAGGGTCACCTTCCCTACATTCCAGTGGAAGGCAGGAAGTGATGCAAAAGTGGGCGGAGCAACAAATGTAAATCCTACAGCCAAAAGGAGGGTGCAAAGCACTGTTGGTGAGGGAGGGAGGGTTAGGGTTGCAATACGCCTGAAATTTCCTGGACATAGCCAGAATTCAACCCCTGTAAACAGCATCTGGGCGGAAGATTGTTTAATGTCCGGAAAAATCCAGACACCTGGCAACCCATGTTGGAAGTGTAGATTTTGGTTAATTTCCTTAAAAATAACTCAAAACTTCATATTTTTTTTGGCTCAACAACTTTGCCCCCAAAAAACTTTGACAACTTTTGTGTCCGGATTTTCACTGTTTGAAAAATGGCAACCCTAATGGATACTGCTGTAAATGTACTGTGCAGACTCTCAAGTGCATGCATGAAAGGGTTAACCAGAGCCCTGAGCTCAAGTTCCCAGACCTTCCAGCAGCCTTTGTTTTCTCCTTTTTCCTCTCTCTGTTGCTTCCTGGAAGAAAGGATCCATGCGGCTTGGCTTCCAGTTCAGCAAACGCTGCATGTGAATGAAAAATATCTCTAAAAATATATTTTTACAGCCTGCTGCACAATTCTTTTTGTAAGGAAACCAAGTTCTTTCTTTTAAAGTCATTTGGAACCTTTTTTCCTTACTGCCAATAGATGGAGACTTGTTTGCTGTAATTTCTGAAACTCGGAGAGTATTTACAAAGCTTTGTGTCTGTGATTTATTCTAACCTAAGCATTTTCATGCTGAAAGTTTGTTTAAAGGTTGATGGGGGAAGATGTAAATCAAAGTTTTAATGTGCTTGGAGCAATCACCCTTGTGCTAACTCTGCTACAAGAAAGTACCAGTAAGAATCTCTCTTCCAAATCTCTCTCTCCAAAATGCCTATCACTATCAGTGGCTCTGGCTCCACATACTGTTTAGGCCAGGCACCCCCAAACTCGGCCCTCCAGATGTTTCGGGACTACAGTTCCCATCATCCCTGACCACTGGTCCTGTTAGCTAGGGTTGATGGGAGTTGTAGTCCCAAAACATCTGGAGGGCCAAGTTTGGGGATGCCTGGTTTAGGCCTTCCATCACATGAGTGGGCACCAGCAGGAATGGTTCAGGGCGTCTTGCCACTGTAGGCAAAATTCCCCTCCACTGCCCCTACTCTGCCCACACCATTGCAACCCCCACTGCCACCAGCAGCACCACCACAACTGCACCCTCATCTGCATCTCCACCCAGACTGCCATGGTGACATGGCAGCAAGGGCACAGCATTAGTGGTGAGGGCAGGGGTGCTGTGGCAGCAGCCACAGTGGTGCAGGTGAAGCCGCAGCTGGGCTGGCAGAGGCACAACAGTGCTGGAGTTGGATCTGTTGCTTGAGGCACATTGCTTTCCCTTGCCTCTTGGATGCACCAGCCTTGATCAGCAGCCACCGCTGCTCCTAAGTAAGCAGGGACAGGATTGCACCACAAATCTGTTAGTTTTTAAGGTGCCCCTAGACTCTGTCTTGGGACACGGTTGGCGTTGTGGTCTAAACCACAGAGCCTAGTGCTTGCCAATCAGAAGGTTGGCAGTTCAAATCCCTGCGACAGGGTGAACTCCTGTGGTTCGGTCCCAGCTCCTGCCCACCTAGCAGTTCGAAAGCACATCAAAGTGCAAGTAGATAAATAGGTACCACTCCGATGGGAAGGTAAACGGCGTTTCCGTGCGCTGCTCTGGTTCACCAGAAGCGGCTTAGTCATGCTGGCCACATGACCTGGAAGCTGTCTGCGGACAAACGCCGGCTCCCTCGGCCCATAGAGCGAGATGAGTGCTGCAACCCCAGAGTCGTCCGCGACTGGACCTAACGGTCAGGGGTACCTTTACCTTTACCTTTAGACTCTGTCTTACAGTAAGTGCCAGAATAAGCATTTTGTTGTTGTGATGTGCTAAAGACTGAGAAGGGACCATCCCCCCACACTCTGTTTAGTTATAACCTGATACAGCCCAAGAAGTTAAGCTCCCCACAAGAAGATACTTGCTGGCTCTGGGAGCTCTAAAGAGATCCTGTTGGTGGCCTAGTTTCTTGCAGTGGGGAAGGTTCATGCAGAACAGCAGGAGAGAGAAAATTCACCCAGAAAAAGCCATTGCATTTTTCATTGCTCCCAAAGGTGCAGAGAACATCGGCAGAGCTGTACAACGTGTACTGTATTTTCAAAGGCAAGAAGTCCATGTTGTACCCTCCAGTCGGCATCATGTGTGAAATTGCAAGGAGGAGAGGAGGAGGAAGGTAATTGCATCCTTAATTACTGGCTTGAACGTGCAATTAGCTAATTTGGGGCACCTAAGTACATCCTTTGCAGTCTAGTTGCACCTGCTCTGAAAGCAACAGGGCCCAATGTCTTCATCTGGAGGCATCTTAGTCTAGTTGGTGATTTTAGGCAATGGATAGAATAGAGGGGAAGGAGACTTTTCCCTAGCTGACATCGCAAGCCACATGACCTCATTAAGTTCCAGTGCAAATGAGCTAGTGTCCCTTGGTTAAAAGAACACCACAGTATACCAGACCACTTTAGGAATATTCTGCAAAGTCAAAAATGAAATGTTTGTCATGGAGTAAGGGACAGACTTCTATGATCTATTGCAGGGGGTTAGGAATCCAGGGTTCAGGGACCATAATAACTTACTTTATTTAGAACTTTTTTTGTGACAGTACATACCAGAATGGAGTACTGGCTAGGCTTTTTTGGGGGGGGGGCAAAGTTGTTGATCTTTTTTTATTTTTTGAGCTATTTTTATGGATAATTGCAGTATTTGGACATAATAAGCAACTCTAGTATCACACCACTTTAAACAGTCATGGCTTTCCCCAAAGAATGCTGGGAACTGAAGTTTTCAAAGGGTGCTGAGAGTTGCTAGACCCCTATTCTCCTCACAGGGCCATAATTCTCAGAGTTCCCTGGGAAGAGGGGTCGACCATTAAATCACTCTGTAAATTGTGGCTCTACGTGGGGAAATGCAGTCTCCTAGCAACTCTCTGCACCTTTAAAAAAACTACAGTTCCCAGGATCATTTGGGTGAAGCCATAGAATAAAGGACTTGTAGAGTTGGAAGGGACCATGAGAATCATCTAGTCCAATGCTCTACAATGCAGGAATATTTTGCCCAACATGGAACTCAAACCCATGACCCTGAGATTCATGCAGGCATAGGCAAACTCGTCCCTCCAGATGTTTTGAGACTACAACGCCCATCATCCCTGACCACTGGTCCTGTTAGCTAGGGATGATGGGAGTTGTAGTCCCAAAACATCTGGAGGGCCAAGTTTGCCTATGTCTGCTCTACCGACGGAGCTATTGCATGTCTTTTAAAAGTTGTATGATACTGCTTTAAATGTATAGTGCAGATGGGGCATAATTCTAGTTTTGTCCCCATCCTTTTCCCTACTGAGTTCTACAAGGGTAACACTGAGATGTGCAGTTATTGTGGCATTTGGTTTAACAAAGGAGAGCTCATTTCATCCGAACCCCCTCCAGATGTTTTGAAGTCCTATCTGCCCCAGTATCTGGAGGGTACCAGGAAAACTAGTTTAGCCCCATTTCCAAATGTGGCCTGGCTTTTGTGTATTTTATTTTGTCTGCCATCAACCTGCATTTGCCAATGAAGCTCATCTAGTTGCACATAGATGGATTTGATATCCCGCTTTATCACTACCCGAAGGAGTCTCAAAGCGGCTAATATTCTCCTTTCCCTTCCTCCTCCACAACAAACACTCTGTGAGGTGAGTGGGCTGAGAGACTTCAGAGAAGTGGGACTAGCTCAAGGTCACCCAGCAGATGCATGTGGAGGAGCAGGGACGCGAACCCGGTTCCCCAGATTATGAGTCTACCGCTCTTAACCACTACACCATGCTGGGCCCTCCAGATGTTTTGAGACTACAATTCCCATCATCCCTGACCACTGGTCCTGTAGCTAGGGATCATGGGAGTTGTAGGCCAAAAACATCTGGAGGGCCGAGGTTGAGGAAGCCTGACATAGATGAATAAACAAACAAACAAACAAAAATCCTTCCAGTAGCACCAATTTTTTATTTTTTTTATTTTTTACTATGGCAGACCAACACGGCTACCTACCTGTAAATAGATGAACAAAGCCAGCCAACATTGCAGATCAAAGATGGAAGAGCCTGGGCTAGCAAATGCAACTCATCAATACTTTACTCCCAGACAACTGGAGGGCTGGAATGGGAGGAGATCGAAGGCTGGGAGATCAGTGTGAAGGGCAGAAATAGCCTCATACCATCTCCGGATTTCCATGCTGCCTGAACAGTCAACCCCAAACTGTTGAACACGGCACTAAATCATGAAGAGAGACATAAAACTTTCAAGCCAGGCTGGTCACATCAAAGACTCAAACTGCTGTGTTGCCGTGGGAGGGAGAGAACAAGAAAAACGAACCGTGTGACCCACATTGGGCAATTCCTCCATGATTTGTGGGGTGAGAATGACCTTCCCTACCAATGAGCTGGAAGGTTGGTCCGTGAGCCTTCGAAAGATACAGGCCCAGCTAGGCAGGATGCACAACTTGGAAAGCTCTAAAAGGGACTAGTTATAACAGCGCAAGTTCAACATGTACCCCAAATAAATAATTCAAGTTGATGGTTGTCCCTTTGCAAAATGAATTAGTTCAGTTCATGTTCAGTTCACAGTTCAAGTTTGTTTGTTTTTTTAAAAAGAAAGAATCAGCATTCAGAATGTTACAAGCAGCTGTGCTGAAGCACAAAATATACTTAAGACAACTAAGAAAACATCAAAACTGTTAGTATAAAAAGCCCTTATCAACTTGGGACCAGTTTACCTGCAAGATTGCCTTACCCCATATATGGTCATTTGACTGCATTGATTGGCAAAGCCAGCAGTTGCCATAATACCTGCTCCATTTGCAAGAAATCAGTATTTTAGTGTGGCAACACCTACACTTTGGAACTCCCTGATTATTGAGATCAAGCAGGCACCTTCACTGTACTCTTTTTGCCACCCACAATTTTTTTTTTGTAAAGACAAGACTACCCAGATGTCTAGAAAGTTTATGCAAATATTATTATTATTATTATTATTATTATTATTATATTTTGATGCAAGTTTTAATCTGTTTTTTTGTCTATTGTTATTTCAACTTCTTAAGTCTTAAATTGTTATCACTTATTGATAATTTTTTTAGTTTTATCTTTTTTGTAAACTACTTTGTGGTTGTTCGGTTATTTTTAATATTAAAAAAATCAAGCGATGTTTAAATTGAATAAAATGAAATAATAAAATTAATTCTAACCATTTGGCTTAAAGGCCGAAAGAGTCTAAAGTATTTTTTAAAAAAAACATGTTACATAATGAACTTGAACTAGAAATCATTCAGAGTTCTACCCCAAAATGAACTTAGTTCACGCTCAGCTCACCCAGCATTTATGGGAACTACATTCAGGTGCAGTTTTTGTGATTTCTTTCCTTTTCTTTTTAAAATTATTTTGCTTTAAACAAGTACAGGAAAATATGAACAACTCAAATTACAAAAAAAGAAATCCTTAACAATAAATAATAAGGAATACAAAACTACAAAAAATATCAAAAAAGGAATAAACAAAAAAATAAAGTTAAAAAAAAAGAAAACAAAAAACAAAGGCAAAGGCAAAGGCAAAAAACAAACATAAACGAGCCAAAAACACTAGAAGGCTCGTCTGTTGTACGCTTCCGTCAAGGTCACAACAGATCATTAAATCTTATCAATTTTTTGAGATTTCTGATCTAATTCGGTGAACTTCATTGAACCAAACTATTTCATTCCAAGCATTGTGTTGATGAATGGATCAGACACAGATCTGCCCCAATAATGTAGAAAACTGCTGATAGTGGTGGTGGTGATGGGGATGTGATCTGACATCAAAAGGAGTCTGTACATGAGGGGGGCTGAATCCTCCCCTCCACCTGCCACTTTCCCTTCACAGCCCTCTTCCCTATTATTATTTTATTTATGATTTTCAGTTTTATACATTTCAATAATTTTACAATCATTTTAACATTTCAAAACTCGACTTCCTTCTCCCTCTTTCTGCGGTTCCTTAAATTTATCTTTTTATTTTTTCTGCATATTCCAAATTAACCTCACTTACTCATTTATTCATCTGCTTTAAATATATACTCTAGGACCCTCATACCTACGGGACTGCCTCTCCTGGTATGCCCCACGGAGGACCTTAAGGTCCATAAATAGCAACACCTTAGAGGTCCTGGGCCCTAAGGAGGTTAGATTAGCCTCAACCAGAGCCAGGGCCTTCTCAACACTGGCTCCGACCTGGTGGAACGCCCTGTCTCATGAGACCAGGGCCCTGCAGGATCTGATTTCTTTCCGCAGGGCCTGTAAGACAGAGCTGTTCCACTTGGCCTTTGGCTTGAAATCAATTTGATCCCCTCCCCCCCCTTTCCTTTTTTCCTCCTGAGATGGAACTCCTATTTGGGGACTTCCCTGGCATTTTCCCCCAAATAGTTTTGATTTGAGTTCTACTGAAATGAGGCTGCACTTTAATGTTGTTTTTAATTCTGTTTTTAAGCTGTATTTTAATCAACTGTTTTTATATTTGTTGTTAGCCGCCCTGAGCCCGGTCTTGGCTGGGGAGGGCGGGGTATAAATAAAAAATTTATTATTATTATTATTATTATTATTATTAGACTGCAGGTTATTATAGTAATCCTGCCAATGTTCTTACCTGTCTACAGTTTATTTGTAAATATTCAATAAACCATTTCCATTCTTTTATAAAAAGTTTTGTTATCTTGATTTCTAATTCTTCCGGTAAGTTTCACCATTTCTGCATATTCCATAAGTTTTTGTATCCATTCTTCTTTCTCTGGGACTTCTTCCTCTTTCCATTTTGGGGCAAGTAACATTCTTGCCACTGCAGTCGCAAAAATGAATAAATTTCTATACTGTTTCGGTAGTTCTGTCCCTATAATTCCCAAAAGGAAAGCTTCTGGGTTTTTGTTTTGTTTTGTTTTTTGTGGGGGGGTTTTTACAAACGTTATTTTAAACATCTTTTCCAATTCATTATATATCATTTCCCAGCAAGCTTTAACCTTAGCACAAGTCCACCAGCTTTACAGACCTCTTCTCAAAGCACTTTCTTTCAAACTTGGATCACTTCCGGTGTTGGAGATCAGGTGAGAAAACTAGCTCTTGGGAAGGGGGGTGGGTCAGACTGCTTGGAAGAAAGCCGTCATTGAAGCCCCTCCTCTGCACACATGACCTTTCATTGTCCAGAATGAGCTGCTGAGGAGCGCCGGGAGCTGTGCCGAATGATGGGGATCAAACTTAAGAGGCTGAACCAGGAGTCAGACCTGGGCCCCCACTGGAAAGGGGCAGAGCTCCACTTGAGATTCCCTGGGGTGGATGAGTTCTGAACTCCCTAAAGCATGGGCGTACCCAGGGGGGGCAGAGGGGGGCATCTGCCCCCCCCTAGAAGGCAGCCCTAGAAGCAAAAATGATCAGCGTCCATTCAAAGCAAACCTGAACGACCATGGCTTGCCCCCCCCTAGATGGCTTGCCTCCCCCTAGTTTTGATCCTGGGTACGCCCCTGCCCTAAAGGATGGACATGTAAAAAAGGTTGCTCTTGTACTGTAGTCAAGGCTAATGGATCGGGAGAGCTGCCAGTCATTTTGTAGGACTCAGAAACAAAAACGAGCAACACGACGGCCAATGAAAGTAGTGTATATATTTTTCTTGTGTAATAACAGAAAGACAACGGACAGTAATCCGGTATTGACACTGTTTCGTGTACGTCTTCTTCAGCATATAATAACTTAACATACAATGGAAATTTTCAAGGAGCAGTGGTCATATGAATATGTAATTGCTAAGTATTTTGTAGGACTCAGCAATGGCTTGCTTGCTTTGCTTGTTGTGCCTTGGGAGCGACACTTTGCTGTGGAGAGAGGAGAAAGGAGTTGAGGGCTGATGAGCAAAGAGAACAGGAGAGGGTGAACCAGAATCAATACCGAGAGAGAAGAGGCTGAGTCCTAAACAGCGAGCTTCTTGGTCAGGCATCCCCAAACTGCAGCCCTCCAGATGTTTTGGCCTACAACTCCCATGATCCCTACCTAACAGGACCAGTGGTCAGGGATGATGGAAATTGTAGTCCAAAACATCTGGAGGGCCGAAGTTTGGGGATGCCTGTTCTAGGTCTTCCACCATCCTATAACACTCATCAACCGTGTCTTTTCGGTCCAGTTGTGGTCTCTTTTGAATGTAATGTTTTTATTACAACTTAAACACAGTTTGGGGAGGTGGGGAGTCACAACCAGGAAGACCATTGTGGCTCAGGCAATGTTCCATCTCAAACAAAAAGCCTTATATAGCCCTCCCTGTCCGGGGGGGGGGGGGGACCAATGATCAGCCTAGGTGGGCAGAACCTGCAAATTCATAATATGCCCCCCAAGCTGCAGTTCTAGCAGTCTATCATATGGGGCAGCATCTCCACCCCCATTGTTCAACCCAAACACCGAGGTCCAGCGCCAAGGGCCTTCTGGAGGTTCCCTTACTGCGAGAAGCGAAGTTACAGGGAACCAGGCAGAGGGCCTTCTCAGTAGTGGCGCCCGCCCTGCGGAACGCCCTTCCATCAGATGTCAAAGAAATAAACAACCACCTGATGTTTAGAAGACATCTGAAGGCAGCCCTGTTTAGGGAAGTTTTTAATGACTGATGTTTTAATGTATTTTTAATCTTTTCTTGGAAGCCACCCAGAGTGGCTGGGGAAACCCAGCTGGATGGGCAGGGTAGAAATAAATTATTATTATTATTATTATTATTATTATTATTATTATTATTATTATTATTTCTCGGTGGCTTCTCCTGTCATCAAATGAGATTCCTCGCTTTTTCTGAGGTTGGGGCAACTTTTCTGTGGTCATGTCTCCTTTGGCTCCTATCCTTCTAGGTCTACTGGACCGATGTTCTGATTTGCTGGTGAGGATGTGGGACGCAGCATGAAGAAACATTGAACACAGAGGAATTGCAAAACCTGAGTCCTATTTCATGCTTGTCAGTCCCTTCCTGAGGCACTGCAGCAATCTCTGTCTTTACGTTCCCTGGCCCAGCCCAAATGTTTTTGTGTCTCTTTATGATTTAGTGCCACGTCCAACCAGTTTGGCAGACGTCTCTCTTTGCAGGCAAATCTGCAGAAAGGCAACATTCGGTCAGATGAGTGATTGAAATGGGGCCGCATATCAACAAGTTGAGTCCTTGAGATCCTCAGGGGCACTGGCACTTCCACAGGCAGCTTATCCTAGTTCTTCTCAGATCCACATGTTTGGTTGGCAACCAGAGCTTCAGCAACAATCTGAGATTCCCAATCTAAAATTGCATGCAGGGAAGGTATGAACCCTGTGGTCAAAAGAAACTGGGGTGCTGAACATAATCTGGTTGTTTAGACCATGGGTCGACAAACTAAGGCCCACGGGTTGGATCAGGCCCAATTGCCTTCTAGATCCGACCCATGGACAGTCCGGGAATCACCGCATGGATCACCAGCACGCTCGTTCTTTCCCTCTCTTTCTGTGCTGGTCTCGTGGGTTACCCGAAAGGCGAGGTCCAAGTCCAGTCCATGGTCAGAGGTGCAACGTAAAGACAGTCCATAGTCATTGAAGCTGGGTGCAGGACAGGGAGTCAGGCGAAGTCAGGAACAGGTAGGCAAGCAGGGAACCAGGGCGGGTCAGGAGCTCAGGCAGGAAAGCAGGACAGGTTTCAAGCAGGAATTGGTCAGCAACAATGTTGCTCCTGCAATTTGGGCTGGGGCTGGCCGGCTTTTATCTGCCCCGAGGCAGAGAGCAGCCCCGATCCTCTGGTGACTCGCCTCTCCTGGCTTGGAGGCGAGCACTCCTCCTGTGGGAACTCAGTTCCCTTCGCCTCTCTGCCCTGAGCCTCTGCAGCTCAGGAAAGGCTGGACGGTTACCGGACCCAGAGGCAACCTCAGCTTCCCCTGACGGGGCTGGGAGTGGAGCACCTGCAGGCAATGGGTCCTCCATCCCATCAGGAGCCAGAGCAGACTCATCAGATGCCTGCACCTGAGGAGCCAGCACAGGTGAGGACCCTTCAGACTCAAGCCCTAGCCCCGGCTCTGCTGGTTCTGGAGGCGGGGAATCCTGTGCAGGCTGGGATCCCTCAGGTTCAGCATCTGAGTCTGAATCCCAGGCCATCACACTCTCCCTCTCCCTCACACGGTGGCACTTTTCTCCTCAGGGATGGAGCAATCTTGTCCCATGCCAGGCACCATCGACAGTGGGAGCCGGCTTGCCAGCGTGCCCACCCCAGCAGGGCGGCGCTGTGAAGGGGGCGTGTGACGCTGACTGCCAGCTGCTGCTGTGTTTTTCTCCTGCTCCTCCTCCCTCTCCCTCAGTCCGCCCTTCCTTCCTTCTCCACGCCCCTTTTCCGTGCCGCTTTCTTCATCGCCGCCTGCCTCCCTCCCTCCCTCCTTCATTCCTCCCATGGCGTTCAGGCAGGTTGTTATGGTGGCTGCGGCCGCCACTTGCGGGTTGGCAGGCAGCTCTGCCTTCTTCTCCACAGTGCATCTTTGGAAGCAGCAGCAGCAGCAGCAGCAGGTGGTGGGTAAAAGCTCCGGTGATGCCCTGGTTCCCCTACCTCAGTCCGCGGTTCCTCCGCCGGGGCTGCTGCTTCTGTCTTCGCCAGCCAGTGCAGCCTCCTACCCTGCCATGGCGCCTGGCTGGCTGGAGAAGTCCAACTGTGGCTATTGGGATGACAACTGGGACAGGTAAAGTGAAGCATCTTCAGGCCTCTTTGCGGGCGAGTGAAAATCGTCCCCCCCCCAAAAAAAATATAGTCCAGCCCCCCACAAGGTCTGAGGGAGGACAGTGGACCGGCCCCCTGCTGAAAAAGATTGCTGACCCCTGGTTTAGACACATGTGTCCCTTGTAGGACACATTTCTCAGACCAAGAGCCAGACCTTCTCATAGACAGCCTTTTGGGGGTCACATAGCTGTGGTGGACGGACAGGGCCAGAAGCAAAAGTTGGTGGAGAGATGGAGGAGTAGAGGGTGCCACTACCCACGTCATAGCTGTCAACCCTCCCTTTTTTTGCGGGAAACTCCCTTATTCCAATGCCGTTTCCCGCTGCTATCACGGATTGTTGATATCCCTTAAATTTCCCGGATTCCAAAGGAAGCAGCTCCTCTCCCTCCCTGCCGGCCAGGGGGGCTCCTCAGCTGCGTTGCTCGGCTGCCAATAAGGAGTCTGAGACAGACTGGGGGCGGAGCTTGCATGCCTTGTGCAGCCAGACCCTCACGCCCAACCAGACAGACAGCCTGCCTGCCGTCTACGCGCTCGCTCTTTCGCTCACCCGTTCGCGCGCAGCCTCTGGAGTGCAGGGTGGTGAGGCTACTTGGTGCCATTGCACCGCCCTTGCGGCATCCCTTATTTTCAAATCTGGAAGTTTTTGGGGGGGAAATCCCTTATTTTCAAATCCGAAAGTTTGAAAAAATCCCTTATTTTCAAATCCGAAAGTTGACAGCTATGACCCACGTGCACATTGGTTTTCTGACTCCCTGGTGAGAAAAGTGGGGAGGAGCTGGGGATTATTGGTGGTAGTGAAGAGCAACTGTGGAAAGGGGACCAATGGAAAGAGACTTACATGAGAGCCCCCCGAAACCTTGAGCCAGCTGATGCTGAATGTTCTTTCTAGCATGGGTAGGGTGAGAAGCAAGTTCCTAGCAGCTTCTCCTTCTGCGGTCAACGGCTGGGGCCAGGTTGGTCCTGCCCTTGCCGTGATGTTCTTCCTGGGAAACAGGGAGTGCAGCCTCCTATTAGCCCTGGATCACACAAATGTGGAGGAGAGGGCTTTCAATGGCTACCGGCCACCACGGCTATGCTCTGCCTCCACCATGGGAGGGGAGAGGGCTCTTCTGCTCATGTTCTGCTCACTGCTACCCCACAATGGGGAATGGGTTGGACACTATGAGAACAGGATGCTAGACTAGATGGACCATTGGCCTGATCCAGCAGGCTATCCCTATGCTCTTCTGCCCTTTAGCTCTGTACTTTCAGGGAAAGTTACACAATGTCCCTGTTTTTTGCACAACACACATTTCTTTTCTTCTTCCCTTTTTTAAAAAAACCCATATTATACATAATTTATTTTGGAGGGGCCATGAACTACAAGCCCCACCCCAAGCATCCGAAGTCAACTTCAACCTCCTCTCTGGCTTCTGAGGTTTCCACAGATACCACTGGCATAATTTCAAGGATATTGTCACAGCTTTAAGGGCTAGAAAGACTTTTCTGATTTATTTTTAAAATCGAGCTGGGGTTCCCAGAAGCTGTGTTCTTTGCTTTTCAGGAACAAAGGAATCTGTCTTATATGCAGCCAGACCCTTGGTCCATCTAGCTCAGTATTTTTTACACTGACTGGGCAGCAGCTCTCCGGGGTATTGATGTAGAATATTTAGATTTCTTCGGGGGACCCTGAAGGGTCTGCTACGGTTGGAAAAGACGGGCGATTTCCAACCAAGGAGAAAAAGAAGCAAGCAGCTTTTAAAGGAAAATATCCTTTATTTGGTTGCAATTGGGTTCCCTACGTCAAGATGTCAGCAAAGGTAAGAGGAACCACTTCCAAAGGTAAGTTCAGAGCTTTTATACAACTGCAATTGTGGGTGGTCTTAATCCACATAGATTTGTCATTTTACAAGGTAAGGGGGAAGTGACATTATGCTGGGCAGGGGGACATGCTCACCGAGATCCCTGGGCATTGTACCCCCACTTCAAGTACCAGCCTATCTATCAACTCTTTCTATTGCTAGTCATCGTTTCGCTTTTATTAAAGCACGGTTTAATGTATTCCCCTCAAACGTCCTTTTTCATAGATTTTCTAGGGGCCAAGTTTCGGTCTTATGTGCCTGTGATAACCGTTTGATTGACTATCTTCATCACATAGTGTTTGTCTGCCCCTTGTATTCTGCTGCCCGAAAGACTCTATTACTTCCATTAACTCAAAAATTACCGGGGTATTTGGAAGAGTCTTACCTTGCTCTTCTGTTACAAGATTCAGACTCAATTATAACCCTACATATGGCAAAATTTCTGACATCAGTTCTGACACTCAAGAAACGCAATGGATTGTTATATACAGCTTGAAATTTTAATTTAATTTGTATCATATTTTATTCATTTTTTTTTAAAAATAATTTTTATTGGGTTTTCCAAATTTTTGTCCAGCCCCGATTCAGGCCAGATCACATACATTTTATACAATCTCTGATGACTTCCTCACGCCCCCCCTCATTGTTTTCATTTATCGTAATATACATTCTTACCAGGTTTCTAATTCCACATCATTAACATTTCCATAATTTCTTAATTTCAAATCGTTTACCAACCACTCACATCTTTAACTTTAACATTCTTATCTTTTACTATAATCAGATCCCTATTCCCCCCCCCAGTCCCTGGTGCAGACTATTTCAATATCAAAATTACTTATCATTTATAATAACTATCCATCTTATGTCTTATTTTCCAAAAATCGTACTGTAATCATTTCCTGCCATGTCCAAGTTCAGAAACCAATAGGCCACAAAACAGTTACTTCATATAAATGCTCATCCTATTCCTGCAGGGTCCAACTTTGGAACCCATTGTCTTTGCTGCAGAGTAGCCTCCAAAACAATATCCATTGATATCCTCAGCCTTTCCTTCCGTATTTGGTCCAGATTGTCTCGACTTTCCCTCTGCTGCTTGTCGTTGAGCTGTGGTTTGTTGACAGTTCTCTTAATATTTCTCTTTTTCCTGATGATAACGACAGCTCTTGACTTATAGTGGATGATTCTTTTGCAGCTGGGTCTCTTCTGAGTAAACTTTTTCTGTTTATGCTTAACAAGTACATTGTTCACAGGGTTTGGTTGTAAATCCTGACCAATCAGATCATTGTTTGTGCTTTGCTTTTTCTCTGTCACTAAGCTGTTCCCAGCAGCAGCCAGTTCAGCTCTCAGTTCTTTCACTCCAGCATTATAATCCATTCTGAATTCTTTCAGTTTCTCCAACAATGTTGACAAATCCACTTCCTGTTTCATCGCCATTTTTAGCAAACAATTCTTTTCTAACTTTTCCAAACTTTTTCAAACTTTATAAAAGTTCCAAAGTTCCAAAATAATCCTCTTGCTCATACAAATTAAATTGACTTCATCTACCCCCTGGGACCGGGGGAGACGCAGGGGTTAAATCTCCAAAACAAAGTATCAAATTCCAAGCATTACTTCTCAAGCTGTGCAACAATGCCCTGTCGTTGTTACACAATGGCAAGGGGCAGACCTCCGTTTTTTCACCCTCAAGCCAGATTCAAATTGGTTCCAAATTAAAGTTTTTCCTTATAGATTACTCACAGTTCCAAATTGAAGATTTAGGAAGAATCGGCGCGCTCGGCTGCGGCGGTCTGGCAGCTTCGCCAAACGGAGCTGTCTACGGACCCTGGAGCTCCGCCGCCCGATCGCCCGAGAGCTCCGCTAAGAGCTCCCTGGGACCGGGACCGGCACCCAAGCTCTTGCGGGTCCTCCGGACCCCGGGACGCCCTTCCCGGGGGTTTTGGGGGTCGCGGCGCTGGCGCGAGCACCCCTTTACTCGGTCTGGCGGGGGAATGTCAGGAGCGACATGTCCCCCCGACCGCCATCTCCGGCACGCCAACCGGAAGTGTATCATATTTTATTCAATTGAGTATCCCTTTTAATCTATTTTACTGTTAGCAATTGTAAACCAGACTATGCTTTTTCTGTTTTTGGTTGTTATGTCTATGGGCTTAAAGCCGAAATAAAATGAGTTGAGTTGAGTTGAGTTGGGGAAGTTACATTGGACGCAGGTGGCGCTGTGGTCTAAACCACTGAGCCTCTTGGGCTTGTTGATTGGAAGGTCGGCGGTTCGAATCCCCGCAATGGGGTGAGCTCCCGTTGCTCTGTCCCAGCTTCAGCCAACCTAGCAGTTCGAAAGCCGGCCAGTGCAAGTAGATAAATAGGTACCACTGCGGCAGGAAAGTAAACGGCGTTTCCATGCACTTTGGTTTCTGTCATGGTGTCCCGTTGTGCCAGAAGCGGCTTAGTCCTGCTGGCCACATGACCCGGAAAGCTGTCTGTGGACAAATGCCGGCCTGAAAAGCGAGATGAGTGCCACAACCCCAGAGTCTCCTTTGACTGGACTACCGGTACGTCCAGGGATCCTTTATTACCATACATTGGTGCAGGGTGCAGAAAAAGGGTTCATGAGTGCATGATACAGGGTTGAGTGCAAATCCTATCTACATACCGGTAGGTAAGATAACATCTAAAATCCAGGAAGAAAAGGTGAACAAAATGGTAATCTGGTTTTTCTAGAATACCAATAGGGATGAGTACTTTTATCTGACAGCTGAATTCCTTTTTCCTTCAGGGTCAAAGGAAATGGATCTGTTTGTCTGCTGCCTTATGGAAGTAGGGAGAGTAGCTGAGTCGAAGTGATTAAGTCAAAACCAAAAAGCAAGTTTGCATTTCATGGTTACAATAAAGTGTTGCAATTTAAGTACATAGTTTCCAGTCTTAACTCCTGAGGGTGGTTACCATCATTGCAAGAAGTTAAACAAATGCTTTTGGCAAGGCATTAAAATACAAAAGAAACAATTTCATTGCTCTGATAGAAGTGTAAGGATTGCAACTTTAGGAATTCTACATTCACAGACAGGAAAATACAACTTCACATTTAATGTAAGAAAACTACAATTCCAGAAATATATCTTATTACTCATACATAAAATAGGGATGGGGAAAATTTAAGGAACGGGCAATAGATAGCACAAATAAATGGAAGGGAACGCTTTATGCGTCAGGGAAAAAAAAGAAGAAGCACGAACTAAAAGAAAGGGGGGCAAGCATGGGGGAATTTTAGAGGAATGGGATAAGGCAAAGTATTATTTAAAAGGATAGGTAGGTAGGTAGGTAGGTAGGTAGGTAGGTAGATTCATTAACAACATGAGTTGTCATTATTTGGTTCGTTTGGCTTTCCACCTCCTTTTAGCGATTTTCTACATCAATTTAATTAAATTAATTAATTTAATTACAGTTTAATCTCACTGTAAACATGTGGTACAGTGTCAATAAAGTATTTCTATTTCTATTTTCAGGCACGGAATGTTCTAAGCCAGGCATGGCCAAACTTGGCCCTCCAGCTGTTTTGGAACTACAGCTCCCATCATCCCTAGCTAACAGGACCAGTGATCAGGGATGATGGGAATTGTATTCCCAAAGCATCTGGAGGGCCGAGTTTGCCTATACCTGTTCTAAGTCCTACCTGGAGATGGCCAGGGTTGAATCTTGGCTCTTCTGCATGCAAAGCAAATGCTCTATGACTGAGTTACAGCCCTTCCTCATAGTGGAGTGCCGCATTCCAGTTTTTATCCCAGTGGCATTACTGTGGGTGGGTGGGTGTATTTTACAACTTTAGCTTTATGAGGGGGGTCTCCTAACTGCTCTCTGCACACATAACAAACTGCAGTTCCCAGCATCCTCTGGGGAAAAACAACGAGTATTTGGAATAGTATAAGAATGCTTTAGGGACGCGGGTGGCGCTGTGGGTTAAACCACAGAGCCTAGGGCTTGCCGATCAGAAGGTCGGCGGTTCGAATCCCCACGACGGGGTGAGCTCCCGTTGCTCAGTCCCTGCTCCTGCCAACCTAGCAGTTCGAAAGCACATCAAAGTGCAAGTAGATAAATAGGTACCGCTGCAGCGGGAAGGTAAACAGTGTTTCCTTGTGCTGCTCTGGTTTGCCAGAAGCGGCTTTGTCATGCTGGCCACATGACCTGGAAGCTGTACACCGGCTCTCTCGGCCAATAATGCGAGATGAATGCGCAACCCCAGAGTCGGTCATGACTGGACCTAACGGTCAGGGGTCCCTTTACCTTTACCTAAGAATGCTTTAAATGTTTGGTGCAGATGTGAACATAGAGCAGAGGTGTAGCACCTCCAATTCTTGCACGTGCCAGGGGGGGTGAGCACATGTGCTGCGGGTGGGGCACACCGGAGGTGCACTAACGCGCCTGAGTCCAGCAAAGAGGGGAGGGGAGGTAGCTGCTGCCTCTCCTCTTCCCTGCCACTTCCACCCCCAAGTCCGGCTTGACCTGGGAATGAGGTTGTGGCCAGCTGGTTCCTGTGCCCTCTCCCTCCCTCTTGGCCAGCCCAGGGGCAGCCCTGAGGAGGAGGAGGAGCCACTGCCGCTGCTGCCCCAGCCCCAAAGATTGGGTCCAGGCATGGTTCCCATCGAAGAGGGAGCCTGGTTGTGCACCCTCAAAAAAAATGAGACCAGGGCAATGATTTTTAAGTAAAATAATAATAATTGAAATTAACAAGTATTTGTTTATAAATGTGTGTTTAATTGATAAGTCTTGTGACCCACCTCATGAAAAAAAATTATTCGCTTTTCAAAGACAGCTGTAAAATATATATTAAATAAATGAAAAATAATGCGCTGGTCAGTTGGAACATTTCTGGCCTGTATTGAAAGAGCCTCACCCATTTCTGATCCTTTTCCAACCACGGTTCAAATCGGTTTTAAAACCAATGCTAACTGGTGGGCCCCCTTGTTAGCTTCACTGTTCTCTTATATAGATAGAACAGCACAGATCCCAGATGACTGGGGGATATCCATCATCATCCCTATATATAAAAAGGACCCAGGGATGAACCTGCCAATTACAGACCCATAAGCCTTCTGAACACAATAAGCAAATTATATGCTAGACATCTCAATGGGAAACTCTGTAAATGGATCGAAGAAGAGAACATACTCGATGACACACAGGCAGGATTCAGACAGAGGAGATCCACAATAGATCATTGCTTGATCTTGCAACATCTGGCAGAAAAATATACAATGCATCATAACTCCCATTTATATGCAGCATTTGTTGATTTTAAAGCAGCTTTTGATTCTATTTCAAGAGTTTGATTGTGGGACAAACTTAGTAAGTCAACCATAGACCGACGCCTGCTGCTGCTAATATCTAAACTATAAATGTATGTTTAATTGATAAGTCTTGTGTCCCACCTGATGAAAAAAAATTATTCGCTTTTCAAAGACAGCAGTAAAATATATATTAAATACCAAATGAAAAATGGGCTGGTCAGTTGGAACATTTCTGGCCTGTATTGAAAGAGCCTCACCCACTTCTGATCCTTTTCCAACCACGGTTCAAAGCGTTGGTGCTCTCTCAAGGATGACTCTCCTCCCTGCTTCCTGGCAAACGGGGGCATTGTTGTTTCCTTCCGCACATCAATTTATGTACGATCATTTTTTTAAAAAAATTGTAACATAGTGATCTTTTTATTGCTACCAGGAGAGCCAGCATAGAATCCAGGAAGAGGGCGAAGGCCTAAAAGTGTTTGAAACTAGCTTTGGAGAGGGAAGAGCACAGGAAACCCTTTGATGATCCGGCCACTTGGCTTGAAGCAGGGACAGGAAACAGCCCTCTTTGAATCAGTTTGTCCCTCTTTGAATCAGTTTACTCAAACAAAGCTTCCTTCTCCAATCTCACTTCACTGTTTGAAGAAACTTTGCCTGAAATCTCCTACCCCCACCCCTATTGGAACCCCAGTGGCCAGATTCCTTGGGAAGTTTAACTAGCTATGTTAAATAATGCGTTAATGAGTCACTGGCCCATTGTTGTTGTGCAGCTACAGTGGGTGACTGCGAACAATGCAGCAATAATTCAGAACTAGGAGACAGAGGGGATATGGAGAAGGGGAGAGCCAAGTGAGATGGTGGAGTGTGATGTGTAAAGCAATAGCTCGTCTTTCGGGGCACCAATGAGGAGAACAAGGAACTCACAACAAGAGTGGCTTGCCAGAACGCCTGGTTTGCACGTCACAGTAAACCATCATTTATCAAACTATGGTTTATTAAACCATGGCTTAATGTTATATGAAAGGGGTGGCCAACTCCCAAGAGACTGCAATCTACTCACAGAGTTAAAAACTGGAAGGCCCGTTTTTTTGGGGGGGGGGGGTTGGGTCAAAGTTCTTGAGTTTTTTCAGGGAGTAGGTAAAATGTAGAGCTTTGCCTGTTATATGAGAATCCTGCCCAGCAGCTCAAACATGGTTTGTTTGCTGCCAACGAACCATGACTGGAAGCCATGATTTGTTGTTGGCTTATCAACCTTGGTTTGTTTTAACTGTGGTCGGCATCACATGTGCACCCTTAACCATGGTTTGCTTGGCCCCACCTACCCCAGACGCTGCCCTAGCTACAGAGGCATGAGGCAAGAGCAGCTGGGGGGGGAAATGGAGAAAAAAAGTCATGGCTTGTCTGACAGTCTATGGGGCTACTCGTGGTTTGTAAAACTTGTGGTCTGGATAAACAAACCACAACTTTGTGTTATGTGTTAATCAGGCCAAGTAAAGACACTTTGTTAGGATCATAGATATTAGGCTGTTTTATAGGAGGTTTAACAATCAATGCTTCCCTCAAAGAAGCAAGAGTTCTCAGCTCCAGCCCAAGAGATTTTGTTGCCTGAAGCAAGATGGCATCCCGTCCCATTCCATCTACAAAAGCTTGCCAGACTAGCAATTGACTCATATTTCAGTACTGGATATGGGATGTCTTCCATTACACCTGAAGGCATCAGGATGGCATAGGTGTGCAAGGCAGACCACGTCACACACCCAGCTCTGTTCACCAACATTTTAGTGCTGCTCCCCCCTCATCACTAACATTTGCTCCCTAATGATAGGGCCAGCCCCAGGAATTAGAACCTTGTATGGATGAACAGAACTGGAGGATCCAAAGGCTTTTTTTCATGAGCTCAGGTGTTGCTCCTTTCTGCACCTTCTCCTGCTCTACAATATCCTTTCTTGATTGTATAACAGCATCACGATATCAGCAACTTTCTTTCCGACCCTATTTCTAATTTGCTTTTTTTGCAGTGGCTGCGTTCAAACAGCAACAGAAAGCGCCTTTAGGCACAGAAGCTGCTCTATACTCTTTCCTTAAGTCTGAGGGCATAATAGGGTTTTTAACCATAATTAGCCTATTTACTACTACTACTACTAATACTACTACTAATAATAATAATAATAATTTATTTATACCCCGCCCATCAGGCTGGGTTTTCCCAGCCACTCTGGGCGGCTTCCAACAAAATATTAAAACACAATAGTCTGTTAAACATTAAAACTTCCCTAAACAGGGCTGCCTTCAGATGTCTTTTAAAGGTCTGGTAGTTGTTTTTCTCTTTGACATCTGGTGGGAGGGCGTTCCACAAGGTGGGTGCCACTACCAAGAAGGCCCTCTGCCTGGTTCCCTGTAACTTGGCTTCTCACAGGGAGGGAACCGCCAGAAGGCCCTCGGTGCTGGACCTCAGTGTCTGGGCAGAACGATGGGGATAGAGACGTTCCTTCAGGTATACTGGACTGAGGCCATTTAGGGCTTTAAAGGTCAGCACCAACACGTTGAATTGTGCTCGGAAACGGTACTGAGAGCCAATGTAGGTCTTTCAAGACCGGTGTTATGTGGTCTCGGTGGCTGCTCCCAGTCACCAGTCTAGCTGCCGCATTCTGGATTAGTTGTAGTTTCCAGGTCACCTTCAAAGGTAGCCCCACATAGAGCGCATTGCAGTAGTCCAAGTGAGAGATAACTAGAACATGCACCACTCTGGTGAGACAGTCCATGGGCAGGGAGGGCCTCAGCCTGTGTACCAGATGGAGCTGGTAAACAGCTGCCCTGGACACAGAATTGACCTGTGCCTCCATGGACAGCTACGAGTCCAAAATGACTCCCAGGCTGCACACCTGGTCCTTCAGGGGCACAGTTACCCCATTCAGGACCAGGGAATGGCCCGTCTCCTGTCCCTCCAAAACAGTACTTCTGTCTTGTCAGGATTCAACCTCAATCCAGCCATCCATCCTCCAACCACCTCCAGACACTCACACAGGACCTTCACCGCCTTCACTGGTTCTGATTTGAAAGAGAGGTAGAGCTGGGTATCATAGTTTGGGATAAAGTAGTTAAGGTACAATTTGAAAAGTTTGTGACTGTGGGAATTTTCTCCCCCCCAATGGGAAGGGGGAAGAAATTTGATTCAGTTTGCATTTAAAGGTGAATCTACCAAATTCACACTGTCTGAAATGATACACAAACTGAAAAATGGCTCTCCTTTGGAATTTGCATTTCTCTTAATTTTGCAGTGAAGTTCTCCAACCAAACAGGGTTTACGGACATGCAGCTACTAGGGAAAATTGTTTATTAAAAAAATGAATACATTATAATTTTTTAAATTTATGATTACATTTCCACCCTACCCCTTCTCCCAAAGGAAATAGCGAAAATAGCATAGGGGGGGGGGAAGCATTATATTAGGGGAGATGCTGGCAAAATCGTGTACCTTAGTCAAAGCTGCATACAAAAGTGGTTTTATTAAGAGAAATTGGTACAAAAATGTTGATGAAAGATCACGTGGGGTTTTTTTCCTTTAAAAAGTTGCACGATGCTGTAGAAATGTGAAAGAACTGCATTTAAGATCCGAAAAATAAGAAATAGAGAGAGCTGCAATGAACAGATCCTTTGCTCCCTAGCCTCCAGTGTAACATTTCTAAACCACACTCTCTGAACCAGAAACCAAAGGTGTTTCGCTTTGTGGAGTTTATTGGAAGCCATTCTTTTCTTTTTCTGCCTATTATTATTATTATTATTATTATTATTATTATTATTATTATTTCTTACAGTTGTCAAAATAACAATTGTTAATAGGGCAAAACAAATGAACAGAGCCATGCACCTAAGTCACTCACTGGATATGTTAGAGTTACTAATAATGCATAAGGTTGGATACTGGCCCATCTAGCTTATTACAGCCTACACAGACCGGCAGCAGCTCTCCGGGGGTTTCTTTCCCAGCCCTACCTGGAGGTGCCAGAACTTGGGAACTTCTGCATTCAAAGCAGACCCTCACTGAGCTATGGCTCCTCCCCTTATTGCACCAATACATAACAAATAAACAAACTCCATTTTTTCAATAGATAAATTATTGAGTTGCCTACCCCAACACCACCCGGATTAGATTAGTTTCACCATACTCATTACTTCTCATATTCTCATTATCCAGTCATCCAATTAAGGTTTTCTGGAGTTCACCGAAGGTCGTTCTTTTCTAACTCAGGCCAAAGAGGCATTGGTTGACTTGACAAGCTAAAAGTGTGGAGACTTTAATTTAATATCCATGGCACAACCAAACCTTTGTGTGTGTGTGTGTGTGTGTGTGTGTGTGTGTGTGTGTGTGTGTGTGTGTCTTGTGTTTGCAAAGGCAACACTAGTCTCATAAGATAGAAGCTTGCGCTTGTTCGGTTGCTGATAAAGCTTCTCCCTGGGGGCATGAGGCCCAGCTGGTGCATTGATGCTGGCTTATTCAGCTACAAAGAGAAATCACTCTTCCTTCCTTTTAAACTGTTCTCAGACTACCAACAGTGACCTACATATGACAGGTTGCTATTCTTCGCCAAGGCGGTTAGAGAACGGGGAAAGGGGGAATCTTAACACGTATTTACAACCTATAAGAGGAGGTTAGGGCTTTTCACACTGTGGACATGTACACTGAAGAACCTTACAGAGGGAAATCCCAACATACCGTAGGTTTCTTCCTAAGAAACAACTGTCTATAATCTTTTAAGAAGTCCACAAGTGCAAATTAAAGGCTTAAGTGGAACAAGAGAGCCACTGTAGTACATTTCCTGGATCACTGAGGAGAGACGTGTGGAGAAACGGATGCCAGTGGAGACAGTACAGTGGTACCTCGGGTTACAGACGCTTCAGGTTACAGACGCTTCAGGTTACAGACTCCGCTAACCCAGAAATAGTACCTCGGGTTAAGAACTTTACCTCAGGATGAGAACAGAAATCGCGTGGCGGTGGCGGGAGGCCCCATTAGCTAAAGTGGTACCTCAGGTTAAGAACAGTTTCAGGTTAAGAACGGACCTCCAGAACGAATTAAGTTCTTAACCCGAGGTACCACTGTATAGTAGAAATGTCACAAATATCTATGGATTGTTCATTTCAAAATGGGGAACAGGATTGTTTGCTGCTGCAGATAAGCTTGTTTGAGAATATTAGATCCAGGGCAGGGAGGCCCTTCCCTCAGTCCCATCACCCTCACAGGCACACTTGGTGGGGCTGAGGGAGAGGACATTCTTGGTGGTGGCTCCCAAACTTTGGAACTTCTTCCCTAGAGAGGCTAGATTAGCTCCCTGCTTCTTGTCTTTCTGCCAGCAGGTGAAGACCGCTTTATTCCCGAAGACTTTGGGGAACTGACTGGCAAAATACTACTAACTTCAGTCCTGGAAGGATTTGTATGTACCTGAACAGGGCCGTCTTACGCATTAGGGTTAGTGGCGTCCTGTGCCACGGCGCCTGCCCATCAGGGGCGCCCAGCAGCGGGAGTCCGGGACCAAACAGGAACAGCTGTGAGGGCATGCTGGGTGGTGGTGGTGGCTCTTCCTATGGACAGCCGTGCTCTCTCGCTTCCTCCCTGGAAGCTATGTGGCACCCTTCTCCCCCCCCCCCCCCCGCGGCAGTAGCGGGAATGCTGAGGAAGCCCGTGCGGCAAGCAAGCCTCGAGCTGCCCAGCGCAGAGGGCAGGGATGGGGAGGGGAGCCGAGAATGTCACCCCCGCCCCTTCCGTCGAGGAAAAAGGTGGAGGAGGGATTCATTCAGATTTGGGGCGGTGGGAGGGGAAGGCTGAGGGGGTGGTGCACCAACAAAAAGTCCTTTAAAGATGGGGACGGGTTTTAAGGTCCTATTAGATTCAGCAGGGCTTACTCTCAGGTAAGTGCAGTTAGGGCTGCAGCCTTTGTGACCCAGGTTTTGGGTCCTTTTTAGGTTCAGGATGTCATTGCTTTACACCCCCCACCCCCCACAATATTTGAAAACGTCAAAGTGCAAGTAGATAAATAGGTACCACTCCGGCGGGAAGGTAAACGGCGTTTCCCTGCGCTGCTCTGGTTCGCCAGAAGCAGTTTAGTCATGCTGGCCACATGTACGCCAGCTCCCTTGGCCAATAAAGTGAGATGAGCACCGCAACCCCAGAGTCATCCGCGACCAGACCTAATGGTCAGGGGTCCCTTTACCTTTACATGTATCCATGGAATACTGCCATCCGTTTCCAAGGTTGCTTTCAGCGAAGTGGCTTTAAACAGCTGAACACTAGTCAGGTCGTCTTCTAGTGTGTGTGTGTGTGTGTGCATGTTTTAAAAAACTTTAGCCTAAGAAAATTTCATGGGAGGAGTTTCCCCCCAAAAGGTGGGAAAGCCTTTACCCTCATGTTGCCTCCGTAAGAGCCTCCTGCTGTGGCACTTGAAAGCCCAACAGACATGTCTGAATGTATAATACACCCTTGAAGTATTCATTCATAATCCTGCAGAGATTTTCAAAGCTGTAAAAAGAATGTAGGCCTTTATAACCTGCTGCAGGCAGAAGAAAAATTATATTAGGAGTTACTAAACAAATAGGGGGAAATAGGTTTGTGTTGGGGGTGGGGTAGGGGGCAAGTGCGGTTCTCAAAAGGCCTGGCAGGGGGAGGGTGTTTTGTGGGAAGACGACTTCTCATTTTGCTAAAACAATAATAATGATGAGTTCCCATACTCTCCCAAATTTCTCCGATGAAAAAATAGGGACATCCTATCCTATAATAACAACAACAACAATTTATACCCCATCCACCTGACTGGGTTGCCTCGGCCACTCTGGGAGGCTTCTAACATATATTAAAACATAATAAAACATTAAACATTAAAAAAAGAACTTCCCTATACTGGGCAGCCTTCAGATGTCTTCTAAAGGTTGTATAGTTACTTATCTTCTTGGCTCAGTGGCGGCGGGGTGTGTGTGTTCACATAACTCCATACCCTCCAACATTCCTCCCATGAAAATAGGAAAATCCTAAGGGAAAGCGGGACATTCTGGGATCAAATCTGTAAACCTGGACCTGGAAAATAGGGATGATCAGGCATCCCTGGAGTGTGACAATCAGAGACACACACAAACACCGAAATAATAGAGATTCTCCTGGTAGTTTGGGACAGTTGGAGCATTTAGAGGCCAGTGTGGTTAGGAACATGACTGGCAGCAGCCCTCCAGGATTTCAGGCAGGAGTCTCTCAGCTCTACCGGGAGATGCCAGGGATTGAACCTGGGACCTGCTGCTTTGCAAGGCAGATGCTCTGTCACTGAGCTACAGCCGAGAGTGTCAGGCTAGGACCTAAGAGACCAGGGCTCAAATCCCTGCTCAGCTGTGAAGCTCACTGGGTGTGACCTGTCAGTGCCTCTCAGCTTAACCTACCTCGAAGGGTTGCTGTGGTGATTCAATGACAAACAACTCTGTAAGTGGTTTACAAAAATCCATTACTAATGTACGGCATTTCAACACCTTCTAATTCATGAAATCTTAAATAATATATACAATGCAATATATATTATAGGTAAAGGTAAAGGGGCCCCTGACCATTAGGTCCAGTTGTGTCCGACTCTGGGGTTGCGGCGCTCATCTCGCTTTATTGGCCGAGAGCCGGTGTACAGCTTCCAGGTCATGTGGCCAGCATGACTAAGCCGCTTCTGGCGAACCAGAGCAGCGCACGGAAATGCTGTTTACCTTCCCTCCAGAGCGGTTCCTATTTATCTACTTGCACTTTGATGTGCTTTCGAACTGCTAGTTGGGCAGAAGTTGGAACCGAGCAACGGGAGCTCACCCCGTCGCAGGGATTTGAACCGCCGACCTTCTGATCAGCAAGCCCTAGGCCCTGTGGTTTAACCCACAGCACCACCTGGGTCCCTAATATATATTATATTTTAAATAATATATACAATGCCAAAATAATAGTGACATGCGCAACTTAGTATCTCAAAGCCAAGCAGTCCAAATATTCCTGAAAAAAGTCCATGAGAACAACTCTCTGTGTGTATACTTCTACTGTTGCGATCCCAATGGAACTCCAACAACGAGATATCCAGATTTCAATCTCTGTTTTGTGAATCTTCTTCTGGCCCAAAAAGGAGGAACTATACATATAGAGTTGTTTAGTTTGTGATTTATCTCTCTATGGTATTGGGCATGGTATTGAGCTTAAATGAGCAGGAGAGAACCATGAATGCTACCTTGAGTTCTCTGGAGAGAAAGGATTATCATCATATAGAGTTGTGCCTACAGAGTTACAAACAGCAGCTCATCTTTGCCATCACATCCTGCATTTCTCTCATTACACCCCAATTTGGCACATATCCAGAGACTATGAAACCTGTTGAACTCACACCCCAGAGCTGATGGACTGGAGATGATAACATTTGGCTCCACCAAAAATGGCATTCAAAAGAGATGACTTCGGAATGCTTTCTGGAAGAGCAGAAACACCAATGTCCTTAGGTGACCTCCCACACTGTAATTACTTGTGGTTTGCAATCCTCGGGCTGATAAGGAGGCATTTCCCATTGCTTGAGTGTGACTTAATACTCCGGCTAACCTCAATGAATCACTTTTTGAGCACCAAGTACTGTAGCTTTGCCAGTAGGGGAACTTATGCAAAACACACTGGGTATCTTGGCAAAATAATGATCACATTAAAATGTGGGAGAGCTAGAAACTGTGGGTGAGGTTTTTTAAAATAAAATAAAATAATTGCTAAGCCTCCTGATGAGGAAAGGAAGAGACTTTGCGTAATTTGATGATCAAGAAAGGAAAGGCTATACAGTGCAGCCCGTCCCTACAGCCTACTGTGTAAGCACTTTAGTTCCGATGAATCAGGCCACTCTCCCCCCACCCCTCCACCAGTCTGAAGCAACCGTAATTCAGTGTGTCTCTTCAGAAGCAAGATCAACCCCCTCAGTACTGGTGGGAGAAGACTGACATGAGAAAATAAGAACAGCCTGCTGGATCAGTTGCCCATCTAGTCCAGCATCCTGTTCTCACAGTGGCCAACTAGATGCCCATTATGAAAAACCTACAAGCACAACATAGCTGTCAACCCTCCCTTTTTTTGGCGGGAAACTCCCTTATTCCAATGCCTTTTCCCGCTGCTATCCCGGATTGTTGATATCCCTTAAATATCCCGGATTCCAAAGGAAGCAGCTCCTCTCCCTCCCTGCCGGCCAGGGAGGCTGCTCAGCTGCGTTGCTCGGCTGCCAATAAGGAGTCTGAGACCGACTGGGGGAGGAGCTTGCATGCCTTGTGCAGCCAGACCCTCACGCCCAACCAGACAGTCAGCCTGCCTGCCGTCTATGCGCTCGCTCTTTCGCTCACCCGTTCGCGTGCAGCCTCTGGAGCGCAGGGTAGCGAGGCTACTTGGTGCCATTGCACCGCCCTGGTGGCATCCCTTATTTTCAAATCCGAAAGTTGGTAAAAAATCCCTTATTTTCAAATCTGAAAGTTGACAGCTATGAAGCACAAGCTGTTCAGAAGCACTGCTGCCTCCAAGCACAGACATCATGCCTAGTAGCCATCCATAGCCCTATCCTCATCCAGGGATTTATCTAATACTCTTTTAAAGCTACCCAAGTTTGTGACCATCACTGCCTCCTGTGAGAAGGAGTTCCATAATTTTGACCTGGGCTCAGCAAACATTTTGAGCAGGGGGCCGGTCCACTGTCCCTCAGGCCTTGTGGGGGGGCCGGACTATATTTTTGGGGGCTGTTCCATGCCCCATTCCAACCCCCACTCTTGTTTTCCACACACCCCTTCATTCCAATGGGATTTTGTGGCCACTGAGCATGCTAAACCTTCATTAGGCTAATCTGGATTCCCATCCAAGGTGAAGTAAAAGAACGGGCTATGCTATTTCGTGCTGCAGACGGAGTGTACCATTCGTAAAAAGAAAAAAGAAAAAAGAAAAGAAAGAAATCTCCCCGCAAGTAGAAAAGCAGCAGATAAGGCTTATTGTCTTGCCTTTGCCTGATTTTCTGCCCCGCCCCGCCCCATCTGCAGGGTTGTTTACTTTTTTAAAACAGGGTTCCTTCCCTTGGTGGGGGAGCATGAAAGGGAGAAAGAAGGGGGCATCATCAGGGCAGGATGCTGTTCACTGCCCCCTTAACCTGCCGCCTGGGGCTCCTGCCCCCTTTGCCCCCTCCCCTCAGTCCAGGCCTGCATCAGAGAGAGATTTGGGAAGTGTCCAACTGTGCCTGCCACATCTCACCGTTTGCCTGAGTCAGCAAGCACTTTGGCACTGCCTGCGGATGTTAGCAGATTGCTGCTGCCTTTGCATCTCTCAGCGGCAGCACACCTCTGAGAGGAGGACAGCGGGAGGCTGGGCTGCTTGCAATGGAACTGCGTGACAATCGCAGGGAGGAAACCCACTTTCTTTCCATCTCTGTGTCTTTGCCTTCATCCTTTCCCTTTCTGCTTCCTTCTGCTCCAGTTCCCTTCTTCCCTTCTCAAATGCCTTTCCGTAATCTGACTTCTGGCTCTTTATTTCCAGAATTAGCTTTTACATTTTTTTCAAAGTAAAAGAGGGGGATTTATTTCATACTCCACTAATTGGCTTTTTCTCCCTCCGAATCTCACCCCCTGCTTTTGCCACCTCCTTCTTGAACCCCATCTTAGTAGTCTTTTTTTTTTAAAAAAAGGCACCTAATCCTGCTTTTCACACTTCGGTTCCACCATTCTCTCTGGCTTCCCTTTGACTTCTAGCCCAAATCAGCCCAATTGTTCCTTGCTGAAGGCCCAGGGGTTTTTCCTCGCTACCAAAATTAAATTCTCTTAGGGCGTTTTGGAGGGTTCAACCCCCCTTTGAGCTGCCTGCCTGCTATTTATGCCATCATTGCTAAATCAAAAGGGAAAGGCATTTTGTAACGCAGTGGTGCATCCAGGCCTGTGCAGGTTTAACCATGTCAAGCCTCATTAGGTGTGGAAGGTGCCCTTAGCTCATGGGTAGGCAAACCAAGGCCTGGGGGCCAGATCCGGCCCAATCACCTTCTAAATCCGGCCCATGGACGGTCCAGGAATCAGCGTGTTTTTACATAAGTAGAATGTGTCGTTTTATTTAAAATGCATCTCTGGGTTATTTGGGGGCATAGGAATTCATTTTTTCTTTTTTTCCAAAATATAGTCCGGCCCACCACAAGGTCTGAGGGACAGTGGACTGGCCCCCTGCTGAAAAGGTTTGCTGACCCCTTAGCTGCATGAAGGTAAAGGGACCCCTGACCATTGTGGGAATGTTTTGGAACGTGGATGGAGATTTATAATTTAATATATCTCATCCTAACTTGTGCTAACAAGTTCAACTAGCTGAGTAACATTCCCTTTTAAAATACACACAGCGGAAGTTGCTTTGATTCGCTAGAATCAGCTTAATCTAGTTTCCTGGATTGTCACTATATTTCCCCTTAGTCCCTCTTAAATAAGACACAACACACGTCTTCTATAAAAAGATATAAAATGTTTACTCACATATATGCAGCTCAAGACAAATCCCAAAGAAGGCAGGCTTGTTCTTAGTAAAGATATTTACAATTGGAATCTCCCCATTGTGGGAGAGAAGTCCACTAGGCCCCAGTTGGGTGGAAGCCAACTGAGCATCCTCCTCGCAGTTCGAGTGAGAGAGTAGAATGGAAAGGAAATGGCCGCTGACCTGTGGGTTCTTTGTTCTTACCTTCCCAGGTGAAGCCACTCCCACATCTAGTTGCAAGAGGAAATTGTCTCAATCCATGTGACCAGGAAGTTGTGGCTGGAGGACTGAGGCAATCTCCACTATCTGCTCTAGCATTGTTGTACTTGACTGCTCTAGTGTTTACATCCCACAAACCCCTTCTCAGGCAAATACAACATACAAAACATAAACAACTTTATTCAACCACCCAGAGTCCCAGCTTGACACGTAGATTCTGGAAACTCTCTTTTGGCAAGGGTTTTGTCAAGATGTCGGCAGTCATCTCTTTGGTGCAGCAATAAGACAGTTCCACAAGTCCATCTTGCACCATCTGGCGTATATAGTGGTACCTGACCCCAATGTGTTTGGTTCTGGCTAGGAACTTTTCACTCTGCGTCAGCTTCAGGCAACTTTGATTGTCCTCTAGCAGGCTGACAGGTTCCTTTCTCACCAGTCCAAAGTCTTTGATGAGTTCATCAAGCCATGCAATTTCTCTGCATGCTTCTGTTGCAGCAACATATTCGGACTCTGTTGAAGACAAAGCTACACAACTCTGTTTATAACTTCCCCACACAACAGGTCCACCCCCAAACATAAAAACATGACCACTTGTGGATTTATAGTCAGCATTATCCCCGGCCCAATCTGCATCAGTGTACCCAACCAACTTCGGGTCTCTGACAGCTGGCAACTTTAATTTACAATTTATTGTACCTTTCAGGTATCTAACCACCCTTTTCAGCCCCGCTAAATCATGCTCAGTGGGAGAATTCACTTTTCTGCTTAGAATCCCCACAGCATTAGCTAAGTCAGGTCTACATGTGGTAACTAAATACAAAAGTTTACCAATCACCGACCTATATTGACTGTTATCTGGCAACAGCTTCGAATCCTGCTGATTCTTCAAGAAGTCTGTAGCCATGGGCGTTGCAACCGGGTGTGCGTCTTGCATCTGCAAATACTCAATCAGTTCATGAATCTTTTGCTTCTGATTGAGAAGAAATGAGCAGTCTTCTTCTTTTTCCACTTGGATTCCTAGGTAGTACCTGACATCTCCAAGTTCTTTTACTTGTACCTCCTTGCTGAGGTGTTTTACTATTTGTGTATAGTCTCTATTATTTGCAGTAGCGATAATCAAGTCATCTACAAAAGCCAATATGTATGAATATTGTCCATTACTTGACTTGGTGTACAAGCACTTGTCTGCGTTTCCTTGCTTGTACCCTAGTTGCACAAGCATATTGTGCAATTTCTGATTCCAGGCTCTAGCCGCTTGTTTAAGCCCATAGAGTCCCTTCTGGAGTCGGCATACGAGACGTGCCTCATTTGGTTTTGTGAAACCTTTAGGTTGTTTCATGTAAATTTCTTCTGAAATTTTCCCATGTAAAAACACAGTGCAAACGTCAATGTGCTTCACGTCCAATCGTTTAGAGGCTGCAATGCTCAAAAGCATTCGATGGGTACTATATCTCACGGTTGGTGCGAAAACTTCGTCGTAATCTTCACCAAAACGTTGTGAAAAACCTTGTGCTACTAGCCTTGCTTTGTAGCGTTCCACTTCCCCTTCTGACCCCTTCTTAACCTTGAACACCCACTTGCACCCAATGGCTTTCTTACCAGGAGGGAGCTCTGTCAGGGTCCACGTCTGGTTCTGATGCAATGCATCCATCTCCTCCTGAGCGGCCTTCTTCCAGAGACTGGCTTGCGCAGATGGCATCTTCAGAATCTCTTCCCATGTGGAAGGTTCCTGTGGAGACACCAACCCTGCAAGGTAGGACAGTCGTACCGGTGGGACACCTCTGTTGGTTCTGGATGAGCATCTGACCTCTGGTTCTGGTTCCTGAACCGCATCAGCTTCCTCACTCCCTTCCAACGGTGGCATGTCCTCATCTGTGTCCTCCTCTTCGTCTCTGGAGCCGCCAGGGGTCTGGTCATCTGCGTCTTCTGGTGCGTCACCTGTAGGGGGTGCTATGACACTAGAAGGCAGATTAGTATCACGTGGGGTTTCAGAAGGAAAGTTTATGAGTGCTTGAGTCCATTCTGACTCCTTGGAGCAGCCAATAACAGTGTTCTTTGTGTCTGCTTTTGTAGACTGGTTCTCTGAAAGATTAACCTCATAAACACCATTTATTAGATTTGCTTCAATGTACACTTCACCATCTTTAGTTACATTGCACTGTCCATTCTCAAATGTGACCTTGAAACCTTTCTTGTCCAAAGTAGAGACACTGAGTAAATTGCAGCTCAGTTCTGGCACATACACAACATTGGACATTCTAGTCCTAAAAGATTCATTGTTTACATTGAATTCCAAATGCATTGAACCTTCACCTTTGGACTTTAAAATATTTCCATCTGCAATCTCAATTTCAGTCTCTTTATAATTTAATTCATTAAAACAGTCCTTTTTAAAACTATAGTGGCTGCTGCATCCAGAATCAATAATCCACTTATTATGCACATTTTCATAATTTCTCACAGCTAAGCTCCTTTCTTGTAATAGCATGTTGCGTTCAAGCTTTCCTTTTCTTTCTCCCTTTTGCTGGGAAACATCAGAATCCTTTGCTTTAGCCTTTGGATTCCTGCAATGCTTTGCCATGTGGCCGCTTTTCAGGCATTTAAAACACACAATTTCTCTGGATTTTGTAAATTGCTTTGAAACAAAATTACAATCCTTTCTCCTAGGGTTGCTTTCTGGAGAATCAAATCTCTTTCTGCATTCCTCTCTTAATTCACTGGTCAGTTCCTTAAAAGTTAGATTCTCTTTATGATCCATCAAACTAACAAATGCATCAAAATGTGGCCCTAATGAGGCTAACAGAAATGATACCTTTGTTACTTCATCAAAAGATTGTGGAGTAAGTTCAAGCCTTTGAATAATTTCTGTGAATTTATCAATATGCTCTGTGAATTCTTCTTTTGAATTCATTCTCAGTCTAGTTAATTTGCCCATCAATGTTCTGTAGGAGTTCTTTGTGGATTCTCCATACATGCGCTCAATATCTTTTAGGATCTGAGATGCATCATCTTTGCTATTTATTAACGATAGATGCTTATTGCGAAGTCCACTCAAAATTATGTGCTTGGCCTCGCTGTTCTGCCTTTTCCAGACTTTAACCTTGGCTTCATCATCTGCACCTTGAGGCTTTGGTTTCTCAATCGCATCCAAAACATCCCTTGCTTCTAAATATGCCATTAAGCGCATTTTCCAGTACACAAAATTGTCCTCATCTAGCAGCATTAAGCCTGGCTTTGCTTCACTATAAAAACTGGCACTAGCCATCTTAAAATCCAAAATTTGGAAAAAATTTCAAAATTCAAAATTTTGTCAAAATTCAAAATCAAAATCTCAAAAATCTCAAAATGCAAAAACAAAAGCCTCAAAATAAATCTTCACTGCCTTTTGGGTCTTTTGTGAGCTCTGAGGGAGGGGAGGGGTAGCTTAATCCCCCTTTCTCTAAACAATAGGACAAAGGACCATGCGGTCTGACCAGGAAATGCAATCAGAAAAATCTCTCTCAACTCAAAAATGCAATCCAACACAATCCTTCAAAAATACACAAAATACGCCGCGCTGGGCCCATAACCCTTTGTGGGAATGTTTTGGAACGTGGATGGAGATTTATAATTTAATATATCTCATCCTAACTTGTGCTAACAAGTTCAACTAGCAGAGTAACATTCCCTTTTAAAATACACACAGCGGAAGTTGCTTTGATTCGCTAGAATCAGCTTAATCTAGTTTCCTGGATTGTCACTATATTTCCCCTTAGTCCCTCTTAAATAAGACACAACACACGTCTTCTATAAAAAGATATAAAATGTTTACTCACATATATGCAGCTCAAGACAAATCCCAAAGAAGGCAGGCTTGTTCTTAGTAAAGATATTTACAATTGGAATCTCCCCATTGTGGGAGAGAAGTCCACTAGGCCCCAGTTGGGTGGAAGCCAACTGAGCATCCTCCTCGCAGTTCGAGTGAGAGAGTAGAATGGAAAGGAAATGGCCGCTGACCTGTGGGTTCTTTGTTCTTACCTTCCCAGGTGAAGCCACTCCCACATCTAGTTGCAAGAGGAAATTGTCTCAATCCATGTGACCAGGAAGTTGTGGCTGGAGGACTGAGGCAATCTCCACTATCTGCTCTAGCATTGTTGTACTTGACTGCTCTAGTGTTTACATCCCACAACCATTAGGTCCAGTCACGAACGACTCTGGGGTTGCGGCGCTCATCTCGCTTTATTGGCCGAGGGAGCCGGCGTACAGCTTCCAGGTCATGTGGCCAGCATGACTAAGCTGCTTCTGGCGAACCAGAGCAGTGCACGGAAACGCCGTTTACCTTCCTGCCAGAGTGGTACCTATTTATCTACTTGCACTTTGACGTGCTTTCGAACTGCTAGGATGGCAGGAGCAGGGACCGAGCAATGGGAGCTCACCCCGTCGTGGGGATTCGAACTGCTGACCTCATCGACAAGCCCTAGGCTCTGTGGTTTAACCCACAGTGCCACCCACTGCATACATGGACGCAATTCCAGTTGAGATCACTGGGGCTTTCCCCCCTGGGTAAATCTGATTAGGCTTTGCTGCTAGTTTCCTCACTCCATTATATACTTGTGTTCAGTAATTATGCTTCCTACAAGCCTGTTTTTTCTTCCTAAAGCAGCTGATCAACAGGGTGCTTTCTTACTCTTGTATTATGACAGCAGCAAAATGTTGTGCCTGTCTAGGCCACCTGTGCAAATCTGCCTTTGGCACACCTGGACCACTGCGACATGTGAGGACAAGCAAACCAAAACATTTAACCAAAAAAAAGGCTCAGCAGCCCCAGGGTACAACATCATGCCAAAGGATGATTCCTAAAGACACTGACCTTTGGAAGACATACAGCTACATCTGCATACAAGGCTTTGGAGCCAAGAGAGAGAAACACTCTGGGGGGGTTTAATCAACTGCACTTGAAAGATGAGGAAGTGAAGTTGGTGATGATTCATTGGGCAAAAGATTTTGGTTATAACATAATGCTAGAGGATTGGGAGAAATTGTGGAAAGAAGGGATGAGATTTACAGCTTGTAATGCTTTAAAAGAAAATATTTTGAAGATGATGTATAGATGGTACATTACACCTGTAAAGCTCGCCAAAATCTATAAGTCAGATAACAAATGTTGGAAGTGTAAAGAGAAAGAAGGTACCTTTTATCACATGTGGTGGGAATGTAAGAGGGTGAAGGGTTTCTGGGAGATAATATATAATGAGATTAAGAAAATGTTGAAATATACATTTGCAAAAAAAACCAGAAGCCTTTCTATTGGGAATAGTAGGTACAGATATTAAAAAACAAGATGTTGAATTATTCCAGTATGCCGTAACAGCGGCGAGAATTCTGATAGCACAAAGATGGAAACAAGAAGCATTACCGACAAAGGAAGAATGGACAGAAAAATTGATGGAGTATGCAGAATTGGACACAATGACGGGAAGAATCCGAGAACAGCGGGACCAGAAGTTCATCAAAGATTGGACTAAATTTACGAATTATTTGAAGGACAATTGCACTCAGTTGAATACGCTGGTAGGACTACAAGAAGCTTTGTAGATATAGAAAGAAAATCATTGTATTATGGAGTTTTAAGATAAGAATATAAGTAATAATTTAAAGCAAGGATTAATGTACAAAATATAGATATTAGATGGAGATTTTAGAAAATCATGAGAAGGGTTTGATGGAAGTCACGGCTTTAAAAAGCCAAAGTGTAAAAAAGATGGAAAGTAAATGTGATGGAGTTAATATTGTATTATTACAAAAACAATAAAAATGATATGGCAAAAAAATAATCAACTGCATTATAACATGAAGGACCTTCAGGCCCTAGGCCAGGGGTCAGCAACCTAAGGCCCGCAGGCCACAAGTGGCCCATAGGGGTCGTTTAACCAGTCCATGGACCCCTGCTACCCGCTCGGTCGGCTCCCGTGCACCGGCTAAACCGGCGTGGAGCAGAGCGGGGACCGCTTTCCGTGATGCTGGCTGGCTTCCCATTGGCTGCAGGAAGCTCTTGCAGCCAATGGGAAGCTGCACATGCCTCCTCCACGCCGGAAGGAGTGCCGGAAATAGTGTTTGGGCATGCGTGCGCACTCTGGCCCACCACGGTGTCTGCGGGACAGTGAACCAGTCCAAGCCACAAAAACTTTGCCGACCTCTGCCCTAAGCTGATTCTACCTACCCAGTTGATCTTTGCTTGGGTGATTTAGTCTTCTTGAGTGCTGATGTGTGTGTATCCTAATAATAATAATAATAATAATAATTTATTATTTGTACCCCGCCCATCTGGCTGGGTCTCCCCAGCCACTCTGGGCGGCTTCCAGCAAACATTAAAATACATTAACACATCACAGATTAAAAACTTCCCTGAACAGGGCTGCCTTCAGGTGTTTTCTAAATGTCATGTAATTGTTGATCCTTTTAACCTCTGATGGGAGGGCGTTCCACAGGGCGGGCGCCACTACCAAGAAGGCCCTCTGCCTGGTTCCCTGTAGCTTTGCTTCTCGCAGTGAGGGAACCGCCAGAAGGCCCTCGGCGCTGGATCTCAGTGTCCGGGCTGAACGGTGGGGGTGGAGACGCTCCTTCAGGTATACAGGACCGAGGCCGTTTAGGGCTTTAAAGGTCAGCATCAACACTTTGAATTGTGCTCGGAAACGTACTGGGAGCCAATGTAGATCTCTCAGGACCGGTGTTATGTGGTCCCGGCGGCCACTCCCAGTCACCAGTCTAGCTGCCGCATTCTGGATTAATTGCAGTTTCCGGGTCCATCCTCCAACCGCCTCCAGGCACTCACTCCTTTCATATTCTCAATACTTTCTCTGTCCTCAGAGCACTCCCCCCCCCACTCAGCTGCTTTGACAACTAGGGAAAGCAAGATGTAAATCCACAAAGTAGGCTCACAATGCGCACAGAGCACATGGGTGTTGCAAGAGAGAATTGGCAATACAAAAATGAGCAATTTGGGGCGGGGGGCACCTGTGGCTAAGCATCCCATTAAGGCCTTCCTTATTCTCTGGCGTTATCAGAGCCATGAAATTCAGATGAAAGGAAGTTAAAACACAGAGAGAGGTTGGTCCCGGAGTGGCCATCCCTTTATTTGATTGTTGGAACCGTGTTTGGTCTCCGTTGCAAAGCACGCTCCCCGCAAAATAAAAGTCAAATCTTTTTGCGTACAGTTTTGAAGCAGAAACTTTTGACGAGCGGGCTTTGATCCACAAATGCAATTAGCATTAGAATTAGGAACGGAATGGAGATTTGTCTAAAAGCATTAATTCAAATCCCATGCCTGGCCCCACCACTCCCCAGCTACCCCCCACCCTGCTGCCCGTTATCTCTGCTGCAATTCTAACAGTGCCTGTAGCAGATTCAGAAATCAGAAGAAAGGTTTAGCGATAATAGGTCTCCAACTGGCACAAAAAGGTGGAGCCAGGGAACCCAGAGTCCTCTGATGGAATTAATGTATACATTATATCCTCTCCCCAAATTTGTTTTCAAGGGCAGAATGAGTCATCTTCTAGTCTTTACAAACTCCCCAGTGAGAGTAGCATAACTACCGGTAGGTGTTGGGTGCTTGGGGTGGAACAGTGATGTCATGGCAGAAATCCAGTGCCTCACATTGAGTCCAGCTTCCACATTGAGTCTGGAGTTTAAAAGTACGTACCTAACTGCGCCACTGCTGTCAATGGGGACACCTGCTTTGAGCACAATTCAAAGTGTTGGTGCTGACCTTTAAAGCCCTAAACGGCCTCGGTCCTGTATACCTGAAGGAGCGTCTCCACCGCCATTGTTCAGCCCGGACACTGAGATCCAGCGCCGAGGGCCTTCTGGCGGTTCCCTCATTGCGAGAAGTGAGGTTACAGGGAACCAGACAGAGGGCCTTCTCGGTAGTGGCACCCTCCCTGTGGAACGCCCTTCCAGCAGATGTCAAGGAAATAAGCAGCTATCCTATTTTTAAAAGACATCTGAAGGCAGCCCTGTTTAGGGAAGTTTTTAATATTTACCGGTAATGCTGTATTGTTTTAACATTTGACTGGAAACCGCCCAGAGTGGCTGAGGAAACTCGGCCAGATGGGCGGGGTAATAATAATAATAAATTATTATTATTATTATTATTATTATTATTATTATTATTATTATATTACCATTTGAGTTGGGGATAAAGTTGGACACCCAGGGTCATTAAGTATCTTGGAAGTTATTTAAACTTTAAAGGTGCTGACCTTTAAAGCCCTAAACGGCCTCGGTCCTGTATATCTGAAAGAGCGTCTCCACCCCCATCGTTCAGCCCGGACACTGAGATCCAGCACCGAGGGCCTTCTGGCGGTTCCCTCACTGCGTGAAGCAAACCTACAGGGAACCAAGCAGAGGGCCTTCTCAGTAGTGGCACCCACCCTGTGGAATGCCCTTCCATCCGAGGTCAAGGAAATAAGCAGCTATCTTACTTTTAAAAGACATCTGAAGGCAGCCCTGTTTAGGGAAGTTTTTAATATTTAATGCTGTATTGTTTTTAACACTCGATTGGGAGCTGCCCAGAGTGGCTGGGGAAACTCAGCCAGATGGGCGGGGCACAAATAATAAATTATTATTATTATTATTATTATTATTATTATTATTATTATTAGGGATAACGACACATGTATTCAAAGCAGTTGGCAATAAGCTTGTTCAGAGGCTTAGTAAGGGCAGCAGGTCAGGCAGAGGATTGCAACTTCTCATTAGCTTTTGACTTCAACCAGTGCCAGCCGAGGGCATTTTGATACCTGAAGCAGAAACCAAATGCTTCCCTTCCCCACCAGCTTGAGCCAGCACCTTAAGAAGTCTCACTCCATTGTGGAGACACCAGTTCCCCCCATGAGCAGAGAAACATTGGTCCATCTAGCCACCAGCTCATTGACTGGCAACAGCGCTCCAGGGTTTCAGACATGGAGTCTCTGCCAGCCCTGCCTGGAGATTCAGCAGATTGAACCTGGGTTGTTTTTCATGCAAAGCAGGTGCTCTTGCCACTGAGCTACAGTTCAAGAAGTGACAGCTTTCAGGCCAGAGGGCTGACCCTTTAAGTCACGCATGTCCAACAGGTAGATCATTGACTCCCCCCAAAGAAACTGAACAACTGTGGCACCCCTAAAAAAAGCTCAACATTTTACCTTCTCCCTGAAAAAACTCAACAATTTTGACCTGAACCCCCCCAAAAGGGGGTAGATCACTGCCAGTTTTTAACTCTGTGAGTAGATCACAGTCTCTTGGGAGTTGGCCACCCCTGCTTATTTAAACTTAACTCTTTAAGTTATTCAAAGTTGTTCATGCTTTGCAGGGGTTTGTACTAGAATTAGGCATGTCCAACCAGTAGATCTCGATCCATCGGTAGATCCTCGGCTGATCGCAGGACCCTTATCGATCATGGGATTAAATAAAGTTTACCGAAAGTTAAGAAATAAAAGCTGAAGAACTCTGGGCAATCCTACCCCCAAAAAGCTCAACAACTCTGGGCAATCCACCCACTCCCCACACACACCTCCTCCCTCCAATGACAATGGGTAGATCACTGCCAGTTTTTTTTATACTGGGAGTAGATCACAGTCTCTTGGGAGTTGGATGTGCCTGGACTCGATGACCCTTGTGGTCCCTTCCAACTCTACAATTCTATGACTCTATTTATTTATTTTTACTTCATAAAATTTATATACCGCATCATTGTTCCGCCTAGCCTTTGGGTTGGTTTTAGTTTAACCCTGATGTTTCATTCCTTTATGGTTTGATTGGTGGGCTACTTAAAAATGAGGCTGCATTTTAAACTTTAAATCATATTTTAACCTGCATTTAATTGATTGTTTTGTATGTTCTGTTATGATTTTATTGGTGTTAGCCGCTCTGAGCCCGGTCTTGGCTGGGAAGGGCGGGGTATAAATTTATTATTATTATTATTATTATTATTATTATTATTATTATGAAAGAAACTCAACAACAAATAGTCTTGGAGCAGACACTTAGAAAGGCTTGGTTTGCTTTCAAGCCACCAGAGCACGTTTCTCACTCAGAGCTGTCTGTGGTCCTGAAACTTGCTGTGGCATTCAATCCAAGCAGGACAGGCTGTAAGGCAGGAAGCTTGATGCATTCCCTATACTGCTGGACCAGTGAGATACTGCAGGAGGCACTGGGTTCCTCCGGTTGAGGGGAAGATGCCTATGAAGGTCTTGGCTCTGCCTCTATAGGTCCTGTTTCTACAGGGAATTGGTCCGTGGGCTGTCTCTCAACTGCAGATCAATAGGCCTCCTAACTTACAGCAGTGGGCTCACTGTCCTGAACCTGGTTCAACTCCTTAGCTGTTGCTCTACAACCTCCAACTTTGTGCCTGGATTGTTGCTGAATTCCAAGGCCAAATCATCACACAGAGTGGCCCTGTCTGCAATCTGACACTGTAAAGCACATTGAATAGGAGGGGGAAATTGGAGGCAGATAAATTTGTCAGTGGTCCACCAGCAGGATTCGGAGCTTCACAAAAAAGTCAGCTACTGTGACTCTCCTTGTATTGTAGGCTTCAGCACCAGATTGAAGCAGTAGAAGGGGTTATCCCACTTCTGCTTGCAGGTGGATGGCCACGATTCTGAATGTTCCCCTACATTTAGAAACCCCATGCAAAACGCATACCCTCCAACATTTCTCCGATGAAAATAGGGACACCTTTCCCTATTATTGTTATTATTATTATTATTATTATTATTATTATTATTATTATTGTTGTTATTACACTCTGGGTAGCTTCCAACATATATAAAGAAAACAATAAAACATTAAAAACCTTCCCTATGCAGGGCTGCCTTCAGATGTCTTCTAAAGGTTGTATAGTTACTTATCTCATTGGCTCTGGGGTTGCATAACTCCATACCCTCCAACATTTCTCCAATGAAAACAGGGACGTCCTAAGGAAAAGCGGGACATTCTGGGATCAGATCAGAAACCAGGATGGCCTCTGTAAAACTGGGGCTGTCCCTGGAAAACAGGAACACTTGGAGGGTCTGGGAGAGTGCTAGCTTAGAACCTTTTCTCTCCCCTGTGTGAGAGTGTTGTGTGGACATTCGGGTTGTTTCTTATTCAATGTGGGGAAACATTTGGAAATGGAACATTATGCCCACCATCTAAAGTGTTGCATTTCACTCCTGCTTGTGAGCTTCCTACATGCATCTGGCTGCCTATTGTAAAGACAGGATGCTGAACTAGATGAACCATTTGCCTGATTCACCAGGTCCAACAAAAAAGAAGGGAAATAACACCGTGAAAGACCCCTGAAACGAGGTGAACATGTATTCAAAAAATATGTTGAGTTATTCTCAGAAAAATTATTTGGGTTGCTTTTAAGCAAAAATGCTCAGACACATTGTAAACTCACTCAAAAGATTATAAATAATGAAAAGAACCCGGATATAAATAATGGCAAGAACCCTCCAACTAAACTTCAATTAATGTAATATACTACAAAACAACCTTACTAAATTACAAATAATGAAAATACTGCAAAACAACCTTAACGAGGTGCCAGCTATAAAACTCGTTTCACTGAAAGTCTAACAGTTTCCTCAGAAGGAAAAAAGAGGGTAATACGTTAACTATAATTCAAAAAGGCATAATTGCTGTTAAGTTTAAGGGGAGAATCAAAAGGACTTCAAAAAGAAAACTCCTAAACAAAACGTGGTAATTGTCCACTCAAAACACCTGATTTAGCTTCTCCAAGGTAAAAACCTACACTAAGGTTCAAACACAAGCCCCATAGCTTGTAAATTACTTTCAAAAGAGGCTAAGAAAGCTTTCATGATCTTATCCTTGCGAAGCTATTGCGGAGACTGAGCCAGGTTAGGGACTAATGCCAGTGGATCTCTGACTGAGCCGGGGTTGGGGGCTTAAGTCTGTATGGCCCAGCTTTGCCTGGAACCAGCTCACTGAGCCAGGGATCCACAGGATTCCTGAGCCGCTCATCCCTGCAGATCTGATCTCAGGATTGATCCCGAAATATCTTTTTAGAAAATCAATGTAATACATGTCTAATTTGGCTAGGAGATTACTGGCTGCTGTAAGGACAAAGTTGGGGTTTTTATAGGCTTTTGTAAACCCAGCACCTGCCTGGCAACAATCTATGCCCCAGATCTTCCTGCCTACTTTGAAAATTAATTTTAAAGGCTTAAAATTTGCCTACTTGCATTCGAAGATGTGCACTTCTTCGACCCAGATTTTCTGCTCTTTGTTTTTGCTTCTTCTGAGTGTTACTGTTTCCCCCACACATAACCGCTGAGTTTCCCCTGACCCTTCTTCTCCCCGTTTTTTGGAAGGAAGAAAACAACTGCAGTGGGGAACAAAGGCTGAAGTGGCTGAGCAAAAGGCAGCTCTTAAGAACCTTATCAAAGCTCCAGCAGGGTGAAAATAATTATTTGCACGCAGTTGGGGGTTCTGGAAAAGAAGGGCAGCTGAGCCTTGGCTACGGAAGGAATTTAAAAGCAACGTTGCAAAGAATTTGGGAAGTGGGGAGTCAGGAAGTGAGTCCCTTGTGGTTTCATCCTTTTCCCCTGCACACACTGTATTAGCATCCTTTTGGCGCAAATGACCTGTGAAGACCAGCATGAAGAGTCAGTTGAACAACAAAGATAAGAATGAAGATTAATATTTGTCATAGGAGTGAGCATAGAGAGGTTTGATTTTTGTAAGGGGTTTGCACTGGATTTGGACCGAGCCCAAATCCTGCAAGCACTTAGGACAGGTCATCTGTGTCTGCCTCATTTATTACTTTTATGGGTTGTTGTGATGGTAAAATTGGCAAAGCAACCATGTTTTGGAGGATATGTTCGGCATCTATATATATAAAATTGTTCAAGTTGGATGTTTGTTAACAATCGCCTTTCTCCATAACCCCTTGATCGATTCCGTTCAAATTTGGACACAACGTTCCATGCCCATATGGGAGTGATCATATGTACTTACATTGCACAAATACCACACCTTTCCCAGGTAAAAATGTCATTTTGTGCAAAAAAAAGCACCCTCCAGTGGACGTTAAACAGCACAGTGCAACAAACCTGTATCTGACCCCCCCCTCCTTTCCTGATGTCACTTCCACCATCCAATTGACAGACAGACCACCCACAAACACTACTGCTGGCTCCGCCGGCGGGTATAGAGCCACCAACGCCGCTACTCACATTTCGGGCCAGATACCACACCTTCCACAGATACAAACGTGCTCCTATAAAAACAAACATACAACCCACCACTACATGTCAACAACATCGAAGAAGGCCATTGACAAAATCAGGACAAAGAACCGCATAGACTAAAATAATAGTAATAAACAGTTGTAGAAACGAAGACAAAAACAGGAGGGGCAAACGGAGAACACATAGACTGAACTTCAACGAGATAAGGTGTAAGTAAACATGCGCTTTCTCTTTCATACTGTATCTTACTTTTGCATTTCACCAAATCACCCACAGCAAGGCGTTGCCGGGTCAGCTAGTATAAGTAATAAATATGCTGAGATATAAGAGCAGAGAGATAAGGGTGTGTGTGTTTCTAGAGACGTTGGAGAGTTTGGTCACATTCAAACCATATATTGAAGGCGCTGCTATACCACGAGAGGAAGCCATGACTCTTTAAAGTGGTCTGATGCTGCTTTAAATCAACAGTGCAGATGGGGCGTTGCATTCTATAGCCCTTGCTATCCTAATACGCGGCTTACCAGCAAGCCCGAGGAAGCAATTCCAGCAAATTTACTAGCATGACAAGGTGTACAAGCATCGTTCTGGTAAGTGCAAGGCAAATTTCATTAGAGAAACAGCATCAAGCCAGTGACTGAATCCACAGTGAGAAATTGAAGCATATGTTTATCACGTTGAAATGCTGCAGCGATCCTTCCAGACGGAAAGGGGATTGGAGATGCCCAAAATAGACCAAGAACCCAGGGTGCTCTTAATGATGCTTATTATGCAGGCTGCATATGTTGCTTAGGATAAAATTTGCAAAACCAAACAAAACCATGTGTTTTCCTAGCTTGTATCGTTTAACTATGCACTGTGTGAATTCAAGTGTTAGGTGTTTTCCAAAGGAAAAACAAACTGCAGGATGAGATGTCAGACTGCATACAGCCTCCTTCTTTCAGAAAGCAAAGAACAAGCTTTGTGTGTCTTGGCAATCAGGCGACCAAAGTCTGAAGTCGCCATCATATTGCTATGAATGTGTCACCCTAGTCTCCGAGAGGCAAGAGACGCCGGGGGCTTCAAGCACTTGCCCAGGGTTCAGTTTCCTTGCATGAAGGTCAGGGTAGACCAGGGGTCAGCAACCCTTTTCAGCCATGGGCCGGTCCACTGTCTCTCAGACCATGTGGTGGGCCGGAGTATATTTTGAAAAAAAATATGAATGAATTCCTGTGCCCCACAAATAACCCAGAGATGCATTTTAAATAAAAGCACACATTCTACTCATGTAAAAACACGCTGATTCCCGGACCGTCTGCAGGCCGGATTGAGAAGGCGATTGGGCCGGATCTGGCCCACAGGCCTTAGGTTGCCTACCCCTGGGGCAGACTTTTGTGTCTTTAAGATACAGTGGACTCTCTGGATACGAATTTAACTCGTTCCGGGGGGTCCATTTTTACCCCCAAAAAACCATAAGTAGAGGTGCCGCTTCTGCGCAGAGCACTTCTGCACATGTGCGCACGGCAAAACCCGGAATAATACTTCCGGGTTTGCCACGTTCGTAACCTGAAAGTTACGTATCCAGAGAGGTACGTAACCAGAGAGTCCACTGTAGTTGGTTTTCTTTACACACATATTCAACCTGAGCATAGACTGGAGAGGCTCACAGCATTTACACTCCAACAAATATTGCTTCTCTGCAGGGCTGCCAACTTGAATAAAATATTGGGGGGGCAGGTAACCCCACATAATCAATCACATAATGTGATGCGCACACACCATTTGAAAGGCAATGCCCATCCATTTGGGGGCCCCCAGCCCCCTCAAATATTTTATTGGGGGAGTCTGAAGACCCCTCGGCCGCTAGGAGTTGGCTCTTATGCTTCTCTGTTAGTCACAGCTTTGAATCCAGCACAGAGCAAGGCATGTCTCTGTATTGTCTTCCTCCAGCCTGCTTCCAGCTCTCTCACAAGCAACTCCATACTCTCCAACATTTCTCCAAGGCGCTGTGGGTTAAACCACTGAGCCTAGGGCTTGCCGATCAGAAGGTCGGCGGTTCGAATCCCTGCGACGGGGTGAGCTCCCATTGCTTGGTCCCTGCTCCTGCCAACCTAGCAGTTCGAAAGCACGTCAAAGTGCAAGTAGATAAATAGGAAGGTAAACGGCATTTCCGTGCGCTGCTCTGGTTCGCCAGAAGCGGCTTTGTCATGCTGGCCACATGACCTGGAAGCTGTACAGCGGCTCCCTCGGCCAATAATGCGAGATGAGCGCGCAACCCCAGAGTCGGTCATGACTGGACCTGATGGTCAGGGGTCCCTTTACCTTTACCTTTAAGGAAAAGTGGGACATTCCGGGATCAAATCAGAAACCGGGACGGTTTCTCTAAATCAGGGACATCCCTGGAAAATAGGGACACTTGGAGGGTCTGCAACTCTGATTATTGTCGCACTCAGTGTGGAGTGGGGTGGCTCACCCATTTGCTGCAAGGCACAGAGGAACTTCTTTGGTTATGCTAAGGCTGGTGTTTAACTAGCCAGCCAAAGCCATTAGGTAAAGGTAAAGGTACCCCTGACCATCAGGTCCAGTCGTGTCCGACTCTGGGGTTGCGTGCTCATCTCGCTCTATAGGCCGAGGGAGCCAGCGTTTGTCCGAAGACAGCCTCCGGGTCATGTGGCCAGCATGACAAAGCTGCTTCTGGCGAACCAGAGCAGCGCACGGAAACGCCGTTTACCTTCCCGCTGGAGCGGTCCCTATTTATCTACTTGCACTTTAACGTGCTTTTGAACTGCTAGGTGGGCAGGAGCTGGGACCGAGCAACGGGAGCTCACCCCGTCACAGGGATTCAAACCGCTGACCTTCTGATCAGCAAGCCTGTGGTTTAACCCACAGCGCCACCTGGTCCCCTGCCAAAGCCATTACCTACAGACAAAGGAACTGGTTTGGCAGGCTTGCTGTGACAAAACCCAGGTTCCCTCCTAACACAGGATCAGAGGTGTGGAAGGAACACCGTGACCCACCTGCAATCTGATCTGATTTTTGTCTCTGTTGCTGGTCCTCCTGTCATCAGCAGAAAGAAAGAACAGCAACTCTCTCTCTCTGTGTGTGTGTGTGACCGAGTATGCATTTAACAATTAAATTGTGCAACGATGGCTGTGCTCTCCAGTTTCCACAAGTTATTTTCCACAAGAAGAGGAGGCTTTGAAGTGTAGTGCAGTAAAGAGACCAAAGGTGAATGATGTTTTCAAGAGAAGTTTAAGTGTTCCAGTCCAGAAATGGGGTTGGCAGGGGAAGGAATTAGCCTATTGATATTCAGTGCTTTGACCTGCTGACAATAGCAGAGGGATGGAGGTTACAATAGCTGCCCATCCCCAGAGGGAGCATCACTCAAGGGAGACCAACCATATCTGCTTTGGTGGGCAGGCGGGGGGGGGGGAGGCACATAAACTGAGCAAGGTTTGGGGCCAAGTAGGGAAGGATCTGGGACGCGAGTGGCGCTGTGGGTTAAACCACAGAGCCTAGGGCTTGCCGATCTGAAGGTCGGCGGTCTGAATTCCCGCAACGGGGGGAGCTCCCGTTGCTTGGTCCCTGCTCCTGCCAACCTAGCAGTTCGAAAGCACGTCAAAGTGCAAGTAGATAAATAGGTACCGCTCCAGTGGAAAGGTAAACGGCGTTTCCATGCACTGCTCTGGTTCGCCAGAAGCGGCTTAGTCATGCTGGCCACATGACCTGGAAGCTGTACATCGGCTCCCTCGGCCAATAAAGCGAGATGAGCGCCGCAACCCCAGAGTCGGACATGACTGGACCTAATGGTCAGGGGTCCCTTTACCTTTACCTTTAGGGAAGGATCTATTCATGTTAGCATACCCTCCAACATTTCTCTGATGAAAATAGGGACATCCCATTCCATAATGATAATTTTACTATTTATACCCTTTCCCCCACATCTTACTGGGTTGCCCTAGCCACTCTGAGCAGCTTCCAACATATATAAAACATAATTAAATATTAAGCATTTTTAAAAACTTCCCTATACAAGATTGCCTTCAGACAGCTCGGGGGTTGGATAATTCCATATCCTCCAACATTTCTCCAATGAAAATAGGGACATGCTAAGGGAAAGTGGGATATTCTGGGATCAAATCAGAAACTGGGACGGTTTCTCTAAATCAGGGACATCCCTGGAAAATAGGGACACTTGGAGGGTCTGTGTTAGTTCTCTAAGTTTCTCATTTTTCCAGTCTCCACGTTTTTGCAGCAATTTGTGATGATTATAATTATGATGATGATTTTAATCCTCACGAAAATTCTTTTGAGTAAGGTACAAATTTTTGCAAGCACCTTCTAATATAATGCATTTCTGTATGTTAGTTTCACAAATATATTTATTTTTATATATGTACTCCTCCCCTTAATCACATATAATAATGTTCAAGTGTCCCTGCGTCCACTGTGTGTCAGTGGAACTGCGCGAGTGCGCATGTCCCACAGGGACGCACGGATTGGAGAGCTCTACTTCCCCCCCCAACAGGGACGCAGGCATTGGAGCGGCCGGAGAGGGGGGCGTGTCCGGGAGGCAGCGGCGGCGCATGCGCGTTGTCAGTTGCGACAGCACCACCGCCTCGCACGGATGTCTCCCTCGCCGCCCCGTCTCTCCAGCCTGTCAGCTGCAGTCAGCCGCCAGCCTCTGCCGCCTCCTGCCGCCTCCTCCTCCTCCTCTAGCGCCCGTTAATGTAACGTGCTACCTTCAACTAGTTATATGCATAATATGTATTACCCACACCGAAGGAGAGATTCAGAACAGCCTTCATTCAGCTGGATTTTGGCTGGAGGAACAACTTAGCGTAAGATGTCAAATGCAGTTTTTTTAAACGCACACACACACACACACCCCTGATGGATATATGTTTATGTGTATGGAACATCCATTGGTGGTTTTTAAAGGGCAGATGCTGAGCAAAGCAACTCCCCACTGCTCCCCTACTTTGAGATATACAAGTGATGTTTTCACTTTGAAAATAGTTTTTTTTAAAAATAATCAAAGCAGTAGATTTTATTTTATTTTATTTTTAAAGAAAACTCATGCTGTAAATGGGCATTCCCTTGGTACATCTCCCATTTTCAACAGAACGTACCGGTATCTACCCCTGCAATTTCCGCCCTCCCTTCTCAGGTGGGCTGGGTTTGCGGCACCGAGCGTGGGTCCCCTGGGCGGGAGCTGCCCACCTGCATAGGCTGCCCCCTTTGACCCGCCCTCGGCCAGGCGGACAATGGACAGTCGGCCGGGGGCGGGGTCAAGGTGCTTGAAAAGGGGCTGAGGTCTTCAGCCAGCCCTCTTTTGATTCTTAAGACAGAATGCCCCAGGGAATGAATTTTGAGTTTTACAAGGGCAGTACTGAGACTAAGGAGAAGGAAGCTGACAAGACAATGTCACCCACTCCTTCTGGTTGTAAACAAGGCGGCAGACAGGTGGGGCCGACTGAGAGCAGGCTGAGGTTGGGAGGGGCAACCTGGCCCTATTTGCCCAAATAGACCAGCCTCCACTGTGGGAGACTTTGCGTTGAGAGCTGGTGTGGTGGTTAAAGTGTCGCATTAGGACCCAGGAGTCCAGGGTTCAAATCCCCACTCAGCCACGTGGCTCACTGGATAGCCTTGGATCAGTCACTCAGCCTAACCTACCTCACAGGGTTGTTTTTGTTTTTTTAATTTTTAATTTGTATACTGTCTTTCTATCTTACAATACTCAAGGCGCTTTACAAGCTGAAGAAACAAAAAGCGTACATCTTATAAGAATCTAATGCAATACAAAAATGTGATAATAAAACATAGCTTTAAAATAAGCAATCAAATAAAGTAAGGTTCAACAATCATTAGAATAGCATAGAATAATAATATCAGCATATAAGAATTAAACAAAAATCCACTCATAACAATTACAATAAATAATTTCGAAACTACAACCAATAAAACAACAGTAAGCCACAGCGCATAAAACAATACAATACAAATTGAGAGAAAGAGACTGGAGGGGGGGGCAAGGCAGGTGGAAGGAGGCCTTGCCTGATGGAGTCTCCCCCCTCATTGTTGTGAGGATAACATGGGCAGGGGAAGAGGAGAACGGTGTATGCACCTTGAGCTCCGGGAGGAAAGGTGGAATATAAATGCTATAAATCAAAACATAACTTATAAGTTAATAACTTATAAGTTATTAAGAATGCATTAGAAAAAGTATCGATGAAGGTATATTGGTTGAATTACATTCAGTATTTGACAGGAAGTCGGTTGGGTGGTTTTTGTTTTTTCCCCTTTCCCTTTTCTTATTTTGGGGTGTGTGTTTACAAGTAGGCGTGGTTTTTTTTCTTTCTTTTCTTTCTCCCCCCCCCTTTTTAATTTTTTCCTTCCCTTCTGCCCTCTACCCCTTGGGATAGGGGATGGGTGAAGATAGCAAAATAAACGAGATGTAGACTAAATATTGTTGAAAGTAAACTTTATTTTGTAAATTCACATAATAATAGTTGGATTAAGACATTTTTGTATGTTAAATAAAAGGAAGTGTTTGAGGGAAGCCATCTCAAGATGTTATGGAAATTAGCTGAAATCAAGAAATTAAGAAATTAGTTGAAATTAAGAAATATTTGTGTTAAAATTATTATCGTTTCTTTTTCTGTATGTTTATATTGCTGTATTTTTATTTGTTATAAAATAAATAAATAAAAATTATAAAAAACATAAAAACATAACTAACCAACTGACTAAAATCCCTACTCACTGGATGACATTGGGCTGTTTTCTCTCCCTCTCTCCCCCTCCCTCCCTCCCCCCCCAACCTACTGCACAGATTGCTTAAAGGATTGAATGGTGAGGACTACCGGCATGTGTGCCAATCTGAGCCCATTGGACGAAGTGTTGTATAAAATACACAGTCGTACCTTGGACCCCAAATGCCTTGGTACTCGGACATTTTGGCTCCCGAACATCGCAAATCTGCCATCAAATGCCAACAGTGCCCTCCAGCTCTCTATATTGGACAAACAGGCCAAACCCTACGCCAAAGGATAAATGGACATAAATCCGACATCAGGAATCACAAGACAGAGAAACCAGTAGAAGAACACTTCAACCTCCCAGGACACTCTATACAAGATCTCAAAGTAGCTGTCTTATTGCAAAGGAATTTCAGAAATAGACTGGAAAGAGAAGTTGCTGAATTGCATCTGATTACCAAACTTAAAACCATGGAGAGACCTGGTCTGAACAAAGACATTGGATTCTTATCTCATTATACATGACAAAGCTGTTTTTATCCTTCTCACCCCTGGCTTTTTCCTGTAAGACTAATTGCAGTTGTCAACTGTCATCAACAGGTTTACCACAGCTAGCAGCCTATCACCCATTCCCACCACCCTTCTGAGTAATACCCCTCCCACCCTCTCACTATATATAAGGGTCTGGTGACTTCTGTTTCAGTGTATCTGAAGAAGTGTGCATGCACACGAAAGCTCATACCAAGAACAAACTTAGTTGGTCTCTAAGGTGCTACTGGAAGCCCAACAGAGCTTCAGCGGCTTCCGATTGGCTGCAGGAGCTTCTTGCAGCCAATCGGAAGCCGTGCTTTGGTTTCTGAATGTTTTGGAAGTCAAACGGACTTCCGGAGTGGATTCCGTTCGACTTCCAATGTATGCCCTTGGTGCTAGGACAGGGGTCAGCAACCTTTTTCAGCCGTGGGCTGGTCCAACGTCCCTCAGACCATGTGGGGGGCCGGACTATATTTTTTGGGGGGGGAATGAACGAATTCCTATGCCCCACAAATAACCCAGAGATGCATTTTAAATAAAAGGACACATTCTACTCATGTAAAAACATGCTGATTCCTGGACCGTTCGTGGGCCGGATTGAGAAAGCGATTGGGCCGTACCCGGCCCACAGGCCTTAGGTTGCCTACCCCTGTGCTAGGAAGTGCTGACTTTCTTATAAAATAGAGGTGCCGAACCCTTTTCGGCAGGTGAGCTCCATTGACCTTCACCAGTCTGCCAGATCCTGCATGCCAGTGGTGGAGGTGGCCCTCTCTCTGGCTGCCCCCAGACAGTCATTGTTTTGTGGGAGGGAGTCAAGGACACACCTGAGATCTAGCTTCTGCAACAAAAGCATAGCTGTCAACCCTCCCTTTTTTGCAGGAACCTCCCTTATTCCAATGCCGTTTCCTGCTGCTATCCCGGATTGTTGATATCCCTTAAATTTCCCGTATTTCAAAGGAAGCAGCTCCTCTCCCTCCCTGCCGGCCAGGGAGGCTCCTCAGCTGCGTTGCTCGGCTGCCAATAAGGAGTCTGAGACCGACTGGGGGCGGAGCTTGCATGCCTTGTGCAGCCAGACCCTCACGCCCAACCAGACAGACAGCCTGCCTGCCATCTATGCGCTCGCTCTTTCGCTCACCTGTTCGTGCGCAGCCTCTGGAACACAGGGTGGCGAGGCTACTTGGTGCCATTGCACTGCCCTCGCAGCATCCCTTATTTTCAAATCCAAAAGTTTTGGGAAATCCCTTATTTTCAAATCCGAAAGTTGACAGCTATGAACAAAAGTGGATTAAGCACTTTGCCATCCAGAGAACATAAGAAGAGACTGCTGGATCAGGCCAATGGCCCATCTAGTCCAGCAGTCTGCTTTCACAGACGCCTACGGGAAGCCCGAAAGCAGGACCTGAGCACAAGAGCATTCTTCTCTCCTGTGGTTTCCAGTTACTGGCATCCAGAGGCATACCATCTCCAGCATAGAGGCAGAACATAGCCATCGGGGCTACTTACAGTACTTTGAATTTGTCTGATCCGTTTTTGAAGCCAGCCAAGTAGGTGGCCATCACTGCCTTCCGGTGGGAGCGAGCGCCATAGTTAGTGCCGTCCAAAGAAGCCATTTCTTCTGTCTGCCTTCTTCCAACAGTCCACTTCATTCATCTGCAAGTTCTGGTGTTTAAGAGAGGGAGAAACACGGACACTTTGGAAAAATGAGAAAGGGAGAGCAGCACAAATTGACAGTTTCACCCATCCCTACTGCCATTTGTCTTGGGCAGAAAAAATGGGGGGAGGGGGACTTTATTAGACCCTCCCAGGCCAGTGGTTACCTACACCTGTTGTACACCTGTTGTAGTGCCTACTTTCTGGCTTGCTATATGGATATGAGGTTGGTTTCTTCCGTTCCTAAAAAAATATGGACGTCAACTGTGTTGCTTTGACTTGTGTTCCACCTGAGATCTATGTTCCCACACTTTGCCTTCCTTTTTCTCTGTTCTGTCACGCCATTTAGAAATTGTGTGCAGAAGTGGACAATTAGAATGATAACTGTATTTAAGGAGCCTCTTCATTTATTGCAAATCTATGGGAAAACGTTTGTAGAACGCATTTAATTCATTTAATGGTAATGCAAACATTGATATAAATTAAGGCTCTGGAATTTTCTCTCACATCTATTCACACCCCATGAGAAGTGAATGAAGATGATTTATTACTCGTGGATGATAATTGCCTAAAATAGGTTATGATGTAGGATGGAAGAGGGGGGAGAAAAGAAACCGAGCTGTCTTCTACCAAGCAAGAGCAAAATTCTACAGACAGAGAAATTACATTTAACGCCAGTGTGTTGAGGAAGAAATGTGGTTGTTCTCCCTTTGGGGAAACTCTTAAGGACGTCTTTTTAGAACTGTCAAAATTCACAAGCCGTGATAAATTATTCTTTTTCATTACCCACTTATTAAGCAAGCTGTTTGGTATAATGGCAGAAAAATTCTGTTTTAATTTCTGCCGTATTACACAACCTCTGATTTCTGATTTGAAACAGCCTAGTTATCAAGAGAAGTGATGCATTTTATTTTGTACTCTGGGACCAGCCTTTCAGCCAAAAATGTGAAGACAACTTAAAGTGAGGGGAGGGGAGAAAAAGAGAGAGAGAGAGAGGGAGAGAGAGAGGGGGAGAGAGAGAGAGAGAGAGAACTGCTGCCCATCAGACTGGCTGTATCTCTAAGCAACAGGCTGAACTGGTAGCTGAATTCCAACAAACCATGGCTTGTAAACCAACAAACCATGGCTTGTAAACCAACAAACCATGGCTTGTCATTATGAGAATGCGCAGTGGTAAGCCTCAGTCGACCACATGAAGGGAGGAGATTAGAAGTTTCCACTTCTAGTTTGTTCCACAACAGCTCAAACTAGGAACTCAAACTATCATCAAGCCTTGGAACTCAACAATTCATTCTACTCTCCATGTTGTTGCAGATTCCGAATGCAGAGCAATAGCTGTAACTATGATTTTTCCATTCAGCTACATCAAACTCCCCCCCCCCCAAGAAAAACCATGCTCTGAAAAGTCCCTTCAAATTATAGTTTCTGGTACTGATTTGACAGACGGTCGCCTAGCACAGTTAGCCAAATCAGGTATGCCATCCAGCCATGGTTAAACTTCCTGAACTGAACCAGTGGAAAGGAGATGTCGACCCATGGTCTCCCCTTTCCTCTCCCTTCTCTCTTTCTCTCTCGGCTTCACTTTGAGGGCTGTATCCAACGCATAGCTGTCAACCCTCCCTTTTTTTGCGGGAAACTCCCTTATTCCAATGCCGTTTCCTGCTCCTATCCCGGATTGTTGATATCCCTTAAATTCACCGGATTTCAAAGGAAGCAGCTCCTCTCCCTGCCTGCTGGCCAGGGAGGCTTCTCAGCTGCGTTGCTCAGCTGCCAATAAGGAGTCTGAGACCGACTGGGGACGGAGCTTGCATGCCTTGTGCAGCCAGACCCTCACACCCAACCAGACAGACAGCCTGCCTGCCATCTATGCGCTCACTCTTTCGCTCTCCTGTTCGCGTGCAGCCTCTGGAGCGCAGGGTGGAGAGGCTACTTGGTGCCATTGCACCGCCTTCACGGCATCCCTTATTTTCAAATCCGAAAGTTGACAGCTATGATCCAACGTAATGCTAAGTTAAAGGGAGTCAGCACTGAACTACCAGATTGCATTGTGCAAGAAGTTATTATTTGGCCAGAGTGGCTCCCAGGGGTCAAATAGAGAGGACTGGGGCCACCTTTGCCCCCCCTGGCCTGAAGTTCATCACCCCCTGCTATTGCTGGCGAATACAAGCTGACCATACAGATGGTCTGAAGATGATCCGCTGCCCCCAAACGCCTGTGAATTAGCATGTTGCAGCTAATGATCAAGAAGCGCATTGCCATTAAAGGGAGGATCTGAATACTAGCACAGCACCGTTCTTAACAATATGTTACGGTATAAGAATTAGATGCCGGTGACCCATAAAATCACTGTAAGCAATGTTTTCATTTCAACAAGTGCTTAAAAGCCCCCCCTTCAGAGAGAGAGAAATATAAAGAAAATAAAGCAGGAACAAAAATAACAAGGCTATTAATCTTTCATTAAGCTAAAGGGATGAAAAGGAATCACTTAAAGTATAGTTCTTTCTTTGCTCTGCAAGCTGGGATACCCCCTGCTAACTTCAAAAGCTCTAAAAGATCTTAGTTAATATTGTTGGCTTGGAACCAGATTGTGGTTTACTTTAGGTTCTCCCCCCCCACACACACACTTTCTTTCTACCCCTGTATGATTTCTCGCCTTCCCTAACAAAGGAAAACCCAATGAGTCGGAGAGCTGGAAAAACAACAACACACCAATAATGTTGTGGACGGTGACTTTCTCAGTGTTCTGATATTCCCCAACCGTTTTTTTCAATGTGTAGAGGGTGCACCATCCATCGATTCTGTTTGTTCTAACAGCTTCATATCAAACACGGGGTTTGGGCAGTGTGCACTGCGCTCTACGAAAGAGCCAATAGAATTAGGGTTCTGTGACCTGAATAAGGCAGATAAAAGGGATTACATTTGCATATAACCAGCGGTTTTGTAGAACCGCATTCTGCTTCCGCAGGCATTAGGGGAGGGCACGCAGGTACAATAGCACCTGCTTCCTGACTGAAGAAGAAGAAGAGGAGGAGGAGGAGTTTGGATTTGATATCCCGCTTTATCACTACCTGAAGGAGTCTCAAAGCGGCTAACAATCTCCTTTCCCTTCCTCCCCCACAACAAACACCCTGTGAGGTGAGTGGGGCTGAGAGACTTCAAAGAAGTGTGACTAGCCCAAAGTCACCCAGCAGCTGCATGTGGAGGAGTGGGGACGTGAACCCGGTTCCCCAGATTACGAGTCTACCGCTCTTAACCACTACACCACACTGGCTCTCACCTCTTGATCCCTGCTGCCTCCCCAGGCTGCCTCCAGGTGGCCAGTATTTTGCTGGAGGGATTCAACTTCATACCAAAACTTTGGGTTTGCAAAATTAAAAAAGAGCCACGCTAAATCAAGCCAAAGGCCCATGTAGTCCAGCCTTCTACCGATCAGATGCTTGCTAGAAGCCCACCAGCGAGTGCAATAGCCCGCTCCCCACTTCCGATTCCCAACAGGGGCGCAGTGGGGGGATGGGTGTGTGTGTGTGCCAGAGAGGCCATGGACGTGGGCATGGATTTTTGAGGGGGAGTGGAGCAGTCTCCCCGCCACAGGAGCCCCCAGCGCAGCCTGGCTCGGTGCTCCTCTCACAGTGTCAGAGGAATCAATGCTTGCAGAGAGGACCACCGGGCTGGGCCGCACTGAGAGCACTGGGTGCTTTGCACCCGCCAAGTGCTGTGTTGGCTAGCGGGCTCCCCCCTGTGGGAATGTTCAAGGTGGCAGGAGCGGATATATTGTTTATTACCCTGTTTCCCCTTTTTTAATATGTAGTCATAAAGTAAGCCATGGCAGGTTTTTTTTACCTTTGTGAGAAGACGTACCCCAAAAGTAAGCCATGGTGCCGCCATTGTTCCCGTCCCCTCCTCAGCCCCTCCTGCATGCGCAGGGAGCCAGCGAACCAGTGAGAGGCACAGGGGGGAAACACGCCTCTTGCAGAGTTCTGCCCTGCCTGCTTAGCGCGCAGGGGAAGGCTGTACCGTACCATACTGACGTAATAAAAATAAGACATCCCCCCGAAAAAAAGCCACCCTGTGTTTTTTTTAGGAAAAAAAATTATAAGACGGTGTCTTAAAAAGGGGGAAAGACGGTAATATCCTTCCTAACTTGCTCTAACATGTTCCTTTATGTACCGTGTTTCCCCTATTTTAAGACACCGTCTTATAGTTTTTTCCCCTCAAGAAAACGCACTATGGCTTATTTTGAGGGGATGTCTTATTTTTATTACGTAAGCCCAGCCCCGCGTTTTCCTTGGCGCCCTCCAGAACTGCGCCTATCACTATGGCTTATTTTCGGGGTACGGCTTATATTTCGCAAATGCGAAAAAATCCTGCTATGGCTTATTTTATGACTACGTCTTAAAATAGGGGAAACAGGGTAGCAGAGTTACATTCCCCCTTTTATATGCACGGCAGATAGCTGGTTGCAGGCTTGTGTGAGCCTGTCACTATTACAGTCGTACCTCGTGTTACGAACAATGTGTGTTGTGTTCGTCACGGGTTACAAACGCGCCGAACCTGGAAGTACCAGAATGGGTTACTTCCGGGTTCGGCTGTTTGCGCATGCGCAGACGCGCAAAATGACGTCACATGCATGTGCAGAAGCGCCAAATCGTGTCGCGCACATGCGCAGATGCGATGCTTCAGGATACGCGCTGCTCATGATGCGAACGGGGCTCCAGAACGGATCCCGTTCACATCCAGAGGTACCACTGTATACAATTCAATCTGTCTCAGATTGAATTGTACATTCCCAGTAAATTCCCTTTAATCCCTCTTAAAAGAATAAAGACACGACAACCTTTTTTACAGTCAATAAAAGAAGTTTACTCACATCAGTTCACAGTTGGATTCCTGAAGGCAGACTTAGTTACAAATATGTACATGAGGATCTTCTACCCCATATGGGGGAATAATCCCAGTGCTTCTGCTAGCTAAGAGCTAGCAAAGCAGTCCTAGCTAGAAGCTGGTCAGATGAAGAAGGAAGTCAAAAAGAGGAAGGTGTGCTGTGTGACTCATCCTTTTGTTACCTGGACAGGTTAGGTCATGCCCACCTTCTATCACATGCAAAAGGAAGGATGCTCCAGCCAGGAGGAACAGGAAGTTTCGACTGGCTGGACCAAACATTCCCTCGCATGTCTTCTCTAGCATTACAAGGAATGTTGCACTTGACTGCCTCTCATGGATCACATCCCACACCCCCTGCTTGGCTCTGGCGGTGTCAGTGGCAAGGGCTGGGGTGTCACAATGGGCTCCTGCACCTGCTGCAGTGCACCCTGCTCCTCCCGGCGCATGCACACACCCCTCCGGCATGCATGCACCTCCCTCAGGCATTGTTTGCTCATGCAACGCCACTGATTCCCAGCAACCGGCATTCGGAGGCTTTGACCTTTAAAGCCCTAAACGGCCTCGGTCCTGTATACCTGAAGGAGCGTCTCCACCCCCATTGTTCAGCCCGGACACTGAGATCCAGCGCCGAGGGCCTTCTGGCGGCTCCCTCACTGCGAGAAGCAAAGCTACAGGGAACCAGGCAGAGGGCCTTCTCGGTAGTGGCGCCCGTCCTGTGGAACACCCTCCCAGCAGAGGTCAAAGAGATAAACAGCTATCTGACATTCAGAAAATACCTGAAGGCAGCCCTGTTTAGGGAAGTTTTTAACCTGTGATATTTTAATGTATTTTAATATCTGTTGGAGGCCGCTCAGAGTGGCTGGGGGGACCCAGCCAGATGGGCGGGGTACAAATAATAAATTATTATTATTATTATTATTATTATTATTATTATTATTATTATTATTACTGCTGCTGATAGTGCATTAAAGCCCTCTGTCACTGCAGTGCAACAAATCAATTCTTTCCCCCAACTGACTTTTTTTTCTTTTTTTCTTTTTTTTTGCAGTTTGGAAAGTGACCACAGATTCCTAGAATTGTATCGATAGAAAGGGTCTCGGGGGTCATCCAGTCCAACCCCTTGCAATGCAGGAAAAGGTTGGGTAAATGCAATGCAAAGTGTGCAATGCACAAACAGTTAATGCAGGGATACGTGAAATTGGGAGAAACATAATAATAATAATAATAAAATTTTATTTATACCCCACGCTTCCCAATTTAAAAACCGGACTCAGGGCGGCTAACAGCAAATATAAAACATTGCGACTTAAAAACAGCATAAAAACCAGGTCGGAGCCACCACTGAAAAAGCCCTGGCCCTGGTGGAGGATAGTCTGGCTTCTTTGGGGCCTGGGACCTTTAAGCTGTTGTTATTCGTGGACCTTAAGGTCCTCTGTGGGGCATACCAGGAGAGGCGGTCCTGTAAGTACAAGGGTCCTAGGCCGCATAGGGCTTTAAATGTCAAAACCAGCACCTTAAACCTGACCCGATACTCCACCGGGAGCCAGTACAGCTGGTAGAGCACTGGGTGAATATGCTCCCATGGCAAGGACCCCGCGAGGAGTCTCACTGCAGCATTCTGCACCCGCTGGAGTTTCTGGGACAGTTTCAAGGGCAGCCCCGAGTAGAGTGAGTTACAGTAGTCAAGCCTGGAGGTGACCATCGCATGGATGAATCCTCATTTTCATAGAATTGCCCTGTAAACATATCAAAACCAATGCTCAATAAAGACAGGACATAGGCTAACCTCTATGGAAGGTTTGTGCAAGCAGAGCAGGATAAACATCTGGAGGAGCCCCAAGATTCCACCAAATTAAACCAGGGAGGATGCAGTTGCACAGGAACCAAAAGGTAAATCGTGGGCCTCAATAAATTCCAGGGTCCATCCATTAGGGATGGATCAGTCAGTGTGTTTTTGGTCCAGATTACTTTTGCCTGTGTTCAGCCAATGCTACTCCTACTCAGAGTAGACCGATTCAAATTGATGGACATCTAGGTTCACTAATTTCTGTGGATTTACTCTGAGTAGAACTAAGTTAGATGGCTCTTTCTTTCTGGTTTTTTTTTTAAATTATTATTATTTTTGTCTTTTGCTTTTTGCACCTTCCTCAGGTTCACACCTTCAAATACATTTTTATTGCATGTATCTTGGGAGGGGGAAACCATCCTTTCATTTACATTCCAAAGTCCCTATGATATTCAACAAGATGTTGGAACATGAAACCAAGCGCTTCTTCAGCTCCAGATTAGAGAGGTGCACTGGGGAGAATAAAGCAAATCAGAGTCCTCCAGCAAGTTGCTTTGAAATCAAATTCAAAAATATAGCTTTCCCATCCTGCTCTCGGTTTCCTGGAACCAACCCAGATGGACCAGCAGGATATCCCCATCATCCCTCTTCAATGTTTTGAGAGCCTTTAAATTAATAACCATTGAAGAATGCATCATGGTGTGTGTATATTGTGAAGTATTGAGAATACAATCTGTCTACAGTTCCTGGCCCCTGTTGCTTTCATGCCGTTCCATCTGAGTCCAGATTATTAATTGCTTGGGGGGGGGGCACACACAATGGACTGTGTGAGGACTAGATTACATTTCATAGAACTGCATGCTATGCAAGTGTTGCATCTTGGCTAAGCTGTGCACCAGGATTTTTGCCTCAGACTGCAATCCTAGGGCCACTTAGGGCCCTAGGGCATGCAATCCTAGGGCCACTTACCAAAGAGGAGTAAGCCCCCATTGAACTGACTGGAACTTATTTTTGAGCAGACGTGCAGGATTGCACCATTAGACGAGCTTCTATCTCGTATCCTCCAACTGCTCTTATTTGCCAGGGGAAATATGTGTAGTGGTCGGAGCATTGGTCTAGGACAAAGGAGACTCAAATACCCAACTCAACCCAAATAATGATGGGGTCACTCACTTTTGGGCCAGTCATGGTTGTGCGCTAGAGATTAGTGGGGTAAATAAAAATGACCAACTCCTGAAATATATGGTGCTGGTTCCTGGTCAGCCACCGTGGGAAGAGTATTACATAAACAAGGCACCAGAGATGAAATAGAAGAAGAGTTTGGATTTGATATCCCGAAGGAGTCTCAAAGCGGCTAACATTCTCCTTTCCCTTCCTCCCCCACAACAAACACCTTGTGAGGTGAGTGGGGCTGAGAGACTTCAGGGAAGTGTGACTAGCCCAAGATCACCCAGCAGCTGCATGTGGAGGAGCGGAGACGCGAACCCGGTTCCCCAGATTACGAGTCCACCGCTCTTAACCACTACACCACACTGGCTCTCTTCCTGCTTCAACCTTCAGTAATGTGCCATAGAATCATATAATTGTAGAGTTGGAAGGGACCCCGAGGGTCATCTGGTCTAACCCCCTGCAATGCAGGAATCTCAACTAAAGCATCCATGACAGATGGCCATTCAACCTCTCCTTCATAACCTTCAGTGAAGGTTCCTGATTTTTAGTAAGAATCTTCTTTGTAACGCGAAGCCCTGGTTTGGGTCCTACCCTCCGGGAGCAGGAGAAAACTCCATCTTCCATGTGACATCCCTTTAGATATTTGAAGAAGGCTGTCATCTCTCCTCTCCATCTCCGCTTTTCCCAGCTAAACATACCCAGCTCCCTCAACTGTTCTTCATAAGGCTTTGTTTCCAGGCCCTGGATCATCTTGGTTGCCCTCCTTGACTTATCCCAATAATTGGGCAGAGGGAGTCATGTTTGTTTCTCCAGGGAAGGGGCGTAGGAAGTGGGGGGCAGGGGGCGGACCGCCCCAAGTTCCATCATGGAGGGGGGTGACAAATTATCAAGGAACAATTACTGCCCTACCAGGGCGGTTCATAAAAAACGTTTGTTTTTTTTTAAAAAATGCCTGCTCCAAAGGTCTTATCTTACTACACTAGGGATTATATAGCTATATATGAAATTTCATGCATATCAGTTAATATCTTGACCCTCCTCCATGAAAATAGCTGTTTACTTGGCCGTTTTCCTATGTCGTGAAGACTGAAAATTCAGTTCAGTGGAGCACTTACTGTTCCCAACCCTAACCCTGTGGAAAGCCATCTAATTAGAATTTAATTTGATTTTGACATGTTTTTAGGAGGTAATTTAATTATTCTTTGATTTTATACCAATGTTATGTATCTGATGATAGCCGCCCTGAGCGCGACTTTGGCCGGGGAGGGCAGGATATAAATAAAAGTTTATTATTATTACTTATTATTATTCCTTTGTAAGAAAATATGAAATAACGTAAAACCATTTTTGCAGGCAAAAAATAAACAAAATATTAATGGGGGGGGCACAAGAAATTTTCCACACCGGGTACCACCTGACCTTCCTACGCCTCTGCTCCAGGGCAATATGGAATCACAGAACCATAAAGTTGTAGAGTTGGAAAGGAGCCAGTCCAAGCCCCTGCAGTGCAGGTGGCCATGTGTCTGCCTGTGAAGAGGACAGTCCTCTAATTGAAGGGATGCTAGAGACAGACCTCTGCTTCAGGTGCAGGGAACCGTTGGCTCTCCAGAAGTTGCTGAACTACAGCTCCCATCATTCCTGGCCATTGGTCATGCTGACCGGGGCTGATGGGAGCTGCAGCTCAGCAACACCTGGAAGGACAAAGGCTTGAAGGAGCTCTCAAGTCAAAAGGCTGCCTGCTCCAAATCTAGTTTAAAGGCAGAGTCCTAAGGCTCTGGAGTTGCCATACCTAGGGAGGATCTGGTCAGCGGAATGAGCAGGCACACAGGTTCCCTGGTCACAGCTTTCCCCATGCTAGGATGAGATGCATTGTCTTTCTATTTAAATTACCGTATTTTTCTGTGTATAAGACTAGAGTTCCCCCCTAAAAAATAATGTCAAAAATTAGGGGGCTTCTTATACATGGAGCCATCTCCCATTTTCTTAAATATGTGTCCCCAAAAATAGGGGGCCTCTTATACATGGGGGCATCTTATAGATGGAAAAATATGGTATAATAATTTCTCAATTTGCACCTATGCATTAATTGCAAATTTTATGCAAATCTATCTCCTCCTGGGTAAATGGGATAGCCAATGCAGTGTTCCCAAAGCGCTGCTGCACTACAATTCTAATCAGCCCCATTCAGTATGACCAGGGATGATGGGAGTTGTAGTCCAGCAATATCCAGACAGTGCCATGTCAAGTTGGCTCCCTCCAAGTTAGGCAGATGGTTGTGGCATGTGTGCTACAAAATATTTTAATTTATTTATTCTACTATTACTATTTGTCACTGTGGAGGCCAGTTTCATTTTTTTTTCTTCGTTTTTTGTTTTAATTTTCCACCTCAGGTGCCAAACAGGCTTGGCCTTGCCCTGCCTGTTTCCTATCCCAGCTGTGTGTTATCATCCATCCCCATTCATGTTGGCAGAAATGAGTAGGCAGAAATGTGTCCATTTCCCCTACTGGCTTCCATGCCAACCTGCCCTTCCTTTTCCTGATTTGCCAGGGTCGTGTTACTATAGAGCCACCAATGGCAAAATCACAGCAGGCGTCAAGGTGTAAACAGCTTAGCAGTTGTATATTAAAAAAAATCAGTTTCCACACATACACACCCTCTGCACACACACAAAATCCTGTTGGCGTACTGATTTTCAACTGCGATTTTCAAACACCTTTATGGCTGGAGTCCTCCAGAAAGCCTGAGGCCTACAACCTAGGGAGGTTCTAGACTTTTCCTCAGACTGGGACCACGGCCAATGTTTTGACAAGTGAGCAGTCACCGCTGAGAGCAATTTTGAAGTGGTACAGGGCATTTTTCTAGCATTTGAACTGAGGAAGGGTCCAATACGACTGGTGCTCAATGTTGTAGAGCAGGCACGTCCAACAGGAAGTTTGTGATCTACCAGTAGATCACTGGGCATCTGTGGTAGATCACTGGCTCCCCCCAAAGTAGCTCAACAACTTTGGCTCCCCTAAAAAAGGTCAACATTTTTGCCTTGCACCCCAAAAAAGTGGGGCTTTCCTCCTCTGTCAAACAAGCTCAACGTCTTTGACCTGAACCCCTAAAAAATGGGCCTTCCTCCTTCCTAAAAGAAGCTCAACAACTTTGACCTGAATCCCCCAAAAGGGGGTAGATCACTGCCAGTTTTTAACTCTGTGAGTTGAGCACAGTCTCTTGGGAGTTGGCCACCCCTGTTGTAGAGTATTTAGCCAAGGTCTCCGGTGCTTGTGGCTAAATGCTAAACAATATTGTTTTTACTAGGGGCTCCTGCTCAGTCCACTCGCCACCCGCTGCCCCTAAGCTTCCCCACCCAGATTGCCTCAAATCCTCCCCCAAGTGAGAGAATCTGCAGCCAAATCACAAATGCATAATTGCCAGAGAGCCACAAACAGGGGACTGTATGATGTCATACCCTCTAAACATTTGAAGCAGGAGGGGAAACAATATAAAACTCCTCCTCCTGTCACAGCACACTTTTCTTCTTACCCACAACAGAGAAGGTTCCTACTCTCTTCCAGAGAGCGAGCTCTATTTTGAATTGGGCTATGGCGCTGTGGGTTAAACCACGGAGTCTAGGGCTTGCCAATCAGAAGGTCAGAGGTTCGAATCCCCGCGACGGGGTGAGCTTCCGTTGCTCGGCCCCTGCTCCTGCCAACCTAGCAGTTCGAAAGCACGTCAAAGTGCAAGTAGATAGATAGGTACCGCTCCGGCGGGAAGGTAAACGTTGTTTCCGTGCGCTGCTCTGGTTCGCCAGAAGCGGCTTAGTCATGCTGGCCACATGACCCGGAAGCTGTACGCCGGTTCCCTCGGCCAGTAACGCAAGATGAGCACCGCAACCCCAGAGTCAGACACAACTGGACCTAATGGTCAGGGGTCCCTTTACCTTTAACTGTTGAATCCTTGCAAGTCTTTTGATGTGAGTAAACCTTCTATTTTTCTTGTTTACTTAGCCTAAGGATGATTTATTTGTTAAGAGGGAAACATAGAAGGGAGGTGATCAATGCCTTCCTAAGCATCCTTGGATATCACAATTGCTCTGGAAGGTTACGCAACCTCTTCTCTGAAAGCTTCCAGAGATAAGCTGCACATGGATGGTGATATTAAAGGTAAAGGTAAAGGGACCCCTGACCATTAGGTCCAGTCGTGACCGATTCTGGGGTTGCAGAGCTCATCTCACTTTATTGGCCGAGGGAGCCGGCGTACAGCTTCCAGGTCATGTGGCCAGCATAACTAATCCGCTTCTGGCGAACCAGAGAAGCACACAGAAACGCTGTTTACCTTCCCGCCGGAGTGGTACCTATTTATCTACTTGCACTTTGACGTGCTTTCGAACTGCTAGGTTGGCAGGAGCTGGGACCGAGCAATGGGAGCGCACCCCATCGCCGGGATTCGAACCGCCGACCTTCTGATCGGCAAGCCCTAGGCTCTGTGGTTTAACCCACAGCGCCACCTGCATCCCTGGATGGTGATATTTCTCTCCTGAAATAGGTATTTGCATTCTTACACAAGAAGAACAAGAAGGATAATTAATGAAAAAAATATACTATTCTACTCATCAAAATCCATCCAGCAACCCGCTTCCCTCTCAGCTTGTTGCATGTTTAACAGAGTGGAGTTACTCCAGCGATGTTTAATGGCGGATGGGTACGCTTCCGAGAAACCCTATGTTCTGATCTCTGGGGCTCAGTCAATACTCTGACAGCTGCATTTTGGACCAGCTGAAGTTTCCAGAGGGCCACACACCTCCAAAGGACCCTCTTAAGGCCCCCACATACACATTACCCAGTCAGGATGACCATGAATTCACCCTTCAGCTACTAGGCAGCCTGACCTATTACAAATACAGTTCCTCAGTGTAACTGCCCAATTAGCTGGTAAATGTAGTATTTTTCCTACACAAACTTACTATTAATTTTTAGATGGATCACATATTTTTAAGCAATGCTCTTATCAGATGCAAGAACAATATTCTCAAAGAGGCTTTTTTTCTCTTCTTTTTTAGAGGTCGCTAAACATGTAATTTCCCTCTGTCTTCTGCAAATTGTGTGTTTCGGCCTAATGAATTCCAAACAAATCTGATAACTTTGTTCCTCGCTGAATAACTGCAGCAAAATAATGAGATGCTCCAGCATCTTCTTACGCTTTTGTCCAAAGTGGAACGCTCTCCTAATTCACATAAAGTGGGGCCTTGCGCTCCTGATTAGTCAATTTTGGCTTCAAGGACTTCGTTTCAGGATAAGGAGAAAATTATTCCACTGCCGCACTTTTGATTCACTGTATAACGATTTCAGTCCTGGCTCGTAATCACCTCCATCATGAAGGGAAGTTCTATTATCACGGTTTAAAAGGGAAGCGGGGTCCTGGCTTGCCTCTTTTAAAATATTGTCATTAGGCTTAAGCGTGTTAATAAAAGTCAGCCCAGCAGTCTAGGCACTCTGTCTGCCGCATGCTCTCTTTTTAGCTTGTTAGACCTCCAACCAGACACCTGAAAGGGAAGGGAAGGGATGAAGGAAGAAGACAGAGCGAGATTCAGAGGAGCAAGAAGAAAAGCGATTCCAGGCGGTGTGAAACAAAAGGGGAAAGATGTCCCCGTTTGTTTGCTCCCACCAAATTTGCCTCTACCCAGTTCAAGAGTAACACCTCTGTTCAGGTCAGCGATTCATTAAAATGCAATCAAGTGGTGTCACTTCTGCAAGTCGAGATGTACCCCCTTGGGGAAGAAAGGACAGCTCGACTCAGAAGAACCCTCATTAAAGGGAACCTTCAAAAGGCCATTGATGTCCACAGGAGCATTTCCATAGACTTCAATGGGGCTTGGGAACGGTCCGATTGCGTATCACTGCAAAAAGTGTGCCGCGTTTTGAAACCCAGCTCTATGAAGTGCTGGTGTTTCGTTTGGCAAGCAGAGTCGCCGTCAGACTGATGAAACCCCTTTATGTCCCTCTGAGGCCTGATTCTGACGACTTAACTACAGAGGGCATTTACCTTGAGTAAACGCGGAATAGAAGTCAGGTTTTGGTTTCAAGATGCTTGGGAGAAATAGGGATTTGGGTACCTCCAGAAGGTGTCTGCTTGCACCACTGATGTTGCATTGCGACGAAGAGGCATATATGGCCCCGGTTGCGTTTAATAAGGTGCAAAATAGAGATGGGTGCTTTAGGGATCAGCAACCGGAGGACCTCCAGTTAAATCTGGCCTGCTGCACTATACCAGCTGGCCCCTCTGTAGTGGTGGGGGAGAAATTTGATTGCTTTCACTCAAAGGCAGACCTATCGAATATGCACTTCCTGAAACAATAAGCAGACTGAAACACAGCCAGCATGCATATTTGGGGGAGGCATGCATTAAAAATACATATGTTAGTGAAAATATATAGGAAACTAAGAACCAATGCAACCAACTTCAGGCTGCATTTGCGTTCCCTCCAGAAGAGCTCCATACCTACCTAACAGTCCTCCTCAGTTCTCTTTTTTTGGTCACGGTAGAGTGTGACAGACAGATACCACTTGGAAACTATCTTTTTTGTACACCAGGGGTAGGGGAACATTTCCAACCCAAGGGCCACAGCCCCTCCTGGGCAACCTTCTGAGGACCACATGGCAGAGTCAAAAGTGGGTGGAGCAACAAATGCAAATTTAACCTTCCTACGCGGGTGGTGCTGTGGATTAAACCACAGAGCCTAGGGCTTGCCGATCAGAAGGTCAGTGGTTCAAATCCCTGCGACGGGGTGAGCTCCCGTTGCTTGGTCCCTGCTCCTGCCCACCTAGCAGTTCGAAAGCACGTCAAAGTGCAAGTAGATAAATAGGAACTGCTCCGGCGGGAAGGTAAATGGCATTTCCGTGCGCTGCTCTGGTTCGCCAGAAGCGGCTTAGTCATGCTGGCCACATGACCCAGAAGCTGTACGCCAGCTCCCTCGGCCAGTAAAGCGAGATGAGCTCCGCAACCCCAGAGTCGTCCGCGACTGGACCTAATGGTCAGGGGTCCCTTTACCTTTACAGTAGGCCAAGTTCTACACTCGCTCCTCCATTCTGACAAGCCAGAGATGCTATCAGCAGTGGTGTGAGGTCAGTGGACTAGGCGGACTAGGCTAGTCCCCTAAATATATCCCTGGTGCCTCCTTCCCAAAGCCCAGGAAGCTTTTGCCCGGCTTAGGGAGGGAGGCGAGATGCTCATGTGCATGGCATCCCTCCCCCATCACTCTCACAAGCTGGTGCCACTGGCATTTGATGCTCCCCTATGAAAAATTTCACTGCACTCCACTCGGTATCAGAGTTCAAACCTTGGTGTTGTGAAACAGGACCAGTGAGGGGTGTGGCTTGGGGCAGTAGTGTAGGAAGGGAGGGGGGTCTCACCAGGCTCAACAACATTTGGTGATTTCCACCAAAAAACTCAACAACTTTAGGTGATCTCTCCGCCCCAGGTGCTGGTGGAGGTTGCTTATGCTGGTGGCTTGGGCACTGGCGGAGGAAGAGAGGGGTGGGGGGAGCGCACTACCCCCGGCACCACGATCCCAGTGGGGTGCCGTCACGGCTGTCCCGTCTCCCCCCCCCCGCGCTGGGCACCATGCCCCCGCAGGCAGCGCGCCACGCCCCCAGGGTGCGCCCCAGCCATGCCCCCGCCTGCTCTCCGCCACTGGGCTTGGGGAATGTCTGACAGTCAGATATGGAGGCCTGGAGGGTCACATTAAGTCTGCAGGCCTGAGTTGTGTGAGGGACAGGACCCCAAAATGGTGTAACTCCTTCCCCAGTGTGGAAGTTCCTCACTGTTGATGTTGAGGGGGAAAGTGAAGGCACTGCTTTTCCAGATGGCCTTGAGATAAAGGTGTCTGCTTCTCTTTTGCAGTTTTGCATTTTGTTTTACTAATTGCTTTCATAATTTGATTTCAAATATGTGGTCCACCTTGTGTGTGTATGTAATATATTGGGGGGGGGAGATGTATTAGGGGCTTCCATCACTGCTTGCTCTGCTTGCCAATCCCGCCTTCCCACCAACCCTTTTGGCAACTCTCCCACCCCTGGCCAACCCCTCCTCCCTTGACAGCTCACCCACCTCCTTGCCTGTCCCCTCACAGCTCACCCCAAGTCCTTCCCCCTTTTAAAGGAGGGGGGAGACACTTCAGAGTGAGGGTTGGAAAACCGCTCTCTGAAGCACTCCCCCTCCTTCTGTTAAACAGCTTGCCTGGGCCACCTGCCACCTATGCTGCTTGTTCAGTCACCTGCCTGCCTGCCGTTCTGTCATCATGTTGGAGTTGCCGGGGCCACCTATGGGCAGCCACACGAACTGCAGTATGACAATGGCCTTGCGTTTTTATGTATATAGGGAAAGAGTGCTTTTTTTCTGATGGTATGCTGGACTACTGGAACTTTTTTAGAGCAAGGTTTGGGGACTTTTTTAGCCTGGTGGGCCAGATCATCATCTCCCCTCACCCAATGGGCCAACTTTAGCAGCTGGGCTGGACCACCTACCAGTCAATCATCTGGCATCCAAATGACTTGGCAGGTGATTGGCAGGTAGGTAAGTGGCCTCTCCCACTGGTCAAAGTTGACCCATGGCAGTGGAGGGAGGATCCAGCAAGCAGAACTGAACTCCCCATACATCCATTGATGCATGTTGTGTTCAATCCTGCTTTCTGCAGGATTTAGGTACCAGCACCTCATTTTTATTTTTCATTAAAGACCTCTCTCTCTCTCTCTCTCTCTCTCTCTCTCTCACTCACTCACTCTCTCACTCTCTCTCTCACACACACACCATATATATATATGTTAGCATTACTTCAGTATCACTGGCTCTTTCACAAAAGAAAATCCTATTAACTACTTGACACAAACAGAACATTTTACATCATATTTTCCCCCTTGCAACTTGATCAAAAGCATTTCTTTTTAATATTATGTCTGCCCAGCTTTGGGGTTTCCCCCCCCTTCCCCCCGTAGGGGTTTGTATTTATTCTGGGATCATAAATATTTTAAAAGTGCGTGGACTCTTCATGTGCTTTGTCTGACAATCATTTTTTGTTATTTCAAACTGGACTTAGATATGGGTATCTTACTGGAGGAAAAGAAGAGAAAAAAAGAGGGGGAAATTCCCCCCACCCCCTTCCTTCTCTTTCAAAACCAGCTTTGAAAAATAAAATAAAATAAAACATTGTGAACTGAAATGGCTCTTATTTGAAAGTTTAACTTTTTCTTTCATCAATTTATAATCAGAGTTCTTCTGGTATGTTTGATTCCTGACAAATAATGATAAAAGTCATGTGCCCCCCCCCTTGCTAATGAGATGATAAAACAGCAGGGATCAAGTTTTTAATTACTAGAGGCTACGCATTGGAGAGGTACCAATGATATTTTCTACTGCATGTCTAAGTTGTAACTTCAGGCTTACGACAGTCCTGCTGTGTTCCTCTGCCTTTGATGCTCACACATCTTTGTCTCCCGAGAACGTACAAAAACTTTGAGCCTGGATCCTGGGGGTGGGGGGTGGCTTGCAATTATTGCCATAGCCTGCTACAGGTTCCACTGTCAGCTGTCCTCTCTCAGCGAGGGGTCCTTCATGCTGCCCGCTTATAGTGGAAAGGAAAAATGGGATGCTCAGGGTCACCCTGATCTAGCAAAGGGAGGAGGCTTGTGTCAGAGCTGAGCCACCAGCAAGTGTCCAAGGGGAGCTAGGAAATGTCCTAAGTTGCCAAGTACATAACAAGAGCCCTGCTGGATCAGGCCAAAGGCCCATCTAGCCCAGCATCCTGTTCCCAAAGTGGCCAACTGGATTACTCCGGGGAAACCTACAAGCGGGATCTGAGCAGAACAGCACTCTCCATCTCAAATCAGTCTCCGTCATCTGTCCCGGAAATGTCCCCTGCCTGAAACCCTAGAGACCTGCTGTCAGCCAGATCCAGGTTTGGGGGGGCCCTTTGAGATCACTGCTGTCCCATACCCTCCAACGTTTTTCTGATGAAAATAGGGATGTCCTATTCCATTATTATTATTATTATTATTATTATTATTAGTATTATTATTATTATTATTAGTATTAGTATTAGTATTAGTATTAGTATTAGTATTAGTATTAGTATTAGTATTAGTATTGCCCCGTCCATCTACTATGTTGCCCCAGCCATTCTGGGCAGCTTTCAACTTATAGAAAACCATAATAAAACATAAATTAATAAACAGAGAACCTGTGAATCACCCTGAAACCCCCGGGTATAGGGTGGTATATAAATTCAATTAATAGTAATAATAATAATAATAATAATAATAATAATATCCACATGATGCTGACACAAAAATCTCGCACATACACTATGTAAAAGAATGAACGTTTACTATCCCCCTTCTCCCCATCCCCGCTCTCTTCCCTCCCCTCGCTTCTCCCACAACTTTATACTGTATACAACATTTTAAAGATAAAAAAATAAATAAAAACATTAAACATTAAAAAAAATCTCTATACAGGGCTGCCTTCAGATGTCGTCTAAAGGTTGTATAGTTACTTATCTCATCAGCTCGGGGGTCACATAACTTCACACCCTCCAACATCTTCCCAATGAATATAGGGATGTCCTAAGAAAAAGCGGGACATTCTAGGATCAAATCAGAAACCAGGACAGCTTCTGTAAATCTTGGACTGACCCTGGGAAATAGGGACAGTCAGAGGGTTTGCAGTCAGTGGCGTTGCAAGGGGGGCGGGGGGGTGGTACGCCCCGGGTTCCAGGGGAGGGGGGTGACATTTTGGCTGGCCCCGCCCCGCCCGGGGCCCACCCGCCGGCACGCGATCGGCGGCTCATGGCCGGGCCGCCGCTGCTCCCACGGCGCCCTTCCGAGCCACCGCACCAAAAGCGGCAGCAGCAGGGCAACCCTGGACAAAAGGGAACAGGTGTTTAGGTGGTGTCTGTACAGAGAAGGCAGGCGCCGGGGCCAAAGCTTTAGAGTTGCTCATTTGCCTTCAGAGGAGGGGAGGGGGAACCACTGCACACTTAAAATGGGTTCAACAGGCATTCTTTCTTCCCAGAGAATCATGGGGAGTGGGAGCATGGCTGGGAAGATGGAGTTTTCAACTCAACAATGACCATAGCTGTCAACTTTTGGATTTGAAAATAAGGGATTTTTTCAAACTTTCGGATTTGAAAATAAGGGATGCCGCGAGGGCGGTGCAATGGCACCAAGTAGCCTCGCCACTCTGCGCTCCAGAGGCTGCGCGCAAACGGGTGAGCGAAAGAGCGAGCGCGTAGACGGCAGGCAGGCTGGCTGGCTGGTTGGGCGTGAGGGTCTGGCTGCACAAGGCATGCAAGCTCCGCCCCCAGTCGGTCTCAGACTCCTTATTGGCAGCCGAGCAACGCAGCTGAGGAGCCTCCCTGGCCGGCAGGGAGGGAGAGGAGCTGCTTCCTTTGAAATCCGGGAAATTTAAGGGATATCAACAATCCGGGATAGCAGCGGGAAACGGCATTGGAATAAGGGAGTTTCCCACAAAAAAAGGGTGGGTTGACAGCTATGTCCTGGTTGGTGTTTGACAATTTTCCAGCTGCCATTTGCATAGTTGAAGCTTTGTCCATATATGGCAAAACTTAGACCCCCCCCCAAAAAAAGCACATTTCACTTGTACAAGGCCTTGCAAAGTCCAGCAGTGCAAAATCTACCTCCAGTTAGTGCTCCACAAGAGTTTGTGATGTATGTATGCTGCTGGTCCTCACGCTTGATCCTTACTTCTGGCTGCTTTATGCACTGCTTGTTGTTGTTGTTGTTCAGTCGTTCAGTCGTGTCCGACTCTCCGTGACCCCATGGACCAGAGCACGCCAGGCACGCCTATCCTTCACTGCCTCTCGCAGTTTGGCCAAACTCATGTTAGTAGCTTCGAGAACACTGTCCAACCATCTCATCCTCTGCCGTCCCCTTCTCCTTGTGCCCTCAATCTTTCCCAACATCAGGGTCTTTTCTAGGGAGTCTTCTCTTCTCATGAGGTGGCCAAAGTACTGGAGCCTGCAGCTACCGGTAATTTAATCTGGCTGTGTGCCTTGGAGGTGGGATCAGCAACTGCGGACCTTTGGGACAAATGCAGATCCTAAGAGGTGATGCCTTAGGCCAGGGGTCCAAGAAAAAAACACACACCAAGAACTCTGGCCAATATAAATTTCAATAGTGGGAATAATCCCTACTCACAACTCAATGGTAAATTATGACAAAAACTGATCCATTCAGGTACATATATTCAAACAGAGATTACAAACTCAAACAGAGATTCAAACTCAAACAGAGATTACAAACTCAAACGGAGATTACAAACTCAAATTCACAGAGATATGTACAGCTCAATAATAGATACAGTATTAGAGATAAAAGTCTTTGAATAGAAATAAGTTCATATAAGTAAATAGTCAGGTTTGATCTGAAGATCTTGGTTTCAAATATAGAGCAGGAGTCAGAAGTCAATTATGGATCAGAAACCAGGACAGGGCCCCGTTTCGATGTATTCACCTTCATCAGCTAAGTTTTAAGGGGTTGTATAAATTTGAAGAAATCGTATTAATTTATCCTGTTATTTTCTATGTTTCTCATAGATAACAACTAAGTGTGTGGAGATCAACGTGTATCTTGAACTTTTCTGTGCGTTTTGAGTTTGAAAGTGCCCCACAAATAACCCAGAGGTGCATTTTAAATAAAAGCAAACATTCTACTCATGTAAAAACATGCTGATTCCCGGATCGTCCGCGGGCTGGATTGAGAAGGCGATTGGGCCAGATCCAACCCCCGGACCTTAGTTTGCCTACCCATGCCTTACGCCCTCCAATTCAGAGGGGAAAGCAATAGACTGGTGACTGAATCAATGAGACTGGAAGACTGGCAAGAGCTGGAGAGGTTAGAGTTTTGGCTGACTAATCTTCACTCTTTTTTTCAAAGCAGCTCTCTGGCCAAGCTGGTTTCTGACCAATACTTTACAGTTTTGTTTCATTTTTTAATGTCTTCAACTTCGGGATGATCCAGTCTCGACAGTCATGTACTAATACTAGATAATTCATTGCATGTTTTATGATTAAAATAGCCCTTGATGGAGTCGATGCTATCAAATCCACCCTAACGATTCCCTAAGCAAAATAGGAATCATTTATCCCTCTGCTGAAGTATTGCAAACTCCAATTTTGCAAACATATCTTAAATGCTTTAAAAATGTTTCAGTGAGCAGATCATTAAAAAAACAGAGCAATTCCTGCTGTTTAGATTATATTTACATTTTGTGGTCCATTTCATTTCATGGTACATTATGTTATGTATTAAGGGCACATTTCCGTATTAGCATTTGTTGAATAATTCTCAAAATGTAACTTATTTTCCATACCATATTCCTATCTCCACCCTCTCCCAGGGCACTTCACATTTGTAAGTGTGTGTGTGTGCTATTCAAATCAGTGTCCTTCAATGTTGAGTCCCAAGATGTTGCTGGACTGCAACTTCCATCATTCCTAGCCAGCTCGGACAATGGTCAGGGAAGAAGGGAGCTGCATTTCAAGTAGGGATGGCAATGAATTCTGATGGAAACAGGAGCGGAAATTGCCAGTGTCTTCACTTATCAGTTCCATGTCTGGAATGAAAAGCAATCCAGTTAACACAATTGGCTGCTACTGTTGTTTTCAGTCTGCATATAATACATAATCATAGCTGTCAACCCTCCCCTTTTTTTGGCGGGAAACTCCCTTATTCCAATGCCATTTCCCGCTGCTATCCCGGATTGTTGATATCCCTTAAATTTCCCGGATTTCAAAGGAAGCAGCTCCTCTCCCTCCCTGCCGGCCAGGGAGGCTCCTCAGCTGCGTTGCTCAGCTGCCAATAAGGAGTCTGAGACCGACTGGGGGCGGAGCTTGCATGCCTTGTGCAGCCAGACCCTCACGCCCAACCAGACAGACAGCCTGCCTGCTGTCTACGTGCTCGCTCTTTCGCTCACCTGTTCGCGCACAGCCTCTGGAGCGCAGGGTGACGAGGCTACTTGGTGCCATTGCACCGCCCTCGCGGCATCCCTTATTTTCAAATCCGAAAGTTTGAAAAAATCCCTTATTTCAAATCCGAAAGTTGACAGCTATGTACATAATAAACTATGGGAAGTTAAACTATGGAACTCACCCTGCCAGGAGGCACCAATGGCCACCAACTTGGATGGCTTTAAAAGAGGATTAGACACATTTGCGGAGGAGAAGACGGTCAATGGTTACTAGTCATGATGGCTAAGCTGTTCTGCCACAGAAGGAGGCAATAATGCGTCTGAATGCCTGCTGCTGGGAGCCACAGGAGGGGAGAAAGTGCTCATGTGCTCAGGTCCTGCTCATGTGCTTCGCATAGGCAACTGTGAGAACAGGATGCTGGACTAGATGGGCCATTGGCCTGATCCAGCCACAACAAAACATATTGATCTCTACTGCCGCAGGTGCTGTAATTCTCCAATGGTTTCACGTCACCCCTAAAAGCACACTCTTCCATTGTCTCCCAAGACAGAAGGATGCCAACTCAACTCAAATTGATCTGACCTACCTCACAGGGTTGTTGTGTGGGCAGAGTGGGAGAGGAGAAGAACTATGTATGCCTCCATGGGGGAAAAGTGGTATGTAGATGCAATCAACCAATCAATTAGCAAACTCATTCTTCAACTCTGGATCCTTAGGGAGCCAAAATGGCACCATCCTGTGCTTGGGAGAAGACCCCAGATTTGCAGTTGTACCAAAAACAAAAAGATCATCGGCGCAAGGGCAACCCTAATTGGGTGGGGTGAATCCAAAACAGACCAATGAGAACTGAGCATGCTCAAGGGGCATGGGATGTTGTGTGAGAGAGACATGGAATGGAATATCTTGGGAAAGGGCATGCCTGGCATGCCTTGTGCAACACTGCAACATTGTGGGGCAGGCTCTGCTTGTCCCCCCTGTCTCAAGAGAAGCCACCTCCGTGTGTGTGTGTGTGTGTGTGTGTGTGTGTGTGTGTGTGTGTGTTTTAAGCCTGGTTTTCAGAAAAGGTTTTCAGCATTCTCCATAACCCCCCCCCCTGGCCTTTACAATAACTAATCAGTCACTTTTTTTTTTTTTTTTTTTTTTTTTTTTGCTTTCTAAAGACACACAGAGAAAGAAACAGAGAGACGGGTTGAGCTTTGAACTCTTCTCCCTCCCACCCCCTTCCAATCTCCTCTTTGGGTCTTGGTTGAAAAGCCTCCCCCCCCCCTTCTCATTTGCGTTTAAAATGGATGTTTCATACCGGTTGATTAGTGTTAGTATGGAATACCAGCCGCTCTGAGCTGAGAGCTCAGCTTGATATCTGCGGATTATTCATCAGCTACCCCAGCAGGGGGGACCGTTTCTCACTTTCCCTGTGTAGCCTCAAAAGTGTTCAGGTTTGCTTTTTAAGCTACCCCCCCTTCCATGCACTTTCCTTTTTCACAACACTCCCCCCACTTTCCATGAATCGGAAAGGCTATGAGACTGTGCATAGCATCACACCAGCGCCCCGAAAACGCCAAATTCCCCAATTCAGAGGCCAACCGCCTTGTTTCGAATGGTGCACAGACCACATACTATGATTTGCCCTTTGCCAGCCTGACTAGGCCAGTTCTTTGACACTGTCGAAGCGACGGATCCTGAAAGAGCTAAAAAATCCATTTGGTTTTTGTATGCTCCCAACACAGAACTTGGCTTAAAAAAATAATAAAAAAAGACACAGAAACCAATACAGAGTTGTGTTTAAAGTAGCATGACACTGCTTTAAATGTATAGTGCAGATGGGGCCTAACTAAGGTCTGTTCATTTCAATGGGTCTACTCTAGAGTAGAGCATAGGTGGACACAACCCAGTAAGAAAATAAAGCTAGCCCTTGCTAAACTTAAAGGCCAACAGACTAGATTTCAGAACTAAATGGCCTTTAAAAAATAATAATTGACAAGTCACATCTGCATCTCTATCCACAGGTAGTCTGTTTTTAAGGGCCCCTCCCTGCCGCCACCGTTTATAAATTTGTTCAGCTGCAGCAGATGCTTAACAAGCTACAGCTGCAACAATGTGTGCTAAATTCTGCAATAGTAGCTATCATGCTGGCTTCTTAAAAACAAAAAGCGAAACCAATGCATAGTCCATATGGAGATGGAGGGCAGCTAGTAAAAGTTTTGAAGCTGTAGTAGCAAATTTTGTTCTGTTCTGACAGGGCGATTGACGCTCAAGTGCTTGGGGCAGAGTTTGTCCCCCCCACCACCTGTGGCTTGACCTATTCCTCTAGAAACATCAGGGATGGGATATGGGATTGCTCAAAGCATGCTCTCTCTACTACTGCCTTCATACCGGTAGCTACACAAGTAAACACCTCCTAGAGAAGGGAAGCGGGTGGCACTGTGGGTTAAACCACAGAGCCTAGGGCTTGCCGATCAGAAGGTTGGCAGTTCGAATCCCTGGGCAGGGTGAGCTCCCATTGCTCGGTCCCTGCTCCTGCCAACCTAGCAGTTCGAAAGAATGTCAAAGTGCAAGTAGATAAATACCGGTAAGGTAAACGGCGTTTCCGTGCGCTGCTCTGGTTCACCAGAAAGCAGCTTAGTCATGCTGGCCACATGACCCGGAAGCTGTACGCCGGGTCCCTCGGCCAATAAAGCGAGATGAGGGCCGCAACCCCAGAGTCATCCGCGACTGGACCTAATGGTCCGGGGTCCCTTTACCTTTACCTAGAGAAGGACAGGAAGTGGGGATGTGGGCAAGGGAAGCAGAGAATTATATAAATTATATAATTTGGTATCTGAATGATCGGTATTAGTAATCTATATATATAAAAACGTTCAAGTTGGATGTTTGTTAACAATCGCCTTTCTCCGTAACCCCTTGATCGATTCCATTCAAATTTGTACACAACGTTCCATGCCCATATGGGAGTGATCATATGTACTTACATTGCACAAATACCACACCTTTCCCAGGTAAAAATGTCATTTTGTGCAAAAAATAGCGCCCTCCAGTGGACGTTAAACAGCACAGCACAACACACCTGTTTCTGACCCCTCCTCCTCCTTTCCCGATGTCACTACCACCTTCTAATCAACAGACAGACCGCCCACAAACACTACTGCTGGCTCCGCTGGCCATTGACAAAATCAGGACAAAGAACCTCATAGATTAAAATAGTAGTAATAAACAGTTGTAGAAACGAAGACAAAAACAGGAGGGTCAAACGGAGAACACATAGACTGAACTTCAACAAGATAAGGTGTAAGTAAACATACGCTTTCTCTTTCATACTGTATCTTACTTTTGCATTTCACCAAATCAGCCACAGCAAGGCGTGGCCGCGTCAGCTAGTTGTATTATAATTTGACATCATTATAATGAGGCTATTATTGGATTATTGTAATTGAAAATTAATATAATAATTATTTAAAAAAAACATTGGAGGGGGTTGGGCTAGATGACACTTGGGTCCCTTCCAACTCTATGATTCTATGATCCATGGCAGTGGCCATCCAACCTCTGCTTAAAAACCTTCAGTGAAGGAGAGTCCACAACTTTCTGAGGGAGTTCATTGTCCTTTCCGCTGTCAAACAGCTCTTACCAACAGAAAGTTCTTCCTGATGTTCATTCAGAATCTCCTTTCTGGTCCTACCCTGTGGAGCAGGAGAAAACAAGTTAGTTCCATCTTTCGTGGGACAGCTCTTTAGAGATCTGGAGATGGCAATAGCCTTCTTAACCTGCAATAGCCTGTCCAGCAGTGAGTTAAAAGCAAAGAAGATTTCTATTTTCTTTGGCTGAAAGATACGCTGAAGCAGAGCAGAGCATAAAGGCTCAGATCCTATTGTCTGGCACACGGAAGGCTTTGCCCCTGGAAATGACCTGTTGAACCTCAGGTGCCACATCAGAGGATCTTGGGATCCAGGAGGAGCATAAGGAATCAGAAGGTTCTTTAAGGGGCTTTGTCTCAGATGTAGTGAAGAATACTCTCCCTTCACCAGGGTTGAAGCAGGAATCCACTGGCAGTTCAGTCGGCTTCTGCACACACTTTGAAACCACTTATAAACACCATCTCCAGCTCCTCAAATGATTTCTTCAACCCTGTCTCCGAAATTTTTTACACATCACTTGGGAAGACAGGCGAACTAATATCAGTGTACTGGAAGAAGCAAAGATCACCAGTGTTGAAGCAATGATTCTTCAACATCAACTTCGTTGGACTGGTCATGTTGGGTGGATGCCTGATGAGCGTCTTCCAAAGCAACTACTCTATCCCAAACTTTAAAATGGAAAGCGTAATGCTGGTGGTCAACAAAAGAGGTTTAAAGACTGTCTCAAGACAAATCTAAAAAAAAAAAAAAAAGTAGTATAAACACTGACAACTGGGAAACACTGGCCTGCGAGCTCTCCAGTTGGAGAACAGTCTTTACCAAAGGTGTCATGGGCTTTGAAGACACTCGAACTCAGGACGCAAGGGAGAAATGTGCTAAGAGGAAGGCACGCTTGGCAAATCCACACCGTGATCAACTCCCACCCGGAAACCTATGTCCCCACTGTGGAAGGACGTGTGGATCCAGAATTGGCCTCCACAGTCGCTTACGGACTCATTGTTAAAACTGTGTTTATGGAAGACAATCTTAGTTGGCTACGAATGATTGCCAAAGAAGAAGAAGTATCCTGTCCATAATCTCAAGTGAAAGAAGTCATTGGTCAGCCTTGTTTGGAAAGTTCCTGCAATCTCTACCCTCCGTCCTCCCCCCCATCCCCCCTGATGTTCTGCTTCCCCCCTTACTGCCGTATTATTACCCACTCTGAGAAATGAAATAGGTAAAGGTAAAGGGACCCCTGACCATTAGGTCCAGTCGTGTCCGACTCTGGGGTTGCGGCGTTCATCTCGCTTTATTGGCTGAGAGCCGGCGTACAGCTTCTGGGTCATGTGGCCAGCATGACTAAGCCGCTTCTGGCGAACCAGAGCAGCGCACGGAAACGCCGTTTACCTTCCCGCCGGAGCAGTACCTATTTATCTACTTGAACTCTGACGTGCTTTCGAACTGCTAGGTGGGCAGGAGCTGGGACCGAGCAACGGGAGCTCACCCCGTCGCAGGGATTCGAACCGCCGACCTTCTGATCAGCAAGCCCTAGGCTCTGTGGTTTAACCCACAGTGCCACCTGGGCCCCACAAGAAATGAAATAGATGCATAAAATTATAATCAGCCCCCCCCCCCGACAGAATAGGATAAAAGCACCGGACGGTGCCTATGAAACATTCAAAGAGCAAAAAGGACAAGCAAGCATTTTACGGGGGTGGGTGGGGAGGGGGGTGCAAGCCCATTTGGCTCTCAGTTTACAAGCGCTCCATAAATAGCTGATGAAGCAGAGGCTGACAAATCAAGCATTGTAACACTTTGAGAATTTATTAGGTCATTTGGAACCAGTCCGTCGCTGCCCCCAGGTGTTTGAGAACCTCTCTCTTTCCCAACTCTCCGTCCCCTTGGGGAAGGAATTTAACAAAGGAATGTCTTTCAAAAAGAGGCACTCTCTGCTGGCCACCAGTGCCATTTTCCCCCTGAAGTGTTTTCAAACACACAGCAAGCTAAAAACAAAACAAAACAAAAAAACCCTTAGAAGTTGGGAATTAATTTTATTTATTTTTTGAAAAAGGAATAGCTAGCTAGCTAGCTAGCTGGAGACAGACAGATAGGTAGATACCCCATTATTCCCAAAGGGTCTGACAGTTCTGGGAAGCTGAATGTGAGGATCAGATTCACAATGCCTGAATCCCAAACAGGTTTTTGCAGTATGAGGCCCTGATTTTATATTCCTGCCCCACTCCATGGGGGGCCAAATGCAGGACAAAGACTTTGGACTCTTGGCACTCTTGAGTTACAGGCTCACCTGGGGAACCATCCAGCTGATGGTATATATAACACGCACACACTATAAATTTTGGAAACGTGTCTGTTCACTATGCATTCGGAGATCTCTGAAGATATTATAACCAAATTTTGCATGAAGGTTCCTAAGACCAAGAATTAGGTTTTCATCTATGTTGGGATACAGCTGGGTGCTGTTTTGAAACAAGATGGCAGACGGAACATTTCAGAGCTGCATTGATGTTGACCGCTGAGTTCAAAACTGCACAGATTTAGGGGTTTCTTAAAAGATGTCTGCTTCTTGGGAGAAAAGTGATGACAAACCTAGACAGCATCTTAAAAAGCAGAGACATCACCTTGCCAGCAAAGGTCCGTATAGTTAAAGCTATGGTTTTCCCATTAGTGATGTGTGGAAGTGAGAGCTGGACCATAAAGAAGGCTGATAGCTGAAGAATTGATGCTTTTGAATTGTGGTGCTGGAGGAGACTCTTGAGAGTCCCATGGACTGCAAGAAGATCAAACCTATCCATTCTGAAGGAAATCAGCCCGGAGTGCTCACTGGAAGGACAGATGCTGAAGCTGAGGCTCCAATACTTTGGCCACCTTATGAGAAGAGAAGACTCCCTGGAAAAGACCCTGATGTTGGGAAAGATGGAGGGCACAAGGAGAAGGGGACGACAGAGGACAAGATGGTTGGACAGTGTTCTCAAAGCTACCAACATGAATTTGACCAAACTGCAGGAGGCAGTGGAAGACAGGAGTGCCTGGCGTGCTCTGGTCCAGGGGGTCACGAAGAGTCGGACACAACTGAATGACTGAATGACAACAACAACAACAACAACAACAACAACATAATTTCCCATGTAATGCTGTATATAAGGCTGCTAGTATGTGTATTTTATATTATTTCCACTAAGGTCACATCCACACAATGAGTTGCACCCAACTGTGTTCCATCCAGAGTAGACCATGGAAATGCCCACTACGGTAATCTAAAGGACCAACTCTTGAGTAGAAATAGCATTTGATTCAACCCAATGCATTTAAAGCGTATGGCTCCACCCTAAGGAATCCTGGGAACTGTAGTTTATGTGTGCTGGGAACTGGAGGTCTGTGATGGGGGGAGCTCTGAGTGTTAAAGTGGTAAAAACAAAGGGCATGCACCTTTGCAACCATCTAATGTATCCTGCAAGGCAGCAGAGGTTTAGGATCAAGCTCTCCTTCTCCTAGATGAGCTACTTCAGCAGGTTGATGAGCTTGATGTACCGCCTTTGGAGCACGTGCAGAAGCCGCCTTCTTGACCATTGGACCCACTCTTGGTCTCGTCTGCTCAATCCGCCAGAGCCCTTCTTCGCACGCAGGGGAAGTCCCTAATTCAGTGAAAGTTTGAGACCCAGCGGCCAATTTCAGTCCAGCAGTATGTTGGCAACCTTGCACATCTGACCTGTGCCACACTGCATCTTGCTAACTCAGAGAGAGAGAAAGAAAGATAGAGAGAGATCTCAAGATTTAGTTCCCTAAAAGTTTGAGCCACATTAGATGGGTCTTCAAAGGGCACCTGAAGGCTGATGGAGCTCATTCTAGATAACCATCACATCACCCGACTGCTCAACATCATGCACATCACCAGCTGAGGTCCTCCCCCAAGCAAACGTGTCAAAAGCAGTTTTTGCAACTCAAGAAAACATATTTGGGCAATTACTCCTTCCTCTACCAAGTTGCCAGATTTGCTGTACGCCAGGGCTTTAAAGCAGAGATCTAAGGTTCATATCAAGAGCTTTAATCCTCTCAGCAGCTTTGGGTATTTCCTGATGTTTACGAGGAGTGCTCTGGGCCTGAGGCTGGGCGCTCATTGCCATCAACAACAGCAGCAACAACAACAGAAAATGAACTTAGCTGAGGTGAAGGAATTGGGTGTGCTTGTTTTTTAAGCTTTAACCACAGCAGAGCAGTGGAATTTGCTTAGGCCCAGCTTAAACAAGAACAAGCCAGATATGGGAAGAAATGGCTGGTAACATTAGTTTCCTCATTTTCCCTCTGGAATTAGATTGCCTGGTCCCTAAGATTGTGTGGAGATGCTCCCTCGCTTGTCCCATTCTCTCAGGGGTGCCAACTTGAATACAATATTGTGGGGGCAGGTAAACCCCAACCCACATAATCAAAAACAAGACATGGTGGATGTAATAATGAAAAACCGACTGATATCATTTTTGTTAAATATGTAGGGATATAAGATATGTAAAATGAACCATGGAAAGAGAAGAAAGGAAGTCATTGATATCTTAAGTATGTAAAATGTTTATCTAAAATTGTAAAACAGAAAATTTAATAAAAACCATATTAAAAAAAGAAAATAAGACATCATTTGAACGGCAATGCCCATCAACTTTGGGGCCCCCCGGTTGGACGAGATGACGCTCAGGGTCCCTTCCAACTCTACAATATGATTCTATGATTTTATGATTCAGGTCCAGCTTATCAGAAGGACCGCCTGCTCCTGTATAGACCTGAAAGATGACTTACCGTACATCATCTGGCGAAATTCTACTCGTGGCACCAAACCCTACAGGATACCATTAGGCGCTGACCCAAATATTGGGGTTTTCTGCTACTGCAGAAACAGCAACCTCTGTTTGTTTGTTTAGACGTAATTTTTGTGCACATTCCCTCATCTGGGTTCCGAGATCTTCTAGGGAGTCCCTTCTGTCGGTCACCCTCACAGGAACGCTTGGTGGGGATGCAGGAGAGGGCCTTCTCGGTGGCTGCTCCCAGACTTTGGGACTCCCTCCCTGGAGAAGATAGACTGTCTCCCTCCTTGTGGTCTTTCTGCAGATAAAGACCTTGTTCCAACAGGCTTTGGCGAACTGACAGCTTTTAATGAATGGGCTAGTGCTGCTCTGTTCTTGTAATTAATCTGTAGGTTCTTAGTAGATCTTATGTATGTTTTAATTCTATTGTTTCATTCTTTTTCATGATTGGTGCCCACCCATGTTTTCAGCTGTCCTTATTTTAATCTGCAAGCCTCTTTGAGTGTCTATCAGGGAAAGAGGTGGGGTATAAATAAATATATAATAAAGATAAATGATAATAATTGTCCAGGCTTTCCCTGACCCATAAGACTGAACCTTGTTTTATATGCATGAATACCACCCCAAGTCTTTGTTTTAATTGCTTTTGCACGTTTTTATACTGTTGTTTTCCAGGTTTTAGGTGGCCTTTTTAATGGATATTGCTTTTATATTGTACACAGCTTAGAAATTTATTTCATTTTGGAAATATGAAGTGGCTGGAAATGCTGTTAAATGAAACAAACAAATAAATCAACGTCTAGAGGGCCAGAGCTTCCACATCCCTGGCTTAGGGGTTCCTTGAGAGACAGGTGGACGTGCATACAACTCCCCAAGAAGCCAGAAAGTCTGAAAAAACACAGTTGCACTGGGTCTCACTGTGGTATTAAACAACATAAGCTAACAGCTGTCTGATGGTGCAATTCCTGGCTCCCGAGTCCCGAGGCATCATTTTCCTGTTTATACTTGCACATCAAATGGACTTTTTGAAAGTTTCCCCGGTTTCTTTTTTGTTCTGTTTTCTTTGTTCTGCTTCCATATGGTCTTCCCTCCTCTCTATCCCCTCTGCTTTGGAGATGACATGTATGGGAAATGGCTTATTGTAAGCAACAGGAGGCAGCACAGACCAGTCCCCCCCCCCCCCCACCTCCCACTTTCTCCATGCACACATACACACAGCCAGCTGCATCATGGGGGCAAAACAAACATCAAAGCAAAACATCAGCCAATTCTTTTTCATACAGGATACAGGTGATGTGTTTATTGATATAGTTGGAGTCTTGCCACATACCCAGAGCTGTGTGCATAATTATTCCATAGTTCTCTGCACAAACCTCAGACAAGTTTTGGTTCGTAATTCAGCATTCAAATCATCTCAGCTTTCAATTTCTTGTTGGTTTTTTTAAACCCAAGTTTCTAGTCCGTAAGATTGAGCACAGGCAAGCATGAGTGTGCCACTTCTGAAGTTATGCTGGGGAGTGTTGAGCATTGTTTCAGGGTGCAGCACAACGTTTCTCTCTCTCCTTCCTAATAACTGAAAGAAGTAAGCAGAAATGGATGGATTTAGATCAGGGGTCGACAAGGCTTACCGGACATGGGGCGGATCACTCCTGCGGAGATCCTCCGTGGGGCCGGCCGGCGCAACGTGACGCCAGAAATCATGTCTGCGCATGTCTGTGGCACCGGAAATCACTTCTATGCATGCCCAGATGCCGGAAATTGTGCCTGTGCAGAAGCGCTTTTTGGCATCTGGGCATGTGCAGAAGCGATTCCCGGCGCCCTGGAAGAGAGTCTTAGCGCAGCGCGCAGGGACTCGCCAGGAGGGCGGCTTGGTTCAGGGGTGGCTCATGGGCCGGTTAAGCGACCCTCATGGGCCGCTTCCGGCCCATGGGCCTTAGGTTGCCGACCTCTGATTTAGATGATTTGGATACCATCCTCATCTGATAATCTGTTAAAAGTACAGTACTTGGTTTGAACAATATTACATGAAGAAGCAGCGAAAACCATCAGCTTTCTCAGTTCTTCCAATTAAGACACATCATGCAACAATTGCAAGCAAAACGCTTAAAAACAACAACCCCCCATTTGAAAACATTCTGGAACAGAATGACAAAAGAAAATTAATAACAACAATAAACCAATGTACATGAAAGATATCCCACCAAACACAAACTGGATGATATCCTTGGCAAACTATCATAGTAGTAAAATCGACATGTAAGAAGACTGTGATACAAAAACCATCAAGAAAATAAATTTATAGAGAAATGGGCAAATCACAGGGCTGTTTGCAACACAACCAGATATGATGAAAATAATCCATAAAAGAACATAATCCTTGAGAGAGAGAGAAACACAACATCATTTAGTCAAATAAGAAAACAATGCACATTGGAGAATGAGAAATTTGCATGTCATAAATAAAACTCTGCACAGTCACAGCTTATACATGGGGGAATGCTTCTCCTCTTAAGCATTTCATAAAGTGCACATGCACGACCAAGTAATCTTTCTGGCAGCCCTTGAAGGCAGGCTAGCTGGTATCATTATCCCCATACTGCAGATGGGGGACTGAGGCTAAGACAACGGCCACCTAATTGAAACTGTGGCAGAGATCATAGCAGTAACAGTAACTGCCCGGATTGCAGTTATGGCCAGAACCTCGCACAAAGAAAGAAAATTGGGTTTTAATAGTCAAACAGCAGCACCCAAATGCCAATGATTCCCCCCCCCCCCCGAGAGGTCTTCCAAGGGGCTGGGGATTTCAGCCAGTCTCCCCAGGATCCCTCCTACAAGATCTTTCTAAAAGCCATGAAGCAGTTGCCTAAGAGTTCTGGACGACCTACTGGTTGAGCTTTCCCCCCAATTTGCCTGCACAAAGCCTATGATGAGGCTTTGTGATTTGTCCAAGGACCAGGTACCGGTATATGATGATGGACATCCTGATTTGCTGGCTGGGTGTTTACATGCCTTCACATTAAAACATTGGTTCATCTCACCCTCTTCTTTTTTTAAAAAAAAAAAAAAAATTTATTTTCCAACCTAAACAAATCATCCAAACAATAAACATACATCTAAACAGTTGCTCTACTGAGCTATGACCTCCTTCCATCACGGCAGCAGGTTTTCAAGTCCTCTCTAATCGCACAGTTCCTTGGTTTTATCTTTCAAAATACATCATAGGTTTATTCCAGTCCCGCCAGTGTCTTCAAACCTCCACAGTTCAATCTTATATAATCAATAAATCTACTACAATCTCTTTGGAATTTAGATTCCTCCTGGTTTTGCACCCTGCAGGTCAGTTTTGCAAGTTCCGCATATTCCATCATCTTCGTCTGCCACTCCTCAATCGTTGGTAATTCCTGTAATTTCCACTTTTGGGCAAAAAGGTTAATCTCACCCTCTTAACCTCCCCAATCACTTTCCCAACTACAAAAAACCCCCCACAGTGCTTTAAAAACAAAGCACCTATTACGCAGTTTATAACATAAATGCTTTTGATAAAGTGGTTTTTAAAATGAGATTCTATCCCAGGGGTGGTCAACCACAGGCCTGGGGGCTGAATGTGGATATCCAAACCTCTGTTTGACCCTTTGGAAACTTACCAGAACAAATATCCTACTTACCCAGCTTTGCACCCTCTCCATGGGTGTAACCAATGGAGCTGTCCCCCCAATAGAAATACTTAACTGACCAATCACATCGGTTCTGCTCCCCACCCCACAAAGGTCCTGCTCCCCGCAAACCAAGTCCTGTCCCCCCCAACAAAAATCCTGGCTATGCTCATAGCCTACAGTTGTTGTCTAGTCATTTAGTCGTGTCCGACTCTTCGTGACCCCATGGACCAGAGCACGCCAGGCACTCCTGTCTTCCACTGCCTCCCGCAGTTTGGTCAGACTCATGTTGGTAGCTTCGAGAACACTGTCCAGCCATCTCGTCCTCTGTCATCCCCTTCTCCTTGTGCCCTCCATCTTTCCCAGCATCAGGGTCTTTTCCAGGGAGTCTTCTCTTCTCATGAGGTGGCCAGGGCAGGCGTGTCCATTTAGGCGAACAAGGCAATTGCCTAGGGCGCCAAAATGTAGGGGGCGCTGGCCAGCCTGCCCGCCGCCCCCCGGTGCTGCCCCAACCAGCGGCGGAGCAAGCAGGTTAGGGCGAAAACCGCGGCGAGGGCGCCAAAATGGAGGGGGCGCTGGCCAGCCTGCCCCCCGCCGCCGCCCTAACCAGCGGCAGGGCAAGCAAACCGTGGAGGCGGGGGGCGCCCGGCCGGGCAGGGGGCGGGACACCGCTCCGCAACGTGCGTCATACGCAATGACGTCACATGGTCTGCCCCCTCGCCTAGGGCGCCAAAATTGCCAGCACCGGTCCTGGAGGTGGCCAAAGTATTGGATCCTCAGCTTCAGGATCTGTCCTTCCAGTGAGCACTCAGGGCTGATTTCCTTCAGAATGGAAAGGTGTGATCTTCTTGCAGTCCATGGGACTCTCAAGAGTCTCCTCCAGCACCATAATTCAAAAGCATCAATTCAAATACTCCTACAGTACAGAGGTCAAATTTCCATAGGTTGCTCCACTGACATGCCCTCCCTTCGAAGACTTCCCAGAATGGGATGGGGGCCCCTTGGTTGAAAAAGTTAACCAACACCTGTTCTATCCAGACTCTCAGCAAATCAGTAGGGCTGCCATACATGCAGATTTTCCTGGACATTAACCGGGATTTCAAAGGCAGTATTGATGCCTGGGGGGAATTTCTGAAAGGCTTTGTCCTGGATGTTAGACAAGTCAATTGAAAAAAGAAAAAGCTCAAGAATTTTGGGGTCTTCCTAAAAAAACCCCCCACAAACTAGGAGGGTGTCCTGGTTTTTACTTTTTGAAATATGGCAACCCTAAAATTGGTCGCACTTCCTTGAGTGTTGATATTACCCGTTTTCGTTTGCTCCTCTCCATGGCATAGTTGTATTATGTTTTCATGGGTTATATGCAGAATATGCAGAATCATTTACCGCAGCTGCCACGTAATACGCGTTCTGTCAATCGTTTAGTGTGGCAGTGCCTGCACGTTGGGACTCCCTGCCTATTGAGATTAAGCAGACACCTTCACCGTGCTCTTCTTGCCTGCTAAAAACATTTCTGTTTAGGCCAGTGATGGCCAAACTTGGCCCTCCAGCTGTTTTGGGACTACAACTCCTATCATCCCTAGCTAACAGGACCAGTGGTGAAGGATGATGGGAATTGTAGTCCCAAAACAGTTGGAGGGCCAAGTTTGGCCATCACTGGTTTGGGCAAACCTAATCAGATGCTTAGAAAGTCGAGGTAATCTTAAACTATACAGTATTAGCTTTTTAATTTATCTGATTTCTTGATTCACTGCTCCATCTGGTGGGAGATACATATATTGCTTCCTAGCCATATGCCAAACTTAAAAACACAAGCCAGCCTGCTAGCAATTGCCAACCAGCAGGGCCACAGGCATTTAAGCAGGTGCATTAGATGGTTCTTTCTTTCTCTTTCATTAAAAAAAAACTGTTTCCCATCCCAGCTGGCCATGATTAAAAATCAGATGCCGGAGTTTGTTTCTTTATTAATAGTGTTTTAAAGACTAATTGATATATTGATGCTTTTTAAATTATTTTATATGATTTCTGCTTTATTTGTGATTCTGCATTATGTTTTATTATTGTTTATAAGCCGCTTTGGGATTCGTTTGAATGAAAAGCGGCATTGAAATACAATGAATCAAATCAAATCTTTCCTTTTCCCTCCCCATCCCACTTGCCTTTTGTGCCCTGTCTTTTTAGATTGCAGTCCTGATTGATTGATTGATTGATTATCTGGGGTCGCTGAAAAATAGAACATTTTGTTTTATTAACAACTAGGAAAACTGCCCAATTAAAAAAATTGAGCGCTGCTACAGCTTCTAAATCCAGCTAACCTGAAGCTGTCTCTCCAGCGCGTCCGAAAATTCCGGGTCGCTTCGGGAACTTTCGGGACTCCTCGGTAGCTTTCGGTTCTTTCACAGAGCGGGGCCAATACTGTACGCTTGCCAATGAGCCGCCGCCGGCTGCAACCGACCGGCTTCGGAAACGTTCGGCATCACATGCCTGTTAGAAGGAGCGGGAGGGACGGGGAGGTCACGAGGACCAATCAGAGCTCGGCGCGCTTCTTCCTCGCTTTCGAAGCGTGCCGCGGGAGGGTGATTCGTCAACGGAGTTCATCCGCAGAGAACACGCGCGTGAGAAAAATATCCCTAAACATAACGTCTTTATTATTTTTTTACCTTTTTTTTTTGCGACGCGGAATACGACCAAAAAAAAAAAAAAAGGCTGGGAGGGGGGTTCGCGTGAGAAAAAGGGCCAACGGCGCCGGGGATTCAAAAGGCGAGGTTCGTCACGTGACGCGGAGTGATTTTATTTTCTTTATGACGCCCGCCCCAATGCGGCTTCGCAAGGTGGAAAGAGCCGTTAGGGCGTAGCCCCGGTTTATTTTTTGGAGCTGTGGGCGGGGTCAGCGTGCACGTGCTCCTCCCGGGGTCTATAAAAGGCCGTTTAACCGTCGCGCCAACGCCTCTTAGGACCGGTTGGAGGGTTCCGTTCTAACGTCTGCCTCGGATCGTTCTCTGTTGGGCAGGACAAAAGGGGCCGTGGGCGCTGGGAAGAGGGGGCTGGGGTTAATAGGGGGTTCGCCCTTCCTCAGATTATCAAGGCAAGTTCTCAGGTCTGCAGTGCCTCTGCACATGTGTAGAGTGCCTTCGCAAATCAAGTATTCGCTTTGAGTTTTTGTATTATGTGTTGGGGGGGAAGTGTTTGGGGGGGTAGTCGACAGCTTTCTTAATAGCCCCCGCACTCTTTGGGATGTTTTAAATTAATTTTTAAATAATAATTACATTCAGGATTTTAAAATCGTTGCTGCTGTTATCAAACCCTTAAGTTATCAAGACAGATGGTGGAAGGGCGTTGTCTCAGGCCTGCGGTGCCTCTGTGCATGTACAAAGAAGGTATTTGCTTTGGGTTTAGAGTGGGGAGTGGTTGTGGGGGTGGGTTGGCAGCTTTCTTTACTCTCACATTAGTTGGGATTTAAAAAATAATAGTTTGCATACTTTTAATTGTCAAGACAGGTTGTGGAATGGGGTCTCAGGCCTGCAGTGCCTCTGTGCATGTACAGAGTGTCTCTGCTTCGTTAATGTTTCATTAGGTTAATGAAACAAGGTCTTGGCTTGAGGGGCTGTGTGGTAGTTCCTGCATTTGTTGTTTTTAAAAACTGTGTGTGTGTGTGTATATATATATATATATATATGTATGTATGTATGTATGATATATATATATATATATACACACACACACAGTGTATATATATATAAAAAAAACTGTTAGATCCTGATGTAATAATAAATTTTAGATTATTAGAGCTAAATTTGTTATTCCTAGCTTCTCAATGATCTGTTTGGCATGCTATTACAATTAGTCATGATTATCAGTTTCTGTAGGTCTACTGTTGAGTGTAATTAAAATTGGATGCATGCCCATCTACTCTTGAGTTTACGTTAAAAATACAAGCAATCTTTTATTCCATAATACTGGAGGGTTTTTTTTAAATGAAGACATCACACAGTAATATGCAGCAGTGTGTATTTTGTGTGTTTGGGTCATTTACATGTGCACTCAAAAGAAGATTGGTGGAACTTATTCTCAGTTAAATCACAGAAGTACATCCAGTGTTAGTCACTCCTCTGGACTTAACTAACTTTGACCCATTAATTTTGGTGGGTTTAGTCTTAAGTTGACGTTAGTTGGGCATAGCCCGTGTTTGTGATATTGAAGATGCTGTGTGTCCCATTAATTTAATACACATTTTTTAATTTATATCCTGCCATTCATTCAAAGTCTAGGGTGGGATATAATTTAATATATTGTTTGGATTTTATATCTGGCCAACTCTTCTCTAGGATCATTCCAAAGTGACAAAACAAAAAGATTGTATTGAATTTATACTGTACACCTGACTTGACAGTTTGTGAGTTCACAGTAGTTTCATCAGTAACCATCTCTCCTCTCAAAAGTAAGTATTGAAATCCGCACACTTAATTAACATTACCATGGTTAACATAGGTCCTTTGATTTCAACAGATTACTTGTTACAGGGTGTATCCACACTTATCTTTTGCTCCATGTATGACTTCTTGCTCATGACTTTCCCCATGAAAACCTGCTCTTTAGAGCTGAAGTGCAACAAATGGCAGTTCAGGTTTTCCACGGATTCTCATTTGCTGTAAAAATTGGGAAACCATGCAGAGGGACCCAGGTGGCGCTGTGGGTTAAACCACAGAGCCTAGGGCTTGCTGATCAGAAGGTCGGCGGTTTGAATCCCTGCGACGGGGTGAGCTCCCGTTGCTCGGTCCCTGCTCCTGCCAACCTAGCAGTTCGAAAGCACTTCAAAGTGCAAGTAGATAAATAGGAACCGCTCTGGCGGGAAGGTAAATGGCGTTTCTGTGCGCTGCTCTGGTTCGCCAGAAGCGGCTTAGTCATGCTGGCCACATGACCCAGAAGCTGTACGCCGGCTCTCGGCCAATAAAGCGAGATGAGCGCCGCAACCCCAGAGTTGGACACAACTGGACCTAATGTTCAGGGGTCCCTTTACCTTTATGCATGGGAAACATGGAGATGGAAGTGTGTATATGCCTTTACTGTAGTTGGCTTCACAACAAAGAAACTACTTGTTGCTGTTGCATTATCCCTAAAAAAAGACCTTTATGATATGAAATATAACAAGAATATAATAATCTACAACTGCATTGACTTGTGTTTATGGCCAATATTGCATTCAAACTGGTGAGTGAATAGCACAGCAGTTGAAGAGGGGTTGGGAAATGTATGTAAAAATAAGAATACAGAAAGGAGATGGGTGAGTGGAGAACGTGGAGTGAGGAGAAAGGTAGGAAAGGAGGAAGAAATAGTTCAGAAATCCAGAAAAAGGCAGCAACAGGTCTGGAGTAAACTTTTTAATGTGAATTTTATCTAAAAGTTTAATTTATATTCTCCCTTTCCTCAAAAGGAGCTCAAGGTGGTGTATGTGCTGCTTTTCTCCATTTTATCCTTGCAACAATCCTGTGAGGTAGGTTTTGGGGAGTTGGAGGTGTAGTGGTGAGCTGGCAGCTGTGGGAAGCACCTTCTTTGTGTGGCATAGGGTGAGCTGTTGGGGTAAGATCTCCCTTGTGGACTTTTTGGGGGCGGTGCGGTTCCCCATGTGATGTTTCCATTTTAATCTAACTTATGTAAAATGAAGGTTACAATCTTCATACCAAAGCAGTGATAACCCCAAGCCTTTTTCGTCAGAGGTAAGTGCACTCATTTCTACGTGAAAGGGAGTTTCCTTGAGTTAAATATGACAATTCTAGATAATGGGAGCCTTAAAATAGAATTTTATAAGCTCCATGGGACACAGTGTCTTAGAGCAAAGCATATCTGTATCTAGTGGTTGCTATAAATTCCAGTGAATTTTACTTTGAAACCTCACAGCCTGCTAAATTAGCTTCCAAAAGTTGCTAGTTTAGATAAGAAATTGCTAGCCTACTGGGGGCTCGGCAGAGGAGGGATGTAGAATTATGTCCCTCTGGCAGCCTGCTTGGTTTCATTGCGGAGGAAAACGACAATTTTAAACAGCAGTAGAAATTTGAGTAAAGCATGGGTTGATAAAGCAAGTGGTAATTTTCAGCAGAGGTTTGAGCAGGGGGGAAGCTTTTTGGTGTTAGCTTCTAGGGCTGGGTGATATATTGTCCAAAACCAGTTTGAAGTCCCTGTAGTGATACTGGTTTCATAATTTGACCTGGCAATATATTGTGAATCATAGTGTGCGTGTGCAATGCAAAAATCACAATGTGGGAAAAACCATGAAGCCATCTAGTGCTTCTACATAGCTCCATCCTTATTTCAAACAGTGTGACATATCAGTATATCATGATGTTAAGCTGGTGATATATCACGATGTTGAAAACCAGATATCGCCCAGCCGTATTAGCTTCCGAGTTGTACCCATCGCTGCTATTTTGCTTTGTTAAATCATGTTTCGTTTTAAAAAAGCAACCTTTACTCGAAATTCTGCCAGTGTTTAAAACAGTCATTTTCCTTTGTGTGCTTCCCTTCTTGTTTTACTCAAAACTTCTCCCATTCCTCAGATGCGAGAAAGGAAGGACGTGAACCTTTACATTATGTGTTTCACTCCTGGTACCATGTGCTATTATTAGCATGAAGTTCCCGATTTAGAGTAGTAATTTAGATATATTTTATTAACAAGCAAACACCCTTGTATGTGCAACGTACGTCAACTGAACATGACATTCACTAACTGAATGAGCTAACTGACAAGCTCGCTCTTAAGAGTCTATTCATCTTAAAAACATGCATAAATAAAAATATGTATATAATCATGGTTTGTGTGTGCAAAGTGGGCTGCGGAATAGCAGAGGAGGGGAAATGAGAATGGTGTGCAGGGGAGAGTTGAAAAAAGAAAGGCAATATAAAAAGTGAAGGTGGAAATGGAGTGTACAGGGGGTTGTGAAAAGGAAGTAGGCGGCATGGGATAGGATTGAAGATGAAAGATCTGAAGAATAGTGGGTGAAAAGCAAGCTTAGAAGTTGCATGGTGGGAAGGGAGAGTCCAGTGAAGTTAATGTGGAGGGGGAATAGCAGTGGAGTTGGTGAGCAGGGGCAAAACCCCTAGTTGATGATGTTCAATAAAATGCAGCATGATTCTGGCCAGAATCATGCAGTGTGACGCTTTCCTAAAGCAAAGTTAATAAAAGAATTTGCCACGATGTTTTAAAGATCTGGGTGCATAAACCAAAGCTGATTCACGCAAACATGATAGAATAAACTTAATCTTAGATGAGTCCACTGAAAATGCAAATTGCTGCCTACATGTGCCACTTGTTCAGTGCTTTTTAACATCTGACAAATTGGATAGTAAACAGAACAGTGTGCTGTCAAAATGAAATACGAGAGAAAGGCTTTTATTTTAATGTAAAAGTGGTGAGAGCACATTTATTACATCAAAATTTTGATAAAACTGATAAATATTAAACATATATCTTAAGTGCTATGCTAGAAAGCATCTGATCTAAATTGAACATTTTTCCAAATACCATGGTATTGTGCAAGCTCAGCAAACTATTCAGGGGCCAAGTTAACACAATGTATTTCCTATAGGACAAAAAACCATGGGGGTCTATTTTTTGAATGAGAAAAAAGCTAATGTAGGGAAGTGACTAAGCAGCCCTTTCTGCATTTCTTCCACTGAAACTTTCAGCCTTTGTTTTGTGTTGGTTTCAATGTTGGAGAAAAGGTATGAGACTATTAATCTGTAAAAAAAAAAAATCCTTCCAGTAGCACCTTAGAGACCAACTAAGTTTGTTATTGGTATGAGCTTTCGTGTGCATGCACACAAAAGCTCATACCAATAACGAACTTAGTTGGTCACTAAGGTGCTACTGAAATGAATTTTTTTTATTGTTTCGACTACGGCAGACCAACACGGCTACCTACCTGTATCTATTAATCTGTAGTTTGCCCTTTATTTTTAAAGGATTCTTTGAGCATCTAATGGTGCTCAAAGACTTCCATTTGTTGTCCAGAAATTAGAATTAGTCTGTGTGGCTTTAGCTTGAATGCTGGTGGATGATTTTTTTTACCTTATTAGAATATGAGGGAATCAAGATGTGTGCATTTCGTTTAATAATTACAGCTTGTTACTTGAGCGACCATGTCTGGGAGAGCCAGAGCCAGAGCACGGGGAAGGGCCCGTGGCCAGGAGACTACTACACCTATAGTAGGAGTACCTATGGTGAGTGTTTAAATGCTTAAGGGTTGGATGTTTAGATATAGGGAGTGTTGATTCATGCATAGTTTTATATTCCATTGCTTGAGTTTTCTTTAAAACTTCTTTAAAAAAAATCACTGGATGGTTAATAAAAATAGCCCACTGAAACTATTCCAGTAAAACCTTGCACAACTTTGACTTTGTGCCCAAGAGACAACATAAGTGTTTTTATTTTCCATTTGTGGGCTTTGATATGGTGTTCAATAACTCAGGTGACATAAGCTTAATAAGAAATGATAAAATTTCAACTAATTTTTCCTCAGATTTTCAAACAGTTCCTTCTCTGGCTTTCCTCTTTTGTGAAGGATCTTTGTATGTCATCTTCATACCTTCCACAATGTTTTCCCTTCTCTTTTGTTGCCTGGCATGGTTGCCAGTAGCCAAAGTTCAACCCTCAGGGACAACAAAAGAAGCAGAGGTAGACTGGTTGGATTGGTGGGGAGTGGGTCTAATAGCATTGTTTCTGCTGGCTTGATGGCCACTGCAGGGTCCTTCACAAAGGGTATTCTAGGAGTTTCATTCCTTGTGTCCTGATTGCTGGCCATATTATTGGAGCAGGTGGGTCTCCATGAGTGCCTCTCCACGAGAGTAGGAAGGAGCCTTATTGCCAGTTCAGAAGCCATAGTGTCACTGGCAGCTGTTGGTACTCAAGTCTCCTCACTGTCTCTAAAGATTGGGACCTGTCTGGAGCTTTCAGCAGTCTTTTTTTCACCTAACCTTTATAATCCACAAATCTGCCTGTCATGGGCGGTTTTAGGAGTCAGAGTCATATCTGGATGCCTTTCACCTTGGATATTCATGGCAAATGGCCAGCATTTTCTAATTGTTGTTGAATTATCTAGGTTCAGGCACCTCCTTATGTGCAAACTGCAGCTCAGCAACTTGAACCTGAACCACCAGCAGAAGGAGAACTAATTGGGCGTGGTCGGCAAAGAAGAGGACCTGTTGCACCAAGATCGCAAGGTAAGTGTAGCAGAAGAGCACTGTTGTTCAAATGAGCCTGTTGTCTCCATATTATGTTTGGAATAGCATTGGATTTCAAGAAGTTTCAGTTAATTAGCATTTGGCTTTTTCTGTTTTCTGCTGTGATATTGCCTGTTTGGATTTGCTATGAGAAGGAAGATTTACTGCTGAGAGTTTCTGAAATGCAGAAATAAAACAAGTTACCGGTATTTTATTTTACAATATTTATATAATACAAGAGTTAAAATTATAATCTTGTAGTCCTAACTGCATAAATAATCTTTTGTGTGCAGTGATTACTACCCCAAGCACTTACTGAAAGACTTCCCCCTTTGCTTCAGGTAGTGTTGGTACTTTGGGGTATCTCTAACCTTGAGGTTTCATCAACTCTGGGTTGCCAAGAGATGACTGAAATTTATTGCTGCTACTCGCGCGGGGGGTGGGGGTGGTAACAAGTGCAAGTCATGATGGTTCCTTCCAAAATTGCAGAACTTCAGATTTCAGCTGGTTTTCAAGAGATGTCATTGGGAGAAAGAGGTGGACGCCGCAGAGACTTCCATGACCTTGGTGTAAATACTCGTCAATCAATGGAACATGTTAAAGACTCTAAAACAGGTACATGATTCTAAAGCATACAAATCTGTAAATTATAAGTACTATGCAATAATGAATGAGGATGCTGTATTCCTTTCTAATTTAGCAGCTGCTCTGTTGAACTCCCAAACCACTATTTAAATTTCCAAGGTGGTAGAGAAAGCTAAATGAAGGCCAATGTGGGTGGGGAGGAAAGGGAGTCCAAGGCTCACCATGCCTGTATTAAATTCTGGTGGGGCTCTTGGAGTTAATAATAATAATAATAATAATAATAATAATAATAATAATAATAATTTTTTATTTGTACCCCGCCCACCTGGCCGGGTCTCCCCAGCCACTCTGGGCGGCCTCGAACAAATATTAAAATACATCAAAATCACAAGTTAAAAACTTCCCTAAACAGGGCTGCCTTCAGGTATTTTCTGAATGTAGGATAATTATTTATCACTTTAACCTCTGCTGGGAGGGTGTTCCACAGGGCGGGCGCCACTACCGAGAAGGCCCTCTGCCTGGTTCCCTGTAGTTCTGTTCTATGACTACTAATTTCTCTGCTGGCAAGAGATGGCTGACAGCAGCTGGATGCCTTTCTTCAGGTGCTTCAGGTACTCTGATAAAATTAAGCACAAACCATTTTCGACTGACTTCTCGTCCGCAATGGGCCTTGTTCCAATACCACATTGACTACAATCCACAAATGGAAGCCCGGCGTCTTCGTTCAGCTTTGCTGTTTCAGCACGAGGACCTAATTGGGCGGACACATGCTTTTGATGGGACAATTTTGTTCTTGCCAAAGAAACTGGAAAACAAGGTATAGTGGCTCTAAAGTTCTTCAAATCTAATTGTGCCTAGACTTTCCGACACGATAGTCGCACTGCATCTTCTGCTCTAGTATGTGTGCTTTTCACCTTGGCTCTGAAGTTCAGGGTGGTCATAGCAACAAGCTCAAATGGCTTGAGATACGTATTCTGTTTGTCTCTGGGTGCTTCATTGGTTTATGCTGTGGACACATTTGCAAACTAGAGAAACTTGTGAGCACCACATGTCCACTAGAACCAGGCAAACACGAATAGAATGCTTCTTTGAAGCCTAATTTTTCTGGGAGGTGGGTGGGGAAGGTATCCTGTGGGTACCAGGAAGGGATAAAAACCACTCTTAAGGGATTTGGTCTGTCCTCTTGATGTTTCCAAACTTCAAAACAGGTAAAATCTTAAGATATTTAACTTGTCACTTAATATTCTCAGGTTTCTGAAGTTTTTAGTCAGACCCGACAAGGAGAGACTGTGAAGATTACAATCACTTTAACCAATGAGCTGCCATCTACTTCACCTACATGCCTACAGTTTTACAACATTATTTTTAGAAGGTTGGCTTTCAGTGTTTATTTCCTGTGAAAGAAAGTAATACTAGTGAGGGGACAGTAGTATGTTTATTTTGATAGCTCATATTGGTCTTCTGTTTGTGGTGAGCCAGATTTTTTAATGCACTGTAAGTCAACTAGCTTTATTACTCTGAAATACTCTCCTCCACTGAGTTGAGGGAGTTTTTCCTATTTGCTTCTGTAGGCAGGGCCATACAAAATCACCTGGTTTTCATCCTGCTTGCTTTATAGTGACAGTGTGTTGAAAGAACCCCTGCTCAGTTGATGTTAGCTCCTTCAGGGCAACATCCTGGATAGTTGCTCTTCATTGCGCTCCAGGGTGTGGGCTGCTTTGGCTGTCTCTCCATTTTCTGGCAGTAGTGCACTTGACAACCACATGTTTTGTGTATTTTTGGTATAAGTGACATGCTCCTCAACAAAACCTATTCCTGTTGCCACCTTTCAGGTTCTCCATACCAGTGTGTGGTTGGAAGGAAATGGTTGTGGGAAGGGGATGATGCTAAGTGTTGTTGCCTGTGTAAAATCTATATAAATCTGACTTGCCACATAAGAAGCACTTAAACTGAATTGAGGTGTTCATTTCTATAAATGTTCGAGAGACTTGTGGAAAAACCTTAGCCCAAACCATGGCAGAACCTATATTTTATGTGCTAAGCTGTGGATTGGTAGCACTGTTTATTATCTAACCACTCCCAAATATTTTTTTTCAGACTACTGAAAATAATGAATTTGCAGCAAATTGGACGAAATTATTACAATCCAAGTGACCCAATCAGTATTCCCAAGCACAGGTAATTAAATAGGGCTTAAATATTTTGGTGCTGTTGTAACATATTTTCAGGTCAGCCATTTTTTACTCTACTGAACAGCTGCTTGTGTGTCATACCTATTTTGGATAATGTCATAATTTTTTTGTATCCTGTACTTAAATTTTATATACAGTGATCCCTCGACTTACGAAAGACCCGGCTTACGAGTTTTTCAAGTTACGAGGGATCAAGTGGCCGCCGCTTCCGAATTTTTTCGACTTCCGATCGGAAGCCGCGGCCGCTTTAGATGCAGTTTTTTCGAGTCCCGAAGGTTTTTTCGACCTACGAATGCGTTCTTCAACACATTCCTATGGGGACTCGACTTACGATTTTTTCGACTTACAAGGAATCTGTCGGAACGGATTACCTTCGTAAGTCGAGGGTCCATTGTAGTGTACTTTGCACAGTAATATGTAGCATAGACCAACAGCTGTTTTTGCTTTATTACGTTCTGTAGATAAGGTCATGTGTTATAGATAAGTGGTTCCCAACCATTTTGGTATGATGACCAACAAATCCAAATTGCCTTGGCAAATTGACTTGGGTGACCCATTGATTTATTGTCACATGTATTGTGGACCATATTTCTTTGGCAGCTGTTGGTTTCACGCTTACCTCGTACAACTTTTTGTTGTAAGAGGGATGGGATGCCTTTGGTGCCTGCACATTAGAAGCAAGATGTAATAACCACTCTCAACCATAGGTGCCAACTCCCTGAGGCCCAAGTAGCCACAAAATTCCCCATGAAGGGGCCAGGCACCCACAAATTTTGGTGCCAGGGCCATTCATGCTGCATGGCACCCACGACCCCAGGCCATGGACCACCACTGGATGTGCTGTCAGAGAGCAGTTCCCAAGTGTTAAAATTTAAGATTTAAGTCTTTCTGATATTAGATTACCAGTATAAATACAGTATTATAATATGCAAATGAAACACAGTTCTAAGATATTCATCATCAGTTAAAGGCAGTGATCATTTTGGATTAACTAAAGAAGCCAATGACCCACTTGCAGGTTACATCCCACAGGTTGGGGAACACTGCGGTAGATAATACAGCTTTTTCATCAACCTCTTCTGAATAACTCCCATTGCTGAAAGTGGAGTAGGTTATTACTCCTCCCATTTGCTGTGCTTCTTGGTCTACAGTGAGAGGAGCTTCTCCCTGTCTGCCTGCTTCAAAGCAGTGATGCTTTCACACTGTTCCAGCTCTGAACTTTTATGTCCAACATCTGCACATGTAGTACTGTGTGACTCGAGCCAGAGATAGAACTCCTCACTGTTGTGCATGAGATAATTGGTAAGGGTGGAAGCTAGAGAAAGGTGTGCACTTGTCTTTTATTGTCTACTTGCAACAAAAATAGTCACCATTGCACATGGTGGAGTGCATGTTTACTTTTTAGAAATGCATTTCCAAAGGAATGTATTCTTTCAGTCTTTTTCCTATTAGCAATTAGAAGACAGTGCTGACTGCAAAGATGTGTGTATGTGGGCCGCAAGATTTTCTATTTGAGCCTATTTAGAAAATTAATTGTGGAAATGTTTGAACATGTCTGTTGGAAGCAGGCACGTGTACCTTTAGGATATGGTGATTATTGGAGCATTTCTTTTTTCGGGTGGAAGAACTGCAGACATTCCTGGGTTGGATTAACAGTATCTGGATCATTGCCAGTTTGTGTTCAGACATGAGTTTGGGACTGAATCACCTTGGTTACCCTGATGGATGACCTTTAAGAGAAAAGGGCAATGGCCTTTAATACCACTAAACAATGTTCAAAATGGGGGTTGGGAGGGTTATTGAGTTGTTTTGATTGTGTATTTTGATTTTATTCTGTGAACTGCCCTGAGACCTCTGTGTTTAGGGCAGTATATAAATTCAATAAAATAAAATATGTGAGAGGCATCAGAGGCAATGCTATGGTGGCTGTTCCTAACTGCAGGGTTGGGAATGAAGTGTTGCACTGGGAGAGTCCTCTTCGAGGGGCCCTGGTGTTTATGCAGTGGGGTGCAGCAGAGCACTATTTTGTCCCCAGTGCTATCAACATCAATATGAGGCTGTTAAAGGTAAAGGTACCCCTGACCGTTAGGTCCAGTCGCAGACGACTCTGGGGTTGTGGCACTCATCTCGCTCTCTAGGCCGAGGGAGCCAGCATTTGTCCGCAGACAGTTTTTCCGGGTCATGTGGCCAGCATGACTAAGCAGCTTCTGGCGAACTAGAGCAGTGCACGGAAATGCAATTTACCTTCCCACTGCAGCGGTACCTATTTATCTACTTGCACTTTGACGTGCTTTCAAACTGCTAGGAGGGCAGGAGCTGGGACTGAACAACGGGAGCTCACCCCGTCGTGGGGATTCGAACCGCCGACCTTCTGATCGGCAAGCCCTAGGCTCAGTGGTTTAGACCACAGTGCCACCTGCGTCCCTTATGATGCTGTTAGGAGGGGTCATTAGGAGTTTTGGAGCAAGTTATCATTAGTATCATAAGGGACCCAGGTGGCGCTGTGGGTTAAACCACAGAGCCTAGGGCTTGCTGATCAGAAGGTCTGCGGTTTGAATCCCCGCCACGGGGTGAGCTCCCGTTGCTCGGTCGCTGCTCCTGCCCACCTAGCAGTTCAAAAGCACGTCAAAGTGCAAGTAGATAAATAGGAACCACTGCAGCGGGAAGGTAAATGGCGTTTCAATGCGCTGCTCTGGTTCGCCAGAAGCAGTTTTGTCATGCTGGCCACATGACCCGGAAGCTGTACGCCGGCTCTCGGCCAATAAAGCGAGATGAGCGCCGCAACCCCAGAGTCGGATACGACTGGACCTAATGGTCTTTTTTTTTTTTTTTTTTTTTTTAAATATAAACTTTATTGTCTTATTCCAATCCCTTACAAAGCATTAAAAACATTTACAAGTACAGTTTCAATGTAATGTTTCTTGTTTCTTTATACATGAAACAACACAAATGGGGGAAAAAATATATATATATATAAGAAAAAACAATAAAATAAAAATAAGATAAAAAAAAATACTAAACTAAAAATACTTTAAAACAAAAAATCTCTATACCCCTCCCCCCTCACACTGCTTCCCAGTCTTAGATATATTACATTATGTTAATTTCTTCCCATCTATCCGCATATCGTATCCTTTATTTAACACTCTCTAATGCTACTTATTTGAGCCTTTATCCGTCTGCCAGTAAACTGGCCTTACTAATTTGTTTACTCAGATATTCTCTGAATTTCCCCCATTCTGATTCCTTCTCTTCTCCCTTAATTTCATAGCTTTTTATGGCCAAATTATAATATCCTAACATTTTAAGCTGCCACTCCATTTTAAGCTGCCACTCGACTGGACCTAATGGTCAGGGGTCCCTTTACCTTTACCTTTTTATCAATTAGTATGCTGTAGATAACAGCCTATTTCTCATTACATCTGTGTCAGGAGAAGGTTTGCAAGCCCTAGACTGATGCCTGGATCTAGGCCATGGTGGAATGGTTGAGGGTCAATTAAACAGCTTGGGTCCTGGAAAGGTAGACTTTCTGGGTAGCTGGTTACTGTGTCCAAGAGTTGGGTCAATTGACTCTTCTGGATGGTGTGCTTCCTTTAAAGGAGCAGGTATGCAGTCTGAGGGTACTTCTTACTACATTTCCATCTCTTCCACTAGAGGCCCAAGTGAATTTTGTGGCCTGGAGTGTTTTTTTACCAGCTGCATCTGGTATTCCAGCTGCAGCCATTCCTGGATCTCAACAGCCTGACCATGGAGGTCCATGCAGGGTAACTTCAAGGCTCTATTATTGTAATTTGATTTATGTGGATCTGCTCTTGTGTTTGATCAGGGAGCTGCAGCTAGAGCATAATAAAGCAGCAGGCAAACTGGTTACAGGAGCAGATTACTGGCAACATCTTAGTCCACTGCTAAGATAGCTGCACTGGTTGTCAATTTGCTTTTAGGCTGGTTAATTCATGAAGCCCTAAACAGCTTAGGCCCAAAGTTCCTTGAGGAACACATGATCCCTTAATATGTCACCTCTGCCACTTAGAGTGGCTCCTTGTGCCCCTGAGGTTTGATTGGCTTTTAGTGTATCTTCAGTGGGGCAGATTCTGCCCTGTGGAACTCCCTGCCAGTAGAAGTTGAGCAGGAGTTATCTCTGCCTTCTTTCATGTACCTTTTGAAAACTGCACTGCACTTCGAATTTTTATTTAAACCAACCAGCATATACTGATGTTTTATTTATGTTTTTGAATCTGTCAAAGGCAGGTTTTATTGTGTTTTGTATGTTGCAACCTGCCTTGTAATTTATTTTGAAAGAGGATTATACCTTTTCAGATAAAATTTTGAAGATTTAGAATTTCAGAAATAAGGATAGCATCTTTGACTTCATGACCTTTGGAATTGCGTTTGAAATTGTTTCTTTTTGTTGAGTCGCAAATTCTACAAAGCATGAAGTGTGCTTGCACACGAAAGCTCATACCAAGAACAAACTTAGTTGGTCTCTAAGGTGCTACTGGAAGGAATTTTTTTATTTTTTATTTTGTTTTTATAAATGAATAGCTTCTCATAAAAATGTCCAGTTGTATTTTCAAAATGTTGCCGTGGTTGCTATGTAAAACCATGCCATAGTTAAACCAGAGTACATAAGTAGATTGTGATCTGCTAACTGTAAACAAACCATACTTGACTTACTGGGCAGGGTTTAATTCAGGGGTCAGCAAATGTTTTCAGCAGGGGGCCGGTCCACTGTCCCTTGGACCTTTGGGGGGGGGGCTTGACTATATTTTTGAAAAACAACGAATTCCTATGCCTCACAAATAACCCAGAGGGGCATTTTAAATAAAGACATCTTCTACTCATGTAAAAACATGCTGATTTCTGGACCGTCCGCAGGCCGGATTTAGAAGGCGATTGGGCTGGATCCGGTCCCTGGGCCTTAGTTTACCTAGGTAAAGGGACCCCTGACCATTAGGTCCAGTCGTGACCGACTCTGGGGTTGTGGCGCTCATCTCGCTTTATTGGCCGAGGAAGCCGGCGTTCAGCTTCCAGGTCGTGTGACCAGCATGACTAAGCCGCTTCTGGCGAACCAGAGCAGCACACGGAAACACCATTACTTTCCCGCTGGGGCGGTACCTATTGATCTACTTGCACTTTGACGTGCTTTCAAACTGCTAGTTTGGCAAGAGCAGGGACCAAGCAACGGGAGCTCACCCCGTCGCGGGGATTCGAACCGCCAATCTTCTGATCAGCAAGCCCATGGTTTAATCAAACAAATGGCTGAGCATCTCTTGCAAACGAGGCCACTGAATGGCAGTTTGTGATGTGACATTCTGTCCTCTTGTCTGTATGGCAGGTTGATGATTTGGCCAGGTTTTACAACTTCCATTCTGCAATATGAAACAAGTATCATGTTGTGCACAGATGTGAGCCACAAAGTTCTCAGGAGTGAAACTGTTCTGGATTTTATGTATTCCATGTATGAGCAGGTGGGAGAACAGCGGTTCAGGGAAATATGTGCTAAAGAACTGGTTGGCTTGATTGTTCTTACAAGGTAAGATTTGTTTGATCATTCTTTCTTTTTTTTGGGGGGGGGGGTTACTTACACCTGATCTCACAGAAGGGAATTGTAGCCATGCTTGCAGTATCTGTTGTCTAGATTGTGTATAGAAACAATTGGTTGCTGTTAATAAATGGATAGGATTGCTTTACTTGGGTTTCCACTGTTCCTACTTAGTTTAGTACAGTATATTTGAAAGCAATTAACAGTTTGCTAAAGAGCGCATAGTTGAAAGTACTTAAAATGGTATTGCTGATCCAAAATCTAAATAACTTTCTCTTAAAGGAACAAAACAGTGTTTAGGATGTGCATACATTGCAAGGTGTATCATTGCTTGCTTCCCTGACTTAGTCTTCCGCCTCCTGAAGGCTTTTTAGCAGAGTTCTGGTAATGTTGATGCAGGGGTGATTTAAGTACAGTATATTCCACTGTAAGCAAAAGGCACAAAATTACTATTGCCCTCTGTATGAAAAAATCTGACTTCAAATAAAGCAACTTAATTTAGTGATTGTAAGGGATAATATTTTACCCCTTTGTGGGCAATTTGCTTATACCTGGGATGGAATGTTGACCTGAAATGCTCTTTCTGCCATAAATTTCCCCTATCCCGCTGAATTAATATAAATTCTCCATTCGTAAAAGAGGGCTTCCAAGGTGGGTTACCTTCTACTTGCACCAGGGCTTTTCTGCAAATCAAGGAAGTTTGTCTGCTTGTTGTAGGAGTTTCTCTTCAGAGTTCCTCTCTATTTCATATTTGGGAAAGTATTTCTGATAGGAGTTTTAAATGTTCTGACAGTATCCTTTTTCTCCAGCACTTGGATAAAACAATCAACTGAGAGATGCTTTATTTCAAATTGAGTTTGGGGGCCTGAAAGTATCACCATGTCTCTTTCCCTGTTATGCTAAGGCAGTTTCCCGCCTGATAGTCATTTAGTATTAAGTTTTCTGTACAATGTTTTATGCTGAAATCACAAAGGAAGCAAGATTAACAGAACTTTCCAAAACTTTGCCAGATACAACAACAAAACATACCGAGTTGATGACATTGATTGGGATTCCAATCCCCAAGCTTCCTTTAAGAAGGGAGATGGAACTGAAATCAGCTTTATGGACTACTACAAAATGGTATGATATGTTGGCTTCCACAGTGTTGAACCTTCACATTAGCTTTTCTAAAGTTAAGGTTTGCAAAAAGTACTCATTGTGTTTGTCTTTTTACCAGTTAAATAAACTAGCATTTAGGGGGTTCCCCACAAACTCAAAACACTATAGATTGTACAGCTATCTAGTTCCACACATTTTCTGCCATGTAGGGCACCCTGCAAAAGGTTACTCTGCAAGGGTAGTTTGGGGAGGGAAGAGTTTTTTTTCTAAAAAAAATAAGCCTGTTCTATTATTTAAAGGATGGGAAACTAATTTTATTCTTTTCCATTGATGTGGCATGCCACTTAGTGGGTCCTAGCATTATGTTCTGTGTTTGGAAGTGTTGCAGCTGCTAGCATCTTCCGTTGGCCATATTTATGATATTGTGGGAACCTGCATCTCTCCATGTGACACAGCTCCTTCTGACTTCATAGTCAAAAAGTTTTGCAAAACTAAATTCTAGATGTTGTGCTTTTAATACAGCAATATAGCCAAGAAATCAAAGACCTGAATCAACCACTTTTGGTGAGTCAGCCGAAGAGGAGGGCAGGCCCAGGAGGTGTCATGGCAGGTCCAGCCATACTTGTTCCTGAACTTTGCTACCTTACAGGTATAATACAATTAAAAGTAAGCTTTCCGTCTTGTTCAATATTTTTAATATTCTGGGTCAAGACAGATTTTTACTTCGGAGTACTGTTGACGCCACTCAGCATAGCTCTGGTAACTACCGGTAAACTATGGGTGTAGTGCTGATAAGGGTCCTTCACGTTAACACTCTTTCACAGGCATCTTACACAGTTACATTTGTAGTAGTTGGATAATAAATGAGGTGTGTGTGTGTGTGTGTGTGTGTGTGTGTGTGAGTGAGAGAGAGAGAGAGAGAGAGAGAGAGAGAGCGCACGCACGCAGGGGGAGAACGGGATTTAGTTAACTATTCCCTAGCTGTATATTCAGTTAAGAAGAAAGAGTGGCTTCTATGTGACATTTTGCCTTAAATAAGCTTTTTCATATTTGTAGGCTTAACCGATAAAATGCGAAGTGATTTTACCGTGATGAAAGACTTGTCTGTTCATACAAGACTTGCCCCGGACCAGAGAATGCGTGAAGTTGGAAGGCTCATTGATTACATTAACAAGTACGTTACTTAAATCATATTCAGATAATAGTTGCACAGTGTTAATTACTAAGTAACATAAGCCTGCTATTTCCCAGAAAAAAAAGATTGGCACAAATAATGTAACTCCAGTGTTCTTTTATTTTATATATCTAAATAGAGATGATAATGTCCAGAAAGAACTTCATGATTGGGGCTTAAGTTTTGAATCCAACTTGCTTTCCTTTTCGGGACGAGTTGTTCAGTCAGAAAAGATCCATCAAGGAGGGAAAGTGGTAAGTTAACCTTTTACTTCATTTAATGCATTTTGAAATATAGCCAGAACAGATTATTCTCATCAAGCAAGAAGTGTTGCTCAAGAAAAAATGTTTTAAGACTTGGATTTATGTTCATGCTGGGTGATTACTTTGGAATCTTCTCTAACTCAGTTTGACTACAATCCGCAACTTGCAGACTGGTCTAAAGAAACCAGGGGAGTATCTCTAATCAGTGTAAAGCCTTTGGATAACTGGCTGTTAATCTACACACGGAGAAATTATGATGCAGCTAATGCATTAGTACAGAATCTCTTCAAAGTCACACCAGCAATGGGTATACAGATGAACAAGGCAATGATGTAAGTACCATAGAGATACTTACTACTTAGAAACTATATGGCTCTATTTCAGAAATTGTACTAGGATGGTTAAATCAAGAAAATTTGTACACAGTAATTTGTCAGAATTTCCAGTAAACTTATTTGAAACCATTGGAATGTTCAGAAGAATTTGTAATACCATCTAGAACACCTAATCTTTGTTTTATCTTTGGGAGATTGAGAGTTTCAGTGGAGTCTCTGGGATTCTTCGGCACTGTATGCACTATTAAAATAACAGGGATTCATTGCTATTGAGTTTCTTGAATTGGAATAGGTGCTGCTGAATAAAGTACAGTAAAACATTGCTTTTTTGTAGGATTGAAGTAGAGGACAGAACAGAAGCATATTTGAGAACTTTGAAGCAAAAAGTTGATTCAGATACAAAGATCGTATGTATTAAGTGATTTAGAAGATGTAATACTGAAACATGGTGTGGTGGCGGTAGATTCTCTGAATCATGCTGGAAAAAGCTTGAATTGAATTTCCTTTTGTTGGTTTATTTGAACAAAAGGTACATTGGCATCAGATAATTCCCAAAACCAGTCCACCAGAGAGGCTTTTGGGTCTATGTGTGCTGCACCAAGGACTTGAGATGTACAGATTGCTTGTTATCTGGTACAATGTGGGAGCCTAGGATGATAAAGGTTTCCAGACCCATCATCAAAATGCAGGTCACAGAGCATGTTGCAGAGACCTGCCATTCCATATTTTGGGCTGTGCCTGCTGAGCATTACTGATCATTCCATCCAGTTGTGGAAGGCCACCATTGTGGTCCTACACATCAGTATGCTGCTGGGAGACATATGCAGGTTGGCCAACTGGCCCTAGTTATGTAGAACACCGTAGCTTGAGCAAGCCAGAAGATAGAAAAGTTTTCAATAGTAATTGTGATATATTGAAGTTTTTCTTTCATTTTTTTTTGAAAGGTGGTTTGCCTCCTCTCCAGTAACCGTAAAGACAAGTACGATGCAATCAAGAAATATTTGTGTACCGATTGCCCCACTCCAAGCCAATGTGTGCTCGCTCGGACGTTGAGTAAACCCCAGACAGTAATGGCCATAGCCACAAAAATTGCTTTACAGATGAACTGTAAGATGGGTGGGGAGCTCTGGAGTGTTGAGATACCAGTAAGTAGTTCTTTTCAAGTATAATTATGTTTACTTCATTCCATTTGTTAGCAGTGTCAAATACTTGCACATAAATACTGAATGTGCTTAGATTGGCTTATGAAGTTTTATTCTTTAACCCAATTTCTTCATAATCCCACTTGACTCTTCCTGTTGACTTTGTGATCTGCTTAACCTAGCTTCTTGCTTTGTTTCCCTACTATCAGAGGATAAAAGGGAACTGGGGAGTTGTCCGAAATGGCCCACACAGTAACAAAGGCTGGAATTGATTTGGGATTGCAGTTTAAAAGCTTGTACAGTACTCCTAAATGCTAGCACCATGTGAAAGAGAGAAAAAGGAAGGACTGTAGAAGTGTCTTCTCCCCCTGCCCAAATGCACTTGTTTTGCCATCGAAGCATGCATACCCTAGAACACGGCTCACGTTGGCTCAGTATTCATTCAAAGCTGCTGCACATCCATACTAAAAACCCTTCAGTTGCTAATAAATACTTTCTTGTAGACTGAATAAGAAGCTTTGGTTTTATGTAGAAACCTTCAAATATGATACTCTCAATGGACTTAAGACAGTAGAATTTGCTGATGTGTTTAAAGTGACTATCAGTAGATTGAGATCGGGTCAGACTAATAGGAATTTAAGAGGATATCCAGCTAGCTAGTACTGTGGTAGACCCTTTGAGATCTGAGTATGACGCTTTGATAGCTCCCATAACTATTTAGTGCAAAAGCTAATTTTCTTAATATATTGGAAACTTGGATTTTTGAGTTTGTAGCTCACTCTGTTTCTCTAATTTTCAAGCTGAAACAACTCATGATTGTGGGAATTGACTGTTACCATGACACCACAGCTGGCCGGCGGTCAATTGCAGGATTTGTTGCAAGCCTGAATCAGGGAATGACACGGTAACATCTGAAGTTGTTGGTTTTGTTTTTAATTGCAGTACTTTGTTTTTTAGTTATGAAAAGGTAATTTATCGGAGAAATCCAAAGCATTACGTGAACTTTCTCAGCTGCCTGGCTTGTGCTGCACACACTTCCTACTTTGTAATAAAGTAAAATTCAGTTGTTATCATACAGAGAAAGACATCAGGTACTTGGCTGCTGTCACAGTAATGACGAGAAAAATTTATTTTGGCTGAAGCATTTTCTTTTCTCAACAGTTGGTATTCACGCTGTGTCCTTCAAGATCGTGGACAAGAACTTGTAGATGGACTTAAAGTATGCTTGCAAGGTAAACTTAAATACTTAAGAACTGTTGTGTGTCATTTTCCCTATTTCTCTCTCTCTCTTTTTTTAAGGGACTGATGAATCTGTAACCATGGGTCTGATCAGGTTTGCCAAGCTGATTGTAAAGACCTGCCCAGCCCCAATCTGCTGATGGTGCCTTTGGTGGCACAGCCAATAGCCCATTGCTCTGGAAAGCAGGTCAGATCACTCCACTCCGCACTCAGTGACAGCTGGGAGTTCATCATCATCAAACCTTTTATTGGCATCACATACAAACATCCAAAACAAATCAATACAGAATTACCGCTTCCCCAGTGGGACAAAACATTTACTAAAATAAAGGAGGCAGAGCAGCTGGGAGTTGTTTATCCTTGTTTCATGCAGTTTTCCTAATGCAAATACAACTGGGGAGTGGGGTGGGGATGGTGTAAATCAGGCATAGGCAAACTCTGGCCCTCCAGATGTTTGGGACTACAATTCCCGTCATCCCTAGCTAACAGGACCAGTGATCAGGGATTATGGGAATTGTAGTCCCAAACATCTGGAGGGCCAGAGTTTGCCTATGCCTGGTGTAAATAAAGGTTATCCTTCTGTTAATAAATGGATAATTTTGAATTCCATTACCTTCACTGGGAGAGATGAGATGAGCCTTCACTGATACCGGTATCAGTAGGACTTGGTGTTTTATCTTTGATTGGGTCATGCCCAAATATTTTAAATTTACACAAATTGGAGTGCTAAGTACCGGTATATTGGTTAAGATGAAACTTTAAAAAAACACTCCTTTATTTTTTTTATTTACCTATTTTTTATTTTGACAAAGTAGTAATTGTAAATAATAAAAATGTGCACCCCACCCAAGACCATTCCATTGTAACTATCCAACCTCCCTAAATTTCAACACCTCTTGCAATGGTTTGAGCCCTTTTCGTTGTAACAGTAAAAATTCTACAAACGCCGTCCATACCTTCTCAAAATCATTTCTCCTGCAAATTCCCCCGTCTTAATGGCACATGTTAATTTATCATTAATAGCTATATCCCACACTTCTTTATACCATTCTTCCATTTTATATTCACCTTGCCCCTTCCACTTCCTAGCTATAATAATTCATGTAGCTGTCAATAAATTTGTGAGCAAGTCCTTCGTAGCCTACTAATCTTCCAGCCACCGTAAATTGATAATAATGCAATCTCTGAACTTTCGGTCAGCTTTATCCCCATGATTTCTGTTATCTCTTTAAACACCCTTTCCCCCCAAAAATTGTACCGTATATACTCGAGTATAAGCCGACCCAAATATAAGCCGAGGCACCCAATTTTACCACAAAAAAACCTGGGAAAGCTTCATAGGAGCCACTGCCTGCCTCACTCGAGTATAAGCCGAGGGTGGCTTTTTCAGCACAAAAAATGTGCTGAAAAACTAGGCTTATACTCGAGTATATAGGATACATATTTATACCCCTACCACATTTGAACATAATTCCCAGTTTCCTGGCATCTCCTTCAACATAATACCGAATATTCCTTGTTTATTTGATTTAATCTGACGGGGGTTAAATACCATCTCCAACCTAATTTATAATTTTCTTTTATTCTTATAGGCAACATTTTCAACATGTTTCTCCCATATTTCCCCCCAGCTTTGACTATCTATCTGCCCTGTTGTCTCCTTTCCCCACACCTCTTTTAATTGATCTTCTTGATCCTTCCATTTCTACTAATATTTTATAAATTAAAAGTACTTCTTTAACCAGGCAAATTGCTATATAACAAACTGATTCATAACAAGCTTGCTTATAAAATTCAATTTAATGGGAAGTTGTCTTAGAGTGGACAGTTAATTTATTCCTGTGAAAAAGATAAAGTGCCTTCATTCAGAACACAAGAGTGTAAAGGAAACCAGTTTTACTAAGCTTGACATTTGGAAGGAGGGGCTATAAGCAGTCAGACTACTTTTTTAATTTAATGGGTCTGTGTTGGCAGCCAAAGGGAATAACATTACCGGTAGTAGTAAATTGATGCACTGATGTTTTCTCCTAAAGCTGCTTTAAGGACTTGGTATACCTACAACAACCACATGCCTTCTCGCATTATTGTGTATCGAGATGGTGTTGGAGATGGTCAACTGAAAACCTTGGTTAACTATGAAGTTCCTCAATTTCTGGAGTGCTTGAAAGCTGTTGGGCAGGACTACAAGTAAGTTAAGTGATCCAACACAATCATGTCATGGTTAATCACATGCAGTGGCTCCATAAAAGATAAGCTTGATGATGCCATCTGGCATACCTGAATATCAAATGGGTAAATGAGATGGCTTTATTGAACCACTCTCATTGGTGTAGCATAGGCCTTCCACTACCTGGTAAAAGTGTTTCTGTTGTACTTAATTGCCACCATACTAGAGTAGGTTTCTTAATGTACTGTTTTATTTCAAAGTAATAACTGTATATAAACTTATGTGATCTTCTCAAGTCCCAAACTAACAGTGATAGTGGTGAAGAAGCGTGTGAATACAAGATTCTTTGCTCAGATTGGTGGAAGACTTCAGAATCCACCTCCTGGCACAGTTATTGATTTGGAAGTTACCAGACCAGAATGGTAAGTTGCAAGTAAACTTTGTGCATTGAGCTGTTGTCTGGATTGCTTTTGCCAAATCCTTGTTAATAACCGGTATTCTTGCTATGGTTCTTGACTGGGAAATAGCCAATTCTTCTGTGGATGCCAGAGGTCTCCAAGTAGGCCGTGCTCTCTGCTTTGCAGTTCAGAGGCAAGAAACACCCAGAACTTCAACAGAAGACTTTCCCCTTCTTGTTGAGGATCATTCTGTTTCCTTTCTCAGCTCAGATCAACATCCTTTCTGGAGTTTCCCTCTCTATTGCTATTCTTCACCTTGTACTTTTCTTCTGTTGCATTCCTTCTCCTTATCCGCCTTTGAAAAAACAAAATCCCTTTAAATTTTTTAACTCTGCTTTCTTTCTTTTCCTCTCTGTGCTCTTTTCTGAGCTGGAGTCAGAAGCTCTTTTAATATAGAGCAGACAAGGGAAGCATAAGCTGCATTTTAAGCAAGGAGCAGCACTTAGCAGTAGTCATAGCTGGCACCCAGGCAACCATAATTGTGAGACATTCATTGCCATTTTGAGAACTCAGGGAGCTGAGCAAAGGTCCTTCCTCCCAGTCTGGAGGCTTTTCTGTCTCTGATGGTATGCCTGCTTCATTCACTGCCTCTTCGCCCGTTACACCAGGGCTGAACACTTCCATGGCTGTGGAGGAGCAAAGGCAAGGCTGCACATTATCCCGCCATTGCTCCGTGCATGGCAAGTTCCCTCCTCAGTTCAGCCACTGCAGAGATAGGGAGACCCAAGAGCTGCTTTCTTCTGTGGACTCCAGCACAGTGGGTGAGAGAATTGACTTTCTTGATCTATGTGGCTTCCTATCTCCCCCACAATCTCAGCAACTTGCTCCTGGGGCCAAACTGCTTCAGGCTTGCCAGGGAGTCTCTCAGCCCAGTCGGTTTCTGAACCCACAAGCGATGCCTTTGGCACAGTTGCCATTATATCAGGTCTTCTTGCCCACAACAATCTGCTCTCCGTATACAGTATACCTGTATTTTTCTTTCTGGTCTCCTCCCTGTCTTGTAACAAATCAAGATTGCTATAATACTGCACCTGAACTTTCCCTTTCTGCTTTCATGCCTCAACCTAGTGCTCCTTAGGACCTGCTCCCTGCACCACTGCCTTCTAAATGTACCTTGGTTGGCACAAGGGCTCCTGCCCCCTTTCAGGAAGCTAGAGAGCAAGCAGGAGTGTGAGATGCTGCCTCTCTGTCATCCCATGAGACAACTAAGTATTGTGTGATGAGATTCTGGAAGTAATCTGGGATCCTCTGTACATCCACAGTGAAATAGTTTATAGTAAACTGTTACTTCAATGGAAGAAGGTATCCTTGTATGAATGAATACAATGGATTACTCCTCTGACTCGTATTTACCTATACATTGAGTGGACTTCAGATGAAGGTGCTAAATCAAAGGGTGCACTTGGGAAAGCACCCAACAATTCTAGATACTTGTTATGCTCAACTTGAGCCATTGGTTCTGTAGTTGCAGAACATCCCACACACTGTTTGGTATAGATTAAGCAAAACCTAGGAAAGTGTGTGCATTATTCTTTTTTTGTTGGTGGGGTGGGGAGAGAGAGGTCATTTGGTGCTCCAAGGTTACTTGCCCTATATGAATTCAGGGCAATCCAGTTCAAGGTGATTTGATTTGATTCATTATATTCATATGCCACTTTTCATTCAAATTACAAAGCAGCTTAAAAAGAAAATAACCAGAACATTACAAATACAGAATCATATAGAATAACAAGTCATCAGTTAAACAACTGCAATCTATAAAATACTATTACTAAACAACTAAAAAATAAGGTGAACATCACAAGGCAAAGTCATATTATATGATTAACAAATCAATACAGCACTTATAATCTCTAAAACAATATTAACAACAGTAGCAAAATAGCAACCCAAAAACAAACTAAGCACTGTTAAATTCATGCACAAACTCCCCCCACCCACTTGCCTCATAATCTTTATTTCTATTCAGCTCATTAAGACACAAAATGCCTGTGGCAGCTACTCCTTTCTGAAGGTTCCTCAGGTGGCTAGCACAAAGTTTCTCCCCTCAAAGCATGTGTTCCTTAACTTGCACTTGTCTGGAATTCCATTCTGAATTGTAATTTTCTTCTATTAAAGGTACGATTTCTTTATTGTGAGTCAGTCTGTGAGAACTGGCAGTGTTGCACCAACCCACTACAATGTAATCTATGACAATAGTGCGCTGAAGCCGGACTACATGCAGAGGCTAACATACAAGCTCTGCCATATGTATTACAACTGGCCAGTAAGTATATGTACAATAAATATGCTTCTCTCTCAGCAGATGATGATATCCTCAAATGAGTTAACTCCTCCCAGCTCCTCTAATAAGCAGGGTTCCTGCAAATCAGGTTCAGAATCTTTGCTCTGGATGCTTGGGGAGGAGTAACTTTCCACTTTTAGTTCTGTTCTGTTCTGCTTTGCTCCAATACATTTGGGAACAGATGCGAGTTCCAACAAAAAGCTTGTTGTGGGCTCCTCTGCCCACAATCATCCATTCGGGGTGGAAAGAGAATTGGTAATGCAACTTTGTTTTTGTAAGGCTTATTATCATTTCTGCCTGCTAGTCAATTCCTTAAGAATCAATAAAATTCTAAATTGGGGGGGGGGGCAGAAATACGGGGGAGAGGGTATCCAAATTGGTAAGTAGACAAGCAAACTAGCTGAATTTGCTCAAGTGTTCCCTTACCATGCATGCTGCTTTTGATTAACACATTAATGCAGTTTGTCTGTATCTGTAGCAGAATACTGGCTTGATGAAGCCCACCAAACTATAATTGCAGCCTGTTGAGGTGATTCCTCACTTGTCATAAGACAGTTTCCTTAAAAGCCTGGTAGAATCATGCATGTGGCTCCATTCCGTTCTGCTCCTCCCACCCAGTGCAGCTCAAATGAGTCTTATAATCTAGTCTGAACCCAGAGCACAGTTTGTTTCAGACTGTGAACAGTAAGTTAGAAATAAACCAAGAGAAGCTGCTTGGGGACCTGGATAGCACGACAGACACATTGAGGGCTAAGCTGCAGATTAAAAATTTTTTTTAATTACCGGTATATTTATTGGGTTTTAAACAAAAAAAAACAAAGTAACTTAACATCATACATAATTCATAGTACAAAATGCAAAATACAAAAAACACAAACATCATTTCCCTTTCATTATGTCTAGTCATGTTGGGGTGACTTCCTCACGTCTCCCCTACTGCGTTTCATTATCATCTTTAGTAATTTCTTGACATCTTTAAATATTTTTTATTATCACTTATATCCTTATGTTGGTCTTAACCTAAAGTCATAGATCTATATTACTTAAACCTATTTTTCTATTCTGTAAGCTGTCATTTCTTCCAACTTTTTTTCAGTCTTTAAATCTTACAATAGTTCTTTATACTTTAAATTTTTTCCAGTCTTTTTCCGCCGTCTCCTCCCTCTGGGAGTTTAAGACTAGCTTATTGTGACACGCAAACTAGCTCAGAAATCCTGTTATGGGAGGCTTTGATCGATTGAATGCCACTAATGACAATGTATTAAAATCTGTTTACTTGCAGAACCTCACACAAGGGCCATCACAAAACCATATAACCCAGCATCAGTAGTACATTGTAGCCATGAGCATAAATCCATTTGGACCAAACTGCATTTCTCCAGTTGGGGCCTAATGACATTTCTCATTAAGAAGGTCCTTCTCCAGTCATTCTTTTGAGAGGAGACAGGAGAGACTTGGCCCCACTCCTCTGCCACATTCTCCATAGAATATTTATATTCTTGTTGATTTTTATCTTCTGTTGGCGGGGGCAGCAGAAAGGAGATTTCTGTGTAGATTTCCATTAAGGAGGAATGGAGGAGGCAGCTAAGCTGAATTTGAGATGTACATTTTAATGATAATTGTGCTATCTTAGGCCCTGTCTCTTAATCATATTTGTCCTTTGAAAGTGCAACTTTCAGTTTGTGATGTGCCTAAGAGGAGGGCACCAGCTTGCTGTACCTGCCTCCTGTAATGTGTTTGTTTTCTCCATAGGGGGTTATTAGAGTTCCTGCTCCCTGCCAATATGCCCACAAGCTGGCTTTCCTTGTGGGTCAGAGCATACACAGGGAACCTAACTTGTCGCTGTCAGAGAATCTGTATTACTTGTGATCTTACAGGAATGGATGAAGAACAGTATGGGAAGATGACTTGTATCGTAGACATTTTTCTCCCCTTTAGAGAAGTCTTGAATGTGGAGCTTAAAAAAACATGCTTGTTTCATCATGCTATGCTGTTTCACTTAGTATTATGTCAAGCTATTTCTTGTGACTTCAGCAAGATGAATTTTTAGTTGTTAATGTTTTGTTTGATAAAGTGTACTTGGTTTTTTGAACATGGTTATTGCTAAAGAACCATATATTTCCATTTCAATAAACTGTTAACACATTAATCTGAATTTATTGGTACTTTTCATCCCAGAAGATGAGTTAACGCAGTAAGCTTAAATAGAAGACTAAATACTCAATTGTTTCGTCATTAAATAATTGTGGTCAATTAATATGTAGTGGGCACAAGATTTTCCTTGTATGTGTAGTGTTGGGAAGCCGTCCAACCTGTTTTGGAGCCATTCTGGTTTGAACAGATCCAGTTTACATCCAAATAGCAAGTCAGATTGGACAAACAAAAGTTATGTTCTTTCTCATTGGCATATATAATGGAAAATATTAAATCTTTAGATGTAACTGCAGCTATAACTTTATTCTTTTTCACGGAAATGGGTGAGATTTGTAGGCAAAAGAGCCCCCTCCAGAATAGATTCTGCCTACCAAGTTGTAGCTGGGCAGGGTGGTCCAGCCACAACAGTACATTGACACAGAACCTACAGACCACATTGTTCAAGTGTTTGCATTGTGGTTATGTTACTTACTTATACATACAATTAATAGTACTAATATTTGTTAACTTTAATACATAAACTCTGGGTGAGTCCCTGACAAATTGATAGATGCAAAGCCCGGAAATGAGGAAGAACCCAGGTATCTTGGGGTAAGTGTGAGATCTTTGGCAAGGGGGAGATTTAAAGAGCCCTATGTCCATCTAAAACCAAGAGCCTATGTATGTTCTTCCCCACTAGGCATGTTTTCCCACAACTACCTACCTACCCAGATGGCTCCAAATCTCTGCCTCTTCTCCCTACCCCACTGATTCACCTCCTCTGGCCCCCAGGCAGGCCCTTGACCTACACCAGGGCTCCCCAAACTTACCCTGCTTTGGGCCGGTTCCTCCAGCACCAATCACGAGGGCAGGAGAGCGTGCGCGCGCACCCCCTATTTCCGGCGCGGCTGCCCATCTCCGATGCTGCAGCACCGGAAATTGCTTGTGCGCAAGCGTCATTTCCGGCGCTCGCTGACCCAAAAGTGCGCCGGAAATGATGCTTGCGCATGCGCACAAACTATTTCCAGTGCCGCGCCATCCCGGAGATGGGCAGCTGCGTCAGTAAGAGCTGGCGGCGGGGGTCATCATGGGCTGGAAAATTGGCTCGCTCGGGCCATATCTGGCCCGTGGGCATTAGTCTGGGGGCATCTGACCTACACACACCAGAGACCATGAGGAGTGCCCCCAACTAAGAAGCAGCAGCACTGCCAGGTCTCTGCTGCTCCTGGGACTTGGAGGTGGCTCCCGCCTAGTCCTTCACTCCCTCCTGGCACTGGTGGGCGGGGGGTAGTGCCAGGTTTAGGGCAGCACAACTGGGTCCCCCATACTGGGCACCGAGCCAAAGGACACCTCAAAATCTGGTCAGCACTTGCCAGGCTTTGGGAAAGACACAGTCCTAGAGCCCTCCCACCTCCTTTCCAAATCTGGGAAAGCACCCCAGGAGCCACTTCCAGTTCCCTTCCCTGCCAGGTGTTCCCAAGTGTTTCCCCAAGTGAAATGTATGTTGGGTATACACATCTGTACACACGGTGGAAATTGTGAACAGCAAGGTCAAAGTACAGATGTGTATACCCAACATACATTTCACTTGGGGAAACCGCGGGTTACAGACGCGTCAGGTTACAGACTCTGCTAACGCAGAAATAGTCCCTCGGGTTAAGAACTTGACCTCAGGATGAGAACAGAAATCACGCGGCGGCAGCAGGAGGCCCCATTAGCTAAAGTGATACCTCAGGTTAAGAACGGACCTCCGGAAGGAATTAAGTTCTTAACCTGAGGTACCATTGTAAAATAATGCGTGTTTACTCTGTAGTAAGCACCATTTAGTTCAATTGATTTATTTCTGCTGTTTCAGCCAGCCAACAAACAGCAGCAACTGGCTTAGCTTGTGGGCATTGATTACATCTGCTTTACCTTTATGCTTAATGTCTCTTTGGAATGCCTGCAGTTGGAGGACAGTAAATACAGTGTGGAGGAAAATGGTCCCCAGCCCTTGATGGGTGGGAATTACTTACCTGACTGTTTGTTTATTGGATGTATACACATGCATCCAGGCCTTGCTCCGTCAAGAAAGACTGGAAATGGATTCCTGAGAGACTTGTTTGAGTGATTTCATTCATGGTGTTGGTGGTGGGGGCAGAGAGTGTTATTACTGCTTAAGAGAGCTGGGGTGCATGGCAATCTGTCTTAAACCAAAATATCTTGATCAGGCATAGGCAAACTTGGCCCTCCTGATGTTTTGAGACTACAATTCCCATCATCCCTGACCACTGGTCCTGTTAGCTAGGGATGATGGGAGTTGTAGTCCCAAAACATCTGGAGGCCCAAGGTTGCCTATGCCTGCTCTTGATGCTTTAAAAAAGAACGACTGCGTTGCTGGAGGGTGTTTTAGAAGAGAGACTGGGCTCTTTGGAGTTTCTAAATCCTTGAAGAGTTTGACCCCTTCCTAACTTTGTCAATAAAGAGGCAACAAAGACAAACCTACAAAATATCAAATTTATTTATATAAAATATTTTACACATGAACAACTGTACACATGCACACGCCCACACAATACTTTACCACAAATTTAGGCCAGTATTTTTCTTTTAATTTCATAAATCTAGCACACTAGATTATTTTACAGGAATTTACATTATATTTCTTTGAAGACACAATGGGGAAAAGCTTTGATCATTCATATTATAAACCTTCCATCAATTACAAAAAGAAAGGCAGTCTGAAAAGTATGTATAAACAGTAAAAAGAATTTACAAATGGACAAGTTACAAAAGAGTAACAGCCAAATATGCCTGCCATCAACTACATAGGGCTTTTTAAAATCTTTTTTCCCCCTCCCAAACCGCAATGCCAATATTAGGACATGGTATGTAGTGGCAAACGTTGCACTCTTTATCTGTTTTAGTAACTTCTTGCTGGCGATGGTCAGTGAATAACACAACTTTCTCATTGTAGTACTTCCTCACTTTTGTGTATAGCATACTTCTGAGATGAGTACCAAAAAAAATGGTGTCCAGCTCGACTGCATTGCAAGATACATTTTTTTTAAGAAAAATTATCTGGCTGTTGGAATACCAAAACCTTTACTGGTGCCAGGACCTACAGAAATATATATATATTTTTAAAATGGCTTGACTGTGCATTCTCTGATTATTTTTTTATGCAGTAAATCTGGCTTTTAATGTACTTGAGAGGTTGACTAGCAGAACTCGTACAGATGTTTAAGAATGCATCTTTGCACAACACTTTCAGACTCCCAGGAATTACATTGGACATTGAACGGAGTCAGCAACACCAATTACTTGATCTTTTAAAATTACCAATGTCTCGGTGAAGGATGGAAAGACAGTTGAATACACAGTACATACAAAGTATACGCTGTATAGTTTAGACAGTACAAATCATTTGTGCATTAATAAGGCAAACATCAAGGCGGAATAAACTAGGAGTTTCAAGACCATTTATGTGTAAAGTTGTGGGTAAACGGCAGAAGAGGGATCAAAGAACAAGATTTTCTTTCTCCACTTTAAGGGAGGGAAATTTATCCAAAGTTGTTAGCTGGAAGAGAAGTTGCCTTGTCATAAGATGGTTGGTTCTCGTGATGTTCCTCAATCCCTTCAGTCTTCCCTTTATATATATATATTTAAGAAATGCACTGTGCTTTTTAGTAAGAATGCCACGTTGGTTTTCCCCCCCTCCCCTCATTGCCATCTGATTGACACCAAACCAGTCAGAGATGTTTCTGCTGATGTCGGAATGTGCTAGGAAATGGCCAGGTTCTCTATAGAAAGAGGTTCAGAATAGTCATGAAAGCCCTAGTTTTTTGAAGTTTTTAATCATTTTATTTTGTTGTTAAGGAAAAAAAAAATACACAGATCTGAAGCTTTATAGGTTGTCCAGATGAACACGAAATCATTTCACCGCACCAAGCTTTTTCAGAAGTTTCTTCCCTTTGGAAATCAGCCCCTTTTTCTTTTTTGAGGACAGTTCCCTGCCTCGCCCGGGACTCCCAGAACCCACAGATGACGTAGGTGACCCCGTATGGAGATGGACTGTAGGGGATGGTGCTCTCCTTGGTGATGTACCTGTATTCTCAGGAGGAACCTAGTAGGTACATTGTTACAGTTTACTGAATGAAAGCCAAACAACAAGAAAGTTGGTAACATTTTTTCTGTTAAAGTTTTTTTTTTTTTTTTTGGACAATCCATTTTTTTTCCTTTAAAGTATGCCACACAACAGACTTAGCTAATTTACCAAAGTAGTGAGAAAAACAGCATATACAGCTGAAGGGTTGAATTTGGTTTTTTTTCCCCCGTTTTGGTAAAATAAATTGTACTGCTTATTTTAACCGGGTGACTCAGAACTGGATTTTGGCCAAAATTAAAATTGCCTTTTCACATTGTGGTCTCTTGGTGACCCTGAGCACATGAGAAAATTGAACTAAGTACTACAAATGCCAAGTTCTATATATACACCAGCCAGTTTCCACAGGGAATCGCCAATTGTGGAGATAATATAATTGGAGGCTTTTCCCCTCCCCTTAATTTTTGAGATCCATTGGACACTTTTTTTTTTAAGAAGAGCAATACTGTATATACATATTTTAGTAAGATGGCACACTGGTTGAAAGAAAAAAAGCTAAAATGAACCTTAATCACAATCAAAGAAAGCTTCATGATCTTCGATGATGTGTAGTAAACACACACTTTGTATACAATAGGATTGCTTGTAAAATGGCTGGTACAGGGAATGAATACTTCATTGCACAAAGTGCATTGATATGTATGGAAGTCATTCGAGAGTGAAAACTATTGTGAGTGACCACACCAGTCGCAGTGCTTGCTTAATGCTTTTTAGCTGGCCACCAATTCTTTCTGGCAGCTATGACACTTGCGTGGTCCCCACTGTATCCAGAAAATCTAGATCAGGCTCAGTTTAATGAACGGAACTGAAATTGAAGGAAAGAGGTCACAAGCTTACTTTGATCTCAAATCAAGGTCTTTGTCTAATGAAGAAAACAAAAAAGAACCACTTCGTAGAAGCACCCCCAACTTACACCTGAAGATACCATATATATATATATATATTGAGCTCTAATGCATTCATTCATGGGTTTGAGCTGCATGTCTATGTCAACTGTTATTGCATTGATAAACCAAAGAACCGCCGAGTGCGTTGCAAACATGGGTGTAGGACTGTGCTATTGGAGAGTTTGCATTATTATTATTATTGAATGACAACTATGGAGAAGATAATGCCATAGGCAAACTTGGGGGTATCATTGACCAGCAGAGGAACTTTTAAGGCAAACAGTTTAAGCAGATATTTGAGGTTAATGTGTTCTCAGATGCAACCATACCCCTTTCTTTTTATCTACCATACTGATCTGCTTACAGTGTTACACTTATCATTCAAGGGTGGGTCTGTTTTGTGCTTTTAACCCCCCTCCCTCTCCTGGAGGTGGGGGGTTTTCCTCCCAGATTGGCTAACAATGCAATATGCAGCTTCTCTTTGGAATTAGACACTAGGAACACTTTTTTATGCAAACAAACAATACGTCCAGTAAGAAATATGTTCCAAATGTTAAAACTTTTTTTTTTTTACGAACATGAGCCCTGAATACAAGGAGGAAGAAAACAGTGAGACAAGTCAATTCTGTTGACATTTTATGACTATATAGATCCTAGAAGTTGAGATTTTTTTTAAATAGAAAAATAAAAAGGGAAAAAAAATACATAGAAGGAAAGTCTGCAACCAACCAGGGCTAATGGTTTTGGAGACATATTTCTCTCTCTGCACATTTAGGTGCTAAGACGGCTGCATTAGATAATGCCAGCTAGCTTGAATTGATATTTTTACTGGTATCTTCAGTTGCTCACTTACGTGAAGGCTACATTGCCTTTTTTTAAGGTGTGAAATGAACACTCTTCTTCTGTTCCCAAGCAGATGAGCAAAGAAATAAAAATATACATAAAATATAATATATAAAAACTGCAGTGATGAAAGAAGACAGAAGTGAGATACTACACATGAATACTTCAGAGATGGGCACCTTTGTGGGATATTTGCTGGCAGCGGGGTTGGGGTGGAGGACTTTGAATGGTTTGAGTTTATGGTCTACGCAAGCTTGCTGGAGCATGTCCCTTCCCTCCCCCCCTCCCCCTTGTTCTGTGTTGCATTTAACCCTTTAGCATACCTATATTCTGCAGCTGTTAAATAATTGCAAGGCAGAAAAATGCTTGAAAAGCTAAGCTTGCATTGCAATGAACCAAACACAAAACGAATGGTTCGTAGCTAAATGCTCATGACACTATTATACACACTAGTGGAAGAACAAGTTATTTCTGTGTTTATTGGCATTTCCCCCGCAGCATGTCCTAAAAACAAAAAAATGGATTTTAAAAATGTTGACAGATGATACTCATAACTAAATCTGATATGAAATATGGGGGGTGGGGAAGGAAACAAAACCAAAAAAGAATAAATGTGTTTTTGTTTTTCAATGCTTGCTTACCCTTTTTGCTTTTGTACGTATTGGCGTATCTTGAGCATATCGTGCTGGGGCATCAGACAAGTAGACGTCTACGTCATCAGGCACTTCTTCAAGAAAGTTTGAAGGAACCAAACCCTTCTGGCCATTAAGTTCACCCTGGAACGTAAGCGGGTGAGGTGGGAAGTGATAATCCATATTTGCTTAAAGAAACCTTCCTTGCAAAAAAATATATATCCACAAATTCCAAAAATGGTTTCCAAAATAGCTGACAGACAGTCAGGCTTACAAGTTCAAAGACACGGACCAAAAGGGAAATGTACTGGGAGCAAGCGAGAAGCGAGGAAAGGTAGGTATCAGTTGTTAGATACAAGTAGGGATACATGAATCTGACCTTTTCGGTTTCCCATTCCCCCCAGTCTTAAGCCCAGTTCTCCACATGTCTGCATTGGTTTGCTTTTTTTTTTTTTTTTTTAAAGTCCTTGTGAAAATCCAGCAGCATTTTGGTATGCCGTTCTCGTCTTATATTACCCCTTTTATCAAAATTTAAACCCTTGCAATATTATCTGGAATTTATTCCTGAAATCCTACGCAAATTCCTTTTGGAAGACTCTTTGAGCTCAGTATCCTATGCTGTGGCCAAGTTTTGCACCTTAGCCATCAAAAAACGTAAATCATTTCTACTGGAAAATATACTATAAATTTCTTTTGCGCCATTGGTTCCCCCCCCCCCAATCCTTAGGATTTTGACGCCTTGTAGCGATATTCTGATTGCTGGTTTGGAATTATACTGTACTGTATTATATTGCTGGCTTTTGCTGTAATAAACTGAGTTGAGTTGCATATGCCGTTCTTGCAATAAATACATCACTTGTTTTATGAGCATATTTGCTCATATATGCATTTTAATTTTAATAGAATCTTAAGAGTTGGAAGGGACCCAAGGGTCATCTAGTCCAACCCTCTGCAGTGCAGGAATCTCAGCTAAAGCATCCACAACAGGATAGCCATTCATTTTGTTAGAGGACTGCGTGGCAAAATTTGAAGAAGTGTAGTTTTGATTTGTGGGTTGTTTCAGGAACTGAATTAGGTACCGTAGGTTCGTATGAAAACAGAAACTGAACCTACTTTCCCTCCCAGCCCTAATTTCAAATTGTAATGACCAGCTGGGATGGAGTGTTCCTGCTTCCCTTATTTTTCCTTGATCCCCCAGTGATAAAGTGGCAAACCTTAGTTAGAATCAAGGTTTTCAGAGCCATGTGAGGCATTAACACTACTTTCTCACTGATGAGCAAACCACAGTGAATCGCAGAAGATCCATATGAAAAGGGAAGTAATGGAGAAAGTTAAAAGCGGCAGATGATCAAATGGGTGTATTACTGAAGTATCGTGACTAACTCACTAGTTTGCTACTCTACCTTGAAGCTACTTTTCCAGGATATGTATTCCCTTGCGTAAATATCAGACCTTGCTCAGTGTGCACCTCCAAATTCTGGGTTTTGTATATACTGAGATCCTTCTAATTCCTGGATCCTTCTAATTCCTGGATCCAGCAAAATCGCTTCCTTGAATCAAGGATTCAAATTCCTGAAACAACCAAGCCAGTTTCCTGGTAATGGGCCATTAAGGGAACAAAGGAAGTGGACCTGTGCCAGACAGCAAATGGGTGGCTGCCTCAACTAGGATAGTTAGGAGGACAGTGGAGAGTTGTTGATGTGAGCTGGGAGCAAAACAGCAAGCTGGGAAGCAAGAGAGTGCCATGATTGATTTCTGTTTGAATCCAAGGCTGCGGGCTCTGGGAGAAACAAGACCTTTTGGGGATGCTGATGTGAACCTCTCCATCATAGGCTCAGGTTGTATATATGTGTAAATCTAACACTTTGGTTTAGATTACCTAACTACTATATAGCCCAATGCCTTTGGCGCGATGAGTTTAGCAGCCCTTGGGCCAATAAGATTCATACTAAACTTTTATCTATTGGAATCTCGCCCATAGAACTCTTGAACCAAGATCTTACCTTAGCAAGGAAAATTATTAATCAAAGACTGGACGACATAGAGTGGCAGCGTAATCTTATGCTTGGTGGGGGGCTATGTTTCCCGCGTCAGTTGGGAGTTATTTCTCCAACTCGTGCCACCTTACCTATCATCCCTTTCTATTGCCAGTCATCGTTTTGCCTTTATCAAAGCACGTTTTAATGTTTTCCCTTCGAATTCCCTTTTTCATAGATTTTCTAGGGGCCAAATCTCGGTTTTATGTTCCTGTGATAATAGATCGATCGAAACACTTCACCATATAGTATTTATATGTCCTTTATATTGTGTTGTCCGGAAGAACTTACTGTTACCATTAATCCACAAGTTGCCTGGGCACCCGGCAGATTTTCGCCTGGCCTTTTTATTGCAAGATACAGATCAGCATGTAACTTTACAAATGGCGAAATTTTTAACTTCCGTTTTGACATATAAACGTCGTAATGGACTGCTGTTTGGAAGCTGAAAATTCCTTATAGTATCTATTTCTAATTTGTACTCTTTTAAGTTTTACTGGTTCTAATTTTTTTAATCAAATTGTACTGTGTATTTGTTCTAGTTCTGTTGTTCTTATGAGCTTAAAGCTGAAATAAAGTGATTGATTGATATATGTGTAAATGAACCACATAACCTAGAGACGACATGGTCTCTGCTCTGCCTCATTCCAAAGGAAACAAACCCTGGGGAAGCGCAGGGAACCTAGACACAGATCTAAGGAGCAGGGCCTCTCTAGTTTTGGGATCCACCATGTTGGATGCCTTCCCCCAAGGAGGCTTCTCGAGCAAGCCCTGAAAGTTGGATCATTCAGGGCACCAGGTTGAAACTTGGCTCTTTTTTTGGACCTGACTGATCAGGTGTGTTTGCTGTCCTCTGGTATTTGTGGCTGTTTCCGCTCTGTTCTACGAGTTCCTGCTGGATTTGAACTGTAGCTTGGTTTTTTTTGGGGGGGGGGAGGGGTCGCTTGTTTTTGCATCTGAGGCCTTGACTGGAAAAAGAGCCTAACTAGTCTGCTCTTGCTGGTGTACACAAAGGCAGGGAAGGCTCTCTGGTTCCACGGGCACTCTTGAAAAGGAAAATAAAAAAGGGGGGTTCTTGGTTTGCAACACCCTGAGTGGAAGAAGGTTTGCTACCAATGAATGGACTCGATACTGCAACCACAACAGAGTAGCGGAAAGAAATAAACAGGACACTTACATAATAAAAGCCATCTTCATCAATTTCTCCAATGACTGTTATAATGTCTCCTGTACAAAATGTTAGCTCAGCCTGTGGAAAGAATAAAGGACAGCATCATCAGGTTTTGCAAAGCAGTTTTTGACACTGCATCAAGGACTGCCTTTTTCCATATGAGCCTACCCGGACCCTGAGATCATCTTCTGAGGCCCTACTTCGTGTGCCTCCTCGAGAGGTTCGGAGGGTGGCATGACAAGAACGGGCCTTCTCTGCAGTGGCTCCCCGTCTGTGGAATGCTCTCCCCAGGGAAGTTTGCCTGGTGCCTACATTATAGACCTTTAGGCGCCAGGCAAAAACGTTCCTTTTTAACCAGGCCTTTGGTTGACCTGATCAACCTCCCATACCCTTTTAGAGTGTGGCTCTTTTGAGGGGAGTATTATTGGGTTATTGCTTTTATTTTTATTTTATATACTGTGATCTTTTTATGTGAACCACCCTGAGACCTCCGGGTATAGGGCGGTATATAAATAATAATAATAATAATAATAATAAGAAGAAGAAGAAGAAGAAGAAGAAGAAGAAGAAGAAGAAGTGATGGATATTTAGCAGCACCTGTGTTTATTATTGGTGAGGTGACTGTATCTCCTGCTGCAACTATTTACAGAAGTCTGTTTACATTAGTCTAATGCAGCAAACAACAGGACGAGCCTTGGGGTTCCTTTAAAAACTAAGGTTTGTTATGGCGTGAGCTGTTGCGGCCAGAGTTTCACTTCATCAGATGCACAAAGGGCAACCCTGAACTAGCAAGCACATATACGCATGAGAGGAGGAGGAATGCCAGAACAGACGTGGGATAGAGCTCAGTAGCACAGCATCTGCATTGCAGGCAGAAAACCCCATGAAATATACTCGGAGTCGAGTGTGGATTTCATGCTCTTTATTCAGTTCATAGTAGCGAGGAATGAAAGTTTCCCCAGAACGTCTGCTTTATATACATTATTTACACAATGGGCCCCACGTGATTGGCTAATTCCATCTTTCCCTTTTCTGTTTAGTATACTTTTAAAGAGGAGCAGAGGAGATGCACTGGCAGAAGGAGCTCCTTTAATTGTAATGCCTGTGTAGAAGAAGAAATTCTAAGGGAGAGTTTTTCTCATGCTGGTGTACCAACTCTATCTTCATGTTTTTGGCAAGACATTAAAAGCTGGCCGCAAGGTGTTAGGTGATGTTGCAGGTGAGTCCTCGATCTGAAACCTGTTGAAATGCCTTATGCTATACCTGGTTGTAAGGAAGTGATTTTGGGTCGGAATTCATTTTAATAGGAGCAAGTTCCTTTTTAAAAAAAAAAATCTTAAATTCAGTTCTGCACACTTTTTTTGAAGCAATCTGAGGTTGGTTTTGGGGTTTCTAAAAAAAATCATGAAAATCCTTCAGCATTTCAGTGCAAATTTCTCTTAAAAAAGAGAGGTTCCCCCCAATAAAACGCAGTTTTGTTGTGTTAGTTAAAACAACACCATCTTTTCCCAGTGTCACCACCCCCAAATTTACGGTATGCAATCTGTAACCAGTTGGTTGGTTGGAGAACTGCACCACACAATTTGGACAATTTGGCAGTTCTCATATTGGGAAATGCAAATTTGATTGACAGTTCAAATGTGAACTGAATCTGATTTCTCCCCCATCCCTGCCCCGACCACTGGCAAGGCTGGCTAGGGCTGATAACTGGAGTTTAACAGCACCTGGAGGACCACTGGGGTCTCCCTGGTGCTTCCAGTGTAAGCGCCATAATTATTTTGGACTGCAGTTCTCACCAGGGAAGGCACAAACCAACCCCCGGCCCCTGAATCTGTAGTAGTCAATGTGGTGCCCCCCACTTGTTTTACACTACAACTCCCATCAGCCTCAACCACGATACACAGTGGTCAGGGATGATGGGTACTGAATTCCAGCAACATCTGGAAGACACTAAGTGTCAAAGTGCTGAATTGCAACTGATTACCAAACTTAAAACCATGGAGAGACCTGGTTTGAATAGAGACATTGGATTCTTATCTCATTATACATGACAAAGCTTTTTTTTAGCCATCTCACCCCTTGCTTTTTCCTGCAAGACCAATTGCAGTCGTTAACAGTCGTCAACAGGTTGTTTACCTCTCCTATAAGCTAATCTCCCATTCCCACCACCCTTCTGAATAACACCCCTCCCCACCCTGTCACTATATATGAGGGTCTGGTGACTTCTGTTTCAGTGTATCTGAAGAAGTGTGCATGCACACGAAAGCTCATACCAAGAACAAACTTAGTTGGTCACTAAGGTGCTACTGGAAAGAATTTTTTGCAGATGGAGACTGCGCCTGCATGTACCGGTAACCTGCTTCTTCTGCTCCTCCTGCTTCATTCCTCTCCTGGTAGTGGGAGACAGGGGAACAGGAGACGTAGGCACAGGAGGAGGAGGTGGGGAAGCCCTGGACTCTTCACTCTCCACTCACTGATCCCTTCTTCCAAGTCAGTCTCCACCTCCGCTTCTGCCGGTGCCCACTTCTCAGCACCCAGGGCCGTCTTGAGCACATCCCGTGCCGTGGCGCAAAAATCCCTCCGACGCCCCCCCCTTTCTCAGTATTTAGAACTTGGAGCCACCTCGTAGCCCTGGGAGCCGCCGCCCACAGAAGCCGCTGCCGATGTGGTGGCCGCGGCACGACCGGCCAGACCACCGGAACCCCTCGCTCGCTTGCGCCTCCTCCGCTGCCTGACAGCGACAGTCTTCCTGCGCAGGGGCTCGAGGCGGAATTTTCCTCCATGCCGCTGGGCGGGGAGGGGGGATGACGATGGCGCCTCGGGGCTCCCCGCATGCGACAGGAGGCAAAAGCGGCCGACTCGCCCAGAAGGAGCAGCACAAGCTGCAGCAGCAGTGCCGCCGAAGTGCCCGCAGAGGGGAGGTGGGCCAAGGAGGGTAGGAAGGAAAGAGATGAACGCCAATCAGGGCGAAGGAGAGGAGGTGGCGGTGGCGGAGCCATAGGGCTTAGTGGCTCGTTGCGCCCCGCCAATTATCTGGCGGAGTGCAGGGAAAGGGGAGGCCGCTGGCAAAGCAGCGCAGCTCCCCCACTCGCTGGGGCGCCCCCGAGAAGCCGGTGCCCTGGCGCAATGAGGCACTAAACCCTATGGGAAAGACGCCTCTGTCAGCACCCAGCCACCACTCCTCTGTGTCCAGCCAGTCCCTGACACCAAGCTGGCTACCTTCCTCCACCCTCAAAGGATTTAATTCTTTCTGTATCCATGTATCAATCAGGTTAGAAGGAAGGGTTTTGGTTTGCTTCAATGCGTACCTCCACGTCAACATTAGGAGAGCTCTCCCTTGGGTCGTAGTCATATAGTGCCACCATTCTCCTGGTCGCTGCTGCAGGTTGACGGCCGCTCCTCCTGTTCCTTTCTGTTTCAGCCAAAGGGAGGAGAAGCTATCACAGTTACTTTTAAATATATGTCACCACCATGCAACTGTGACGTATACAATGGAACAACCCCACTTGAGACCTTGTTCGCTAGCAAGTCACCGATTTTAAAATGGACACAACAAAACCCTGAGCAGGGCTAATAGGTACAGTTTCTAACTCTGAGGTTGGCTTTGCCTTTTGATAGTAGTGTTCAGATCAGCCTTTGCCAACCTGGTGCCCTCCTGGCCTTTTTGGGAGTTGTAGTCCAAAAGCCTCTGGAGGGCACAAGGTTGGCAAAGGCTGGTTCAGACTGTCAGGGACCTGGGTTTCATCTGTATCCAAACCACTTCTGCCAAACGGACTGCTCTCCTGACTTAGCAACAGAGGGTAGAAGAACATAGGAACAGAAGAAGAGCCCTGCTGGATCAGGCCAGTGGCTAGTCTATATCAGGATCCTGTTTTCATAGTGTCCAGGAAGATGCCCCCCATATAGCAGCTTACAACATATGCTTGCAGTCTTCAAGAATTGGAAAGAACCACAAGTGTTTCATGGGTGCATCAATGGTGGTGGGAAGCTAAACTGAAGCTAAAAGGCAGGGCTCTAAATTCATCTTGATTTTAGCCTCTGCAAATAGATCCTGTTAACACCTTTGCCTGGTAGAAGAACGAAGGCTCCTTCCAGACCTTTCATGCCACTCTCTGCAGTAACAGAAACATTATTTACACCAGAACCATACACATTTTCTCAATGAGCGACAAGAGCAAACGTGGTTTGAGCAAAAGCTGCAATGTTTAGACACCAACATTAAACATTTCTCAGGAAAAGTTCTGGAATGGCCTTCCAAACGACATGAATGGGGCATGGGTCCTTGCAACTGATGGATCTGGCAAAGGAAAACCATGCTTGTTTAGCATCAGTATCTCATGAAGGATGCTTCGGAGCAGAGATAGTGGGGGACAGTATGAAAACTGATGAAAGGGAACTTGGGACAGGGACTCCATGTCTGATGGACCAAGAACATCGAGGATGAGGAACATCTGGGATTGGTACACCTTTTCGTAAGAAAGGAATGTATAGCATCGCACCACACCACCTGGGAGCTGGCATTTCTTTGGAGGAGACTCAAGTCACAGCTGGAAAGAAGCTGAAATCTTGGCTTGACTAGCAACTGAGCTCTGGTCCCTGTAGATGTCAAGGCAGCCCTAAACATCTTTGAACAGCCTTTTTAAGAGGCACCAGATCCCTTTTAAAGATGCGCAAAAACGGATCCCCAAGTTGGAACAAGAAGTCAGGTTGTTTCCCCCTGGAGCTGAACCACTATTTCAGCTGGTCCAAGGTGCTGGTTGTAGCACTTTCATGATGGATGGAGAAAAATAACCAGTCTCAGCTGTGCAAAGGATGCGGGAAAATAGGGACTGGGGGGAGGATGCTCAAATGAAGGAGAGGGTTTGCGAGTTTAAAGACTCCTTTTCTCATCACATCTTGCATTGACCCTGCTCTGAAAGAGCTGCCTCCCTTGAAGACGCAGACCAGGATCCAAAAGAAGAATGAAAGTAGTTCTACGAAGCCACAGTATACCTTGTGCTGCTTTCATCAGGAGTCCCTTGACAACACACAACAAAACCATCCAACAAAGTTCTACGGATAATGGTGGTTATACCTTATGATTCTGGTGGGGTACAATGGGATGAACCTGTTAAGCCTCAAGACTTTCCCCAGGGCTGTGTGTATTCCAAATATTCATGTTTGGAAACCATTCATTCATTCATTTGCATTCTAAGAAATCTCAATTTTCATTCACTTAAAGAAAAAAAAGTCTAGTCCTTATAGTTGTGGATGTGATCAGTGCTTGGTGAAAATGTAGAAGGCCTTCTCTGGCAGTGGCAAGGAGGTAGTTTCAGGGCTTAATTTGCCCTCCTTGCCCCCTGCCCAACATCTCCAGAGCAGTACAGAAAAAAATCTCACACCTTCTATCATCAGGGAGTCCTTACCAACATTAACATGATGAAGGCTGGTGTACCTCAGAAGGTGCTGTACTTCCCTTCACCAGAGGCTTTTTTAAAACTGGCCATCCGTCAGGGACCCTTTAGTTGTGATTCCTGCATTGCAGGGGGTTAGCTCTACAATTCTCTGATTCTACTGTAGAATTCTGTGTGGGATATTCTAGGCCAGTAGCTTCCAAACTTCCTCACCTCTAGACCACTGGAGAATTGCTTACAAGACCATATGATTGATTTTCCTGCCAGAGCCGGCCCACCCATGATGCAGGGTGAGGCAGCTGCCTCGGGCGGTGGAAATGGAAGAGGCAGCGGCACTCCCTTTAGTCCATCCCACCATCACCGCAGAAACACCCTAGGTAAGGGAGGCTTTAGCAGCAGCAGAACAACAAAACCTTCTGCTGCCCAGCTTTGAGTGTACCCAACCCCTAGGGGCAGAGGGGGACCAGCAGAAAAGCTCTGTGGAACTCCATTCTCCACGAGGCTCTTAGTCTCAGGGTTGTGGGTTTGAGCCTCCGTTGGGCAAAAGGTTCTAACTCAGAACTCTTAAAAGTAGCCAGCAGAGCTGCACAATGACCAGACCAGAGGCACCTAATGAACGCTTGCATTTTACAGGTGAGGAACACCCTTTCTGCTGCCAGTATCTGATGGGATGCCTAAAAGGAGTATCAAACAAGCCAGCTCAAAGCACTTTGCTTCGTCAACAGCTTGAATCAGGGTTGGGGGTTGGTTAGTTGGTTAGTTGGTTGGTTTTAAGCACAGACCTCTTTTGGACTTTCTGGACCTGCGGTGTGCAGAGTGTGAGCTCTCTTTGAAACGGTTGCAGTTGACTTCAGGAAAAGAACAAACAAAAGAAGAGAAGATATGAAGCTGTTAAGAAGGAAGGTATGGCACTTTCAAAATATGGACTTTCAAGGACCGAGACCAGATGGGTGGCAGTGCAGCACCTGTTGAGTTCATTTTAACCACCCCTTGTGTTTGTCTTGATCACAGAGCCATTGTTGTGCTGAGGGTGGTGCCAGCCATGTGTAGTCCAGGATCAAAGGGGAGACCCCAACATGAACAACAGAGGATCAAAATCAGATTCCGAACCCACCTCCCCAAACCCCTTTCAGGCCAAAGGGGTTAAATCATTATACTTCCTTTAGAACAACAAAAACGTAAGGTTCTTGGTCAAACTAGTCACAACATTAGCTGCATGGAAGGCGCACATTTTTTGTTTTCTAAATCAGCAGCTGCAGCGAACCCATGCATTTGAAGCACATTTTCTGCTCTCCTGCCAAAAAGAGCTTTGGGAACTGTAGTTTGCCAAGGGTGCTGGGAATGTATCCCCATGAGTAAACTACAGTTCCCAGGGTTCTTTGGGGGAGGTCAGGTGCTTTAAATGTGTGCAGCCAACTTCTTTCCCCCTCTGCTGACAAAAATAGATGGAAGCTGTTGTTTGTCTTCCAAGGAAAGCTCCTTTGGGTGCCCCCTTGGGGAGGGTGCAGTGCGGGGAGGACAGAGAGTTAAACCCCCCCATAGTCCCGAGACAGCTCAGGCTGTCCCACAGCTGCTATTTACATAACTGAAGAATGTGCACGTTATCAAGCAATTAACATTGCATCTAATTTGGCCCTTTGCCTCTCTAGTTTTTGAACCTTAGCTTATTCTGAAGACTGCTTCAGTTTCCTACATAGCGATGACCTGCCTGGTCCAGAATATTGTGCAATTCAGGCCATGACTCAGAGCTGCAGGCAGGGGTCTCCGATGGGAACAACAAGCGGGGTGACCCAGACCAACCGGCAATGTAGAACATGCCATGCAGACTCTAACCATTCGGAAGATCGACATCTTTTCTTTGAGCCGATGAATTGTTGGCAGTGGTTGTGTTTTAAAGGTCTCAGTAAAGGTACCCCTGACCGTAAGGTCCAGTCGCGGAAGACTCTGGGGTTGCGGCGCTCATCTCGCTCTATAGGCCGAGGGAGTCAGCGTTTGTCCGCAGACAGCTTCCGGGTCATGTGGCCAGCATGACTAAGCTGCTTCTGGCGAACCAGAGCAGAGCACAGAAACGCCGTTTACCTTCCTGCTGGAGCGGTACCTATTTATCTACTTGCACTTTGACGTGCTTTCAAACTGCTAGGTGGGCAAGAGCTGGGAGCTCACCCCATCGCGGGGATTCGAACCGCCGACCTTCTGATCGGCAAGCCCTAGGCTCTGTGGTTTAGACCACAGCGCCACCCACATCCCAAAGGTCTCAGTAGGGGGGAACAAACATTTCTATTTGAGTTTCGTTAGCCCTTATTTGTGTTCACCAGGAGTGGGGAACCTCAAGGCCATGGGCCAAAAGCCAGCCCCCCAGGTCTCTCTATCTGGAACTCGGTCGTCTCCTCTTGCCACACCCGCCCACCCTAGGCCACACCCCTCACAGGCCCTCCTTGGCACCCAAAGTGTTTTTGCCTGGCTGGAATGTGTCTTTGAACTCTGGGTAATGCCTAGCGCTTCTCTGGATAGCGAGGTGCGTGTGGGGAAACCAGTCTACTGTGCAAAGGCCAAATAGGCATTTGCTGCCCTAACCACTTTGGCCTTGGCCCCCAGGAGCTAATACAGCCCTTGGGCTGAGAGGTTCCCCACCCTTGGCTTACGCTGTAATCTAATTCTGGGCAGATTTATCCTTCTTGACTGCAGGCCTACTGCTGAACTGGGGAGCATTTCTACAACTGTTGCAGAGGGAGCCCCAATGGCGCGATGGGGTGTGACAGGTGGCCTCACCTATTTTCTCCACAGGGGTGTTCAGAGGGAGGAACCCTTGCTTCAGAAGCTGCTCCATCATAGCTTCGTCGTCGGCTTGGAGTTCAGAGACCATATTGCAAGGAATAAGGCCCAGCCTCGCGCAGGTTTCCCCCCGGTAAAATCCATCAAGGTCTTTATCGCCGTACACCTGATGTTGATCAGGGACGAGAAAACAAACAAATGACTTAGTCTGACCAAGCAGTTAGGCATTTCTGAAGTTTGTTTGTTATTTGTTGCTTGTTTGTCAAGGAAATAAACAACTATCTGACTTTTAGAAGGCATCTGAAGGCAGCCCAGTTTAGGGAAGTTTTTAATGTTTGATGTTTTATCGCTTTATTATTATTATTATTATTATTATTATTCTGTTGGGAACCACCCAGAGTTGCTGGGGAAACCCAGCCAGCTGGGCAGGGTATAAATAACCTTTTTAACAACAACAACAACAACAACAACAACAACAACAACAACAACAAATTCCCCAGTTTTCCTCCTAAAGTCCCAAGGTAAAGGTAAAGGTACCCCTGACCATTAGGTCCAGTCGTGACCAACTCTGGGGTTGCGGCGCTCATCTTGCTTTATTGGCCAAGGGAGCTGGCGTACAGCTTCCGGGTCATGTGGCCAGCATGACAAAGCCGCTTCTGGCGAACCAGAGCAGCGCATGGAAACGCCGTTTACCTTCCCACCAGAGCGGTACCTATTGATCTACTTGCACTTTGACGGGCTTTCGAACTGCTAGGTTGGCAGGAGCAGGGACCAAGCTCACCCCGTCATGGGGATTCGAACCGCTGACCTTCTGATCGGCAAGCCCTAGGCTCTGGTTTAACCCACAGCACCACCCGCGTCCCAAAAAAGTCCCAAGGTAGGTTACCACAATTAAAACACAGCATTACAATACTGCACAATATTAAACTGTTTAAACAACTTAAAATTACAAAAGGTGGGTCCTATAAACATGCACCTCAAGTGTCTAACACCAGACGGGTAAAGAAGTGCGTCTTCAGCATTCTCCAAAGGCTGTACAATGAAGGTGCCAGAGGCACTTCTGTGGGGAGGGAGTTCCACAACTAGAATCGGCTGGCTCTGCCTATTGCTGGCTCTGGCACCATCTGCTGGTGGCCTCCTGGCCTTCCAAGGACTGGTGGAGTGGAAAGCAGGGAGCCCAAACAGCAGGTGACAGTTTTACAATTCATTTTACAATTCAATTTCATTTTTGGGTTAACAAAACATGGACTGCAGTAGTGGCATACATAAATAACCTTTTTTGACACCTGGGAATTTCAGTCTGAATTATCCCCAACAGAAAGGACTCTGGTTTTTTGGGGGGAAGTACTTTTAAACATTTTTTTCAATTCATTATGGATCATTTCCCAATATTCTTTTACCCTTTTACAAGTCCACCACATTTGAAAAAAAAAAAGTTCCCTCAATTAGTTGGCAGAGCCAACTAATTCTAGTCCTGCCCCAAACCCACCACCCTCCCCACCCTGCTGAATTCTACAATGGTTAACACAGAGACCAAAGGAGACTCCGACAAAACATCAGGAAGAACTTTCTGACTGTAAGAGGTGTTTGACAGTGGGACGAACTCCCCTAGAAAGTGGTGGACCTTCCTTCCTTGGAGGTTTCTAAGCAGTGGTTGGGGTGGCCATTATAGCTGTCAACCCTCCCCTTTTTTGCGGGAAACCCCTTTATTCCAATGCCGTTTCCCGCTGCTGTCCCGGATTGTTGATATCCCTTAAATTTCTCGGATTTCAAAGGAAGCAGCTCCTCTCCCTCCCTGCCGGCCAGGGAGGCTCCTCAGCTGCGTTGCTCGGCTGCCAAAAAGGAGTCTGAGACCGACTGGGGGTGGAGCTTGCATGCCTTGTGCAGCCAGACCCTCACGCCCAACCAGACAGACAGCCTGCCTGCTGTCTACGCGCTCGCTCTTTCGCTCACCCATTCGCATGCAGCCTCTGGAGCGCAGGGTGGCGAGGCTACTTGGTGCAATTGCACCGCCCTCGTGGCATCCCTTATTTTCAAATCCGAAAGTGTGCTCCGCTTCTGCTTCACAGGCCATACCTTGATAATCTGCCCTTCTTTAAATGGGAGCTCCTCTTCAGCCGCATCAGGATTGGGAGACATGGTCAGTGGGTCGTAGTCGAAAAGGGCAACGAAGATCCGCGTGGAAACCTCCTCTGCGCCAGGGTCAGTTTCGGATTCTTCGTAAATCTCTGGGGACAGACGCTCTCGGCTACAGTACCCATCTGCAAAATCAATGCCAGAGGCCAGAAAGAAAGTTCAAGTACCCGTGAGGCTGCTGCATTGCGAGATGATCTTTGACAGTCCTCCAAGCAGGTGGCTCTCAATTTCATTCAGCAAAGCCCCCAACTTGTTCCTAAGGTGCAAAATAGACAGAGGACGTGAGAAGATAGGAAGAGACCTCCTGGATCAAGACAGAGGCCCATCTAATTCAGCACCATCCATCTGTCAAGGGCTAATTTAATGCTTCTGAGAAGGCCACAAGCAGAGCATTGAAAGAAATAGCCTTCAGCAGCTGATATTCAGAGGCACAGTACCTCAAAACATGAAGGATTTATTAAGCTGTCACGATTAACAGCCACCGGCAACCCAACCCTCCTCCGCAAATTTGTCTGTTCCCCCCTTTTAAAGCCATCCAAGCTACTAGTCATCTTCACATCTTGTGGCAGAGAGTTCCGTAAGTTAATCAAAGGCTGCATGAAGGCAGTACTTTCTTTTGCTCATCCTGAGTGTGCTGCCAGATGCAATTTTATTAGATGAGCCCAGGTTGTGGTATTATGGGAGAGGCAGAACATTTTTGCTCTAGCCACTAAGCACCGACCAAAAGCAGAGGCCCAATATCTGTGTTGTAAGCAATTTAGAGTGGGCATTTATGCAACGTGAAATAAGAGAAAGAGGACAAAAGAGGACACAGATTTTTGCATAAAACTTACACTTGCTAATTTATAAGAATAGATGCAAATTTGGGAATCACGGCTGCAACCGAAATAGAAATGCAATACAACTCTCCACAGCGAGGGAGACATGTGTCCACCGCGGTGGTCCTTATGTGCTTGCCCTGGCCCCTGCTCTCCCTTCTTAGCACACATTCTTTATTAACTTTAAACCTGGCTTGGTTTATAGCTCAGTTGGTAGCGCATGAGACTCTTAATCTCAGGGTCATGGGTTCAAGTCCCACTCTGGGCAAAAAGATTCCTGCATTGCAGGGGGTTGGACTAGATGACTCTTGCAGTCGCTTCCAACTATAAAAATGATCATTGTCATTATTTATTTGTGTTGAAAGCAGGTTTGGACTGGAGAGCCCTTCAAACCCAGCCAGATGGGTAGGGTATAAATACTGCAAATTATTATTATTATTATTATTATTATTATTATTATTATTATTATTTATCATCATCATCATCATCATCAAAGAGTGGACATGTTCAAATAGAGGACTGTCCTCTGTAAAGTAAGACACAAGGTCATGGCTACCCTATAGCAATCCTGCATTTTAGTCTGCTCCTCATAGCGGCTGTCAGTGCTCATGTGGACACTGTGGATGGCGGAGGGGTGGGTGGTATTTGATTCAGCTTGCATTTACCGGTAAACCAAACCTACTTGATTTGCACTTCCTGAAACAATATGCAGGCAGAGATACAAAAATGCTTCACACTGGGGGGGAAATGCTTTTCCTATTGTGTAGATTAGGGGAAATCGCATACAGAAATGCATAGATTACCGGTAGAAGAAAAGCTTGTTTTAATGAGGACTCAAAAAAAGAAAAAGAAAAAGTGAATAGATGTGAAAATCGCAACGCTGGGAAACTGTGAGGATCCCAACTGGACAGAGCCTAGGGCTTGCTGATCGGAAGGTTGGCGGTTCAAATCCCCGCAACGGGGTGAGCTTCCGTTGCTCTGTCACTGCTCCTGCCCACCTAGCAGTTTGAAAGCATGTCAAAGTGCAAGTAGATAAATAGGTACCGCTCTGGTGGGAAGGTAAACAGCGTTTCCGTGCGCTGCTCTGGTTCGCCAGAAGTGGCTTAGTCATGCTGGCCACATGACCCGGAAGCTGTACGCCGGCTCCCTCAGCCTATAGAGCAAGATGAGCGCCGCAACTCCAGAGTCGTCCACGACTGGACCTAACGGTCAGGGGTCCCTTTACCTAGTGGACACGTTGTCCTGCTCCAGTTTATGAACAACAGGTGCAGCCATTTGCTAACACTGCCCTAAAACTACAGCTCTGCTTGAAAACTCAGCGCCCGACCCCCACTATGGTACATGGTTTTGGGGGCATCCATATGGGCATCAGATAGGCTCCAGCCACACATTTAACCTGCTATGATGTGGCAGCTGTGCCAAGACCCTCATTTCCCAACAGTCCACACACCCTGCCTTTGTGTCCATGAGTGAGATGGAATGTATTGCGTTTCCATTTCAGTTCTAACCATCGTTTCCAAATTTGCATGTCTTTTTCTTCTGAGTGTAACCTCCCCTTGGGACGATCTCACATTTATTATGACAAATATTCATAATAAATGACATGAAATGACCAGGAAGCCTAAAGGCTCGGCTGCAGTAAAGCGGGGGCCCCGGGGAGAGAATAGTAACTGGAACTTGCAATGAAGGTAAACGGCGTCTCCGTGCGCTGCTCTGGTTCGCCAGAAGCTGCTTAGTCATGCTGGCCACATGACCCAGAAGCTGTACGCTGGCTCCCTCGGCCAGTAAAGCGAGATGAGCGCTGCAACCCCAGAGTCGTCCGCGACTGGACCTAATGGTCAGGGGTCCCTTTACCTCTACCTTTGGCCATACCAGTTTTTATATCATTCCCTCCAGCGGACAAAATTATTGATTTGTTTTTATTTATTGCCCACCCTTCTCTGTAAGGTCCCAGGATGAGGGACAGCATTAAAACGAGATTACAAACCATTCAAAGCAACTTACAACCATAAACATAAGGTGGGTCCTGAAAACATACACCTCCAAGTGCCCAAAGTCAGGGTGATTTCTTTAATTGCCAAGTTGGGGTGCTAAAACTACTTACTCTCTCCAGGAATAAATTAGCTGATCAAGCAGCATCTCCTTCTGCCTGGAGGGGTAAGACTGGAACCTGGGCTATTGTGTCCCCAGCCACCAGAGGAATTTGCAGATTGGCAGATTGGCATTTTTACAGTCCACGAGTCCCTGCCTCCAGCTTCTCCTGCCTCCTTGCTCCAGAGACAGAAGCTTGGAAGCTACACTGCAGGGGTGTTTGCTACTGGTAGGTACCTTAACAACACCCCTCCTGCTCTGTTACCCTCTGCTGCAGATCAGAAGAGTCTGCCATTCATGAAGGTCCAACTCCATAGGTGACCTTCGGTCAATAGTAGCAGTCTCTCAGTCTAATCTATCACACAGGATTTTTGTGAGGAAATTTTTTTTGGGGGGGGGATCACATAGGCTGCCTTGAGCTTCTTGGATGAAAGGCAGGATATAAGTGTAATAAAAAACAAATATTAATAAAAATCTATCTATTCATCCACCCACCCATCCATCTCCCACTTGTAGTCCATACAATCCCACACAATTTTACAATCAAAGTCATCACATGTTGACTTTTGCAGAATATTTGGCCATTGCAGACTAATTTCCTGAATACTCTCTGTGTTGGCATCCTCCCCACTCCCCCATATGCCTTCCTCTAACTTCGACTGGTTTCAATGATTTTTTCCCAAGTTGCGATGAGCATTAACCAAAGCAAGTGCTGCTGCGTTCACAAGGAAAGTCGACTTGTGAGGACTTCACAACTGGTGGTGGGATAACAACTGTGGGAAGGGCCTCTTAGTTCCCCATTCCCATTTCCCTATCTCAAGTGTTTACACCAGAGTCTCTTTGATGAGTGAAGTGCTCCCAGAAAGACACCTGGACCTAATTTGCAATGAAGTCCATGGCAAAATGGTACCACAGAAACTTCGGCTACAGAGAAAAGTCCTACTGCAACTTTAGATACCATTTACTGAGCAGAGTGGTTGGCCTTTATTAGCTTTTAGCTCCCCTGAACATGCCTTCGCCCGGTCAAAGTGGCTGTCTATGCACAATAAGACCACACTTGAGAACTGACCACAAACACTCTATATTATGGATGCGATCCACAGCAGACAGCGTCCACACCATTCCCTTTGGAATCCAAGGAACTTGAGACAAAGTGACACGCTGAGATCCCATTCAGCTCTTTGCGCATGGGATGGGGAGCCTGTGGCCATCCAGATGTTGTTTGGCTGGGGCTGATGGGAGCTGGAGTCCATCAATGCCTGCCTTAACAGTGTGCTGGATCTTGGGCTGGCCTAGATGCGAAAAAGGCATGTGTTTTGCTTTTAACCAAATTTTGTGTTATTGTTCATGGGATACAATTGAATGCCAAGACTGAACCTTCCAAGACAGTAATGATTTCAACCACCAAATTCAAAACTGCACAATTTTTGGGGGGTTTCATAGGATTCCCAAGCAACGCTGGGTATGAAGCTCTTGACACCTCATGGCTAATATTTCTTGGGTGGCGTGTAATGACCCCGTTCTGCAGTTCAGCAGTACCCCAACACAACCCCACACCATCGCCTGGCGCCTGCAATCCAATGGCAATTTGATCACACCCCCTTGATGCAATTCCTTGACACCACATATGAAGATAAGTGCATGTATCTTTGTTGGCACACTGATTTCAGTGGTTTCCAACAGACCCGCACAGACAAGTCTAAAGGATGCTGCCAGATGCTGCCCATGTGGTCTTCCTTGTGTGCTTAAGGAAGCCTTTATACTTACCGAGACTGGCAAGGGAGTATCTGTGGAGGGAACACCAGCCATGCCAGTAGAAGTATATGTAAGAGGGTCTAATTCATTTCCCATTAGAGAGGGGCGGGGGAACATGTGGGCCTCGAAATGTTGTTGGACTCCCAGCTCCCATCAGCCAGAAAGTCCAATAACATTTGGAGGGCCACAAGCTCCCCATTCTTGCATTACAAGAACCTGCAACGTTGCCACCACTCAACCCATGTTGAGGTGGCACATGGTGGTATCTCACAAAGTGGCTGGTTCTGTTCACAACAAAGGAGACTGTGCATACAGAGGACATATCTGCCATGGGCACACCTGCATGAGACACAGCTGCCACTAGCAGGTTCACCACTGGCATCCCCAAATGCCTTTTGCATATATGCATTTTTTTGTTCAACAGAACACCACATTTTCGGAGGTGCCGCCTTTTTAAGGGGGAAAGATACTGAAACGTCATTTCCAAGCAGCAGCAGACAAAATGCATGGCAGCCAGACAATGAGGGGAAGGAAGGCCAGCCCCAAAGCCTTGCATTTGTTCTTTGTATTTGCTTTTTCTTGTAAAGCAGGTGGGAATGTGGACAAGGAGGTAGCATATGGGACAGAGGGGTATGAGGACCACCCCCCCTAAACACACACACACACACACATGCACACACCAGAAGTAAGTTGCCAAACCAAGATGGTGGGGAAAGGAGGAGAGGGAGACTCTAGGTCATGGGATGGGGAACCTGTGGCTCTCCAGATGTTGTTCAACTCCCATTAGCTTCTGCCAACATGGCCAGTGGTCAGGGCTGATGGGGGTTGTAATCCAACAACATTTGGAGAGCCGCAAGTTCTCCATCTCTGTTCTAGGTGCGCAAAAGTTTGCTTTTATTAGACCCACTGAGGAATGAAAACAAATTCATTTTCATGGTGCCTCGCCACTTACTGCTTCCCAAAACAAGATGGCAGCAATATGCCTCTGGGATGTGGCCTGTGCCCAGGGAAAAGAGGGTTTACCCCCTTGGAATAATTCTTTTCTATTCTCCCTCATTCTCGAGTTTGCACTGCGTTGCATTACACACCTCCAGAATGCTCAGAGATCAAAGCATCCCTGTTTTGAATCAACACCACACCCTACTTGCAAGCAAGTCCCGTTGATTTCGGCAGTGCTTGGTATTGGTCTACATGGCCTCAGCGCCATTTTGGTAGCAGAAAGGCCTGAAATTCAGATCTGAGCTCCACTAACAGCGGGACTCTGTGACATTTTCAGAGGTGAAACAAATCTTATCCGCATGCAGGCTTCTGCCAGACTTAACTAAATTTGAAATTCTCAGAGAGAAAGCCTAACCCTATGCATGCTTTCTTGGACGAGTGTCCCACTGAGTTATTAGGCTTCCCCCCCAAAGCAAGGATATGGCATGGGGCTGCATGATCTGAATCTGCTCACTGCTCTGGCGTTGTCGATTGGCTCCCTCCTGAGCACCCTGCACCTGTATTTCGGCAACAGAAGCACTTAAGGCGAGGGTACAAGAAAGTGGTCATGTGCTTGGATCATGTCCATTGGGATTGCACAGCCAAGTAGAAAGGCGGGGGGAGGGGGCAGATAGAGGATGGGGTTCATGCAATGGGTGGTGCTTTTGACTCATTTCAATCTGGAAAGCTGATGGCATGGGCAGGGAATCGGGGTAGATGACCATAAAGCTTTCTCCTCCCTCAACGGCTGAGTCTAAGCAAAACTTACCTGTCCGTAAAGAGGGGAAAGGAAAGCAGGACAAGACTTGCCTTATAAAAGAGGGGGCGGGGGAGGGGCGGCCTCGGCATTTGGCGTGGCATGCAACGTCGACATACAGAGATGGCGCTCATTTCACACGCAGTTCTGCAAAAAGCAGCCCTTTTGGTTTGGCACAAAGGACGAAGAAGGGTTTTGGCATACCGTATCTATAGTCAGAGGCCACGGTACGTTGCCGGCACCATTTCCTGTGTCCGCCAATGCTGCGATAATAAGCATCTTCTCTTAGGGGGGAACTATGCCCCTCACTACCTGACCGAGCACCTTCACTGTTACTGTCCATTGTAATCTCTATGGAGAAAAACGGAATGGTCTATTAAGCACGACTCCGGTTACCCTTCCCTTGTAGAGGCTTCCGCACCGCAAGGCTCTCAGCCCAGCTCTGGTTTCTCTTTGGCTGCCATGCACCTCAAAGCATTCCACAAAAATGTTAAGAAAGGAGCCCCTGTTGGATCAGGCCAAATGCTCATATTGGCCCAGCCGACAGGATATCTGTTATGTACTGAGCTGAATCCTAGAACAACAGGATCCAAAATGCAGCAGTCTGACTGGTCCTAGAACAATAGGATCCAGAATGCAGCAGTCTGATTTGTCCGCAGGAGCCACCCAATCCAGCTTCAGGTGGAAGTGAATCAGCGACCTGATTGGCCTGCAAGAGCAGCCAATCAGGATCCTGGACGAAGTGAATCAGCAACCTGATTGGCCTACAGGAGTAGCCCGGAATTAGCCAATCACGTGGGGCCCATTGTGTAAATAATGTATATATAGCAGACGTTTTGGGGAAAGATTCATTCCTTGCTACTATGAGCTGAATAAAGAGCATGAAATTCACACTTGACTCCGAGTATACCGGTATTTCAATATCCCAGTGGGAAGCCCAGAAGAAGCACCTGAGCAGAAACACCGCTCTCCTCACCTGTGGCTTCCCAGCAACTGGTGTCTGGAGGAATGCTGCTTCTGACAGTGGAGAGAGAGCACCACCATCGCGCCTAGTCTGGTACCCTCCAGATGTTTCTGGGCTCCAGCTCCCACCATCCCTGGCTGTTGGCCATGCTGCCTGGGGCTGATGGGAGTTCAAATCATCAACCCACCCTTGGAGCCCACCAACATCTGGAGCGCCATCAATTCCTCTTGCACGTGCTAATCTAATAAAATATATCAAAACAAAGATCTAAGGCTGAGTGGAAACATGTAGAAGATTATCTGAAAAAAGAAGGTATAAGAACAGATTTGGTGATTTGCTTAGATTGAGATATATGTGAGGAGATTTATATCAAAATGTGAGGTATTTATTTAGTTATTTACTTTTCAATTATTGTATGAGGTATAGTAAGTTTTGTTTTATTACTAAGGGAAGCGATATACAGACAATTGGAAGTCAATTTTTAACTGTTATTTCTAATTCTTTGTTTTTTTCTGTATTCTTTGTCTCTTTATATATTATCTTTTGTGGATTATTATGTCTAGATTATATGCTTTTCATTTTTGTTTGTTTGTTTGTTTGCTTCTACTGGTTGATTTGATATGACTGCATTTTATAAGTTTGAATTTAAATAAAGCTATTTTATTTTATTTTTTAAAAAAGTAATAAAAAATGCATCACCTTGCTTATTTTGTAAGGCCTGATTCACGTTTTGGGCTGTTTTGTTCTCTCTCTTTTTTGGTAGAAAGGTGGTTATTCTCAACAGCTGAGTGAGATGAAGCAACCTTATGATGTTAGAGTAATTCACATGGCAAAACTGCCAGTGTAATGCAATCATTAGAGTGTTGATTTCAGGGATCTGTGTTCAAATCCTCACTTTGCCACGAAGCCCGCTGAGCGGACTTGGGCCAGTCGCTATCTCTCTTCCTAGCCTACCTGCCGGGGTTGTTGTGGGTATAAAATGTGAGGGGAACAATGTACACTATCCTGAACTCCTCAGAGGAAATGGTGGGCTAAGACACAATAAATAATATCACCGGATCCTCGGAAAATATGTCAGCAGTTCCAACCCCAAAGCTGTGTCACTTGGCTGTCTTACCCTACACCAGGCAAATGATGAGGGGAAGGGGCAAGCCTGAGGCTTGTTTGTGTAATAATAAATCATAGTGTATCATGTCTATGTACAAATGCAGCCTCTGCATGTTTGAACAATTTGCCATTGGCATTCTATAAAAGTGGAAGCTCACAGGTCCCTCTCAGGCCATCGTGGACTTTTTAGTTCATAAATTTTTGTTTCTTAATTATATATTCTTCTGCACCCCCAAACTATGTAGAAATGCCTGACTTAATTTCGGTGGCCCTGGTTTCAAAAGGACGCAAACTCTTGAGTTCACTGTAAGTGGTGATGATTATTTAACCCTTATGAGAAATGGCAAAGGTACCTCATGCTCTGCCAGAGAACATGAGCTGCATGAGGATAAGCCGCCTCAAACTGGTTTATCCCTCTGGGGAACAGAAGAAAGATAGTCAGGCCACTGAAAGGAAACCGCAGGGATCCAATTCACATAGCTGTCAACTTTCGGATTTGAAAATAAGGGATGCCACGAGGGTGGTGCAATGGCACCAAGTAGCCTCGCCGCCCTGTGCTCTAGAGGCTGTGCGCGAACGGGTGAGCGAAAGAGCGAGCGCATAGACGGCAGGCAGGCTGTCTGTCTGGTTGGGCGTGAGGGTCTGGCTGCACAAGGCATGCAAGCTCCGCCCCCAGTCGGTCTCAGACTCCTTATTGGCAGCCGAGCAACGCAGCTGAGGAGCCTCCCTGGCCGGCAGGGAGGGAGAGGAGCTGCTTCCTTTGAAATCCGGGAAATTTAAGGGATATCAACAATCCGGGATAGCAGCGGGAAATGGCATTAGAATAAGGGAGTTTCCCGCCAAAAAAAAGGGAGGGTTGACAGCTATGAATTCATATTTCAAGTTTCCTTGTTGGGTACTCTTGACCAAGCTCCAAAAAAATAAATGTATTATGGAGGGTGAAATGCAATGTGCTGATGAAGGGGAATGGGAAGATGGATGCTCTGATGGGTGAATCAATGAGGAGGTTGAGGGAAATTCCTTCCAACAATGAGTACATCTACAGCACATCAAACAGAGTTCAAGTGACATAGGTTTTCTCAGACAAACCTAGCTATGCCTCCCCTAGCAGGGGGCCTGATATGGCTCACACAGAAAATCTTTCTACCCCCCCATCACCAGATCCCACTGATTTCGGCAACAGTGGCTCGTGGCCCTGGGGAGGGAGAGGCTTCCTAGTGATCAGATCGACCACTTGATGAGCAGAGAAGGGGAAATGGATCTCCACTGCTCATCTGCACGAATCAGCTGTGTGATGTGTGTGCATGCAAAAGGGAGTGTGCAAGAGTGTGGCTAGTTGGGAGCAGGGTGACTATGGCCCCCGGGTTAAAAAAAAAAGTGGAGGGTAGGAGTGAGCCATACATGGGTTAAAGTGGAGGAAAACAGCCTTCAGGCTGTGCAGAAGGGCAGACGAGGATCCTGACAATGGAAAACCACCCCAGGAGTGACAGCAGGGGTCGGCAAACTAAGGTCCGCGGGCCGGATCAGGCCCAATTGCCTTCAGGATCCGGCCCGCGGACTGTCGTGGGGATTCTATTCATTCAGGCTGCGCCATTTTCCCCCTGCACCATTCCATTCCCCATCCCCTCTCCCTCTCACACACCGTAGCAGCACCTCCTCCCGCCCTCCTCCTGGCTTCTCCCTGCCCTGCCTAGAGGAGGAAGGGGGCTGGGCTGAGCTGGCTGAGAGCCATTTTAAGCAGCCCCTCTCCAGAGCCAGCCCCTTTGCGCCGCTCATCTTCCCTCCGCTGCCGCCGCCGCCCAAGTCCTCTTGTGGGCCAGAGAGCGGAATGGACGAGCTCACTCTGCCTACTCACGAGAAGCAGAAGCAGCGGTGGTGGTGACAGCAGCAGCCCCAGGTAAGGTAAGCACAGCGGCTAGGGCTGGGGCTGGTGTTGGAGCTGGGGGGTGGGGAGGAGGGCTACTTGACCCCCTTGCATCTTCTTCCATTCCCCTCCCCCCCTATGCCACTTCTCTGGCCCGCCACAAGGTCTGAGGGACAGTGGACCAGCCCGCGGGTAAAAAAAGTTGAGTTACAGGCTATATCTTACCATGATGGCTGCCGCCCATTAGGACTGGTAGAGTGGAAAGCGGGGAGGCCAACAGTTACGGGGAGCCAGAGCCAATGGCAGCCTAGAGACAACTAATTTTAGTTTTGCCTCATCCCCATCCTCCTCCCACCAGAAGTACTGAAATTGAGGAGGAGGAGGAAGAAGCTGCCTCAAGCAGAGCCACCCCCCTGAATCGGTTGTAAGTAGAGCTGGGAAGGCCTGGAAAAAAACCGGGAAAATTGGGGGGGGGAAACAGTCCCACCCCTCCCCTTTTCCCCAAAGCCAGCCCCCCCCGGAAAAAAAAAACCAGTTTGATATAGTTTTAATATTCCACACATTTCCCCACCCACCCACCCGGTTTCCCCCCCAGGCCTTCCCATCTCTAGTTGTAAGTAAGAAAAGGCAGGTAGGAGTTGAATCAGGGCCAACTGAGGCTGTTGGGGTTGTGTTCCACTCATCTTAAGGGACCAGCCCCCACTGATTTCTTGCATCCCATATTTTTCCCCTGCAGGGGAAAAAGTAGCGGGGGCCTTTGGAAGCTGCTTTCAGGTGTTTTCTTTTTTAAAGGGTGGGTAAAATAACATGTAAGTAGCAAATAGCCTCTAGTTTGGCTGATAGTTTGCTAAGAGAGCAAATCCTTTGCTTGAGCTCCTTTAGATAATATCATCCCCCCCAGGGGTCCTTGGGGAAAGGTTAATCTAGTTTCAGCTTGTGCTGTAGGTACATGCAGGTCCCGCTTAGCAAACACGGTGTGTTTGCATAACAAGTTGACGATTTCCATTGATTCCTATGGGGAAGTTTCTAATGTGTTCCTAATCACAGATTTTTGTCCCGAACACACCCACACCCACACCCGCCCCAGGAAAACCCAGGAAAACTGCTCTCTGTGATTTGTCTGATCATTCCCCCTCCCTCTGATCCTCAGTCAACCAGCAAAAGGCAAACAAGGAAGTAAAAAATGCTTTCTGTTTGGATATCTGAATCTGCAGTGCGTAGAGCAAGTCTTGGGTACGAATTCCTCGTGTTCAGATAACTGAACCGTCGCATAGCGAGTGTTCGGAAAGCGGGACCTGCGTGTGCATCCAATACAGCCACACACCAGCTTGTTTTCACCAAGCGCAGTGTGTCCACTGACACAGCCTGAAATTGTCCTAGGTGTGAGCAGGACATATTGGGCGATCACATCCAATTGCCGTGCTGCAATTTGAAAACCCACCGTTTGCGAATCGAGACGATGTGGAAAGTACAGAGGCATTCTCCTGTGCGTGGAAGTGGAGCAAAAGTCCCTCTTAAAATAAAATAAAAGGCCAAGAAACTCTTCTTACTAAAAGAGCTGCTCCACTCTCTTCCAAGTCGGCAATTCCATGGGGATTCTTTAGTTGTGGTTCCCACATTGCAGGGGCGGGGGACACACCATATGACCCTTGAGGTCCCTTGAGGTCCCTCTATGATTCTATGAACTGACTGAAACATGGTCAGTAAGAAAGGCTTTGCACCCCATTTCCCAGGCCTCCCAATTCTATCAAAATCCAGAGAAGACCATAGCTGTCAACTTTCGGATTTGAAAATAAGGGATGCCGCGAGGGCGGTGCAATGGCACCAAGTAGCCTCGCCACCCTGTGCTCCAGAGGCTGCGCGCGAATGGGTGGGCGAAAGAGCACGCGCGTAGACGGCAGGCAGGCTGTCTGTCTGGTTGGGCGTGAGGGTCTGGCTGCACAAGGCATGCAAGCTCCGCCCCCAGTCGGTCTCAGGCTCCTTATTGGCAGCCGAGCAACGCAGCTGAGGAGCCTCCCTGGCCGGCAGGGAGGGAGAGGAGCTGCTTCCTTTGAAATCCGGGAAATTTAAGGGATATCAACAATCCAGGATAGCAGCGGGAAACGGCATTGGAATAAGGGAGTTTCCCGCAAAAAAAGGGAGGGTTGACAGCTATGGAGAAGACATATGGGCACACTGTCTTCATGGGACTGTATTGCTTAAGAATATACATGGTGGAGATGGGGGCTGCCTGTTCAAATGTGTCCATGCATTGATGCACATGCCAGCACACAGGAAGAAAAGCTTTGGGAAATTTCTCTCTTGTGTACTCGCTGAGTAGGAGGGGAATGGCATGGAGGAGTTTCCAAATGACACAGCATGCCCTCTGCCCCGCCCCCACTGCCAGGACTCTGTAGTGGTACGGCCCTGGCAGGATGTTACCACCCGCCTTTCGTGACAAACCCAGGTTGTAGAAGCAGAGTGGTTCATCCCAAAAAATCTCTCATGGTAAATATCCAGTGGGAATATTCCTACGCAAAGCAGACAAAAATGTGCCATTGCTGTTCCTTCCAGCTGCATCAAAATCAAGGCCAGGAGCTTGATTTGGGGACTTCCCTTCCTGCCAACCCATCTTTGTGCTTCCCTTCCAACAAGCAACACAACATGTACCAGTCAGGCCAACTAACCAATGGAAGGGACCTGCATGGGCCGCGACCGCTGTGGTCCTCCGGAGCTTCTGTGAGATATCCTTTGACTCCGGTGCTCCAGCCTGTCTGGTCGTCCGGAGGATGATGGGTTACTCAAAAGCTAAGAACCAAAATAAATGGGAGGAAGAGAGAGAGAGAAGAGGGGAGGGGAGAGACAGGTTTAAAAGTTACACAGCTGTACACATGTCAGTAAAGGGCGGAGGGGGGGCGGGGAGAGGAAGAGGGCAGGGTGTGTGAAATTAACAGAAAATCAAGTCAATCATTGTCAAAAGCTCTAAAGGCAACTAAACTTTGTTTTTAACTGAAAGGTTAGCTGAAAAGAAGAGGACAGATGCCCAGTAAACCTGGAAAGGAAAGAAACAAACGAAAGAAAAAAGTTTGCTGGCCTGATGTGGTACATAACTTTGCAAACAACAGTCGCACATTGGAACAGAAAAAAGGAGAGCTTTAAGACATTCTTTTGCCTTTGTCGTTGCCACTAAAACATGCTTCCGGTCCCTTTGATCCCTCCTCGAAGTGGCTCTTCCCTCAGAGCTGCGAAGAGTGGATTAGCCTGGATTTATTTGATCTACTCATTTCACTCCAGCCAGACTCTGTCGGGTTTTTTTTTTTTTTTTGCAGCATCGCCATCCATCCTCCTGTCATTCCTTTCCCCCTACTGTTCAGTCTGTGGCCACCTCTAGGCTTTTAAGAGTCATTAATGCTTGCAGGAGTGGGGGAGAAGAAGAAAATGAGATTCCAAAACCTTCTCAAATTAATTTATTTGTTTCCCCCCTTCAAAATTGCACAGCCGGCACACTCTGCTTGCTAGTTTGCGGGAAATGGCACCACATTCTAAGGCTCTTTGGGGGCCAGCTTTGTAACAATCGACATTAATTGGAGAGAAGGAAGGGATGGGGGGAGAGGTCATCACCAATTTTGTTTGTGGCTTATTTAAAATAGAGAGAGAGAGAGATTCCACTGAAAATAAACTGCTGGCCTAGTTAATGCAGAGGCAGCTAATGCTGAATCTACTATCATTTGAGGTAGAATATTTCTGACATGCCCATTCTTTGGATAATTGCAGTCCTTAAAAAGTGAGCAAGCCATTCTTGGTGTATTTGGAAGCAGCGAGGTCTATGACAGACGATACAAAGACTCTGCAAGCATAGCTGCCCCTCTTGTGGATTAAATACGGAACTGCAGCACCTGTTCCCAGGGGTGTGTGGTTGTGCTTGGAAACAGCCAAGGAGAGCAAAAGCTCTATTTTTTTTTGTGGGGGGGGGGGTGTCTTTCTCCTGCATGCAGAGATGCAGTTCGCAACTTCAAAGGCAAGAAGAGATGGTTTTTGTTGTTTAAGAGTGAGGACGGTGGATAATAGAAACACAATGAACCTTGTTAACTCCAAAAGCCCTAGGTCACTGCCGCTACAGGACAGGACAGGAGAGAGACTGTTCTTAGTACTTGCCCAGAGATAAGGGTTGAAGAAAAAGAGAATTCGGCCTTGAAAGTCTAGGAGTGAGGGAAGCAAAAACAAGATGACAAGATGGAATATTTAAAGCAGACCTTAAACAAACAGAAGAGAGAGAAAAGGGGGGGCGGGTTCGAAATAAGGTTAGTGTTTGGCAGCGGTGGTTGTTTAAACCCCAAGTTATAAATAAAATCCCTTAGTGGTTATATTTTAAGGAGCACAATAAAAAAGAAACAAAGAAATTGTTGGGGGAAATTATAAAAGAAAGAACAACCCCAAAAATGTTAGGAAAATGGTAGTTCAGCTAACCCTTAATTAAAATTTAGTTTCAGTTGTCCTTTTTAAAAAGGAAGGGAGAAAACAAAAGCCAGTATCTATTTGTTGATTGATTATCTGTGAGGGGTTAAAAAATAATAATCATCGTTGTAAAGCAAATTAGTCCCATTTCATTATGGCACAAGATTTTTTTCTAAAAAATAATAACAATAACAAAACAGAAGCATTAAGAAGCCTGTGAAAGCAACATAGATTAAAAAAAGAAATCAAATACGTGGGAAAGAATGAGGAAAGAAAACGCAAAATAAGAACGGGAGCAGGGAGCTAGAGACACATGCCGAGGGTGGACTCTTGAGAAAACAAAAAGGAGAAAAAGGAAGAAAAGAGGTTGATTTGGCAAGCAGATGTTTAGAAGGAAGTTTTTGTATTTCAACACACCAGAGGGTCTTTGGGCTCTCGGTAGGATGGCCTTGCAAGTGGGACGGAAGGTGCCCTAACGTCATTCCCTGCCAAGTGGCCACTCCAGCCTCCCTGATAATCTTCGCGCATCAAATTATCTGCTCTATTACACCAGTGAGGCTCGCACTTCCTCTCATAATAAGATGGCTTGCTCTCCTCGCCTTGGGGCTCTAGAATGGAAGGGAAGGGGTCCCCAAAGTCTTCTTCAATGCTGCTCTGCCTGGTCAGCGTCCTCCGGCGGGCAAGTAGTGGCCGGGGCGGTGTCTTTCGGCAGGAGCAGCTCCCGCCGGCAGCACAGCAGCTGGGCGCGACGTTTGCGGAAGCCGCATCGTAGGTGTTGCGGAAGCTGAAGCGCGATTCCTCTTCCTCGCTGCCGCAGTCCAGGCCGCTGTCGGGGCTCCTTGTGGAAGACCTGCTGTAGGTGTAGCCTCTCTCGCCTGCATCCTCCAAGATCCTCTGCTTCGCCGGGTGCCAGAAGTTGTGCTGCAGGTCTTGGTGGTAAGCTCTGGCAGATCTACTCTCTCTAGCTACTGCACGCCTCATTTTGTGGGCCATCCCTAAACCCTGCTTGTGCAAAAGTTCTGAGTGATCGCCGTCCTCTTCAGCTACTTCGGGGATACTGAACAGCTTTTTACTGTGGTGGATCTGCTGGGCAAAATCAGGTTGCTCCGAAAAAGCTGCTTCAATTTTCTTATTCGTATAACATTCCTTTAAAAGTGCACGTGAGATTTTTTTTAAAAGGAAAAAAAAACAACGGACCAAAGAATAGGCGAGGAGAACAAATAAGTGTGTGATATTTAAAAAAAGAAAAGAAAAAGAGGAAGGAGGGAGGAAAGAAAAAAAAATAAAGACAGAATTAGTTTTAGAGCAATGGCGAACAGAAAGCATGCAGCTTTTATTCAGTGAGGAAAGATGTCATGCTTTGAATGGGAATCTGTGAAAATAAAAGACATGATTAGGAAGTTGCTCAGTGTTGTATTTAGTGCAAGGATGTCAATACAGCAGGCTGATATATTGAGGCTCTAACAAAGAACTGAAAACCAGGCACTTGGAACAAGGAAGTTGATGCTGCACAGCAGGTCTCCTTGGTATGTGGGGAAGATGGGGTATTTGCCTATGGCATAACTCTCCCCTCTGCTTTCCTCCCGTCTGTAGACTGCGCTCTTCAGTTAGACTTATCTCAGTGCAAAATCTCCTGTCCTGTCCACACATTAAAAGAAGCTAGATGAAGAACAGAAACTTACCAGCATGCATCTGCATGCTGAGAATAATTCCTAGAAGGCACATTAATGCTCCTTTTCCATTGAAGGGGGAAGAGGACTACAAATGCCCAGTGATCAATTAGGATATTGTCATCTTCCTGTTTAGCACTGTGGCTATCTAAACTGAGTCCTGTTCTGAAGGATATCTTATGAATTGACTCACCAAATCTATACCGTGACACCCAGTTTTAAGGGGATTAACATTTTGGTACCCACCAGATGCTAGATAAATTACCAACAGGAAGGCAGAAGAATCAGCACCAGGGAGAGCTCCAAGATAGGAGAGGTGTTGGTTTTCGTATGTCTCTGCTCCTTGTTTTAAAGAGCACCCAACTTTTTAAGCTTAACATTATTTGAAATTGGCTTTCTGTTAGATGTTCAAGGCAAAAGGAAACAAACTACGCCTGAAGAAAATATTTCCCTGGCACGTGGCAGACTGGAAGGGGTGCAGAGATGGGATCGGCCTGCTTTGAAGTACCTGGTTCCTGCCAGCAAGGTAATTCTAGGAATATGTGTGACTGTGTGCCATGGTTTTTCTTGGGGCAGCAGGGCTGATAAGGGGCAGAAATTTGAAATTATATAGACCGTGATTCCTTAGTGAGGATTTGAGGTTACAGTTGGGTAGTCTCTGGCTGTTTTTGTATACAGCGTGGTGGCCTAGGATCTCCAACCACATTCTTCTTCGTTTGAAGATGCTGCTAGTCCATGAAACCTTTGGACCATCCAAGCCTACCCTTGAGTAACTCAGCAGCTCCTCTTTCTTTCTCTATCCTATCCTTTGCATAGAGGATTTCGCCATCTCATAGTTGCTTTTTACCTTGAGAGTGTTATGCGATGTTATACTGACTCGCCTCCTCCCTCCATCCTCCATCTGCATCTCTGAGTACAGCTCTTCCTCGTCTTCTTCCATGATGTCGGACAGGTCGGAGCCCCGGCTGCTCTCAGTTTGGTACTCCTCCCCATGGCAATAGTGGGGCTGTTGGGGGGTGGGGTGGGGGGAGAGGGAGAAAGAGGGGCGAACAAAGCAAGATGCGACTTTCAAAATTCAAATCAAGGCCAACCTCAAGATGTTGAGGTGGGGCAGCTCCCAAGGACCTCAGCACCACCACCAGGGCTGCAGGCATTTGCGAAACCAAAGGACTCTCCAACACCAGCTGCGGACTACACCATCCTGGGGATCTTAGCATTTGTTTTAAAGCACATACAAGCAAGCAAGTTTCTTCACGCTGTGACTATGGCACATGGCTGACTCTCAAGCTGCTGCAGTTGCACCAGTTACCTGCTTCCCGAGCTCGGACCCTTTTAAGAAATCGTCAACGGAAGCCCCTCTCCTCTTGACATGCGGCGAGTCATAGCCATCTTCTTCTTCGTCAGAGTTTGCGTAATGCGCAGCGCCGCTCCTTTCGCTGAACACACTCCTTCTCTCCAGCTGTGGAGTCAAGAACAGGGAGCGCCATGAGGGAAGAGCTCCTCTCTAAGGATGGTGGGGAAATTGGATATGAGGTCTGTGTGCTCTGGTGGTAGAGATGGGGGAGGCATTCAATTCAGTTTGCACTGAAAGGCAAGCCCATTTAATCTGCACAGTCTTGGTTGCTCAGTTGGTAGAGCTCCAGACTCTTCATCTCAGGATAATAGGTTCGAGCCCCATGCTGGGCAGAAGATTCCTGCATTGCAGGGGGTTGGACTAGATGACCCTCACGGTCCCTTCCAACTCTGCAATTCTATGATTCTTCAACACATTCACATTGCTTTGGGGCTCCTCCTTTCCCCAGTTGGCAGGAAGCTTGAGGGCAGGAACCTGTATCAGGGATGGGGGAAATTATGGCCCTCCAGACATTTCTGGACTACAACTCTCACCATCCCTCCTTGTTGGACATGTTAGCTAGGGCTGATGGGAGCTGAAGTACAATGATGGTTGGAGGGCTACTGGTTCTCCATCTCTGCCCTACAGCGTCATGTGAGGACATTTGGGGACTTTGGGTGTGTACTATATCTGTTGATTTACAGCAGGGGTAGGCAACCTAAGGCCCGTGGGCCGGATGCGGCCCAATCGCTTTCTCAATCCAGCCTGCGGATATTCCGGGAATCAGCGTGTTTTTACACGAGTAGAATGTGTCATTTTATTTAAAATGCATCTCTGGGTTATTTGTAGGGCATAGGGAATGTGCCATTGTGATCTAGGAGAGGTAGAATCTACGGAACATATCCTACTGAGTTGCCCCTTTTATGCTGAGCTAAGGCAATATCTCATACCCCCATATTTATCCCATTTTAGTTTTCGATCAAGAGAAAGGCAGGTTGCATATCTGCTGAACAAGCCCTCTGGGAAAATAGCCTTATCAGTGGCTAAATTCCTCTTCCTGACGCTTAAGTGTCGGAAGCGTAAAATCGAATGCCTCAATGTGGGTTTACCTGTATAATGTTAAATAGTGCTGCCCGTGTTTTTTTACTTGTGTATCTTTTCGATGTTTTTATTGAGAAATGTTTTTCTGACTATCAGTCGAATAAAGGAATTGATTGATTGATTCCCGGACCGTCCGTGGGCCGGATTGAGAAGGCGATTGGGCCGCATCCAGCCCGCGGGCCTTAGGTTGCCTACCCCTGATCTAGAGGGACCATGTTGGCTACCCCTGCTATGCTGTTCTGCTTGCATGCGTAGACCAGACCCACAGAGGGCCATTCACATGTGAAAATCACTAGTGGATGCTGCATCCATGAAGGCAGTGCATGTGTGAAATGGCCCAAGATCGGGTTTTGCTGCCAGATTTGTGCGGTTGTGGGTGTCAGATGCAGCCAGCTCTACTCACCCTGCTGCTCTCGGCTGCGACGCGCTGAGCAGCCTCCCTGGCCATGGCCTTTGCGACTGTGTTGGGGACGGGCGCGCCTTGTGGCTGAGGGAGTATCCGGTTTGGGGAAGGAGATCTCCTCCCCTGGAGTGGGCTGTGGAAGTTGGGAGGCTCCAGGGTGTGGCCGTGGATGGGAGACGCCACGCGGCCCTGCTCCCACGACTCATCCCTTTTTACATGCGGACACAAATGTTCGTCTTTGGTATCTGGGATGCCGGCACTTGGTAATGGCTTAGATTTGGGAGCTGGCCGAGGGTGAGGGGTTGGAGGCACCAGTAGGTCAGGTGGAATGGCAGCGCCCAGCGAGTCCACCGATTCCCCTTGGACAGAAAGTGTCCGGACGAGAACTTCCCTGGCTTCCAGGCTCCGGATTCTCATGAGCTCCACGACGGTGTTCTCAGCCATAGGAAAGATAACTTCTGCCACCTAATCGGATGTATAAAACACAAAGGCCAAGTTGAGAAGGAGCCAAGTTCTTCTGCTGCCATGCCTGGATGGGAAAGGAAGGAAGGGCCCTCAAACTAGTACAGAAGACGAGTAGCATGATGCAGTAGAACTGAACAGTAGCCCTATAGGAGACAAAGGTGGACAGACTTCTAGCTTACAGCATCTACTTTGACATATATATATATTTTTGGTAGGACTCTAAGGTCTGCTTAAGTTATAAGTTTAGTACGCATAGAATGTTATGTTTGTATGCGTTGAAGTTTAAAACTTATGTACCCTGTTTCTCCTAAAATAAGACGTAGCCATAAAATAAGTCGTAGCAGGATTTATACGCATTTGTGAAATATAAGCCATACCCCCAAAATAAGCCATAGTGACGCGGCGCCTCTCCCTTAAGATGGCCTGGATATGCGTGGCTATGCAGCATACCGATGCGGAGCGGTTAAAATAAGACATCCCCCGAAAATAAGCCATAGTGTGTTTTCTTGAAGGAAAAAAAATATAAGACGGTGTCTTATTTTAGGAGAAACACGGTATATGTTTGTATTAGGACCCTAGGACCCTCATACCTACGGGACCGCCTTTCCTGGTATGCCCCGCAGAGGACCTTAATGTCCACAAATAACAACTTTTTGGAGGTCCCGAGCCACAAGGTTGTTAGACTGGTCTCAACTAGGACCAGGGCCTTTTCAGTACTGGCCCCAACTTGGTGGAACGCTCTGTCACAAGAGACCAGGGCCCTGCGGGATTTGACGTCTTTCCGCAGGGCCTGCAAAACGGAGCTGTTCCGCCTGGCCTTCGGGTTGGACTCAGTCTGATGTTTTTCCCTCCCCTTATGGTTTTGATTTTGGGCGATAAATGAAGCTGCATTTAAATTTTAACCTGTATTTTAACCTGTATTTTAATTAACGGTTTTTCTTTCTTTTATATTTTATTGTAATTTTTATTGGTGTTAGCCGCCCTGAGCCCGGTTTCGGCTGGGAAGGGCAGGGTATAAATAAAATTTATTGTTATTATTATTATTATTAGGCAGGAGGTTTAACTCTAGCTAACTATGGCAATATAAGGCTGGAGATTTCCATTTCAGCATTTATGCTAAGTTATGACTCATCCCTGAGAAACTGTCTCAGTAGGGACTAGCTCAACGATTCTGTTTGTGTAGGATCTCTCTCTGGGACCGGAGAAAAGAAAGTTCTTGGACTGTATTAAGGGCTTAAAGAAGACTAGACTGCAATGCTAGTATGTTTAAGGGCAACGTGTTACTTTATAGTCTTGCAACATATATTTTGCAACTCGTTTAAGACTGTTTGCAGTACGTAATGCATTTTGGAACCTTTTCTTGTGGTGGGGAGCATATTAATTTCTACTCTGCAAAAGGTTCAGACCAGGGGTTCTGGTCTTAACTAAAGTTCCACCAACAGCATCCATGTGCAAAACAGTGGCTTGGTGGGGGCAGGATGGCAGACATTACACTTCAAATTAATCACACATGCTCAACTTCAACTGCATATGCAATTTGTTTTTAGCACAAGAACTGAGTTCAGTGCGTGCATGCACACACAAACACTCTTGGTTTTTACTTGAAGTTTTCTTTCCTTCAGCTTCCTAGCCGAGGTCTCATCCACACTTAGATTTGTCCCGTGATTTCTACACACTGGTCTGAGAGACTCTTCTTTTGTCCCACCGCTTTCCCTGGGAAAAGCCGCTGTTTGCCGCTGTGTCGCAGAGCAAACGTCAATTTGCAGAAAACCTGATAGACTGTTTGCAGTACTTACTGATTCAGCAGTAAGCAGTGGGTTTTCCCAAGGAAAGTGGCAGGACAAAACGAAAAAACATTTCAGACCCGTGTCTAGAAAACACGGGGCAAGTGGCATTGAATGAATAAAACTTTATTTGCATCAGCCATCGGCCATAGTAACAAAAGAACATTGTGGTATACACAGAACAAGATAAAAAGTTGATTATATGAAACACAGTTTAGGGTCCAGAATCAGCAGTCAAATATTCTGATTGCCCCAGCTAAAAACCTTGCAACCTTTGCTGTCATCTGCTCCTCTTGATTTGCCAGGAGAAAAGACACCACGGCAGTGGTAGGGCAGCTCGGAATGGACAATAAAAGAGGGGTAATAATCTCTTTCCTCAGGTCTTTGTAAAGAGGAGGGCATGCGCCACTGATTCGGTGCTGCCATCTCCGCAGGGATATAAGCGTTTTTCGTATGGAATCTGTTGGAATCGTCCCTCAAGTACAACCAAGGGCAATACATTCAGTCTTGCAAGGGTAAAAGCACATCTATATTTTGGAGTTGCTAGCTTTTGCAGATAGGGTGCCAGAGAATCAAAGTGGGAGGATGGAAAATGGTCGTACCATGGGCAAAATTTCCTTATTGTGGCCAAGTTGTTCTGATGCTCGATGTCATTTAGGCGTTGAAAAATTTAGACTGTTTGCTTTACTATAACCCACGGCGAGTAGCTGTTGTGGGGCATTGTGGATGAGCCCACAGAAAGGTGAAGAAAAGGGCCCCATCTGCAGTATAAAGGTAAAGGGACGCCTGACCATTAGGTCCAGTCGCGGACAACTCTGGAGCTGCAGTGCTCATCTCACTTTATTGGCCGAGGGAGCCGGCGTACAGCTTCTGGGTCATGTGGCCAGCATGACTAAGCCGAACCAGAGCAGCGCACAGAAATGCCTTTTACCTTTCCGCCGGAGCGGTACCTATTTATCTACTTGCACTTTGACATGCTTTCAAACTGCTAGGTTGGCAGGAGCAGGGACCGAGCAATGGGAGCTCACCCCGTTGCAGGGATTCGTACCGCCAACCTTCTGTTCGGCAGGTCCTAGGCTCTGTGTTTTAGACATAGCAGTATACAGTACATTTAAAGCAGCATCATGCCATTCTAAAGAGTCATGGCTTCCCCCCAAAGAATCACGGGAACTGTTGTTTGTTGAGGATGCTGAGAAGTGCTTTTCTTCTAGAAAAAAAATGTTGTCGGTACTGTGTACCATTGAGTACCCCCAGGAAAAAAAATCACAGCTGAGAGTTGCCAGGAGATCCCCACTCCCTTCCCAAGGCTAGAATTCCCAGAGTTCTCTGGGAGGAGGGATGGACAGTTGAACCCACTCTGGAAATCAAGGCATGTGGGTCACCATCAAGGAAGTGGAAAACCCCACCTACCCTTTGGCCTTTTGCATAAACTCCATAACCGGTTATGTTGGCTCCATTGGAGGTCCCTGTTGCTGTGAGAATTGGTGGCTTCCATGAAACCAGCATCGTTCCTGGCGTCGGCCCAGCCTGAATTCTGATGTCTTGAGGGGGAGCTGGTGGACCTAGATTTCAAAACACGCTTCAGTTACTACCAGTCACTTAATTCCTTATGCCCTACAGGTAGAACCACATTGTTATTAAATTTCCAATGTCTAAGGCAGGCATGTCCAACTGGTCGATCATGATCTACCGGTTGATTGCGGGTCAATCTGGTCAATCTACTGCTGAATCGTGGATCTACTGGTCAATCGTGGCTGATCTCGTGACCCTGATTGACCTCTCTCTCTCTCTCAAAAAAAAGCAAAAAAGCTCAACAACTTTGGGTCTTCCTCCCCGCAAAAAGCTCAACAATTTAGGTCAATCTAATGGGTAGATTTCTTTTATAGTGGGAGTAGATCGCAGTCTCTTGGGAGTTGGACATGCCTGGTCTAGGGGGATTAGGCTGGAGATGTCAAGATGTGTCATCTCAGTATTTTATTGAGGGACGGAGGAAACTGTCTCAGGGACAGGCGACTTTGGCATATGTTCACTCATTAGTCTACTCAACCCCATTACCATTTTTTAATCCATAATTTTAAAAACAATTGTTTTAAAAAAATCTGCACAATTTGCCAAGTGCTAAACATGTTTCTAAACATGGATTTCTTACATACTGTCTCTCAAATTATGCATTACCAAACCTAGTTTTATGTCGCTGTTGTCTTTTAGCCCAGAACTGCGTCAGAACATTCCAAATGATAACTAGTCCACACTACATAATGAAAGCACTTTAAACATCTAGGTTGTTGTTCTTGTTATTATTAATAATTTATTTAATAAATTTATATACTGCCCTTCATCTGAGGCTCACAGGTGCTTTACAGGGTCCCTTCCCACCCCCAAAAAATAATCCTGGGAAATGTAGTTTGCTAAGTGTGCTGAGAATTGTTAGGAGAGCCCTCCTTTCACCCTTACAAACTACAATTCCCAGAGTTCCCTAGGAAGAACGGATCATTAATGCAGTTTAAATCTGTGATGTGGATGCACATCAATGTAGGAAGTGGACATCAGGTCTGTCCACATCGTATTTTGCAAAGATTGAATTCCCCCAGACATCTCTAGTTCTAGCAAACCACATATGGACATTGCTAATGTAGGTGGTGGTAGTGGTTGTGAACTGGGGGAAAGCTCTGTGGCAGGATGCACATGCTTTAATTCCAGGGCATAGCTGTCAACTTTCGGATTTGAAAATAAGGGATTTTTTCAAGCTTTCGGATTTGAAAATAAGGAATGCCGTGAGGGGGGTGCAATGGCACCAAGTAGCCTCGCCACCCTGTGCTCCAGAGGCTGCGCACGAACGGGTGAGCAAAAGAGTGAGCGCGTAGACGGCAGGCAGGGTGGCTGTCTGGTTGGGCATGAGGTTCTGGATGCACAAGGCATGCAAGCTCCGCCCCCAGTCGGTCTCAGACTCCTTATTGGCAGCCGAGCAACGCAGCTGAGGAGCCTCCCTGGCCGGCAGGGAGGGAGAGAAGCTGCTTCCTTTGAAATCCGGGAAATTTAAGGGATATCAACAATTCGGGATAGCAGCGGGAAACGGCATTGGAATAAGGGAGTTTCCCGGGAAAAAAGGGAGGGTTGACAGCTATGTTCCAGGGTTACTCTTAGTCGTTATTCTTTAAAATCCAGGTGTTTCAAAAGTAATCCACATGGTAAAATTACATGTTAAAAATTAGATGTCTGATTTAAAAAACGCAGAGTACATAAAACTATCAAAATAGAAATAAAACCTGTTGTTTTAAAACAAATGCATGCAAATAAAATTAAATGCTAAAATTACACGTCTTGGCTGGCTAAAGAAAAAGGTTTTTAGCAGGTGCTGGAAACAATACAGCACAGCCATCTGCCTCATGGCAATTTCAGAAATCCTCCCAGTTGGAAAAGAATTCAGGAAGAGCGGAATGCAAGCCTGAGAAAACGCCAAAAGGGTAGAAATCCTCTCATCCTTATTCCAATCCCAGAGCCAACACCAGGATGGGAGGTAGGCCTGTTGAGAGCAAGACAGCTGCCAATGAGTCCTTGCAGGGCATAGGACAGGGCAGAGGCCAACCTTGCAAATCGCTCTTGGAAGGATTATAGCAAACACTTCTCCATCCCAACTTTCGCAGCAGCAATCTGATGCTGAGGAGGGAAGTCTGGAAAACCATTTACACGCCCCGGGTCTCAGAATACCCTAGAGAGAGCTTGCAGGAGGGCTGCAGAAACCATGTGGCAAACCAATAATGCAGAGGCGAACGGCACACTGGCAACTTCCTGCTGCAGTCCCAGTGTGCAAAGTCGGTGCCAGATTAATAATTGCCTGGTTAATTGGCCGCTAGGACAAGTGGATGGGGAAACAGCTTGCCAGAGGCTGCCAAGAGTCTTTTGTGCTGTCCGCAGCAATTGCAAGAGAAGTTTGTCAGAGGAGGACATGCACCAGTTGTGCTCAATAAACTGGCCCAACTCCTTGCACACAGAAAGCCAGCAGGTCAGGGAAGAAGGCTGGTGTGCATTTCTGTCTACATCTCCCCCCTGACACCATAGCTTTCTTTTTTATAGGCATCCCCTTATTTATGTATGATCAACTCGTATGTGACTGCATATATGCATGGCACTGTTAAATGAGTAGTTCAATTTTAACCTGAAATGACAGGAGTGAGCTGGAAACTCCTTGTGGCTCGTAAGGAGACCCTCCCCAGAGCCCAAAAAGGATGTCAGTGAGTCAAAAGTCCGGGGGGGGGGGAGATTCCAATGACTCCAAATGGTGTGTGGGAGCTCTTGCTGAAGACGCACTATACTGCTCTACAGCTGTTGGGTGGGAACACTGCTTTTATTTATTTATACATACATTTATTTATACCTGAAGGAGCGTCTCCACCCCCACCGTTCAGCCCGGACACTGAGGTCCAGCGCTGAGGGCCTACTGGCGGTTCCCTCGCTGCGAGAAGCCAAGCTACAGGGAACCAGGCAGAGGGCCTTCTTGGTAGTGGCACCCACCCTGTGGAATGCCCTCCCACCAGATGTCAAAGAGAAAAACAACTACCAGACTTTTAGAAGACATCTGAAGGCAGCCCTGTTTAGGGAAGCTTTTAATGTTTAATAGACTATTGCATTTTAATATTCTGTTGGAAGCCGCACAGAGTCCCCTCCTCCCTATCCGCCCCGCTGCGAAGTAATTGGGAAGTGGGGGGGAGGGGTGTGTGTGTGTGTGTGTGTGTGTGTGTGAGAGAGAGAGAGAGAGAGAGAGAGAGAGAGAGAGAGAGAGAGAGAGAGAGAGAGAGGCGAGCTGTGTGGGGGAGATGGGGGGGATGGCTCTGTGTGTGGGGGAGGGGAGGGGGAGGGAGGGAGACAGAGCCAAACTGTTTGTGGAGGTCTGGAAGTGGGGGGGAGGTGTGTGTGTGAGAGAGAGAGAGGGAGAGAGAGAGGCGAGCTGTGTGTGGAGGTGGGGGGGAGGTGGGGGGGAGATGGCTGTGGAGGGGAGGGGGAGGGAGGGAGAGGCGAACTGTGTGTGGGAGGTGGGGGAGATGGGTGGGGGGATGGGTGTGGGGGGAGGGGGAGGGAGGGAGACAGAGGCCAACTGTTTGTGGAGGTCTGGGAAGTGGGGGTGGCCGCCGCTCCCCCCATATACTTTCTAGCGCCCGTTTTTCTAACGGGCTTAATTTACTAGTAAATAATAATAAAGAATAATAATAATAGTAATAATAATAATAATAATAATAATAATAATAATAATTAGGGGGTGTACTCAAGGGTACGCAGTACCGGCACCCCCTATGTTAAAAGTGTGGCACTTACTGTAACATTTATTTTTTTTGGTCATGCATGTGGGGGCCTGGAACATAACCCCCTCATAAGAGAGAGGCTCTTCTTAAGCGCTAAGCTTCAGCTAGACTGCTAGATCTTTTGCTTTCTTTCCGTTCCTTGCAACTTGGAGTGGCAGGCTGCGTGTATGTTTCAAAACCTGGGCTCTATGCAGCTAAAAACAGCTGAGCAAAAAAAACAAAAAAACAAAACCTCCCCCCCCCCTGTTTGAAGGCCCTGAAAACCTGTTATCATGATAGCACACTCGTTATGTCTCTAATTAAAACCAATCCCCTATAAATAGCAGTGTGCTGGATGGAAGCCTAGCCTAAAAATATCCCTGTGATTATTAAGGTTATGTATATTTCATGAGTTCTGCCACATATTTGGCAACATCCTGGCTAAACTGAACAAGCTAAAAAGCTTTCAGAGGGAAAGGGCCACCCCTCCCCCCCCACCGTAACAATCAATTCAGAGTGCCGGTAGTCCTACAACAGCCCCGAACATCTCTGAATTGTTATTGCCAGGCAACAAAATCCTTATGGGTTGAGAAAAAGTACTAGCAGGTCCCTGTATACCAGGAATACTGCTTAGCTTACCCTTGGGAAATGTCATTTTTGGGGAATGAAGCCCTCCCCCAAGCCGGTTCTACAGGGGCGATCCTTGAAGACCCTTATATACGTGGACCGCCTTGCTGAGCAAAAACTCTCTTAAGGTGTGCCATTTAAGACACCTGCATCCAGAACTTTACGACCTGAGAAGACCACTTTTTAAAAAAAGCTTCGAAAGTACCGCTGACCCTGTTTGGGAAACATGGATGTCTCCATCTAGACCAGGGGTGGGGCACCTTAGGCCCAGGAACCAGATATGCCCCCCCCCTGGCCTCTCTATTTGGCCCACAGGGTTCTCCCCACACCACACCCACCCCTGGCCTTGCTTTGCACCCCCTGGTGTTTTCACCAGGCTGGATTGTGTCCATTTGCTTGTCCGGATAACTGATGGTGCAATCTAAATGTGGCGCATGTACTTATCCCATTTCGGCAATAAACTATGCATTCAAGCTCCCGAAACCTTGGCTACTTGTTTGCTGGCTCACTGATCCTTCCCCATGGCACAGGAAAATAGGAAACTGCCTCATATCGACTCAGAGATTTTGGTGCATCTAGATAAGTGCTGTCTACCACTGATTGGCACCAGGTTTCAGGTAGGGGATGTTCCCAGCCCTACCTAGAGATTGAATCTGGGACCTTCTACGTACAGAGCAGGTGTACTACTAGTGAACTACGGGAAGGCAGATGTTATTGCCAGGCAGTAGTAGGGAAGGCAGATGGCAGCTCTAAGGTTTTTTTTAAAAAAGGTAAAGGACCCCTGACAGTTAAGTCCAGTCGCAGATGACTCTGGGGTTGCGGCGCTCATCTCACTTTACTGGCCGAGGGAGCCGACATTTGTCTGCAGACAGTTTTTTCGGGTCATGTGGCCAGCATGACTAAGCCACTTCTGGCAAAACCAGAGCAGCGCACAGAAACACCGTTTACCTTCCTGCCGGAGTGGTACCTATTTATCTACTTGCACTTTGATGTGCTTTTGAACTGCTAGGTTGGCAGGAGCTGGGACCGAGCAACGGGAGCTCATCCCGTGGCGGGGATTCGAACCGCCGACCTTCCAATCAGCAAGCCCTAGGTTCAGTGGTTTAGACCACAGCGCCACCCAGCTCTAAGTTAGAGGTCCCAAATTTCATGTTCTTTGGGTGTACACGTCCGGGCAGTCATAGGCACTTGTACACTCATGGTAATACACCCTTTCTCCTTCACCTCACAGAGCACCTGTGTGTGGCTACCTCTCTTCTTTCCATTGACAGTCTTCCCAAAACTCATCTTGCCCCCCAAATTCTTCAGGAAAACCCCCTGCTTCCAGTGTTCAATGGTCATGGGTCCGTAATGAATCCTTAAGTAGGTGCAACTGAAACACTGACATGTTCCAGGAGCAGTCAATGTTGTGCCCCACCCCGATGTTCCTGGACTACAAATCCCATTGTCCTTGACCATGCTGGTCGGGGATGATGGGACTTGTAGTTCAACAGCATTTGGAAGACCCCACTTCTTCTGTGTCAAAGTTTAGAATGCCAGATCCTTCAGGAAATGACCTTCCCTCTCGCAATCTGTAAGCTTTCACGTACACTGATGACGCTGCATAAATTAACAAACAACAGCAATCGATATCCTAAAAAAATAATAATCAAAAAACACAGGATCAAACCTGCTGGCAATGTCGAAAATTCTACAAAGGCTTCCTTTTTTTCCCGTTGCTCCAGCGGGAGCTGCCAGGGCATTTGGTGAGGCTTGGCCAATACCTTCACCTTGTAGGCCATGTTGGGCTTCAGGTTAAAAAACTGATACTTGTATCTGGCAGCCTTGACAATATCGAATTCCTCTTCGTTGAGGAAGATCACGTGGCTGTAATTGCTGTTGTTCGGGAGCCAGGTGAGCTCGGCGGAAATCTGGGTGATGTGGTCCACCTTAAGGTGCGAAGGAGCCACAATGACATCCTTCCCAACTAACAAAGTGCACTGGAGCTCGTCAGAATTGCCCCTACTGGTTATGCTTTGAATAGATATTCGATACGTGCAGGTAGCAATGTTAAGTTTTTCTATGAGAGCTTTAGTTCTGCTCCCAAGGGCACACTCATCCGTATTTCTTTGTCTACCAAGACGTTGTAGCTATGAATGGTTCCCCATCCAGGTGGCACGACCGGAGGCTCCCAGCCCACAATAACACTTTTGGCTAGTTGTTTGATAAGGGTAATTTTTCTAGGATAAGGCACAATGTCTTCTCCGATTTCATCAATGTTCACATCCAGGGTCCCTGCACTGTTATTGACAACGCCAGGCTCTAAGTGGCTGGGAGGGTTTATCTCCAAAAGGCCATCTCCTTCCAGCATGTGACCAGCGTGGTTGATGTAATTCTGGTCCTGCTCGCTGCCCACCCCACTCAACGAACGGGATTCATTGTCCTGCACAAAATCCACAAAGTTGGAAGGGACAAGACCTCTCTGTCCATCTAGGAGTTCACCTAGAGGAGAAAGAGAAAAAAGGTGGAAGGCAGGTTGCACACACACACAGAAAAGACACAGCTACTCCTCTGGAGTCACATTTAAAGATGGGCCAAGGAGAAACACAGCCAGTATCAACCACCATCCTTGCCTTAAGCCCTGTTGTGGTGCTCACCCAGCCCAACCTAAGCCAGTAGTGACTGCTGTCTATCGGGACTGGTAGGAAGCAAACAGTAGATGGAAGCAGAGCCAAGGATAGGCAGTTAGCTAATTCTACCTTCCTGTCTACCGGGCTTTACAAGGGCATCAATGAGACTAAGGAGGAGGAAGCTGACAGTCATGGACTGGTTGTAGGTAAGAAGGCAGGCAAGTGGGGGCTGGCTGAGGGCAGACAGAGGTCAGTGGGGCCAAGCCCCCTTTGCTCTAATAAATTAGCCACCACTGCCCCCATCTGATAAAAGCCTTCACCTCCACCAATTAGAATTAGAATTTGTATGAGGGGAGAACAAGGGCACCCTCACTGACCCCACTCTCTCTGCCACATTCCACTTGTTCAGTTTCATAACTCCCCATGCATTGGTGGGCCGGTGTCTCCAGCTCTACTTATAGGGCCACCCTAGATGGTTCAGAATGCTGGATAATCGCAAGGGGAGAACGTGAAACCCAGAATGCTCCCATGCACCCAAAATTGTTGATGGTTAAAGAGAGGCAAAAGCAAAAGCAAATCCTCTATAATAAAGTGCAAGTGTCTCTGCATCCAGTCCCTGTGTCCCTGGGATTGTGCTACTGCGCATGTGCCCCAGGGACAGCCATTGGGACTTGGAGCGCAGAGACTTCGGGCGGCCGGGCGAAACTGTTGAAGCGGAAGCCCGGCCTCCCTGCTCGACTCCGCCGCCTCTCACTCCCCGGAGGAGCCCCTGAAGCTCTTTACCTGCCCCAGGAGCGGAGGCCTTTCCCGCCGCCACGGGCCAGACCAGGATCCTCCGCCGCCTCCGCCTCCTCCTCGCACGGCGCCTCGGCCGTACGATCCCCCGGCGTGGCCTTCTCTCCCCCAGGAGGCCGTGGGCGAGAAGCCGGGAGAGGAGGCGGCCAGCAGGCCGCTCCCCTCAGAGCGCTTCAGCAGCGCTGCCCCCAGTGGCGAAAGAAGGCTCTTGACCGGACAGGACCCGGCCCCAGCGGAGCAGCCCGGTGAAGCAAGCAGCCCGCCCCTGCGAGGGGGAGCAGCCGGACCCCGGCAGAGCAGCGCGCTCCGGCAGGAGCAGGTACCGGCCGCGGAGGGAAGGGCCGCGGGGGGGGGGAGGCGCGCGGTCCACACGACCCTCCTGCGCGTGTCCCCGATGTGTTCTAGCTCCCGTTAATTTAACGGGCATAAACCACTAGTAAATAAATAAATTGCCAGTCTCAACAAACCTTCATAGAAGCCATCTTCGTCCATGTCTCCGTACACATAGAGGTATTTTCCTGCTGTGAGGGGCAGCTCTGCTTCGGGGTTTTCATTTGGTCCATCAAATGGGTTGTAACTGGAGGGAAGCACAATTCCTTTTTCTCGCCATTGCTCATGTAATTAACCAGTTAGTGTTGAGAATCTCAGGGTAGGGCAAAGAGCTCCTGCAGCCTCCTGTTACACAGGAAGCCACCCTAAACTGTGTCAGATGATGGATCCATCCAACTCAGTACTGTCTGGAAATGGCTCTCCAGGGTTTCAAGCAGGGGTCTCTCTTAGCCCTACCTGGAGTTGCCAGAGATGGAACCAGCAACCTTCTGCATGCAAGGCAGCTGTTCTACCACTGAGCTATGGCCTTTCATCCACTTGCTCCCAACTTCACACAAAGCCATATCCTCACTCTTCCCCACACAGCTAGCAAGTTGGGCCCTTGGTGAGCCAGCTGGGTTTACAGCACCCAAACCCTTTCACAGCACCATTTCTCTTAAGGAGGGATGGCGGGCTGATTCATTCCTGAGCCCTTGCCTCTCTGGCTGGTCTCCCCCATCTGCTTTTGCTTAGAGTCTTAGGCTACCCATTATTACCCAATTCACACCTCCCACACCCCCAAAGTGGAGACATGGCAGCAAGATGTCCTACTGCAACATTGGAAAGCTTCATCATATTCTGGGATGCCTCTGCGATCCAGCCCCTCCTTCGCCAGCCCTCACATATGCACAGAGTCATGTGCAGGCCAGGATGCTATTAAGCACAACTGGCAGCAGGGTAGTGTTGGGCAAGTAACATGCCTGTTTCAGGCATCAAGGCCATGACAGGTCCTGAGCCTGGGACCCTTGTGAGGGTCAGAAAAGGATGTGAGGGTTCGCAACCACTGGAGGGGACTGCAGAAAGAGCAATCAGCAATGCACCAACCCCTGGAACACAAAGTAGGCCAAGGGGCAAGACGTGACCTCTGTTTCTTGCAGAGAAAGTCTAACTCTAAGCAGCGTATGAACTCAATTTGCAACTGGCCCCACCTTGCCTCACTCAGCCTTTCCCAGCGCCTCTCATTGAGCCTTGCCTTATCCACCTCCTCGGATCCGGCTAACCCACATTATTTCTGCTGGCCCAGTAGTTTTGCAGCATCTATGCTAACAACGAATGTTCAGGAGCTCTAACAATTGGGAACATGACTGCCTTGCAAGAAATTAAAAAACAAACAAACAGTGTCACAATCGTATAGTTCGAGGGAAATCCCAAGATGTGAAAGGCAACTTATTTCAGTAGCAGGAATCTGAGTGGGCTTTCACTTCTGCCCATGGCCCCTGAAAGTGGCCAGTCAGCAGGTAAAATGGCCAGCTCACCTCTCATTCTCCCCAGTGCCTGAAATGCAGGAAATGTCTTTCAGGGCAGACCAAAAAATTTTACAATTTCATGGTGATTTGTGGCAGGGCTCAACTTTGAGGTTAATAAGAACTTAAAGGAGAGGATAAAGAGAGAATATTGGCATACAATGGTATGGGATATTGCATCATTAGAAAAACTGAGATGCAGCTGAGTACTAAGAGGCCAATCCAAAAGTTGTTTCCATTTGTCACTTATGCTACTATCTAAGAGCATGGCTGGCCCCCATCAACAGCTTTTAAAGGGATGCTGTCAAAATGAATAATTTTTGTGTTTTCCACCTCCGTTGATGTGTCTTCTCTATAGCAGACCCTCTATACTCTGTTATGGATGCCGCATGTTGTATTTTGCATTGACTGCTAATAAATCAGTTTTTTTTTTTTAAAGCATTTCAAATTTTGAAAAATAAAAAATACAGTTCACATACAGGCCTGCTTGGTGGGTTGACATTACCTATATCGAGCGATGCAAAGATGGACTTTTCCAGAGTATCTCTGCTTTGAGGTATTAGAATTTCGTTCATTCATTATCCATCTACAATAAGAAGTAATAAATGTGATTGGTCTTTTGGGATCAGAGTTATATCTTAATTTCCTAACGTACAAATCACACACACACACACACACACACACACACACACACACACACACATTATTATTATTATTATTATTATTATTATTATTATTATTATTTCTTCCAGATAGAGTCTGACAAGCATTCTATTTATTTAGGAAAGTGCATTAATATCAAGCAACAGGAATTTAACAAAATGCGTAATATGGAAGTGCTAAAAACTGGTATTTTGTGTAGCACTCAACACCGTGTGAAAGACATTCATTAAAAACAAAGCACCACTTAAGACTCTCCCTCCCTCCCTCCCTCCCTCTCCCTCTCTCTCTCTCTCTCTCTCTCTCTCTCTCTCTCTCTCTGTGTGTGTGTGTGTGTGTGTGTGTGTGTGTGTGTGTGAGAGAGAGAGAGAGAGAGAGAGAGGAGAGAGAGAGAGAGAGAGAGAGGGAAATGAATATTGAAAGCAGCTATTCAATGTCTGGCAAAATGGCAGAACCCAAGGGCAGAAATGGATATACTGCAGTTGAAGTGCTTGCATTATACCAAGTCAGACGACTGGCCAATCTATCTCACTATTTCCTATGATGACCAGCAACTAGTTTTTCAAGATGTTTACTTTGTGTAAGGAGTGGGCAATTCCACGTTCAGAAATCTTTCTTTCAGTAATCAGGACTCACACATCACAGGGACCTGTCTTAGGCTGCATCGGACCTTTGGTTCATCCAGTTCAGTGCTTTCTACACTGAACAGTCCTCCAGAATTTCAGACACAGTCTCTCTCAGTACTACCTAGAGTGGCTGGGGAAACCCAGCCAGATGGGCAGAGTATTAATAATAATAATAATTACTAAAGATGCTGGAGATTGAAGCTGGTACATTCTGCATTCAATACTGGTGCTCTACCACTGAGCTATGGCCCTTTCCCTGTAGGGTTCAATGGGTTGGGTTTTTCCCAGGGCTCTCCAATTACCCATTCCCAGTCAATTCTGGCAGTGACTCACAAAGGTTGCAAGAATAATCCTCTTCCAGACCCTGCTACCTGAGATTCCCCACCCACCCACCCAATTTCCAACATCTCCCAGGGAGGGCTGAGAACGTCTCCTGCCTAGAACCATGGAGAGATACTACCAGTCAGGATAGACAACACTGAGATGGACCAATGGGTCTGACTCAGTATAAAGTAGCTTCCTATGTCACTGAAGGTCCTTGGGAGCAAAGATGGAGTCCTCTACACACAAAGAACGAGATCAACAGGCAGCTGCTGTACCAGGTCAGCCTTTTTGTCCACCTTCCCCAGTATCGTCTTCTCTCATTGGCTGTGGACTCGGGCAAAGGAAGGTCTTGCACCACCTGTTACCTGATCTTTCATACTGGAGATACCACAGATTGAACCCATGTGGAGGTACGCATGGGCTCCCTTTCTAGATGTGCCCTCAAACTTACAAGGAAGTTCCTGCACCGTCATGAAGCCACTGTGGACAGCAAAACAGCCTGCATGAATAATTCTACCTATCTCATTCCTGGGGCTATGTGCTCCTGGCCACACACTCTCAATCCACCCACCTCCTCACAGAAAAACGCAAACAACCCAAAAATGTTTTGCCCGTCACTTTCTTCCCACTCATGCCCTGGTAGCCCGTGGAGAAAATAGCACAGCCCTTCTCTCCACCCTGTTGGTACGCAATAGAACTCATAACCAAGCCCATAATAATTGCTTTGGAGACTGCTTGCCCACTCCTTGTTATCAATCACCAAGACGGTAAATGGATGGTGTCTTTGTGGAATGGCCGAGGCCTGCTTGCAATTTCTGAAAATTGCCTATGTCAAGAACCTCTTTGTTGCTTTGACTTTTCAAAGCCCGAGTTCTCCTGAAGCATTTTCAACGTAATATAGCTCTCTGCCTTTCTCGGGGGATACTGCACCGCTGAACGTATCCGGAGCCAAAATCCCCACATGGGGTACACACACACACCGTAATTACCAATACAAAAGGCAAACAATGAGCAATTCATGTTTGAAAAAAGGGCAAGCGAAGTAAAGCATAATAGAAAAGCCAACCTGGGTCTCTGTGCCAGCATCCTATTTTCAGAGTGGTGGGAGTAAGATAGAGCTATAGCTGCTTAAAATGCACACACACACACACACACAAACACACCGGCTTGTTGTGTACTCTGATCCAACGTGTTTTGCAATGCACAAACAGTACAATCCTATTCCTTTCTACTCAGAAGAAGTCCTTCACAGTTCAATGAGATTGGTAAGTGTGTATAGAAGGTATGAGGAAAGTTTGGCCCATGGGTCACGCAAGGCCTGGCAAGGGACCCAAATCTGGCCCGTGAGGCCATTTTGCCCCATTAATGTCAAACAGTTCAACCTGATGCCATTTAGGTAAAGCTGTGTCTGCAAAGGAACAATCTGAAGTCTTAAACTGCACTCTGCAAGAGGGGCTTGTGTTTGACACCTTTTACATTTGGTTCAAAATGCAAACTCTACTGGGATTGGCTCCACTTGGGAATTTGCTCCACTTGGGAGTGGAGCTGATCCCTGATGTAAGCGGGGTGCGTGTTGTTAATTCAAGTATCAAGTACCATACAAAGAAAAGTGAAAGATGAATGCATATGTACATAAACGCATACAAGAGCATTTTTATAAAAAATGTTGGGATGGGGAGAAAAAAGAAATACACAGTGTAAACTTACCCCCATAAGCATGTCCTGACATTTCAATATCATTTTCTTATATCTTATTCAGAGTGTGTTTCCCCTCTAGCACCACTGCTGACATCATGATTTAAAAAACCAACAGGACTGTGTACCCTCTTTTTGGCTGTCTCCATTGAAGCAAGGCTCCCTCCACATTATATATGTCTGGTTATCCAGCAATTAAAACAGGAAGAGGTCTAGAATCATTACAGGAGTAACTGCTCAGTTAACACCAGAGTGTTCAGACATAGAAACAAACCAAAGTTTTGTGTTTCTTGAGTGAGAAATGAGAATCAGTGCTCCCAGTCCTCCCCTGCCCACCATGATCAAACTCCCCTTTGATCCATGCCTGAGGTGAACCACTGTTTGCCATTTCATCAGAACCAGCAAATAATGGATTCTGTTTGCCCTGGAAACCGGGGTTTGATCCTGGGTTGTGAGCCTAGTCTGCAGGGCAAGTGCAAAACCATAGATCACTGGGTTGGACAAAATCGGGAATTTTGGCTCATCTCAAACTAGGGCTGGAGGGACATAAGAGGATAAGGGAGCAGGGGTGTGAGGAGAAGAGGAAGTTTGCCATTTCCAAGGTGCCTCAATTTTTGTTCCAATAATAATAAAATAATAATAATAATAATAATAATAATAATAAATAATTATACCCCACCCATCTGGCTGGGTTCCCCCAGCCACTCTAGGTGGCTTCCAACAAAATTTCAAAAATATAATAAAACGTTCTGACTTTTGTTTGTACTCAACCTCCAAACTTGACCATTTTCCTTGGGATTGGTGCACGCAAGCATGTTACCTACATCGTGTATGGGGAACCTTTGGCCCTCCAGATGTTGCTAAACTCCCCTGAGCCCCAGCAAGCATAACCAAAGGCAGAATTCAGAGGTTCTGAAGGACCTGAAAATTTGTTTATGTATGCCACAACTGCAGCCAGAATGGTATTTGCCCAGAGGTGGAAAGAGGATGCTGTACTAACCAAGGAAGAGCGGCTGATTAAACTGATGGATTATGCCGAAATTGCAAAATTAACAGGTGTAGTAAGAAATCAAGGGGGGGATTATTAAAGAGTGGGGAACATTTGTGGAATATCTGAAAAATTATGGGATGCAAGTAAGTGCATTAGTAGGGTTAACTTAAATCAAGCAATTAAAATTATTATCAAGACAAATTCTAGAATAACTAAAAAATTGAGTAAAGTGGAAAATGCAGTGTTAAAAATTCAAATAAGACAAGAAACCACAAAAGGGGGGAAGTCATATGCATTTGTATTGGAAGTATGTGATTGTTAGGTGTGTATCTGTAAATTTTTGAAAACTGAATGTGTGAGTGTGTGTTAAGAAACCTCTGGCTCTCCAGAGGTTCCTCAAGCCTGATCTATATCATCAGGCCTTCTTAACAAAAAACTAGTCCCAACAGTTGAAGAAGAGGCAGGTTTGTCCAAAGCCATTTTCAACTTACGTCTGATTCAAACCTGCATCTTGGGCTGCCAGATCGTGACCGGGACAGGAAAGTTGGCTTGATGGACAATTGCTCTGGTTTGTCACCGGATAGTTGTAGGGGTCGTATGAACTCTGAGATCACACAGTGGCCTCCTGAGGAGCTTTCATGACCTGTGTGAAAAAGAGAAGGAAGTAACATCTCAGGAAACTGGCAGGTATAGTGGCAATCTTGCAGCAACACACAAATTATTATTATTAGGGGGGGGAGGGAGGCAGTTCCATTACCTTATGTTCCAGCCCCCTTAGCTACTGATTTTAGATTACACCTCTTGTCTTACCTCTGACAGCTGCCTGTGTTACTTAGTCTTATGAAGATGCTGCATGAACATCTAATCACATCTTTTGGACAGTACCCATTACACAACCAGTGATGAGAGACAACTTCCCCTCCTTCCTTAGCATTTCCATACACTAGCATGGGCAACAGGATGTCCGCGGGCTCAGAAGAGGACCAGCTGTATCCCTAGAACCAATCCAGGGTCCAGAAAGGTGCATCAAGAGAGTGGTAGCTTGAACACATGAAGATTAGTGATGAGTGAACTCCTCTCAGCTTGACTTTGAAATCAATCACCAATTATGAGTATTTATTTTTTTTAAAAGAGAGATCTTTGGAGGGAGCTAACTTTCCCCCCAAAAGGTATCATTTAGCTCATCATGTTGGCTACATGGTATTGAGTTGGTTTCAAATCCCATCTAACCTTCCGCAAATCCTGTACACCAGTTGCTTCCCACATGGAGCTCAAGGAACATCCCAAATGGGGATTCTTAAGGATGCAATGTGCTGTTCTGGCCTTCTGAACAAGATAGGGGAGCTGTCCAACAGCAAAGGTGCTGAATGTCGAACAGGAGAGCAGCTGTTTAGGACGATTTGAGGAGAGAGGCCGATTGCAAAGGCCAATCTCCTTGTTACTGTCCTATGGCATGGGTAGGCAAACTAAGGCCCGGGGGCCGGATCTGGCCCAATCGCCTTCTAAATCCGGCCCGTGGACGGTCCAGGAATCAGCATGTTTTTACATGAGTAGAATGTGCCCTTTTATTTAAAATGCATCTCTGGGTTATTTGTGGGGCCTGTCTGGTGTTTTTACATGAGTAGAATGTGTGCTTTTATTTAAAATGCATCTCTGGGTTATTTGTGGGGCATAGGAATTCGTTCACACACACACACACACACACACACACACACACACACACACACACACACACCCAAATATAGTCCAACCCCCCACAAGGTCTGAGGGACAGTGGACCAGCCCCCTGCTGAAAAAGTTTGCTGACCCCTGTATGGCAATGAATCCACCAGATAGGTGCATGACAACAAATCAGGGAACCCTGCTGTCTTTGCAAAGAGCCCAATGCCTCCCATCCATGCATTCCTCACATGAATTACAAGGGCAGCTGGCTTCACTTACATGTACTGACATCACCACATCACCAGTGTGGCACCCTTCAACTGCTGTAGGACAACCCCTTTCACCAACCCTCCAACAGGTGGTGTCCAAATAATATCTGGAGAGTCAACCACATTGGCTACCCTTGTATGACCTTATGTTATCACATTCACAGTGTGATCCCTAATTGGCTGGGAATGTGTGGAAAAGGAGAAAGAGAAGAAATGGCTCTAAAGGGGTAACAAAGACAATCACAAACAAAATGGGGGGGTATGTTTGGGATTGTTGTTTTGAGGGCATTTCCAAAAAGCACAACTTTCATAACAAGAGTTGCCCAAACAGCATTTGGCACAGACCTTATTACTATTTTCATCTTCTCCCGGAAATTAATAGTCTATGACATAGATGCCGTCTACTTGCAGCACCTGAATGGTGCTAAGATAGACTTGAGTGTCTCTGAAACACAGCCATTTTGTTTTATAGCTGCTCTGAGAAATCACAAAATGGAGGGCAACCCACAGGGCTAAAGAGTTCAGACCGCAGGGAGCCCTCCAGAACCAGATGCCATCTCTGCATAGAGTCACTCAAAGGTTGATGGCTCAAACTTTAGCGGGCAAGAAGGAAATGTTTGTGAATCTTAAGCGGGGGTGAGGAGAGAAATAAGTTGCAAAGGGTTGCTGTATCTGTCTCCTTTTAACTTGCTCACATTTTGGACCATTTCACACATTGTGTGGCAGGGAAAGCTTAGTGCTGAAGTGGGCATGTAATTGCCAGGACTAGCTGGTGAACTATGGCAAATTAACTGCTTACCACATGAAAAGAATGGCTATAATAAGGCTCTCCACACATTTAAATTTAGGAGAGTGCAATTAAAGTGGATCAAAGCTCTCTGTCACAAATCTACACCATGCACTGAAAGCTCATGGCTCTCTCCCCCCCCCCCCCAGCAATCCTGGGATTGGTAATGTGCCAGGAACTGCAGTCCAGTGATGGCTAAATTACAGTTCCCAGGATTCCCTGGGAGACACCTAGTGTTTTAAATGTGTGTTGAATGTGATTTACAGGTAAATGTATGGTGTGGATGTGAACCCAACAAATCCACTTTTTGCTGTTAGGAAAGTGAGGGGGAAATGCTTAAAGAAGAAGATCGAATATATGATTGATTCATGGAAATGAATAACCACTCCACAAGCAAATCAGGACACTCATTCTGGCATAACTGCCTTGCAAACAAATAAGAAAGAATGCTCAATAAAAAGAAAGCATCATCTAATTCCCATGGAAGCTTTATGCAAGGAAATCAGGATGAACGGTCAATAAATGGGTCTTTTGCAGGCACCGGGAGTTCTTTAAAGCATGGCCAAACAATGGGGGAAGGAGTAATGTATGAATGAGACACAAACATGTGTATCTCACAGGTACACTCAGGAAAGCTGGGATTAGCTCTCTATATATTTGGACACTAAACCTGTTTTTTTCTGGCTGGAAAGGTCTATACCACAAGAAGGACTCTTCAGACTGGTCCTAAGTTTGCAGTTTGCAGCAACACCTTGCATGATGGCATCACCACCTCCAGGCAACTGTTTTACAGCAAGGGGGGGAGCATGACAGGAAGCATTGTATTAAAGCATTGCATTGTCCATCTGCAATTAGTAGTGCTATGAAGCCCCACAACATGTAGTCTGGGCTAGGGAAGAAATGGCAGGTGTAAGGGGCTCTTGAAAGCACACCAGAGCAGAAAAGAGCAGGCAAAAGGAAACTCATTTCGAGTCAGAGACCTGGATGAGTCAGATACAAATTTTCACCCTGAACCATATGCACAGATCCAGCCTTTGAAAAGTAGACTGTAGACTATTTTAATTAAAAGGAAGAGGGAGGCAAAGAGGCTAGGAGAGGATATTTGAGGATGTCAGCACCGTCCTAAATTGGCCGCTGTGGCTTTGCTACAGCTGCTGCTGCTACTGCTGATATAATTAGGCTCCATTTGCTATTTTCTGCTTCCATATTTGCAGCTCCCAGGGAACAACAGTGTAGAGCAGAGGCAAACAGAGTACGGCACGTCCCTCCCTCCCCCCCCCACTCAAAAAAAGAACCATGCTTCTTCAAAGCGGCCATTTTGCAGACACAACTTGCTGCAGCCTTTGTAGATTTTGTCAAAAAGCCAAGGACCTAATTCCGTACCTGACGGGGTATGACCACCATGTCAAAAAGCCCTATGGAGCCCCAACACTTTGGTTAGAGAAGCAAATGCACTTTCCCCCTCCTGCTTGTACACAAATATGGGTGCACCTTTTCCAAACTCACGTTTGTGGGTGCTTGGACCAGAGGAGCTCTCAAGGCAGGCTTCCAAGGCCCTATTCACAAGACCCTGGTTAGCTAAATTTTGAATTAAGTAAAAGAAGACACATTGCTAATGTGGGAGTGGAGTAAGACAAATAAGTCTAGAGACTGACATTACTCAGGACTGCAATACCTCAAGGACCACCTCTCTACATATGAACCGAGCCGGACACTGCGATCATTGTCTGAGGCCGTTTTTCATGCGCCTCCTCCATGAGATGTCTGGAGGGTGGCGACATGAGTACGGGCCTTTTCTGAAGTGGCTCCCCGTTTGTGGAATGCTCTCCTCAGGGAGGCTCGCCTGGTGCCTTCATTATACCCCTTCTAGGCGCCAGGCAAAAATGTCCCTCTTCGACCAGGCCTTTGGCTGATTGACATCTGATGCGATTTTAAATGTGTTGAGGGAGGGGGAGGGGGTTATTGGTTTGTTTTTGTTTTTATTATGCATTTTGTGTTTTTTATGTTGTGAACCTCCCTGAGATCTACAGATGAAGAGTGGTATACAAATTTTATAAATAATAACAATTACTTAAGTGGACCACTGATTCAATTTCTGCAAGGAATGTGCGGGAAATCTGCTAGTCAGCCCAAGTTCCCCAGATTCTGTTCCGAACCCCAGAAAGCATCTTGAAGCACATAAACAGCTGGCTTTCAGAGGCTGACGCCATGACTCATCCTCTGCAATTGGCTTTAATTATTCTGAAGCACTCTAAACTGTGAGCACCATCCCTTCCCAGATGAAATCATTCCAGTCCCCTGAGCATATTCATCTAGACCAGGCATAGGCAAACTTGGCTCTCCAGATGTTTTGGGACTACAATTCCCATCATCCCTGACCACTGGCCCTGTTAGCTAGGGATCATGGGAGTTGTAGTTCCAAAACATCTGGAGAGCCAAGGTTACCTATGCCTGATCTAGACCAGGACTGAAGAGCCTTTATGACCCCCAGGGAACACATCATTCCCTTCTGAGGCCCATATGCTACTGGTGATGGCAGAGCCCAAAGCAAAAGTGAGTGGAGCAAAGACATTTGTACACCAACCATTTTTTTTTTACACTCACACGTGTCTGTCCATCCAGGCGAGCAAGAGGCAATCTCAGAATTCAAGGGCACATTCCAGTGAGGTGAAAACAAGGAGGGTATGAAGTTTGGGTGGTGGGGTGTGTGGGTTGGGGAGAGGAGGTGCTCAGTGGCAAATTCAGCATTGTAATGTGTGGAACGGTCCTAAGGACACAAGGCTCTCCTGGACTAGAAAGTGTCATGAAACGGTCTCTACTCACGAGTAGAGGCTCAGCAGAGACACATGCCCGACTGGCATGTTCCCTCCTTCCTGGGCGATCATTCGGGAGCTTCTCAGCTTCTTCAGCCCGAACATCACAGTGACTGGTGTCAGAAGACATCCAGCACACTTAGGGATCCGCAGAGTGTGCGCAGTAGCGTAACAGACCACAGCAGCTCAGCATCTTGGCTAAATCTACTTTATTACAAATCTACACACACGGAGCTCTACATCATGGCTCCCTCTCTCACTAGCATCAGGCAGCAATGAGAAAGAACAAAGGACAATAGTCCTACTTTTGGGAACATAGCAAGACAAGACATCCTGTCTGCCGTCACTTCCCATTTCCCACTCTGTGGAATGAAAACATATACCCAGTCATGTGAAAAACAATAAACCCATGACTGCACACAGGGAATAAATATTACAACAGAAAGGCCCATCTAGTCCCGGCCCCTGCTCTTACATTGAGCATCCCAATGCTTCTGGCAAACTCGGAAGCAGGACGTGAGAGCAACAGTGCCCTCCTCAGTTGTAATTCCCAGAAACTGGTATTCAGCCACATCCTAAATAAGGCCCAGGCAAGAGCCCCATGGAAAGCAAAAGTATTCACTAACAGAAAACACTGCAGTGTGGCAGACTCCTTAATTTAAAGGTCTCAGGGCACAAATTAGCCAGCAGCACTTAAAGAACATTTGCACAAAGTAATTCATACTGCTATTGATTGATCAATTATGGACTATTCTGAACGCCCAGGAGAGCGCATTAAACTGTCCTTGATATCAGATGAACAGAATATCTTACTGATTGGCTGTGCCAAGAAGATTGCTATCTTTTTACCCAGAACGGATTTCCAATTGGTTGCAGCTGGAAATCTTGTGTGACTTTTCAAAGTGGATTTGGCTTGTACAGTTTAATGCAACCTGACACAGCTTTTTGTTTTTACATTTCCCACGTCCCAGCTCTGAACCCAAAGTGTGTACACATGGCGACATTCCATAATTCACCCTTTCAGGGTTCTGGAAGTTTGAAAAGATTGCTCCAACACCCAGGAATGTAGGAGAATTCTGACGAAAATACAGAGAGAAACAATAATTGCTGGTGTTCGCTCATTTGTCCCATGTCCACAATAGAAATCAGCCCAGCAAATGGGTGTATGCTTTAATCTCTTTTTGGCTTATTGCTGATTTTTTTGTTTTTAAATGTTTTTTTCCTGATCATTTTATTCTATATGCTAACTGCATTGACTTTTTTTTTTAACAGTCAAGCGGTGTATAAACTTTCTGAAATAAAATAAATAAATACAAAATGGCACTTGCTGTTTTCATTTCCAGTCTACAAATGATACGCAATTATAATAGTTATTTCCCCACTTAAACTGTGCATATTTTGCATAGAAATGAACAGCCTTTGCATTAAAATAAATAGTGTGGAAATAATTATGTCAATAATTACATTAAATTAATTAGCTGCAGAAATAATTAGGTAGATTCCATTAAACAGCAGACAGCGACTAACATATGTAGTATTTGGCTGAAACCGAACTGCCATGAAGCAGGAACACTGCTGACTCTGGATAAGACAGGTTGGAAGGAAAATCACTGCCTTCTTACATCCTTGCAAACACCAGCACCAGCACCCCGCCACATCCACCATCTGAGGCAGATGCTTCACTCTGTTTAATGTCAGAGCCGGTCCAGGTGATGGATGAGAGAAGAATGCTATGGAAGTTGGGCCCTTAGCTGCAAGGGTCCAACCTTTGCACAATGCAGGAATCCCGCAACTACAGCATCCCTGACAGAGTATCTTCCAACCTCCACTGAAATACCTAGAGCAAGGCATTGTGCTTGGTCACCCTGGTAAATTCTATTTGAAGAGCAGGATAAAAATCTGTTAAACCCGAAATTATGGTTGCTCAGGTGTCTGCCTATGATCAGGAATATCTGCTGGGTGTTGGATATGGCCCAGTAAGGTTTCCTTGTGTACACAGAAGCAAGAATGTTTCCCACGAGCAGAATTTGGATTGAACTAGATTGAGTTTAACAAAGTGCACCAAATCTGCTCAAAGATATCTGAAACCAGTTCCCATAATTGCCAGGTGACCTAAACATGAATTAAGTTTGTTTTGGGGTAGAACTCTGAATGATTTCAAGTGTATCTACAAGCTCATTCTCACATGTGTGTTTTTTTAACTGTTTATAGACTCTTTGGGCCTTAATAATAATAATAATAATAATAATAATAATAATAATAATAATTTATTATTTGTACCCCGCCTATCTGGCTGGGTCTCCCCAGCCACTCTGGGCGGCTTCCAGCAAGCATTAAAATACATTAACACATCACAGATTAAAAACTTCCCTAAACAGGGCTGCCTTCAGGTATTTTCTAAATGTCATGTAGTTGTTGATCCCTTTAACCTCTGAAGGGAGGGCGTTCCACAGGGCGGGCGCCACTACTGAGAAGGCCCTCTGCCTGGTTCCCTGTAGCTTTGCTTCTCGCAGTGAGGGAACCGCCAGAAGGCCCTCTGCGCTGGATCTCAGTATCCGGGCTGAATAATGGGAGTAGAGACGCTCCTTCGCGTATACAGGACCGAGGCCGTTTAGGGCTTTAAAGGTCAGCACCAACACTTTGAATTGTGCTCGGAAACGTACTGGGAGTCAATGTAGCTCTCTCAGGACCGGTGTTATGTGGTCCCGGTGGCCACTCCCAGTCACCAGTCTAGCTGCCGCATTCTGGATTAATTGCAGTTTCCGGGTCACCTTCAAAGGTAGCCCCATGTAGAGCGCATTGCAGTAGTCCAAGCGGGAGATAACTAGAGCATGCACCACTCTGGTGAGACAGTCCGCGGGCAGGTAGGGTCTCAGCCTGGGTACCAGATGGAGCTGGTAGACAGCCGCCCTGGACACAGAATTCACCTGCGCCTCCATGGAAGCAATATTCACAATCGTTGGGGGGAAATAAATCAAACTATTCACATTGCATTGTGTGTGTGTGAGTGTTTAGATGCTTTCCACTGCAGCAGTTTGTAACATTCTAGATGCTTAATCCCACCCCTGCCTCAACCCACAGAGCATGAACTTAAATTGAAACGTGCACAGAACGAATTCATTTTGTAAAAGGATGAGTGTTAGCTGGAATTAGTTACTTTTCAGACAAACTGAATTTGAACTAGTTCCTTTTTAAAATGAGTCTTTCCAGGCTCTGCCCATGACTTCATACGTATAAGGGTCAAGCTAGATACACACATATTTATTTAAACTCACCCAGATATCCAATATCAGATGTCTGCTAACTCACAACACACAGCTTTGTAGTTGAACTGGCAAGCGTTTGTTCAATAATAAGCACACACACATGTGACATCCGAATTGGACCAACTTGCCAGTGCCAAGCCTCATCAGAGGGCAAGGGCCTGTGGGAGACAGAGCTACGTGTGCAAATTGGCACATTGGAATGGTTCCAAGTGTCCTCGGGTGACCCTCCAGCCAGCGATGCAGCTGTGACCTTTGGAAATTATTGATGCACTTAAAAGCAAGCTAAGAAGACGAGGCTCTGCTAGTTAGCAGTAGCTACTACTGGCAAGACAGAAAAGCCTCAGCCAAAACCCCACCACCACAACAGAGGAACCAAACAAAAGCTTTTAGGCAGTGGCAGAGGAAGGGGATGCAGGGGGTGCGGTTTGCCCCGGGTGTAATCACTGAGGGGGTGACAAAATGACAAAAATATGAGGTTGGTTTTTTTTTTTTTTTAAATGGGCTCACGTAACTTTTTAGTTCAGTCAACAAATGTAACGAAACGCGGCTGGCACTGGGCGCCACACTGCGGGGGCCGGGACTTACAGCGTGCCTGAGCCACGTGTCTCTCCTGGAAGTGACGTGGGGGGTTGGGCTCCTGCGGGCTCCACGTTGCCTGAAACGGCAGTGTGGGACTTGCGTCTGCCCTCCGCCTCTCCCTCAGCCGCCCTACAGCTGAGGGGGTGGCAGCGGAGAGGCTCCATGCAGCGCCCCCTGCCCCCATGGGTGGCTTGCCCTGCCCCCGGCTGCAGGACGCGCACACCCGAGCGGCTAGCTACGCCGCTGCTTTTAGCTGATGATTTAGGAAATGTACAACTTAAGGAACACTACAATCAGCAAGGGAAGAGAAATTAGAAGTGGGAACAGAGGGAATGATGACCCTGCAATGTTCCTCTTAAATTTCTTGATTATAATACTTCCTCTGGTTCCTTAAAATGCAAAGGGAATAGACAACTGCAAATTTTACACTGGGCTGGGGGGCCTTTTCCAGCTCAAGGGCCACATCCCCCCCCCCCACTGGGAAACATGGCCAGGGCCATGTACCACTGGTGGGTGGAACAATGAATGCTATTTTTTCACCTTTGTGTAGTAGGCTACTTTCCTCCATCCAGTCAAGCAAGGCATGATCAGAGCTCAAGGGAACAGCCCAGCCTCTTACCATTCACACAAACAACTGTTTCCCTTGAAGTCTGAAGTGGTACATTTCAAAGAACACATGACTATTAAGAAGAAGAAGAAGAAGAAGAAGAAGAAGAGGAGTTTGGACTTGATATCCCGCCTTTCACTCCCCTTAAGGAGTCTCAAAGCGGCTAACAATCTCCTTTCCCTTCCTCCCCCACAACAAACACTCTGTGAGGTGAGTGAGACTGAGAGACTTCAGAGAAGTGTGACTAGCCCAAGGTCACCTAGCAGCTGCATGTGGAGGAGTGGGGAAGCGAACCCAGTTCACCAAATTATGAGTCCACCACTTTTAACCACTACACCACACTGGCTCCCAATCAAGAAAAAATGATTCACTCAACTTCATTGAGTGTCTCTTGGCTGCTACGGATGCAATGACATGATTTGGCATTATGTGAATGGACAGTAGGGTTCTGGGTTTGACTTTACATTTCTCTGTCGGAAGGGCGATCAGAAAATAGTTCTCCATCAGAAGGAACCCTCTATTTGAAGGACTGGTTTAAAGAGAAAGATCCTTAAGAAGGGAGAGGAGCAGGAGAATTGAGGTTGCCCATCAACTATAAGCACCCAGACAGCAGAATGAGCAGAGATCACCTGGTCACAGTCTTCCCTCTCTTGTTGTAAATTACAACAATTATTTGCATAATAAAAATCAGATGCACACATTTTTGGGGGGTGATGCTTCTATGTGGTCACCCTAACGAAAAACAAGGCACCCTGGGCTCATCCTGCCCCACTCCCTGACCCTCTTCCCCTTGCACACAGCAATCTTTCACCACCCATCACTTGCCATTTTGTCTGGAACAGAAAACTATGATTGGTGCTTGTCTTGAAAAGCAGGATTGCAGAATGGGGTCAGATTCTAGTTTCCAGTCCTGGTCCACTTAACAGGGGGAGAGGGAGATCTAAAAGCTGAATTCAATCAACTTCATGCTGCCTGGTGTAAGGAAGGAGGGAGGGAGAGGTCTGTTTGTTCATGATGTATAGCCTTCCTCAGTCTGATGTCCTTTGGATGCTGTTGGCCTACAGCTCCCATTGTCACCGACCATTCACCCTGCTGATGGTGCTGATGGGAGCCGAAGGACTCCAGGCTGGGGAAGGCTGGTGAAATGCCAAACTATGGTTTGGCCTTATATCCGAACCACTCGTCGATATTCCGAAACACATGATGGCATTGATTTGCTCTAGCATCCAGAACTTTTCCAGAAATGGGCGGATCTTTCTAGACATTCTACAGACCAAAACACTTGGCTCTTACCTTTGCCTAAGGATGTGGCAATTCCGTTCATGAACTGGGACAGGGATTTGCTAGGTGAGCCAAGGATATCCGTGGATGCCAACGAGTTACTCGTCAGGAGATCAATCTTCCCAGCTTGCTGCCGAAACCTTTCCAGTTCCTTGGAGAGGAGGTTAAATTGCTCACCTTGCGTCCGACATTTCTCCTCTAGCTCACGGACCTTAGCCTGGGCAAAGGGAGAACACCAAAACTGAGGTCACGGCACTTGGGGTCACAACATTTGGAGATAACATGTTGTTGCTTTTCCCTTGGGGTGGGCAGGGTGCTGGCATATTCACATGGGCATCGGGAATCAAGGAACTGGTGTGACCCCCCATTTAACTTCCCCCTTATGGCCGTTAGATGAGCCATCATGGGGTGCATAGGATGGTACAGGATTGTACCCTCAATGGATAAAAGAATGAATTCTGATGGGCTGTGGAATCTGGATCTACACATTGGTGCAGTTTTTGGGTGTTTTGTTTTGGAACACGCAGAAGAAAGGAGAAGAAAGGAGAAGAAAGGAGGGAAAGGGCCCATTTGGCCAAGCACTCTCTTCCCTCAAGAGACCAGGGTATCCCAACCCTGTGAACTTAGGCCAGGCATAGACAAACTCGGCCCTCCAGATGTTTTGAGACTACAATTCCCATCATCCCTGACCACTGGTCCTGTTAGCTAGGGATGATGGGAGTTGTAGTCCCAAACATCTGGAGAGCCGAGTTTGCCTATGCCTGACTTAGGCACTTAAGTTCCAGGATGTGAATTGGGGTTCCATAAAAGTAAAGGATATGCTAAGCTGTTGTTAAGCTACAGCCCTGCCAGCAAAGCTGCTTGCTGGATGCCAGATCCACCACGAAGAGGCAATTTGATCACACGATTAAGCACCTAGATTGCTGCCCACCATGCCACTGTGCACAGAAAGAGAAGGGCGAACTTATAAACTGTGGTTCAGGCATGTGGTGAAGCAACCAGGTGACGGTTCCACTGTAAAATCAATGCTTAATGGAATTTAGTCTCACAACTTCCTGCAGATTAGAGTTCTCTGTGTTTGCTAGCCATGGTTGCAAAGGCTGCAATCCTAACTCCACTTACCTGGGAGTAAGCCCCATTGAATTCAACCGGATTTACTTCTGAGTAGACTTTGTCAGGATTGAGCTGTAAGCATGGTCCTTTTATTAGATTACTGGTTTGCAGGGGGTTGGATTAAATGACCCTCAGGGTTCATTCCATCTCTACAATTCTATGATTCTATATGCTCAGGAAGAGGACATCCAGGGGTTGAGGTCAGAGAAGAGGAGGATTATATCCCCATTATGTCTCTCTTTCAAGGGTATCTGGCTGTTGGAGTGCTTGATTAAGATGGGTCTTTTGATGTGCTACTATGAGGTGTTTATTACAGTCACCACTTGCCAGTCACCCATCACACCATGTCCCAAAACAACGCCAGGAATTGGCCCTAACTGAACATATTCAAGAGTCCACACTCCAGAAAATGCTCACTAGCCCCCCTTTTTTAAACAAACAAAGCATGAATAACTTCCAGATGTTGCTGAATTGCTTTGTTCAATAATTCCAGCTGGAATAGGAAGCAGCGTGAACTTCAAGCGGAAAAGCTTTGGTGGTGCCATTTTTCTTTACCAAACCCACAAAAGCAAAGCTTTGGAATGGATCTCTTAGTTGAACCCAGAACACCAGGGTTTGAACCCAGCTCCCTTGTGTGGGATCTCAGCTGTTCCTCCTCCTCTTCCGAGTCGCTGCAGTCTGTTTTACTTGCCCCTGAGTCCAATCTATGCAGCCACCCAGAGAGGGAATGGCAAGTGAAGGAAGTTGCTTCACTGCCATCACTCTATGAATGGTCAGAGAGGGCAGATGAACAAGCACAACAGCAAAGAGGAAAAGGAGCACCAGAAACAGGAGATCCAGGGTGTGACAGCAGCCCCCTGCAGGAGTGTAAGGACCTCAGCAGATACTGCCTTCCCAGGTTGATGGACCCCATCTGCCCCTCACTTCCCTCTACAGCACGTGCAGAAGTCACCTTCTTCACCATTGGACCCACTCTTGGTCTTGACCGCTCCATCTGCCAGAGCCTGTCTTCATGTGCAGGGGAAGTCCCTAACCATAGCAGTCAACCCTCCCTTTTTTTGTGGGAAACTCCCTTATTCCAATGCCGTTTCCTGCTGCTATCCCGGCTTGATATCCCTTAAATATCCCAGATTCCAAAGGAAGCAGCTCCTCTCCCTCCCTGCCAGCCAGGGAGGCTCCTCAGCTGCGTTGCTCGGCTGCCAATAAGGAGTCTGAGACTGACTGGGGGTGGAGCTTGCATGCCTTGTGCAGCCAGACCCTCATGCCCAACCAGACAGCCTGCCTGCCATCTATGCGCTCGCTCTTTCGCTCACCCGTTCACGCGCAGCCTCTGGAGCACAGGGTGGCGAGGCTACTTGGTGTCATTGCAGTGCCCTCGCGGCATCCCTTATTTTCAAATCCAAAAATGGGGGGGGGGGAATCCCTTATTTTCAAATCCGAAAGTTGGGGGGGGGGGAATCCCTTATTTTCAAATCCGAAAGATGGGGGGGGGAATCCCTTATTTTCAAATCCGAAAGTTGACAGCTATGTCCCTAACTCATTGAGGGTTTGACACCCATTGGCTACCCTCACCTGGTTTACCCAGCCAGTGAAAGCTGTGGCTGCTGTCACATGCTGACAGCTTCTAGGAGCCACAAGTGAGGGTTCAGTGCAGCGTGGGGACCAAAGGTGGCAAACTACCCCAGAAGGAGCATGACATCTCCCCCACCAGAGGTGCTATCACTTCCCTAACAGCCCCCACACACCCCATCACATGGTGCACAACTCCAAAAACTGGTCTTTCCACAAGGTCAGCCTTTCTTTCCACTTTGAGTCATTTTGCCTAAGGTGTGTTGAGGCAGGGCAAGCGTTGAATGAGGGGAAGAGTTTCCCATGGATGGGCTTCCCCTTCCGAAATCTAGGGCAGACATTAAAACCTGGAATAAAGCATCTACTTTAGGATAGTCACAGTTGATGCAGAAGCAGAAGCAGGCAAAACAGCTGCAAGAGGAGCAACTTCCTGGGTGGAATTTCTGAATTGAGACTCACTCCAACATTGGATTCAATGGACTGTGAAAGCTGTTGTGCCAAAATTTATTCCCTCTCCCTGACAAAGTATCTCAGCACTGTCTTCTTTGAGGGTTGGTGGCCCTCCAGGGTGTCTGAAAAGGCGTCTTCCCATCTCACCAGCTAAATGAGATCCTTTTTTTAAAATTAGAGATGCCAGGTATTGAACCTGGAATGGTTTTTCCTACAAAGCATGGGCTCTGCCACTGAGTTATGGCCCTGCTCCTAAGTCAGAGGTGGGGAACCTGTGGCCTTCCAGATGTTAATGAACTTCCACCATCTCCTGACTGTTGGTCATTTTGGATGGGGGTTGGAATCCAACAACATCTGGAGGGCCACAGGTCCCCCACCTCTGCTCTATGGGAAGCCAAAGCTCTTTCCCTAGATCTGGAATGGAGAACCTGAGGTCTCCAAGTTACAGTTTGATACCATCAGCCTCAGCTGCTATGGCAAATATCAGGGAAGGTGGAAGGTGGAGCCCAGTAGCATCTGCATGATCTCAGGTTCCACGTCCCTAACTTCATCATTTGGAGTATACAAAGATCTTTGCATGTATTATCTCAGTAATACTTATGTCAGTCGTGTAAGGTAAATCATTAATATTAATTCCATGTTTTCTTCTGGATATAATTTTTTTCTCACTGCAGGTGACCTCCCTCCCTATCTAAGAGAATGGGCTGGAGACCAAGTCAGACTCTTCATTCACAGTATTGTCTGCCCTGACTGACAGCAGTTCTCCAGGGACTCAGGTAACGAGGGAGGCAATGTGCCCTACTTTACAGAGAATGGTTCTCCATCTGAGAGGCAGTCAGAGAATGGTTTGAAGGTGCCCTCTCTCTGAAGGGCTGTTCTGCCCAAGTCCAGTTTAAAGAGAAAGAATGGAGAACAGCAGGACCTTGGAGTTGCCCAACAGTAGTGAGCACCTGGACGGCAGACTAAGGCTGCATGCATGCCACACATTGAAGGCACATTCTTTGCCTCAAAGAATTCTGGGTACTGTAGTTTGTTGAGAGTTGCTGGGAACTGTAACTGTGATCTAAAGGTAGTGTGCGTGCAGTCTAAGCAGGTACATAGGGGACCAGATCACAGCCCCTTCCAAGTTAAAATGTACTATATCATTTTAAAAATTGCATCTGTATATATATAAATCACCATGTGCACATTTTATGCAAACCTGCATCCACTTCTGTAGTGATATGTAGGTGGGCCACCCTGGCAGAGTTTGTCTCACTATCAGGACCCAGTTAAAATGACACCATTCTTGCCGTTAGCAACTGAAACAATGAGATAACCATGTCTTCTTATTTAGGGCTTGTCCAAACTTCTGCTTGTCCCGAGTCTTGAAAGCGGTTGTTCTAGGGTTTTGCCTTTGTCCCTCCATTTCTCCCCGGAAAATCTGCTCTTTAGTGATAAATCAGAACAAACAGCAATCTGCTGAAAACCCGATTGCTGTTTGTTCCGATTCAGTGCTAAAGATCGGGTTTCCCTGGGGGAAAACAGAGGGGTGGATAAGCCCTTTGTCAACCAACCAGCTGGCCACGTAATCTGAATTCAGACAAATCCATACGCAACACCTGGAAGTTACTACTTTGCATGGAGCTTTTGAATCATTCTTACTGGGCATGCTCATAAATCCTAGCACAGCATCAAAATGTGGGCTTGAGAGTATGATAGTAACAAAGCATTCTCTGTGCTAAGTTCACCAGGTAATACCACTGGCTTTGATTCACCTGGCTCCCCCAGTGGTATCTGGATCAGTAACTAAACATGCTTTTGGAACAAGGGCTCTATTGTGTGGGCATTTCATGCAAAGGGGTGGGCGGGCAGTGTGCACCCATTTGGCTTTGGTGTGGAGTTGAGGGCGAGGGGGGAAAGAAGAGGTTTTATTTTCTGACCGAAATACCTGCATGCTGTCCAAGGTGTTCTGGATGAAGAGCAAAGCAATATACACAGAAACAAAAACAAAAAGACACAGGGAAGGGGAGGGGAAAGATGCGGAATAAAAGAAAGATCTTTAAAACAAAAAACCAAAAAAGCTGAACAACAACAACAGATTAGAACACACTTCTCTTTTCACACATTTCAAACCAACATATATATTGTGCGTATCTACGCCACATGTTCAGACCCATTTCAAATATATCCTGGGAGCCGTAGTTTGGGGAAGAGTGCTTGGTGACCCTTGGATCAAAGACCGCAGACCCTCCTTGGAAGGTTTTTCCCAATGCTTCAAGGGGCACACAGATGCAGCGATTCACTGTGAGGCAAGTCACCATGTCTCCCCAGAATGCCTCGGCTGGAAGACTGCCATACCATCACAGCACAGTGTCATTTCAATTGAGGCACTGCTGAAATCTAAAGATGGCAGCCCACACAGGGCTACCTGGAGCTGCCATATTCCCACCCCCTGGCCAACACTACGTCCAGAACAACACTGGGCTCACCCACACTTTTGATTGCTATTGTGTATATACTGTACAGTGGTCCCTCGACTTACGAATTTAATCCGTTCCGAATGGACTTTCGTAGGTCGAAAAAAATCTTAAGTCGAGTCCGCATAGGAATGCATTGGGAGAAAAATATCCGAAAAAATTTGTAAGTTGAAAAAAACCGCATCTAAACTTCGTAAGTCGAGGAAACCGCATCTAAAACGGCAATGTTTTCCATTCGGAAGTCGAAAAAATTCGTAGGCGCATGGCCACTTTTTTCACTCATAAGTCGAAAAATACGGAAGTTGGGTCAAGGGACCACTGTATACCAATTACTTCCACCGGGTCTGAGAGCTTCTCCCATTGCCCTGCAGCTCTGCCTTGCGGAAATCCGACCTTGCCCCCAATTCAAATCTTATCAGATGTGTGGAAAATACAAAGAGTTTTGCTTAACCGAGTTTCAACTCCAAGTGTGGATGAGCCCACTGCACCCAGCGGCAGGGCCAGCTGCCCGCGGAGCGAGGCCAGCTGGGGCAGGACGCTCTGCAGGGCCTCCAAGGAGTCTGCCTGCCTCCTCCCACTCAGCCGCCCTACAGCTAAGGGGGAGGAGGCAGGTGGACCGTTTGGGGCAGCGCGGAGCCTGCAGGCGCCCAAGCCACCGCGTCACTCCCAGGAGAGACGTGTGGCTCGGGCACGCTGCAGACTCCGTGGTGAGTGCAAGCCCGGCCTTTTGTCACCTCCCTCAGTGGTGACACCCAGGGTGGCCCGCCCCCACTACTCCCTTCCTCCGCCCCTGACTGCATCATGATGTAGCACGTTTTTTTTCACTGATTAAGGCATTTTGGTGGGAACAGGGCACTGTCCCAACTGCAGGCTGGTTTCAGCAGCTTCATGCCGCTTGAAGTGGTGGGAAAAGCGAGAAGCGGGCAGGGGGTCAGGTGGTTGGTAATGGTGGCTGGTAGGGTGGAAGGCAGGGAGGTCAGCAGTAGGTGGAACCAAGAGCCAAGGACAGGCCAAGTCATTCCCATCCTCCTCCCTGCTGAGTTTCACAAAGGACAAGGCAGAGATTGAGGAGGAGGAATCCAGCAAGCAGGGCCACTTACTCAACTGGATACAAGTAAGGAGACAGCTGGGTGGGCTGGGGGTGGATTCAGGCTGGCAGGGCAGTGACCCGTTTGCTTTAAGGGACCTGCCTTCACTTTCTTACAGGGTTATGAGGCTTTTGTTATTCCTGCAAAAAAATTAAGTAACCGTGGACGACCTAGTGGCGGTTTGGTCACTTTCGTTTCTAGAGAGCCAAGGTACAGGGTGCGACAACTGCAGTGGTTGAAGAGCAATAACCTCCAGACTTTACTTATTTCCAGTAATGTGGGAGGAGACTTTATATGCATAAATGTCTACATTCCCCCCGTGTGTTCCTCCCTTCAGACAATACAAATCTGGGAGGACTTGGAGTCATGTTTGGAGAAGGCTAAAATGGAGCTTCCTGACAGGGACATCCTGCTGGCAGGAGACTTCAATGCCAGGATAGGTAGTGACATCAACTCGTATGGCTCCAAAACCCAGTTTCTGCCTGAGGCAGACTGGTTCATTCCCTGGAGCTCAGACGAAAAGGTCCTGAACAAGGCAGGTACCATACTATTGGAGACTGCCTTTAAGCATAATTTGTACAACCTGCATGGCACTTATATGGATAGGACAGGGGGATTTTTTTCTTTCCTCGGGCCTCGTGGCGCAAGTGTTATTGACCATATCCTGGTCTCTCCAAAACTTTTGGACAGAGCACTTGATGAGGAAGATGCTGCCTCCACTGTTTTCACCACTAAGCCTCTTGGCCTTGAGAATATTGCAACTCTCTCCTGCCCCTCAAGAAACCTTGCAAAATGCCACCCAGAATTTGCAGCCTGCAAAAGCTCGAGGACATTCCTTAAACAGCACTGCACAAAGCAATTCGTTGAGTTTCTTGATAGGGAAACATGAGAGCGGAACACAAGTTGGAAACTAGTTTTCTTTTTTCGAGGATGAGTAACGTAGATATGCCAACTGAGACGTTTACCATACTCAAACGAAGAAAAGAAAAATGCCATGCATTAACGACAACCACACTGGCATACGTTTAGGGGAGGGGGAGATCAATAGTGCCGCTGATTAGCAATCGCAACAAGCCAATTAAATAAACACATGGGGGAAATTAATAAGCTCAAGGGCGATGTGAGATCGATAAGCAAATCACAAAGGGGAGAAATAGCAGACAATCCAAGCGAAATTGGAATTTCAGGAAGGATAAATGACCTCTTCCCGGCTATAGCTGCTCCCTCCCAGCTTGATCAAACTCATTTCCTCTTGAATTTGCTAAGGGTTTGCTACCTTATATGATCTGGAGTTTGTTTTTGTTTTTTATAAAAAGCAATTTTAATGCACTTGATGGTGGCAGTGAAACTGCAAAAATAACGTTTCACATGAAAACTTTTAAAGGAAGAAAAAACCCAAAGCCTTGGTTGGCCCCTGGGGCTAGTGACATTGGTGACATTGGTTTTTCCCACGATGCCCAAAACACTGCAAAGGCATGTTGAATCCTTTACCCCACCCCCAGGATAAAGAGCAACAGAGGCTTTGGCAGGGACCCCCCCCCCCGCACCACATCCCAAGAAAATGCCGCTCCACCTGTTCCTTGCGTTGTTAATTTTACCTCTGCAATAGTGAAGCCTGCACTGTTTTAAAAAAATAACAACAGGAAGGTGTTTGTTCTTTTGGTTCAAGATATGTTAGGGACGCGGGTGGCGCTGTGGGTTAAATCGGAAGGTCGGCAGTTCGAATCCCCGCGACGGGGTGAGCTCCCGTTGTTCAGTCCCAGCTCCTGCCAACCTAGCAGTTTGAAAGCACGTCAAAGTGCAAGTAGATAAATAGGTACCGCTCCAGTGGGATGGTAAGCGGCGTTTCCGTGCGCTGCTCTGGTTCACCAGAAGCGGCTTAGTCATGCTGGCCACATGACCTGGTAGCTGTACGCCGGCTCCCTCGGCCAGTAAAGCGAGATGAGCGCTGCAACCCCAGAGTCGTCCACGACTGGGCCTAATGGTCAGGGGTCCCTTTACCTTTCCTTTATGTTAGGAAAAAGTGCCCTGCAAGACGTCTGATGTCTGTATAGACAACAATATCCATAAACATATGTATGTATGTACAGGTCCAGCATGTGTGTGCATCAGAGTCGAGTTTCATTAGGACCCTCAATCTCAGGGATTCAGCATGTATAGACCTGGGGCAGAGGGCTGAGCTTTGGAAAACTGCAGATTTAGCAACATACACCTCCACACACATACATTTCACAAGGCATCCTCCAAAGGTAAAGCAGGGGCAACAATTTGCCAGGCGTAATTTCAATTTCCTGGTCCCTGCCTGCCTCTACTGTTTCCCATTGAGGCTTCTTAGGAAGAGCTGCAAGTTTTGCCATTTTATGTCAGTGTGACTTGCAAGATTGGCTATTTATTAGGATTCAGCCCTGTTGTCAGGGACCGTGACCAGGCGTCAAAGAATTATAAAGTGCGCCTTTAGGTGCAACCCTCGGCGCAATGCAGGAAACTGAGTGCCAGAGCATCCTCAACTGAGGGCTCTGCTTGAAGGAGACCTCCGGCAAGGGGGAGGCCACCGTCTCTCTAAGCAATTGCTTCCACTATCAAATCATGTGAAATTTAACCGCCCCCCCAGCAGATCTGCCCTCTGGGGTAGCTATTGCCCTCCTTTGTGAAACAGCCCTTCGGGTGTTTGAAGAGCCCTATCATTTCACCCCTCTCTCTTTTCTCCAGGCCAGCGGTCACTGGTGACCATTGAGACTGGCGAGGAAGAATGCAAGCAGCCCAGTCAGGAGAAAGTGCCAGAGTCAACGCCAGCAGAGTCACTTGTTATGGCGCCAACAGGGTAGCGTGCCAAAGCCAGGTATCAGTACCGGGGGTCAAGAGAAGCCGAAATCAAGAGCAGTCCGAGTCAGGAACCAGCTGAAGTCAGGTACACAGGATCAGGATGAGCAGGCTCAACCACGTGCTTCAGAACAGCAGTTGCAGGTGCTGGTGAGGGAAGCAGCCGGCCTTCCTTAAGTAGCCAGCTCATCACCATGCCTTTTACGAGCTGCAACTGCCTCCAATTGCTCCCTCCGTTTCTCAGCTCTTCGCTCTACAGCTGAGATGGGAGGAGGGGAAGGGGCCCTCTCCTCACAAGGGCCTGATTCTGGCTCAACTTCTTCCTCCTCCTGTTCTGGCCTTCCCTCTCCCCCATCTGCTTCTTCCTCTTCTGAGGAGTGTCTAAACCACTGAGCCTCTTGGGCTTGCCAATCAGAAGGTCGGCTGTTCGAATCCCCGCGACGGGGTGAGCTCCCGTTGCTTGGTCCCAGCTCCTGCCCACCTAGCAGTTCGAAAGCACATCAAAGTGCAAGTAGATAAATAGGTGCTGCTCCGGCGAGAAGGTAAACGGCATTTCTGTGCACTGCTCTGGTTCGCCAGAAGCGGCTTAGTCATGCTGGCCACATGACCTGCGACTGGACCTAACTGTCAGCGGTCCCTTTACCTTTACCTAATAGCAATGCAGAGAGCAGCAGACCATTGTGCCTGTTTTTTTTAAAGCAAACAATTTGACTCAATGGGCCTTCCTCGTGGATTAATGGCCGGTTCAGAGGACTGGAAGGCACAATCCCAGAGTCGATAAGATGTACCCAGTCATTAATCCACAGGAAATACCCAGCATCAAAGATCATAATTACTATTAGAAGTCATTAATGAAGCCCGTGGAGGCATATAGATTTTTACTTCTCTGGGCACCAGCTGTACAGACAGGGCAATTAATGGGCTTTGACTAAGTCAGGGAGATTATCAGAGGCAGCCTTCGATATTCCGCTTGATGTGACAACCTTGTTTATTGCTAGGTTCACGAGGCTTCCGATAAAGTCTAATAAAAATGCTGGGATTCTCCTTAAAAATAAAAAGGCCTTTTCTGAGCCCACCTAACATCCTTATAAGAAAAGTAAATGAGCTTCTATGTTGCCCTTGTCTCCACTTACTCCTTGTGATCCCCCATTTTTTAAATAAAAAAAAATGCAAAGCAAGAGAATGTTTAATCTTCGAGGCAGTCTTCCCCAATCTGGTTGCCTCTGGATGTTGTTGTACTGGATTTGTTATCATCCACGACTGTTGGATGATGCTGATGAGAGTTTATGTTCCGGAGGGATGCGGGTAGCATGACTAAGCCGCTTCTGGCAAACCAGAGCAGCACACGGAAACGCTGTTTACCTTCCCGCCAGAGCGGTACCTATTTATCTACTTTGACGTGCTTTCGAACTGCTAGGTTGGCAGGAGCTGGGACCGAGCAACGGGAGCTCACCCCGTCGCAGGGATTCAAACCGCCGACCTTCTGATCAGCAAGCCCTAGGCTCTGTGGTTTAACCCACAGCGCCACCTGGGTCCCCACATACATACATACATACATACATACAAATATACTGATAATAATAATTAGGGTCATCAACCAGTTATAGAAACCTTGGTTTATTAATGGCCTGCCTTAACCAATCAAGCAATTCCACTGGAATATTTTTGCTGTTTAGATTGTGCCAACTTCATTTGCGGTTATAGCGTGTTTCAATGTAAGTCACCAAAGCGGGCATGCCGTATCAGAGTATACAATTCACACCCTTAAAATATCAAAAGCACACTTTCTGAGATATGAAGACAAGACATAATTTAGCAAGCAAAACCTACCACTCCTTGTTGGGAGGAACAGCCATGATTAATTATATTATTTTGAAAATTTCCTGTTAACAGCAACACATCAGTGCAACCCCAAAACACAAAATGAGCGTGCTCTTAACTCTTAGCTCGGCTGATATTTGCTTTGCCCTTGCCTGTTAATCCACCAGTTGATGAATCTACCAGTTAAAGCAGGGGTGGGGAAGAGCAGGCCTTGGACTGAATGTGGCCCTCTGGGTCTCCTTATTTGACCACACCCCTCAGGACCCCCAGTTTGCATCCCCCCAAAATGCTTTCGGCTGACTGGAATGTGTCCTTGAACAGTAATAACTCCTCTTGCTTCCTTGGATAGGCAGATGGATGGTGAATGATATGTGTGGAAACCTCTAACTTTGGTCACTTTCCCTGTTCCACACACTTTCCCCTCTGGCCCCATCCACCGCTGGCATGAGGCCCCCAGAAAATTCCCCATGAATAAATGTGTCCCTTGGGCTGCTAAAGGTTCCCCATCCTTGAACACAGCCAACCAAAGCTTGCAGCCTTATTAGTAGTAACAGCTCTGAAAGCAGAGAAAAGACCGTCGTCTTCCTTACCTCTAGCAGCTGAACTGCACCTTCATGTTCTTTCTTAGCTTCAACCTGAGCCTGAAAGAGACAGAGGAAGAAAATTAGACCAGCTCCTGTTGCTCTAGAATAAATCTAACCCAACAGATCTTTACAAAGATGGTTTTTGGGAGCCAGTGTGGTGTAGTGGTTAAGAGCGGTAGACTCGTAATCTGGTGAACCGGGTTCGTGTCTCCGCTCCTCCACATGCAGCTGCTGGGTGACCTTGGGTTAGTCACACTTCTCTGAAGTCTCTCAGCCCCACTTACCTCATAGAGTGTTTGTTGTAGGGGAGGAAGGGAAAGGAGAATGTTAGCCACTCTGAGACTCCTTCGGGTAGTGATAAAGCGGAATATCAAATCCAAACTCTTATTCTTCTTCTTTTAACACACTCAGGGGCTGGCATAGACATTTTCTCCGGTCTAAGAGGTTGCACCATGCAATCGTAGAGATGTTACCCATGCTCCCTTGCAGCACAGCATGTGGATCTACTCTTTAGCAAAAATTTAAAAAATGCTAAAGCAATTCTAGGCTGCACCAATGAAAGTCTAGTGTCCAGATCAGAGGAAGTAATAGTTCTGCCTTGGTCAGACCCCCACCTGGAATACTGTGTCCAATTCTGGGCACCACAGTTTAATAAGAATATTTACAAGCTAGAATGTGTGCAGAGGAGGGAGACCAAAATGATCAAGGGTCTGGGAACTAAGCCTTCTGAGGAATGGTTGAGGGAGTTGACCATACTGGGACCTAGAAGGACAATAGCACTTCAAATTCTTTCTCTCAGAGTAGCTCACCCCAAATGCACCATGTTTAGGCCAATCACACACTCCTGTTTCACTTCCCACCATATTCATTCCTCCCCAACTGGGGGAAGGGCTGCAGCCTAGTGGGTAGAGCATCTGTTTTGCATGCAGAAGGTTGCAGGTTCAATCTCCAGCATCTCCTGGTAGGGCTGGGAACACACATACCCCTCTGAAATCGTGGAGTGCTGCTGCCAATCAGTGTAGACAATACTGAGCTAGATGTACCAATGGTCAGATGTGAGAGAAAGCAACTTGCTACTTTCCTCTGTTTACATGCCTCCTCAACTCTTTGCCTTCAAAAGAAACTACAAAGAAAATGGGCTCGTCTGGAGAAGCATCCTTTTATTCAGCTCCGTCAAACGCCTTTTCTTTCCATTGGCTTTTTGTGCTAGACTAATAAATGTTCCCTAATAGCATCTGATAAAGGAAAGAGACCACAAAGAGGTCTCTGGAGTGCAAACAATACCTTAGCAAGTAATAAGAAACTTTTGTCTTATCTACCATCACAGGTTTAATAAAAAATCATAAATATACCTTTCCAGAATTCAAACACAAAATAACGATACTGAAAGCTACAACAGTACTCATTGCAAACCCGGTTCATAACAAACTTGGTTATCTTACTGGGTCCTCTTATCAGCATTGCGTCTGGGAAGGCAATATTGTGCCCTCCTTATTGTGGCTGGCAGGCTAGATAGGGACATCTTGGCTGGGGAAGGTGGTTGTATATCCTCCTGAAACAGGATAATCAGCCTGACTATGCTATCAGGGATCTAAGGTGAAAGCAGCAGTTATTAGCTTTCTTAATATGAAATGCAGCTATGGAATCTCATAAAAGGAGAAGCTCACCTACGAGGAAAAGTTGAGACATTCAGGGCTTTTTAGAAACAAAATAAAAAAATTCTTCCAGTAGCACCTTAGAGACCAACTAAGTTTGTTCTTGGTATGAGCTTTCGTGTGCATGCACACTTCTTCAGATACCTTCAGATACTTCTTCAGGTATCTGCAGACCAACAAGGCTACCTACCTGTAACTAGGGCTTTTTAGCTTATAGAAAATGCAAGGAAGAGGAGGCATCAAAGCACCCCAAAATACTAGAACTTAGGGACATCCAACTAAAGTTGAACATTGGGAGAGTCAGGACAGACAAAAGGAAATAATTCTCCATGCTGCTCACAGTTCAGTTATGGAATTTGTTCCCACAAGAGATAGTGATAGCCACCAACTTTTTTGGGAGGGGGCTTTAAAAGATGATCAGACAAATCCATGGAGGATAAGACCATCAAGGCCACAATGACTATGTTCTCCCTCCCCTGTCGGAGGCAGTACGCCTCTAAAGACCAGCTTCTGGGAATCACAAATGAGGAGAGCCTCCCCACTAAGGCATCTGGTCGGCCACTGTGAGAATAGTGCCGGGTTAGAAGGGCCTTTGGCCTGATCCAGCAGGGCTCTTCCTATGTTCTAACCATTGGTGTCTCAAGGGTTGAATTCTGCACCAACCTTATATTTGTTGGCTACCTCCTATGTGCCAGATGTTTGAATGTTCCTGCAGAACAATGGTCCGCCTGGATCAGGACTGTCTCCACGCTGACCGGCAGGGGCTCTCTAGGATTTCAGACTAAGGATCTTTCCCAGCCCTAGCTGGAAATGCCAGGGAATGAATCAGGGACCATTTGCAAGCACAGCGTGTTCTCTACCACTGAGTTATAGCCTTTCCCTTAACATAATGGGCAGGGAACACAGCGTTTTCCATCACCTGCAGGAGCTTGAATCTGTCCTCAGCCATTTTGTGAAAAGTCATATTTTCAGAGATGGAAGCAGCATTTAGAAGCGTGCTATGGCTAGCTAGCTATCCAAGAACAGCAAGATAATGTACAAGGTGCCCTTAACACACGGTTGCACCAATTACTGATAAGAATCAAAGTTCTCAAAAGGCAGAGGGCCTTTTCGGTAGTGGCGCCCGCCCTGTGGAATGCCCTCCCAGCAGAGGTCAAAGAGATAAACAACTATCTGACATTCAGAAAATACCTGAAAATACCTGGGGGGACCCAGCCAGATGGGTGGGGTACAAATAATAAATTATTATTATTGTTATTATTATTATTATTATTATTATTATTATTATTATTATATTGGGGGGAATCAAAATTCTCAAAATATGGTTTCCATAACTTGAAGAAATGGATCCAATAATGTACTCCACGTTCAGGTAACGTCCTAACTAGAATTGGCTCAGATTAAGAAACGGGTTATGAAACTGATTTGTGAAATCTACCAGGGACTCACCTGTTTCACTCCTTGTACCACACATGTGACGACTTTGCGCTACTGCTTGCTTTTCACCCTTCCCTTCCCCCCGCTGCCTTGCTTACCTTCTGCAGGAGTTCAATTTCCTGCTGTTTTGCGTTGAGAACAGCCAAGGCTTGCTCATGCTCCAATTCCAGCTGTTGCCGCCGTTCAGCAGCCTCTCGCATATGCTGTTGAGTGGGGAAGAAAGCAACTCATCAGGCAAGTGTGAGGGGCAGATGCCAGGAACAGGTCAGTAATAGCTCACACACGGTGTCAGTGAAGTTAATGCTCTATTCAAAGAAACAAACAGCTCAGGAGGCCAGGCCTAGGAAGCACAGCAGCTCGTCCCACTAGATCTTACCCCAACCAAAGAGACAGTTGTGAGGACTGAAGGTCCTCGCCTTCCCACAATCATCTAAGGCTCCTCCTCCCCTGGGTCCTTCCCAAGTAAGCTGAGACTCCATCAGCACATCTGTCTCTGCTCCACCCTCTTCATACCTTTTTTGACTCTGGGAGATCAGGGGGAATGGGAACTGGTTGCAGCAGGAGGGGGAGACCCCCAGCTCTTTCAGCTGCCTTCCTCAACTCGGCCTCCTCTCCAGCCTCCTCTCTTGCCTCTGCCACTGCCTCTTCCTGCTTGCTAAACCATAAACCTTGTTACCTCTTCAGTTTCTGACACCTCCTTCTCCCAGTCTGCTCCCTCTGACCACTCATCACCATCCCACCACTATTCCCCTGACTCTGAGCCTTCTCTCCTTGGGGTTTCCCAGCTGGTGCCCCCCCACTCCTCTGTCTCCAGCCAGCCCATGACAGGAAGTGAGCAACAGTTGCTCCCTTCTCACCCCAATATTACTCCTTTGTGGCAGGGGAAACACTTCAGCACAATGCCAATTAAATCACTTGCGCAAAAGCAATTTTCGGCATCTGGGCATGCGCAGAAGTGATTTCCGGCACCGCAGACATGCACAGATGCATTTTCCGGCATCTGGGCATGCGCAGAAGCGATTTCTGGGGCCACGGAAGAGAGTCCCCGTGCCACACTGCGCCGGTTTAGCGCAGCGCGCAGGGACTCGCCGAGTGGGCAGCTTGGTTTGGGGGGTGGCTCGTGGGCCAGTTAAATGGCCTCTGTGGGCCGCTTCTGGCCCATGGGCTGCAGGTTGAGGACCCCTGGTGTAGATTATACTGAGCTAGATTGTCTGGCTCAGTATCAGGCAGCTTCCTCTGTTCTTGTTTCTAACCAGTTTACAGGGTTGCAAAAGAGAGGCACCATTGCCAGGTCAGCAGGGGTGGTGGGATATTTCTCTTCCCATTGCACTGTTGAATCATAGGATTGCAAGGTCCGAAGGGACACCATGGGTCATCTAGTCCAACCCCCTGCAATGCAGGAATCACAGCTGAGATGGGAAGAAAAAAAGACTCTCTCTGCTCTTCGGACATAGTTCCTAGAGTCACATCATAAGCTGGGTAGAATGCTGTCTTATGTTCCCTTCTGAAATGCTCCAATGTGATTCTCAGTGGATCACTTTGCTTATTAATGGCTGCTTGTTCACCTGGGGATAGTTCAAGCTCTCAAGATATCTAAACAGGCGACAGGGCACATTAAAAATAATACATCACAGAAGGGGCTGAGTACAATGAGTTGGAAAGTCATGGACATGGAGCCAAAGATGTGCTCAAGATTACATAGAGGGACAGTGTGGTGGGACACATGAGTTGAAGGCAGAAGGTCCCAGGGCCAATTCTGAGCATCTGCAGTGGAAAAAATACCGGTAATCAGGTGTCAGATGATGTGAAACACACACTGCCAGTTGGAGCATAGGGCCCTTCCTCTGTGAAATTAACTAATCATCCTTTAACCACCATTTCTTTTGCTGGCCTCCCAGGAAATGGATCAACAGACATTCACACAAAGCCCTATGTCCTTTAATCCGACCTTCCTCTCCCCAAAACCTTTTCCCCTGTTGCAAACTATTCCCACCGAACCCGCAGGCAGTAAGTGCTGCCCGCTGAGGACTTAAGAATAAGCAAAAGGAGTGAGCTCTTTTCACGAATTCATAGAGAGACAGTCTTCCCTTTTGTAATCATCCAGAATGAGCTGGCAAACATTGCACGGACCTTTATCTACCCATCACTATTTGGCCTGTTTTTGAAGGACTAAAATAGGAATGAAAGGCATCCAGCCTTGCTTGGCACGTCTTTTTGAGGGGAAAGGACGGGGGGGGGGGCAGGTTGGAGAATGGTTTTTTTTTGTCTTTCTTTTGCTGAAACCAAAGACAGAATTGCTTTCGTCTTGCTTTGTTCGCCTCTGAAACATCCACGCTGTGCCCTCCTTGGTCTCCTTTTTGCTTTCTCGACAAAGTTGTGATTGTAAAGCAATGTTTGAACTTCTTTTTATCTGTGTCACTCCAAAGGAGACTTAGCAGAAGCTGTTACTGTGGTTCAGTCAACTAACAAAATGTGTGTGTGTGTGTGTGTGTGTGTGTGTGTGTGTGTGTGTGTGTGTGTCTGTGTGTGTGTCTCAGGAGGAGGTTGACCCTGAAGCTCCTGCTCTCTGGGTGGATGGTGGGGAGCATATTTTTATAGATGAGCGTAAACCATTTAGAAACTCATAACCATGCTAATTTTTATTCCAGAAGTTCCTACAAGTGACACAATGTTTGTTCTGCAGTTGCAAGAAATCAGTCCTTTAGCATAGCAGCACCTACGCGGGTGGCGCTGTGGGTTAAACAACAGAGCCTAGGGCTTGCCGATCAGAAGGTCGGCTGTTCAAATCCCCCGCGACAGGGTAAGCTCCCGTTGCTCGGTCCCAGCTCCTGCCCACCTAGCAGTTCGAAAGCACATCAAAGTGCAAGTAGATAAATAGGAACCGCTCTGGTGGGAAGGTAAATGGCGTTTCCGTGCGCTGCTCTGGTTCGCCAGAAGCGGCTTTGTCATGCTGGCCACATGACCCGGAAGCTGCACGCCGGCTCTCAGCCAATAAAGCGAGATGAGCGCCGCAACCCCAGAGTCGGTCACGACTGGACCTAATGGTCAGGGGTCCCTTTACCTTTACAGTAGGCCAAGTTCTACACTCGCTCCTCCATTCTGACAAGCCAGAGATGCTATCAGCAGTGGTGTGAGGTCAGTGGACTAGGCGGACTAGGCTAGTCCCCTAAATATATCCCTGGTGCCTCCTTCCCAAAGCCCAGGAAGCTTTTGCCCGGCTTAGGGAGGGAGGCGAGATGCTCATGTGCATGGCATCCCTCCCCCATCACTCTCACAAGCTGGTGCCACTGGCATTTGATGCTCCCCTATGAAAAATTTCACTGCACTCCACTCGGTATCAGAGTTCAAACCTTGGTGTTGTGAAACAGGACCAGTGAGGGGTGTGGCTTGGGGCAGTAGTGTAGGAAGGGAGGGGGGTCTCACCAGGCTCAACAACATTTGGTGATTTCCACCAAAAAACTCAACAACTTTGGGTGATCTCTCCGCCCCTAGGTAAAGGTAAAGGGACCCCTGACCATTAGGTCCACTCCACTGTCGGAGACGGGCCCTCCTCGTCCGTTCCACAGGCCCTGGTGCTCTGGAAGGTTCTTCTGGGAGTTCGTGTCCAGTCTCCCAGGAACAATGGCCTCTCCATCTTCTGCAGTCATCTCTGAGCCCAGGCCCAGACCTGGCTCCGCATCTGGTGCCCCTGCAGACTTCAAGTTCTGTCCACATTGCTGCTGGATGCAAGAGTCACGACAGCATCACAACCTCCGAAGGGCGAGTTAGATCATTTGTCCCTCTTTCCTCATTGCCCCAGCCCAGTTGTCTCCAAAGTGTGTGTGCTTGCTCCAGGAGACAAGACGGCTTTGCTGAGGAAGCTGATCTCCGTGGTGGGGAAGGAATCTGCCCCAGGAAACAGTTTTATTTTTAAAAGTTCCAATATTTATAAAAGCCTACCGTTGACATTAACGGAGACTCAGATGGCTTTTTGAATGTCATTGCCTTGTTTCAGAAAGATAATTGGAACGCAGGGAGGGGAGCGACCCAAATTTAATTCTGCGCTAGAATGGGGTGATCAAAGGGGCTTGTCGCCTCACTCAGCCAATGCCACATCAACAGCGCAGCGGAGTCAGGGCAGATAGGAGGCTGGAGTACATTGGGCAGAAGGGAAGAGAGGGGGAGAAAAGAGATCCATTTCCTTTGAGATGTTATATTTAACTTTTCAGAGCGTTGTGTCAGCACATTTCAGCCCTGGCTCTTCTGCCAAGCTAATACATCCCGATCTAATGAAAGGGAGAATTAAAACTGCTCCGCCTCAATGCGGGGCTGCTTTCTATATTCAGAGGCGGAAAATGAACACCACTTTCCTGGGTAGGCTACTACATGATGTAGGTAGTGAACCCATTGAAACAAACTCGATTTTGTTTGCATTTTAATGAGAAACAGCATAATTCACACTTCTCGAACCAATACGCAAACCGAAACCACATTTGCTATACAGGTAAGTCCTCCAGTATGTGCTGCTCAGAATGCCCCCCCCCCCCCCCCCCCCCAGAGATTCTCAGGGTGGTGTATTGTCTAGGATTAATTGTTGTCATCAAGATTTAATCTAGCAGATGCTTAATTTTTTGCTGCTATTGGTGTTTGTTTGGTATTTTTTATTATTATGAGACCTTATTATGATTTATGTGTGAATTGTTTAATTTTATTGTATACTTCTTGAGATGTTTTTTATTTAATGCTCACGGCTACTTTTGTTATATATATATATATTTATTGTAATTATGTAAATCTTTTTAAAAATGCAAGCTGCCTTGAGCATGGCTTAACCATGGTGTCAGGGATCTGCCCACCCCTGCCAATCCAGCTCTGAGTGCATACAGGGACCCGCAGCCTGTGTTGACGACGGATTCATCTTCAAGTGAATCTGGCAGCCCCTCTTCGGGGGAGGAGCAGTTAGTGGCTGGGAGCCAGGGAGTGCCAGGTGTCCAGGGAGTTGCTGGGAGACCTGGCACCACCCAGCAGACTCGCTCGGAGGGGGAGGCGTCAGTTCCGGTGCCTATCTCACCTAGAAGGAGAAGGCGGCAATTCAGGATGCCGAGGCTTTGGTGTTGGCGCCAAAACAGAAGGGAGGCACTTCCGGATTCTGCTAGTGACTGAGCAGACATGATAAACTGAACTCTGCACTGTAAATACCTTTGCACAAAATAAAGAGACTTAAAGACAAACTGGCTTGGTCTTACTATTGAACAACCGATAAGAGAATCTGACACATGGGAAGGTGGCATACAAATAAACGACAGTAATTGATGATGAAAACCAGATTTTGTGATGCAATTCTCCAAGCGCACAGTGCATACAAGAAATGCATATACAGTGGTACCTCAGGTTACAGACGCTTCCGGTTACAGACTCCGCTAACCCAGAAATACTACCTCGGGTTAAGAACTTTGCTTCAGGATGAGAACAGAAATCGCGCGGCGGCAGCAGGAAGCCCCATTAGCTAAAGTGGTACCTCAGGTTAAGAACAGTTTCTGGTTAAGAACGGACCTCCGGAACAAATTAAGTTCTTAACCTGAGGTACCACCATATCAGAGGAAACTGTAGAATATAGGATTCTGTGAAGAGGGTGTGCAGCCAGATCTACGGCTGTTAATGTATTTTATTTTAGCCATGAATTTAAAAGGTCTCAAAGAGAAGACAACAGAATCGACTAGTGTGTATGTCAGGCATAGGCAAACTCGGCCCTCCAGATGTTTTGGGAGTACAACTCCCATGATCCCTAGCTAACAGGACCAGTGGTCAGGGATGATGGGAATTGTAGTCCCAAACATCTGGAGGGCCGAGTTTGCCTATGCCTGGTGTATGTAGTTTGCGTGACACGAGCACAAGCTAAGGAGATTGCATAGAGACCATGCAAGGGCGGCTGTGACAGCAGCAGCCAGCAGATAAACGGGATCTTCCTCCTACGGTATTTGAATGTTCAAACATTCCAAGCTTGCATTGCCAAGCTGGGCCTTGCCATATGTTGCAAACAATTCGGCCCTTTGCTGAGCATCTTCCTTGCAACACTTACATCCAAGGGACCAGAGAGCTCCACATACAGTCTCTCAGCTTTCTTTCTACATACCTTTAGGACCTGCTCTAAGTTCTCCAGTTTGGCTCGGAGCTGGTGCTTCTCCTTCACAGCCAAATCACGTTCTTTGGTCACTGCGGCGAGGGTTCCTCTAAGCTGATCATAGTCTGTTTTCACCTAAACAACAGCACAGGAAAAACTGAGACAGCACAAATTGCCTTTCCGCAATCAATGGGAAAGAAGAACCACATGATTTACGACTGTCCCCCGCCCCCCCTAATATTTCCAAGGAAAAGGCTTTACGTATTGCCCATGGATCTTTGGGACTAGTCACTTGTGCAATCAGGTGGAGATCTTATCCATGTTGTGGAGAAGGGTGTGTGTACATAGCCTGTTGTATGGGTACAGCTCAGAACGCAATTCTGTGAGTACTGCAGGCACCTACTGGATAGTGACCATGACATCACTTATGTATGCATAGGGATGAACAGACCCAGCTAGATTCAGCCTGTTTCAGTTTGGTGTCTGATAATCTGCTCCATCCTGTATCCACATGCAGATTAAAAATAGTAATAACTGAAAAAGTTTCTTTAAGTAATAGGTATATGCCTTGTATATGTCTGTCCAAGGATTGCTTTTTGGCCCTCCATCCCTTTTCGTTTTTAAAATTTCTAGTTTCTGGTTGCTTGGAATGTCTAGAAAGAGCAGCAACCTGTTCATGACGTGGAAACAGGGCAAACAAAGGACAGCTGCCGATGACATGCTGTGCCGGATGTCAGGGATGTGCCCACCCCTGCCAGTCCGGCACTGAGTGGCTACCGGCAGCCTCAGCCTCTGTTGACTACGGACTCATCTTCCAGTGAGTCTACCAGCCCCTCCTCGGGGGAGGAGCAGTTACCGGGAGGGAGCCAGGTGGGGAGAGGTCTCCAGGACGATGCAGAGAGACCTAACACCACTCAGCAGACCCACTCGGAGGGAGAGACACAGTTTCCGGCGCTAGCATTACGCAGAAGGAGAAGGCGGCAATTTAGAGTGCCGAGATTCTGGTGTTGGCGCCGAAACAGGAGGGGGGCACTTCCGGATTCCGCTAGTGACTAGATGGTCATGTTTAGGGTTAGCTCCGCACTGTACATATTTGCACAATAAAATAGTTGAAAGACAAGAAGGACTTGGTCTTTACTCATGAGCAACCATTAAGCGAACCACCCTTGAACTCTATATGGAAAAAGATGCCTGGCAGCATGTACCAATGGCAGCAGAGACCCACCCCCTTTGTACAATATGGAATTTAGTGCAGCTGCAGATTCTGGAGCAGATTATAGAATCATAGAATTGTAGAGTTGGAAGGGATGACAAGGGTCATCTAGTCCGACCCCCTGCAACGCAGGAATCTTTTTCCCAACACGGGGCTTGAACCCACGACCCTGAGATTAAGAGTCTCATGCTCTACCGACTGAGCTACCAAGGTGGCTAGGTTTTAACATCAAATTTACATTCCACCTTTCCTCCAAGGAGCTCAGACTGGAATGCACAGCTCTCCTTCTTCCCCCATCAATCATCACAACCACCCTGTGAGGTAGGTTAAGCTGAGAGAGCATGTAGGGCAGGGGTAGGCAACCTAAGGCCCGTGGGCTGCATGTGGCCCAATTGCCTTCTAAATCCGGCCCGTGGATGCTCCAGGAATCAGCGTGTTTTATATGAGTAGAATGTGTCCTTTTATTAAAAATGCATCTCTGGGTTATTTGTCGGGCATAGGAATTCGTTCATTCCCCCCCCCCCCAAAATATAGTCCAGCCCGCCACATGGTCTGAGGGACGGTGGACCGGCCCATGGCTGAAAAAGGTTGCTGACCCCTGATGTAGGGCATGGGTAGGCAAACTAAGGCCCAGGGGCCGGATGCGGCCCAATCACCTTCTCAATCCGGCCCGCGGACGGTCCAGGAATCAGTGTGTTTTTACATGAGTAGAATGTGTCCTTTTATTTAAAATGCATCTCTGGGTTATTTGTGGGGCCTGCCTGGTGTTTTTACATGAGTAGAATGTGTGCTTTTATTTCAAATGCATCTCTGGGTTATTTGTGGGGCATAGGAATTCATCCCCCCCCCCCAAAAAAATATAGACCGGCCCCCTGCTGAAAAGGTTTGCTGACCCCTGATGTAGGGTGACCATATGTGCTATTTTATGTGCCAGAAGACTACCCTTTATTGGAAGCACCTTATATTTAAAGGGTTCTGTGTTCCAAATCTAGCTTAAAGATAAAGAACTCAAAGAAGGGCAGAGAGGGGGCTTGAAGTTACCACCAGAACGGTAGACTGAGAAGGCACACAAAGGTTGCTCGGTCACAGTCTTCACCACTACAGTGAGATGTATGCCACGGAAACTCACAGAAGCCAGAGGAATTTCAGAGTATGGTTTCCAGTGGCAAGAAGCAGTTGTCTTAGTGAACAAGTGCATGCATTGACGCTAGAGGCAACATTTCCATTAACTACTCTAGACACCTAATTTCTAGAAGCTCCGAAGAAGGCAGCGAAACCGAAGAATGACAAATCCCAGCAACTCACACTACACATCGGAACAAGTCATCTCCAAAAGGCAAATAAGCAGGATAAAGTGGGAACAGTGATTCATCCTGGGACAGACACTGGAAAATAGGACTGCCCAGTGGGGCTTGCTAGGGTGGAGCACAGGGAGGCCAACAGCAGGTGGCGCCAGAGCCAATCACAGGCAGAGCGAACTCATGTTAGTTTTGCACGAACACATGACTAATCTCTGCGGGGTTCTGTAGGATGAAACTGACAGGCATCCCATGGTCTGGCTTTAAGTAAGAAGGCAGACAAGGGAGGTGGGGGGCTGAGGGTAGACTGAGGTTGGTGGGGCAGTGCCCCATTTGCCCTAATAAGATAGCCTCCTCTGGTGCTGCCGCCAGTAAACAAGACTAGCTGGAGCAAAACCAGTGACCAAAAACAAACCAAAAGCCGTGAAAAACAACAATGAAAAATATAGAATATATTCTGACAACAGTGTAAATAGTGATAAAAAATATCAATTCAATTGCAATAGCCTGATGCATACATTCCAAGGTATATCAACACTAAAGTGCAAAAGTTCACTTAGGAATCCTATATATTTCAGGTGAGTATAAGGTTGATATTCATAGGTATTCTATGAGGACTATCAGCTAGCAACCCGTCAGGACGGACGAGGACAATTGAGGAACTTTGCTTGAAACAGAATACCTATGAATATCAACCTTATACTCACTTGGAATATATAGGATTCCTAAGTGAACTTTTGCACATGATGTTGATATACCTTGGAATATCAGGCTATTGCAATTGAATTGATAATTTTTATCACTATTTACACTGTTGTCAGAATATCTATATATAAAAAAATGTTCCCATTGCGTGCTTGTCCGAAACACCCTTACTGTGTAACCGCTGGACCAAATCACATCAAATTTGGACACAGCGTTCCATTACCATCTCAAAATAATCTGGCATAATAAAAATTCAGAAAAACAACACCTGTCATACCTAAAATAAAGTTTAAACGCAAAAAAACTGTCACAGCCATTACGTGTCATCAGCAAAACAGCGCCCTCTAGCGACGGCTATACTGGTACTGCAGCTACAAAAGCAAAACAATGGCGCAGCTTTTATACATCACAGCAAAACCTCAGAGCTCCAGCGGCCATTTGCAAGCTCGCAAACTGGTAATTGAAAAGGGGAACTTCTTCAGTTTCACAAAGGGGGGGGGCGAGAAGAGGGTAATTTAAAATGGGGGTGGAGACAGGGAAGGGGCAGACAGAAGTTGAACAGGGGAACTTCTTCAGTTTCACAAATTCAGCCGCAGCAGACCATCTTCCTGCTACATGAGTGACTCTGTAATAGCTAATGACAGGCAGGCCAGTCCCAACCGCCGCAGTCGTACGAGGCAGGCAGGACCTCACCGCCGCTGCTGCCATGAAAGTTAGGCCAGCACTATCACCACAGCCCGGGTCGCCGCCGTTAATGCCATCAAATGAAGGCCCAGCCCAACCGCTGCTCAGGCTCCTTAGCCACCCCGCCACCGTCAAAGGCAGGCCCCGGCCCTTCTCCACAGCCGCTCACGACGACGCTGTCAGAGCCAGCCTGGGCCGCCTACTGCCCACTTCCCCACCGCAGCTGCCATGAAAGGCAGGCCGGACACCATCCCCACAGCCGCTGCCGGCCCTCTCCTCTCCTACCACCACCCACAGACGCAGCCATCAACACCACAGCATTCACATGCATAGCCACAGCAAGGCGTGGCCGGGCCAGCTAGTATTCTATATTTCTCATTGTTGTTTTTCACAGCTTTTGGTTTGTTTTAGGAGAAAAACCAGTAGCTGCCACAGAGCTTGAGCTCAGAATTTGGGGGTTCCTTCACACGGAAACTTGGGTTTTTAATTTATGTGTTTGGCAAAGCAGGTAGAGAGGTGCCCAGGTGCCAGGTGGTGTTTTAACACTGCCCCCTGGCAACAGAGCCTCAATTTCTCCTTCCCTCTGGATTTTTGCCTTGAGCTGGGTGCATAAGCAGCAGCTGATTTGCTTTGCCCCATCCCAAATGTGCTCATGGAATCTGTCAATCCCGTTTGTTCATGCTTATGCAAGTGGATCTAATGATCGCTTCTGCAAGCTGCTGTCTCGGGAACATATGGGCCATACATGAAATGAAAATCGCGTCGGAACAGCAAAGCCCCCCCGCACTCCCTCCCCAACTCCAGTGGCAGCAAAAGACGGCTGACCTAGTTTGAAGGACTGCTAGATAGAGCCCTCCTGATTCTTATAGAATACTTTGCTCCAAGAACAAATTATAAAGCGGTAGCCAAGCTAGCCTGTGACCCCGAACACAAAGATGGTCCTGTGGCAAGTTAAAGGGCAAAAGATTCAGTATGACACTAAATCACAACCCAATCTGTAGGTCTTTTGTGTGTTTGCTCCGGGGTAATTCCTCTTTCAATGATTCAAGATGCCCAGAAACATATTTGCACAGTTCAGCTGCGGTTGCCTAAGAGCATATCCACATCATCACCATCCCATTCCCACATGACAGGTGTGGGAAACCTTTGCCCCTGCTGATGTTGCTGAACCACAACTCCCATCCAAACCTGGCTAATGAGCAGCGAGTTGTAGTGCAACATCACGAGAGTCCAATGTTTCCCACACCTGCTATAGGCTAACAGCAGACTCATTCCCTGGCCGTGGATTCCTGATGTAGCCAAACTGGCACAAGTTGTGCGCAACAGGGAGGGATGAGGAGGACTGGGAGAACTCCAAGATTTGCAGAATTACATCCCGCTCCCTATATCTATCTATCTATCTATCTATCTATCTATCTATCTATCTATCGGGATGAGGGTGGCTCTGTAGTTTAACCTACTAGGGCTTGCTGATCAGAAGGTCGGTGGTTCGAATCCCTGCGACAGGGTGAGCTCCGATTGCTTGGTCCCAGCTCCTGCCAACCTAGCAGTTCGAGAGCACGTCAAAGTGCAAGTAGATAAATAGGTACCGCTCCGGTAGGAAGGTAAACGGCGTTTCCGTGCGCTGCTCTGGTTTGCCAGAAGCGGCTTAGTCATGCTGGCCACATGACCCGGAAGCTGTACGCCGGCTCTCGGCCTATAGAGCGAGATGAGCGCCGCAACCTCAGAGTCGGACACGACTGGACCTAATGGTCAGGGGTCCCTTTACATAGATAGATAGATAGATAGATAGATAGATAGATAGATAGATAGATAGATAGATAGATAGACAGAGACAGAGACAGAGACAGAGACAGAGACAGATAGATATAGATAGATAGATAGATAGATAGATAGATAGATAGATAGATAGATAGATAGAGATAGAACAAATAGGGATTGATCCAACAGAATTTCCCTCTCAAGGAAGAAACTTGAACCTTAGTCAGACAATAGGTCTACATGCATTCAAATAATGCATGGAGTGGGCCCCCTGGACACCGGCCCCACCCATATCTCCCCACCTATGCTCTTGGACTTTGTGCTTTCAGCTGAACATGCTTGGAATCACCCTTCAGATGTATGCGCTAAACAAATAAACAAAAAAATCAATGGGCCCCTTCCTCCTCATTTCAGCTTTATTATAGGTTTCTGTTATAATAGATCTGCTTCCTCCCTTTAAAACATGGAGCTGGGGGGGGGGGGAGAGAGATACTTGACATAGCTCATTAAGGACCAGCAAAATATTCCACACAGCTTTCCACACCTCTCCCTGCTCTACCCAGCCTTATTCTGAATACCGACAGGCAGACTTAAGAAGAGAGAGTTTATCTCGCACGCAGGCATGCACGCACATTTCTGAGCATCTGTAATTAAGAGACCTGCTAATGAATTTCCCTCTCTTAATCACAGCTACCGGCGAGCAGATTATGAAACGTGGCTCAAGAACGTTGCTGTGAACCTGTGCTGCAAAACATCTCCCTTTATTTCCCAGCCCCTCCTGAGAGGCTACAAAATGAAAGAATGGACAGAGAGAGAGAAAAGGAAACAGGCTTAGAGCCCATTTACATTCTACATTTAAACATAGCTGTCAACTTTCAGATTTGAAAATAAGGGATTTTTCCATACTTTCGGATTTGAAAATAAGGGATGCTGCGAGGGCGGTGCAATGGCACCAAGTAGCCTCGCCACCCTGAGCTCCAGAGGCTGCACGCGAACGGATGAGCAAAAGAGCGAGCGCGTAGATGGCAGGCAGGCTGTCTGTCTGGTTGGGCGTGAGGGTCTGGCTGCACAAGGCATGCAAGCTGCGCCCCCAGTCGGTCTCAGACTCCTTATTGGCAGCCGAGCAACGCAGCTGAGGAGCCTCGCTGGCTGGCAGGGAGGGAGAGGAGCTGCTTCCTTTGAAATCCGGGAAATTTAAGGGATATCAACAATCCGGGATAGCGGCGGGAAACGGCATTGGAATAAGGGAGTTTCCCACAAAAAAAGGGAGGGTTGACAGCTATGCATTTAAAGCAGTATCATAGAACTTTAAACAGTCATGGCAGAAGAATTAGTTTACTCTGCCTGTCATTGGCTCTAGCTCCCCCTATGGTTGGCCTTGCTGCCCTACAAGTTGCAATGGGCACTACCAACTAATGTATGTTTCACTCCAAGCAAAGAGGCTTAACAAAAACATTTCCCCAGGACTTCTAGCAAATAATGAGTCGGTATCCGAGGCGTCTGTTATCCACTGCATTGTACTTTATATCCTTTTATTGTATTATTGGTGCATGTTGCACTTTCGTCCTATTTATTTGCAGGCTGCTTTTAATAAGCATGCTGATCCTTTGACTACTGTCCAAGCAGGCCTGGCCCTCTCAGGTGGTGAGGTGAGCACCTTTGCCTCAGGCAGCAGATTAGGAAGAACAGTGGATCAGTCCCCTGATCAAGCCCCCAAGATTAAACCCACGGTGAGGGGAGGGGAAACAGCTAAAACAGACTTCAGTCAACAGAATAGAGTGGGTCATAGAACATCTGCTTAAACACCTCCAAAGGAAGGAGTCCTAAAATATATATATATCAGTGTGGTGTAGTGGTTAAGAGCGGTAGACTCATACTCTGGTGAACCGGGTTCGCTTCCCCGCTCCTCCACATGCAGCTGCTGGGTGACCTTGGGCTAGTCACACTTCTCTGAAGTCTCTCAGCCCCACTCACCTCACAGAGTGTTTGTTGTGGGGGAGGAAGCGAAAGGAGAATGTGAGCCGCTTTGAGACTCCTTCGGGTAGTGATAAAGCGGGATATCAAATCCAAACTCTTCAAGTGTCCAAATGCCAGGGTAAAGAGGTACATCTCCGGCTTACAATGAAGATTCCAGACACACTTTGGCGGGGGGGGGGGAATTCCATGGCTTTGGGGCTGCCCCAGAGACTGCCCTTTCCAAGGCCACCATTCCCCAAACCTCTTGAGAGTGGTGGAACTATCAAGGGAGACCCCAACGCCCATTATATACCGCCCTGAGACCTGCAGGTATAGGCCAGTATATATAAATTTAATAAATAAAATAACATTTCAGAGGCTGGCAGAAGAGCAGTGGGGAGGTCGGTGCATCTGAAGAAGATGGCAGCAGCACCAGCAGCAGGGCCGTCTTTAGCAGATGTGGCGCCGGGGTGCAACTATCCGCCCAGCACCCTCAAATTACCATGGATAGTGTTGGGGTGCCCGTAGCTGCGCACTGCCAGCCATCGGGGGGCGCAACTTTCCCCCATGCCGTTGCAGGAGAGCAATCCCCGCAGAGGCTTGGAAGTGAAGTTGCGCCCCTCCTAAGCCTCTGCGGGAGGAGAGCACAGCTTCCCTCCCAAGCCTCCTCAGGAGGAGAGCGATCCTCACAGAGGCTTGGGAGGGAAGCTGTGCACCCGCCAGCCATATGGTTGGCAGGGCGCAGCTGATGGGCGTGCAGGGAAAGGGGAAGCTGCCGGCAAAGCCACACAGCTCCCCCACTTGCTGGGGCGCCCCTGAGAAGCCGGCGCCCTGGTTGCGACTCACCACTAAGTCCTATGGGAAAGACGGCTCTGACCAGCAGAAGGTCCACCTGCTTCATCCACAGCATTGTGCTTCCAGAAGATCATTGGCCCAGGGATCAATGAAACCCAAGAACAGTTTTGGCCACTGGGCTGAGAAATTACCTGGTCATACTGAAGGGCCTTGTGAGGTATCCTCGCATACTGGAGCCTCAAGCAGTTCTTTTCATGCACGACATTGTTCAGTTCATTTTTCTAGAAGAAAAAGAGAAGAGAGAGACTAAAGCACAAGGCGGCATCTCCAATATCAGCGACTTCAATCAACCAGCGGAATGTACCTCGGCTGACCATGGTGGGCACTTCAGGGTGTTGCCTTATTGTGAGTCACACCAGTGGTCCGACACGCAGCTCAGTATGGCCAGCACTGCAGCTCTCCAGGATTTCAGAGTCTCCCAGCCCCAACTGGAGATGTGGGGGTTAAACCCGGAACATTCTGCAAGCAAGGCAGATGCTCTGGCACTGAACTATGGCTCTTCCCCCAGTTGTGGGGATTGTACTTGGGGCTCATTGTGGGATGTGAAACACAAGAGCAGTCAAGTACAACATCCCTAGAGTGGACATAAAAGGGGATGTCTGGACCAGCCAGTCGGAACTTCCTGTTTCTCCTAGGCTGGGACAGACTTCCTCTGCATGTGACTAGAGGTGGGCATGACCTCACCTGCCCAGGTAACAAAAGAGTAGGACTGGTCAGCCATCTCTCTCTCTCTGACCACATTCGTCGAAGAAGCAACATCTGCTTAGCCTAAGATGCTCTCTTGGCAGCCAAGAGAGGACAAAGGAGCTATCTCCTTATGGGATAGTTTCCAGGTGTTTTTACTTTTGTAACTTAAGTCTGCCTTTTGGGATCCATTTGTGAACAGAATGTGTGAGTAAACTCTTTTTATACTTTATAGAAGACTGTGTCGTGTCTATCTTTTTTATGAGGGACTAAAGGGGAAATTAGGGACCCAGGTGGTGCTGTGGGTTAAACCACAGAGCCTAGGGCTTGCTGATCAGAAGGTCGGCAGTTCGAATCCCTGAGACGGGGTGAGCTCCCATTGCTTGGTCCCTGCTCCTGCCCACCTAGCAGTTCGAAAGCACGTCAAAGTGCAAGTAGATCAATAGGTACCGCTCTGGCAGGAAGGTAAATGGCGTTTCCGTGCGCTGCTCTGGTTCGCCAGAAGCAGCTTAGTCATGCTGGCCACATGACCTGGAAGCTGTACACCGGCTCTCTCGGCCAATAAAGCAAGATGAGTGCCGCAACCTCAGAGTCGGTCACGACTGGACCCAATGGTCAGGGGTCCCTTTACCTTTTTGAAGGGGAAATTACCAACAAAACTTATTGTAGAGGCTTTAGCGAGCCTGAGGAAACGCATCCGCTATGCAAGTTTAAAAAAGGGGGAATGTTACTCTGCTAAATTATAGAACTTGTTAACACAAGTTGGAAGGGATATAATCAAACAATATATCCTCTCCTGCATCCCTGAACATTCCCACACTCGTAACCAACGAAGGTAGCCCTAAACTTCCACTGCCTTACGGGACATCTTAGGGAGAAGAGAAGGCTGAGGAGTAGACTCTGCACAACTCCAGAGCGGAGTCCCTAAGACAGTTGGATGGTGCCTTGTATGCCTCCTTCCGGCAACTCCTGCAGCCAAGCTGGTGCCAAGCGTATTGCTCTGCTTTGCTTTGGACCACATCAATGAGGCTGTGAGGAGGGTCTCGTCTTCTGGGCAGCCCAGGACCTCCATACACCGTGCCCAGGCTTGTGGCCCAGAGAGGTCACTTTGGTGCTGCTAATGCAGCGGTTTGACTTCACCCCTGGAGGTGCACTCCATTGTCTTTTGAGACAGATGGAAGCCAACAACAACTTTGGGAAGGGAGCAAGCTGGAAACACACAAGGATGGGGAAATAGGAGGCTGCCTTATGCACAATACTCTGGATCTGGCTGGACCAAGTAGAGAAGAGCTTTTGCTTCTGGCAAAGCATAGGCTGTGTACACACCATACATTTTAAGCGTATGACTTCCCCAAAAAGATCCTGGGAACTGTCATTTGTCATGGGTACTGGGAACTGTGAGGGGTAAACTACAACTTCCAGGATTCCTTGGGGGAAGCCAAGTGCTTTAAATGTGTAGCATGCGTGCAGCCACAGCATCTGGGTGACAAGAATGAATTGTTCCCTCCTGTTCCTCACTAGTCTGACCACATCTGTTGCACTGTGTCCAGTTCTGGGTACCACCTTTTAAGAAAAAACCACATGCCACAGCCATCAAGTTCAGGGTCAGAGTTGTGCAGTGGTTACAGTGTTGGACTAGGTCCTGGGAGACCAGTGTTCAAATCATGAACTCATCAAGCTCACTGAGTGACTGTGGGCCAGTCACACCCTAACCTACCTTACAGGGTTGTTGTGAGGACAAGGTGGGGAGGGGAGAACAATGTGCTTCACCTTGAGCTCCGTAGTGGAAAGGTGGAATAGAAATGCAATAATAATATTAAAATAATAATAATAATAATAATAATAATAATAATAATAATAATAATATTTCTACCCCGCCCATCTCTGGGTGGCTTTCAACAGAACATTAAAAATAGAATAAAACTTCAAACATCAAAAACTTCCTTAAACAGGGCTGCCTTCAGATGTCTTCTAAAAGTCAGATAGTTGTTTATTTCCTTGACATCTGATGGGAGGGCGTTCCACAGGGCGGGCGCCACCACCGAGAAGCCCCTCTGCTTGGTTCCCTGTAAGCTAACTTCTCACAGTGTGGGAACCACCAGAAGGCCATTGGAGCTGGACCTCAGTGTCCGGGCTGAATGATGGGTGTGGAGACGCTCCTTCAGGTATACTGGGCCGAGGCTGTTTAGGGCTTTAAAGGTCAGCACCTAGATCGCTGACCACTGAGCTGATGGGATCTGGGAGTCTTATAACACCTCAAGAGTTACAGATTCCCCACTCCTGCCATCTGCCTCTCTGCCCAGTTGGATGGGTGCTTGAAACTCAAATTTGTAAGTTAAATAAAAAAGGGGGGTGAAACATCTTGTTATTTTGAAGGAGGTGCTTTTTGGCCTTTTAAATGGTTTTATTTATTTATTTGGTGCCCCTATCTTGGAGCTAGGGGTCAGCGGTGCCTCCTGTATTTCTGAGAAGTTAATTATCCCTCACTCTTTCCACATAGGCAGTGACACAGTCAAATGAGGTCCACCATTTAACCTATTCAAAATCAATTTCTTCCCTGCCCCAGCAGCTGCTGATGAAGGCAAGGAGGCTGGAGAGAGATTAATAAGTCATGAAACCAGCCACTATTAGCCACAGGACACAACCTTTTGAAAACAGAAACTCTTCTGAAATATTATCAGACAAATTTAAAGAGAGAGAGAGATTGAGAAGCAGGCAAATGGTCTTCCAGGCTTCTAGAATATTTCTGTTATCATCAGCTCATCAGTTTCTGTGTGCCTTCACTGGCTCACCATTCAGTAAATATGCAATCAAAACCTTCAATCCATTTGATAAACAGAAATAAATGCAAGAAACACAGAGGGGCTTAATTTGAAAAGAAAACCCCACACAGACAATAAGGCCATGTGCAAGAACCATGGTGGGCTTACTTCTTAGTATCAACAAGATAAAAGCGCCACAAGAAAATCCAACCAGCTCACTCAGTTTTCTTGTTAACATTCTGATCTGGCAGTTTGTTTTACATCACCTTAAGACATGGAGATTCTATCTCAGCAGAAACACAAATTTCGCATGGGCCTATAGAATCCTAGAAATGCTTGTTCTTCCAGATCCAGAATATTTTTGGAATATCCCCCACAGCCAGTCTCTAAATCATTGTTAACTAAGCAAAATTATTAAAAACAGACAGACAGACAGACAGACAGACAAACTTCCCCCGCAAAGTGAAGACTGCAATAGAAACATGGGAGGGTGAAGTACATGCCCCCCAGTCCACAAAATGTCCATATATTTTAATCGACAACTCTTTGGCATCTATAAGATCAGATGAGAAACCCCCTTCCTCCTCTGGCTCAGCGTCCCACTTTAATAGGAAGTCAGGCTGCTGAACAGCTTTAGCACGCTTGCGTTCTGTAAAACCCTGTAGGAGAAATATGAGCTCATTTGCGAAGAAAATAAATGCTTTTTTTTTTTTTTTAAAGTTACCTTACAGATCATTTGCATCTTTGCAGAAAGAAAGCCAGAATCTCTTCCACAGTTTGAAATAAATGAAACATTTTCAATATATATATTTTGTGTGTGTGTGTGTGTGTGTGTGTGTGTGTGTGTGTGTGTGTTTCAATGGGTACCAGGCCAACAGATAAACAAAAACAAAAAAACCACAATGGGGAGATGGCTCCAGTGGATTTAACACAATCTGACACCACTGTCTGTGCAGCAAGGTTCTACATTGCCTGGAGTTAAGCATCTGTTGTCCTGCGTTCGTTAGCTCATGCATCAATTTTTTGCTTCTGAAAACAAAAGCCCTGCCCTTCTGGAATGTAAAATTGTGCAGTTAGGGTGGGATGGGAGAGAGAGAGAGAGAAACATGTTGGGCTTTTTGTGAGTTATTGTCTTCCTCTGCACTTAGCACACTGCCCAATAGTGCGTTCCCATTTTCCCACCAGGATTTCTCAGAGTGGAGTTGGTTGAGGGACCTACAAAATTGGACACAGTCTACCTGCCATGTATCACAGTCTGTTGGATGCTTCAGAATGCCCCAACCCTTTTGTTAGCAGCACTAGGCAGGCAACAAATCAAAATCAAACAAGCCTGGGGGCTAACAAGTCCCTTGATGGGTTGTATTTTGGCTTGAGGGTCACAAATTTTACTGCCCTGGCCTTGACGTAGTTCAAGAAGGTAAGATGAGATAGAGGGGCACAGGAAACGAGAGAGATTGAGAAATGCTTGGATAGACTTTAGAACAGCAATTTGACTGGCTGCTACCCATGTTTCTCCTAAAATAAGACACCGTCTTATATTCCCCCCCTCAAAAAACACAGTATGGCTTATTTTCAGGGGATGTCTTATTTTAACTGCTCTGCGTAGGTACGCTGCATAGCCACGCCTATCCAGGCCATCTTAAGGGAGAGGCGCCGCATCACTATGTCTTATTTTCGAGGTATGGCTTATTTTCAGGGTATGGCTTATATTTCACAAATGTGTAGAAATCCTGCTATGGCTTATTTTATGGCTACGTCTTATTTTAGGAGAAACAGGGTACTGGCAAGTTAAAGAGTACATCCGGAAGAAAACATGGAGATACTACTACTGACCCAGATTGCAGGGTTGCTGCAACGAGTTCTGAAATAATACTTGCCAAGATTTTCACCCAAGCTCAGTCGGTACAGCATGAGACTCAGAGGCATCTTACCCATAGACGTTAGTGGTGCGGGGCGCAGGGGCACCAGATTTTGGAGGGCGCAACAGGCTGAGTGTCCGGGAAGGAGAGTCAGGGCGCGCTCCCTTCACTGCTCTGGGGCAGCCCGCTCCTCTCCTCTCAGCCGCCCATCGGAGCGCACTGCATCCGACTCAGGGAATCCCCTTTGCGTCCCCTCCCGCGGGGCTGCCTGGGCGCTTGGTGGGTGCAATCGGGGGTGGGCACGGGGCAGGACGGGTGTGTCTCTCCCGCCCCTCTCTGGCTGCATTGCTGCCTGCGCGCCTCCCTGTGGAGTCTGCAAGCGGAGCAGGGAAGCACCCTGTGCAATCCCGGCGCCGAGCGAGGATGGGACAGCTGGCGAGCCACCTGATCTGCTTGCTGGTCCTCCTGTCGCGGCGCGCGGACTTCCCCAGACGGGGGCAGGTAAGGGGCGCCGAGCGCTTAGAGGGAGGCTTCACAGGAGGGTGTGGCAGGCTGCCTGGGCTGCGATCCAGGTGCCTCTTACTCTTACATGCAGCGCCGAGCACACGTCGGACCATGTGATGTAAACGAGCCGGACCGAAGTCCCCCCCTTAAAAAAGGTTGACAACTCTGTGAAACGGGGGGGGGGGGGAAGAGATATTTGCACCATGGCGTCAGATATGCTAAAGATGGCCCTGATGAGACTCCTCACCTTGAGGTCATGGGTTCGAGCCCCGCATTGGGCAAAATATTCCTGCACTGTGGGGGGCTGGACTAGATTAGCCTTGTGGTTCTTCCCAATGCTATGATTCTATTATCTCTTCTATGACTCAAGAGATGAGGAACCTGAGATGCCCAGAAGTTGCAGGACTCTAACTTTCATCATCCCTCATAATTGGCCTTGGGCTGGTGGGGTCCAACAATATCTGGATTGCCACAGGATTATCCATCCTAGCTATGGGGGGAGAGCTTATACTTCCCATACTGCAGTGGTAGGGAACCTGCGGTGATCCAGACATTGTTGGATACACCTCCCATCAGTCCCAACAAGCATGACCAATGATCAGGGATGATGGCTGATGTAGCCCATTTGAAGGACCACATGTTCCCAGCTCCGCATTGTTATTGGCCAGATGGCTATAGGGATGCACAAATGAATAATTCTCTCACAGTGCCATTGAGCTTCAAATATGGCGTGCCTTGCGCAAAATGAGAATGGTGATGATGCTGAGGCAGTGAGTTAATGGCAAACATTAAATCTTACCCCGACTGAGGCGTAGTTTTTTTTTTTTTTTAAAGCAAATCCCTGCAGGTAGAAAATTAGGTAGTAGGGAGACATGGTAGTTTTCTAGGTGCTGGGAATTTATTTATATCGTTTTGAGTTGGAGAGGGAGGAAGTAGGATGTATGTGGGAGCCTTCTATCCCCTGTATCCAGCAAGTGTTAAAACAGGGGTCAGCAATCTTTTCCAGCAGGGGGCCGGTCCACTGTCCCTCAGACCTTGTGGGGGGGCCGGACAATATTTTCTTTGGGGGGGGGGATGAACGAATTCCTATGCCGCACAAATAACCCAGAGATGCATTTTAAATAAAAGAACACATTCTATTCATGTAAAAACACGCTGATTCCCGGACCGTCTGCGGGCCGGATTTAGAAGGCGATTGGGCCGGATCTGGCCCTCAGGCCTTAGTTTGCCTACCCATGTGTTAAAATATAAATCAGACTAGCTTCCTGGGTTGAGGTGATTGCTTGTCTGATGGGCCATTAAGAGAAGAAAGGAAAAGGGGCCACTCTGCAAAATGAAAAATGGGGTCTGCCTCAACTAAGAGATAGTTAGAAGGACAAAGCCTGAGTTTAGAGTGGCAGTGATGATACATAAAGCTGGAGAGAGAGAAAGAAGAGCAACATTTGAGAGAAATGTTTGGTTTCCATTGGAATCCAAGGCTGCGGCGATGGGAGAAACAAGACCGTTTTGGGGGTGTTAATGCTGTGAACCCCTCCATCGTAGGCTCAGGTTGTATATATGCGTAAATGAACCATATATCCTAAAGACAACACGGTCTCCGCTGTGCCTCATTCCAAAGGAAACACAAACCCTGGGGAAGCACCTTGAGCCACTGGAATATCGCACTGCTTGGAGATTGGGGTGCCGTGCAACAATATTCATGAATGGGGAAGTGTTTAGTAACATGAGTTCAGTCGCTAGAGCACAAGACTCTTAATCTCAGGGTAGTGGGTTCAAGTCCCACGTTGGGCAAAAGATTCAAGCATTGCAGGGGCTAGACGACCCCTGCATCAACGAGGTCCGGTTTACAATTTGAACTTTAGTGCTGACATATTTGAAGGGGGGCGTTTGGAAAGGTGGGGGGGAGAAAGAGTGAAATGTGGGTCAAGCTACAAAAGGGCAAGGAGCTGGTGACATTTAAAAGCCTCTGCTGTTAACAGCCAAGTGAGAAGTCAGCTAAGCCACACAGCAGGGTTCCCCACCACCACCACCTTAATGGAGAAACCATCTGCATTTCAAATAAGCTCACTTCCATAATTAGGGTTTCTTTTTAAGATGCAAATGAAAACATGTCCTAATAAAAGATGATCAACAGAAGGGTGACTGGGGCTCCTTCCTAGCCTAAAAGCACAATGTCAGATAAAGGTAAAGGGACCCCTGACCATTAGGTCCAGTCGTGTCCGACTCTGGGGTTGTGGCGCTCATCTCGCTTTACTGGCTGAGGGAGCCGGCGTACAGCTTCCGGGTCATGTGGCCAGCATGTCTAAGCCAGTTCTGGCGAACCAGAGCAGCACACAGAAACGCCGTTTACCTTCCCGCCGGAGCGGTACCTATTTATCTACAGTGGGACCTCGACTTACGAAGATAATGCGTTCCGAAGCGATCTTCGGTAGTCGAAAACATTCATAAGTCGAATCCCCATAGGGATGCATTGAGTGAAAAAAATTCGTAAGTCGAAAAAATCCTATTCAAAAATTCGTAAGTCGAAAAAATCCTATTCAAAGCGGCCGCGACTTCCTTTCGGAAGTCGAAAAATTCGGTTGCGGCGGCCATTTTTTTTCTTCCGGAAGTCATTCGGAAGTCGAAAAAGACGTAAGTCGAGTCACTCGTAAGTCGAGGTCCCACTGTACTTGCACTTTGATGTGCTTTCGAACTGCTAGGTGGTCAGGAGCAGGGACCGAGCAACGGGAGCTCACCCCGTCACAGGGATTCGAACCGCCGACCTTCTGCTCAGCAAGCCCTAGGCTCTGTGGTTTAACCCACAGCGCCACCCGCAGGGCGTAAAAACAGCAGCCATGGAAATCAATAAAGATCCCACCCAAACCATGGGACTGTTTCTCTGTAATCAGGAATCGATTACAGATATGTGGCGATTAAAAAGTGTGCGAGAGAGAAGGAACAACAAAAACCTGAAACCATTTCAAACTCCCAAAAAAATTTAAAGGAAAAAAAACCCCTGGATGTACATTTCCAAAATATAAGATAAAAAACAAATAAAATACAGTGGTACCTCAGGTTAAGTACACTTCAGGTTAAGTACGCTTCAGGTCAAGTACGCTTCAGGTTAAGAACTCTGCTAAGAACAGAAATCGTGCTCTGGCGGCGCAGCGGCAGCAGGAGGTCCCAATAGCTAAAGTGGTGCTTCAGGTTAAGTATGCTTCAGGTTAAGAACGGACCTCCGGAACGAATTAAGTACTTAACCCGAGGTACCACTGTAAAACCTACATACATCAACAGTGTTTTGTGTTGTGTAGGCTCCTAGGAAGATGAAACATGGTGAAATTTCACCAGACATCCCATGCATATCTTTCAAGGCTTTTCTTGATGTTCATAATGTCTGGAAACTTGCATTTGTGTTGGTGGTGCTATGAGGGACAGGGAATGTATGGCCCTCCAGATTTTGTTGGACTCCACTTCCCATCAGCCTCAACAAGCATGGGTCAGGGATGATGGGAGTTATAGCCCAACAACACTTGAACGGCCACCATTCCCCACCCCAAAGTAGGATTAATGAAAGCTGAGGGTTATAGAGAAGCAAGCTTCCTACCAGATTCTTGCATTTAGTGGCAATCTCAGTGGAGTTACAAAACAGCAGCCATAAATTTAACGCATCGTACCTTTGCACAGTGCAAGGAACTGAGAGCAGCAGGGACCTAGTGGGAATTCACTTTTGGATAATTAAAGTACAGTAGCAGAAGATTAAATTTGTGCAGCCTATTTTTTTTTTTTTTTAAAAACCCACTGCTCAAAAGCTCTCATGCTTTTATATTTAAATTGCTCAGCACCATATGTTCTGTCGATACCTAGAGAATCTCTTCCTCTCTCATCTCTTACCCCCACCTCTCTTCTTAATTTCATGAAAACGAGGATGGACAACAGAAAAAGAGCAGAAGAGTCAGGGTGGATTTGATTTAAATCAAATTGATTTAAATCACGATTTAAATCACGATTTAAATCACTAGTCAGTAAGGCTTGATTTAAATCACTAGTCAGTAAGACTTGATTTAAATATTTTTTTTACAGAAAGACTCATTCTTGCTGGTATAATCTTAATATTTACAAACAAATGAAGGTTTCATTTTTGGAATAATAAATTTTCAGAGTAGTTTTTACAGTTATATCAAAAATTACTGATTTGGTTATACTACTAGAAATACATAGACAGATAATTATGAAATTATGGTGAGGTTTAATAAGTTAACTGTTTATATTTGGACAACTTTTCTGCTGTACTTTATTGGAAGGAGAAAAATAATCATTTCCTTAATAACCATTTAAACAATTTATTTAACTAAAACAATAACATGATAGCATATGTATCCATGTTTGTTAACTGATGTGGTTAAACATTTAAAAAAAAAACTTAGACTGAGTTTTAGCACACTTGATAAACTTAAAACAAATCCTTATTTCCTGATGAATAGCCATTGGACTACAATGTAACTTAAATAGAAGACTATATTTAGAAAGATTTTTCCTCCAAAACCATTTTATTTTAAAAATCCAATTTAAATAAAAAAAATCCGATTTAAATAAAAAAATCTGATTTAAATAAAAAAAATCCGATTTAAATAAAAAAAATCCGATTTTTTTAAAAAAATCATTGATTTTTATCCACCCTGAGAAGAGTCATTAAAAGTGAGACTCTTTCAAAAGGTGCATCCCGTGATAGGGGTCTGCATACCGGGGATTTGCACTGACCACAGGTTTGGTTTCGGATCCCGATTTGGCGCTTTGAAAAACGATCTGCCTTAGTCCAAGGCACTCCATACGTTGCTTGGGGGTTCATTCAAGTCTACATCATTCCTCACCCACCCCATTCAGGAATCATAAACCGCTTTGAGTAGATGCTTATTCGCATCTGCTTAAACTTGTGGTGGTGGGAATGAGAAAGGTTGAGAGAGTTGGGTATGTTTAGCCTGGAAAAGAGGAGACTGAGAGGAGATAGGATAGCCGTCTTCAAATATCTCAAGGACTGTCACATGGAAGAGGGAGCAAGCTTGTTTTCTCCTGCTCTGGAGGGTAGAACAGAAATCAGTGGATTCAAGTTACAAGAAAAGAGATTCCAACTACTGGTAAATATCAGGAAGAGCTTCCTGGTTTTTAAGCAGAGTTTGGATGGCCATCTGCTATGGATTGTTTAGTAGAGATTCCTGCATTCCATAACCCTCGGGATCCCTCCCAACTCTACAATTCTATGATTCTATTGACCAATCCCAAGGCATGGAACTTCAACATCCCCCATCACAAAGTCCTTCCCAATGATAAGTGATGGGCACTTAAGTTAAGGAACCACTTGATGAAAAGCACATTATATGTCACCACATAAAAGCGTGGAGCTTGGAGGAGGGTGGGAAGTGGGAGGGGTGGGTCACTTCATCTTAAAGGCACAGAAAGCATTGCCTTCCCCGGGTGTTAAAAACCAAAGCAAAACACAACCTTCTCAGGGACTCTCAGCCACTAATGCAATTGCCAATGCAATTAATGGAATTTCAAAGCAACTCCCGACTGTGTGGGTTCCCAAGCGCACTGCATGAAAGGATGCCAGGAGCAATTCTAATTGGAATCCTGGGTTTCTTCTCTCTCTCTTCCCCAGCCCACCCATTCATGTTTGCCTCGTAAATGAAGCAGGGGTTGCTGCAGAACAGAGGTCACAGACATTACAAAGCATGACCCCAGGGTAGACTCCCTCAGGCATATCCTTAAAAGGAAATACACGAAGCAGAAGCAATTGTTTTAGGCTTGAAAATGCAGGGTTCAGGAGATGCTTGGGGAGTCTGATATTTGTGAATGAACTGATTCGCACTGTTTGACCAAACACAAGGATTGGAATTTAGCTGTCCATCAGATTCTGTCCTTCTGGGAACACTGCAATGCAGTTTGGCAGTTTAGATAATATCAAGATATACATTGAAATGGGACGCGGCTGGCGCTGTGGGTTAAACCACAGAGCCTGGGGCTTGCCGATCAGAAGGTCGGCGGTTCGAATCCCCGCAACACGGTGAGCTCCTGTTGCTCGGTCCCTGCTCCTGCCAACCTAGCAGTTCAAAAGCACGTCAAAGTGCAAGTAGATCAATAGGTACCGCTCCGGCGGAAAGGTAAACGGCGTTTCCGTGCGCTGCTCTGGTTTGCCAGAAGCGGCTTAGTCATGGTGGCCACATGACCTGGAAGCTGTATGCTGGCTCTCGGCCAATAAAGCGAGATGAGCACTGCAACCCCAGAGTCGGTCACGACTGGACCTAATGGTCAGGGGTCTCTTTACCTTTATACATTGAAATATGTACTTGAAGATGACTTTTTTAAAAAGTAACAATTGCATTGTGGTGCAGAAACGGAACAAAACAGACTTAAGGGCAGAATCAAGAAGAGTGATGCAGAAGAGAAATCAACAGGTTTGTTCATTCCCTGGTAAGACTGATGTGTTTATTCCAACTGAGAGAACAACTTCCACATCCGTCCATCTCATGGCAAAGAAACAGGCACTGCTTAACTAGACAATGTTTACACTTGTTGTTTTATTATTTTATTTTTATTTATTTATTTAAGGTTACTATACTGTTCAACATTCAGAATTTCAAAACATTTATAATGGGCTTTACCTAAAGTACAAGTAAGCAGCACTGAACTTTATGTTGCATGGTTAGATTCTGGTGCCCTGTGGTAGTTAAGGACTGGAGCTCTAGTCATCTCTGAACAGTGGTCAATGCTGGCTGGAGCAAAACAGAATTGTAATTCTAAACACCTGGAATACACCAGGTTTGGGAAGATTGACATCCAGTATCACAGCAATCTTTAAAAGTATATTATCTCCCGTGCTGTAGACATGAGACTTTGAACCAAATAGGGATTGGGGGGGGGGGAGTTCGATTCAGTTTCCATTTAAAGATGAATCTACCAGATTCGAACTTATTGAAACAATACAAAACCAAATCGCAGCCATCCTTCAAAATGTGGACTGATATGAATTGTGTGATGCCGCCGGTGATTACCAAATTGCATCTATAAGGGGCAAAGGTGCATAAGAAGGAACAAATCAGTGAAAATAACATTAAAGGCACACTGCAAAATGTGCATGTTAGTGAAAACTGCACACAAAAATGTGTTTACTGGGAGAATTTTGCACCAAAACCCTGGAGAATTTTCATAAGGATTTTTTTTTAATGTGAATGTAGAGAACTGAATTTAAGATTGGACTGAGAGAAGCAAAACTGACAGATCAATTCCCAGGACCAAATTATATTTGATTCAGGGTGTGGGCCGGGGTTGGATTGTGGCATCTCTGGGGACCCACTTGGCTTCTTCTGCTTTAGTAAGTTCTGTTGGAAGTTTGGCTGCAGCTCATGCTTTACCAACTGAGCCATCCTAACGTATTGTCTTCCTTTTTTGTTACTCACCACCAGCACCACAGTGTATGTCTAGCTGAAAAGTGGCAGCTGCTCTCTCTTGCCTGGTGTTGGGCTAAGATAGGATGGAGGGTGATGCCTTTCAAAAGGTCATTCGCTCCAGCTATTCCCCAATGCCACGGTGAATATATGCAATTATGTTGGGCTCCCAACCACCTTCGCAACCTCTTAATAACCATCCCAGGGGAAATAGCACTAAAACGCAATGGGCCAAATGGGAAGGCAACCCTACGGTAGTAGAATCTGATCAGTCTGTCATTCTTAGCTTTAATTCCCCAACCCAAAACCCATTCCAGAGCTGTATTTGCATCTCAAGGGCCTCTAATCTCGTTTGATGGGTCAATGTTAAATCTGCCCCAAAACATTGTCCACCCTTCAAAGTGGGCAGCTATGTGGCTTATGCAACCCATGACCTCACCACCATATTGGTAGATATCATAAGAATCTGCTTAAGAACCACTAGCCAGTGTGGTTAAGAGTGCTGAACTAGGGAGACCAGGGTTCAAATCCCCACTTAGCCGTAAGGCTCACTAGATAATCTTGGGCCACTCGAAGACTTGCAGCCAAGCCTACCTCACAGGGTTGTTGAGACTATTAGGGTGAAAAAATGCCATGTTCCAACTTTGGCTCTAAATCTAACAGTTGTACTAGAGGTTTGTTTTTTGTTTTTTAATCTCAACATTAATAACATGCTGACAAGTCAAATTTGGAAATGACAATGGGAAATATGCAGATTTAAGATTTCCAAAAATATTGAAGTTGTTTGTTTGTTTGCCTTATAGAATCATAGAACTGTAGAGTTGGAATGGACCCAAGAGACATCTAGGCCAACCCCCTGCAATGCAGGAATCTCAGCTAAAGCATCCAGGACAGATGGCCATCCAACTTCTACTTAAAAACCTCCAGTTGGGAGTGGGAGGCACTGTGGTCTAAACCACTGAGCCTCTTGGGCTTGCTGATCAGAAGGTTGACAGTTCGAATCCCAGCGATGAGGTGAGCTCCCGTTGCTCTGTCCCAGCTCCTGCCAACCTAGCTGTTCGAAAGCACACCAGTGCAAGTAGATAAATAGGTACCGCCGCGGCGGGAAGGTAAACAACGTTTCTGTGTGCTCTGGCACTCGTCATGGTGTTCTGTTGTACCAGAAACGGTTTAGTCGTGCTGGCCACATGCCCCAGAAAGCTGGGTTTTTGAGGGTTAAGTGTGTGTACTTGTTTGTAAATATGCTTAAATAAAACATTAAAATAAAGAAAAAAGAAAAAAGAAAGCTGTCTGTGGGCAAACAGACCTGAAAAGCAAGATGAGCGCCGCAACCCCACAGTCACCTTTGACTGAACTTAACCGTCCAGGGGTCTTTTACCTTTTTATTTTATTTTACCTATCTATCTTTTTCCAATAGAGCCAATAGATACAGTATAAATATAGAAACACAGAATAGTAGGGTTGGAATAGACGCCAATGGTCATCTAAGTCCAACCCCCGCCAATGCAGGAATCTCAGCTAAAGCATCCATGACAGATGGCCATCCAACCTTTGCTTTAAAACCTCCAAGGAAGCAGAGTCCACCACCTCCCTAAGGAGACTGTTCCACTGTCAAACACCTCTTACTCTCAGAAAGTTCTTACTGATGTTTAGTCGGAATCTCCTTTCTTGTAACTACATTACATTAAAAGTAGATAGCCGTGTTGGTCTGTCATAGTCAAAGCAAAATAAAATAAAAAAATTCCTTCCAGTAGCACCTTAGAGACCAACTAAGTTTGTTCTTGGTATGAGCTTTCGTGTGCATGCACACTTCTTCAGAAGTACATCACTTTTCCTTCAAGGGGCTCAAGGTGGCTCATACATTGTACTCTCCCTCCCAATTTTATCTTCACAGCAACCCTGAGAGGTAGGTTAGGCTGGCCCAAGATGACCCAGTGTGTTTCTTGCTTGAGCAGTGAACTGAACCCTATTCTCCTGGGTCCCTAGCCCAACGCTCTAACCACTCTAACCGTAGTACAACTACGGGCTGCATAGAAAGGGAAAGGGGAGGCACTTCAGTGTTCTGGTCAGCAGCTGTCAGATTCTCTTATTGGTTGTTCAATAGTAAGACCAAGCCATCTTGTCTTTAAGTCTCTTTATTTTGTGCAAAGGTATTTACAGTGCAGAGTTCAGTTTATCATGTCTGCTCAGTCACTAGCAGAATCCGGAAGTGCCTCCCTTCTGTTTTGGCGCCAACACCAAAGCCTCGGCATCCTAAATTGCCGCCGTCTCCTACACAAGATAGGCGCCGGAACTGACGCCTCCCCCTCCGAGCGAGTCTGCTGGGTGGTGCCAGGTCTCTCAGCAACTCCCTGGACACCTGGTACTCCCTGGCTCCCAGCCACTAACTGCTCCTCCCCTGAAGAGGGGCTGCCAGATTCACTCGAAGATGAATCTGTCGTTAACACAGGCTGCGGGTCCCTGTATGCACTCAGAGCTGGACTGGCAGGGGTGGGCAGATCCCTGACGTCCCCCATCGAAATCCACAGCTTGCCCTTGCAATTTGCCCTCTACCCCACTATGAGGAGCTGTTCCCTAACACCAATTGGGGGAGGGGGTTAAGGGGGGAAAGGGCATCTGTTTTGTCATGGCGAGTGTTGGGGAGGGTTGATGAAATGGTCAGCAAAAGCAGGTAACAGTGTCAGGACTCTGAAAATAAGTCTGCTATGCAGGCGCATGCCTGCACGGCAGCACGCATTAAAATTCCACCCACCCAACACGTGGGCATCAATATGCGGGAGCCGGCACGAAAGCCAGACATGCATGAGCCATGATTAAATAGTCAGTTTCAAGTACATGCATCGAAGCCCCGTATCCTTCCTTGCCGATAGTTAACGTTTCAATTAAAAGGATAGGCTCTCACAACTGTTTCCCAACAAGCCTGCCTTATTGCAATGCGCGAAGGAACAGTGGCGGGCAGGCGGGGGGGGGGGGAGATCAGCGGTTGCCATGGAAACGCAGCCCAGCAGGTGCGGAATGTCTGTCCTGTAGTACCTATTTGAGAAGGGGAAAAGGAAGGGGTGGGGAGGCTTGGATGTTTTCGTATGACCAGAGTAAGAGCGGCTTAAGCGGAGGTTGGGTTGCCCCCTGTCATGGATGCTTTAGCTGAAATTCCTGCTTTGCAGGTCATGGGGTGAGATTGCAATCAGGGTCCCTTCTAAGTCAACAGTTCTATGATTCCTATAGCATAATCTTGGGTCACCTCTTTGGACAGAGAAGCCTTCCCATGATGCCCCTGGGCAGGGATGGCGAACCTGGGGCCAAATGTGTCCCTCTGGGCCTCTGTATGTGGCCTTCAGGACACTCCTGAGACCACATCCCTCAACTGCCTTGCTTCACACCCTCTTTGTGCCTGGTCAGAATGTGTCCTTGAACTCTGATACGGCGCTTTGATGACCTGGGTGGAGGAAAGGGGTGTGTGTTTAAAAAGTAGCTTGCCCTGCAAAGGTAAAATTAGCACCTGTTTCTCCACTCACTTTTGCCTCTGGCCTCATCCACCTCTCTGGCCTATGGGCCCTGGAAAGTTGCCCAGGAGGGAATGCGGCCCTTGGGCTGGAGAAGATAGAGGGAGGGGATCCTACCTTGGCATTCTCTGAAATATTCCCAAGGCCATGCTGCCCTTTCTGGTCCGCTTAATTCCCTGGTTGAGCTTTACCACCTGCAGGCCCTCCAAGTGTCCCTATTTTCCAGGGACAATCCCGAATTTACAGAAGCCGTCCCGGTTTCTGATTTGATCCCAGAATGTCCCACTTTTCCTTAGGACATCCCTATTTTCATCGGAGAAATATTGGAGGGTACTGTAGGACATCCCTATTTTTATCAGAGAAATGTTGGAGGCTATAGAGTTATCCGACCCCCTGAAGGCAGCCCTGCAAAGGGATGTTTTTTTAAAAAACTAGCTGACCCGGCCACGCCTTGCTGTGGCTGATTTGGTGAAATGCAAAAGTAAGACACAGTATGAAAGAGAAAGCGTATGTTTACTTACACCTTATCTCATTGAAGTTTAGTCTATGTGTTCTCTGTTTGCCCCTCCCGTTTTTGTCTTCATTTCTACAACTGCTTATTACTACGGGGCAAACCACGAAAATGGCAATTCCTCCCGACGTGGCTGTATACCCGCCTGCGGAGCCAACAGTAGTGTTTGTGGGCAGTCTGTCTGTGGATTGAATGGTGGTAGTGACGTCGGGAAAGGAGGAGGAGGGGTCAGAAACAGGTGTGTTGTGCTGTGCTGTTTAACGTCCACTGGAGGGGGCTATATTTTTTTGCACAAAATCACATTTTTACCTGGGAAAGGTGTGGTATTTGTGCAATGTAAGTACATATGATCACTCCCATATGGGCATGGAACGTTGTGTCCAAATTTGAACGGAATCGATCAAGGGGTTACGGAGAAAGGTGATTATTAACAAACATCCAACTTTAACGATTTTATATATATAGATGTTTAATGTTTTCATATATGTTGGAGGCCACCCAGAGTGGCTGGGGCAACCCATTCAAATGGGCAGGGTATATATAGTAAAATAATAATAATAATAATAATAATAATAATAATAATAATATCCCTCTTTCCATCAGATAAATGTTGGAGGGTGTGCATGTGATGTCCTGTGTCCACTTACAGCCTTTTCAGATGCTTGAGAGAAAAGACAGTAAGATCTTTTCAGGAAAAAGTTATTTTCCTTTACAGTCGCCTCACTGCAGGCTAACAACAACTAACTCTACAGTGCCCCTGGATGACTTTATTCAGCCTTTTGGAAAGCAAACACATCCTCCTGCGGAAGTCAAGCTTGTGCAATTGGTCACCCACCACACCAAGCCAGATGCAGCCTGCCAGATGTGTTTGGGTTGTCCATCATGATAAACCAGACCCTGACCTCACAGCCCCCGGGATGCAGAACACGCACACCCACACCCAATCCAAATCTGGATCCAGACATTGGCAGCCCAAAGTCCCTAGTTTTGGCCTTGATAAAACACAAGTGTCCCCGTGTGACATTTCCTCATTCCTGTATTCACAACCGCACACCTAGGGATGAAATCTCGCAGTTTGCCCTTTCATTAATGAGCAAGCTGTGAGGACCCAGGCTAATATTTTATTAATCAAAGATCTTTTAAAACATCAAGGCATAAAGGTTATTTTAAACACACACACACACACACACATATAACTTCATTGATCAATTTACTTTCCTTCAGCAAGGCCACCCTGCCCTCCAATTTATTTTAAAACGGGTGTGATTTTTTTGGTAGATGAAACCTATAAACACAACTCTAGGCATCTTTGTTTATAAAAACAGCCGCCAGGAAACAAATCAGTGCACGGGTAGCTCCGTTGGTTAGAGCGTGGTGCTGATAATACCAAGGTTGCCGTTTCGATCCTCGGATGGAACAGCTGCAGGGGGTTGGACTAGATGATCCTCAGGGTACCTTCTAATGTCACAATTCTATGATTCTATGAAATAAGTAAAACCCAGGCATGCACAATTTTTTTTTGCTGTGGGTGCCCAGCCTCCGCTCCCTGCCGCCACCCACTTCCCCCGCCCACAGTGGCCGCTGCTTCTGTGCAGGGCCTGCCATGGCTAATGAGAGACACCCGCAGCGGCAGCGACTGGGCCTGAATGCCAGAGGTAAGGTGGTGGGAGGCTGTGGTGGGCAGCTTGCCGCGGCAACGGTGCACATCTCACGGAGGTGGAGGCCCCAGTCCAGTTGCCGCCGCTGCGCCATCATTACGTCATTATGGCACGGTGTGCGTCGACGTTGGGCACCCACAATGGGGGGGGGCGATTTGGTGCCCCTGCTCTGTGCCCACACAGGAACCTTTGGTGCCCTGGACAGAGAACGCCCAGGTCAAAGGGGTGTGTGCTTATTGGGGCAGTTTTCAGGGGGAAAGACTCGGAAACAGCTTGGATCCAAAACTACCTCTGCCACCTGTAAAGGTAAAGGGACCCCTGACCATTAGGTCCAGTCGTGACCGACTCTGGGGTTGCGGCGCTCATAATATTAAATAATAATTTATTATTTGTACCCTGCCCATCTCGCCGAGTTTCCCCAGCCACTCTGGCCGGCTTCCAATCAAATATTAAAACAATACAGCATTAAATATTAAAAACTTCCCTAAACAGGGCTGCCTTCAGATGTCTTTTAAAAATAGGATAGCTGCTTATTTCCTTGACATCTGCTGGAAGGGCGTTCCACAGGGCGGGCGCCACTACCAAGAAGGCCCTCTGTCTGGTTCCCTGTAACCTCGCTTCTCGCAATGAGGGAACCACCAGAAGGCCCTCAGTGCTGGATCTCAGTGTCCAGGCTGAACAGTGGGGGTGGAGACGCTCCTTCAGGTATACAGGACCGAGGCCATTTAGGGCTTTAAAGGTCAGTACCAACACTTTGAATTGTGCTCGGAAACGTACTGGGAGCCAATGTAGATCTCTCAGGACCGGTGTTATGTGGTCCCGGTGGCCACTCCCAGTCACCAGTCTAGCTGCCGCATTCTGGATTAATTGCAGTTTCCGGGTCACCTTCAAAGGTAGCCCCACTCATCTCGCATTATTGGCCGAGTGAGCCGGCGTACAGCTTCCAGGTCATGTGGCCAGCATGACTAAGCTGCTTCTGGCGAACCAGAGCAACATATGGAAACGCCGTTTACCTTCCCGCTGCAGCGGTACCTATTGATCTACTTGCACTTTGACGTGCTTTCGAACTGCTAGGTTGGCAGGAGCAGGGACCAAGCAACGGGAGCTCACCCCGTCGTGGGGATTCGAACCCCCGACCTTCTGATTGGCAAGCCCTAGGCTCTGTGGTTTAACCCACAGCGCCACCCGTGTCCCATACCCTCAAATCAAACTCTCCAGTTTGACCCCCTCAATTGGTCCTAATGGGAGGCAAACTGTTCTGTTGTTTTCTAAGCCATCACTTTTGCCCTACCAGTGAAAGCATTTCAGACACCTTTAGGTTTGGATAAGGTAGTTCACAGATACCTTCATGCCTTGCTTCCCCCCCCCCCACCCTTTAGGACTGCAGCCTAAATGTATTAAACAAATACTGTAAATGAGAAGCTGCCTTATACAGAGTCGGACCTTTGGTTCACTTAGCCCATTCATGTCTACACTGACTGGCAGCAGCTCTGGGGGTGGGGGTGGTGTTCAGAGAGTGGGGATCTTTTTCAGTATTGCCTGGAGAGTCCAGGGTTTAAACCTGGGCACTGTGCATACAAAGCAGATCAAGGAATCATAGAAATAGGATTCTATGAACTATGGTAACTTCCAGTGAATACAACACACTGAGCTGTTAGCAAATCTGCACAGAAGAAGAAGAAGAAGAAGAAGAAGAAGAAGAAACCTCCAAAACTTACCAAGATGATGCAGCTGCCGAATGCACAGGGAAGTCTCCCATTCCTGATATGAAGCTCACAACATTAACCAGCTCTCTTGCTCCAATCAATCTCGGCATGCCAGCTTCTTCTGAAAGCAGCCCCACATCCATGCACTCCCCCATCGCCTGCCCCATTAAAAAGGCACCCAAGTGTCAGAGTGCCACCCGCCTGCCCTGCTCCTCCTCCTCCTGCTGCGTTGTCTGCATGCTGTTAAATTAAAATTAATCTTCCTTGCTGGCTGGTGCTGACCTTTGCAGCAAGTGCCTGGAAACAGAACATCACTCCCCTGGGGGCTGAACGGAGAGGTGGGGCCTTGGAGAGAGAGCAACACCTCTTGAGTCGCTGTGCCAGTCCAAGCAGGATGTCCAGCACGCATACACACACGCACACATTTCTTAAAAGTTAAAAGCTCCCAAGGCACTGTGCTGCCTTCAAGTGGGTGCATTTCGCACAATCCAACGAGCGATCAAATGTTGACTTGAGAGAGATTTGAACTGGAAACCATCTCTAGAGGCCTGATCTGAAAAGGATCTGCCTACACCCTGCCAATGCCAGATTGTTCAAGACCTCACCTATGGGTGACTGTGTAGGGCATGAATAGGCAAACTAAGGCCCGGGGGCCAGATCCGGCCCAATCGCCTTCTAAATCCGGCCCACGGTCGGTCCGGGAATCAGAGTATTTTTACATGAGTAGAATGTGTTCTTATACTTAAAATGCATCTCTGAGTTATTTGTGGGGTCCTGCCTGGTGTTTTTACATGAGTAGAATGTGTTCTTTTATTTAAAATGCATCTCTGGGTTATTTGTGGGGCCTGCCTGGTGTTTTTACATGAGTAGAATGTGTGCTTTTACAGTCATACCTCGGGTTACGGCAGCTTCAGGTTGCACGATTTCGGGTTGCGCATCGCGCCGAACCCGGAAGTAATGGAAAGGGGCTACTTCCAGGTTTTGGCGCTTTGCACATGCGCAGAAGTGCCGAATTGCATCATGCGCGTGTGCAGACGCAGTGGCGCGGGTTGCGAACGCGCCTCCTGCACGGATTGTGTTCGAGCATCAACTATATTTAAAATGCATCTCTTGAGTTATCTGTGGGGCATAGGAATTCGTTCAGTTTTATTTTACAAAATATAGTCCGGCCCCCCACAAGGTCTGAGGGACAGTGGACCGGCCCCCTGCTGAAAAAGTTTGCTGACACCTGGTGTGGGGATATCACAAGACATATTTGTGTACCTTACATGTACTAAAATGACCCCTGGTGCTTGACAGGATGATGCAATCAGGGAGCTTACTGGTCTGATCCTTTGTGGGGGCTTTTAGATCTGTGGGATTCTGCAGGATCCAAGGTGACCCACTAGGTTTTCCTCTGGCTCCATCTCTGACCAGGCTCATGTCTTGATTTATGAGGTCCGATCAGACTGAACTCTCTGGTCCAGGAGTGAAGTTAGTCATTAGGATTGTAAAGCTAACAAGACTCCACTGAGGGCTCATTGCACGATGCATTCAAAGTGTATCATCCCTCTTTAAACAGTCATTTGGGATATGCAGAAGGTAAAAAGAGAGAGGGTAAATTTATGGAACCACTGAAAGACAGGGAGGAAACTCGAGGTTTGATGTGTGATAATTGTTTAAATTCTTTTTTTAATTGTTGAAATGTTTATTTATTATAAATGAAAATTATAAACAAACTATATATGCGCCTCTTTAAACAGTCATGGCTTGTCCCAAAGAATCTGAGGAAGCGTAGTTTGCTAATGGTGCTGGGCGTTGTTTGGAGACCCTGATTCCCCTCGCAGAGCTGCAATTCCCAGAGATTGATGGGAAGAGGAATTGACTATTAAACCACCCTGAGAATTTGCAAGAGAGACGTGGTGGCTATATAAGGCAGGTTCTGAAATAACCTGGTCCTGAGCTGTATAGGGCCGTTTATGTTAGTGCAAACACCTTAAATTTGGTCTGGTAGCAGAGTACTTGAAATTACAAATGTCACCTTGGAATAGGGATCCTCTCTTGAACAATATCCTCTTTGAATATGGTGCCTGTGGTTTGCAACCAGGAGCATGTCTCACCACAAAAGAATACATTTTTATTTTATTGAGGACTGGTTTTTCTCCCGTGCAGATTTAAGTGATCCGATCAACAAAACTCTTACTCAGCTAATAATGCTTCAACTGATGAGTGACCAGCGCAAGTCTTTGCTAAAAGAATTCCACTCTATTTTACCAAAATGATTTTCTTCATATACTGAATTAAAGATCAAAAGGAATGATAAATTCTAGTGTTGACTCTATCTGGCTTTCATGGAGGCAATAACAAAATTATTTAGCGCTTGACTGTGTTTCTTCTGTATCGGAGACTGTCAAGTCAAGTTTCCAAACTGGATGCCCTGTTGACATTCTCTAACAGCCTTCTCCAATTTAATTGCAAGGACAAAAACAAATGGGTAATGAAAAACGCCCAGTGAAAAGTCTGTCAGGTGTTAATCGTTTAAAAATAAAATAAAGCCATCAACTTCAAGTGATTAAGGGTGAAAAGATTGATCAGGCAACTCTTTCCCACAACATCCTAATCTAATAGCATCATTGTCACCAAGTGAAATCTCTCCACCTCGTTTCAGGCATCTGTGATTGAATGTGTCATGTGAAGGATCAGACCCACAACGATCTTGTGAGGTAGGTAGGTAGGCTGAGTGGGGATGTGGTAAATCTGGGAGCTCAAAGTGGGCTCCTGATTCCTCCTTTGCTGGAACAAATGGTGCTCACAACAATCTATCAGCCAATCAGTGCTGAGAGCAAAGCACTGACAAAGCCAAAAATATTACAGATACGAAATGATGTACTGTGACATGTATTGCTTAGACAGGTGACCATAAGAAAAATGAATTTCATATCAATAACAATTAAAATTTATAGAAATTTATAGGAAGGGGGAGGGGAAATTTAAATATGTACTTAATGCATACCAGACACTATGGGTACCGTTCTACCAAAATGCCTCATTAAATCACACCAGACTGCATAAAATTATCACATTTCTTTTGGTCTCTTGCTACTTTTAATTTTTGGTCAGTTTGTCCAATAATGCTGTTTGCAAGATTGCATTATACTGTTGGTCCTTAAATAATCATTGTAATGATTTCTATATCCTGGCGTGGGCTGTTTCTTGCTGCTTTAGTTGGTGTTTTTTTTTCTGGTTTTGGTTTTAGATTATTTTTGTAGCTCTGCAAACCTTGGGGTTCCCCTGGGCTACGCTGTTGACTCCTTCTTGCTGTCAGCGCTCCCATTTCCCTCAGTGCTCACCACCTGAGTTTGCTAATAGGGAGAGCGATAGTTAGACAGTCACTGATAGACCTATCCTTCTCCATACATTAGTATAATCTCCTTTTAGAATCATTTAAGCCACACAGCCCTTGCCACAAACTTGCAGCGATGAATTCCATAAGTTAATTATGGAACTGGAATTGCTGGGACCGGCCACAGCTTCTTTTTAAGTAAATACTCAGTGGGAAATCCAGGCTATTTAATTCATAGCGGCAACCTGTGCCTGCACCATGGCAATGTCTATGGTCCTGGCAGACTCTGCAGCTGACTGACCAGAGGTTGCCTGTCTAACTGGCTGTCTTCCCTGACCTCATCAGCACAAGACATTTAAAGCAGAAGCATAGGCACAATAAACAGGCATGGCTTTCCCCCCAAAGAAGAAGAAGAAGAAGAAGAAGAAGAAGAAGAAGAAGAAGAGAAGAGAAGAGTTTTGGATTTGATATCCCGCTTTATAACTACCCGAAGGAGTCTCAAAGTGGCTCACATTCTCCTTTCCCTTCCTCCCCCACAACAAACACTCTGTGGGGTGAGTGGGGCTGAGAGACTTCAGAGAAGTGTGACTAGCCCAAGGTCACCCAGCAGCTGCATGTGGAGGAGCGGAGACGCGAACCCGGTTCACCAGATTACAAGTCTACCACTCTTAACCACTACACCACACTGGCTCTCTGGAATCCTGGGACTTGTAGTTTTTAGAGGTTCTGGGAATTGCTGCTATTCCCATCCCAGAGCTACAGTTTCCCGATTTTCCAGGGAAGAGAGATTGATTGTTACACCACTCTGGAAACTGTAGCTCTGTGAGGGCAATAGGGGTCTTTGGGGGTTCAGAACATGGCTGTTTAAAGTGGTTCAGTGCTGTTTTAAATATATAGTGCACATGTGTCCCCTCTTGTTTTCTACCTGCTTCTGTTCCTGGCTACTGGCACCTGCTGCCATTTCATGCCCACCTATGCTTAGCAAAGTCACAGAGGGCCTTCTCCCACGGTTTTGTACCTGTTAAAAAAGGTAAATGACCCCTGGCAGGGTGGATTTGATTTAAATCAAACTGATTTAAATCACGATTTAAATCACTAGCAGGGTGGATAAAAATCAACGATTTTTTTTTTAAACACACACAAAAAAACCAGATTTTTAAAATTTAAATCTGATTTTGTTGATTTGTTTTTTTTAAAATCGTTGATTTTTATCCGCCCTGCTAGTGATTTAAATCAAATCCACCCTGCCTGACAGTTAAGTCCAGTCGCAGACGACTCTGGGGTTGCGGCGCTCATCTCGCTTTACTGGCCGAGAGAGCTGGTGTTTGTCCGCAGACAGTTTTTCACGGTCATGTGGCCAGCATGACTAAGCCGCTTCTGGTGAACCAGAGCAGCGCACGGAAACGCCATTTACCTTCCCGCCAGAGCTGTACCTATTTATCTACTTGCACTTTGACGTGCTTTCGAACTGCTAGGTTGGCAGGAGCAGGGACCAAGCAACGGGAGCTCATCCCCTCGCGGGGATTCAAACCTCTGACCTTCCGATCGGCAAGCCCTAGGCTCTGTGGTTAAACCCACAGCGCCACCTGTGTACCTGTTAGGAATGGCCAAATCTGTCTAAGGTTGCATTGAGATGAAATGCAAAGTAACCAATGGTAGTTTTGATCTATGCATATATTCTCATTCTAAAAAGGAAAGTGCCAAATACTAGTTGAAGAGAGTCAGGTTTTTAATGAGAAGTTATAATGAGTCTGAATGTACAGTTAACACAGAGAAGGAGACAGCTGCTACACACTAAAATTGCATAACAACATCCCTGCCCCTTTTATCACACCTTTTTGAAGACAAGACAGAAATGACTAGCCATTTGGAGGAGTGAATAAACTACAAATAGCATCCAGCATCATATTTTATAATTTATTTTATTGCGCTTATGTTCCATTTTTCTTTTTTGCAAGGCTCAAAATTGTTTTCGTGCATAGAACACATGTATTTCCCCCCAATAAATATATATAGCTGGTTGGTGATCTGCTTTAAGTTTTTATGTGGGTTTAACCTGGTCTGTGACCGTATAATAAATTTTGATTTGATTTGATTTTATGTGGGGTTTTTTATTGTGTGTGTGTGTGATACACACATACTTCGACATTTTAAAGAAATTGTAGTACACAGGTATTATTATAAAGAAAATAAACATACATGAAGCTGCCTTACACCATGTCAGACCAATGGTCCATTAACTCAGTGCTGACTACACTGACTGACTGCAGCTTTCCACGATCTCAGACACGGGTCATAGAATCACAGAACCATGCAATGCAGGAATCTCAAATAAAGCATCCATGACAGATGGCAACCCAACCTCTGCTTGAAAACCTCCAATGAAGGAGAGTCCACAACCTCCCAAGGGAGTCAGTTCCACTGTTGAACAGTTCTTACTGTCTGAAAGTTCTTCCTGATGCTTGGTGGAACATCCTTTCTTGTAACCTAAAGCCATTGGTTCAGTCCTACCCTCCAGCAGGAGAAAACAAGCTTGCTCCATCTCCCATGGGACAGCCCTTGTGATATTAGAAGATGGCTATAATATCTCCTCTCACTCTCCTCTTTTCCAGGCTAAACATACCCAACTCACAAGGCTTGGTTTCCAGCTTGTCAATATCCTTCTTAAAATGTGGTGCCCAGAACTGGAGACAGGACTCCAGGTCTGGCCAAGATGCTGGGGACTCTACTACTGTACAGTGGCCCTTCCCTAACCAAGGGGGGCTCCAAACCAGGTCCAGATCAGGTTCTGACATGCTTAGGTTCTGACCAATCAAAAATATCACGGACCTCAGAGCACAGAAAAAGCTGGCCAATGGTCCAATGGCAGATATGGGGTAAGGAACCCGTGGTCCTTCAACCTTGTCCATTGGCCATGCTGGCTGGGCTTGATGGGAGTTTGAAGTCCAACAACACCTGAAGAAGAAGAAGAAGAAGAAGAAGAAGAAGAAGAAGAAGAAGAAGAAGAAGAGTTTGGATTTGATATCCCGCTTTATCACTACCCGAAGGAGTCTCAAAGCGGCTAACATTCTCCTTTCCCTTCCTCCCCCACAACAAACACTCTGTGAGGTGAGTGGGGCTGAGAGACTTCAAAGAAGTGTGACTAGCCCAAGGTCACCCAGCAGATGCATATGGAGGAGCGGAGACACGAACCCGGTTCACCAAATTATGAGTCTACTGCTCTTAACCACTACACCACACTGGCTGCAGCTTCCCCATTCATGTCATAAAGACTGACTGAATGCCGTAACATCTACTCCTAAGCAGGTGTTTCATCCAAGAACCTTGTTTCTAATGAGGAGTGGCACATGAATGCGAGAGAAGAAACTTCTTTCCTTTCCCTTTCCTCCCCACACCCAAGCAAGTAAAAGGAGGAGGGATGCTGTGCAATCAAAGTGTCTGTCACACTAATCGGCACGTTTACACTTAAAATGTGATTTTCTCTCCCTCCAGACTTTTCCTGATGCCACACGGCTATTTAAAGCGTTTTCATTCCCTCCGGTGCCAAACCAACTCCTGTCTTTGATATCAATGTTTTGACAAGAATGCACTTTTATGAGGAGAGTTTCAAAGGTCCTTGTGGTAAATGATATCCGTGTGCAAGCAGGAGAGCAGGGAGCAGAAAGCGGCTTCTCCGCAACCTCCGCTTTCAGTCTGAATGCATGTTCCCCACCTTTTCTCTTTTTTTTGAATAAATTTGCACGGCCTTGGTCAAGCAAGTGCGCAGCATTTACAACCTGCTAGGATGTACTTTGGGAGGACATCATAAAGGAGGCAGAACCAATGGCAACCAAAATTATCAAGGGATGGGAATAAGGAATGTCCAAAGCTGGATTTCGAAGGGGCAGAGGAATCAGAGACCAAATTGCAAACATGCGCTGGACTGTGGAGAAAGCTAGAGAGTTCCAGAAAAACATCTACTTCTGCTTCATTGACTAAGCAAAAGCCTTTGACTGTGTGGACCACAGCAAACTATGGCAAGTTCTTAAAGAAATGGGAGTGCCTGATCACCTCATCTGTCTCCTGAGAAATCTCTATGTGGGACAAGAAGCTACAGTTAGAACTGGATATGGAACAACTGATTGGTTCAAAATTGGGAAAGGAGTACGACAAGGCTGTATATTGTCTCCCTGCTTGTTTAACCTATATGCAGAATTCATCATGCGAAAGGCTGGAGTGGATGAATCCCAAGCCGGAATGGTTTTCCCAGTAGTGATGTATGGAAGTGAGAGCTGGACCATAAAGAAGGCTGATCGCCGAATAACTGATGCTTTTGAATTATGGTGCTGGAGGAGACTCTTGAGAGTCCCATGGACTGCAAGAAGATCCAACCTATCCATTCTTAAGGAAATCAGCCCTGAGTGCTCACTGGAAGGACAGATCCTGAAGCTGAGGCTCCAATACTTTGGCTACCTCATGAGAAGAGATGACTCCCTGGAAAAGACCCTGATGTTGGGAAAGATGGAGGGCACAAGGAGAAGGGGATGACAGAGGACGAGATGGTTGGACAGTGTTATCAAAGCTACTAACATGAGTCTGACCAAACTGCGGGAGGCAGTGGAAGGCAGGAGTGCCTGGCGTGCTCTGGCCCATGGGGTCACAAAGAGTCGGACACAACTAAATGACTAAACAACAACAACAACAAAGCCCAGGTGGGAAACCTGTGGTCCCCAACCAGTATGGCTAACAGGAAGGGAGAGTCAGAGCTGAACAATATTTGGAAGTCAATAGGTTCTCCACCCCATGTCCAAAACATTATGGTTTATGGAATCATGAATGGCATGGAGAGGCTTTCCCCTCCCTCTCTTATAATGGTATAATGGGCTCGCCAAATAAACTTGTTTGGAAGTAAATCTGGAAGCAACAAAATTAAGTACTGTCTCCCATAGCACTATAGTCTATCATCTGACTAGTCAGACCCACTTGCAAGCCAGGCTTATCAGAAGATGATTACACAGCACTGGTTTCCCAAAACATCATGGAAGGGCAGAAGTTACTCAAAGGCTCCCTGGACCATAGATTCATCAAACTAAGAAGGGATCTAAAGGCCATCTGCTCCAACCCCCGCTCCCCCCTCTGCTCCGTTACTGGATCGTTTGTGCATTAACCAGCATTGATATGTTCTATTGCTACTTGCCATGTTCTCAAAGAATAAGGAAATAACATCCGAGGCACATGCTACAGTAGGGGAAAGATATAGGCACCAAGTATGTATCAGAGGATCACCAAAGCATGTGCCACCAGGACGCAACATCACCAAAGCTAGAAGTTAGGTCATTCGTTATTCAGATTTAGAAACCCCCCACATTACTTTCTCAGGCATGCACTCTTGGGTTGGGGCTGTACAACAGAGACTGAACAAAGCTTGCTGAAATGTTTTAAAATGCTTTAAACGGTTCTAATTTTGGTTCCTCTGTTTTGTTGTTGTCGGGTTGATGTTGGTTAAATGTTTAATTGGGGTTGGCGGTTATTTTCATTTGGGTATAACTGTAAACTGTGTGTTGTTGTTCTTGTTCTTGTTTTCTATTGATTTATTGGTTTGTTTGTTGCTCGTACAGTGGTACCTCGGGTTATAAATGCTTCAGGTTACAAACAGTTCGGGTTACAGACTCCGCTAACCCGGAAGTAGTACACCGGGTTAAGAACTTTACCTCAGGATGAGAACAGAAATCGTGCGGCGGCAGCGGGAGGCCCCATTAGCTAAAGTGGTACCTCAGGTTAAGAACGGTTTCAGGTTGAGAACAGACCTCTGGAACGAATTAAGTACGTAACCAGAGGTACCACTTAGGATATATTGTTTTTGAACATTTGATGCTTTGTTGAATTTTTACATATGTTTTAAGCCGCCCAGAGTGGCTGGGGAAACCCAGCAAGATGGGCAGGATATAAATTTAAAAAATTATTAATGTTAACTGGCCAGTTTTAGGACAGTGCACTAGCAATGCTAGATCCCAACATCTGAAGCAGGTGTCATTGGATGAGGAAAGCCCCACCACCATCCCCAGGATGAGTGGCAGGGATAGGAAACCTGTGCTGCTTCAGGTATTGCCGGTCTATAATAGCCACCACCTACCAGTAGTGGTTGATAAGAGAACAGAGACCAAAGGGAGGCATAGACATTGACAAACAAGGCAGGCAGCCAATGCCCTTTAGCCAGCAAGCCCCCCCCCCCGAGGCTGCTCATTGGCCAATTTGAACTGCGGCAGCCAGCTACCTGGGCGGCCAGGGGGGAATCCCCCCAATGGCCACCTGGCCATATGCATGCCGCTCTAGTTGCTCAAGGATTGGGACTGAGGATCCGTAACAGCCCCCCCCCCCCACCTGCAGGAAGGATTGAGCATCTGTTTTGCCCAGCTCCTAGGTGTCTGGGTGCTATGGCCAAATGTCTGGCTGGACAACTTCTCTGCTGTTTTCAGCAGCTTTGCCACCCTGTAGATAACCACATAACTTTGCTTTCAGTGTCAAAAAGCAGACAGAAACAGAAAGGGACGATGAACCCAAGAAAACGTTTAGCTGAGCTTAGGTGATTGCTGAGCCATTGCTATTTCATGTACCTGTGGGGACAATTTATTTGCTGATGAAGAATTATCATTGGAACAGTTCATTATCCTGGAAGAACTTTTCTGTCTGCTGCTATCTTCTTCTGTGCTCGGAGTACCTTATTGCTACGTTCAGAGCACCTATCACTGCGCATTTGCAGGATATTGACTGTTGAAAAACATTTTGCCTCCATCTCAGTGTTCTTTAATAGTGACTGAGCACGCCTACTACTTCTGTTTATGGAACATTTATTTGACTCCTATTATTTGTGACTCCATGCAAGTATCACGTGTTTTCTGTTTATGAATTGTGATACAATATAATGTTGTAAATATTTTGTCAGTACATTATTAGCCACATGTTGCTTTGGGTTGTTTAGAGCTTAGGGGTGTCAGAGGAACATTTGTGGGAGTTCTGGTGCGACACATGAACCTCCGCCATCCAGATTCCACATTGCATGCCAGGTTTTTCTTCCATGCCCTGAGGGAACCCATCGTGTCCTTTTCTCTCACTAATGCTTGCCTCTCCCTAGATAAATATGAAATTGAATTTGATAGAAAACAGCATTACAGCTCCTCTTTTGCATCTCTCTTATGTAATCTTTGACTATTGCTCCACTTAATGGGGAGAACAGTTTTTGATTCAGTTTACTGCTGTCTCTAGGGGATTTATCTTGCTTTGGGGAATTCTACAAGTGTGTGTGTGTGTGTGTGTGTGTGTGTGTGTGTGTGTGTGTATTATTATAAATTATTATAAATTATTATTATTATTACCGTATTTTCCGGTGTATAAGACGACTGGGCGTACAAGACAACCCCCAACTTTTCCAGTTAAAATATAGAGTTTGGGATATACTTGCCGTATAAGAAATATGACCCGGCGTATAAGATGACCCCTGACTTTTGAGAAGATTTTCCTGGGTTAAAAAGTAGTCTTATACACAGGAATATACAGTATTATATTCTTTAACGTACTTAAGAAAAGGAAGACTGAGAGCCAGTGTGGTGTAGTGGTTAAGAGTGGTAGACTCATAATTTGGTGAACCGGGTTCGTGTCTCCGCTCCTCCACATGCAGCTGCTGGGTGACCTTGGGCTAGTCACACTTCGCTGAAGTCTCTCAGCCCCACTCACCTCACAGAGTGTTTGTTGTGGGGGAGGAAGGGAAAGGAGAATGTTAGCCGCTTTGAGACTCCTTCGGGTAGTGATAAAGCGGGATATCAAATCCAAACTCTTCTTCTTCTTCTTCTTCTTCTTCTTCTTCTTCTTCTTCTTCTTCTTCTTCTTCTTCTACATGTAACCAATCAGTTGAAATTCAGCCCCTAAGGACTGGGACATAAACACAAGTTCCCATCCTCTTTATTCTCCCTGAAACTCAGCCATTTCAGACAGAGGGAGAAGGAGGAGGAAATAATTGTGGTTAGATCTGCTGACAGGTTTTACCCATCAGCTCCTTCTCAACATGGCCTAAGCTAACAATACTGCAAAAAATGACTGCAAAACATACCACACTCATTTAAAGGAACATCTGTATGCAACTTGTCTAATGTGGCCTGATGTCTTCTGAAAACACTAGCAGCATCTAAAGGATGTTCTCAGGTGCATGTTTGTGCCAAACTAGACATGATTTTAATGCATATTTGCATTTAATATGTAGGGTTTTTTTGGGGGGGGTGCAAACTATATTAGCCAAGAGGGGAGGGTGAGAATTAATGGGATCAGATAAGGCACGATGAAAGAATTTAAGATTTTCCTTCCAGCTGTGGGCTTGAGAAAACTCCTTTCTCTAAAGCTAGCATTTGCCTTGGGAATAAATCCCTTGTTGGAGCCAATCCCATTAATTTCCAAGATGATGACATTTGGGTTTGTTGTTGTCGTTGTCATTGCTGTTTTAAAAACCCCATTGCACATGAGATGCACATATGCATTTAAACCAAGATACATGATAGGAACTTTATTTGCATTAGCCACTAGCCATAGAAGTAAGATAAAATATTCTGGGGATAGAGCTAAACAGTTAACTATACAAAATATGTTCTGGTGGTTTACATCAATACAAATAACAGTTAAAGCAAAGTGTACCTTGGTCCTCAAAGGCAGAGACATCACAGGCGTGAGCCAATCAGTGCCTTCCACAGCTGACATACACACACACACACACACACACACACACACACACACACACACAATCTTAATTCCAACAAAACTACTGGGAACAGAAAATGAAATGTGTATATGAAATGTAATGGGACTGTTCTGAAACTGGCTCTGCTACTTTTAAATCTTCACGTCTGTCTTACAAGAATGAGCTGTTAACTTGAAAATGAATTTGCACTGTAAGCCAAAACAAGTAGGAGGGAAATCATATTTTGCTTCCTTTGAAATTCTTCCGGAAAAATCTGCTGTTGTTTCATTTCGGCAACCCCACTCACGCTTCTGATCTTCCCGAAGGGTAAGCAGGGAGAGAATGTCAGCTTAATCCATTTCTTATCACTCATGGGTTTGGTGGCCATGAAGCTATGCACAACTTTGTTCAAAAGGGGGGGGGAGCAGCCGCTTTCTCTGCCATATAGATGGGGGAAAGACTCTGGAGAACATCTGCTTTGAATGCAGAAGGTCCCTGGTTCAATCCGCAGCATCTCTAGGTTGGACTGGGACAGACCCTTGACCCTGACCTGAATTTCTGGAAAATCACATATAGTTTCTCATAACAGAAACTCCGGAAAGTCACATATAGTTTCTAATAATAGAAACTCTGGAAAGTCATGTTCACTTTAGTTATATTGACCAATAACATGCTTTGTATAGGGTTTGGGGGGGTAGTTTTTGACTATCTAAATGTTGATGGACTCCAGCTCACTTCATTCCTGACAATTCCTTGGCAATGTTGGTTGGAGTCCGGGAGGCTGTATCTAACCATGTTGTGTAGAGTACTAAGACTCTGCATGCTCTTGTGAATGCTGTCTTCACTTGCAGTTACAGTGGCACCTCTAGTTACGAACTTAATTCGTTCCGGAGGTCCATTCTTAACCTGAAAGCCTTCTTAGCCTGAGGTACCACTTTAGCTAATGGGGCCTCCCACTGCCGCTGCACCGCCAGCGCACGATTTCTGTTCTCATCCTGAGGTAAAGTTCTTAACCCGAGGTAGTAATTCCGGGTTAGCGGAGTCTGTAACCTGAAGTGTTTGTAACCCGAAGTGTTCATAACCCGAGGTACCACTGTACATTGCATCATAGAATCATCAAGTTGTAGAGTTAGAACCCAGCGTCATATTTTGTTTATAAAACATTTCAAGTTATTGGGCGCTATGTGACAGGTTTTTTTAAAAAAAAAAAAGAAAAAGAATCAAGAAAAGGGAAAAAAGACTCTTGCCTTTAGGCTCACAATGTAAAAATCGTTCCACACAATTGGGGTACGGGAAGTGTTGGGGAGAAATGAGCAGCAGGTGGGGCAGCGAGATGAAAAAATAAACGAGATTGGCCTCAATCAATTCATTTAAAGCACCCACCCACACCCAAAGAATCCTGGGAACTGTAGTTTACCCCCCACTGAGCTACAATTCCCAGCACCCTTAAGAAACAGCCGTTCTATTACTGCCTGGTATGGCACAGCTGCCAAGCTGGACAAGAAAAGGCTCCAACGAGCAGTAAGAATTGCAGAGAGGGTAATTGGTGTTAGTTTGCCTCCATAAAGACACTTTATGCTGTTTGAGCCAGGAAGAGAGCAGAGAGAATCGTCGCAGACCCTTTGCATTCTGGTCATTACCTGTTTGATTTACTTCCATCCGGACGTCGTTACAGGACTTTATACACAAAAACGTCTAGGCATAGGAATAGTTATTTTCCTTGTGCCATTAAACTGTTAAATTCATAGTTGTGTGAGGAAGGGAGGTCAGTTGGTGGTGTGGGGTTCCTTTGCTGTGCTGTTGTATTGTGAGGGGAATAGTGTTTGTATGAGGTACGTTTTTCTTTTTTTCTTTACATTGCAATGTAGTCGAAGCAAAATTCCAAGTATGATTGGTACTTGGCCAATAAATTATTCCTTATTCCTTCCTTATTCCCAGAATGCTCTGGGGAGGGCATTTTAAATGTGCTTTAAATACACGATGCGCATGCAGCCTCAGTCTTGACAAACTCCAGATTTTGCATTAGACAGAACTGGGCTTGAAGATCAGTCTGCATTCCAGATGTCAGCCTAACTTTCCCTCCTTTCCTTAACAGACTGTCAGGTTCTCTTAACAGTTGCTCATGAGTAAATACCAAGTCCATCTTGTCTTTCAACTATTTTATTGTGCAAAGTATATACCGTGCAGAGCTATCCTAACACATGACCACCTAGTCGCTAGCAGAATCCGGAAGTACCCCCCTCCTGTTACGGCACCAACACCAGAGTCTTGGCACCCTAAAGTGCCGCCTCCTTTCTCCCCTGACCCTTCTGTGTAAAGCGGGCGCCGGAAACAGTGTCTCCCCCTCGGAGTGGGTCTGCTGAGCGGTGCTGGGTCTCTCTGCATCATCCTGGAGACCCCTTCCCACCTGGCTCCTCCCTGGTAACTCCTCCTCCCCCGGGGAGGAGCTGGCAGACTCACTGGGAGACGTGTCCGTCGACAACAGAGGCTGAGGCTGCCGGTACCCACTCAGTGCTGGACTGGCAGGGGAGGGCACGTCCCTGACACAGACCTAGAGTGCTCACAAACTGTAAGTAAACTACTTTTGACTGCAGTTCGGGGTTCACATGATCAAATGCTCCTCCATACCAAAATATCCTTTCATGTACAAAACTAACATGCCAGGGGCATGGATTTGTTGTTCAGTGCCGGACTTTTGAAAGCTACAAACATATTCAGTCTTACTTGGGAATTTGCCTCACACGATGCAAATGGGGCTTACTTCGGAGAAACCATGCATTTAGGATTCTGCTGCAAAAATATTCTTCCCCACCCACAAGTTTTCTACCTATTATCTACAGCAAAGCTGACCGAGAAGCAAAACTCTTGCAAAGGCATGCATATGGAATCAAACATTCCTCTCTCCTGTGCCTGTTTTGCAATAAAATAAAATAAAAATAACCTGCCAATTTCCTCTTGATCAATATTAATGGAATATAAGAAATCGTTGGGTTGTGTGTGCCTGCGTGTTTATTCCTCTCCACTTGTTTTGCATCAAACAGCTATATTTTGGACTCTGAAAAGAATTCACTGGAGTAGTTCAAAAGGCCAAATATAGCTCGTTCCTAATGCTGCTATAATAATAATCTCTTAAGGGATAGCTCCCAAATTTAGAGAAATGATTGCTACAGAAGCCAGCGAAATAGGCATTAAGAGAAATGGTCCCCTAAGGCGATCCCTTGGCTCAAATGCTCACTTTCAGTTCCTTATAGTTGTTAATAATTTGAAAGTTGAATTCCTGCGGTGACGGTGGTGGAAATTGCTTCCTCACTGGCAGCCTGCCCCCTGTTGAAGTGAAACTAATATTTTGCATTTTCTTTGCAAGCATCTTTTTGTGTTAAGTGTCACAAAAAGAATCAATAGCAGGTCTTGAACAAACATCAGCCTTGGGGGGATGCTGGAGGTCAGTAAATGGAGAGCACTGGGGATAAATCTGGCCCTTTTGAAAAAAGTTGCCTGGCCCCAGTTACTAATCCGGGTGTAAAAGAAAGCAAGGGGAGAACAGAACTTTGAGTGACAAACTGATATTCCTTAAATTGCTGACAAAACTAGCCTTTTCGTCTTCATGGGAGATGGGATTCTTATTTTTGAACGAGATGTTGCTGCAAAGGTCCTAGGTCCACAACAGAAGTAAAGTGGTCCTGATCAAGGGAAATAGCACTATTCTATTTTGCCTTGATCAGATACCACCTGGTACACTGTGTCCAGTTCTGGGCATCACAGTTTAGGAAGGATATTGACAAGCTGGAAGGTGTGCAGAAGAGGGCAGCCAAGATGCTCAAGTGTCTGGAAACCAAGCCTTATGAGGAATGGTTGAGGGAGTTGGGCAATTTAGCCTGGAGAAGAGGAAACTGAAAGGAGATATGATAGCAATCTTAAAATATCTGAAGATACAGTGGTCCCTTGACTTACGAATTTAATCCATTCCGAATGGACATTCGTAGGTCGAAAAAAATCGTAAGTCGATTTCCCATAGGAATGCATTGGGAGAAAAAATATTCGGAAAAATTCGTAAGTCGAAAAAACCACATCTAAAATTCGTAAGTTGAGGAAACCACATCTAAACCGGCATCGATTTCCATTCAGATGTCGAAAAATTCGTAGGCGTGCAGCCACTTTTTTTCATTTGTAAGTCGAAAAATACGGATGTCGAGTACTTCGTAAGTTGAGGGACCACTGTAATAATAATTTAATAATAATTTATTATTTATACCCCACCCATCTGGCTGGGTTTTGTTATCTGTTGCTCCAGAGCATGGGTAGGCAAACTAAGGCCCGGAGGCCAAATCCTGCCCAATCACCTTCTAAATCTGGCCCACAGACGGTCCAAGAATTAGTGTGTTTTTACATGAGTAGAATGTGTGTTTTTATTTAAAATGCATCTCTGGGTTATTTGTGGGGCATAGGAATTTGTTCATATTTTCCCCCAAAATATAAAAATATAATCCAGCCCCCCACAAGGTCAGCCCCCTGCTGAAAAAGTTTGCAGACCCCTGCTCCAGAGAGTAGTACCTGAACCAATCGATTCAAATGACGAGAAATGAGATTGTTCCCTGAAAAGAGGGCTTTGATTGTTAAACCACTCTGGAAATTGTAGCTCTGTGAGAAGAATAGGGAGTCTTCTAACAACTCCCAGCATTCTTAACATACTATGGTCCCCTGGAAAGCCATGGCTTTGAGAGGAATCCATGGCTGTTGTAAACTGGGATACCAGTAGTAGTGCTTTAAATGTACAGCAAAGATGGGACCTATACTGCCACAGGAGAGGCCAGCACCCTCTAAGGCAGTTCCTTTGTTGATCAGTTCTTATCATTTTGCAATACTCCGTACTGGTCCCAGTTCTGCTCTCTGAACAGCAGAGAATGAGTTTACCCCATTGTCTGCATGATGTATGAAGAGATCTGAAGATGGCTATCATGTCCCAGCTTGATCTTCTCTTCACCAGGCTCTTCTCCCACACTCTTCCAGTGTCTCAGGTAGAGGGTTTCCCCAGCCCTTTATGACAAGGATGGGAACCTGTGGCCATTCAGATGCTGTTGGACTCCAACAACCATTAGGACAAGCCAGCATGGCCAATGGCCAGGCATGATGGGATTTGTAGTCCAACAGCGCATAGAAAGCCACAAGTTCCCCATCCTTGCTTTAACAGGTAATAGGACAGAATCTGAGAGTGTAAATTCGGGGCAGTGAACATGCTCAGCCTCCAGATGTTGTGGACTCCAAATCAGATCACCGCTGACCTTTAACCATGCTGGGTGGTGCTGATGGGAGCTGCAATCCAAACACCTGGAAGGTACCATCTACTATCAATGACTGGGGTGGGGAAAGCTCTGCACTACTTCTAACATAGATATTTTATGAAAAGTGATGGCAATCCCCCATGTGAAGAAGTTGTTCACTTCAGTTCATTCTCCCTCCTCTTCCTTCATCATGGAATTTCATAGCTAATCGTGATGGACATAGAAAGGCAAATAACCAACAATGAGAAGAAGAATCCATAAAACAGATCAAATTAAGCCCCATCATAAATGATAAGGCTTTCTTGTTAGACAGCCTGGCAAGACATTGTGAATGTAGGATGTCATGCCGAAAACCATGCCAACTGAACAGATTAGAAAAGTGTCAGTCTCCCTAGCCTTTCATACAAACAACACGTCTCTCTCTCTCTCTCTCTCTCTCTCTCTCTCTCTCTCTCTCTCTCTCTCTCTCTCTCTCTTCTCTTTCTCTCTCTCTCAATCCCAGATTCATCCCCAGCTGACTTGACAACTTAGCTTCCCTCCGTTACCCAAGGTGGAGCAAGATCTTTCAACCACTAGACAATTTAAAAACCAGGCTGCTAAAACAACTGGCAACTGGCAACAACCCTACTCTCTGCGCTCTCTGCCCTCATTTCAAAAACACAGACTGCTGATGAATAGGGAAAATGCAGGAAAAAAGGATAGGAGAAAGCATACCCCCCTTTCCCCCCCAAAGTATTTGTTCCTCTCATTATCTGATCAGCATGCAGCACTCGGAGTAGTAACCCTGGGGCCAAATCATTGGGTTATTACGCCTGCCAAGAGTTCAGCATGGTAACCAAGGAAAACTCTTTTATCTGCCAATGTTTACAGGCAGCGCTGGATTTACGCAGAGAGGGGGATTTGCTGGGGAGAAGAACAGCCCAAGAATCAAGGTGCATCTGAAATGCTTGCTTAACTCCACAAGGCTGAATTGCTCAGCCTCTCTACCAGTTGCCAGAGCTGCTGCATTCACACACACACACACACCATTGAGGGCCTGAATTCACAAGCTGCACTGGCATAATGCCCACTGTATAAATTGAATCTCAGCAGCGAGTGCCATGCTCTGTGGCAGTCACACAGGGCTTTGCCCAAGGATTCTGCTGATTGACTATTTGCACCCCATGGCCCGCAATCTGAAGGCCCAGAGAAAAGCCAGAACAAATGCAAAAAATATGGGGCTTTCAACCTGACTGAAGAAGTTTAATTAACCGAATCATTCCTTGAATATAAATTCAATAAATCAATACCTCAATAAATGAGCATGAGATAACTGACCATTAGCAGAATGCAACATTTTATTTTATTTTAAAAAAGAGAGAGAGAGCTCATCTTTAATATGTTTCTTTGCAGAACCATTCCTGAATAAAATAATGCACTGGTCTCAAGGAGGAGGGGAACCCCCACCGATTACAAGTTTGCTCCTGCCAATTGCAATCTCCTCCCTACTCCAAAACTGCACACACATACAGTGGTACCTTGGTTCTCAAACTTAATCTGTTCCGGAAATCCGTTCCAAAACCAAAGCGTTCCAAAACCAAGGTGCGCTCTGCCATGGAAAGTAATGCAAAATGGATGAATCCATTCCAGACTTTTAAAAACAGCCCCTAAAACAGCGATTTAACCTGAATTTTACTATCCAAAGAGACCATTCATCCATGAAATGAAAGCAATAAACAATGTACTGCAGTCACACAATCAATCAATCAGTAGCTGAATTGGATTCCACACAGCCACAAAAACAAAACAAAAAAGAGTCGCAAAAACAAAAACGCAAAATAAATAGCAAAAACAGACAGACCTTAGCGTAACACTCAAAACGGAAGCGTAACACTCAAAACAGAGCACGTTCGGCTTACTTCCGGGTTTGCAGTGTTTGGGTTCCAAGTTGTTTGAGTACCAAGGCGTTTGAGAACCAAGGTACCACTGTATATATATTTGGGCTGTGCACCAGATTTGGTTGAGTCCAAGCCAAATCTGGCATCAGATGAGCAGAGGCAGATTTAGGAGAGTGCAACTGGTTCGCCCGCATTGGGCGCCAAGCCAAGAGGGTGCCGCAGGGAGTGCCAGAACAGTTATGTAGTACTGAAGACAAGTGGCTGGGGGCGCCAAACGTAGGCACTGTACAGCGCACCACTGAAATTTGAAAGCCCAAAGTGTGCCACTGAGATGAGCCACACATAGCTACAGGTTGTGTTGGATGCATAGCTGTCAACCCTCCCTTTTTTTGCGGGAAACTCCCTTATTCCAATGCCGTTTCCTGCTGCTATCCCGGATTGTTGATATCCCTTAAATTTCCCGGATTTCAAAGGAAGCAGCTCCTCTCCCTCCCTGCCGGCCAGGGAGGCTCCTCAGCTGCGTTGCTCGGCTGCCAATAAGGAGTCTGAGACCGACTGGGGGCGGAGCTTGCATGCCTTGTGCAGCCAGACCCTCGCGCCCAACCAGACAGACAGCCTGCCTGCCGTCTATGCGCTCGCTCTTTCGCTCACCTGCTCGCACAGCCTCTGGAGCGCAGGGTGACGAGGCTACTTGGTGCCATTGCACCGCCCTGGTGGCATTCCTTATTTTCAAATTCGAAAGTTTGAAAAAATCCCTTATTTTCAAATCCGAAAGTTGACAGCTATGGTTGGATGACCCAGACAAGGTACCAGCATGTCTGCAAGGTGGGGGCAGGGGCGGGGTCAGGTAAGAAGGAGAGGCAGCTATCAGGCACAAAAACCCTGCAAAAAAGACGTAGACCTACCCTCATCGCCAGAAGACAGGGCCCTGCTGCTTGACTCTCCTTACTGAGAGAAGCTGCTCGCAAAGGAGCATGATCGGTGCCTTCACTGAACAGCTGTTCAGAGGAGGAACCCAATCCTGCCAGGTTCAGGACACTTTTTTTGCAGGTGGCTTCGTTGCAGAGAAGCCATTTGCAAAGGAACACTCTGGACCAGGCAGGGTTGGTGCTTCCTCTCGCTGATCCTGCAGGGCAGTCCTTTGTACACAGCTTCCCTGCAGAGAAGAGGAGATGACCAAGTCCATGTGCCTGCTGAGTTCTCCTAGTGAGTGGACAAGTGTGGCTCAGGCTGCCTCCTTCTGCCTGGAGCTCTGGCAGGTGGGGGGCAGCTTCTCGTTCTCCCCAGCCAACCATTGGCCAGAGATTCTTCAGCTGCGATTCCTGCATTGCAAGGAGTTGGACTAGATGCCCCTTAGGATCTCTTCCAACCTTACAATGCAATGATTCTGTAATACAGTAGAACCTTGACTAACGAATAACTCGACTTACGTATTTTTCGACTTACGAAAGGGAAAAACCGGCCGCTCGCCTACGAATTTTTCGACTTACGGAAGGAAATCCGCTTGTATTTTAGATGCGGTTTACTCGACATACGAAGTTTTAGATGGGGTTTACTCGACTTACGAAGGTTTACATAGGGTTTTCTTACGAATTTTTCGACTTACGTTTCCAATGCATTCCTATGGGAATGCCGTTTTTCGACTTACGAAATTTTCGACTTACGAGTGTGCTTTCGGAACGCATTAAATTCGTAAGTTGAGGTTCCACTGTACCATTTTTTCACAGAATGCATCAAAGTGCTGTTCAACAATGTAAGACAACGACAGTTTGTAAAATCATACAGAAGACCAAGCACTGAAATTGCACCCCTGAGGCATAGCTCCACTGATCCTATGTGACCGGTTCCAGTCTGGTTGAACACAGTCCTGAACACTCTCCAGAAATTGGGCTTTGCTCCTCAAGCCCTTTTAAATTTGGGCCTGGGTCAAGCAAGATCTGAGGTCAGGCAAAGAATCACGGATTCCAAGAGACAACAGGACTGCTTGAGGTCCCCTGATTTTATAATCGCAGAAAACAAGAGATACATTGCTGCCCCGGCAGCATACCTCTATTTCCTCGAATCCAGAAACACAAGAAGGGCCTTTACTCTTGCCCGAAGTTCGGCGTTGCCCTCACCAGTTTTGGAAGGATCTTTTGGAAAAGTCCCATATGCCCAGAGACTTTGCGCCTGACCACTAGGGGAAATAGGAAGCCCCGAACATTTATTTTTTAGATGCCCCTTTTATGACGAGGTATGCAGAGATACCATTGTCCCCCAACTGGAGAGGCTTGCTGACCTTCCGGATAAGCCGAAACTTAATGCTCTCCTCTTAGGCAAAGATCAAAAGACGACCTGGATGGTCGCCAGATTCTGCATGCAGATTTGTAGGCGCAGACCATCCTCCCGGAACAAATTAGTCTGCTGGGAAAACAGTCGAAGTGGGCCTCCAGGGTGATAGGGCCAATCTGTATGGTATCTCAAATTTTAAATTTTAGGTTCTCACGTGTCTATGCATTTAACTTAATTTTAATTCTTAAGCTGTTTGCTGTATATTATTTTAAATGCATATTTTATTCTTGTGAAAGCTGTCCTAGATGTGCCTTTCAAGCTGGTCTATAACCGTAATAAACAAATGAATAACCAAGCATGTCCAACAAAAATAACAAACAGTGAGCCAAGTTGATCAAGGGTCGAGAAAGGCTTGGGAGAACAAGAATGTCTTCAACTACTAGTGGGAAAGCATCCCTGAAGGTCCCCACGGACTCTGTAGAGCACTGGAGTTTCAGAATGTAGGTGCCACCACAAAGAAGGCCCCTTTCCTGGTTGATGCCAGTTGAACCAACTGAAGGCAGACTGTTCTCCATCATGGTGTTTTTCACCAAGGCTTGGATGGTAAAGCCATCGCTAGCCTGCTTCAGAGTTCTTTCTGCTTGTCTCAATGGCTCCTGCAGTTGTGATTGGCAAGTGGAAGTGGGACGAAGCCCTCTTTCTCTGCCACCATCTCCTCAGGATGAATTTGAAGTCACTGAGGTCTTGATTATTGAACTCATGGAACCAAGGGAGGTCAAGCCCTGCCTCTGCTGGCAGCCCTTGGGCTCAAAGGTTTTCAAAGAAGAAGTTCTGTCCAATTCATCTGCAAAACTCTCGAGCGCGAACGCTGTCGACAGAGAAAGGCACAAAAGCTGCCAGATCTTATTTTGCCAGGCAATGCAGAGGAACATAAATTGCAGGCTCTGGTTTACCAACCAAGCTTAATAAATGCAGTACTCTGGGCACTGGGCAATGTTTCAATAAAGAGAAGCTGGAAACCATTAGGCTAAATAGAGGAGAAGGGGTGAGCAACTCTTGCAAAGCCTTTTTGCTTTTCATTAATACAAAACAAATCAGACTGTCTTGGAACACTGGAAAGCAAAGTACCAGCTTCAGCTGCCCCACCCTCCTCCTTTCCTATTCTAAGAATGCCACCAAGCCCATGCGGTTTATGGCGGAGCTCAGAGGCATTCAGGGAGGAAGGAAGGAAGATGGCTGGCTGGAAGCTGGAGCTTGTCTCCCAAAGATAAATTAATACATTCTTTAAAAAAAATCAAAATCAGGAGGAGCAGGAGCCCTTGGAAGGCACAAGGTGGTGCCTGGGGGCACCATACTAGCAACTCCAGGCTTAAACCAACAGCTAGAAAATGTTGCAATAACATGTTGGCAGAGGAATAGGGCACAGCAGGAATTGATGTTACCCTGCTAGGCTAGTTCGTTCTCAAAGCGCACAGGTGGGTGCCCCAAGGGACCCCTTACCCTTGTGCTGAATTCTTGCAGACCTTGCTGAGGTCAAACGTGAATGGGTTGATCTCCACAGTAAGCTTAGGAACACAGGTAGCTGCTTTATATGAGGGGTCAAATAACTTGCCCATCTAACCCCATACTGTTGAATGTGCAATGGCCAGCAGGTCACCACACAAAGGAAGTATTTCCCCATCATATGTTATCTGACCCCTTTAACTGCAGATTCTAGAAATTGAACCCAAGACCTTCTACACACAAGGCATGTGACACACACACACACCCTCCCCACAAATTTGATTTTAAACTAGGCAGTTTGGGCCCAGCCAGACATGAGCAGCAGCCCTGATATTGTTCACTTATCACAAAGGATCAAAATGAAGCAAAAAGTCCAGGAGCCTGAATTTTGCTAAGGGTGAACACCTTCATTCATTTAAACTTGGAGACAATACTTGAGTGCACAGAACAGTAGTTCTGGAACTTCTGGTTGTTTGAGATACTTTACAAAAACAACAATGAATTAAAACTGGAGGCCCACTTCACTCTTGTACTCAAATAAAAGTTTATTTTTAGAATGTGAAAGGGCGAGAATGATCTGCTCTCCGGAAATAGCCTAATCGAGTCGCTCTTAAGGACGTGATTACGAGGAGGCAAAAAGCCAAGAGCGATGACTCATAGACCTAGGCAACATGCAGCCTCCTCTGAAGACAGGCAGTTCTGCTGCATGGGGAGTAAATGATTTATCCAAGCATAGCCTAAGAAGATAAGAGGAGGAGCCCTTCTGGATCACACCACAGGTCCAGCCACTCCGGCATCCTGTTCCCCACGGCGGCCAATCAGATGCCTTCTGGGAAGCCCACAAGCAGGGCATGAGAGCAAAAGCCCTGTTGCATTAGTGTGCCCCAACAGCAGCAGGTACTCAGTGCCATGCATGCCACCTCTGAACATGGGACTTCTACCTGCCCTTATGACTAGGAGCCATCGATAAACCTAAGGTAAAGGTAAAGGGACCCCTGACCATTAGGTCCAGTTGTGACTGACTCTGGGGTTGCAGCGCTCATCTCGCTTTAGTGGCCGAGGGAGCCGGCGTACAGCTTCCAGGTCATGTGGCCAGCATGACTAAGCCGCTTCTGGTGAACCAGAGCAGCGCACGGAAACGCCGTTTACCTTCCCGCTGAAGCGGTACCTATTTATCTTCTTGCACTGTGATGTGCTTTCAAACTGCTAGCTTGGCAGGAGCAGGGACCGAGCAACGGGAGCTCACCCCGTCACGGGGATTCGAACAACCGACCTTCTGATCAGCAAGCCCTAGGCTCTGTGGTTTAACCTACAGTGCCACCAGTGTCCCTTATCAATAAATCTATCACCTGTTAATTTATCCATGTCCCTTTTAAAATCCATCCAATGTAGTGCCTATAGCCACATCTTTCTGTCTATCTAGCCATAGTTCATAGTCACATCTTCATAGCAGTAAATTCCATAGTTAAGCTATGTGGTGTGTGAACTATGTGCTTCCTTTTGTCTGTCCTGAATCTCCCACTAATCAGTTTCACTTGGCTGACGCAGAACTCCCATGTAACTTCTGAAGGAGAAAGAGCACCTCTCTATCCATTTTCCTTTCTGGTCTCCAATTTTACATGTCTCTAGCTTGCTAATTCTACATATTCTGGCTGAGCAACTTGGAGGACAAACATGTCATTGACACAATAATAATGGTGACTTTGTACCAGGGGCATCCGCACATACTTCTACTTGATTGGTTGTTCTGTAATGTTTTCCCGTTACCACGCTATTGCTGTACCACAGTGAAGCAAAGGCAAAGCCAAACGCCCTAGAGAATTTGTGGCATGAAGAAAAAAAAATCACAGGCTTTCAGCAGGAAACTATAGGAAATGCCCCAACTGGAAATGAAGTGGTGGGCCAACCGCATAACTTTTGCAGATGCAAACAGTATTGAAAGCAAGATAGTGTCTAAGTAGCCAGATAACATCAGAAGTAAAATGCCATGATGAATGCACACTACATCAGGAAGGGCGCCCCTATGTACTCATCTGTTTTCAAGCTGCATTGCAGCCCTTTCATGGCACATGGTCTGCTGTGAACCAATCAGGAGTTGAAATGATTTTGGAATAATAAAGTGTCCAAACAACTGACCATCACCTGTTTTCAGAGAAGGGAAGGGCAAATATATCGATTTTTCTCTCAGCTTTTCATTTCCTGCCCCCCACCCACTCCATATCTTTAATTCAGCTCTCCACACTCCTACATATGTAAGTTTGCCTTTTAAAATAAAAAAAGCCTTCCTCAAAATTCATAAGCCTTCGTGTGTCAATTTCTCTTCCCACACAGTTTTGCCTGATAATACACATTTGATGTAAATAAGTTTCCCCTAATATAATGCACGTTTGTATGTTATCTTCACAGATATATGCATTTTTAAATGCACACTTTACCCCCATATATATATATATATATATATATATATATATATATATATATATCGGGGTGTGTGGGTGTGTGGGTGTGTGGGTGTGTGTGTGTATATATATATATATATATATATATATATATATATATATATATGCATGTTCCCAGGTGACCCAGGTGGCGCTGTGGGTTAAACCACAGAGCCTAGGGCTTGCTGATCAGAAGGTCGGCAGTTCGAATCCCTGCGACGGGGTGAGCTCCCGTTGCTCGGTCCCAGCTCCTGCCCACTTAGCAGTTCGAAAGCACGTCAAAGTGCAAGTAGATAAATAGGTACCGCTCTGGCGGGAAGGTAAACGGTGTTTCCGTGCGCTGCTCTGGTTCGCCAGAAGCGGCTTTGTCATGCTGGCCACATGACCCGGAAGCTGTACGCCGGCTCTCGGCCAATAAAGCGAGATGAGCGCCGCAACCCCAGAGTCGGACACGACTGGACCTAATGGTCAGGGGTCCCTTTACCTTTACCTTATGCATGTTCTTACACATAGTGTGGCCCGAGAGTCACACTGAAAAAGTCAAAGAAGCTCATAGAATGCCTGTGTTTCAGTTCATACATTGTTTCGTAAAGTTTGAGTTTGGCAAGTTCTCATTTAAATGAACACTTAATCTGATTTCACCCCATTCCCATTTCAGAGTGAACTAAATTAAATGAGATTCCCCTGCCACCCCACCCCCCACATAAATAATTGTTTGGGTTTCTTTTTCATCCTCCTCCTCTCTGCTTAATGTATTTGTGTTCCAAAGAAGCCAGCCCAATCTTCTTCCCACGCCCCTCTTTATTAGAACTGAGATGCTAAGGCACAAAAAGCCCATCCTGTCTAACTCCCACCCACACCCAGAAGCTAGATAAGGATTCCCACCTTCAGTATTCAGCTTCTAATAATTTTTCTTCAGATGAATTCCCCCAGCCACCTCCTGTTGCTGCTGCCAGCACAAAAGCACCGAACCGGGAGAGGGGTGGGGGAAACCAGAAGGAACAAATCTTAGCCAATTTGCCAGAGCAAATGCTTCAAAATTCTACCCTTCCAGCAATGGCTCCCTGGCTGGTAATTGTAAAATCAATATTCTCATTTCCTGCCATAGAGCCAATAGTGACATTAAAATTGCAATCTGGTTATCCACAGTAATCACAGCCAAACCCAATTATCCTCAAACAGAAACACAACAGAAGCCCCTCAAAATGCAATTAATCCCAGGGCTGCAGTTCTGACCCTGTTGCTCTAGCCACAGTAACCAAAAATATGTCCATTATTGGTTTTTGAAACCAAAAACTTCATGTTGCATCTTTTTTTCACAGCATGGAACCTCCTACAACCTCCTACAACCAAAAGGGATTGCTGACTGGAGTGGATTTTTTGTGGCCTGTGCTTTTTTGTGTACCTAATGGGAAGTCAACCACTTCTGACCAGCAAGCATCCTTCTTAACACAAAGCAAGATGTGTCCTACATTGTTACACATCTCTAAGTGCTTTCCAGGACTCAGTTTAATTCTTCTGGATCCTTAATTATTGGTACAATGGCTTGTAAGAGCCATGCGGTTTGAGCTTGGAGCAACCAGCTCAGAACCTCTTCACATATTGAGCTTCTCTGGTAGACAAGGGGAACAATAGGCTTGATTACCTTTCTCCCAAGGTGAGGGGTGTGACCTCGCTAAGCCTTGCAGGACAAGTTACTCTATGGCAGGCATCCCCAACCTTCAGCCCTCCAGATGTTTTGGACGACAATTCCCATCATCTCTGACCACTGGCCTGTTAGCTAGGGATCATGGGAGTTGTAGGCCAAAACATCTGGAGGGCTGCAGGTTGGGGATGCCTGCTCTATGGTGTTAGCCCAGCCTTTCTCAACCTTGAGTCCCAGATGTTTTTGGCCTACAACTCCCATCATCACTAGGTAGCAGGACCAGTGGTCAGGGATGGTGGGAGTTGTAGGACAAGCCCCCACCTCTGTCGTCAGCAGGAGGTGGCTTTGCAGGCGTCTCGACCGACCCGCCTGCTGGGCTGGGAATCAGCCCGATGCGTCGGGGATTGCCGCCCGCATCATCCCCAATCAGGTCGGCCTGGGGGCGTGTCCTGCCCCCGTTTAAGCAGGGAGCGGGCGGGAAATCCTCCTTTCCTTGCCCCGCTCCCCAGCTGTTAGGTTCACCCACCATCCCACCCTTATTCTTAGTTCCTTGACCTTGCTATGGACTTCGGTTGGTTGCCTTGTTGACCAAGGAGCCTGGTAGTTCTTTTTCCCGATTGGATTAGCCATTCGGGTTTTTTCACCTACCTCATAGCAAATCGTCACAACTTTGGTTTGGCGGTTAGGCATTGGGAGAAGACGTCATAGATCTGAGGAGGGGAGGTAGCGCCATCACCTGCCCCTATCTTGAAGGGTATTCCGGTAAACGGATTCCGGGGGCGTGGCCATGTCCAAAGCCTAGGGAGGTCCGGGCCCGAGGCATGCCCCAACGGTGATCACAGGGGGAGTTCCATTCGATGTGCATCAATGGGGCTACCAACTGGGGATTAACCCTTCCCAGACTTCCAACACACGGGTTGGGGTTGGATATAGCCTGTTAGGGTCCAATGCCTAAGCCAATACCGCTCTACATCCGTAACCAATAAAGTTGTGGCCTTCACGCCCATTAAAATCCATATAATGTGTCTGTGTCTTTACTCAAGGGGAGGGAGGGACATAGCCATGCAAAAGCATCTGGGGACCCAAGGTTGAGAAAGGCTGTGTTAACCCCTTCATGCATTAATTAGATTCGAGCATGTTGGCTGTATGAGGCTTTCTACCGTATGTTGAGGTTCTTTTAATTGCTGTTAAGAAAAATCTGGTGCATGTGCTTCCCTTATCTTGCACCTGCAGGTCTTGTGATTAGTGTTTGAAGGTCACTGACCTGGCAACCAGCCAAGGGTCATTCTTGGGTATATTAAGAGGGGGCTGTACATTGCCTCTTTGCTTGGCTACAAGTAAGCTCTGCCAGATTGATACTGAACTCTGTGCTCTATGTATGCTGTGAGTTGTACAGTGGTACCTCGGGTTACATACGCTTCAGGTTACAGACGCTTCAGGTTACAGACTCTGCTAACCCAGAAATAGTACTTCGGGTTAAGAACTTTGCTTCAGGATGAGAACAGAAATCGTGCGGCGGCACCGGGAGGCCCCATTAGCTAAAGTGGTGCTTCAGGTTAAGAATGTTTTCAGGTTAGGAACGGACCTCCGGAATGAATTAAGTACGAAACCAGAGGTACCACTGTACTTGCTTTGTATTTGAAGCCTGCACCTTCTACTAGGGATCTAGTGGAATCCTGTACAGTGGTCCCTCGACTTACGAATGTAATCCGTTCCTAATGGACATCCGTAGGTCGGAAAAAATTGTAAGTCAAGTCCCCATAGGAATGCATTGGGAGAAAAATATCCGGAAAAATTCGTAAGTTGGAAAAAAACGCATCTAAACTTCGTAAGTCGAGGAAACCGCATCTAAAACGGCAACGATTTCCATTCGGAGGTCGAAAAAATTCGTAAGCGCGCGGCCACTTTTTTCACTCGTAACTCGAAAAATACGGAAGTCGGGTCATTCGTAAGTCGAGGGACCATTGTATATAGTGTATATAATGAAATTGCCTTAATGCTTTGGACCTGTCTGTAAAGGACTGAACTGACTGAAGAGTTGGAGTCAGACTGAATATGGTTTTAAATTTGTTTTACTGTAACACGTGAAAATACTCTTTGTTTAATGCAGCAGCGGCAGCAAACAGACCTCAGCACAAATCTTTGGGGAACTCCACTATGCAAGTTTATCACCCTCTGAATCCGACTGCCTGCTGGAATGTGAAAGCAATCTTTCTGTAACCCAAGAAGAAGCCCCACGCTGAAATCTAGTGCAAGGCTTCATTAAACAGTAGCCATGAGAGATACCTTGTGGTCGATTAGCCATCTGCACAGGCAACAGGAACATTGACAAAGCACAATTGGAATCTCCATCGAGCAGCAATTCAATTTAATGACACACACTCTGTGTGTGAGATAGGGGGAGGGGAAGGTGTCTCAACAGAAACACCTCACAAATTACTTACTGTGCTGCAGCAGTTTCCACTGGGGGGGGGAATCAATTCTTGCAAATCAACACCATTTTCAACAAATCCAGCATTTTCAGAGAGGAAGGCACTGACATTGTTGTATGCATCTCTGCCCTCGCACCAGGGATCACTTCCTAAAGAAGCCTTGCAAATAAGCCTGCAAAAGTCCCTGGCATGAAAAATAATAATAATAATTACTATCCTGCTAAGAGCATCTTAGTTTCTCTGGTGGCTGCAAAGGAAGGGGAGGTTCCTCCTCTAATGCCAGCATCGAAACACAGGCTGCTGACACATCATACATTTAAAAGCACATGACTTCCCCCGAAGATTCCTGGAAACTGTAGTTTGTTAAGGGTGCTGGGAATTATAGCGTTGTGAGGGGTAAACTACAGTTCCCAGGATTCTATGGAGGAAGGTAAAGGTAAAGGGACCCCTGACCGTTAGGTCCAGTCGCGGACGACTCTGGGGTTGCGGCGCTCATCTCGCTTTACTGGCTGAGGGAGCCGGCGTACAGCTTCCGGGTCATGTGGCCAGCATGACTAAGCCGCTTCTGGCGAAGCAGAGCAGCGCACGGAAACATCGTTTACCTTCCCGCCGGAGCGGTACCTATTTATCTACTTGCACTTTGACGTGCTTTTGAACTGCTAGGTTGGCAGGAGCAAGGACCGAGCCAGCCTCTCAGAAGTCTAGTAAACACACAGACGCAAGCAGACACATTTCTGTCAAGTGGATATACGCAGCAGCAACAGAGAGCCCTCTCTCCCCGGCCCCCTTCCCAAAACTCACTCACTTGCCTGGGTGGTGTTCCTGGCCATCTATGGCACTGGCCTTCAACTGGTGGATTGGAACCTAGTACTGGGTCGAGGCAGGACCGGTGCCACGGATTTTGGCGCCCTAGTCGAGGGGGCGGGGCACGTGACGTCATTGCACATGACGTACGGTGCCCCGCCCCCTGCCCTGCCGGGCGCTCCGTGACGCCGCGGTTTTCGCTGCTGGTTGGGGCTGCACCAGGCGGCGGCGGGGGGCAAGGGGCAGGCTGGCCAGCGCCCCCTCCATTTTGGTGCCCCCGCCGCCGCGGTTTTCGCCCCAAGCTGCTTGCTCCGCCGCTGGTTGGGGCGGGGGCGGGGGGCGGCGGGGGCGGGGGCAGGCTGGCCAGCGCCCCCTCCATTTTGGCGCTCTAGGCAACTGCCTAGTTCGCCTAAATGGACGCGCCGGCCCTGGGTCGAGGCCTGATCTAAGGCAGGTTGCAACAGCAACATTACTCCCATACAATACTGTGGTACCTCGGGTTACAGACGCTTCAGGTTACAGACTCCTCTAACCCAGAAATAGTACCTCGGGTTAAGAACTTTGCTTCAGGATGAGAACAGAAATTGCACGGCGGCAGCAGGAAGCCCCATTAGCTAAAGTGGTACCTCAGTTTAAGAAGGGTTTCAGGTTAAGAACAGACCTCCAGAATGAATTAAGTTCTTATCCCGAGGTACCACTGTATGGGGAGAGGGGTGAAAAAGAAACACTTCCCCAAATTGGATACCCAATTCAAATGGAACAGTGGGAAAAGCTGTGGAGGCAAGATATTAGATTTACCACCTGCTACACAATTAAGGAAAACCTAATGAAAATGATGTACAGGTGGTACATAACCCCAACCAGACTTGCTGAAATGTACAAACTAAAATCCAACTTATGTTGGAGATGTAAAACAGCAGAAGGAACAATGTTTCACGTATGGTGGGGATGCGAGAAAATTTAAAAATATCTGGTGTTCAATCCACAAAGAGCTAAAAAAAGATGTTTAAAACATCTTTTGAGAAAAGGCCAAAAGTCTTCCTAATAGGTATCGTTACTAAGGACATCCCTAATGATAAGAAAAGAATATTTTTATATGCCACGGCTGCTGCCAGTTTGTTGATAGCTAAAAATTGGAAAGGGGACAACGTCCCCTCAATAGAGGATTGGTTAAACAAATTATGTGAATTCATAGAGCTGGCTAAAATGACAGCAGCCATCAGACTTCAGTCGAATCCAAACCTTAAGAAGGAATGGAACTGTTTAGAAGAATATATGGCAAAACATCGTTCCAAAACGAATTTATTGATATGCATGGACCAAGTTCGTAAAGGAGTGGGGGGAAATTGTTGTAAGGTTGTTCTGGGGGCCAAAGTAACTAATATATATAACACAATGGTAAGTTCAAAACATATTAAAGGACGTCGTGTTGTGGTGGAGGGAAGTCACAAAAATAGAATGAGATAGACACAGAATGGAAAAGGGGAATTTTATCAATGTAATAATTTACACTGTATATTCTGTATACCTCAGAGTACACATTTCATGTTATAACAATTAAATGAAATAAAGATTTAAACCCCCCACCCACCCCCCCAAAAAAAACTTCCCCAAATGCATGTTTGGGTTAAAGGTGGGTCTGGGTTTTAAAAAGTTGAAGAGTGCTGATCTACGGCTACTAGTGAGTTGGTAAATACTTGAGTTGGATCGCCCCAGCAGCGCCCCCTCCCACGCTATACCTCTGTCTCCAAACAACTCTCAGCGCTCCTGACAAACTACAGTTCCCAAGATTCTTTGGAGGAAGCCATGACTGCTTAAAGCGGTATGCTGTTGCATTAAATGTATGGTTTGAACGTGGCCAAGGTCGGAGGAAGGAGACCCGAGGCTTCTCCCCCTTTTTTAAATAAATATTGAGAGGCAGGGAGGGATCGATCTGGCACCTGGGAATCACAGTGATGCACAAGGAGAGGCAGCTGCATGAATCAGCCCTTGGTTGTGACAGTTTACAAGGCAATCTTCTGAAATGAGGTTGTCCAGGGGCACTGTTTATATTATGGAAAGTATGGGATTAAGTGCCTGTCAAAGAACCCTCACTGGGTGATATATTCCAGCCTGCCATCCTGTGCAGCTCTCTTCTGAACCGAGTGCCATTAAGGAAGCAGGGCAGATACAATGTGTCAAGAAAGGTTTTTGGAAAAAGAGCTTACAGACGCAGAGACAACCTGCTGAGAGAGAGTCTCAGGCCGAATTTGGGATGTGGTTTGCGTCCAAATTTTCACTCGGCTGCAAAATTTGCTGTCACAGACAGCAAAGCCGAAAGTGAGAGCACAGTGACTGGCAACAGGTATATTTTAAGGAAATAGCACCTTGTGTACTGTGGTGGATTTATTTCCACAAACATCCTAGCCAACCAAATCTACCCAAATGCTCCATTCCTGTTCTCTAACTCAACTTCAACTTGGGACTTCCACCTGACTCAGCTAGCATGGACAATGGACAGGGGTGACGGGAGTTGCACTATCTCAGTAGACTGATCACAGAAATGTAGAGTTGGAAGGGAATCCCAAGGCTTAACCAGTCCAACTTCCTGGAATGCAGGAATCACTGTTAAAAAATACCCATGCAACCTCTGCTTAAAAATCTCCAACAAAGAAGAACCCACCACCTCTGAGGTAGTCCACTCAACTGTCAAACAGCTCTTAGCATCAAAAAGTTCTTCCTAATGTGTAGTCCCATGGACTGCAAGAAGATCAAACCTCTCCATTCTGAAGGAAATCAGCCCTGAGTGCTCCCTGGAAGGACAGATCCTGAAGCTGAGGCACCAATACTTTGGCCAGCTCACGAGAAGAGAAGACTCCCTGGAAAAGACCCTGGTGTTGGGAAAGATGGAGGGCACAAGGAGAAGGGGACGACAGAGGACGAGATGGTTGGACAGTGTTCTCGAAGCTACCAACATGAGTCTGACCAAACTGCGGGAGGCAGTGGAAGACAGGAGTGCCTGGCATGCTCTGGTCCATGGGGTCACGAAGAGTCGGACATGACTAAACGACTAAACAACAACAATGTGTAGTCAGAAGCCATTTTATTATTATTTTTTGACATTTAAATTCATTGGTTTGGGTCCTACCCTCTGGAGCAGCAGAAAACAAACACTCCATCTTCCATGGGAGAACGCTTCAGATATTTGAGGATGGCTATCCTATCAGCTCTCAGTCCTCTGCTGAACATACCCAGCTCCCTCAACTGCTCGTCCATAAGGCTTATTTCCCAAACCCTTTATCACCTGGGTTGCCTTCCTCTGCACATTTTGTCAAAATCTTTCTTAGGAGGAACAGCAGAGCTCTGATTCCTCCGAGGTATTTTTGATCTTGTAGGATTTGATGTGTGAACTCCTCTCATAAATGTGAATCCCTTATGTTATTTTACCTGTAATCTGCTTGTTTTTTTCCTCTCTCCCACCCATCAAACAAATGTTTCAAATTCTTCTCTATGCTGTAAAGCCACAGTAAGGCACAGAAGCCAGAAGTCTTTTTGGCAAAGACCTTTCTGATAGACATTGCCCTTGCACAGCTCTGCTTTTTACGTAGTGTCATATCGGCTTTCCTTCCTGAGTAGATTATTCTCATGGAGTTTGGATTTGATATGCCACTTTATCACTACCCTACACCACACTGGAGCAAACCTGGAGACTCCGGATAACAGCAATAACTTTATCACTTCCCCTCTAAATGATGTTTGGGTTTTATGTTTAAAATCCATTCTCTTTTCTGACTTTGAAATCTATGAAGCAATGTCAACCTTTGACTCTGCGATGGAACATCTACATACACACACTCGGAGAATTTGCATGCTTTGATTCAAAGCAGCCAGGGGCGGAGGAAGCCTCCTCGCTACCCGGGGCGGCGAACGGAGGCACCCCTGGGGGCGGGGTGTCGTGATGATGCGTCGTGACGTCACGACGAACTGCGCATGCATGAAATGCCACGCATGCGCACTCTGTCACCAGGCCGCTGCCGCTGCTCCCGTGGCGACTTTGAGAGCCTCCGCGCGAAAAGCAGCAGGGGCGGGGCAGCCCCACGAGCCGCCAATCGCACGTGGCAGCCCCATAGCAGCGTTGGCGGGTGGACCACAGGGCGGGGCAGCCTCGCTCCGCGGCTTGCTCGGGGCCCACCGGTGGGGTGGGGCGGGGCCAACCCAAGTGTCACCCCCCTCCCCTGGAACCCGGGATGCACCATCCCCCCCACCTCCCCTCGCGATGCCACTGAGAGCAGCTGATGCACACACAGAACCACAAGCACAGCTGCAGTGGGGAAAGCCCTCCTGGCCTGCCAGCTTGCTTCATAGCTGAGGTCCAACCAAGCTATCTGAATGACAATTTGGAAACAACAACAAAAGGCTGATCTGAGTTTGGAGATCTTCAAGGGAGCTCTTCTCTCAGTTCTGTCCCTGTTACAGGTACACTTGGTGGGGATGCAGGACAGGAGCTTCTCGGTGGCTGCTCCCAGACTTTGGAACTCCCTCTTTAGAGAAGCTAGCCTGGCACCCGCCTTGTTGTCCTTCCGCTAGCACAGGGGGGGCCAACTCCCAAGAGACTGCAATCTAAAAACCAGCAGTGATCTACCCCAGGTCAAAGTTGTTGAGCTTTTTTTAGGGGAGCCAAAGGACTTGGGCTTCTGGGGCAACCAGACATCCAGTGATCTACCGGTAGATCATGATCTACCTGTTGGACGTGCCTGAACTTTCTTGTTCCAACAGGCTTTTGGGAACTACTTCTTTCATTGAAAGGGCTGGTGTTTCTATTGTAAGTATTTGTATAGTTTTAAAGTGTTGTATCTATCTATCATCTATCTATCTATCTATCTATCTATCTATCTATCTATCTATTCTATCAATTGCCCCTGCTTGGCACCCTCGTCAGGTGTTTTTGTAGGGCTGGAATGTGTCTTTAAACTCCGATAATGATTCTTGCTTGCACAGCTGGAGAATAGAGAGCAGCATGTTACATTAGGCTAGATTTTCTTTGCATTCCAGCATTAAACTTGTAACAACAACTGAGGGATGTTTTTGTGTGCGTGTAAAAAGGAACTCTTAGAAAAGGAAAAGTCTTAAAAGAAAAGTCTGAACTTTTTCAAAATGTACACATAACTGTTCAAAATGTAAAACACTGGCTTCAATCAAATATTTGCATTATTTTGGGTGCTTTAATTTCCAAGCCAAATTAGCATCACCCCTCCAAAAATAAAATCCTACCCACCAAAACAAAATCCAACTCCAAAATTGATGCATGCTTGACAAGAGTTGCCTGCAAACCTCCAAACAGTACAGAAAACTCTACGTAGTAACTGGTCTATAAAAATTACATGACTTTCAACACACTTTTTTAATTGCCTTCAATTATTCACAGCTACAGTGGCTTTCAAAATGACAAAGTGCCTCAGTTGGAGAGGCAGCTGAATTTTTAATAACAATTGGGGGGGGAACACACACACACACACACAACGCAATGAGCGGATGAAACACCAGTTGGAAAAAACATGCAGCGTTTCATGTGACAAAATGCTCACATGGCCCTGAAATGTCTTGTTTGTAGTTCCCCTTGTTTAGGGATCTTCTCCAGGTTGGAGCTAGAAAATTCAAGTTCAAGGCACAAACTTGGAAAACTTCAGAAGGGATTAGTAAAGGTATGTGATTTGGCAGGTGGCCCTCCTAGAAAAGGTTTGTGGCAAAGCATAGATTAGCTTTAATTTAATTTAATTTAATTACAGTGGCACCCCGCGTTACGCACGCGATCCGTTCCGGGTCATGGTACGTAACACGGGCGTGCGTATCACGAACATACACACACACACACACAAAAACAAAAACAAAAAAACCCGGAAGAAGCGCGATTTGAGTGCTTCTGTGCATGCACGAAGTGCACAGAACGCTTCTGCGCATCCGGGGGTTGCGCGTGCTCCAGAAACACTTCCGGGTTGCGGGTGTTCTCAACTCGAACATCCGCAACACGGGGGGTGCGTAACCCGGGGTACCACTGTATACATTAGCTTTTAACACAAAAGAGACATATTTACACCTATCTGCAATGATTTTATAGCTAAATTAGTAGCATGTGACCCAATGTCCTCCATTGGCATATGGTTAAATAGATTAGGGTAATTTAGGGTTGAATTTTTTTTGAAATTTCATCTGTAATTTCCTGTAGAGGAAAGTCAATTGTCAAAAATAACAACAAAAATCATCATTGTTGTTATTAATTTGCTATCACAATTTAAAAAAACATTGATATAGAGATCTTTTTAATAACCTTCAATCTGACTAGGTCCAAACAACTTTATATATAAGGGCATAAACCTAAGAAGTCGAAGCCTACTTTAATCTCTTATATTGCCTGGCTGTAAATCTTAATTTTTATGCGAGTTCACTCTCTCCATGAAACAAAATAGTATAAGCAGTAGGAGGAGCTTAAATAAATGTCCTCCCCCCCTCTCTCTTTCATTTCTTCATGATTTTATGACTTTTCTTTATTGAGTTTTAGGGGCAAGTTGTGCAAAATGCTAACTTTACTGATAGAATACACACACACACACACACACACACATATATACTCCTGAAAATGCCAACAAGAGGATCTGGAAACCAAGCCTTATGAGGAACGGTTGAAGGGGCTAGGTATGTTTAGCCTGGAAAAGAGGAGTCTGAGAGGAGATATGATAGCCATATTCAAAAATCTCAAGGACTGTCACATGGAGGAGGTAGCATGCTTGTTTTCTCCTGCTCTGGAGGGGAGGACTCAATCCAACGGCTTCAAGTTACAAGAAAGGCGATTCCTTTAAAAAACATAAAAATTATGTTTTCATACATGATGGAAGCTTCCCAGAGTGAAATGAAATACTTTATTGTCACTTGTACAACTTGTATACAGTGAGATTATTACAGTGGCTGGGGAAACCCAGTCAGATGGGTGGGGTATTATTATTATTATTATTATTATTATTATTATTATTATTATTCCAACTAAACTCCAGGAAAAAATCATGACAGTAAAGAGCTGTTTGACAGTGGAATGCTCTCCCTCAGGAGGTTGTGGACTCTCCTTCCTTGGAGGTTTTTAAGCAGAGGTTGGATAGCCATCTGCCATGGATGCCTTAGCTGCAGCTGAGATTCCTGCATTGCACGGGGTTGGGATAGATGACCCCTGGGGTCCCTTCCAGCTCTATGACTCTATGATGTTTAATAAAATAAATGAATAAATGGGAGGGTAAATCTTCAAAGCACTGGAGGCCGTTTTTGTAGAGGCACCAATGCCATCAGTACTCACATTCGTACTGCCTTGGCTTAACACTGCCTGACAAAATATATAAGCTAAAAAACCCATATTTAAGCTAAATCAGCTTCCCCAGCACTGCTCAAACACATTCTAAATATGAATATCACTGGCACAAATCGGGCAGTATTTATGATGAAAAATATCCTCCCTCTCTCTCCCACCCAAGTAGAGTATAGGTAAAGGGGACCCCGACCATTAGGTCCAGTCGTGTCTGACTCTGGGGTTGCGGCAATCATCTCGCATTATTGGCCGAGGGAGCCGGCGTACAGCTTCCGGGTCATGTGGCCAGCATGACTAAGCCGCTTCTGGCGAACCAGAGCAGCGCACGGAAACGCCGTTTACCTTCCCACCGGAGTGGTACCTATTGATCTACTTGCACTTTGACGTGCTTTCGAACTGCTAGATTGGCAGGAGCAGGGACCGAACAACGGGAGCTCACCCTGTCGCAGGGATTCAAACCGCTGACCTTCTGATTGGCAAGCCCTAGGCTCTGTTGTTTAACCCACAGCGCCACTCGCGTCCTAAGTAGAGAAGTACTGGATGGTAAAGATTATCTTCAAATGATGTACAAAGGCTTTTTGTCACAGTACAAATGTTTTTGGTTTTCAGAAGAATAACTTCCAGTACTTTATTCATGGCAGTGACTAGGCTGGTGTTCTCCACAGCCCAGGGTCAGAAGCTGGAACTGGACAGGCAAGAACTTGAAGTACAGCAGTTAGGTTGCTGAGAAGGGTGAACGTCTAGACTCCTTGCATTGCTGTATATTAGCCCTTACCAGTCCAGAGACTTCATAACCACTTGCCAATCACACAGAACCTGATATTACACACCACTGCCTGCTTCTTTGTTTGAAGGTGCCTTGAAGTCTAAGCACATGCAAAGCATGGTCTCTCATTAGGTTAACCCAGGGATGAGAACCCTCCACAAACTCCTGTCAGCCCCAACCAGCATGGTCCATGGCCAGGGTTGATGGAAGCTGTGGCCTTCCAAAAGTTTATGGGTTACAACTCCCAGCATGACCAATGGTCAAGAATCATGGGAGTTTTGGTTCTCCAGATGTTGTTGAACTACAACCCCAGTCAGCATGCCCAATGGTCATGGATAATGGGAGTCTTTATCTCAGGGCTAGATTAACAAAATTCAAGTTCTGCTCTTTCCAACAGCTTAATAATTCCCTTGGTTTGGTGATCAGTCGCAAAAACTTTCATTGTTTCCTTTTGGGTGGGATGAAGTTAGATCTGCCATTGATAAAAGTCATGAGTCACAGACCCATTCCGAATGTACCAAGTCAGAATACAGGTGAAGAGCAATGTTCCATAGCATTAAAAAAAAAATTCCCTGCACACGGAAGGATAGTACAGCATGGGAAGGACCATTCTGCTGGTCTTCAGCCCTTCTCCTTTATGCTGCGAGTATTTAGATTTAATATAATTATATGGGGGGCATTCAATCATGTGATCCACCACCTGTGTTCTAAAGTGGTACAATATTGTGCTTTGATGCCAATCGCTGACTGCTCATTTTAGACCAAGCTAATGGGGCGTTCACACTCCCCAGGCTCTTAGAGGACTGCCGTGCTTGGAACATTAACCAAAGTGCTGTTAATGAGCCAGGATGTTGCTAATCGTTGCTCAGCTGTTGCACTGTTTAGTGACACTAGGAAAACAGCCAGCAAACTGATACCTTGCTGTTTGCTGAAAACTCATCCCAAATGAATCCCAGCTTGGGCAAAAAAACAAAATACACTGCTGGGTATATGAAGGAATGCATTGCCCCTGTTTAAGGAGGAGGAGGAGGAGGAGGAAAGCAGAACTGATCAATAAAAAAAATCCCTCTCAAAGCATGCTGCTATCTAAAACCACCTTCCTGCTCTGAAAGAAGATGCAAAAGTATCAAAATAAATAAAATAGAAGTAAACATTAACAGCAATAGCAGCCATTGTTCCAAGACTGTGGCTTTGCAAAATATATTGCACACTGATTTCCATCTGTGCATAGCTCTTATGTATATGGGCATTTTTATGTGTGCACAGTAAACCTGTCTGGATTATAACTTATAAGCATATTGTTGATCAGGAGCTGGAAGCATTTCACCCCTTGGAGAGCACCAGTCCCCCACCAACCAAAAACAGCCACCCTTTGAAATTCCCACTTCTCCAAATTTGGCAATGCAGTTCTCTAGGCAAGTAATGAGCACAGAAATCTAGTGTAACATGTGCATTTATACACACACACATACACACACACGATTGAAAAAGATATATCAAAATGCATAGATATGTGTATCGGGAGAAAATCATACTAAATGCTGATAAATTTTCACGAGGACTTTAAAAAAGTATGGACAAGTGTTGGCATTGAATATACCTGATGAATAAGTTTGTAATGAACGAATTTATATATATGGAAGGCAATCCTTTCGAATAACCATAGCTATGCTTCCACACCATCAGTGGTGAAGGAAGCCGCTTGGGCTCCTGGGGCAGCATGCCCAAGGGCGGGACAAGTTGCCCATAGGGGCGGGGCGAGGGCGAGGTGAGCCACCCATAGGGGTGGGGCATACTGCGGGGCCTCCAGAGTCTGCCTGCCTTCTCCCACTCAGTCACCCTCAACCAAGGGGGAGGCAGCGGGAGAACAGTTTGGGCAGCACGGAGCCTGCGCGCGCCCAAGCCACTGTGTCTCTCCTAGGAGAGACACGTGGCTCGGGCGCACTGCAGGCCCCACGGTGAGTGCCACCTGCCATTTTGTCAGCCTCCTCAGTGGTGACACCCGAGGCGGCCCGCACCCACCACACACCCCTTCCTCCGCCCCTGCACACCATGGGCTCTGATACCCAAATATGCAATAAGCACCATGACATTCTGGGCATTCTGAGAAGGAGGAAGATATGCGGTGCAAATTAATATACATGCCTGAGATTTAGACTACACAAGTTTATACTGAATTCACCAAGCCTTGGGTTCCGGAGGCTACTAATAGCCATTCAAATGAGTGGTGGGTAAATTGCCATGTCTTTGACATTTGTAGCTCCTGTCAGATTCCTGATACGCTGTTTCCTTAACAGGCACATCAATCGTGTCAGCATTTCCTTTGCTTGCAGTCTAAGCTACAGGAGCATGCTGGAAGGAGGGTTGTAAGTGAAGAAATTGAGGACACGGACACACACACACACACACACACACACACACACACACACACACACACGAACAAATAAAAAAAATTGTCCAATAGCACCTTAGAGACAAACTTAGTTCGTTCTGGGTATGAGCTTTCGTGTGCATGCACACCTCTTCAGATACACTGAAACAGAAGTGGGAGGGTGGGGTGGGGTTTTTCTCAGAAGGGTAGTGGGAGATAGGTGATTGACTCAAGGGGTATGGTAAACCAAACGTGGAAAATTTGGGGAGGTTGTTTTTACTCGGACCTAGAATGAACTGCAAGGAAATCGGCCATTCACTCCTCCGGGTTGCGACTCATGACCCTTTTCTGCAAAAAACAACCTGACAGCAACTTCCCTGGCAGACATGCACAGCTAGGAAGCTCCGCTCTTCCTTTTATTGGGTGCATCCTGTCTTCGTCTTGTTTCATGTCTGCCTCAGTCTCAACTTGACAGGTGGTTGGACCAGACACAAGTGAGAACATGACACGTTCAAGGCCAGAGATGGAGCACATCAAAAAATCTCCCTCTACCTGACTAGAACACTTAGAGACTTCTAGGCTGTAAAATGTCAGCTGAGTCTGTTCAGGACAGCTCCCTTTTCTTCCCGCTTTAAAAAGTTAAAATCACAAGCATTAACTAACATTTTATCCCCACCTCCCCCGCCACTCCCTTCAAAAATGTCAGATTCCGCAGCCAAAATTCCAAGCAATATATTTTTAGCCTCGGCTTACCCAGAGAGGATTGTGTGAAGAGTTTGATCTTTCATTAATGCAAATTTATTTAAGTAGTCAAGTGCCAAAAAAAAAAGCAAGCACAAACACCACCAAAGAAAACTTTTAGATATGTTAATCACAGCTTCTTTAGGGATTGGTAGTCTAGTCCCTTGCGTTCCCCCCCCCCCCCCCCCGGTGATATCAACATGTCACAGGACTAAGTGTGCAATCCACAAAAGGACAAGATTGGACAGCTGATGGGTTCGTCATGGAAAAGCTTTTTCACATTAGATGTGAAGAAAGTTCATAATTGTACGCTTAGTATGAGCCAGTATGGTGTAGTGGTTAAGAGCGGTAGACTCGTAATCTGGTGAACCGGGTTCGCTTCCCCGCTCCTCCACATGCAGCTGCTGGGTGACCTTGGGCTAGTCACACTTCCCTGAAGTCTCTCAGCCCCACTCACCTCACAGAGTGTTTGTTGTGGGGGAGGAAGGGAAAGGAGAATGTTAGCCGCTTTGAGACTCCTTCGGGTAGTGATAAAGCGGGATATCAAATCCAAACTCTTCTCTTCTTCTTCTTCTTAAAAAAAAAGTTAGTTGCCACACTGATGGAAAGTAACACTAGATCAGGGGTAGGCAAACTAAGGCCCGGGGGCCGGATGCGGCCCAATTGCCTTCTCAATCTGGCCCGTGGGTGGTCCAAGAATCAGCATGTTTTTACATGAGTAGAATGTGTCATTTTTTAAAAAATGCATCTCTGGGCTATTTGTGGGGCCTGCCTGGTGTTTTTACATGAGTAGAACGTGTGCTTTTATTTTAAATGCATCTCTGGGTTATTTGTGGGGCATAGGAATTCGTTCATTCCCCCCAAAAAATATAGTCCGGCCCACCACATGGTCTGAGGGATGGTGGACCGGCCCACGGCTGAAAAAGGTTGCTGACCCCTGCACTAGATGGTTCTAAAAACAAGGGCACAAAATGAAAAACCAACAAAACCACACCCTACTTTCTGCATAAAGGTGGTGTCCAGGATCAAATGATTACATAGGGAGGCTCAGAGCCCATTCTGCAAGGTCAGAAGGGACCACCCTACAATCCAAGGGTCTGAAAGCTCAGTCAGATCCAGATGCAAAGGCCATGCAGAAGCTCCCAGCTTCAGTCCCCGGCACCTCCAGGTAAGGCTGGGAATGTCCGCTTGTCTGAAACTCACCCACTTGCTTGCTTACGCCAAGTCTGCCTCAGCTCCTAACAACCAGCGCCCCCTGGCCAGCCCCAGAGGCACCATTCGCCCGCGGAGCTTGTAGCCAGGGCTGCTTCAACAAACAGCCCCACAAGCCTTTGGGAGGCAGACATGGTAGAGCAGGCATAGGCAAACTCCGGCCCTCCAGATGTTTGGGACTACAATTCCCATCATCCCTGACCGTTGGTCCTGTTTGCTAGGGATGATGGGAATTGTAGTCCCAAACATCTGGAGGGCCGGAGTTTGCCTATGCCTGTGCTAGAGGGCATCGGTGGAGGGAGGGAGGGAGGAAAGGAAGGGAAAAGAGACAGCATTCAAGGCACCCCAGGGTGCCACGGCACACTGGTTGAAAACCACTGCCTTAAGGGCTGTCACATGGAAGATGGAACAAGCTTGTTTTCCTGTTCTGGAGGGTAGGACTCGAACCAGTGGCTTCAAGTTACAAGAAAGGAGATTCTGGCTAAACATCAGGAAAATCTTTCTGACAGTAAGAGCTGTTTGACCGTGGAACAGTCTCCCTCGGGAGGTTGTGGACTCTCCTTTCTTGGAGGTTTCTAAGCAGAGGTTGGGGTGGCCATCTGCCATGGCTGCTTTAGCTGAGTTTCCTGCATTGCAGGGGGTTGGACTAGATGACCCTTGGGGTCCCTTCCAACTCTAAGATTCTATGATCCCTTCAGAACTTTGTATGTGTTTAAATAGCTACGGTTGGTTCATTTTACAGACTATACATGATCTACACACAGGATAGTAAGGGGCGTGTGAGCATTTTTCCTGCCAGAAGCAGTTCCCTGGCAAGGGCTAGTTAGCCTGGCTGCATTAGGATTGTAACGGAAGGGCACTTTAGACTCGCAAAAAACATTTATTCACTTTCCATTGAACCTAAAATGACTACAAAATTATTATTTCCTGAAATGAGTTATCAAACAAAAATAGAATTGAATGGAATCTTGTTAAAAGCTTACTCAGGAGTAGATTTACACATCAAAACTCATTGAAAAGGTTTGCACAGAACCAAGAAGAAGGGTAGGTGGCAAAAAGCCTCAAAAAGCAAATATGTGTTTGTTTGTGTGTGTGTGTGTGTGAAATTTAAAGGAAACAAGAGGGTCTGGGCTGATCTTATGGAAATGCAGTCTTTTAATGATCCTGTGACCAAATAAATCCAATTCAAAACCTGACCTCAGATAGACAATTGCTGCACATGGGAAGTTCTGCTTTTGACAAACAATTTGCTTTTACTGGAAGGGATGCTCATTTTTCCTTTGGTCATACAGTCATAATACTGTACTTCTTGGGATTTAAATAATATATTGTCTACTTTTTATGCCTTTTATGAATAAATGTGTTGAGGGGTGTGTGTGTGTGTGTGTGTGTGTATGCATGTATGTATGTATGTATGTATGTGTATGTATGTACGCAAACATGCATCTGGGTGGGTGTGTGCCAAACTGGGTCTTTGACTCGGGTGACAGAAAGCCTAGTTTCAGCCCTGTATTGGGTGAGCCCCAGAAGAGCCAAATACCTTTCTGTTTGCACTTGTTTCAGTTATAGAAGCCACACATACAAGAACAACAACCCCCAATTAGGTGTGAGAGAGCTCTTACAAACAGCTGCTAAGCTATCGACGAATTTTTGTTCCGCAACTCAGCAGGCAGGCAAAACTGCAGACGCAACTCCTTATATGTCATAAAATATGCTCACAATGAAAAAAAAGATATAATTGAATTTTGTAATAATTTAATCAGATTCATTCATATTCTCTCTCCCTCTCTCAGTCAGGATGCATTTTGACCTGGTTATGCAAGGAGTAAATTTAATAGCAGGCAAGGATGAGTGCTGATTATTGAAGTAGAGCTGGTGGATCATAAGCAACCTATTTTACACACCCAGACCCACAAACCATATATCCTATATTAGCAACGATATAGCTTCATAAACCTCAGGATAATAGGATCTATCTATAGAGGCCACAAGGTAAGCTAAACTGATGGCTAGGCTGCTAACTTTTCATATAACTCTGAATCATAAATTTCTTATGTTAAGTACTTTCCATATACATACAGTGAGGGATGACAGCAGGGGAGCCAACTTGAATAAAATATTGTGGGGTCCAGGTAAGCCCCACCCCACATAATTGATCACATGATGCAATGCACACACACCATTTGAATGGGAATGCCCATCAACTTTGGGGGGCCCAGCCCCCACAGTCCCTAGGCATTAGCTCCTATGGATGACATTGGTGAGAACAATACTTTTAAGGCCAAGAGATATGTGAACTCAAAAGATGCTGCTGGCTCTTTCAAACCAATGTCCAATTCAGCACTCTTTCTTTGGCCATTCTGTCTTCCAGCTTTCCTCTCCCACTGGCTTGCATCCCTCTGATACATTCTCCCTTTCAACTCTCAGCTCTTCCCAACCCTGCTTTCTTTTCCCGCTGCCCCCTTAGGCACAGGACAACCTCCTAACCCAGGCACCTCTGCTTGTCTCACTTCTCTCTAGCACAGGGGTAAGGGCCCTGCCGGCCTCCAGGTATCATTGAACTACAACTCCCATCACTCCTGACCATAAGCAGGGGCTGATGGGAGTTGGAGTCCAGTGACATCTCGAAGGCCAAAGGTCCCTCATCCCTGCTCTAGCACCTTAATAGTTCGGCCAACGGTAGCAGGAGGCCTGTCTTTGAGATCGGAGCATCTCAACCAATCACTCCAAGCAGTTTCACCACCACTGCTAAATTATTTGCTATGCTATGGTATAGATTACAAACATTTTTGGCCATTACATTACATAGAACTAATCCTATACCAACTTGGAAGTGAGTCTCATTGAATTCAGTGGGGCTTATGTCTGAGTAAACACACACAGATTGCACTCTCTCTCTCATATATATATCTGGCTTTTCATAGATAGCCAAATAAATGAAGTATGTGGTACCACTGAATTTTCAAATTAATCATTGCAATGAAGAACATGACAGCTACTTTCAGGACCCTGGACAGGGCTTTCTCAACAGTCAATATCCTCAAAAAGTTCAGTGCTCCAGTCCTGGGTTTGGGGCTAGTGTGTATGACTGCCCCCTCCTGTCTCCATGCATACATTGTGTCCACAGGGCTCAAGGTATACTGTAGCTGAACATGGAGGTTTGAAATTTTTTAAAACGCTAACATGACTTAAGTGGAATGAAGCTTGCAAATAGTTAAGATTAGCAATCTTCCCAATTGGAACCATGGTTACTGTGCCATGGGAGGAGGGTGAGGAGGGCACGAAAAGAAGAACATATTGAGAAACAGATTTCTAATAATCCTCAAGTGGAGAGAGGGCACTGGTTCCATTAAACATGAAAAGAAGAGACGGAGAGAAAACGATCCAATTCACAACCATTTGTAAAGCCACTTGCCAGAACACATTTTCTCTCATCACAGATTTAGAAAATGAACTCAAAAATAACCCGCTCCTCACAGTTTTCCAGCATAGCAACACTAAGAAAGTGTTTCCTCAAAGCAGATGACTTCTCGAAGAACCAGGGGTGAAAGCCAATTTTATTCCAAGGCCTATCAAGGGAGACTACATTCTAAATAAAGCAAGTGCAATGCATACTCGTTAACCGAAGGAAAGCAAGGAGACATGTTGCGAAGGCAGGGGGGAGAGGCAGATGGGGCCATGCTCTGCAACACAGCATGCTATATGCTGGAGCTGCTCCACCAGGAGCTCCGACTACCACCGCAGCTTGCATGCACCAGAATAAAATGTTAAGATTAGGTAGGGGCAAACCTGGTCATTTTGGTTCTCCCAGTTTCTCATTCTTCCAGGCATCCATCCATTCAGTTATCCACATCACTTTCATTCAAATCTTCTGGCAAAGGCCTCTCTGAAAATCATCTGGAATTTTAGCGCAAATTTCTCCTAATATACATGATTTGCATGCCATTCGGCTTAATATACATGCCTAATAGAATGCATGCTGTCAGGGCTGGCCCAAAGCATTTTGACACCTGAGGCAAACCCCAAAATACTGCCTCCCTCCCTACCCAGGAAGAAGGAGTGATATACTGGAATGGGGGGGATTAGGAGGAAGAGGAGGAGGAAGAGGAGGAGGAAGAGGAGGAGGAGTACCTCATCCATCTCACTGGGTTGCCCCAGATACTCCAGGTAGCTTCCAACAAAATATAAAAACCACAGTGAGACTTCAAACATTAAAAACTTTCCTTACACAGGGCTGCCTTCAGAATAAAGATTGACAATGGGATCTACTGCCCCTGGGGATCCTGCCACCTGAAGCGGTCACCACACCTTGCCTCGTGGGTGGGCGGGCCCTGCATGCTGTGTTACACTGTATGCTATTTTCACGAATATGCATTTTGAGCCACACTTGAGTAGCAGTGCCGTTTTTCTAGAAAAAGAGGTGCTGGAACTCACCATGAACGCCTCCCTTGTTTTCATATCATGGCAATGGCACCCACCTGAGAGGTGTCGGAACTGAGTTCTGGCTGGGGGGGGAAACGGCCCTGCCTAGAAGTATATGCATTTTTGGACATGCTATTTGGGTAGGGGAAAAGTGCACATTTCAAAGAGCAACTGTAGTTTGGTTCCCAGAAGGTGCGAATGAAGAAAGTTTGTCTTTCAATCTGTACTGAATCACACACTGAATCTGTACCTGCCACATCAAGTAAAGCTTAGCATGTGCGAAACCGCTGTGGCAGAGGGGAATGCCACAGACTAAGCTTTCACAGGAACCAGACACCCTCTTAAAGGAAACATTTTCAATGGAGGCAGTTCATCATGTGATCAAGAGAGGAGATTTGAGGGGGTAACATGAGTGCCCAGGGAAATGGGCCCCCTTAGTTAAGAATGATCCAGAGCTGGCTCAATACATTTTGCTGCCTGAACCAGACACATACACAGAGAGACATTTTTCCTATACCATAAGGGGGGGAAATCATGCAAAATGTTGTGCATATGTGTTTACATGCATTTTTCTGGGAGGGGTTCCATAGCTTGTATCAGATGCTCAGTAGCTGATCTCACCAGATTCTCATAAGAGTTTATCTCTGTTGTTGTTTTTAAGATGATTTTTCTTGTAAAAGGTAAAGGTAAAGGGACCCCTGACCATTAGGTCCAGTCGTGTCCGACTCTAGGGTTGCGGTGCTCATCTCGCTTTATTGGCCGAGAGCCGGTGTACAGCTTCCAGGTCATGTGGCCAGCATGACAAAGCCGCTTCTGGCGAACCAGAGCAGCACATGGAAACGCCGTTTACCTTCCCGCCAGAGCAGTTCCTATTTATCTACTTGCACTTTGATGGGCTTTCGAACTGCTAGGTGGGCAGGAGCTGGGACCGAGCAACGGGAGCTCACCCCGTCACAAGGATTCAAACCGCCGACCTTCTGATCAGCAAGCCCTAGGCTCTGTGGTTTAACCCATAGCGCCACCTGGGTACAATTTTATATGTACAATTTTACATATGACTTCTGATTTTTTTTAAAAGCAGTATATCAATATTCTTTACAAGATAGATAGACAGACAGATAGACAGGGTACATGCCACCATGATAAAAAAAAGGGAAGGGGATTTTCTTATTTGAAGCAACTGAGAGCCAAAGCATGGGAGTGTATCACAACCCGATGAGCAGCAAAGGAAGTTGCCTTATACCATCTAAGCTAGGTTTGTCTACTCTGACTGGCATCCTCTACTTCATGTTTTTAACCAGAGATGGAAAGGATTGAACCTGAAATCTTCTGCATGCAAAATGTATGCTCTGTCACTGACCTGTGGGCCATCTCCCGATGGGAGGAAGTCAGAACAACAAAAGTCTCAAGCATGGCTCAAACTGACACAATTTAGAGGTGTCACAATACCGTTTGATTGGTGTACCCCATTCCATACTTTCAGATTGATGCAATGATAGAAATGGCACAGTGATATGAAGCCTTCAGTCTGACTAAGAAGATATAACTTTTCGGGTGAGGCGGGGTCTTTATGGAAACAGCTGATCACATGGAGACTTCATGTATACATTGATCCTACATTCATTATGACGGAGGATAAGCTGAGATCCTGTGATCCACAGGATCCGTGGCCATTTCAAATAGCTAGTTTCTAGTCACCAATCCCCTAAAACACATCTCATTGAAATTCTACAGTGAAGCACAAGTCCTGCTTTCTGAAAATCTGGCAAGGAGACATGTGTGCACAAAACTAAAAAAAGAGGAAAAAAGTGTTTGCAGGTTGACTCTATTTTGGGTTTGCTTAAAGACATCCAACTGAATGGAACAAATATTTACCGCATGTGCGAGAGTAAACACACGGCTCATCTGCTACTGTACAATATTTCACAGAAGCAGAGAAGAGTCCTGAATAAACTCAGATGTAAAAGTGTGTGTGTGTGGACTTTGAGACTTGATGGCTTGCTTGGAAAGGAAAACCTAACACCTCAACTCTACCATCATCGGTGAAGGAGCAGGAGAACAGAAATAAGATCGTGTGAGCGTTTATTTTAAAATAACATTTACCTTGCCTTTTTTGCCCAAGGCAGATTGGAATGAAAGCCTACCATACCTAAATTAGTCCATAGTAAAACCAATAATGATAACCACGTGTCAGGGAACCATCAGCGGCCAGTGGGGTGGTGCCAGGGCTCTCAGAGGCTGAAGGTTCCCTGCACCACCAGAGCAGCAGGGAAACTTCCTGTGGGAACGACGGATGGGACAGGAGCTCGGGGGTGGAAGGGCTGTGGGATGCTACAGGCTCAGAACACCTACCCAGCGGAGCAAGGACAGAGGAAGCCACCTCAGTTCCGTCGCCCCAATTGCGTAGAGGGAGGAAACGCAAGGAGGGTAGGAGGAGATTTGGGGTACCGAAGTTCTTTTGTTGGGGGTGCTCCCGAAGAGCGCCACTTCCGGGATCTGAGAGTGACACAGACGGTCACTGATTTCTGAGCTCTGCATTGTACATACTTGTATAATAAACCGTTGTATATATACGGACTGGAGTTGAGACTCGTTACTCGTGAGAAGCCACTACAGAACCCTTACACCACGTAAGCCACTTTTAAAAGACAAGGCCAGTTGAGATGAAACTGCAGTGGTGGTGGTTGCCCCTGCCTCGTGGCCTGGTAACATCTGTATGGAGGAACCACACGGATGAGCAAATACCAGTTATTTCCCACACAGGGCATATTCCTTGCTGAAGAGAGAGCAATACATACAGAAAAGCATGTCATTTGCCTTGCCTACACATTATTCTGCAGACTGAGATCAGGCTATGGGGAAGAGGATGCCACACAACTGCAAAAACACAGGCAAGAGATATTCCCAAGAAAAACCGGCAACCACAATACGTTGCAGTGTATCTCAATCCCTAACGTGAGTGCTCCTGCTCAGGGTTCCAGCCAGGCAACCATGCCTCCTCCAGCATACACCAATTCCACTCCACCTCCCCACCCCATTCCCCCCACCCCTTTCAAACGGACAAGCAATGTTCAATGGCTACTGAGCATGGTCAGTTCTTGTGGGGTTGTGATGGAGGGAGTAACTGATCCTCTAGGATTTGGGGGAAATGGTCTGCTGTCCTTCTGCAACACCCTTGGAGGTTTCCCTGTGCATTCAGATACCTGACTTTCATTTCTCAGTGGCCCTGATTTGGGTCCAAACCTGCCAGCACACACCACCTGAGCTTGTATATTACAGGAGGTAGTGTTGGGGCCACCTTTGCCCAGCCACAGAAATCCTATACAGTTTCTGCAGGCAAATAACCAATGGCAGAGCTTAAAGTAATCCAACGCAACAGTTGTGCTAGTGGAAGTTTATTGTGCAACAGCTAATTCTTGTTGTTCAACATGGTGCACAACAAACTTCAGTAAAGTACTTGTGTTTTCCCTTGTGCAACAATGTACCACAGGTGCAACAAGTATATTACTATGTGACTTATCTTATGCTACACTGGATAAAACCTTGTGTGTGGATTGGGACACACACACACAATCCAATTATGGCACATGCTGACATGTCCCCTGTTGTCAGTCAATATCATGCACACATGATACCCAGCAACAACATCACAATAAATCACAACAAATTAAGAGAGCAGGTGTCGAGGGAACTACAATTTTAGTGCTTCTGGCCATCCTATAAGTCAAGCTTCTTTTAAAAAAAAGAGGAAGGGCAAGCAATCCAGGGCCCAGCCCCCAAAGACCGGGGAGTTAAATCCCCTTGCTCACCCCCTAAGAACAACACTGGGAGCAACGGCACAATGAGCCCCTGGAAACCAGAGAACAGGAGGCAGCATGTTCTGAAGCAGAGAAAGGTTGTACCGAGATGAAAGGAGTGTGGTCCACGTCCTGATTCCTCAAGGGCATAATTGCTGCTCCTGCTTCTTCTCGGTGAAGAAAGCGACATTTACACACACATTAGCAGGTCCTTTTAACAGCATCTGTTGCAAACTCAGAGCAATTCAGTTTACATTCAGACTTACAGGCCGTTTTCCCGACAGCTGCAGCCAGTGGTAAATGCCACGGTTGCTAAGTAACGAACAGGTAAGTGTTGCAAAAGATCAGGGACAGGCCTATGAACATTGCATGCTTAATGGCCAAGGACAAAGAGGATGTTTGCTTGAAGAGGTGGTTTGGCTGTGTTCCTTATGATGATATCATATAATTGCCTTTCTTCAAACAGGTGTCTAAATAATAATCATAAAAAGACATGGGAATGGGAGAACTCAGCACACTCAGGACCTTCTGACTGTCCAGTGCTGAACATGCAATTATAGGGTGTTTTTTTTTTTTTTTTTGCAATTTATTCAAAGTGGAGTGTTAAATACGGTAATAGGCTCGCTTGGGGCTGCGTAAGCAAGCAGCAATAGGGACCTCTGTGTGTGTCTCAAGCAAGAGCTCCAGTGGTCATCAAGCTCCATCAGGGTCTCGATCCTTCCACAAACCCTGCAGGCTGAACTGTGCTTCCCTAGGGTACCACCTGAAATTTCAATACAAGGTGGACTCCGCACTCAATACAGATGATAACTCAAGTCAGTTGATCGTGAAGGACCAATGTGGCGCCACCACGCTTTAGAGAGAGAAAACCCCAAGTACTGATCTTGCTCTTGAGCCTGGGGAACCTCATGTCACTGGAAAGGATCACATCTGGCGAAGAGCCTGCTGACTTGAGCATTGCCAATTTGTCTTGGGGGGGGTCTCAGTGGGAGTTTTGGAGAGATTTATAAGGCTTTATGGGTGGTTGTTGGTGAGGTGCAACTACATAGGGCCAGAATAACATGGAGAAGGAGAGTCTGCTGCCTTTGCCCACCAGTTTTGGATCCTGACCTGTCTTGGGCTACACTATGTACTTCTCTCCCATTCGACCATGATGAATAATTGCACATGGACTGAATTAGAGCGCTCAGGTTAGAGGAAGGCAGGTACAGTGAAGGCAGGCTGCAGGATGCGTATACAAAGGCTGGAAGCAAGCAAATGGGAAGCAATTGGAAACATGGGGTGTGGAGGTGCAGAAGGAGGACTTGGTGACATTACCCAGACTCAGGTAAGCCAGTATATCTCATAACCCCCTATAGCACCCATTCAATCCTTCAGCACCACAGTTTCCCATAAGGGCTTAAACCCTGTTCACACATTACGCTTGACCCGGAGTGTACCAATTGCTGTGGAGTCATTGCTTTCCCAACTTGCCCGTGGGCTTCCCTCACTGGCAAGTGCTGGGAACAGACTCCTGCACTAAATGGACCTTTGATTCGATCTAACAGGGCTCTTCTTATGTCCAAAGGCAGAATTCTCATTCGAAAAGCAAATGGATCTGGATAGAACTCCTACTCCTATTTTTCATGCACAGAACCCTTTGGGGGATTTTGCAATGAAGTAAGCGTTGGCAGTCTGTAAGATGCTGATCTGTATAACTACGACAGCCTCCTTCAGCCAGACACTACTGAAACAGAATCCTCCCGAGAGACAAGACAAATGTTCTGTAACAGTGTACACCTAGCTCTAATATTAGAGACCATGTAAGGAAAAGAGAATCCCCAGTACCCAAACAAAGGAAGGTCACCGTACACAAACAGCTTGAGAAGACTCTTCTCTTCATCCTGCTTTTATCGTCGAATGCGGCATTTGTTTAGATGGCCTTGAATTATGCAGGGTATCTTATGCCAGCAGGGCAAAAGTGAGGAAGGAGGCAACTCTAGACGCATTTCAGACTGTGCACTCCTCAAGGCAGGAACATGTGTAGGGTATAGATTTGATTTGATATTTCTACTCCGCTTTCCGAACAACAAATGTTGAGCTCAAAGCAGCTCACAATAATCACAAAAGCATTAAAAACAACAACAAACGTTGCAATCGCCACGCTATCAAACGCAATAACATATAAGTAAAGGAAACAACAACAAATTCATCCCAACAATTAATGCAGTTCAATAAAGTCATATCGGAAAGAGCTGCTGCTGAGCACCAACCCTGTGGCGGATGAGACCATCTCATGAGCTTCCCCTTTGCTCAGGGCAGCAGGCAACACGCTTCCAGGATGGCAGCAAACCCACCAGCAAAATGCAGAAACATGTCACAAGGGGGCTGGCTCACAGCCTCGCTCCACCCCCGAAGTGACTGCCCTACTGGGGCAGCCCCACCCCCAACACAGGCAGGCTTTATAGATGTAGAAGACAACAATTTCTTTAAAAGGAAACAGTGTGCCCCTCTGGTGGGACCCACTATAGCTTGGGTCTGGGACCCGGTTTTGGGTCCTCATCTACCAGGTGTGCCAAGTTACTCATGGCACAGCCCTATGCATGTTTACTTAGAAGTACATTGCAGTGTCAGGAAATCCTACACACAAGTAGGACCTTGGCAGAGACACATGTCCGACTGGCATGTTCCCTCCCTCCTGGGCGATCGTTCGGGAGCTTCAAAAGCATTCCTCAGCCTGAACATCACAGCGCTGATGCCAGAAGACATCAGAACACTTAGGGATCCGCAGAGTTTGCGCAGTTGCGTAATGGAACTCAGCAACTCAGCATTTTGGCTAATCTACTTTATTTACATATAAATACACACAGAGTACTTCAACATGGCTCCCTCTGTCTCTAGCATCAGGAACACAGTAAGACAATCATTCTGTCTACATCACATTCCTATTCTGTGGAATCAAAACACATACCCAGTCATGTGATAGACAACAAACCCATGACTCCACACAGGGAATGAATCTTACTCTTAAGAGAAAGTGTGCGTAGGATTACAGCCTTAACACAGCACACAGTAGGCAGAGAATGGGACACCAATCAATCCCACACCATGCACACGCGAGGAAGAGTCCCCACTTTCACCTGTGAAGCCTGATGTGGAAAGTGGCTTCTTCTTCAACGAATTATATAGCAGGAGTGGGGAACCTGTGGCTGTCCAGGTGTTCCTAGACTACAACTCCCCTTATCCCTGACCACAGGCCAGCTAAACTGGCTGGGGCCGATGGGGGGTTGGAGTCTGGCAACATCTGAAGAGGCACAGCTTACCCATCTCTGCATAATAGGAAGTTACTGTCCTCATAAATTTGACAACAAACCCCGCCAGCAGCAGCAGCCTTTCAGATTTATCCAAGAAACCTACATCATTAATCTGCAGTCCACAGGCTTCCACTCCGGTTTCCTCCGCTGGCCTGTCGAAAAAGGAAAGCTTCCCTGTGAGAGACTGGGCATGAGCTTCTTGCCTGGTCCCCGTGTCATTATTTGGTCTCTTCCAACCTGCCATTAGCCTTGTGTAGCTAAGCAGCCCCACTAACGCACGACTCCGAACTGCAAGATCACAGGCCTGCGTTATCTCTGGCAAGTGGCAGGTTTTAAGGGTTATTATTGAGCGTGGCAAGCCTAATTCCCCAGGCATTTGGGCTGTATTCATGGCTGGAAAATTGACCATGCAAAATTTCCGCTAAGTCAACTCGTTCAATTGGGGTTTGGAGCTGCAATATAATTTCCCCCCACCTTAATCGCATTCTTCCCTTCAGACATCAAGCCAAGTGTGTTATTTGCCAAGGTTCTTAAAGGGGGGGGGAGTAGGAGCAGCAATAGTGCTTTGTGCAGAGAAAATGCAAAAGTTGATAAGGGGGGAGAGAGAGAGAAAGGAGCTGCATCTGGAGCTTGGGAAACTGCTGATTTTGTTTTCAGGACTGGCTTGTTAGCTTATTTAATATGCATTCATTCAGCTTTATCCTCTACTTGGAAAGAAGTGGGCAGGGAGAAAAAGGAGTGCTTAGCAGGCAGCTTCCAACCCACATGGCAGCACCCTTTGCAGGTGGGTGCACTGCTGTACCTGACTGGTGGAAGAAGGAGCAGGCCTCATGCCTATACACTGGGGTTGGGGGGTCTGCAGCCCTCCAACTGTTGCTGGGGGCTAGTATGAAGCTGCCCACGTTCTGAGATATTCAGGGGAGGTCCTTCTCTTGGTCCCACCACCTACACAGGCATGCCTGGTGGGGGCGCAGGAGAGGGCCTTCTCGGTGGCTGCTCCCAGACTTTGGGACTCCCTCCCTGGAGAAGCTATCTGTCTCTCTCCTTGTTGTCCATCTGCTGGCTAGTGAAGACCTTCTTGTTCCAACAGGCTTTGGGGAACTGACAGCTTTTAATGAAAGGGATGGTGTTAATAGTAGATTATAGCTATCTATCTAATTCTATCAATGTTTAATTGTTATTAAATGATAGGTTTTTTCTGCGTTTTTAGTGGTTCTTATTTTTAATTTGTAAGCCACCTTGAGTCCCATCGGGGGGAAAGGTGGAAGATAAAACAGTAAAATTATCACTAACAACCATAAGTTAAAACGTACAGAAAGTTTAAACCGTAATAGAATAGGCTAAAACAAACTAAGATTCATGCAAACTTTCTAAACATCTAGGTAAAGGTAAAGGGTCCCCTGACCATTAGGTCCAGTCGTGACCGACTCTGGGATTGTGGCTCTCATCTCGCATTATTGGCTGAGGGAGCCGGTGTACAGCTTCCAGGTCATGTGGCCAGAATGACAAAGCCGCTTCTGGCGAACCAGAGCAGCGCACGGAAACGCCGTTTACCTTCCCGCTGCAGCGGTACCTATTTATCTACTTGCACTTTGACGTGCTTTCAAACTGCTAGGTTGGCAGGAGCAGGGAACGAGCAACGGGAGCTCACCCCGTCGCGGGGATTCGAACCGCCGACCTTCTGATCGGCAAGCCCTAGGCTCTGTGGTTTAACCCACAGCGCCACCCGCGTCCCCAAACATCTAGGTAGGCTTGTCCAAGTCAGAATACCTAAATAAGAATACAGTGAAGATGCTTGCCTGATATCAATATGCAGGGAGTTCCAAAGTTCAGGTGCTGCCATACTAAACAATCGCGTTCTTACAGATGTGGTGCGGGTATTATGTAACACCTGTCGTGGTGCCAGCTTTGTCAATCAAAGCAGTTGAGTGAGTACAAACAGGGTAAGGGGATCTCGCAAGGGGACTTGGTCCCAACTTATTAAGGGCTTTATATTCTAACAGTAACACCTAGAACACGGCCCAGTAGCCGATCGCCAACCAGTTCAGATCTCTGAGCACAGGCTTTACATGCTGAAATAGCCTCACTCCTGTCAGCAATTGCACTGCAGCATTCTGATAAGAGTCCTCTGGGTCCTGCGGGTTGGGAAGTGCCTTGCTCATGGAGCTCCCTTCCCTAGAAAAGCGTAGCTGGCACCCACACTTCTGAGTTTTCAGATAAGATAATATGGTTTTGTTCACCCAAGGCTTTTAATGTGAGAGAGAGATTGTGCTGCTTTCTGATGTTTTCACGTAGCATCGCATGACTGTTTCAGGAATGAGTTTATGGAGATGCCAACTCACCTTGGGATATAAGGCAGGATATAAATTACTAAAGTAAAACAGAACAGGCTCAGCACGGGGCAACGGTCCACAGGAGACGAGCTGTGCCAAATCGCTCCTATGTGCTTAGGCACATTTGCTTGTAATTTTGTTGAGAAACATTGTGCATGTCTCCATCAAAACAGCCAGATTTGCAAACCTTCCTATTTCACAGAGCATTGCCTGAGTGGCAAACAGAGCCATCAGCTTGAAAACTTCATCATCCCTGCTACAGTGATTTGAATGATACCCCCAATCCAAATGTAATACCGGAGCTTAGCAAAAGATTGTTTAAAATCAGAAACAAGATTAATCACTGCAGTTCAGAGCATGAGCTGCCCTTTCACACACACAAAAAGCAATATTACAGCTATGAAATGTTCCATTTCATATTGCCCTCTAGTAGAAAAACAAGGAATCAAAGCATTGTACATAGCAATACATGTCTGGGGAGGTGGGGGGGTAGGGAGAAAGCCGAAAGAGGAGCTCAAGAAAGAGTTCTGACAGTTACACTTGAACTGCTAAATTACATTTGCCTCCAAGCAAGCCAAGAAAATCCAAAAACAAGAAAAGAACATTTAAAACTGATGACTTACTAAGAAGCTGCACTGATGATTCTCTTGGGTTAGTGTGGTGACATTAGACCGAAAAGCCTGGTTCTTCTCTTCTAAAATATGGATCCGACCAAATGTTTCCTGTGGCACTGCAGGTTGTAAGTACGGTAGCTCATTTCCAAACTGTGAGGAGGAAAGAGAAGAACAGCAGGTTCAAATCTTCCATTTATGAGGGGGGCAGGGATATAATAAGCAGTACTGTCAGGGATCTGCCTCCCCCTTCCAGTCCAGCCCTAAGTGCTTATAGGGAACAGCCACCTATTCTGACGACCGACTCGTCGGGGAGTGGAGGCAGCTGTTCCTCGGAAGGGAAGGGGGTGCCAGGTCTCGAGGGATGCAGCGAGAGACCTGGCAGCTCCCAGCAAGCAGGTCCGGTGCAGAGAGCACGTAGGAGGAAAAGGCGTTTCCGCTTCCCTAAGTTTCTTTGCTGGCGCCAAAATCGCCGTGCGCCACTTCTGGATTCTGCTAGTGACTGAGTAGACATGATATGATTTAGCTCTTCACCGTAAATAATGAACACTGATAAAAGCTACTGAAAGGCAAAAGACTCGACCTCCTTATTGAACGACCGATGAGGGGGAGGCCGTGACAAGTACACTAGATTATCTTTTCATGGGGCTGTTTGCTTTAGCAATAGCATAGCTTGTAGAATGCTTTTAAATACCACATGTCTGTTCAAATACAAACAACAGCAAGAATAAGCCCCATTGCTAGACAAATGATCCTTATACATTCTTCCCATATTTTCAAGTTCTGAATCCAATCTTACTTCTGAAGTGTGTGCAACCTAAGCACTGAGATATCCCCATTCTCCCATTTTCAGTACAACCCTGAGCATGTTTACAGTACGTCCCACCAAGTTCAGTGGGGCTTGTTTCTGAATCACTGTGTTTAGGATTTCAGAATGCTTTGTGTGCCATAGCTCTCTAGTTCCCTTATGTCTCTCTCTCTCTCCCCTGCGCGTGCACAAACACACAGACACTTCTTTTTGTGCTGTGTTTTTAGCAATGTGCATGTTTGCTCATGTGCATTAGTAAAACAAACAAACAAACAAACACTGCACGCTGCAAACATGCAATATGGCCGCATCCAGTTGACCTGTTAATGGATTGGAGCATCCTTCCCAGTTTGTTTGCACAAAGTTTGTGGGGGAAGTTATACCAGGTTGGCTGTTTATTGAGCATTTGTTCTGATTTGTTTGAGAGGCTATACAATTTCATATCAAGCAATGGTTATCCCAAACTGTCCCCAATGCTTTCCTTATTGCAAAAAGTCCAGGAATATCTGGAACTCTGAATGCTCAAACATGGAGCGGTTTGGGTCTCTTGGGACTTAGAGAAGCAACATCAAATGGCTGTTTGGTTTGGGAAACTGGGGATTAAACTGTGAACTGAAATTGGGGTCCTGCCCTTGTGTGGATCTGCCCTTTGTCATTGTCTCTCTTAAAATCAGGGAGCAGGTAATGGGAAAGACATCCACGAAAGACCATGGAGAGTTATATTTGCCAATCAGAGTAAACAATACTAGTGGGCTAAATGGACAAACAGACTGGTCTGGTCTAAAGCAGCTTCCTATGTTTCTGGTGAATGTCCTGTAAATAATTGTTGATGAATAGATCTTAAAGTGAGTTCTCGCAGAGAGCTGCCATTGCGGGGTGGGCAAGAAGTCACTCTTCCTGGTTTGGGGGGTAGGGTTTGTGGCCACAGCTTCCAGGACCTGCTTGTTGTGAGGCAGAATTGCATGTTGCAATTTGGTAGGACGGCCCAGCGTCCTTATATAGATCCCCATGTGGATCTTGGGTCACTCTTTTCGGAGCTTCGGATCACCTGGACCGTGTGGAGCACAGTGGAGCGATCTTATCATTGTCTGGTTTAAATTTCTCTATTTCCCCCTTCTTTCTAGTCCCCTCCAATCCCTTAATTAATTTAATCCCCCTTTTCCCTGTTTGATTTCCCACCCCACCCCACACCTGCCCTTGGGGAAGATTCTCCCTGTGCCGGTGAGTGCTGCCTGTGCGTAATTCTCCTTGGCTTGCCTTCCCAGTAGTGAGAAGCCCCCATTAGGGGCTTTCCCTTGCACACAGGTTTCCCCCCATTTCTCCTGTTTTATAATGGGGGTTAGTCAGGGCTGTTCCAGACTGGCTGGAATCACTTTCATTAGTATTCCCGAAGGTTGGCTTTATTTTGGGTGTGTAGAATAGTAAATAAAAATAGAAATACTTTATTGTCACTGTACCTGTTGCTATTTCAAGCGAGCCTCCTAGCAATTCGACGTTATCACTGATGTGGGCTGTTTCTTTTCATTTTGTGTGGGCCCCATCATGAGACAAAGATTCTTAAGAGCAGAATCAGGGAGGCCTGTGAGGCCTGCACATATTATTCAAGCCTAAGCCTCCTACTGTTTGCCTATGAAAATGTATCAGTTTGTTTGCAGGCTCAGTAGCTCTGTGTGTGCGTGTGTGCCTGAACGTCTGTGCTGCTGTTGTAAATGTATCTCTGGCAGACAGAGTGGAGCCACTGACTATCTGTGCCTCATAGGACTATGAGCACTCTGTCTATGCTCTTTAGCTATCCTGTTTCTGAACAAATTTAATTTCTTCAAGTATGTTTTGCCATGATAGTGACAGTCGCAATTTCAGATGTCTATTTTACTTAGTATTCCTTACTGGGACTATTCTATTGCTGGGTAGGTAGAATAGAAATAGAAATAGAAATAGAAATACTTTATTGTCACTGTACCACATGTTTACAGTGAGACTGATAAGAGCCCTGCTCCCTCCCAATCTCTCAGTCTTTGTCACACTCTCGTTCTACCACCAATCCCTAACGTCAGCTGCAATGTTGCTGTCTTTCATTCAGCAGCCTCACAGCCCATGGGTAGAAAATGTTCTTTAACCTGTTGGTACGGCTTGTCATGTTTCTATATCTCCTGCTCGAGGGCAGCCCATTTGTGATTTAATTACCCTCCCCCCAAAGAACTTTGGGTTTCTTGAGGGGGTGCTTCCCTCTAAAAGGGCAAGCAGGGGCACCTGGACAGGTGGCGGGCCACCTCGAGTCTGTTATTTCACTGGTATAGGGCTTTGCCTTAACCATGAATTGGTTCATGGAATACTGCAAATGACTGGGCTGTTTAGCCATTACAGCCTTACTGGTCGGAGGGGCTTATTGTTCTATAAATAAATTTGAATAAACAAGGCTATTCGGACAGGATCTTATATGCCAAGGGTTTAATAGTTCAGCAGCTTGGTCTGTGATTGAATTGCTTGATTCCTTTTATGTGCACGCAGCTAGAATGGCTCCAAAAGAAGGCTTCTGCGCAGACTTATTCCTCTATCCCAGCAAAGAGGGCTATTAGGGGCCATCCCAGTCACTTCATTCGCCCAATCCTAGTTGTACTGTGGGCCGTATTGAATCCTTCATAGCAATTTCGGCTGGTGATTCAGAAGCGTTGTCCCGCTTTGCATCCGGAATGGATGGTCTCCTTCAACGCTCTGCCCGTCAAATCAGTGCTCAAGCAGGGCCACCGCCTCCGGTGGGGGTTTCATCTCCTGCAACGACGGCATCCAGCGTGGAGGGAGAGGAGCTCCCAGTATCAGGGGTTTTAATTTCTGTTTCCCAATTTTCACGGAGTTCAGTTCCTTCCTCTCCAGGCCCCGGTGTGGGTGGCGGGAGCATTAGCTCAGCAGGCAGCTAGGAGGAAGGGGCAGCAAAAGGCCCCCTCCCGGTCCGGGAGGTCTTCTCAGTCCTTACCCGGGCCTTCTTCTGGGGTTGGTATCTCACCTGTTTCTTTTCCTCAGCCTCTCCCAGGTATTTTTGCTGCAGGATCCTGCGCCTGAGTCCTTTGCGGAGGTCAGCCTACCAGTGCCAGCGAGCACGTCTTCAGGCGGAAAGTGTTGCCACAAGAGACGTTCCTGAAAGCGGGCCAAAAGGAGCCTGGGAAACTCTTCTTCTTCAACAGCCTCTCCCAGGTACTTCGGTCCAAGGGGCGATTCGCCATGACGGGAGCACCTCTTGGTGGTGCAGCAGTAAAAATGCTGGCATGCTTGCAAAGCTAAGCAGGCTCTGGTGCGGTTCAAATTGGATGGGAACCACTTGTTGCAATGCATGGAAGTTGGTCAATATGACCCTCAGGATCCCTTCCAGCTTGTCTGTTCCTTGATTTCGTGACTCCTCTGGTAAATAGGTGCACATACCTTTTGCTGCTTGCTGTCTAGACAGGCACCCCCCTTTTTGGGGGGGAAGGGGGCCCACAATAGCAACCCAAAACGCCCCCTGTCCAAGCAGGGCTGGGGCTGACAAGCTACGATCCTATACCTCTTGCCCATTCTCCCATGAGATTATCTCAATCGATGCCTGGCTGGAAGGTTATACAGATTGGTCAGCTGTTTTGCACTTGTTTGAAGGGTCCCCCCCTAGATATTTGGATTCCCATGCCATTGGGGATTTATCCCTAAGTAAGCCCCATGAGATTGCTGTCTGATCCATGATTTATTGGTCCTCACAGAAAAGGGCTCCTAAGCAGCGGGCTATCCGGTTGCCGCTTCCTAAGGCGAATCAGCAGTTTGGCTGTTGGAGCTATATTAAAGGAAGGCCCTTTTGAGGGGGAAAGGGAGGAGGGCAGTAGCCTGCAAAAACGGCCCCCTCCCAGCCCACGCCAGGCACCTCGAAATAGTCATATCACTACTCTGGCCCCGACTCCCATAAAGTTACAGCCCCTGTTGCATTGGCTGTCCGATTAGCCTAATCAGGTGGCGGCTCTTTATCTGCGGGAAGGTTTTTCCCATGGTTTCAGGATTCCCATATCAGCGAACCCCGTGGCGGGTAAACCTGTTAACCAGAAGTCAGTGCGAGAACTGCCGGATGTGGTTAGGAAAAAGATAGGGAAAGAGTTGGCATTGGGCCGCATGGCTGGCCCTTTCGACGCTCCTCCTTTTCCCGAACTGCATTCCCCCCCCCCTCGGAGTGGTGCCTAAAAAGGCACCAGGGGAATTTCGCCTGATTCACAATTTATCACACCCCAGGGGAACGTCAGTGAATGACATGATCCCCCCGAGCCTTGTCCAGTGCGCTATGCTTCATTGGACGATGCGGTCAAAATGATTAGGAAATTTGGCCCGGGTGCTCTATTAGCGAAGTGTGACATAGAGTCGCCATTCCAGCTGTTGCCAATCAATCCGCAGGAATTTTGGCTGCTTGCTTTTCAATTTGAGGGTGTTTATTACTTTGATAAGGCAATGCCCAGGGGCTGTTCGGTAGCCTGTGCAGCATTTGAGGCCTTCAGTACTTTCCTGGACTGGGCCCTGCGCCATAAAACAGGCCTGCGAGGGGTTACTCATTATCTCGATGATTTTGCTAGCCTCTGGCAGTGACACAGGCGACTGCCCAGTGCTCATGCAGGCTTTTACTGCACTCACTGAGGAGTTGGGCGTCCCTTTGGCATCGGACGAGACGGAGGGCCCGGCCACCCAGTTGGTTTATTTAGGCATTTTTGCTGGACACTGTCACGCAGACTTCAAGTCTGCCGTCTAAAAAAAAAAAAAAAAAAAAAAAATCATCACATTGAGGAAGGTTATCGAGGAGGTGCTTCCCCTCTCTAAGGTAACCTTGCGTCAGCTTCAATTGCTGTTGGGACACTTGAATTTTGCTTGTAGGGTGGTGGCACCAGGGAGGCCCCTTTTGCTCCCGCCTGGCAAGACTCACTTCTGGCTTGCGGGCGCCTCACCACCACACGCGTTTGCCCCAAGATGTGAAGGAGGACCTTCGGAACTGGTTGATATTCCTTCAGGAATTCAATGGGGTCTCACTGTGGCAGGAGACTTTGAACCTCCACAATGCTTCCAGGTTCACTCTGACGCTGCAGGTTCCTTAGGTTTTGGGCTATATTGGCAGGGTCGCTGGTGTGCCATGCCTTGGCCGGCGGCCTGGCAGGAGGAGGCAATTACACGGGACTTGACTTTTCTCGAGTTTTTCCCCATTGCAGTGGCCGTGCATATAAGGGTCGAGGAATTCAGGGACCGTCCTCCTGGACTGACAACCTGGCGGTGATGGCCCGGTTCAGAGCCTTGGCTCCGGAGGCGCGAGGGCATCCGGAGCGTTTTCCAGACCACCTGTGGAGCCTTGGAGGCACTTAGCCATGCAGGGAGTAGCCGCTTTTGTTGCCCCATCCACTTTTCGTCTTATAGAAGGCCTGGGCTGATTTTGCCCAGTTTTGCGGTCAGTCCGGGGTGGGCCAGTTTGCCTTGCCCCTGACAGCTGACATGGTGCTGGAGTATTTGACGCACCTCTTTGCGATGGGCCGCGCTCCCAGGACCATCAGGATCCAGGCAGCGGCTATTTCCTTTTTTGCCAAGCTTTTCTTTGAGAAGGACCCTTGTTCGAAGTTTTTTTTTTTTTTTTTTTTTTTTTTTTTTATTCGACAGGCCTTGAAAGGTTGGGCTAGGATGGCTCCATTGCAAGCCCAGGCCAGGCACCCAATTACTTTTGCTCTTTTATTTAAAAATGCGAGCCAAGCTTCGCGTGGTTTGCTGGTCACGCTTTGAGGAGCGCCTTTTTCGGCTGCCTTTTCACTGGCCTTTTCTGGGGCACTGCAGGTTGGGGAGGTGGTCCTTGAGGCTTCCCAGCTCGCTGGTTCGCGGGGTCTGTTGTTAAATGATGTAGATCTGTCTCTTTCAGAGGTGGTCATCACCGTCCGCAATTCCTAGACTGCCCAGCTGGGCCGGGGGGTTGTGATCCGGCTGCCCGCCACGCGGAGGCTGGGCCCTTGCTCGGTTAAGGACACTGCTCAGTATCTTGCGGTGCGCCCCGCTGGGAATGGCCCTTTCCTGGTGCATGAGGATGGCTTGCCTTTGACCCGGCAGCACTTTGCCAAAGTAATGCCCCTCATTCCTTCAGGATCGGCGCAGCTACGGTGGCTGCCCGTTGGGGGCTGTCAAGAGACAGGATTAAGGAGCTGGGACGGTGGAAGTCGGATGCCTACAAGGGCTATGTGCGACGTTGATATGGTTTTAATTGTTGTTTTTCTGTTCCCTTCAGGTCCTGCACCCGTACGCATTTGGATTGTCGGGCACAGCATCGTTTACTGGGCCGGCGCCAGAGCTCGGGAGGCAGGGCTATGGCCCAACCTTGGACTTTCACCCCATGTTTTTGTTTCCTGGTTGGGCAAGAGGGGCATGTTGTGGGAGGAGTTGATTCCTTTGCTTTTCAATCGTGCCGCTGGGGAGGGTCCACCTGATGCCTTGGTTTTGCAACTAGGTGAAAATGACTTGCCAGCTACGAAGTGCCATGTCCTTCGCCTCAAGATGCGGCACGATTTGCAAAAAATTGCTGTTTTATTCCCACAGGTTAAGTTGTTTTGGTCTCACCTGCTACAGCGGCAACCGTGGAGGGGAGCGCGCTCTGCTGTGGCTGTTGAGAGGGCCCGCAGTCGTACCAACTGTGCGGCTCTTGGGGTGGTTTATGATTTGGGAGGGTCTGAGATTCCTCATCCCGCAATTACTTTTAAGAATGTTCCCCTGTTCCGCCCAGATGGCGTGCATCTTTCACCAATGGGTAATTATCTTTGGTTGGGTGCTAATGGGGGGGCCCTGAGGGCTTGGCTGGGTATGTGAGTGGTTTGGCGGTGAGCCGGTGGCTCGTGGCGGTTAGGCATTGGTTCTGTGGTATGGGTGGGCGGTGCCCCCCAAGAAGTGATGTTGGTAATGGGAATTCCGCAAAGGAATCCAGGGACTCAACATTGCTGTCCAAACCCGGTGGGTGCAGGGCCATGCAGGAGTCCCTGGGACCCCTGGGGAGGGGGAGGCACGATGTGATCCGGCCCCGTTAACTCTCCCCAGCTAATGGTTTCCCTTCGCTGACAAGTGGTCAGCTCTGTCCCGCTGCGACAGCTAGTCTTGCTGCTGACTAGGGTCAGCTCTGTCCCGTTGGACAGCGTGAACCAATGCCTACGCAACCACTCACGTGATTTGTATTCAATAAAGTTGTGGCCAAAATATGCCCAAAAACCCAAACCAAAATTATGTCTCCAGTGTGAGTTTATTGGTGGGAGTGACTGGGTGCCCTACACACGCAAAGTGAGTTCTCGCAGAGAGCTGCCATTGCGGGGTGGGCAAGAAGTCACTCTTCCTGGTTTGGGGGGTAGGGTTTGTGGCCACAGCTTCCAGGACCTGCTTGTTGTGAGGCAGAATTGCATGTTGCAATTTGGTAGGACGGCCCAGCGTCCTTATATAGATCCCCATGTGGATCTTGGGTCACTCTTTTCGGAGCTTCGGATCTCCCACCCCCCCTTCCCTGGTATAGGTTGGCGTTGACCTTGCTGTGCCGGTTAGGGGTCGCCTCTGCTTAGGAGGGGCCTGGTAGGAATTTTGTCCATCTGGCAGATTGGCCGAGCCATTTGGTTTTTGCCTACTACATAGCAAATAGTCACAACTTGTAAGGTTGGCGGTTAGGCATTGGTTCTGTGGTATGGGTGGGCGGTGCCCCCCAAGAAGTGATGTTGGTAATGGGAATTCCGCAAAGGAATCCAGGGACTCAACATTGCTGTCCAAACCCGGTGGGTGCAGGGCCATGCAGGAGTCCCTGGGACCCCTGGGGAGGGGGAGGCATGATGTGATCCGGCCCCGTTAACTCTCCCCAGCTAATGGTTTCCCTTCGCTGACAAGTGGTCAGCTCTGTCCCGCTGCGACAGCTAGTCTTGCTGCTGACTAGGGTCAGCTCTGTCCCGTTGGACAGCGTGAACCAATGCCTACGCAACCACTCACGTGATTTGTATTCAATAAAGTTGTGGCCAAAATATGCCCAAAAACCCAAACCAAAATTATGTCTCCAGTGTGAGTTTATTGGTGGGAGTGACTGGGTGCCCTACACACGCAAGTATGTGTGTGTTTCCAATGTTGCCTGTTTTTCAATGAGAATTCTCATACGTTTCAGAAACCTTTCTTTGCAAAGGGAGTGTTGATTCAGGATTTATGTGACTATTTGCAAGGCATCCCCAAATAATTAAAATCTGGTGTACAACGCAAAAAAGCATGCAACATAATTATCTCATACAATATAGGAGGTCTTCAGTACAAGACCAGAGGCAAGCTTTTTAATTAGCAAACTAAGTAAGACACGATATTGGTAAGTAATGAGAGAGGAGAGAGACTCCACTCTTCAGTCGGCAAGGATTACACACCAGGATTGAAAGCACATAGAGATTCTGTTGATCAGCTCAGTGACCTGCAACCTGTGTGACCCACCAAGTCAAATATAGCATGCTACTGGCCATGTATGACTGTGAGTGAGATGGCAAGATGTGCACTGTGTGATCCATGTTGGCTTGCATTTTTCTTTGCATTGCAGATCATTTTAAATTTGGTTGCATGCCACCCCAAGCAAGATCACAGGGGGGCAGCTTCCTCGGAATGAGGGACAGCAGAGACTGTGGTGTCTTCACAGTGTGTGGCTTATTTACACATATACACAGCCTAAGCCTAAGATGGAGGGGCTCATGGCATTGGACCCAGAAGGTCTTGTTTCTCTCATAGTCGCAGCTGTAGATTCAAACAGAAATCAAGCATAGTTTTGTCTTTCTAGCTGCTGCCTGCTTCCAGCTCCATCACACAACATTGCCCTGGCTTTTGTCTTTCTCACTACCAGCCAGGTGGGGGAGGGGAGGGGGAGGGGCCCACCCATTTGACTTCTGCATTTGACTTCTGGCACAGAGCAACCTCCTTGGTGATACTCAGAACCATACTTTGTAGTGGGGAAGGTGAGCTGGAAAAAAAATTTCACATCTGGCAACCAATGCACCCCTTTGGTTTCAGATAGTACAAGACTAAAGGTAAAGGGTAAAGGGACCCCTGACCATTAGGTCCAGTCGCAGATGACTCTGGTGTTGTGGTGCTCACCTCACTTTATTGGCCAAGGGAGCCGGCGTACAGCTTCCGGGTCCTGTGGCCAGCATGACTAAGCCGCTTCTGGAAAACCAGAGCAGCGCACGGAAACATCGTTTACCTTCCCGCCGGAGCGGTACCTATTTATCAACTTGCACTTTGATGTGCTTTTGAACTGCTAGGTGGGCAGGAGCAGGGACCGAGCAACGGGAGCTCACCCTGTCGCGGGGATTTGAACCGCCAACCTTCAGATCAGCAAGCCCCAGGCTCTGTGGTTTAGACCACAGCGCCACCTGCGTCCCAGTACATGACTAGTACATAACTAGACAAGTCTAAAAAGCCTGGGACACCAATTTCCACGAACCTCTAGGAGCTGTGGTGGCTCATTTGCTTAAAACAACATATTTAGCATTGACCCAGGTGGCGCTGTGAGTTAAACCACATAGCCTAGGGCATGGCGCCACTAAACCCAATGGTAGAGACGGCTCTGCTTATTTAGATATTCTGACTTGGACAAGCCTACCTAGATGTTTGGGGATGCGGGTGGTGCTGTGGGTTAAACCACAGAGCCAAGGGCTTGCCGATCAGAAGGTCGGCGGTTCGAATCCCCGCGACGGGGCGAGCTCCTGTTGCTCGGTCCCTGCTCCTGCCAACCTAGCAGTTCGAAAGCACGTCAAAGTGCAAGTAGATAAATAGGTACCACTGCAATGGGAAGGTAAACGGCATTTCCATGCACTGCTCTGGTTCGCCAGAAGCTCCTTAGTCATGCTGGCCACATGACCCGGAAGCTGTACGCCAGCTCTCGGCCAATAATGCGAGATGAGCGCCGCAACCCCAGAGTCGGACACGACTGGACCTAATGGTCAGGGTTCCCTTTACCTTTACCTGAAAGTGTGTACTCAATTCTGATCAAACTAAGCTTCCTAGTGTATACAGTGGTACCTCGGGTTAAGTACTTAATTCGTCCCGGAGGTCCGTTCTTAACCTGAAGCGTACTTAACCTGAAGCGCACCACTTTAGCTAATGGGACCTCCTGCTGCCGCCGCGCCACCAGAGCACGATTTCTGTTCTTAGCAGAGTTCTTAACCTGAAGCGTACTTAACCTGAAGCGTACTTAACCCGAGGTACCACTGTATTTAGCTCTGGGAGACTTAATTTTGTCAGCAGATCCCTACTACCCTATCTTTAAGTAGGCATTATTAGGAGGATGTGTGTGATTGTGGGTGGGTGTTTGTCGTGGGGGGGGGGGTGAGGTGTCTAGTTTGCCACTGTTAAACAAGTCAGTGAGGCTGCTGTTCCTCCAACCCTTACTCAGTTCAAATGGCAGACTTTGCTAAAGGTTTGCAGCCGCGCAAATGGCAATAATAATTGCTGAGCCGGCTGCATCCCAAGCACCTAGAAACTGAGATTTCAAGAAACGACATCCAGGATTTGATTTTATAAGTCCAAAGTGCACCAAGAGTCCGCTATAAAACCATGAAAACCTGGGTGCATTTGTAGGCTTTTCATCAGCAAAAGGAACAGGGCAAGCACCTGATATCTACATTTGTAAATCTTGTCCATTAGCAAAAACACCAGCTCTGTTTCTTCTCTCTGGTGCTTTAACACCTCGGCACCAATGCCACGTGAAATTCCTTCCCCCGGTGCCAGTTCAGTTGGAACGAGCCTGCCAAGTTTTTATCAGCTCCTCTAATAATATTGAGAGGTGGCCCTGTGCCACTTTCCATCTCCATGCTAGGCATGGGATGGCAAACCTGTTCATTTATTCATAGGCCTACCACTGGCTGCTTTTGTATCAACTGAATAAAGACCGTAACTCAATCTCTGGGATCCATTCAGCCCTACTGAAACAGGCAGATAAAGTTACACTGCTTTGATAATAATAATAACAACAGGATTGTTTTACCTGTAAGGGGGCAGGGGGAGAAGGAGGCAGCAACAACTAGGCTTGAAAGACCATTGCAGGTGGTGCTGGTATTAAATATTCTAATATCAGAGGACTATATGCAAATATTTTGCTAGTTAGTTCATTGCACGAGACTCAGCTCCTGTAGCTCAGTGGGGAAGATGACATGTTTTGAATTCGGGAGATCCCGAGTTCAATCCTCAGCATCTCAAGGTAGGACTAGGGTAGACTGTTGCCTGAATCCATAGACAGAAATCATCTGACAAACAGACCATCCCCAACCTGGTGCCCTCCATATGTTGTTGTACTCTAGATGCCATCAGAATGGGCAGTGCTCAGGGTTGATGGGTGGTATAGCCCAAAACATCTGGAAGGTATTGTTACAAGAATTTTAAGGTCTTATATACATAAAATAGATGTTCATAAATGTACCAAGCAAACACATACAATATGTAAACCACATGTCTGAAACCCACAGAAAAGTCCTGAAACCATTTTCTCTCTCCCAAAATGACCTCAAATATTTCTCTGCAAGGTCAAAGGAAATGGGAAATCTCCCCATTGTCTCTGTGCTCACAAATCCTGCCTTAAGGGCACATTTAAGGTGACAACAGGGTGAGCCTGTGACCTGGAATCAGGAATTAAGTAGTTATAATAACAAAGGGACGCGGGTGGCACTGTGGTCTAAACCACTGAGCCTAGGGTTTGCCGATCAGAAGGTCAGCGGTTCGAATCCCCGCGACAGGGTGAGCTCCCGTTGCTTGGTCCCTGCTCCTGCCCACCTAGCAGTTCAAAAGCACGTCAAAATGCAAGTAGATAAATAGGTACCGCTCCGGTGGGAAGGTAAACGGTGTTTCCGTGCGCTGCTCTGGTTCGCCAGAAGTGGCTTAGTCATGCTGGCCACATGACCCGGAAGCTGTACGCCGGCTCCCTCGGCCAGTAACGCGAGATGAGCGCCACAACCCCAGAGTCGTCTGCGACTGGACTTAATGGTCAGGGGTCCCTTTACCTTTACCTTAATAACAAAAGAGTGGCCAAAACCCAGCTCATGCAATCAGGTAAATGGCAGACAGGAGATAAACAACACACTCAGGATTCTGTTTTAGACCGCCCCCTGTGATGTATGTATGATGTATTGGGGGAGGTGGTCCTGGGATACACCCCTTCTGTGATGTCTGTATGATATTTCTGGGGGTGCTGGAGTTTGAGGGTGGGCAATTTCAAAGTCTATATAAGGGCAGGCACACCTTGGTTCTGGGTCCTCCTCCTCTCTCCTGCGTGTGGGAGAGCACCCTGGTGCAACAGCTTTAATAAAGATCAGGCTTACTAACTGTTTTGCTTCTCAATACTCTGGTTGGTCTCTGTTATTTTCTCCTACCGATAGAGAACCTAAAAAAGGACTCTATATTTGCTCTTGGGTACCCCATAAGGGAAAAGTAGCAGTTTTTTCTCATAACAGTATCAAATTGGGGAAGACTGAGATACACAATACTGAGCAAGACAGACCAGTGGTCTGGCTTGGAGTAAGGCTACACCTCAAGGTCCCATTACTTCAGCTGTTTCCTTCCATATTCTTTTACCGCTCTGCTCTCTGCCTTCTCAAAGGCTGTGTACATACCATATTTTTCGCTCTATAAGGCGCAGCTGACTATAGGACACACCTAGTTTTTAGAGGGGAAAGCCCCATTTTTGAGGATCAGCTCAAATTTCTACAGCTTCTTTTGCAAATGAGAAAAGCCCCATTTTTTGAGGATCAGCTCAAAGTTGTTGAGCTTACTTTGCAAAGGGAAAAAAATACTGTTTTATGGGGTTTAACTCACAGTTGATGCAGCTTCAGGAAAGGGAGCCATTTCTACAGTTTCCAGACAGATAATCTAATCAGCCAGTCGCATGTCGCTGGGGAAACAGCCTCCCTCTGCAAGGGGGCAGGGCTGGAATCTCTCTCCCTTATCTGTCTCCCCGATTGTTTGCTGAGCAGCTGCTCAGCGGGCTTCCTTTCAACACGTCCTTCTCTCTCTCTCTCTCTCTCTCTCTCTCTCTCTCTCTCTCTCTCTCTTTTTTAAAAAAGCACGATCTGCTTTTGCCCCTGGGCAGTTCAGCTTCAGGGACCACACATTCGCTCCATAAGACGCACAGACATTTCCCCTTACTTTTTAGGAGGAAAAAAGTGTGTCTTATGGAGCGAAAAATATGGTACCATACATTTAAAGCACATATACAGCACAGGCCATAGGACAGTTCCCAGGATCATTTTTGAGTCGTCTGCATTAAATGTGTGGGGCGCGCACAACCGAATCGGAATCCAGCTCCACGTAGCAGGGCTGATCCAAGACATTTTGATGCGTGGGGGAGAAATCAAAAGGGCACCCCCTCACCCACTTGAACAGGCATTATTCCAGGTTACTGGGAAGCTCACTTACACAAGCCTAATTGGAAGGACGCTGTTCCCCTTTGTTTCAGTGGGACTTGCACAGGAGAACCCCCTGGTGGATTGACTGCAGGGTCAATGGATCTCTCAGACACTTAAAAAAAAATGCACACCTGAAGCAGCCACCTGACTTTGTCCCCAATACTGCCATTTAGATTTCAGGATCTGTCCAGTCCGTCTTTCTTTTCATAGGCTGCTTTTCACTCTATTGCATGCTGAGTTGTGACCTCTCTACAGCGGGGGTTCCCAAATTGTGGTCTGTGGACTACCAGGGGTCTGTAAGCTTCATTCAGAAGGTATTGCAGCATATCCGCAGTAAATACTAATATTTATCTTCAATTGTATTTTGCCGCTTCTTTAACTTTTTATATTGCATTACAGTTTGAATCTTAAGGAATGCAGATTGTAATATGATACAGTGGAACCTCGGCTTTTTAGCGTTTTGGAAGCCGAATGTTTTGGAAGCCAAACGCCGAAAACCCGGAAGTAATTGCTTCTGTTTTTGAACGCACCCCAGAAGCTGAACGGCTTCCGCTGCGTTTTTCTTTTTTCTCAATGGATTTTGCCGACCGCCCATTGCTCCTCGGTTTTCGAACGTTTCGGAAGTCGAACGGTCTTCATGAACGGATTACATTCAAAAACCAAGGTTCCACTGTACAGTCGTACCTCTGGTTACGATTGCTTCATTTTGCGTTTGTCACGGGATACGAACGCGCCGAACCCGGAAGTACTGGAACGGGTTACTTCCGGGTTCGGCGGGCAGGCATGCGCAGAAGCGCTAAATTGCGCTTCGTGCTAGCGCAGAAGCGCCGAATCGTGCCGCGAGCATGCGCAGATATGGCACTTCAGGTTACGGGCTTTTTATGTTGCGAACGGGGCTCCGGAATGGATCCTGTTCACAACCAGAGGTACCACTGTACAAGAAATAAAAGTACGCTTCAGGTTAAGAACGGACCTCCGGAACGAATTAAGTACTTAACCCGAGGTACCACTGTATTGGGGGACCCAGGTGGCGCTGTGGGTTAAACCACAGAGCCTAGGGCTTGCTGATCAGAAGGTCGGCGGTTCGAATCCCTGCAACGAGGTGAGCTCCCGTTACTCGGTCCCAGCTCCTGCCCACCTAGCAGTTCAAAAGCACGTCAAAGTGCAAGTAGATAAATAGGTACCGCTCCGGCGGGAAGGTAAACGGCATTTCCGTGCGCTGCTCTGGTTCGCCAGAAGCAGCTTAGTCATGCTGGCCACATGACCCGGAAGCTGTACGCCGGCTCTCGGCCAGTAAAGCGAGATGAGCGCCGCAACCCCAGAGTCGGACACGACTGGACCTAATGGTCAGGGATCCCTTTACCTTTACCTTACCACTGTATTATGGCAAGGATAGTACCTCTGGTGGGGAACACGTTGTGATCCTTCCGGGGCAGTTGGTCCACCTCTGGTTCCCACCCTACACCCAGCTCTCACCTGTGGCTCCTAGAAGCAGCAGCCACACCTCAGGAATGGCTTTGACTTGCTGGGTAAACCGGGTGAGGGCAGCCAATAAGTCTTAAAACCTCAGTGAGGGGCAGATGGGGCTTATCCAGATGGGAATGAAATTCTAGGAGAATGAAAACTCCGATCCTAAACCTCCACTGCCTGGTGGGATATCCTCAGGAGAAGAAAAGGCTATGGAGTAAACCCTACGCAAATTCAGAGTAGAATTCCTAAAGTAGTTGGATAGTGCCTTGTACGCCTCCTTCCAGCAACTCCTGCAGCCAAGCTGGTGCCAAGCGTATTGCTCTGCTTTCATTTGGATCACATCAGCGCGGCCGAGAGGGGAGTCTTATTTTCTGGCCATTCCAGAATCTCCATACACATTTGCACCCCAGGGAGGTCACTTCAGAGCTGCTAATGCAGTCGTTTGACTTCACCCCCGGAAGTGCACTCCATTGTCTCTTGAGACAGATGGATGCCAACAATAGCTTTGAAAAGCAACAACACCCTACTTACCGGTAATTGCAGTGTTTCTCAAAGCTGCATTATAGTTTATTACTTTTTAAAAAAGGAACCTGCCACCTTTGCTGCTTATTGGGCAAATTCTAAAATAATTTAGTGGGTAGCACTTTGCCTGTTTTCTTTCTGTTTGCTCTTTACTTCCTACAGTGACAAATGCGCCACAGCCAAGGAAATTGGTAGCTGGAGAACGAAACAGAGAATGATGCTCAACCAAGCAGGGGAAAAATGTCAGCAATTACAAAGCTATCAATCCACCGGTGCACTTCTGGATATATTGTGTTGGCATGGAAAGGTGACGTTGGAATGAATCTTGCTTGTATCACATTTCTCAGGCTTTGCAGAGCACAGCAGACTTCTTGCCTTGATTACTGCCCGCCCCAACCTGAGACGCCAAGCACAGTTTTCAAAGGAATGTTGTTGTTCAGTCGTTCAGTCGTGTCCGACTCTTCGTGACCCCATGGACCAGAGCACGCCAGGCACGCCTATCCGTCACTGCCTCTCGCAGTTTGGCCAAACTCATGTTAGTAGCTTCGAGAACACTGTCCAACCATCTCATCCTCTGTCGTCCCCTTCTCCTTGTGCCCTCAACCTTTCCCAACATCAGGGTCTTTTCTAGGGAGTCTTCTCTTCTCATGAGGTGGCCAAAGTACTGGAGCCTCAACTTCAGGATCTGTCCTTCTAGTGAGCACGCAAGGCTGTCTTCTTTAAGGATGGATAGGTTTGATCTTTCAAAGGAATGGATTATACCAAATATGCCTTTGTTGCTACTGTGAGTGCTGCAAGGTGAGTGGTGGAGAACATGCTCTCTGCATGCAAACAATCCCAACGTTAATCCCTTCCATCTCCAGATAGGGCAAAGAAAGAAGCCCACCTGAGGTGCTGCTGCCAGTCAGTGTAGACCATATTGAGCTAAATTGACAGAGTCTTGCATGAAAACATCTCAAGTTTAATCTCCAGAAAGGGTTGGGAAGGACTCCTGACCCAAGTGATGCAAAACAGCTGCCAGCCAGTATCGACAACATTGAGCTAGATGGACCAAAGATCTGATTTGGCTTTCTTTGTCCCAGAGAGAATGAACAGTAGTCGACTAGTTCAGACGCAACAGCAAATTATGGTTTAGCAAGACAAAAATGAGCCTCAAACTTGTGCCCTCCCCACTCCAGAATGGCTACAAGAAGAGGAGAAGCATCAGCTGCCATGTTCAAAATTAATCTGAGATCCTCCTTTACATCTAAAAGTCCGGAGAACTCTGGTTAGTTTCAATTATGGTTAGAGGGGAAAACAAGGAACACAAATCACAATTTGATCATGGCTTCTTTAAATTAATCACCGTTTGGATGAAATGAGAAACACTGATTAGTTCAAAAGCGAAAGCAGATCCTTCTGATTTCCTTTCCATGAGAAGAGGCTAGAGAAGCACATGAGCCCAAGACTCCTGCAGGTGCAGGCAAATAAATGCTATGTTCAATCCAAAAAGATAGTATTACTCTTACTATGTTTATAAAAGAGAGAGAAATCAGACGGCTTCACAGCATAAATACCATTTTGGCTGTCCTTATTTTTATCTGCAAGCCACCTTGAGTCCCTGCCAGGGTAAAAGGTGGAAGTATAAACAAATCTATATACAGTATATATAAAATCGTTCAAGTTGGATGTTTGTTAACAATCACCTTTCTCCGTAACCCCTTGATCGATTCCGTTCAAATTTGGACACAACGTTCCATGCCCATATAGGAGTGATCATATGTACTTACATTGCACAAATACCACACCTTTCCCAGGTAAAAATGTGATTTTGTGCAAAAAATAGCCCCCTCCAGTGGACGTTAAACAGCACAGCACAACAAACCTGTTTCTGACCCCTCCTCCTCCTTTCCCGATGTCACTACCACCATCCCATCGACAGACAGACCGCCCACAAACACTACTGCTGGCTCCGTCGGTGGGTATAGAGCCACGCAGGGAGAAATTGCCATTTTCGTACTTTGGGACGCTACCTCAACCGGCTATAGAGAGAGGCCGGAGGACAACGCCGCTACTCACATTTCGGGCCAGATACCACACCTTCCACAGATACAAACGAGTTCCTATAAAAACAAACATACAGCCCACCACTACACGTCAACAACATCGAAGAAGGCCATTGACAAAATCAGGACAAAGAACCTCATAGACTAAAATAGTAGTAATAAACAGTTGTAGAAACGAAGACAAAAACAGGAGGGGCAAACGGAGAACACATAGACTGAACTTCAACGAGATAAGGTGTAAGTAAACATACGCTTTCTCTTTCATACTGTATCTTACTTTTGCATTTCACCAAATCAGCCACAGCAAGGCGTGGCCGGGTCAGCTAGTATACAATAATAATGTTGTTGTTGGCATCCATTAAGAGAGAGAGAGAGAGAGAGAGAGAGAGAGAGAGAGAGAGAGAGAGAATGGAGTGTGCCTCCAGGGATGAAGTCAAACCATTGTGTTTGCAGCACTAAAGTGACTTTCCCAGGGTGCATGTCTATAAATAATAATAATAATAATGCCATTGAAGTGACATCCATGGTAAACACTGAGAAAGTAGAAAAGGGCCCTAATTATTATTATTAGGAACAATAGCAACTTATAAAGAATCACCAACAAAACTAATCCTAAGCACAGAACAGAGATGAACAACAAAGGCTTACCATCTCATAGACACAATGCAAAAGGGAAAGGGGAGGGAAAGAGGAAACAAGGAAGTCCATGCAGCAATTCTTGAAGTTATATAATCCCAGCAGTATCATCTGATTCGGGCAAGTGGGCCTCCCTGCCGTTATGCAGATGCAGACATGCACAACCCACCAGCCTTAATTTCCCTGGTCAGCATGTGTCTCTTCAACTCTGCAGTCCAAAAAGTTACCGAGACCTGTGCCATGCAACCTGCTGTCCGCAACACAGGGTGGCTCAGGCAAAGATGCTTGACCCAAGGGCGAAAATCAGACCCAAGGCCTGACTTTGGGGTCTATGGGGCTATAGGGGTCTATGGGGCTATAGAGATAGATGATAGATAGATAGATTAGATAGATGATAGATAGATAGATAGATAGATAGATAGATAGATAGATAGATAGATAGATGATAGATAGATAGATAGATAGATAGATAGATAGATAGATAGATAGATATAGATGATAGATAGATATAGATAGATGATAGATATAGATAGATAGATAGATAGATAGATAGATAGATAGATAGATATAGATAGATAGATATCAAGTGTAACCACTACCACCACCAACAACAACAACAATTAATAGCAATGCCTTACCGAGAGTCTGACCATAGGTTTATCTCGCTCAGTACCGTCTGTTCTGACTGGCAGCCCCTCACAAAAGTCTCAGGTCTTTCCCAGCACTGACACCCGAGATCCTTTTATAACAGGAGATGCCAGCACCTGCACCCAGGACCTTCTGCATATGCCCTCTGCCCCTGAACTGTGATCCCTATTCAAAATTAAAACAATAACAACAACCCAAAACCCTTTTCCGCTCTACAAGTGAGACCCGATGCTTCCAGAGCACCCTAGAGGGAATTGTGGCTTTCTTCCTCAAGAGCTTAATTGGTTTAGAGATACTTCTCTTTAAAACTCCTGCCTATTGATTTATTTTTTTCTTTAAGGCAAAGTAAACAAGGCATAAGAAAGCTGCCAGCGCAGAGAGATGTTAAATTGGCAGCAGATGGCAAAATGGAGAGCCTGTACAGGAGAGAAGGAAGTTCCAGCTGGTGGTATAGTGAAGGGTGGACACAAGCCAGGGGTTCCCTGAAACTGTCCCCAAAAATGACCCAAGAGTGAAACCTTATTTCTATTTAGGATTCACCTATCCATTGGAAAAGCCTGGTCTAGTTCTGAGTCACATCCGGAGCTGCCAGGTCTCATGTAACTCAGGAAAGTAATGCAGGAAAGCTGTGTGCACAACTCAGTCTATGTGACGAACCACCAGGGCTCCGGGTTTGAGCATTTCCCTCGGCCAAATCAGGCCCACAGAGTCATCTGATAGGACCCATGGCATCTCCTTCTGTGAGGCTCTGCCCCCAACTGGCCAACTCTCAGCCTGCTTGCAGAGTCATTCTGCTGTCTAGTCCAGGGGTCAGCAGCCTTTTCAAGCCGTGGGTCGGTCCACCGTCCATCAGACCATGTGGTGGGCCGGACTATTTTTTGGGGGGGTGGGGAATGCACGAATTCCTATGCCCCACAAATAACCCAGAGATGCATTTTAAACAAAAGCGCACATTCTACTCATGTAAAAACACCAAGCAGGCCACACAAATATCCCAGAGATGCATTTTAAATAAAAGGACACATTCTACTCATGTAAAAACACGCTGATTCCCGGACCGTCCACAGGCCGGATTTAGAAGATGATTGGGCCAGATCCAGCCCACGGCCCTTAGGTTGCCTACCCCTGGTCTAGTCACTGCAGGCAGAGAAAAAGGGAATGGCAAAACAAGCAGGCTCTAAGCTTCTCAAGAGGGCTTTGTGCCGCTGCTATAATGCAGAGGACCTCGGCTGGATGTGATGTGTGATAGCATGGTTGGCAGAGCACGAGGCTCTTAATCTCAGGGTCATGGGTTCGAGCCCCATGTTGGGCAAAAGATTCCTGCATTGCAAGGGGTTGGACTAAATGACCCTCGTGGCCCCTTCAAAAATCTATGATTCTATGATTCCATGTGTGGTTGTATATGGACAGGTGTGACCAGAGTGTGTACATGCCTTTGGCCCTACTGCCACTAGCATGAGACACCCCCCCCCCAAGGTTATCCATCAGGGAATGTGGAACATGGGTTGAAAAAGTTTCTCTCGCAATCCTGGCCCCCTCAGTACTACAGTAGATTGATTCCTTCTTTTCAAACTGGTCATTCCAAGAAGCTCAGAGGTTCTCTCTTCTAACCATTTTATTCCTACAACCAGGGCTTTTTTTCCAGCCGGAACTCGCCGGAAGTCTGTTCCGACACCTCTCAGGTGGGCGTCATTGCCATTATAACAGAACGAGGGAGGCATAAATGGAGAGTTCTGGCACCTCTTTTTATAGAAAAACAGCACTGCCAGAAGGGGTCAGCAAACTTTTTCAGCAGGGGGCCAGTCCACTGTCACTCAGACCTTGTGGGGGGCCGGACTATATTTTGAAGGGAAAAACTGATGCAAGAGTACCACGAGCCCCGGTGGCTGCTTACCTGTGTCTTGCGAGCGGCAGGGGCTGGTGGCAGCGGTGGAGGGACGATGAGCGGCACGCGAAAAGGCTCCGGAGAGGGGCTGCTTAAAATGGCGGCCGCTCAAGTGCTGCTGCTGCTGGCACCAACAAAGCCCAGCCCCCTTCCTTCTCTAGGCAGGGCAGGGAGAAGCCAGGAGGAGGGAGGGCTGCCGCCGCCGCCGGGAGGGAGAGGGAAAGAACGCATGCACTGGCAATCCACACGGCGATTCTCGGACCGTCTGCGGGCCAGATCCAGAAGGCAATTGGGCCTGATCTGGCCCGCGGGCCTTAGTTTGCCTACCCATGGCTAAGAGAGAGTGACTTGGGTTATCCCATGAGGTTTGTGTATGAGTGGAGATTGAAATTGTCTCTCCTTCACTTGAGCCTCTATCCAGTAGATCAGACTGGCATTGCTTTGCCCTGCTACACACACACCCCAATTCTCTTGGTCTCCACTTACTAGTCTTATTTGATGTTCCCCAAAGGCCTGGAGAGAGGGGGGGGGTTTCATATCTCCACCCAGCCATGAAGCAGTGCTGGGTAGCCTGAAAACAAATTGACATCTCTCAAGTCAAACCGACCCCAGAAGATTGTTTTGAGATTCAAACTATGACTCTGCCTGCCTTAGCGAAAAGGACAAGATGCAAACGTAAGAAATATGAAGGAGAAGGCAACAAACAAGTTAATAAATGAGCGTGGAAGAGCACTTCACAGACTTCTTACCTACAGTTACTGCAGAGAGAACGTTTTACTGAAGACACAGCTGATCATGGTGCAATGCAAATATCACCAGCCTCTTGCATAATCCATTTCAAGAAGCTTAACAAAAAATTAAAATCAAATTTATATTATATTTTGGAAGGGGGATTAGAGGTATTGTTATTTCAAGAGATCTTCATTGCAAACTCAAATTAATTTCCACGGGCTCTGCTGCGAGCATTCAAAATACAAGCTGTATAAAAATATTATGTGTGGAGTACTAACGGGGCCAGCCCAAGACATTTCGGCACCTGAGGACAGACCCCAAAATAGCACCCCACCTCCATGCTAGGGAAGAAGGGGTGAGGGAAGATCTACATCAGGAACAAGGGGAGAAGACATACTGACATTAGGACAGGCTTTCTCAACCTCTGCCCTCCAGATGTTTTGAGATTGCAATTCCCACCATCCCTGACCACTGGTCCTGCTAGCTAGGGATCATGGGAGTTGCAGGCCAAAAACATCTGGAGGGCCGAGGTTGAGGAAGCCTGCATTAGGATCTGCTGCCCCAATGAATCCTGCTATCTGAGGCAGTCACCTCACCAAGCACAATTCAAAGTGTTGGTGCTGACCTTTAAAGCCCTAAATGGCCTCGGTCCTGTATACCTGAAGGAGCTTCTCCACCCCCATCATCCAGCCCGGACACTGAGGTCCAGCGCCGAGGGCCTTCTGGCAGTTCCCTCACTGCAAGAAGTGAGGTTACAGGGAACCAGGCGAAGGACCTTCTCGGTAGTGGTGCCTGCCCTGTGGAACGCCCTCCCAGCAGATGTCAAGGCAATAAGCAACTATTTTACTTTTAAAAGACAACTGAAGGCAGCCCTGTTTAGGGAAGTTTTTAATGTTTGATGCTGTATTGTTTTTTATATTCGGTTGGAAGCCGCCCACAGTGGCTGGGGAAACCCAGCCAGATGGGCGGGGTATAAATAATAAAGTATTATATTATTATTATCACAGGTAGGCTGGCCCTGGATACTACACTGTTGATATTAAAATGTTCAGAGGAACTTGGCATTTGGGGGGACTTGAAGGACAATATTATTGTCCTAAGAAACTTCCTTCATCCCCAGCCATTGTTGTCATGAAATAGCACTATTTTGTTATTTTTATAATGAAAAGGAGGTGGAAAAACCAATACTGTAATAATAGGAAAATTCCTTCCAGTAGCACCTTAGAGACCAACTAAGTTTGTTCTTGGTATGAGCTTTCGTGTGCATGCACACTTCTTCAGATACCATGCACACGAAAGCTCATACCAAGAACAAACTTAGTTGGTCTCTAAGGTGCTACTGGAAGGAAATTTTTTATTTTTTATTTTGTTTTGACTATGGCAGACCAACACGGCTACCTACCTGTAACTGTAATAATAGGAAATCAGTACTAAATCTTCACCTTCTTAAACTCCAGGAGAGAACAGAAATTGACACTGGTCCATTTATCATATGAAGAGCCCAGCTGGATCAGGCCAATGGCCAACCCAGACTCCTGTCCTCACAGTGGCCAATCAGATTCCTGTATGAAGTCTCAAAGCAGAACCTGGATATAAGAACATTCTCCCCTCTTGCTGTTTCCAACAAATAGTATTAAGAAACATACTGCCTCTGGGGGCAGATTAAAAGAAACTATTCAAGGGCAATTAAGAGGCTGCTCATCCCTAATTATCCAGCTGTGCTCTACAAGAGTCAATAAAATGGCTAGAAGCTGTAAACAGGAAGCTTTTAATTAAAGACACAAGAAGCTTTAAAAGGCTCAGTACTGCTTTGCTTGCCCACACTGGCATCAGCTGGTGCTCCAGCTGTGTTTTACCATGAACATCACCCACGAGTCAGGTCAGAAAGGACAACAAAGATAATACTGGATCATCAAAAAAAACAACACATGACAATTGGTGACGTGGGTTTTCCAATTTGCAAAGGATGGCAATTACCTGAAAACCATATCCATCCCTACTGGCTTTCTCAGATCTGCAAAGAGGGCAATGGGATTTCACCTGTGAATTGTAGAGTTGGTAGTTCCACCACCCTTAGGCGGGGTAGGGGGAATGGCAGCCCAGGAAAGGGTTTCCTCTGTGGCAGCCTCTACATTGTTGGACACAGGTGCATGTTTGTAGCGTCTTCATTGAACAGAATAAATGATGTAAGGAGGGAACTGCAGCCCAAGATAGGAAAAGAAGTAGTAAGGGAACACCTAGCTACTTTAAATTAATTCAAATCTCCAGGGCCTGATAAACCGCATCCAAGGGCTCTTTTTAACTGGAGACACCAGGTACTGAACTCAGGATCTTTTGAATAAAAAGCATGTGCTTTATACAGTTTTTGTGATTGCCGTTGCAAGAGATTGGAGAGCCCAGAGCTTGGTTGGTTGCTTTCAATTGGTTGTAGTGTGATTCGCTTGTTTGTGGGCTAAGGGGTTGTTGGGTCAGATTAGCCATATCAATTTGTATGCTGTTATTGGGGGGGGGTAGATCATTGTCTGGTTGTGTTGTATATGTGATAAAGGGGAGCCACACCGGGGTGAAGGCATCCTCCTTTGCTTGCCCCTGTGCTAGTTTAAGTTCATTGGTTAACTTTTCTAATAGGGCAGTTTCCCATACATTTTGGAACCAGTGGTCTATATCAGGGGTCAGCAACCTTCTTCAGCCATGGGCCGGTCCACCGTCCCTCAGACCATGTGGTGGGCCGGACTATTTTGGGGGGGGGATGAACAAATTCCTATGCCCTACAAATAACCCAGGGATACATTTTAAATAAAAGCACACATTCTACTCATGTAAAAACACACTGATTCCTGGACCGTCCGTGGGCCGGATCGAGGCGGTGATTGGGCCACGGGCCTTAGGTTGCCTACCCCTGGTCTATATTCACTCCTGGAGGGTCTTTCAGTGTCTAGTTATGATGTTTGAAGCTGCTGAGTGACCTATCCGTTTCTTGACATACTTTGTTTATATTCCTTTTTATTCCTTTGGCCTATGGCAACTCGCAGAATCCACGACTTAAGTTTAGTGCATCAAATAGCTTGAAGGTCAGATAAACAATTCATTTCGGAAAGGTGAAAGCATGTAACACACAATACAATACCAAAATAAAAATAAAAAAATCACAGAGAGAAGCATCCTCTACAGTGACTAACCATATGACCTTTGACAAACTCACCAAATGGAATGTTAAGCAATAACGCACTTGTGAAACAATATGTTGATGACAGGAAGAATTTCTAAAAAGGAAGGAAGATCTAAGCATAGATCTTACACCAAGGAACACATCAAAAGGGAAAGATAAATTGAACTTGAAAGCGATGCATTTGTTCTTCTGTGCCCTTAACGAAGCAAAGCACTTTGTAGTTTATTTTCCATCAACATGACATTTGAAAAAAATCTGCTTTTGAGGATCTCCCCCCCCTCCTTCCCTCCATCATGCGCGCGCACACAAACCCAGCCAATATTGTAATCTTCGGCATACAGTGGTCCCTCGACTTACGAATTTAATCCGTTCCGAATGGACATTCGTAGGTCGAAAAGTTCGTAAGTCGAAAAAGCAACTTTCTCCCATAGGAATGCATTGGGAGAAAAAATATTCGGGAAAATTCGTAAGTCGAAACAACCGCATCTAAAATTCGTAAGTCGAAAAAACCGCATCTAAAACCGGCAACGATTTCCATTCGGATGTTGAAAAATTCGTAGGCGTGCGGCCACTTTTTTCATTCGTAAGTCGAAAAATACGGATGTCGGGTACTTCGTAAGTCGAGGGACCACTGTACGTTGATAGTATTCATACACATCTTTGTGCAAAAACAATATTGCTCTGAAACACTTTGTGCGCTCCTAACCATTTCATTGAATCATAGAATTGTAGAGCTGAGGGTCATATTGTCATCTTGTCCAACCCCCCTGCAATGCAGGAATCTCAACTAAATCATACATGGCAGGTGGCCATCCAACCTCTGTTTAAAAACCTCCAGTGAAGAATCATATAATCATAGAGTTGGAAGGGATCCCAAGGGTCATCTGTTTCAACCCCCTGCAATGCAGAAATCCTGCCCACAAACGAACCAATGGGCTCAAACTACCAACTAGCCAGATTGTGCCACCACCTTCCTAGGAAGTCCATTCCACCGTCAAGCAGCTCTCACCATCAGGAAGTTCTTCCTAATGCTTAGTCAATATCCCTTTTCTCATCATTTGAATCCAGTGGTTTGGGTTCTACCCCCTGGAGCAGCAGGAAACAAGTGTGCCCCATCTTCCGTGTGCTATTTGAAGGTGGCCACCATCATCAATCTGAATGATAAGCAAGGTAAACGCCTTCCAGGGGAAGGGGCATAAGAAGGCAGCCATTTCTGTTGTAACTTGTATTCATCACAATCAGCGCTGTTTCTGCCCTGCTGCATTTCGGGGTCCGCCAAATAACTATGTTATTCGTCTTGCTGCTCGCTACTTAATGTAAGTTACGTAACTATATACATAACTTACGTTCATGTCAGTGTAAAGGAAACAACAAAGCAATGTTGTTGTTTTTTTTAAGTAATTAATAACACACCACTTGCAGACTTAAAAACAAGAACAACATGAGCAAATAGTGATCATATTCAGTTGCGTGTCGAGGTCCCCAGACCACCCCTCAAATGAAACACACTTCACACAAGAATTTTTGTTTAAGGTTTTTGGCATGATTTAGGCCACAACTTTATTAAAATACAAAATATGTGAGTGGTTGCTTAGGCATTGGTTAAGATTATCTGTCCCGCTGGGGACAGAACTGACATCCATCCGCCTATGGAGTCAGTAAAGGGGAAAACACTTTGGGGAGAGAATGTGCACCCTTCTCCCCTAATGCTCCCAGGGCTCCTGCGTGGGCCCTGGACCCCTACCGGGGGATACGGACAAGCATGACGAGCCCCTGGATTCCTTTAACGGAATTCCCCGCGCAGCAGCAGCATAGAAGGGGCAGCCACAGCCAACACTGCCCCTCCAACAACCAATTTAAAACCAATGCCTAACCGCCAACCTTATAAGTTGTGACTAATTGCTACGCAGTAGGCGAAAACCAGATCGCACCAACCAATCAGCCAAATGGAAAAATTCCAACCAGGCCCCTGCTCCAAAAGCAGACGACCCCATGACAGGCATAGCAAGGTCAACGCAGAGGCCTAAAAACAGGGAGGGAGGGAGGGAGATCCGATGCACGCAGCCAAGAGGGCTCCTAAACCACGTGCTTTGCAATATATAGGCTCTGGGCTGTCCATCAACAAATTGCAACATGTAAATCTCCCCAACGACACCCAGAGCCCAATCACCACAGTGGCCATCCATACGATCCCGCCCAGCAAGAGGGGAGACTTGCTGGCCCCCACCGCAACACGTGCTCTTCATAAAGGGAGACACGCTTTGTCAGATTTCCATTCCTGACCACAGACTAATGTGTAAACTCCAGCAATTTCCGCTTCCTTTTTTTAAATTTTTGCTGGTGGTGGAAAGGACCAGGGACAAAGGGGAAAGTGAGTGGAGGAACCCATAAACTTTGTACCATCAGGCACATTCCAGCCATGCTAAACTCAGATGTTTCTAGCCTGCCAGTCCCTTCCATATCTCTCCATTTTCCATCCAGGCAAGCAAGAGGTATTCTTGCAGTTCAAGAGCACAGTGCAGCCATGCCAAAGCAAGTTAGAGGTACTGAGGCTATTAGTATTGCACACGTGGAAGCAAATTGGATGAATAAAAACCAACCCTTCTTTGAAATGAAAATTCTCCAGTCCAAAAATATGGTTCAAAAGCTTTACTACAGAACTTTACTTCAAAACAACTTAAAACAATGAAGTTACATTTAGATAGTTGCATAATATGATATACTGATCCTAGCATAGGTAGAAAATCTTAATTCATATCTTACATCCAGAGCTAAAAAATCAAAGCTCTGTCTCTCCTTCAAACAGCCTCCATTCGCCTGAGGCTGTTTTGCTAGAAAAGAGATTAGCACGTCCATGCTCTCCAGGGTGCTATGGCTCCCCATGCGAGGCCAAAATTGGATGTCTCCCCCCCCCCCCATGCTGCCTTCCCAAAGGCAGTTAAGGAGGTGCCGGCAGGATCCTAGTGTTCTCCCATCAGGGCCGTCTTAAGCATATCCGGCGCCGTGGTGCAAAGATCCCTCCGCCGCCCCCCCCCCAGCAACTCCAAAACAAGGGAGGGGGCAGTGGAAAATGTCCTCTGTCTACCCCACTGCCCTGATCCCCGGCATGGTGGCGGTGATCAAGCAACAAAATGTGCTGGCTGACATGCTCTCCAGCGTCGGGGCGCCCGAGAAGGCAGCCCAGGAAGGCTGCGCGCTGCCTTTCGCCAGGAAGCAGGAGGAGGACAACAACGACCAGGAGGAGGGCCGTCTTTAGCAGATGCAGAGGCTTGGGAGAGAAGCGGCGCGCAGCTTCCATCCTAAGCCTCTGCGGGGATCGCTCTCCTCCTGCAGAGGCTTGGGAAGGAAGCTGCATGCCTGCCAGCCATATAGTTGGCGGGGCACAGATGGCGGGCGTGCAGGGAAAGGGGAGGCTGCCGGCAAAGCCGCGCAGCTCCCCCACTCGCTGGGGCGCCCCTGAGAGCCCGGCGCCCTGGCGTGACGCACCACTAAGCCCTATGGGAAAGACGGCTCTGCCTTCCATCTCCTTCTCAAAGCTGGGAAAGTGGTAACTAGGCTTTGGGAAGGGTGTGGGAGGACTCTAGGACCCTGTCAGAGCCTCAAATCTCCTTCCCAAAGCCCAGCACCTCACTTACCAGGCTTTGAGATGGCGCCCCCTCCCAGCTCAGCACCCAGCGAGTGTGCACTGCTCACTCAGCCCTAAATGCACCCCTGCTGGTCCTGGCTGTCTATATCTGTATCCCACCTGGGACCAGTGCACATTCCAACATCCCTGGGCTTTCACTCTCCCCGCCTGTGTAAAATCCACTGCGGTTCACCATTACAGCAACCACAGGTGTCTTAAGCCTCAATTTATCTGAAGGCCTTAAGGGAAAGGAATTCACATTCACACATATTGGCTGAAGCCCCAACAGCCACAAAACGAAAGAGATGACTAATCAGAGATGGAACCTAGGCAATTTCATAAAAGAAAACAAAATATCTCACCCACCCAGGTTCGACATTAAAAAAACTAAAAATGTTTTCTGCTCTAGCGCGCTCCTTTGAAACACAGGTTAGAGCTCCTAGCCCCAAAGGCATGACGGTATGGCCACAAGCAGAAAGAGATTGCATTGTGAAAAGATGCCCACATAAGGGAAATGAATGTATTGTGGGTCGAAATGATGCCATCAAAATCCCCTTCCTTGCGGGTGGAGGAGGCCTGGAGTTCTTAATTTTGAAAGAGAGATGCGCTGGGGCTTAAACCTGCCTGGAAATCAAATCTTCTAGCTTGAAAAATTCTCAGCTGTCTGGAGACTCAGTTGAGAACAATGAATTACACATGGTACAGACACCAGCACTAAGCATCTTTTTATCACCATGTCTGAAACCAGGACTTAAAAGCAAGCTCTGGGGCAGAATCAGTCCCTGGTTCAGATCATGACTCTGCCAGGAGCCACTGTGTATGAGGGCGGGGAGGGGGGCGGAGAAAGGCTCTTGAACATTCAGATCTACCCCAGAGAAGAGTTCCAGAGTGGATTAGACTTTCCTTAATGCCGCGGATAAAAACAACAACACTCCATCACTTTCCAGGCATCTGAAAACCACCATTTTCCTGCAGATACTCTGAGAAAACAAGGAGACCCCATTTGCAATATACATTTCAAGCAGTACGAGACCACTTCAAACAGCCATGGCTCCCCCTCGTCTCCACCGCCCAAAATAATTGAAGCTACAGTTTGAGAGTTGTTACGAGACCCCACACAGAGCTACAGGTCCCATCGTTCCCTGGGACTGGGTCAACTTTCTGTTTTGCAGTGAACCCAGCATGTCGCCCTCTCGGGTACTCCAGCGCCCTGGAGAGGTCCCAGCCGGAGATTAATGGGAGGTAAGGGGCATAGCTCCCCATACCTTTCTTTTTTTGTCTGTGAGCTGGGGTGGAAATCCCCGTCTCCTGGACAAAAAGGTGAGGGCACTGGGCTCAATGGCTCCATCCAAGGACAGCCCCAGCAAGGGACCGTGGTGAGCTGCAGAATACCTTTGAATTCGGACATAATTGGCAAGCGAAGAGGCACCCCTCTGAAAAAAATCCCGATTTATGCTGCAGGAGAAAATCATCTGTTTGGAAAGGTTTGGAAAGAATGAAAGATGCTAATTTCTGCTTTATTTGAGCGGTGGAAGGAGGGGAGGCAATATTTTAAGTCATGTTTTTTCTTTGGGATCTGCTTTATCTACCCTCCCCTAAAGCAATGGAATGCAAAGTTTTTGGGAAGAGTGGACTTTAAAGATACCTCTTTGTGATGGATTTATTGTATAACTAAGCACTTTGCCTGAAAGGAGACAGAGAGTAACAACCTTGAGGGACTTTTGAGGGATTCTTGGAACTTCGTACGTATTGTGAAATAAAAATAGCAAAGAATAAAAGGTTGTTAACAACTGGATTGACTGTCTGTTAAGCACTCGGAAGAGAATACCAAATTTTTCCATGTATAAGATGAGTCTGTTTTTACTATAGTCAAATGTTAAAATTTGGGGGTCGTCTTATACACGGACAGTGCAGAAAGGGTACATGCGATTGGTGGCGGCCACAAGCAGGAGATTGTCAGTGACTGGGCTGGTGATTGGTGTCTGGGCAATCTCTGGGCAACCCCCCCCCCCGGAAAAAAAAGCTTAACAACTCTGGGCAATCTCCCCTCATTTCCTTAATTTCAAAGTCCCAAAAAATAGGTGTTGTCTTATACACGGGGGCGTGTTATACACATAGCTGTCAACCCTCCCTTTTTTTGCGGTAAACTCCCTTATTCCAATGCCGTTTCCCGCTGCTATCCCGGATTGTTGATATCCCTTAAATTTCCCGGATTTCAAAGGAAGCAGCTCCTCTCCCTCCCTGCCGGCCAGGGAGGCTCCTCAGCTGTGTTGCTCGGCTGCCAATAAGGAGTCTGAGACCGACTGGGGGCGGAGCTTGCATGCCTTGTGCAGCCAGACCCTCATGCCCAACCTGAAAACCAGCCTGCCTGCCGTCTATGCGCTCGCTCTTTCGCTCCCCCGTTCGCGCGCAGCCTCTGGAGCGCAGTGTGGCAAGGCTACTTGGTGGCATTGCACCGCCCTCACAGCATCCCTTATTTTCAAATCCGAAAGTTTGGAAAAATCCCTTATTTTCAAATCCGAAAGTTGACAGCTATGGTTATACATGGAAAACTACGGTAAACTGTGGAACTGGATGTAATGGAACAGAGGGTCGCATAGTACCACAAAGTACTTGCTGCTCTCTCCTCATGTAATAAGAGTTTCCTGAGAGCCCTGAAATTTTAATCTAAAAGAATATGCAGTTCCCAGTTAGCAACTCAGCTCAGCTGCCAGGCTCATCAAAGTCTACTGTGACATCAGAGCAGCTTTGCTAAACACAAACCGGAAAGTGCAAAAGGCTCTCTGTGACACACAAAGTAGATCAGCCAATGGGATCAAAAGAGGCAAGGCAGGCAAAGAGGCCAGAGGTTGAGGAAGAGGCTGCAAGGGCAGAACCGCTGACACAGCCGATGAGGTGAAGCTGCATGCTGCTTGTTACTTGTCTGTGCGCACTGCCACAAAAATGCCATCTTTCGGGACAGAAAGCCCCGCGGCATCTTGCGAGGTGCAAGGGCAAAGGTGAAGCTGTCTCATCCAAGAAGCTCAGTGCCAACTCGATGGCTTCCTTCCAGAGGCAGAGGCGGCCTTTGCAAAAGCGATGCAACCTCTTGTTCTTTTAGCTATTCTAATGATCTGTGGCTGCTCTGGCATTTGGCAAACTATTTCGAGGTCATGCTGGAACAGGAAATAGGAAAGCAGCCACCCTGCTATATATAAATGCTTTTTTAAAAGGAGAATGTAATGGTGGAATTGCTTCGGAAGAAAGCACAGAATAAACACACACATCATTTGCAGTTTCTCTGTTCCGATGTGGCTGTTGCGTAAGCAGAGGACACCGTATGATAGCTGTCAGATTCTCTTATCGGTTGTTCAATAGTAACACCAAGCCATCTTGTCTTTAAGTCTCTTTATTGTAGTGCAAAGCTATTTACCATGCAGAGTTCAGTTTATCATGTCTGCTCAGTCACTAGCAGAATCCGGAAGTGCCTCCCTTCTGTTTTGGCGCCAACACCAAAGCCTCGGCATCCTGAATTGCCGCCTTCTCCTCCTACGTGAGATATGCGCCAGAACTGATGCCTCCCCCTCCAAGCGAGTCTGCTGGGTGGTGCCAGGTCTCCCAGCAACTCCCTGGACACCTGGCATTCCCTGGCTCCCAGCCACTAACTGCTCCTCCCCCGAAGAGGGGCTGCCAGATTAACTCGAAGATGAATCCGTCGTCAACAAAGGCTGCGGGTCCCTGTAAGCACTCAGAGCTGGACTGGCAGGGGTGGGCAGATCCCTGACAATAGCCTTCATATTTCACATGGAAATAAAGTCATGCTCCTCAGCCCAATCAACTTGTCTCTTGTGTGAGGACATTGCCTAAGCCAGCTTTTGGCTGCGTGGGGCTCTCCAGAAGTCTTGAGCTACAATTCCCATCAGCCTCAGCCAGCATGGAGGTGACTGGGGCTGGTGGAAATCCAAAACAGCTGGATGGAACCAGGTTGCCAAACCCTGGCCTCAGCGCCTTCTCTCTTGCCTCTTCCGCCACCTCAGAACTTGATCCCTAACCATTCTGGACTGCAGAACTCCTTCTGTCCCACTTGGGATGAAAGCTTGCACCCCTGCCATCCCAGAACCAGCAGCCTGGATCCTGGCTCTTGCCAAGGCCTGGCAATGCCTGGCGTTGTGTTCAATTCTTTATTGCATTAGCATTCAGCCATAGCCCAGCAGGGTAAAAACCATACAAACAATACCAAACACACACAGCAGAAAACATACCGGTAATTCAATCAATATTGCATAACAGCCCTGGCGTAATAAAATTTGAGTAACACTGAAAGTTGTTACTCAAAGTACGGAAGTGAGAGCTGGACCATAAAGAAGGCTGATCGCCGAAGAATTGATGCTTTTGAATTATGGTGCTGGAGGAGACATTTGAGAGACCCATGGACTGCAAGAAGATCAAACCTATCAATTCTTAGGGAAATCAGCCCGGAGTGCTCACTGGACATGACTAAACGACTAAACAACAACACTGAAATAAATAATGCTACGATTAGGATGCTAAAACCAAATATCTAAAATTACTAATGGATAAATAGCATATAAAAACCTGGGGTAGCCTCTATGGGTTAAGCTAAAAATAGAGTAGGGGGAGTCCAGGGCTGGGACACACTACCCTGTCAGGGGAACCCTGAGTTTCAACACCTGCAAGATGAAAACGGCCACCCCGCGTGAAATTTGAGGATTTGCGTCCACAAGTAGAAATTTCAAACAGTCTTCCTTGGATATAATGGTGGGCAGAATCAGAAGAAGGAGCTTAGGTCTTATTGGCTCATATAGGGGGCAATAGAAAAAGAAATAAAGGAAATCCTCTATCTCTTTCATTTTGCATGGGCAAAGACGCTGAACAATCGGGATCTTAGTGTATGTGCCCTGAAGGAAGGCCGTAGGGATGGGATGGAATCGGGCCATAGAGAAAGCTCTTCTTAATTCAGGCTCCGTCAGATCGCTCAAATAGTTAGCAACCTTCACTTTAGGAAACCACATAGAGAGTCGGGCTGTCTTGGACTGTGTGTTGTGCCTTAGTGGGCCACAAACTGAACAAACCTAGACTAGAAGATTTTATGGTCCAGTCTGGTGCTTGCATTTATGTTGTGTGTATGCTAGAATGCATTCTACATTGCTTGTGGTTCCTGTCACTTTTTGAGCTATTGAGGGTGCCCTGCACAAAAGAAAACCAGAGAGTAAAAAGATAACGATCATATTGCTGGTATCTAAATCCTGACCTCAATTCTTCGGCCAGAAAAGCCAAAAATTAATCTAATCTTTTGGAGACCCCAGATCATCAGTGCTGCCTATTTTTCCCCTTAAGCAAAAGTATCACTATATTAAGTACAAAAAGAAAGAAGCACAGAGAGAAGGAAGCCATTTTTCAAACAAAGCCACTGTTCACACATTTCACATTAGATTTAGATCATTTCCCCCCCCCCCTTTAAAATAAAGAGAAGGCAAGTGAGAATCCACTAGCAATGGATGAAAGAGCCCTGCATCCCTGGGAGGCATACAGATAAGAGATTTCAGGCAGCATTTTCCCAACACAAAAATCCCTTTGAATGAGCTCAGCAAATGTCTTCATGTATGTCATAGCAACTACACTAAACCCAAACACACAGGCAGAAAGTGCATTAAAATTCTGACATTCCTGCTGTCAGATAAGAAGTTTCCTAGGGTTCTGAAGACAGGAGCAGCAGTAATTTGTCAATAATGAGGCACCTTCACACACTCTTAATCAAATGTACAAGAGGCAAAGCTTGAAAATAGCCATTGAGGGCTTTGTTTTGCTTGTTTGTTCTCCTGCAGATACTGAATCACACCCAGCCAAGCTCTACGAAGCCACCTTCTATCGGGCTCAGTGCAGATACAATTCCTGGGATAATCAAGAGTCACATGTTGTGATGTTGACATGGCTGGACTAGACCGGAGACACCCAGGTTCAGCTGCAAACTTCATTAGGTAACTTGGGGCCAGTCCCTCTTTACCTACCTCACAGGGTTGTTGTGGAGATAGAACAGGGTGGGTAGGAAGAGAACCATTTGTTCTGCCTTGAGCAAATGGGAAGAAATGTGGCATTTAATGGTGGTGGCTCCTCATATTTGGAACTCCCTCCCTATTGAGATGTGCCTAGCCCCATCTCTCTCTACGGTTTTAGGCAGTTAGTTAAATGACAGCTTTTTCCCAGTGGGTGTTTGGAGCAGATAATCCGACTGCTGCTGTAATTATCCTTCTTTGATTCGTTGTGTGTTTTTAAGGATTGCATTGTTTTGCGTATCTTGATCAGACCTCACCTGGAATACTGTGTCCAGTTCTGGGCACCACAGTTCAAGAAGGATACTGACAAGCTGGAACGTGTCCAGAGGAGGGCAACCAAAATGGTCAAAGGCCTGGAAACGATGCCTTATGAGGAACGGCTTAGGGAGCTGGGTATGTTTAGCCTGGAGAAGAGAAGGTAAAGGGGTGATATGATAGCCATGTTCAAATATATAAAAGGATGTCATATAGAGGAGGGAGAAAGGTTGTTTTCTGCTGCTCCAGAGAAGCGGACACGGAGCAATGGATTCAAACTACAAGAAAGATTCCACCTAAACATTAGAAAGAAATTCCACCTAAACATTAGGAAGAACTTCCTGACAGTAAGAGCTGTTTGACAGTGGAATTTGCTGCCAAGGAGTGTGGTGGAGTCTCCTCCTTTGGAGGTCTTTAAGCAGAGGCTTGACAGCCACCTGTCAGGAATGCTTTGATGGTGTTTCCTGCTTGGCAGGGGGTTGGGCTGGATGGCCCTTGTGGTCTCTTCCAACTCTATGATTCTATGATCTTTGTTTTGTTGAAAACTGCTTGAGCAAAGGGGATTGCACAGAGATCATTGAAATAAAATAATAATAAGGTTAGGGTCAGCAGGCTCACCTTGCTCCCCATCACTTCATCTCTATGGGCTGGCAGGCTCCCCTACATACCCAAGCCAGCATGTGCCGATGAAATGTAGGTTAGGGATCACAGGGAAGATTTATGCAGAAGAGCTGATCCATCTATGCAGAGTGGTGGGATGCTGCCATCCACTTCTCACCTGCAGAAGAGTCCTCTGCACAGAGTTCACCCACCTTCTCTGAATGAGCAAGCAAGGAAAAGAGCAAGGTGGAGCAGGTAGGAGCTGCTGCATGCTTTACCCCAGGGGTCAGCAACTTTTTTCAGCAGGGGGCCAGTCCACTGTCCCTCAGACCTTGTGGGGGGCCGGACTATATTTTGAAAGAAAGAAAAAAGAACAAATTCCTATGCCCCACAAAAAACCCAGAGATGCATTTTAAATAAAAGCACACATTGTACTCATGTAAAAACACACTGATTCCCGGAACGTCCATGGGCCGGATTGAGAAGGCGATTGGGCCAGATCCAGCCCCTGGGCCTTAGTTTGCCTACCTATGCTTTACCCTTTCCCTCTTGGAGGGATCGTGAATTGCAAGCACAGAAGGAATGGCAAGCAAGCAGGCAGCGACAACAGAGGCAGGAGAGGAGATGGACACACTCAGAGTGAGGTGTGGCAGGGCACTGAGCGCATATGCAGATTCGGTTCCTTTAAGTCAGCAAAGAGGCTTTGCCAACACACCAAAGAAGAGTCAAGACAAATAGCCTTTTGAGACACAGGTTTCATTTAGTAAGCAAAACACGTTAGAGGATCTGCAACAAACCGAACAAACCAGTCTGAACAAAACAAATTAAATTTGTCTGAGCAGGAGATTTTGTAATAAATGGGGAGGGTTCTGTCCCCCCCCCCAATCTCCTGGGCTGCATGCTGTGGCCATGCAGCAAGGTTCAGAAGGAAACTCTCCTGCTACAGCATGCACCTTGGCGGTGAGCCTGACAGGTGTGGTGTGGCCCTGCTGGCCGGCGTTCACCCAGGTGGGCTTTCCAGGTGTAAAGGGCATCCCCAGTATCCACAAAGGACTAGCCAGAGGTAGGTGGCTGAGCAGCACTCTAGCCCAATAATGCCTCAAGTATTCTAGCAGCCTTTTTTTTCAAGCCTGGTACCTGCTTGGAGGAAATGCCAAATGAGCCAGATTGCAACACCCAACAGTGCAAAGTAGGCAAATGAAAGGTGAGTCCAAAGGCCAATCGGAGCTCCCCACACAAATTCCTACTCAACCCTCAAGCGTGACTAAAAAGCCCAGAGTGGAAAGGTGTGGGGTTTGCACCCCCGGGCATGCGCACTTGGCAGGGGCCAACATGGCCCACCCGTAAGTATGCCACATCATAGAACTGGAGCCCCAAGGTCCATCTAGTCCAGCCCCCTCCAATGCAGGAATATGCAGCTGTCCCATATGGGGATTGAACCTGCAACCTTGGCGTTATTAGCACAACCCCCTAACCAATTCTAACCATTAACTTCCCCCATTGGCCAATTGGCCCCAGGTGCCACAGCACACCTCACCCAGACCAAACCACTTCTCTCCTCTTAAAAGAGTGGGGCATGTGGAAAATGTACTGTTCAGGAGGAAATAGTATTTTCCCAAGCAGGTGACAGCCCTAGTAACAATATGGGTGGATATAGTACAGTCCTCTAGCTCTCATGTATACCAGGAGTAGGCAACCTAAGGCCCGTGGGCCAGATGCAGCCCAATCGCCTTCTCCATCCGGCCCACAGACGGTCCAGGGATCAGCGTGTTTTTACATGAGTAGAATGTGTCTTTTTATTTAAAATGCATCTTTGGGTTATTTGTGGGGCCTGCCTGGTGTTTTTACATGAGTAGAATGTGTGCTTTTATTTAAAATGCATCTCTGGGTTCTTTGTGGGGCATAGGAATTTGTTCATTTTTTTCCTTCAAAATATAGTCCGGCCCACCACATGGTCTGAGGGACGGCGGACCGGCCCACAGCTGAAAAAGGTTGCTGACCCCTGATGTATACTAACAATCAATAGACCTGTCCTCAAAGAAAAAAAGAAAAAGTATTATTCTACAATAATCACATTTTGGTTAAAAATGCTCCCTTACATCTCTCCTGAAGCTACTGATTGGGTGATCCCAAGTTCTAACGCTACAAGGCCGAAACACGACTCGCGCCCCAACAATTTTGATAGCCCCTACCATCTCTCCCAGAGATCCTTTCAAGCAAATAAACCAGCAATTCCTTCAGCGAAGTTTCAATGGTGCATTCCCACTGACTTCAAAGGAGACTCGCCATACAGCTGTAGAATAACAATTCCCCAAAACAAGGAAGCTTTGAGAGCAGAATTGACCGAACTCTTCTTCACCCACTCCACAGAAAGGTCTCTGATGTATACATTTTCCACGAGGGGCTTTCATTTCCCATTGCAAAAACAACAACAAGGAGTAAACTTGCCCTGCGCAATAAATAATGACAGCGGTGGAGTGTGCTTGGAAATAATAGGATTCTGCTGTTGCTGCCTTCTGACCTGTGTGAGTTCCACCCTGGATATATCAAAATACAGCTTCTGTCTTAGCAGAGACAGAGAGAAAGAGTACAAGGGCTGCTTGAGACATGGGATCTCTGCAGATTCTCATACAGATCAACCTGATGTTCACCTCTCAGACTAATGTGTAGATTGGACACCAGCTGCTGCACCAAGACCTCCAGAGAAAGCCAGAGAGGCTCAGTGAGGTGTAGTGGTTAGAGTTGGTGAGTGCTGCCGGCCATTTTGACACCCCCCGTCAGGGTGGCACCTGGGGAGGTCCGCACCCCCCTTCCCACGTCCTTGTACATTGGTTGCTTCAGCTATTTTTGCCTCTGAGACTGATGTCAGACATACCCCTCAACCATCCCGATTTAAGCAGGACATCCCGGAATTACAGAGCCATCCAGGCTTCTCATCGGATCCCAGAATCTCCCATTTTTTGGTCCGGCACTTTGGCACGAATCAACAAGCTCACGCCAGTGCTCAAGACCAAAAAAGGAGCATCCCAATTTTGATCAGCAGAATGTTGGAGGGTGTAGTCACGTGGTCCTTGGAAGGTTGGCCAAAGGGGCTCAGTCTGAAACTAAAATCCCCACTCCTACCGGTACTCTAAGTGCAAATAAAAAATAAAAAATGAGGTGATGACATTCCAAACTAGCAACGCCGTTTGACAAATCTTTTATATTTATTGGTACAGGAGCCAGGCATGTGACCTTCTGAAGCACCTAATGCAGGGGTCTCCAAACTATGGCCCGGGGGCCGGATACAGTCTGAGGGGCTCATTTATCCGGCCCCCGGCAACCTCCGCCGCCCGCTCTTACCAGCGCTGCGCTGCGCGGCTGCCCACTTCCAGGTCGGAGGAGCACCGGAAATAGCTTGTGCACATGTGCAAGCGTCATTTCCGGTGCACATCCGGGTCGGAGGAGGCCTGTGCACATGCGCAGAAGCTATTTCCGGTGCTCCTCCGACCCAGAAGTGCACTGGAAACAGCATGTTTCCATGCACTGGAAACAGCTCGCCGCACGATCGGCGCTGTAGACACCAGCCCGAGGCGCGGTAAGTTTGCTGGCCCCTGACCTAATGCTTTCTTTGCATTTTGTTTGTGTGAAGGCAGCCGCCCTCCTCCTTCCCCAAATATGCCACCTTCTTTCTCCAAGCACTAAAAGGAGACCGAGGGCATCCTCTGGTTTCACAGAGAAGATTAACAAAAGGTCAGAAAATGTTTGATCTCTGTCATTGGTATAGTCAGGCTGAAAGCTGAGCCGTCGCTTAAATATTTACAGGCAAGCTCTGCAGCCACAAGGTGAAAGGTGTTATGTAAATCCTTCTCCACACAAAACAGGGAGGTAAGAAAGAAAATCAGAAAAATCAGGATACCACCGCCGCCGCCCCAGTTCAACCCTGACCGCGTAAACATACCAGGTCTCCTCAAAACTGCTTCAACTTCTGGCTACACACCCAGGAACTTAAACAGACTCTAAGAAGCTGTATTAGACTACCTCATCAAACCCTTAAAACCACTTACATTTTTGGGAGGGGGAAGACTTGAAAGGGGCAAAACTGTTTGCAACATGATAGGCCACTGTTATGAGAAAAAAACGCTCCCTTTCCCTTATGGGGTACCCAAGAGCCCATATAGAGTCCTTTTGTAGGTTTTCTATCGGTAGGAGAAAATAACAGAGACCAACCAGAGAATATTGAGAAGCAAAACAGCTAGTAAGCCTGATCTTTATTAAAGCTGTTGCAACAGTGTACTCCCCTCATACACAGGAGATTGGAGGAGGACCCAGAACCAAGGTGTGCCCGCCCTTATATAGACTTTTTAAATTGCCCACCCTCAAACTCCAGACCACCCCCAGAAACATCATACAGACAAGACAGAAGGGGTGTATCCCAGGACCACCTCCCCCAATACATCATACATACATCACAGGGGGCGGTCTAAAACAGAATCCGGAGTGTGTTGTTTATCTCCGTCTGTCAGGTTTCCTGACTGCATTATCTGGATTTTGGCCACTCTTTTGTTATTAGGTAAAGGTAAAGGGACCCCTGACTATTAGGTCCAGTCGTGGACGACTTGGGTTGCGACGCTCATCTCGCTTTACTGGCCGAGGGAGCCAGCGTACAGCTTCCAGGTCATGTGGCCAGCATGACTAAGCCGCTTCTGGCGAACCAGAGCAGTGCACGGAAACACCGTTTACCTTCCCACCGGAGCGGTACCTATTTATCTACTTGCACTTCGTGCTTTCGAACTGCTAGGTTGGCAGGAGCTGGGACCGAACAACAGGAGCTCACCCTGTCACGGCATTCGAACCACTGACCTTCTGATCGGCAAGCCCTAGGCTCAGTGGTTTAGACCACTGCGCCACCCGTGTCCCTTTGTTATTATAACTACTTAATTCCTGAATCCAGGTCACAGGTCACAGGCTCACCCTATTCACACCTTAAATATGCCCTTAAGGCAGGATTTGTGGGCACAGAGACAATGGGGAGATTTCCCATTTCCTTCGACCTTGCAGAGAAATATTTGAGGTCATTTTGGGGGAGAGAAAATAGTTCCAGGACTTTTCTGTGGGTTTCAGACATGTGGTTTACATATTTGTATGTGTTTGCTTGGTACATTTATGAACATTTATTTTATATATAGGAGACCTTAAAATTCTTAAAACAGCCATGCTCCTCCCTCAAGCACCCCTTCACATAGAAACCACAGTCCACCAGCATCATCCTCAGCACACATTCAGGACAACGGTAACAAGAGACAGAAACCCTTGCCCTCACTCTCAATCGGCTTTGTGGTTTTGTGACATCATCACACTGGCTGTGATGACCCAGCCAATTAGGGCTCCTTTCCCAGCAATATTAAGCCCCATCTTGGTTGTTTTTTAAACCTCTGCTTACTAAGAAGTGAACAGCAACAAAGGAGGCAGGTGACAGCAAAGGTTGCAAGGTTTTTAGCTGGGGCAATCAGAAGAAGATCCACTATTTGACTATTGATTCAAAACCCTAAAATGTATTTTATATAATTTAATTGACTTTTTATTTCTATTCTTTGTGTATCGTATTGTTGTTTTATTGCTATGGCTGATGGCTGATGCAAATAAAAATTCATTCAATTCACATTCCTCCCCCAAAACATGTTTTTCTTCCTAAAATTATGCATGTAAACACTGAGCACACCCCTAGGGCAGGGTATAAATAAAAAAATTATTATTATTATTATTAGATGCAGGGCCTTCTCGGTAGTGGCACCCACCCTGTGGAACGCCCTCCCATCAGAGGTTAAAAGGATCAACAACTACATGACATTTAGAAAACACCTGAAGGCAGCCCTGTTCAGGGAAGTTTTTAATCTGTGATGTGTTAATGTATTTTAATGTTTGCTGGAAGCCGCCCAGAGTGGCTAGGGAGACCCAGCCAGATGGGCGGGGTACAAATAATAAATTATTATTATTATTATTATGCGGGAAACTCTCCTGTTGAATCTCTGTCTGTCAGGCAGCTGCTAAGGGAGCAGGAGTCTCACTGGCAGAAGACAGGGAGAAGGGAGAATGTAAAAACTTAAGGCTGAACTGGTTTAGTATTCCATTTCCAGCCATTGCCAGTAAGATACCCTTTGGCAGCATACAACCAAGGCAATCCATACTCCTAAGTGCTCCTGTAGCTGGAGGTTCAATTTAGCTCTTAAGGCTGAAAGCCTTCCTCCATGTATTTGTCTCATTGAAAGCTTAAATGCTCTCTGAGGGTCAAGCAAGATTTGATAAGCTCTTTTTAATTGTGCGAATGCAACATTTTTTGTTCTGTAAAGGGCAGCCTCAGGAAAAACCTGAACAAATTTGTCACCGTGCTGTGTGAAAAGGAGAAATTTAACTCTCCCTCTTCAATGGTTCCCTCTGAAGCAGACATTTGCTTTTCAAGAGAAGCCATGCATTTGTAAATCACTCATTCCGGTTGTGAGAAGTGATGTATAAACTGAACAAATTAAGCTAAACTAAAACCTAGCAGCATTTTCTCCTCATTAGCATTCTTTAAAAGTTTTCACATTTCTCAAGAAATATTTCTTCTTGCATCAATTGTTAAATTTATACAGTTACAGGTAGAAGGTATCTGAAGAAGTGTGCATGCACACGAAAGCTCATACCAAGAACAAACTTAGTTGGTCTCTAAGGTGCTACTGGAAGGAATTTTTTTATTTAGTTTTAAATTTATACAGACACCTATAATGAGTACACAAACACACACATTTCATTGTCTGTGACCGTCTTGGGAACATTCTTTCCCCCAAAGGTTGTTTAAAAGGTGGCATATTAATTTTGGAAACAATTTTATTATATAAATCTTACAGTTAAAGACTGAAGAGAAACCTTGTTTTCCGCAACCTCCACTTTGATTGTTTTTTTTTCTTTCTTAGTTCTGAATTTGGGTAGTTGCAAGCAAGCAAGGATTCTGTGCCTGTTTGTCTAAATAACAATTATTATTGCTGTGTAGCCCAAATGCAAAGCTCTAGGGCAGCCATGCTTAGCTCTCGCAGTGGGTGGCATTCTGCCTGGCATTGTGCTTCTGCTACATTTATTAATCCCCTCCATCCGTCCATTAAACCTGAGAAAAAGGAAAAGAGGGCACAACTCCCCTGTTTCTGTCATTCTGACCCACATAAAATGACAGGAGTGCGTGAGGCACACGCAGACCATGTCAGTGGGTGACAGAAACTGAACTTTGCCCCTTGGCTGATGTTTCATATATGAATACAGCATTAAATGTTCCCAGGGCTATCGGGAAAACTGATATTGCAGTAGGACTGGTAGCCATTTTTTAATGTGCAGAGGAGACGTTTTTATGTTATTTTATTTTTTACCAGTTTATGTAATGGGGAAATCTTGTGTTATTATGTACAGGGGAAGCTATGTTACAGTGTGTTGCTTTTCATTTATTTTTGCTATTGTAATTGGTGCATTTTGCATTTTTAAATATTGTGTTGTTATTATCATTACTAGTTGAATTAAGCCCATTAATAATGGGCGCTAGCGGCGGCGGCGGGGACCCGAGGCGCTTCCTTCTCCCCGCCTCAGGCAGCCAAGCCACCACCATGGCGGAGCCGCCTGTTGCCGCTGCCCCGCCGGCAGCCCCGGCGACGGCCGCCCTCCCTGCCACCGCCACGGGCGGCTGAGGCGGGGAGAAAGAAGGGAGGGGGAGAAGCAGCAGTGCGCGGGGAGCGGCCGCCATTGCGGCTGAAGAGGAGAGGTTCGGAGGCTCGCGAAGCGCAAGCGCTTCGCTCGCGCTGCAACCTCAGGCTCCTCCTCCTCTCTGCGCTCCAATCCGTGTGTCAGTGGAGCGCATGCGCAGTTGCGATTTCCACTGACACACAGACGGCGGACGCAGGGATATTATTATAGAGGATATGCCTATATAATGGTGGCGCTATAGGTTAAACCACAGAGCCTAGGGCTTGCTGATCAGAAGGTCGGCGGTTCGAATCCCTGCGACGGGGTAAGCTCCCGTTCCTCGGTCCCAGCTCCTGCCCACCTAGCAGTTCGAAAGCACGTCAAAGTGCAAGTAGATAAATAGGAACCGCTCCGGCAGGAAGGTAAACGGCGTTTCCGTGCGCTGCTCTGGTTCACCAGAAGCGGCTTAGTCATGCTGGCCACATGACCCGGAAGCTGTACGCCGGCTCCCTCGGCCAGTAAAGCGAGATGAGCGCCGCAACCCTAGAGTCGGACACGACTGGACCTAATGGTCAGGGGTCCCTTTACCTTTACTACCTTTACTGTATCTACTATATAGTTTGTAAACTTGTTTGTCTCCGTCTGTTGTCTTTGCACATGTAAACGTCTTAAGATAACATAACCAAAATTTGCACAATGGTTTCTGGGATCAAGGAGCAGGTTTTTCTCTATGTTTGGAGTCTACTGGGTGCCTTTCAAAGCTGCCCTAAGTTTAACCACGATCCACCCCGCAACCCCGCCTTAGAATTCTATACCCTCCAATATTTTACCAATGGAAATAGGGACGTCCCATTCCATAATCATAATTTTACTATTTATACCCCACACATCTTATTGGGTTGTCCCAACCACTCTGGGCAGCTTCCAACATATATAAAAACATAATAAAACATTGAATTTTTTTTAAAAAAAACAACAACTTCCCTACAGGATTGCCTTCAGGGGGTCAGATAACTCCATACATTCCAAAATTTCTCAATTGAAAATAGGGACAGTCTACCATACCCTCCAACTTTTCTACTACAAAAATAGAGACATCCTATCATACACTCCAATATTTCTCTGGTGAAAATAGGGATGTCCTAAGGAAAAGTGGGACATTCCAGGATCAAATCAGAAACAGGGATGGTTTCTCTAAATCAGGGAAGTCCCTGGAAAATAGGGGCACTTGGAGGGTCTGGAATTCCCAAGCAATGTGGGGCACTTTGCACTAGTAAATGAAGTGATGTTGAAGCAAAGAGTTCCTCTAGGCATTAAACTACACTTGTTCAGCATTATCAAACATTAATACAACTGTAGTAGTAAACACAGCCAGCCCACCCAAGAGGCAAGAGGAGACCACCGCCCCAGGCAACAGGATCCATGCGGCAGCAGATCCCAATGTAGATATTTATTCTCCTCTTGTTCTTGATGTACATCTTCACTCACCCCTTTTCCCCTGATGTGCTGCGGGACGCCATTTTGTGGTTCGCCTCAGGTGCCAAAATGTATTGAGTCTGCCCTCCTAATAGCTAATTTCAGTCAAAAGGCCTTGTGGGCGCCTCTGCTTACCAGAGCCACACCATTTATTAAAGCGCCAGGCATAAGGTAACCTCCTGGCAGTGAGAAATTGAGAGTTCACGGTCCACGGAACAGCAGATGCGGCAAGACCCATTAAGAACACGCAAGTTGATTGAGGGGGTTTCGGAGATATTCTAATATTTTGTATAGCTCAAGCTGCTGTGTCTTTCTCATCAAAATATATCTTCCGCTGCACTCTCCACCGAGTTGCAAATCAACCTGCCAAATCCAAGTGATGGATTCGGAGGCTGTAATGGAACATAGGATGAAGGAGGAGGTGGCAGTGGTGGAAGGGGGCAACTGAGACATTTGCAGATCCATGCCATTTTCAGTTGTGGCAGCTGGCTCAGCTTCTTATGTGGCAGCTTCTCAATTAGCTCAGCCTCCCCCAAAGTAGGACCCCGCAGATGTTGTAAACTACAAAGCGAGTTCTCCTATAGGGAGAGCAAGAGTTGCGGCGGGGTCATGAAAGTCACCCCCTCCTCCCTCCGGTAGCTCGGGGGGAGGAGTGGGCAAATGGCCACAGTGGGGATTGGATCAGGTAAGTTGCTGGGGTAAATTACATGTAGCAATTTTGTGACAGCCCAGCGCCCTATATATGGCTCAGCACGCCATGTGGCAGTCCTCTTTGCTGCGTGCTTTGGATCTCCCGTCCCCCCTCCCTGGTATAGGCTTTTGCTTTGACCTTGCTGTGCCTGTCATGGGGCCGTCTGCATTGAGACAGGGGCCTGGTAGGAATTTTTCCATCTGGCTGATTGGCTGTGCCATTTGGTTTTCGCCTACTACATAGCAATTAGTCACAACTTGTAAGGTTGGCAGTTAGGCATTGGTTCATTGGTGGATGGGCGGTCGCCCTCCGAATGATGATGGTGTGATGGGAATTCCGTAAAGGAATCTAGGGGCTCGATATGCTTTTGTCCGAACCCGGTCGGGTTGCAGGGCCACGCATGAGCCCCTCGGGACCCCTGGGGAGAGGGAGGTCTAAGCCCCCAGTCTCCTTAACTCTCCCCAGTTTGGTTTCCCTTCGCTGGCCGGTGGTCAGCTCTGTCCCGTCGGACAGCTAGTCGAACCAATGCCTACGCAACCACTCACGTGATTTGTATTTCAATAAAAGTTGTGGCCAAAAATATGACAAAAACCCAAACAAAAATTTATGTCTGAAGTGTGAATTATTGGGGGGGGGTGGCTTGGTGACCTCAACACGCAACTCCCATCATCCCACGCTGTCCATGTCGGGGGGGGGGGAGATTGTGGTCCAAAACATGCAGTACAGAGGGTTCATCTACTAATTTCAAAACAAAATAAAAAATTAAAAAAAATCCTTCCAGTAGCACCTTAGAGACCAACTAAGTTTGTTCTTGGTATGAGCTTTCGTGTGCATGCACACTTCTTCAGGAAGAAGTCTGCGACTGGACCTAATGGTCAGGGGTCCCTTTACCTTTACCTTTACCTAGCAGAGGTGAAATGGGAAATTTGCAGTCTTATTATATGTATGCTTTCTCAAAATCCCACCAACTGGGGAAACCCAGCCAGATGGGTGGGGTATAAGTAAAAAAATATTTATTAATTTTTTATTATTATTATTATTATTATTATTATTATTATTATTATTATTATTTCAATGGTACTTGCTCCAGGGTATGTGTGCGTATGATTGCAACTTTATATTGAAAAGGGGGGCACTTTGTTTTCTAGCTACCATCCTTTATTTGGAATACTAAGTCTTAGAATCAGGATCACTGGACTTGAGCCACCAACTGCAGCCAAAAGGTTTAGCTAAGCAGCCTGGCCTTCTTGCAGGAACGGCAGCTCACTGCAGGCTTCTTTCAGTCTTCCAGCAAAGCTGCAGTCCACCGCTTTACCCCTACAGGTGAGTAATCTGCCTATTTGGCTCTCAAGTTGCCTTTAGTGAAAACTAATTCCCCACCCAGCCTTCTCAAGCTGTCGGAAGGAGCCATGGCCTTAATAGGTACCCCAGAGTTCCCTGCTTAAACCAAGATGCCCAGCTGCAACATAAACAGAGGGGGTCAACAACAATGGTCTGAAGCTCCTTTGTGAAGTTATATGTGAGAAATCTACCCATGCTTGCCATTGCAGCCAATGGTTAAAAGCAACTTTGTTCAACCCAAGGAAGAAAAGGGATGTCATTACTGTTACGCATGCGTACACACACACTCAAACTTCTCCAAGCAGCCTGAAAGTTCCAGAGGTGCAAAGTTTACCCAGGTGTCAATGGAGACTTCAGGTGTTTTGTAATATTTGGGATTATTTGAAAATATATAGTATATATACAGTCATACCTCTGGTTGCGAACGTGATCCGTGCAGGAGGCAAGTTCGCAACCCACAGCATTTGTAGCCTGAAGCGCCGCGTCTGCGCATACGTGTGACGCGATTCAGCGCTTCTGCGCATGCGCATGACATTTTGTACTTCTGCGCATGCGCGAGCGCCAAAACCCGGAAGTAACCCGTTCCGGTATTTCCCGGTTCGGCGTAGAACGCAACCCGAAAACGTGCAACCCGCAGCATTCGTAACCCGAGGTATGACTGTATTTAGAAATATATTTATATATATTTATTATATATATTTAATGAGTATATTTATTTATTTAATAATAGTTATCCCCTCCTTCAAGCTAAGCTCACAAAGCAGGTGACAACATTAAAAGCACAATATTTAAAATAGTTTAAAGCAACTTGCAATCACAAATATAAAGGGAGCCCTAAAAATATACACCTCATGTGCCAAAAGCCAGAGTAAAGAGACGCATCTTTGGCCGCCTCTTGAGATATTGTCACCCAGAGGTTTCCTGCGGTGAGGGTCTATATGTGGATGTTTGGGTGCTGGGCACCAATTTTGAATCAAGATGCCAGACCAAATTGTGACTTTGTAGCGTGACTGGTCCAAGCTCACAAATACCACTATCCATTTAAAAATTGCAATACTTTCTTTTTCTAAAAATTCCTGGGCGACACTGGACACTCTCTGCTGGTATTTTATGCTTTAACAGAGCAGCTTACCTACTGCCTTGCAGGACAAGCAAAGGCTAAGGAGTAAACCCTACAGAAATCCAGAGTGGAGTCCCTAAGACGCCTTGTACACCTCCTTCCGGCAACTCCTGCAGCCAAGCTGGTGCCAAACGTATTGCTCTGCTTTCCTTTGGACTCCAGCAGCTGCATGTGGAGGAGTGCAGACGCGAACCCAGTTCACCAGATTACAAGTCAACCACTCTTAACCACTACACCACACTGGCATTTCCCCCTCCCCCAGATATGGTGAACCCCAGCCCCAAGGGGCAGAAGCTTCTGTTGCGGTGATCCTTGCCTACTAGCAGTGAGTTTAAGAACATCAGGGTCCTACTGGATCAGGCCAATGGTGGCTTCGCGAGTCCATCATCCTCTTCTCCCAGCAGCCAGCCAGATGGCCCAATGAGAAAGTTTGCAAGCAGCACATGAGCACAATAGCACTCTGTAGTAAAGGAAGAGCCTCTCTACCCAATGATACCCACTTGGAAAAATACACGTTTCCTGCTAGACAGCAACTCTGGTTTTTTTTCTCCTCCCCTCTCTCTGCGCACCCCCCCCCCCAATGACAACAGACTTTCGTTTAGCATCAGGTTTAACCAGCTTACAAGGTATTCTGGGGACAGCTCCAATAACAACCCCACAACCCCTTAAGAACATTTCCTCTCGAACTAAGAAATCATTATTCTCAGCCATGCTGGAAGTGGACTTAAATCAGCATCCCATCAGAGAAAGGCCACTTTGAGGATTTTGTCAGGATTCCTCTTGTTTTTAATGTATACATATATTTAATCAGCAAAAAAGGAAATGGGCTACTATATTTTTTACATCAGTGAATGATTTCTACTACGCCTGGGAGTCAGATCAAACCATTTAGGCATCTGTCTTCTGCAATATTCCCCCCCCCCAAAGAAAATTGTGAATAATAATGCATTTATTATAGCATGGTAGAGAATTCAAAGGACATTGCATCCATTTTAATGTATTTATAGGCCACTTTTCAGCAGCAAGGCTTTCCAAGTGGTTTCTGTCATCTCAGTAAATCTTTCAACAACCCTGTAAGGTTGTTGCAGCATTATTGCAGAAAGGGAGCTTTAAATTTAAATGTTCATTTATTTTCTTCATTAATTTGTCAATTTTGCCTCCCACTATTCCTCTAAGGGGTTCAGGGGTATTATGCATGAGGATAATTTTAATATAGATAGTATTATTATTATTATTATTATTATTATTATTATTATTATTATTACTATTACTACTGCTGCTGCTGCTTTTAAATTTATATGCCACTCAGTTGCCAAAGTGATTTCTAAGTGGTTTACAAGTATAAAACCAATTACAAAAACTAAAAAATAAACACTATAAAACTAGTAGTTAGATATTAGATGTAAACCAAATACGCCTGCGAGTGCTCCAGTTGGAGAACAGCCTTTACCAAAGGTGTCATGGGCTTTGAAGACACTCGAACTCAGGACGCAAGGGAGAAACGGGCTAAGAGGAAGGCACGCTTGGCAAACCCTCACCATGATCAACTCCCGCCTGGAAACCAATGTCCCCACTGTGGAAGGACGTGTGGATCCAGAATTGGCCTCCACAGTCACTTACGGACTCACTGTTAAAACCGTGTTTATGGAAGACAATCTTACTTGGCTACGAGTGATCGAAGAAGAAGAAGAAGAAGAAGAAGAAGAAGAAGAAGAAGAAGAAGAAAACAGGAACATTCCTGTTCGTGCTTCCAGCCAGTCAGGCACCCATGCCCTCTCCCAGAATACTCCATTCCATCACCACGCCTTCATAACCACCTGGGCAGGATTCCTGCATTGCAGGGGGCTGGACTAAATGAGTTGGACTCCTTCCAACTCTAGGATTCTAGGGTTCTTTCCCATTTTTTCCAACAGACATTCCGTCATCCCTTCATCACGGCTATCACCTGCTTCCTTTTTACACACCTGAGACTTAGCATTCCTTGGCAACTGAGCAGGCCCAGTCATCACCGGGTTACTTTTACGGGAGAAGACGCCACTTCAGGGTTTCAGTTACAGGTAGATAGCCGTGTTGGTCTGTCATAGTCAAAACAAAATAAAAAAATTCCTTCCAGTAGCACCTTAGAGACCAACTAAGTTTGTTCTTGGTATGAGCTTTCGTGTGCATGCACACTTCTTCAGATACACTGAAACAGAAGTCCCCACCCTCTCACTATATATAAGTGTATCTGAAGAAGTGTGCATGCACACGAAAGCTCATACCAAGAACAAACTTAGTTGGTCTCTAAGGTGCTAATGGAAGGAATTTTTAATTTTGTTTTGACTTCAGGGTTTGTTTTTGTTTATCTGCTTTTCGGGGGGTACTAATGCAAATCTTCAGATTGTTCCCCCCCCCAAAAAATAACATACTGATACGTCCCCCCCCCCTGTCTTGTTTTCCAGTGGCCTTGTTGGTGCTGATGGTGCTTACCATCAAAGTTTGCTATTCAAGAAAGTGATATATGCTTATTTGCATACACACAGTATTGCTATCATCACACAAATAGGGATAAAATGGCCCATCAGGATCCTGCACTGCTGCTATAATTAATGACAAAATGAGTGCCATGTTGAGAGGATTCTGCTGTGGGCTGCTAGCTTACTGAAATGTTTATTCTGCAGGAATCTCTTTATTTAATGTTCATGAATTTTGTATTAGGTTTATTAACTGAACTGTTAACATTCCCACCTTTTCGGTATTTAACTGAAATTTTACTCATAGGTTATGGCAGCATTTAAAAAAAAAATTGTATTGCATCTTTTGTTTTTGAGGTTGCAGTTGCTTTGTATGTTATTCTTCACTCCTTTTATTGATTAATTTGTTTGTTTTATCTCCTGGGCTCAGAGGAGCTTAGCAGTTTTTCTAAATGTTAATAGCTTGATCCCCAAGTGATCTAAAGCAACTGAACTATTGGAAGGGGGAGGGTAAAAGAGGCCCAATGAAGTGAAAAATAGCATTGGGAACATAAAATATGTTGTGTGAGAGAGAAAGTGTGTTTTTAAGCAAAGATTCAATGGCCAGTTTTTGGCTTTTGTATATGGAAATGGAGGAAATGATATTCCGTCCTTGAGACCTCAGCCAGCAAAATGTTTTGGGTTGGCTGCGGATATTTCCCAAACTCCTCTGTTAGTTGAGGTGATTTCCCCCCCCCCTACCATTACTGAATTAAAACGTGAAGCATATTTTGCTCATACAACTTAAAAGGCATAAAAAATATCTGCTTAAGGAGGAACCCAACCCTCCAATTTTTTTGCATGGGCTTCCGTGCTATTGCCACTCTGCTTAGCAAGGCTGCCTCAGGACATTTTGCTGCCTGAGACAAAGGACAAGACAAGAGCCCCCTCCAATTCCAGAACTGGTAGCTGGATCTTTGGGCTTCGCACGCACCAAATAAAGCTTTACAGAAGAAGAAAAAGAAGAAGAAGAAGAAGAAGAAGAAGAAGAAGAAGAAGAAGAAGAAGGGGGGGAGGAGGAGGAGGAGGAGAGGAGGAGAAGAATCTACTGCATGTCTGCAGGTGTTTGCATTCCTATTTAATTTAAAGCCAAAAAAAAAAAATGCAGACGAAAAGGCTGATTTGAAAATTCAATTTATGTGAATAATGGTGTATTCAGCATCAAATGCTGTTGAGCAAAAAAACAGACAGAGTAGCTAGCATAAAACACCCATTTCCAAATCCATTCTTTATCTGTGTATATACATATTGCTGTAAGGCCAAACACACAAAACAATGATATCTGTTCAATATACCATCTGGAAGCATTAAAAACTATAAGGCTATGGTGATATAATCAATTCCATTAACACAAAAAAAAGTTATATCAGAAGTACTCCAAAAGCTACTGTAGCCATAATTTAATCACTTGAGATAATAAGGCACATAAATAATTGTTGCTTACCAATCATATGATCATACAATCCTCACTGGGAAAAAATATTTCCTGGTGCCCCAATCTTAATGCCAAATCCTACTGTATCTCAGTTATACTAGCACACAAAGTTAATTGGTTGCACCTGAAACATACCTTAAATGTATACTGTTACCATTGCTACTAAGAATGTTACGCACATACCCATGGAAGGGGTTTCTCTTAAACAGGATATTAGCAATGCAAATTATGATGTATTGATCTTATTACACAGCCTTTATCTATAAGGACTCGGGTCAAAATGTGAGTTTAGACCTGAAGGAGTACCGGTAATTGTCTTTAAATGATAAATGTAAAAGCACAATCTGTGTTCAATATCCATAGGGGACAAAATCAGTGTCCCAATGTCCCAAAAACACTCCACCAAGGGAGCCTCTCTCTTCCCCTGTCCTACCCTGTGTTTCTATTTAATTTGACATTATTTGACATTACCTTCCAGCAACACCAATGCCGAAGATTTTTTTCTGATAAATTGGGGTAAACCAGGCTTCAAACTGCTTCCCCGGGGGTAACAAACAATTTGTTTCAGTGTTTTGCGGTGGGTGGATCAATTTTTACCTTTGGTCACTCCCCTTTCCATGCCCACTGCTTCTGAAATGCTTTGATTTCTTTGCCAGCTGTGCTTGTAACTATTTCAAGTACACTCCTAAACAGCGGAATGTTTTTCCCCCCTTTTTCTCTTTAATCCCTCAGATTTCCACAAAAACCCAAAACTGCAGAAGCGAAACACATTTAAAAAATATCTACACGTGATATATTGAGCAATGATCTGAAAAGAATGTTCTGAAGATTTACAGCTGCTTTCATTTCTTCTCCATCATGCTAGGAGAAGGGTGCATCAGGAGTTTACAGAAGCAAAGAACTGTAGCGGTGGATGGGGTACCCAGAGTCATCTAGTCCAACCCCCTGTAATGCAGGAATCACAGCTAAAGATTCCCTGACAGCTGGTCATCCAACCTCTTCTTAAAAACCTCCAATTAACTTAAGGCACCACCTTCTTAGGTAGTCCATTCCACTCTTGAACAGCTCTTATCATCAGAAAGTTCTCCCTAACGTATAATCGGAATCTGATTTCTTGTCTTTTGAATCCATTGGTTCAGATCCTGCCCTTTGGAGCTGCAGAAAACAATCTTGCTCCATCTTCCATGTGACAGCCCTTTGAATATCTGAAGACTGCAAACATAGCACCTCTCAAGTCTTCTTTTCTCTAATCAGAGGCGTAGGAAGGTCAGGTGGTACCCGGTGCGGAAAATTTCTTGTCACCCCCCCCCACACACACATTGATTTTATTTTTATTTATTTTTTGCCTGCAAAAATGGTTTTATGTTATTTCAGATTTTATTACAAAGGAATAATAATAAGTAAAAATAAACTTTTATTTATATCCCGCCCTCCCTGGCCGAAGTTGGGCTCAGGGTGGCTAACATCAGATACATTGATATAAAATCAAACAATAATTAAATTACCTCCTAAAAACATGTCAAAATCAAATTAAAGTCTAATTAGATGGCTTTCCACAAATTTCAGCCTTCACGACATAGGAAAACGGCCAAGTAAACAGCTATTTTCGTGGAGGAGGGTCAAGATATTAACTGATATGCATGAAATTTCATATTTAGCTATATAATCCATAGTGTAGTAAGATAAGACCTTTGGAGCAGGCATTTTTTTTAAAAAAAAAAAAAAAGTTTTTTATGAACCACCCTAGTAGGGCAGTAATTGTTCCTTGATAGTTTGTCACCCCCTCCATGATGGAACCTGGGGTGGCCCGCCCCCCCCCCGCTCCCCACTTCCTACGCCCCTGTCTCCAAGCTAAACATATCCAACCCCCTGAGCCGTTTCCCATAAGGCTTGGTTTCCAGGGCCTTTATCATCTTGGTTGCTCTCCTCTGCAAAGGGGGCAGCAGCAATGAGGCAGGGAGGGGGCTACTCAAGGAACCCCCTACGCTGGAAAGACGCTTGATATGAACTCACAAGGCACTTCTTAATGTTCTCACCGTACACATCGGGTGCAACTGGCAAAAAGCTTTAAAAACAAGCTTTCTTTAAAAAGTAAATACTATTCTGTAAGGAATTCTGGCTACTGATCCAATCTTCCAAGCGCAAGCATTGGGCACGATTTTTGCCCATCAGCCGAACTCCACTGAAGTCGAGAGAAGCAAAATTACAGGCGCATCTGGCTGAGTCAGTCTACACTGGGTTTAATTATACACATTATCTAAGATTGCCTGGAAACAGGAATGCCCGCCAACAATGGAAGCATCCATCCCTTGGCCGCAGTGTGCTGACAAATGCTGACAACAGGGTGGATGAGCCACTTAGCTGTAATTATTTAGAAGCCATTAGAATATTTAAAAAAAAAAAAAAGAAAAGAAGAGAACTCAACAAAAGCTGGAATTCCAAGAAGGATTAGAAATAGGCCTGCAGAAATCCATCATGAGCTGGTCCAAGGGTGTGTTAAGAAAGGGAAGATAGTCAATTAATGCTGCCATCCTCTGTGCACACTTACCTGGGCAGAAGCTGCAATAAAATCTATAGGACTGAGCATACCTGTATAGAACTCTGGGCTGAAACAATATTTCGGATCAATTTAAAAAGATGTTTCCAATTATTTGGGTGACTTCTTTTTAAAAAGTGAATTTTGCGTCATGCAAATGTGGGCAGGAACTGGGAGGGGATGGGAAGAATTATCCTCACCATAGCTGTCAACCCTGCCTTTTTTTGCGGGAAACTCCCTTATTTCAATGCCGTTTCCCGCTGCTATCCCAGATTGTTGATATCCCTTAAATTTCCCGGATTTCAAAGGAAGCAGCTCCTCTCCCTCCCTTCCGGCCAGAGAGGCTCCTCAGCTGCGTTGCTCGGCTGCCAATAAGGAGTCTGAGACCGACTAGGGGCGGAGCTTGCATGCCTTGTGCAGCCAGACCCTCACACCCAACCAGACAGCCAGACAGCCTGCCTGCCATCTATGCGCTCGCTCTTTCGCTCACCCGTTCGCGCGCAGCCTCTGTAGCGCAGGGTGGCGAGGCTACTTGGTGCCATTGCACCGCCCTCGCGGCATCCCTTATTTTCAAATTCAAAAGTTTGGAAAAATCCCTTATTTTCAAATCCAAAAGTTGACAGCTATGATCCTCACATGGGGAGGGGGAGAATGCTTATAGAATCATAGAGTTGGAAGGGACCATGAGGATCATCTAGTCCAACCCTCTGCAGTGCAGGAATATTTCACTCAACGTGGGGCTCGACCCCACATCCCTGAGATGAAGAGTCTCATGCTCCACCGACTGAGCTATGCCTCAGATTAGCATAAGGCTCTGGATGGCTGTGTCTTTCATTTTAAAGCCGCTTTTATGAACCAAGTCAGGGCTGTCTTTACCTGGGGGTGCAAGGGGTGCGGGGCACCCAGGCGCCGAATTCTGGGGGGCACCAGGCACCCGCTCTTAACTATCTACCTGTTCTGAAATAATAAATAATTTTGATCAAGCTAGAAAAACAAAATACATATATACCTAGGTATTACCGAAATGTTAACCTACTGTTTCACTAAAGGACTTTTGACTTTGTGCACTCATTTACCAAAGACGTGCCACGCCAGCGACGGCGCTTGTCATTCTCAACCAAATTAACTAAATTTGGGGGCACTGGGCAGAACTTTGCACCCCAGTGGCACATATGCTAAAGACGGCCCTGAACCAAGGGGCACATGTGATTTTGGGCAACTTTCCAGGGGCCACGTGCCAATGGTGGGCAGGGCCAGAGGCAAACATGGGCAGAGCAAATTGCTCTAAGCAATGAAGGTAAATTTTACCTTTAGGCTGGTTTCTGCACACACATATCTCTACCTTCCATCCAGTTGAGAAAGGGGCATTATCAGAGTTCAAGGACCCATACCAGGTTTGAAGGCAAGCGCACTGAGGGGTGTTGCATTAGGACAATCCCCAAGAGCCAGCTAAGAGAGGCCTAGGGTGCAATACCTGTTTTAAAGGCTCTCAGTCTCTGCTCCAAGTCACATTTTAAAGGTAAAGAACCCTAAGAAGGCAGAACAGCACGAGCCTTGAAGTTGTCCATCAACAGAGAGCAGACTGAGCAAGCAAACAATTCATCCGGTCACTTGATTGTGTTTCTATTTAAATCTGCAAATCTCCGTCTTTTGTTTTAGTGATGTGTAAGCGGGCACCCTAACAGTTTGGAAATACTTTTTTTTGATAAAATTTTTTGATACTTTTTTTTTTGCCCTTGATGATTTATATTTGGGAATGAATGATGGATTGTTATATTTTGCAGTGCTGGTTTGATGGATTAATGCCAGGGGTCAGCAAACTTTTTCAGCAGGGGGCCGTTCATTTTGGAGGGGGGGGATGAATGAATTCCTATGCCCCACAAATAACTCAGAGGTGCATTTTAAATAAAAGCACACATTATACTCATGTAAAAACACCAGGCAGGCCCCACAAATAACCCAGAGATTCATTTTAAATAAAAGGACACATTCTACTCATGTAAAAACACGCTGATTCCCGGACCATCCGTGGCCCGGATTTAGAAGGCGATTGGGCCGGATCCAGCCCCCGGGCCTTAGTTTGCCTGCCCATGGGTTAATCAATCCGTTACCACTCATTCAGTTAATCCACCAAGAGTCCTTAAGCCAAGCAGCAGTTTTAATTGCCAGGCATCATACTAATACTAACAGCACCTCTGAGATTATTTTCCCCTGCTGCATGTACACATAATGCCAAAGCAGCCATTGCTTAGCCCTACATGAAGGGAACCCAGGGAAAACATGGGGCTCTCACACTCCCCCCTTCCTCCCTGTGGCCAGGAGGAGGACTTCCAGAGAGATGAGTGTCACTTTCAAAGAGCAGTTGCCTTGTTGTGTTGGTCAAACCAGGAATCCCAGTTTAGAACAAGCCAACTTCACAACGTTTTCCTAATAAAGAAGCATAAAGAAATAAAGCGCACAGCTATAATAATAATGATGATGATGATGATGATAATTATTATTATTTATCATTTCTACCCCACCCTTCTGGCTGGGTCTCCCCAGCCACTCTGGGCGGCTTCCAGCAAACATTAAAATACATTAATACATCACAGATTAAAAACTTCCCTGAACAGGGCTGCCTTCAGGTGTTTTCTAAATGTCATGTAGTTGTTGATCCATTTAACCTCTGATGGGAGGGCGTTCCACAGGGCGGGCGCCACTACCGAGAAGGCCCTCTGCCTGGTTCCCTGTAGCTTTGCTTCTCGCAGTGAGGGAACCGCCAGAAGGCCCTCGGTGCTGGATCTCAGTGTCCGGGCTGAACGGTGGTGGTGGAGACGCTCCTTCAGGTATACAGGACCAAGGCCATTTAGGGCTTTAAAGGTCAGCACCAACACTTTGAATTGTGCTCGGAAACGTACTGGGAGCCAATGTAGCTCTCTCAGGACCGGTGTTATGTGGTCCCGGCGGCCACTCCCAGTCACCAGTCTAGCTGCCGCAGTCTGGATTAATTGCAGTTTCCGGGTCACCTTCAAAGGTAGCCCCACGTAGAGCGCATTGCAGTAGTCCAAGCAGGAGATAACCAGAGCATGCACCACTCTGGTGAGACAGTCTGCTAATAATAATACAGTGGAACCTCAGTTTAAGAACAGCCCTGTTTACAAACTATTCGGTATCCGAACTCTGCAAAACCGGAAGTAGTGTCCCGGTTTGCGAACTTTACCTTGGTCTAACAACGGAATCCGAACGGTGGGAGGGCACCGGCGGTGGGAGGCCTCATTAGGGAAAGCGCGCCTCGGTTTAAGAATGGTTTCGGTTTAAGAATGGGCTTCCGGAACAGATTAAGTTTGTAAACCGAGGTACCACTGTAATAATAATAATAATAATAATCTTATTTTGACTTGATTGCTAAAATAATTGATAAATTCAGAACAGATGTGCATGGTTCCAATTCAACAGATTTGAAATGGTCACATCTCCAACGGGTTGGTTTGGAAACGGCCCCCACGAACAGTGGTCAGAGTGGATATTTTAATTTCAAGAAGGTGATTCTGACGAGTTGTGTTAGTTTGTGCCATATGCCTTCTAATGTAATCAGAGGTCCCATTAACCCCTTTTGGTAGGCTCAGAAAGAGGTAATACCTCAACAAAATCAGCCAGATCGGACAATATGGAATTATGTGTACTACTCCCCAACAGATACTTCCTGAATCACCCATCTACCACACTACAGAATAGTTAGCCCCAGAAAGAGGGGCTGCCACCCCCTAAACCGCTCACCATTGCTTGTAAATCTGGCAGTTGTGGAAATGCCACAACTGCTGTAAGATGTCCAGCTAACTAAGCCTCGCCCCCCACCCACCCATTATCACACACACACACACACACACACACACACACACACACACACACACGCTATAAAGAATACAGGATTTGTTTATGCTGGTTCAGTTTACTGCCTATCCCAGATAACCAAGGCAATCTCAGAACATTTGGAGTTCCACGATACAATCTATAATAGCAGAGCGGTACATCTTAAACACACACATCTAATACCACAAGGCTATCGCCTTTCTTTGCGCGCAGTCGATGCTTTAAGCATGCTTCCTTTAACTTCATGCTAAAATAAATAAATAAAGACAGAGGATAAGGGATGTTTTTTAAGGCAAAAGAAGAGCAACGGTGTAGATTGCAGTGTGTCAGAGTTATAGATAGATAGACTGATAGATATCTAAAAGAAGGCAATCGTGGATGGAAGACAGAGGGTAATAAAATGTATTTGCAAACCGTCCAGAAAACTGTCTGCTGTCAGCCTGTGCACAAATGACACTTGGGCTGCAAAGCTAGAGTCGGACGCCTTCTGCTACTCTCAGAATGACACCCGCCCGTCCCTTCTTCCCTGCCCCACCCCCACCACTACTTAGAGGTTATGTAATACTGATCTACCAGGGCATTAAGCAAATCACATGACACAACCCAGTAAGATTTCAAACCACCACCTACAAAATTTAATTAGCAGGCGGTAAACAAGAGAGGGTGGGGGTGGAAACGCTCATAGGATCAAGAGATAACGCGCTTCTTAATACTATAATCAAAATGCATAGGGATTTTATCGTTCCTTGTTATTTATTCTTTTTTTTTTAAAAAAAAAAAAAGGGAGGAGAGTCAGATTTGTCGATAAATCTACAACCAGCACAGATAAATAGCCTTTCCGCAATTGGCCGTCTAAGTCACTGTTACAGAGAAGCTGATTTATAGCAAGCCAGACCATTTGGTTTAGCTGGCCCAATGCCCCCTGAACTAACTGGTAGCAGCTCCCCCACTACCTGATGTCCTTTAGCTGGAGATGCTATGGATTTCACCTGGGACTTCCTACATGTCTAGCAAGACCTCAGCCCCCTTTACCCATATTTGCTCCTTTAGGTCGCCGCAACCCCCTCTGCAAAACTGACATAGAGCATCCACAAACACTGGTGACCGAAGAATAGGTCTCGGGTTCAGTTCCTGCTGCTTTCAGCTTCTCGGGTAAAAGGGCTGGGAAAATTTCACTCCCAGGGCCTAAATACACATCATGCCAACTGCTTGCAAGGATGTTATTGGTATTTCTTTTACTTACTATGGGGGAAGGGGGTGAATGTGATTGTCACAGGGTAGAGGAGGGCAAAATCTCCCATCCCCACGGGCTGCGATCCCAATAAAAATAACCTCTGTGCTTGAATATTTTTTTCAAAAAAATCCAACAACACCGCCTCACACAACATGATTGCAAGCAACACAATTGGTGCGATGCGTAGTTAGGCTTTCAGGGCACTTCTAGAAAACCTGTTTATTGAGCATTCATTGTGATTTGTTATTTAAGGAGCCCTAGCTATGCTTTGTTTGCAGGGAGTTTAGATGGTGCTGCATCAAAGCCAGTGTCATTCCACACTTTCTATTGCAGTAACCTGCCACTCACCTTATTGCAAAAAGTTGTTGTTTTTCTGTAGCAGGGAGAGGTGGGGATTGTTGCATAAGAATCATAGAATCATAGAGTTGGAAGAGACCACAAGGGCCATCCAGTCCAACCCCCTGCCAAGCAGGAAACACCATCAAAGCATTCCTGACAGGTGGCTGTCAAGCCTCTGCTTAAAGACCTCCAAAGAAGGAGACTCCATCACACTCCTTGGCAGCAAATTCCACTGTCAAACAGCTCTTACTGTCAGGAAGTTCTTTCTAATGTTTAGGTGGAATCTTCTTTCTTGTAGTTTGAATCCATTGCTCCGTGTCCTCTTCTCAGGAGCAGCAGAAAACAACTTTTCTCCTTCCTCTATATGACATCCTTTTATATATTTGACCATGGCTATCATATCACCCCTTAACCTTCTCTTCTCCAGGCTAAACATACCCAGCTCCCTAAGCCGTTCCTCATAAGGCATCGTTTCCAGGCCTTTGACCATTTTGGTTGCCCTCCTCTGGACACGTTCCAGCTTGTCAGTATCCTTCTTGAACTGTGGTGCCCAGAACTGGACACAGTATTCCAGGTGAGGTCTGACCAGAGCGGAATACAGTGGTACTATTACTTCCCTTGATCTAGATGCTATACTCCTATTGATGCAGCCCAGAATTGCATTGGCTTTTTTAGCTGCTGCATCCCACTGTTGACTCATGTCAAGTTTGTGGTCTACCAAGACTCCTAGGTCCTTTTCACATGTACTGCTCTCAAGCCAGGTGTCACCCATCCTGTATTTGTGCCTTTCATTTTTTTTTTTGCCCAAGTGTAGTACTTTACCTTTCTCCCTATTAAAATTCATCTTGTTTGCTTTGGCCCAGTTCTCTAATCTGTTAAGGTCATTTTGAAGTGTGATCCTGTCCTCTGGGGTATTAGCCACCCCTCCCAATTTGGTGTCATCTGCAAACTTGATCAGGATGCCCTCAAGCCCATCATCCAAGTCATTGATAAAGATGTTGAATAAGACTGGGCCCAAGACAGAACCCTGTGGCACCCCACTAGTCACTTCTCTCCAGGATGAAGAGGAGCCATACCTCCTGAATCAACTCAAAGTGTGCAACCTGAATACACACACACACATGTTTGGCAAGAGATTTAATCAGAGGCGTTATGCCATAGAAACACTCTGTATTGTGATAAGGATGTAAAATGCCTTTTTGACTCTCAAAAACCAAAGCTGGATGTGCACAGCACCAAAGAAAGCCCATAACAATTGAGCACTAAGGAAACCCAAATTTTATGACAAGATACACTGACTTTTGCAGTCGCTCTAAATAAGGCAAATTACTATGACTTCTTGATTTGCATCGCTCGTTCCACACTTGGCACTATTTACTCTGCTTTTTCTCCTCTTGGAAAGAGCAGGGAATCACACCAGGCCCTGAAGCCTCATCCTCCAATGGCTGTAAATCTAAGTCAGCATGTCTTCCAGCTTATGCAATTTCACACTGTGCTGGTCCAAGGGTAATCCAAGAGGCAAGGTCTAGGTCCGGTCCGAAGTCTAAGGAGTCTACAAGGGGACTATCCAATGAAGCTGAGGCAGGGTGCAGGGCAGGAAACTAGGCGAGGTCAGGAACACAGGCAGGAACCAGCAATGTTGCTCCCGCAACTTGGGGCTGGGGGGTGGCCGGCTTTTATCTGCCCCGAGGCATAGGGCGGCCTTGATCCTCTGGTGACTTGCCTCTCCTGGCCTGGAGGCGAGCACTCCTCCTGCGGGAACTTAGTTCCCTTCGCCTCTCTGCCCTGAGCCTCTGCAGCTCAGGAGAGGCTGGAGGGTTACCGGACCCAGAGGCAACCTCAGCTTCCCCTGACGGGGCTGGGAGTGGAGCACCTGCAGGCAATGGGTCCTCCATCCCATCAGGAGCCAGAGCAGACTCAGCAGATGCCTGCACCTGAGGATCCAGCACAGGTGAGGACCCTTCAGACTCAGGCCCTAGCCCCGGCTCTGCTGGTTCTGGAGGCGGGGAATCCTGTGCAGGCTGGGATCCCTCAGGTTCAGCATCTGAGTCTGAATCCCAGGCCATCACACACTAGGTACTGCCACCCATCTGCTTCCAAACATATACAGTATTTTCAGTCATGAGGGCCAGAAACCTACGTAGATATACAGTGGTACCTTGGTTTACAACCACAATCCGTTCCGGAGGTCCGGTTGTAAACCAAAATAGGTTGTAACCCAAGGCGCGCTTTTGCCAATGGGGTCTCCCCCCCCAAAAAATGGGTTGTAATCCAAGAAAGGGGACAAGCACTTCCGGGTTTGACGTGGTTGTAATCCAAAGCGGTTGCAAACCGAGGTACCACTTTATAGATGTATGCGGGGACTGCCCAGCACTGCCCAGGAATTTTTAGAAACCAATACATATTGTGACATGGATAGTGTAATTTGTGAGTTTGGATCCATCATACAAAAAAAATAAAATTAAATTAAAAATTGGTAAAATAAAGTTTTGGTCCACCATCTTGATTCATAATGGTGCCCAGCATGCAAACATCAACAAAGACTTCCATTCTGACCTCCGGAACCCTCATGTCAAGTTTGGTGACAATATCTCAAGAGCCAATCAAAACGGCACCAAAAAATGGACAAAGGTGACATTTTGGTCCACCATTTTGATTCAAAATGGCAGTTGGCACCCAATCATCAACAAAGATCACCAACCCCCGCCCTGGGAACCTTTGTGCCATGTTTGGCAATGACGTTATCTTGAGAGGTGGCCAAGCCTACAGACAACAAACCAACGGACAAGTGGACAAGCCATTTCCCAGAATGTATAGTAGATATATACACTTTCCCCATCCTCTTTGTGCAACTTTTGGGGTCCTTTGACTGTATACCAAACGAAAGTGTGAGTTGCAGAGCCATCTTGGAAAACAAACTGGTTGATTGTACTGTGGCTCCCTGCGTTGTCCTAGTCAGAAACCAGATGTCACTGGATGCAATGAAGAAAACTGTGAAGGTAGGTATTCATACACCATGGGTGTGTTGAGTCTCAGTGGAAGATAAACCAGGTTAACAGGATAAGAACTAAAGATAGCAAGGATGCAACAGAGATAATGTAATCTACATAAAGCTTATTCATGGAAATGTGGCCTACCAACTGATTAAACATTTTTTTTAAATTCAATGATTTAACTAAGAGATAAACTGCAAAGGCTGGTCTCTGACACCTGTCAGACGACCAAAAGTCACAGCATCATCTTCATTCCCAAAGAAGACCAGTGACAGAAGACCAACAGGACCCCGAATGGATATAAATACCGTTTTCTTGACACTGTCAACGTGCCATATCCCTTCTTTAGCTTTTCACGGCAGGCATCTTCCCATGCAGATCAGGCAGTAGTAGAAAGCATTTGGGTGGCCTCTGTGAGAACAGGATGCTAGACTAGATGGCCATCTGGCCTAATCCAGTACAGACCAGGGGCTTCCCCTCAGCCTTGCTGGACCTTTGCCTTCCATGCCCTGCAGCTTCTCACATGGGGAGGTGGAAGTGAAGATGCCATCATCCGCTCCCTAAGCAAGATGGCACCTTAGGATTCCAAGCCATGCCAGGCAACTGTTTCACATGCCGCAGGTAGGGCAAAACTAGAATCCCCTCCCCCACATTTTAAAAATGAAATCTTAGTTTTCTCTCTAGGGCTCCTCCTAAACAGCTGGGGGTTTCTACCTTCCCCAGGAGAATATTTGCTGAAGCTGCCTTTCCCATTTTGCAGCTGGGTGCTACTGCAGGTAAAGGTAAAGGAAAAGGGACCCTGACCATTAGGTCCAGTCGTGACCGACTCTGGGGTTGCGGTGCTCATCTCGCTTTACTGGCCAAGGGAGCTGGTGTACAGTTTCCAGGTCATGTGGCCAGCATGACTGTGCAGGTCATGTGGCCAGCATGACACCAGCAGGTCATGTGGCGAACCAGAGCAGCGCACGGAAACGCCATTTACCTTCCCGCCAGAGCGGTACCTATTTATCTACTTGCACTTTGACATACAGTGGTCCCTTGACTTACGAAATACTCAACATCCGAATTTTTCGATTTACGAATGAAAAAAGTGGCCACACACCTACGAATTTTTCGACATCCGAATGGAAATCGTTGCCGGTTTTAGATGCGGTTTCCTCGACTTACGAATTTTAGATGCGGTTTCCTCGACTTACGAATTTTTCCGAATATTTTTCTCCCAATGCATTCCTATGGGAAATCGCTTTTTTCGACTTCTGTGCTTGCTTGGTCATGTCTGCAAAATGGAAGATGGCAGGATCCCCAAGGACGTGCTCTACGAGGAGCTGGCTTCAGACAAACTCTGCATTACAAAGATGTCTGCAAACAAGACATGAAGGCTGGCAATATTCACCTCGCCACGTGGGAATCCTTTGCAGACAACCATAGTGCCTGGAGACAGTCAGTCAGGTCATGCATCCACTGGAGTGACCAGAAAAGGAATGACCGCAGGGAGGAGTGCAGAGAGAATAAACGGCATGGCGCATCTGCAGCAGCACAACCAGATGCCTTCCTCTGCCCCAGCTGCAACAAAACATGTCCCTCCTGTACAGTGGTACCTTGGTTTACAAACTTAATCCGTTCCGGAAGTCTGTTCTTAAACCAAAGAGTTCTGAAACCAAGACGTGCTTTCCCATAGCAGCGAGGGACTCAATTTACAAATGGAACACACTCAACTTGTTCTGCTTCCAAGGCAAAGTTCACAAACCAAAACACCTACTTCCGGGTTTGCAGTGTTCTTAATCCAAGTTGTTCATAAACTAAGCTGTTCTTAAACCAAGGTACCACTGTATCAGGGACCCAGGTGGCGCTGTGGGTCAAACCACAGAGCCTAGGGTTTGCTGATTAGAAGGTCGGCGGTTCGAGTCCCTGCGATGGGGTGAGCTCCCGTTGCTCGGTCCCAGCTCCTGCCAAACTAGCAATTTGAAAGCATGTCAAAGTGCAAGTAGATAAATAGGAACCGCTCTGGCGGGAAGGTAAACTGCGTTTCTGTGCGCTGCTCTGGTTCACCAGAAGCGGCTTTGTCATGCTGGCCACATGACCCGGAAGCTGTACGCTGGCTCCATCGGCCATTAAAGCATGATGAGCGCCGCAACCCCAGAGGTCCACAACGACTGGACCTAATGGTCAGGGGTCCCTTTACCTTTACCTTTACCACTGTATCACTCTCTACAGTCATAACAGGTACGGTAACTCTCCAATGGTTTCACTTCATCCCCAAAGTGCACTCCTGCATTGTCTCCTGAGACAGATGGAAGCCAGCAACACTAACTGAAAGAAGCAATGGGTTTGGGTCCTCCCTCTTTCCAGAACCGTTCTCTTAGCCCATTACTGTCTTCATCCAACAACGTGAATGAGGGCCTCTTAAGACTGGTGTTAAATTGCTGGCGTATTCTGCAACCTGTTCTCAGAACCGCAGTAGTGCATTCGTGGCGGATTCATTCTGCTTTAGATTGCTCTGTGATGCTTTCCCGATGTTACTGCTATCCAGAGGAGCCATAGTGCCACTGCAGCAGGACAAGAATAAGCCAGAAAATATATGGTATAACTAGTGGCTGGATTTCAGCAGGAAGTTAAGAATATGCACTGCTTAGAAATGAAGCCGTGTGGCTGCCCCAGAACATTTGCAGGTGCCAGTAGCACTGAAAGTAGGATAGCGTGTAAATGGCGTGATAGCATCTTGAGTACAAACCATCAATAAAATAATACCAGGATGCCTAGTAAGAGAGTTTCTTCCAACACTGAGCTGGAATTTCTCAGGAGAGGGCTTCACCTTCCTCCACTCACCAGGTTTATTTGGCAGCCCCCACATCCCATTTTACCACCCACAAGTAGTGCAGAGAATTTGTGGGAGCCAATTTTGCTCAGCCCTAACCATCTGTTCTCCAGCAGAGGGAGAATAAGGTGCATTCGTCTTCCCTAGCTGGAGGTCTTCTGCTGGGGTTTTTCCAGCTCTAGAGTCACACCTGCATCACCCATTTAAAGCCCTCTTATGCCACAGTCATTATGGGAACTGTAGTTTGTTAAGGGTGCTGGGATACCCTTAAAACTACAGTTCCCAGGATTATTTGGGAGAAGCCACACGCTTTACATGTGTGGATGTGGTCTTTATAGCTATACCTGTAGCCATCTATAGATAGCAATGAGCTTTCATCATATTTAAAGGTAAAAGGTAAAGGACCCCTGGACGGTTAAGTCCAGTCAAAGGCGACTATGGGGTTACGGCGCTCATCTCGCTTTCAGACCAAGGGAGCCGGTGTTTGTCCACAGATGGCTTTCTGGGTCATGTGGCCAGCAGGACTAAACCGCTTCTGGTGCAAAGGAACACCGTGACGGAAACCAGAGCGCATGGAAACGCCGTTTACCTTCCCACCACAGCAGTACCTATTTATCTAGTTGCACTGGCGTGCTTTTGAACTGATAGGTTGGCAGGAGCTAGGACAGAGCAATGGGAGATCACCCATCGCAGGGATTTGAACCACCAACCTTCCAAACAGCAAGCCCAAGAGGCTCAGTGGTTTAGACCACAGCGCCACCCGCGTCCCTTGCTTGTCCTTTAGCTCTTTATAAAGGACACAAAGAGCAACAACATTTCAGCCATCGTTTTGTACCGAAATCAGCCTAACACCACCAGCCCTCCTTTTACTCAACTTTCACCTGGCAGCAGCCATTCCATCAGGGAGGAATGAAAAGCAATCAGGCAGGCACCTCCTACCTCTGTTTGTATGCCAGCTGCTCACCAGAGGAACTACAGCTTAAGAAATGGTGTCTGAGTTTGCTTTTTTCCTCTTCCCTCCTTGTCCCTTTCCCCTTGTGGGCCACTTATTTATTTATTTCAGGTTAGAAGCCTGCATGCAGAGAATGTCTCCCTGGTCCTGAATGGGGAAACTATGCCCCTGAAGGACCAGGTGTGCAGCCTAGGAGTCATTTTGGACTCATAGCTGTCCATGGAGGTGGAGGTCAATTCTGTGTCCAGGGCAGCTGTTTACCAGTTCCATCTGGTACGCAGGCTGAGACCCTACCTGCCCACAGACTGTCTCGCCAGAGTGGTGCATGCTCTAGTTATCTCCCGCTTGGACTACTGCAATGTGCTCTATGTGGGGCTACCTTTGAAGGTGACCCGGAAACTGCAATTAATCCAGAATGCGGCGGCTAGACTGGTGACTGGGAGTGGCCGCTGGGACCACGTAACACCGGTCCTGAGAGATCTACATTGGCTCCCAGTACATTTCCGAGCACAATTCAAAGTGTTGGTGCTGACCTTTAAAGCCCTAAACGGCCTCGGTCCTGTATACCTGAAGGAGCGTCTCCACCCCCATCGTTCAGCCCGGACACTGAGATCCAGCGCCAAGGGTCTTCTGGCGGTTCCCTCACTGCGAGAAGCAAAGCTACAGGGAACCAGGCAGAGGGCCTTCTCGGTAGTGGCGCCCGCCCTGTGGAACGCCCTCCCAGCGGAGGTTAAAGAGATAAACAACTATCTGACATTCAGAAAATACCTGAAGGCAACCCTATTTAGGGAAGTTTTTAACCTCTGATATTTTAATGTATTTTAATATCTGTTGGAGGCCACCCAGAGTGGCTGGGGAGACCCGGCCAGATGGGAGGGGTACAAATAAAATAATAATAATAATAATTTATTATTATTATTATTATTATTATTATTATTATTATTATTATTATTAACTGATTGCATGTAACCCACGCTTCAAGGCTTTTTGGCTGGAGAGCAGGGTACAAATACTCCAAATAAACAAATACGGACTTCCACCTGGAAAGCCCTACCAATACAAAGTCTATGCAAGTAATCAAGTGTAATGCAATGCCATCTCAGGGCTGCCAAGTCCACAGCACGGAAGTCAAGGTATTGCAGCTTATCGGTTAATCAAAGTATCAAGTGTTAGCTCTTCCTGGGCTGCAAAGCTTTGCGTTCTCTCACAACACTGACCCACATCCTTATAGGTCAGGGAGGCCTGTTCCCCCCCCCCCCTTCTCCATCTCAAAAGATCACCAACCATCTTACTGGCAAAGGCATTCCTATTTGAGAAAGCGTTCTGTCCTCTTTGCTTGCTTGCTTGCTGCTGCTGCTCACAAGCTAATGTCTCAGCACCCATGTTTGTTTTCTTTCCTGCTCGGGACATATCGACACAATACAAACACGCAAGGCGCTAAGCAAAGCAAGCTGGTGCCAAGGCAGGTGTCAATTGAACGAGTCTACCTGCTACAGCCTGGGGAGGGGAGAGTTGCTTTTGCTCAGGATACTGTTCACATGCAACCAACATCACTCCTACCCATTCATAATTTTTAGTAAGGGATGCTTGAGGAATTTGGCCTTTGTGTATTCAGATTCATTGAATTTAACTTGATCCACACCTTCCAAACTAATGTCCACATTGGAAGATAGTAAGCCCCTGGCTTTCATACTTTCTGAATATTCTGATGCAGTTTGGGATTCAAAGACACACCAAAATAGGTTTTGCAGTCCATAATAAATAATAATAATTATAATTATTATTATTATTATTATTATTATTTTATTTATACCCCCCCCCAATCTGGAGGTATTCTTTGAAATGCATATGTTGCCAGAAAATATGGTTTTAAACTGGGCAAGATTTTCCTGCTGGGTTGTTGTTTCTTTAATGCAGATTTTCACATGGACTTGTAACTTGTAACTGAACACATATGAAAACCCATATCATACCCTCCCACATTTCTCCGCTGAAAATAGGGGCGTCCCATTCCATAATGATAATTTTACTATTTACACACATCTTACTGGGTTGCCCCAGCCACTCTGGGCATAAAAAACATAATAAAATATTAAACATTTAAAAAACTTCCCTATACAGGATTGCCTTCAGACAGCTCGGGGTGGGGGGCATAACTCCATGCCCTCCAACATTTCTCCAATGAAAACAGGGAGATCCTAAGGCAGTGATGGCTAACCTTGACACTCCAGATGTTTTGGAACTACAACTCCCATCATCCCTAGCTAACAGGACCAGTGGTCAGGGATGATGGGAGTTGTAGTTCCAAAACATCTGGAGTGTCAAGGTTAGCCATCACTGTCCTAAGGAAAAGTGGGACATTCCGGGATCAAATCAGAAACCAGGACAGCTTCTCTAAATCAGGGACATCCCTAGAAAATAGGGACACTTGGGGGGGGGTCTGTATTATGCCCTTACTACCCATGTGGGTCTGAGCCAGAAACTGCATCTCCATGCCATCCATCCAGGAGCCAAACCAGGCTTCATTTCACCTGGGTCAAAGACCCAGTTTGCCACACACTCCATGCACATTTCCGTACGTACAAACACAGGCTGAGAGTCTCAATGGTGCCCTTTGGGAGGTTTCACCCACAGCAAAATAACCAGGTAGCCACATGCACTGCCCCCAGAGCTGCTGCACTGCATCCATTCTCCGTCTTGAGTGGGAGCAAAACCGAAATGTCTATGTGATGGCCTGGGATTCAGACTCAGATGCTGAACCTGAGGGATCCCAGCCTGCACAGGATTCCCCGCCTCCAGAACCAGCAGAGCCGGGGCTAGGGCTTGAGTCTGAAGGGTCCTCACCTGTGCTGGATCCTCAGGTGCAGGCATCGGCTGAGTCTGCTCTGGCTCCTGATGGGATGGAGGACCCATTGCCTGCAGGTGCTCCACTCCCAGCCCTGTCAGGGGAAGCTGAGGTTGCCTCTGGGTCCGGTAACCCTCCAGCCTCTCCTGAGCTGCAGAGGCTCAGGGCAGAGAGGCGAAGGGAACTGAGTTCCCGCAGGAGGAGTGCTCGCCTCCAAGCCAGGAGAGGCGAGTCACCAGAGGATCGGGGCCGTCCTATGCCTCGGGGCAGATAAAAGCCGGCCAGCCCCAGCCCCAAGTTGCAGGAGCAACATTGTTGGTGACCAGTTCCTGCTTGAAACCTGTCCTGCTTTCCTTCCTGAGCTCCTGACCCGCCCTGGTTCCTTGTTCCTGACTTTGCCTGACTCCCTGCCCTGCACCCAGCTTCAGTGACCACGGACTGCCTTTACGTTGCACCTCTGACCATGGACCGGACTTAGACCTTGCCTTTCGGGTAACCCACGGGACCAGCACAGTCTACACGAATGCATGTGCAGCCCTTTATGGAGCCAGGTGTTCCTTCAGGGGAACCTGGGAGTGACAGGATGAGCTGCAGTCTCATTGCCACGGCAGCAGGGATGCCATCCCGCCTACAGGAAGTCTAGGAGGTCTCACGAGAAGCCAGGCAACTCCTGAGAGATTCTGCTGGTTGCAGTGCTGGGTATGGCAAATGTGGGTGTTTGAAGGCCTGGAAGAAGACAGTTCAGGACCTTTCTTTGATCAGAGGAGGAGGCCTCTAGTGCTGAGGCCAAGGGAAGGAGAATCCAGAGATGGAGGAGAAGCCTAGACAGAAGCTATGTGGAAACCTCCCTGCTGCATCTGAAAGCACTACAGTGATGTGGGCTGGAAGCTGAGGGCCCAGCTACACTTTCCATTAAATACCTCTTTGCCCCATTTTTTATTTTATCCAGGCCTGGGTATTCCCACTTGTGATTTCTGCCTCAGATTTTACTTAGGGGAAGACCCCTGAAAGCCGGTGTTTTCCCTTTCCTTCTAACTACAGTGGTACCTTGGATCTCAAACGCCTTGGTACTCCAACAACTTAGAACCCAAACACTGCAAACCCAGACATGCTCCATTTTGAGTGTTATGCTTCCGATTTGAGTGCCACACTTCTGTTTTGAGTGTTACGCTGAGGTCTGTCTGTTTTTGCTATTTATTTTGCGTTTTTGTTTTTGTGGCTTTTTTGGGGGGGGGGGTGACTGTGTGGAACCCAGTTCAGCTACTGATTGATTGATTGATTGTGTGACTGCAGTACATTGTTTATTGCTTTCATTCTATGGATCAATGCTCCCGTTAGATAGTAAAATTCATGTTACATGTTTTAGGGGTTGTTTTTAAAACTCTGGAACAGATTAATCCATTTTCCATTACTTTCTATGGCAAAGCTCGCCTTGGTTTTGGAACGCGTTGGTTTTGGAATGGACTTCCGGAACGGATTAAGTTTGAGAACCAAAGTACAACTGTATAGTCAATAGTCCACTCTTCATGTTGCCTCCACCTTCAGCTTCGCCCACCCATTCAGCGCTGGATTTAGGGCGGAGCAGGCAGTTCTTCCCCAGGACGCAAGTGGCGCTCTGGAGGACACGGGTGGCGCTGTGGGTTAAACCACAAAGCCTAGGGCTTGCTGATCGGAAGGTTGGCAGTTCGAATCCCCGTGACGGGGTGAGCTCCCACTGCTCGGTCCCAGCTCCTATCAACCTAGCAGTTCAAAAGCACAAAGTGCAAGTAGATAAATAGGTACTGCTCCGGCGGGAAGGTAAACGATGTTTCCATGCACTGCTCTGGTTCGCCAAAAGCGGCTTTGTCATGCCGGCCACATGACCCAGAAGCTGTACGACGGCTCCCTTGGCCAAGATGAGCGCCGCAACCCCAGAGTCGTCTGCGACTGGACCTAACGGTCAGGGGTCCCTTTACCTTTACCTTAGGCAGTTCTCCCACACAGGGCACCGAGCCGAGAGGGTGCAATATTGAGAAGCTCCAACACTGGAGATCCACATGGAGGTGCCAAATTTTGGGCTCAGTCAGGGCAGCCATATTGGCAAAGATTACCAGGGTCAGCCCCTGACCCATGGCAGAGAGTTAGAGAACCAGAAAACCAGATAATCAGACAATCATTCGACATATACAAAAGGACGTACAGTGGTACCTCGACTTACGAGTAACTCGACTTACGTTTTTTTCGAGTTACGAGTGACTTCCGGTAAAACAAAATGGCCGCCGCATCTGAATTTTTTTCGACTTACGAAAAGACGTCACGGCCGCTTTTAATAGGATTTTTTTGACTTACGAATTTTTTTGACCCGGATTTTTCGACTTACGAATTTTTTTCCCCAATGCATTCCTATGGGGATTCGACTTACGAATTTTTTCGACTTACAAAAATCGCGTCGGAACGCATTATCGTCGTAAGTCGAGGTACCACTGTATTCTTTAATACTTACTATTAAAGACAGAAAATAAAGCTGTGAATGGAACTACCACAACCAATAAAAACAAGCAAGCGGGAGCATCACATTTTGCACGTATATCGTTTGATTGCAATTCTTGTATGAGAGCACTAAACATGGAAATGTAAGGCAAAACATCTTTTTTTTTAAGCATGCTCAGAAAACCAGAAGTGTGCCGCTCAAAGCTGAAGAGGCAACTGGAAAAGGGGTAGGAAGGGAGGGGAGGGGAGGAGGAAAGACTGCAGCTCCCAGGAATGCACACGAAATCCCGGGTCAGGAGCTATTTTAGGACAGGTTCAGAAGAGGGACAAATTTTTCTTTGGGTTTTCTGCTGATTTGCGTTTGTTAGAATTCAGCCACCTCGCCCTTGAAGAGGAAGGAGAGCAACTCAAAGTTGCGAAAGTGTTTGAGATAAGAAGTCCCCCGGCTCAAATATTATTCACTACAGCCATGAACTCATACTACTCAGGACAAATGGGAAGGGCTCTTGATGCGTTAGGAAGTTGGGAATGAAGAATGGGAACGGAAAGAGGAATGGAGCCCATTGATGGATTATCTATCAAAGCATCAACCATACAAGAAGTCGCAGGCAGGATTTGAAATATCAGTGGGTTACTGAAAATATCAAATGCTAGTTAAGTAATAATAAAAACATATGTATTGTAAAATAGCTAATAAAAAGAAGTTAAAAAAAACAAATATCAGGAAAACAGAGGTGGGAAGTCAAGAATAAATTCATGTTGAAATTCTTCTTTTGTATATTATGATGGATGTTTTGGAATATTTTTGAAGATTTGATAAAAATGATATATATAGGAAGAGTGGTGTTTGGGAGGGGTGACTCAGCCTTCATCTACCCATCTGCTGCCTCGAAACAGTTTGGGGAGAAAAACAGTCAAAAGGGGAAGGGGTCAAGCAGCCCTTCCCCTCTGGCATTCTTCTGCTAAAACTGGCAGCCTCTTGCAGCTGCTTTTCGGCAAATGCAAGAAACCATCAGGGGACTGTTCACACATCTACATTTGTGTAACATCTACATTTCTGGCTCTTGCCAGCTGGCTGTAGGCAAGGCTCTCATCTCCCAACCTTTGCTCTCTGTCAACTGCAGCGTGGGTATAGTAACGCTGAACTGCCTTCCAGGATTACCTTGAACACTTGGGTACATCCATACCATACATTGAAAGCGCACACACACCCTGAAAGTATCCTGGGAACTGCAGTTTACCCGTCACAGAAATACTGTTCTGCACCATAGCTGTCAACCCTCCCTTTTTTTGCGGGAAACTCCCTTATTCCAATGCCGTTTCCCGCCGCTATCCCGGATTGTTGATATCCCTTAAATTTCCCGGATTTCAAAGGAAGCAGCTCCTCTCCCTCCCTGCCGGCCAGGGAGGCTGCTCAGATGCGTTGCTCGGCTGCCAATAAGGAGTCTGAGACAGACTGGGGGCGGAGCTTGCATGCCTTGTGCAGCCAGACCCTCACGCCCAACCAGACAGACAGCCTGCCTGCCGTCTACGTGCTCGCTCTTTTGCTCACCCGTTCACGCGCAGCCTCTGGAGCGCAGGGTGGCGAGGCTACTTGGTGCCATTGCACCGCCCTCGCGGCATCCCTTATTTTCAAATCCGAAAGTTGACAGCTATGTTCTGCACACACTTAGCAGGCTACAGTTCCCAAGATTCTTCTCCCCCTGCGGTGATGGTAGTACAGAAACAGTGGCACATGTCCTCCTGTCTTGCACCCTCTACAAAGATCTGAGGAATGAGATCATCACCCCACTCCTATTAACCATCCCAGGGCGCCCAACCATGGCCATAATGTCCTTTCTTCTATCAGACCAAAATATGCAGATAACGGCTAAGGTTGCCAGGTTCATAGCAAGGGCAATTAGAATAAGGGCCACTAACTGACTGATGATTCAGAATTTTAAAATGTGCTTTTATATCAAATTCTCTTTTCTGTATACATTGTAATGTTTTATTGTTTTATTGTTGCTATGGCCATTGGCTAATGCGAATAAAGTTTTATCTCTCTCCCAAGATTCTTTGGGAACTTTCAATGTATTGTTTGGATGTGATAGCGATAGAAATTGGAGTTCTTGGTGATGTACAGCAGTCAAAATTGTAGAATGCAAGAACTATGGCCAGGCAGTAGATCAGTTTTTGAATCTTCAAACAGTTTTAATATTATAGTATTGCACCAAATTCCAGTTGAAATAAATTCCTGTTCCAGGACAAGGCCCTGTTTCGCTAATTCTTCGTCAGCTAAATTTTCATGGTCAAAGTGTACCAATGTGTCTTCTGTGTGTGCCTAACTAGCTAACAGTTTGTAGTACTGTTTGAAGATTCAAAAACTGATTGACTGCCTGGCCAGAGTTCTTGCATTCTACAATTTTGACTGTTGTTTGGATGTGAAACATAAATCCCCGGCCGTATTAACTATCCTGGCCATATTTTGAGAGAGGTTACTCACTAAAATGGCCTGCCAGCATATAGTTTGGCGACAGATACCATTTCCTTCACAACTCTTCAGGCCCTAGATCAGTGGTTCTCAAACTTCTTTCTCTGGGCCATACTTCCGGAATAAAAAATTGCTCGCGGCACACCAAATCTTCTCTTGATAAGAAACACATTGGAAAACAGAAAGAACTGCTGGCAGTGCTTGATTTGTAACATAGAACACAACTACTTTATAATATGATCATGGGACAACCAGAAAATATAAACCAATGCAGTTACATAATACGGTAACACGAATCATTCCCAAATATAATATTGATTGTCCTTGAATCTTCACACCACTCATGCCAACCTCTCCTGCCTCACCAGTGTGGAGCGCCAGACCCTTTAAGAACCACTCCTCTAGGTTGTTAACTTGGAGAAAGTGAGCATGCAGCATCTCTCATGGAGCCAGGCTTGGCCTAGGGGACTTCCAGCTGCAGACCCCCTCAATGAAAATAACACACACTGTTTTTAATTCAGTCGCTGAAAGGTATCCCAAGCCTCAAATATTCTATATTCTGTACAGTACTGCATATGGGATGAAACCGGCTAACTCACATTGCTACTGCACAACAGAACGTCTCTCCTATTCCTTTCCTTGTGCACCCTCCAAACTGCCCCCAAATTTGCTGCAGAGTGTTGCAGAAATCCCAGAGCAGATCTGGGGACTGCAGGGACTTGCAGAGGGAGAAAAGGACAAGGGATTTCTGTTACATGAGCAGAAAGCATTCTACTTGCACAACAACCCTGTATAGGAGAAGAGAGAATTCTAAAGTAACTTTGGCTAACATGCTTTCCCTCTCCCGCCACAAAATATTCCCACTCACTGATGCTGTTGGAATAAGTGTGTTGTTCTTGTTGTTGTTTTGAACAGGGAGAATAGAATGTTTTTTACTGGTTGACATTCAAGATTCCACTTTATAATTTGGCACAGAGGGATGCTTCTGTGTCAGATTATAAAGTGAAATGTGAAATGTGACAGTGCTCAACATCAAAAGTATCATAGAATCATAGAGTTGGAAGAGACCCCAAGGGCCATCCAGTCCAACCCCCTGCCAAGCAGGAAACACCATCAAAGCATTCCTGACAGGTGGCTGTCAAGCCTCTGCTTAAAGACCTCCAAAGAAGGAGACTCCACCACACTCCTTGGCAGCAAATTCCACTGTCAAACAGCTCTTACTGTCAGGAAGTTCTTTCTAATGTTTAGGTGGAATCTTCTTGTAGTTTGAATCCATTGCTCCGTGTCCGCTTCTCAGGAGCAGCAGAAAACAACTTTTCTCCTTCCTCTATATGACATCCTTTTATATATTTGAACATGACTATCATATCACCCCTTAACCTTCTCTTCTCCAGGCTAAACATACCCAGCTCCCTAAGCCGTTCCTCATAAGGCATTGTTTCCAGGCCTTTGACCATTTTGGTTGCCCTCCTCTGGACATGCTCCAGCTTGTCTGTATCCTTCTTGAACTGTGTGGTGCCCAGAACTGGACACAGTATTCCAGGTGAGGTCTGACCAGAGCGGAATACAGTGGTACTATTACTTCCCTTGATCTAGATGCTATACTCCTATTGATGCAGCCCAGAATTGCACTGGCTTTTTTAGCTGCTGCATCACACTGTGCAAATTATAAAATTCTGCTGTGCTTTGAACTGGTGCAAGAAGAGACTACAGTTCTTAGACAGTGCTACAATAATTATTAATAATAACAACAACAACAATGATAATAATGGTAACAATAGTAAACCAGGTCTCCCTCCAACTTGCTAAGTGTGGCATATACTTTATGTGTTACCATTTGTCTTTACAACAATCCTGTGAGGTTGGTTAGGTTGAGAAATGGGAGAGTCACCCACGAGCACACCATCGAGCAAAGCATTCAAGTCCCATGCTATCTTCTGCTGCAGCCAATCCAAGGGCCATAGCTCAGTGGTACAGCACCTGCTCTGCATGCAGAAGGTCACAGGTTCCATCCCCAGCATCTCCAGGTAGGGCTGGGAGAGATACGTGCCTGAAACCCTGAAGAGCCACAGCTGTTCGGTGTTGACAATATTGAGCCAGGTGATGGGCGAAGGAGCTGGCTTGGTATAAAGCAGGCATGTCCAACAGGTAGATCATGATCTACCGGTAGATCACTGGACGTCTGCGGTAGATCAGTGGTAGATCATTGGCTCCCCCCAAAGAAACGGAACAACTGTGGCTCCCCTAAAAAAAGCTCAACATTTTACCTCCTCCCTGAAAAACTCAACAACTTTGACCCGAACCCCCCAAAAAGGGGGTAAATCACTGCCAGTTTTTAACATTATTAGTAGATCGCAGTCTCTTGGGAGTTGGCCATCCCTGGTATAAAGCAAGTTGTTTTGGGGTTCCAACTCCGTCAGCCCCAGCCACACGGACAGTGGTCAGGAATGAGAGAGTTGTAGTCCAAAATTTTCTGTAAGACATCATGTTGCCTACGGCTGCGCTCTGTCACAGGAAAATTATTTGCCTCCCATGCCAACCCTAAAATAGCTAGGCAGCTCTGCATCTCCTTCATCATCAACCTCATTCAAAGACTGAAATGCTGCCATATCCTCAGCTGAGAGCTGTTGACACCAAGGACTCTTCCCATTTATCACTTGATAATTCCTGCATCGAGTGGACTAGCTACGGTTTAAGCTCCATGAATGGGTCTTCCTTATAATTCTTTCTTCACCTCCCACAAACAATGACGCCCAGGAAATATGCTTCACACATGCACACAATCATCTGGTGCCGTGTGGCATCTAGCAGGGATTTGTAGGCATGAATGAAGCATCAGAGATTAAAAACTGACTACGGAGCTTCCATGATTGCCTCAAACAAAGCTTTTCCTACAGAGGCCATCACCGTATGTTCATTCAGCCACAATTCAACCACAACTCACGGGCAATGGGAAACAGAGCAATGTCCATGCATGTGTGAATCAGGAAGGATGAGTTTACCTATTTTAACAGGAAGCTCCCTTCTCCACCATTTATCCTTTCCCTTCTCTTCCCTGGCATGTTGCGCCTGTGCTTCACCCTTGCTTCTTAAGGTGGATCGTATATATTTTTTTTTTCCCTCGCCTGCTACTCAGTCCGTATTTAGCTTTCTATATTATCGATCACAGCCTTAACACTTCCTTTCTGTGGCCACTTGATGCAGTTAGTAAAACATTGAGATTAATAGCTTTGCTATATATAAAAAAACACAGCAGCAGCAGCAAATAACATAATGAGGCTGCTCTAAGGACCTGCCCCTCTTTCTGCCAGATGCAGTCAGAATCCACACCTGGAAAGAAAAGGGTTTCCAACTACACCTTAGGAGTGAGTGCTCTGAACTGGGCCTCATGCAATCAAGAAGGCTGCTGGATTTTATTTTATTTTCCGCAGGGAGGCATGGGGATAGCCAGTGCCAGCCCCAAGACATTTTCCTGCCCAGAGCCCGAATGGTCCCCCACTTCCTCTGCAAAAGTCTTGCTGCACCATTCAGACACCAATCCCTGTCTTCAACTATTCTCTCCCCTTCAATGGTGCTGCCTAGAACAGGCTGCTTCACCCTTCTGTGTGGCAGAGACAGCCCCGTGGGGTGGGAGTGGGGATCATTCTGCATTCAGTTAAAGGTAAAGACCATTAGGTCCAGTCGTGACCGACTCTGGGGTTGCGGCGCTCATCTCGCTTTACTCGCTGAGGGAGCCGGCGTACAGCTTCCGGGCCATGTGGCCAGCATGACTAAGCCACTTCTGGCGAACCAGAGCAGCGCACAGAAACGCCGTTTACCTTCCCGCTGCAGCGGTACCTATTTATCTACTTGCACTTTGACGTGCTTTCAAACTGCTAGGTGGGCAGGAGCAGGGACCGAGCAACGGGAGCTCACCCAGTCGCGGGGATTCGAACCGCCGACCTTCTGATCAGCAAGCCCTAGGCTCTGTGGTTTAACCCACAGCGCCACCCATGTCCCTTTTCTGCATTCAGTTACTGATGCCCAAATCAAGGGAACATACACATCAGCAAGCAGACAGCACCAAGCACTACTTTGCTGCCCCCAGCCTACTGTTGCGATGCAGGATGTGTGCATATGGTGGAGCTAAAGCTAGCAGAGAGGTGTGCATGGCCACCAGATGTTTTTAAAGAGGGGGCACGCAGTGCTCAAATTAGACAGGGACAGGTAGAGGGGTCCCCTCACATAAACCGCAAGTCCCACTTCCTCCCGATTTCAGCCAAATAATGCCCACTCTAGACACTGCAATGAGTTAGGAACCCAGGCTCGACATGGATGCAACCAGCAAAAACCTCAATAAAGGATGCCAAGCCCATTAAAACAACTGATTAAATCCAGTTTAGGAAATAATGTTAATAAAATATAACGCACACACATATACTAATCACTTGGCGGTGGGTTGCGTCTAAGTCATTCTCAGAACAGACCCATTGAAAATCAAAGGACTGAACCAACTCAGTGGGTCTACTCGGAGTATGGCTTAGTCAGATACGTGCAAGCCATTGAAAGGATGCTGGAATGCAGAGGTAGCACATTTGCTTCTTAATGAACCATCTGGTAGCAAACATGCCATCACGTTATTTTTTTGCATCTTTGTAAGTAAAAAGAAAGAAACCCGACAACTTGGATATTTGCTTTTTATAAATACCAGTGGAAGACAAACATTTAGAGAAATAGTGTAATCTGTAATGTAAAGGAGGGGGTCATTCTCTTGCAGCAATGCTCAAACGACTGGGAGAGGCAGGCAGAGAGTTCCCTGCCCCCCCACCCCCAGATCTTGTGTTGTTGTTTTTAAGAAGGATACAAGGGAACATGATTTGTCTACAACTGGGAGAAGTCAGAGGTTGTAAAATTCACAAAGGTTTTCCTTCGAGCTTCCTTCCCTACTATTTGCTTAGCAAGCATCCCAGCCATGATGAACCCCATGACTAGGTCAGGGAATGTTGACTACCGGTATATACATTTATGTGAAGGCATTGAGAACGGCCATCCCATAGGTATCACACAGAGGATTTTGTCAGTCGCCCAGTCAACACACACACACACACACACACACACACACACAATCTCTATGTCAACAAAGACTAGGCAATGTACACAACGCCCAGTTCATGTTGCCAATGTGTGCACCTCCTCTGACATCACTTAAAGATGGTGCACGTTGCCTCATTTGGAGTGAACTATATCAACCCCTGTTTAAATGCCACCCATGTCTACACATCATTTGAGATCCCTTGTCAAGTCCTTACTCACTCATTTTAGTTTGCTACACTTGCTTGGCGCTGTGGGTTAAACCACAGAGCCTAGGGCTTGCCGATCAGAAGGTCGGCGGTTCGAATCCCCGCGACAGGGTGAGCTCCCATTGCTCGGTCCCTGCTCCTGCCAACCTAGCAGTTCGAAAGCGCGTCAAAGTGCAAGTAGATAAATAGGTACCGCTCTGGTGGGAAGGTAAACAGCATTTCCGTGTGCTGCTCTGGTTCGCCAGAAGCGTCTTAGTCATGCTGGCCACATGACCCAGAAGCTGTACGCCGGCTCTCGGCCAGTAACGCGAGATGAGCGCCGCAACCCCAGAGTCGGTCACGACTGGACCTAATGGTCAGGGGTCCCTTTACCTATTATCAACCCCTGTTTAAATGCCACCCATGTCTACACATCATTTGAGATCCCTTGTCAAGTCTTTACTCACTCCTCATTTTAGTTTGCTACACTCGCTTGGCCTGTCCCCTCCTATCCCTCTCCCCTACATTCTCACCCACAGTACCAAAATTAAGACGGTAGGCTCCTTGGGGCAGAGAACTGTGCTTTTTAAAAGAGGAAAGGGAAAAAAAATGTTGATCGCTATGGTTGAAATCCTGCTGACACTTCCCTGGGAGTAAGTCCCACTGAATGCACAGGGGCTGACTTTGGAATAAACATGCATAGAATTGCACTGCAAACCACCATACATTGTTGCTGCTATTATTGGGAGGGATCTGTGCTTTTTAAAAATAAAATAAAATACTGCTCTCTGAAATAGCATGTGCTAAATTATTATTAATATGCCTGGCGTTGCACTAGGCAGAAACAGGAGTCCCTGCCAACAGTTTGCTATCTAGAAAATAAGGCACAGCAGGGAAAGGGTTGCAATAGGGATGTGCATTGATGACACTATATACGTAATGAATAAAAATATGCAATTGCTGGTGTTAATGCACATTTGCAAATCAACTTGCTACACACACACACACCACACAAGTAGGCAGGCATGCCATTCAAACAGAAACCCACAAGGCCGCAACTGTATATTATAACCTTCCATAAGGGAACAGAGAGAGACACACTGGCCATTTAAACCTGGAACGTGAAGAGTTCCAAACCGCAGCCCACTCAGAACAAGTGCTCTCTCTCTCTCTCTCTCTTCTCTCTCTCTCTCTCTCTCTCTCACACACACACACACACACACCGGATGTGCAAACGGAGAACGCCAAACCCAATTTCATTAACAATATCTCAGAGGGAGGCAATAAAGACAGTGGCAGCTTTGCAATACACTCTGGTGTTGATTAGGGAAGCAATCGATACTGTGCATCTGAGACTGTGTTAATGAAAAGAGGGATGGAGTAAGGTAGAAGGCAAAGTGGAGGTGTGGTGTGGAGAGAGAGAGAGAGAGAGAGAGAGAGAGAGAGAGAGAGAAGAGATACATGGACACAGTAGCTGGCAGGGTTACTAACTTTGCCCCACACAGAAGCCATAGAATCACAGCAAAGCATCTCCAGCCGACCCTGTCTGCCTTGTCTTAAGAGAGAAGGCCAAGATCCTGCCTGGCAGGTGAGAAAGGGTTAACCCTACCCCAACATCAAATAGATTGCGGGGGGGGGGGCAATGGGGGAATGGCGGGAATGAAGGACAGGATAGAATAATCTAGCAAAAGGGCTTAATCCCTTTTATACATATATATATATTTGTGCACACAGGATGAGAGGTGAACTCTCCTATCTGTTCAAGCAAAACCTTTCCCTCTTCTCTCTTCTCCCTCCCCCCCCCCCACTCTAGGGAGGGCCTGAAGGACATCCAAGCCCCCCCCCCGCGCGCATCACATTCCAGCATAATAATAAAGTTTGCTTGCTTGATACCAACGCTGCTATCAAGAGAGGGCCGAGGATGTGTTTTACTCTAAGCCAGTTAAGCAGCCGAAGCTATTTTTAGGAAGGAGAAGGAAAAGTTGGGGGGGGGGAGAGAAGAAGAGGCGAAAGCAGCGGCGGTAGCAAAGCTGTCTCGTTCCTTACCTTAGAATTTAGCACTCCTCATAATAAGCCGGAACAGATGCTCGCCACCGGGAACCAGACAGCGATGTGAACCAACAGTAAAACCAGCACGAAAATATTAAGTAAATAAAAAGGAGACCGCAGTCTGGGCTAGGACTACCGGCTGGTCCTGAGAAGAAGAGGAGGAGGAGGTGGTGGTGGTGGAGGAGGAGGAGGAGGCGGCAGCATCAGTGCGCACATTAACTCCGCTTGCGGTCCAGGCTCAAAATGATTCTGTGGCTGTCTGCAGAGAGGCAGGCGATGGAGAGAGCATCATCAGCCATGCAGCAGCTGCCAGAGCCTATGAAACAGCAGTGCTTTGGCGCGCGCATACCGCACACAGAAAAGAGGCACACGCGCTCTCGCTCTCCCTTACACACACACACACACACAGAGATGCACGCACACACGCGCGCGCAAAGATGGCTTTCGCTTCCTTTGCCAGTTTCTCCTTCACCTAAACATTTGCCCCCGCACCCCGGAGCAAGCGGGCGCTGATGGAAACTGACCGGAGGTTGAAGGCAAGGCCCCGAGGGCCTGGCTCCAATGCAGGAGGGTGGAGGAGGGGAAGGAAGGAGGGAGAGAGGGAGGGAGAGAGAGAGAGAAAGGCAGCTGTGGATCTTATTTTACCTCCGCGCAAAGGCTATCGCAGGACAGCCTCACCAGGTCAGCCAAGGCCTGCAAGGAAGTCTGGCCAATGAGCTGCGAATTGTAGCTGCAATATTCTCTCTCTCTCTCTCTCTCTCTCTCTCTCTCTCTCTGTGTGTGTGTGTGTGTGTGTGTGTGTGTGTGTGTGTGTGTGTGTGTGCCGTATATAAATATATAAATATAAGCACACACATATATTCCTTTCAAAGCCTCCCTCCTCTGATGCCCAGTGGAAGCGTCTGAGACTCAAACACAGAAGGGTATTAAAGGCAGATTAGCTGTTGGAACCAACCATTCTGTTTCTCCCCCCACTTTTTTTTTTTTTTAACAGAAGACAACTGCAGCCAACACACACACACACACACACACACACACAACTTCAGCCCTTCGCTGTGTGATCTGGCAGCTGCCTAGCAACTGGAAGAAGAGCAGTGGAAATAAATATACTGTATACATGCACAGGAATATACCTGGATCCCCAGTCCTTGGGCACCTGTCTTCTTCCTCCCTCATTTGAGCAGATGCTTCTTTTTATAAGTCGCTAATGTATGTTATAATGACTTTTCCATTTAATTAAAAACATCCCCTTTCAAAAGGCATTTGCCATCTGTATGTGTGTGCATATGTATGCATGTATGTATGTATGTATGTATGTATGTATGTATGTATAGAGAGAGGGGGCAGGAATAAACCCCTGAAGTTAAGAAATGGATGTATGGGAACACTTTCAATTTAAATAATAAATGGAAACACTTTCAATTTAAATAATATGCATCTAATTAGGCACTAAGTTAAAGTCACTTAGCGGTACATTTCCTCCTCTGCAGAAATGTTTTCCCCGCCAGCAGGATGTTGCTGCTGCTGCTGCTGCTGTGCAAGAGAATGCATAAGCAGGTTGCAGGTAACTTGCTTGTGCAATAGGTTACACAATCTGTTGCTCAACAAGCCTCTGTTAGCACAACTGTTGCATGGGGTTCCTCTGCTGTGCAACGTCAGAACCCGCCCCTCTGCTGGCGGAAGAGCCCTTGCACCACAGAACAGAGAAAGCTGGCTGCATGGCAACGCTTGTTAGATTTCTTACCCGCCCTTTTGCCAACAGTTCCTGGGGCGGGGTAGGGGTGGGGGTGGGATGCAAGAACTTATTTATTTGGACTTCTAAAAACCTCTGTGTCTGCCGATACCTCCCTCTTGAGGTGCTGTTAGTGCTGTTTTGATTACATAAGCAATGGCACTCATAGCATGAATATATCTCTATATCAGGGGTAGGCAACCTAAGGCCCGTGGGCTGGATGCAGCCCAATTGCCTTCTCAATCCGGCCCACGGACGGTCCGGGAATCAGCGTGTTTTTACATGAATAGAATGTGTGCTTTTATTTAAAATGCATCTCTGGGTTATTTGTGGGGCATAGGTTGTAAAAGGTTGCTGACCCCTGCTCTAAATATTCCTTACCCAAACCTCACCATGAAATCCCATGGTGGGTTACAACAATTTAAAAAACCACAGTATTAACATCAGTTAAAACAAATCAGTTGGCATTAGTCTTGGGAGACAATGGAGGAGTGTGCCTTTGGGGGTGAAGTTAAGCTGCTGGGAGGTTGCAGCCAGGGCCATCTTAAGCATATCTGGTGCAGTGGTGCAAATATCTCTCCGGCGGCGCCCCCCCCCTTTCCCAGAGTTGTCAACCATTTTTAAGGGAGGGGGGACTTCGGTCCGGCTCATTTACATTGCGTGGTCCAACACACGCTCGGCAGTATGCCACAACAGCAGCTAGGATTTTGATTGCAAGATACTGGAAGACACAGGATTTACCAACGATAGAAGACTGGCAGATGAAAATGATGGACAGGAAAACTCCGCGACCAGAGGGAGGAGACGGTGGGAAAAGATTGGGAAAATTTTAAAGTATATTTAAAGAACTATTCTAAGATTTAAAGAATGAAAAAAGTTGGAAGAAATTACAGCTTACAGAGTAGAAAAATAGGTTTAAGTAATATAGATATATGATTTTAGGTTAAGACTATTATAAGAAAAGGATATAAGTGACAATAATAAATAATATTTAAAGATGGCAAGAAATTACTAAAGATGATTGACAATGAAACGCAGCAGGGGAGACGTGAGGAAGTCACCCCAACATGATTAGATATAATGAAAAGGAAATTATGATGTATGTTTGTGTTTTTGAATTTTGTATTGTGTTTTTTGTACTATGTATTATGTATGTTGTTAGGGTTTTGTTTTTGTTTTTTTGTCTTTTTCTGTTTAAAACCCAATAAATATATATTTTTTAAAAAACACACCACCAACAACACACGCTCGGCACTGCATGTAAGTAAGAGGCGCCCGGATCGCAGCCCAGATGGCCTCCCGCGAAGCCTCCCTCTAAGCGCCCGGTGCCCCTTACCTGCCCCCATCCGGGGAAGTCTGCGCCACAGGAGGGCCAGCAAGCAGATCAGGTGCTTGCTGGCTGTACCATCCTTGCTTGGCGCCGAGATCGCACAGGGCGCTTCCCTGCTCCACTCGCAGACTCCGCAGGGAGGCACGCAGGCAGCAACGCGGCCAGAGAGGGGTGCCCCGCGCCTGCCCCCGATCACGTCCGTCAGGCACCCAGGCAGCCCCGGCGGGAGGGGACACGAAGGGGCTTCCCTGAGCTGCACACAGCGCACTCCAATGGGTGGCTGAGAGGAGAGGAGCGGGTTGCCCCAGAGCGGGGAAGGGAGCGCGCCCTGACTCTCCTTCCCAGACACTCAGCCTGTGGCGCCCTCCAAAATCTGGTACCCGGCGCCCCACGCCACTAACATCTGTGGGTAACATGCCCCTGGTTGCAGCACCTGCTGTGACTGTAGAGACAAATGCAGGAGAGACATGTTTGGTTGCAGCTGAGACAGAGGAAGGCATCTGGTTGTGCTGATGCAGAAGAATTCCCTCTCCCAGCAGAGTGTGCCATTTTAGGGGGTGATTTTTGCAAATTTCTTCAGTGAGGGGTCTTAAAAATATGCTTTTGGGTGTGAGGAATTCAAATCTGCTACAGTGGTACTTTATTTCTTGAACTTAATCTGTTCCGGGAGTCCATTCGACTCCCAAAATGGTTTAATAATAATAATAATTATTATTATTATTATTATTATTATTATTATTTATTATTTATACCCCACCCATCTGGCTGGGTTTCCCCAGCCACTCTGAGCAGCTCCCAACAGAATATTAAAAATAGAATCAAACATTAAAAACTTCCCTAAACAGGGCTGCCTTCAGATGTCTTCTAAAAGTCAAATAACCAAGGCATGGCTTCCAATTGGCTGCAGGAGTTTCCTGTACTCAATCGGAAGCCGCAGAAGCCGCGTCGGACGTTTGGCTTCCGAAAAATGTTCTCAAACCAGAACACTCACGGGTTTGCAGTGTTCAGGAGCCGATTTGTTCGGGACCCAAGCCATTCGAGAATCAAGGTACCACTGTGCTATGTTTGTGACTGGACAACACTGAGATTGGTAAGTCCAAGTTTGATGAAGAAGCACATCAACAGCTTTCAGAAAGCCAAATAATTTTAATTTTACTTTCTGAAAATGCGAGGTAATGCTATAATATATAATATACAATATATTATATTTATTTAAACATGTTAGCCAAGGACAACAGAGTCGTGACCGACTCTGGGGTTGCGGCACATATCTCACTTTACTGGCTGAGGGAGCCGGCGTACAGCTTCCAGGTCATGTGGCCAGCATGACTAAGCCGCTTCTGGCGAACCAGAGCAGCGCACGGAAACGCCGTTTACCTTCCTGCCAGAGCGGTACCTATTTATCTATTTGCACTTTGACGTGCTTTCGAACTGCTAGGTGGGCAGGAGCAGGGACCGAGCAACAGGAGCTCACCCCATCGCAGGGATTCGAACCACCGACCTTCTGATCGGCAAGCCCTAGGCTCTGTGGTTTAACCCACAGCGCCACCCGTGAATGGCTGGCATAATTCGAACCAACAAGAGGCAGAGCCAACTAATCCTGACTTTGCCCTCATCCATTCTGACTTCTACAAAGGCAGCACTAAGGAGGAGGAGGAAGCTGACAGCAGCATCGTCCCCTAGACTGGCTGTAAGCGAGAGGGTAGGCAGGCGGGGTCTGGCTGAGGGCATCGTCCCCTTAGTAGAGCAGCACCCCACATGTCTTAATGAAGTGCTTCTTAAGCTCTCTGATGTGGGGGGTGGGTGGGCATTTCCCCCCTGCCCAAATTTTCCAGGAACTGGTGCTACCATATTTGGTCCCTGAAGTGCCCCACCCAACCTGGACTGTGGTAGAGTCACTTGCATACAAACCAACTCTATGGGGCTGAGGGCAGCTCAGACCCCACAAAGTATGTGGAGATGGAGCTGAACCCCCTCCCCCAATCTTGAGGGGCCAGGCCCCACCAGGCCTCCCACCAAGTCCTCCCTGCAGAGGTAGAGAGCCCCGTTGGGGCTTCCCGCTGTGGCAGGGGGCCGCGCTGGCCTCCCTACTGCGGCGGAGGGCCTCACCAGGCCTTGCAGCCTCCTTCTGACACATGTGACATCGCATGCATCCAATGCTGTGTGCAGGGGCGTAGCAAGGGGGGTGATACTTTTTAATTTTTTTATTTTTTTTTAATTTTTATCATTTTATTATTATTTTTTATTTTAACTTTATTGGAAAAAATAGATAATACACACACACACACACACACACACACACACACACACACACACAAACCCCACACCTCGCAAAGTGGCACCATCAGAGGGGGGTGACACTTTTTATTTTATTTTTTAATTTTTTAAAAATTAAAGTGGTGGGGGGTGACAAAAAAAATTCCGCCCCGGGTACCACCTGGGCTTGCTACGCCTCTGGCTGTGTGGAACTCAGCACCACTGGTCACTGGGGACTAACAGCTGAAGGTTTATGTACCTGCATCTGTCTGCTGAACACCTCTTTGAGTAGCACTGTGCTAATGGGCCTGTGCTAATTGTCTGTTTGTCTGCCCTGGAATACATGCTGTGTGCCTTCTGGATCATGTCCCTGCCTGTGGCCTGTATGGACTGACAACTATTCCCTTACCCTACCCCAGGTTCTGAAAGCCAAGAGACTGAATGCTGCTAAGGCCTGACCCATCCCAGTTCTGAACACAAACTGAGGGTGAATCCAGCCTTGTCGAAGTTTCTAAGTTGTTTGCATTTTATACCCAGAGCAATAGTACCTTGCTTGATGGCAAAATGCATGCAGGTGCCCCAGTGGAGAGAAAAGACAGCTGCCTCTGGAGCCACAGGAGTTCCATCTGAGACTTCTTCATCAGCTCCTCCACGTCACTCGGCTTTTGACCCGTCAGTCCTTCCTGGAAAACCAAACAGTTCCCTTTCAATAGTTGTCTTTGTTCAGCTTTTGCTAAATATTTATGTTTGCTGTGTTTACTTTGCACTTAAAATGAATGGGGCGGAACAATGTAATGATGACGTAATTTATGTCATTCATTATATAAATGTACATACCCGTATTTTTCGCCCTATAAGGCGCACCTGACCATAGGACGCACCTAGTTTTTAGAGGGGAAAAGCCCCACTTTTTTGAGGATCAGCTCAAATTTCTGTAGCTTCTTTTGCAAAGGAGAAAAGCCCCATTTTTTGAGGATCAGCTCAAATTTCTGCAGCTTCTTTTGCAAAGGAGAAAAAACCCTGTTTTATGGGGTTTAACTCACAGTTCTGCAGCTTCAGGAAACCATTTCTACAGTTTCCAGACAGATAATCTAATCAGCCAGTCACATGTCGCTGGGGAAACAGCCTCCCTCTGCAAGGGGGTGGGGCTGGAATCTCTCTCCCTTATCTCTCTCCCCAATCGTTTGCTGAGCAGCTGCTCAGCAGGCTTCCTTTCAACACCCCCTTCTCTCTCTTTTTTTTAAAAAAAGCACGATCTGCTTTTGCCCCTGGGCAGTTCAGCTCCAGGGACCACACATTCGCTCCATAAGACGCACAGACATTTCCCCTTACTTTTTAGGAGGAAAAAAGTGCGTCTTATGGAGCAAAAAATACGGTAATTACTTATTTAAGACCTGTAATTTTGTCACAGTGGACAGCAAGGTGAAAAACAGTTTTGAGCAGAGGCAGAACTGCAGCGAAACAGAGACAGCACTGCAGGGTAGAACTGAAAACTAGACCTACTTATATTACTACTTGGGCCCCACCTCCCACCTTTCCCCAGGTTTCAGCTCTAGGGAGAGGAACCGAAGCTCATCCAGCTCATTAGATTCCAGAGCTTTTATAACAAAAGCACCAACAACCCTCCCCCTTGGTTCATCGCAGTCCCAACAGAAGTGTGTTTCACATTTACCCTCAAGCACCCAAGCTTATTCCTGAGCTCCTCACACTCAGCTTGAAGCAGGCGAATCTCTAGCCCGTCCTTAAAGCCAGAACAAGACTGGCCAGCAATGTTCTGCCTCTTTGGGGCCTGCTGGTGGACCAGGTCCATCTTCTTCTTTGGCCGAGTTTTTTTAGCCACTGATCTTGGTGGCTGCTTGAATGAGGAGGAAGTGGAGGAAGATGGCGGACTACCAGCCTGCTAAAATAGAAGAGAGCAGGGAATAGAGTTAATACTATCACCATTATTGAATCAATATCATTGAAGAGTTTTACCTTGTCCTACATTTCCGGGGGAGGATTATTGTTGGTCCCTGCCAGTCCGGGTGTGATGGCCTGGGATTCAGACTCAGATGCTGAACCTGAGGGTTCCCAGCCTGCACAGGATTCCCCGCCTCCAGAACCAGCAGAGCCGGGGCTAGGGCCTGAGTCTGCCTGTGCTAGATCCTCAGGTGCAGGAATCTGCTGAGTCTGCTCTGGCTCCTGATGGGATGGAGGACCCATTGCCTGCAGGTGCTCCACTCCCAGCCCTGTCAGGAGAAGCTGAGGTTGCCTCTGGGTCCGGTAACCCTCCAGCCTCTCCTGAGCTGCAGAGGCTCAGGGCAGAGAGGCGAAGGGAACTGGGTTCCCGCAGGAGGAGTGCTCGCCTCCAAGCCAGGAGAGGCGAGTCACCAGAGGATCGGGGCCGCCCTCTGCCTCGGGGCAGATAAAAGCCGGCCAGCCCCAGCCCCAAGTTGCAGGAGCAACATTGTTGCTGACCAGTTCCTGCTTGAAACCTGTCCTGCTTTCCTGCCTGAGCTCCTGACCCGCCCTGGTTCCCTGCTTGCTTACCTGTTCCTGACTTTGCCTGACTCCCTGCCCTGCACCCAGCTTCAGTGACTATGGACTGCCTTTACGTTGGGCCTCTGACCACGGACCGGACTTGGACCTCACCTTTCGAGTAACCCACGGGACCAGCACACAGAGTCAGGGAAAGAGGTGTGCGGGCGTGGCCCCACATCCACACGCCTCTTCCCCAGCTCGGGCTGGCAACGGCTTGGGCTGTCCTCTTTATTGCGCTTCAAGATATGGCAACCCTAATTGGGGCAAGTACTCCCCAATTGGTGAGAGAACCCCAGCAGAGATTTAAAATCACAAAGCATGCAGCAATATTCACTAAAATAGTCATTTTCAATGTACACATTCCCCTAATGTATGCATTTTCCCCCCTAAGCGTTGGTTGGTTGAAGAAGTGCGTCACATACCGGTAATGTGGATAAGTGCAATTTTCAAAAGATGGCTGAGTTTTGGTTCCCACATTGTTTCAGAAAGTGCTAATTTGATAGATTCACTTTAAGATGGGAAACAAATCAAATTTCTCTCCCATCCCTGGTATGAGAGGAAAAACAAATTGCTCTGTATATAAAGAGAGAGTAAATGTGTGCATATTGATTAGGTCATTTTAAAAGCATTCCATTTTTAATTTCCATTTCCATTTCCATTTTATTCTGTGTCTCTTTTTCATTTAGATGATGTTTTTACATATTAATAATGTTATCAGACAGTATTTCATCAGCCTACAATCTTTCTATGTGCACACGCATATACATAAAATACACATACATAAAGCCTGCTGCCACTACACGGGAGACGGTTTGAAGAAAAGGAAAAACAAACTGGCCCGGTCCCATAGATTGACCAATAGCAGTTAGGAGCGGCTAGGACAGGCATAGACAAACTCGGCCCTCCAGATGTTTTGGGACTACAACTCCCATCATCCCTGACCACTGGTCCTGTTAGCTAGGGATGATGGGAGTTGTAGGCCAATGCCTGGAATAGGAGCTAGGTGGAGTCATAGATCTAAAAAAAAGTGTAGACTCACATGCCGACCAGCTTCCATTTTTACTTGAAATGTTCATTTCTGGCTATTCAGAAGTACGTAAAGGCAAGAATTGGGCAGGGGGGAGCCCCAGCACGCAATGGTACCTACCTGAGAGGTGCCGGAACTGCACTCCAGCATGCTCTGGCTGAAAAAAAGGCACTAGTTGTATCAAATGTTGCACTACTTTGCGCCAAGAGGACCTTGCTGAGCAAAAGAATGCATAAGCAGGTACCTGGAAACTTCATTAACTGCTGCACAATGAAGTTCAGCTAGTGAACTGCCATGTTGGATTCCACTGTTGCATGACAGCATTAAAACTCAACACTCCCTTAGTGCAAGAGCTCATGTGCTAGTGGACAGAGAACTTTGGATACAGCCCAATTACAGTGGTACCTTGGTTCTCAAACTTCATCCATTCTGGAAGTCCATTCCAAAACCAAAGCGTTCCAAAACCAAGGCACACTTTCCTATAGAAAGTATTGCAAAATGGATTAATCCCTTCCAGACTTTTAAAACCAACCCCTAAAACAGCAATTTAACATGAATTTTACTAACGAGACCATTGATTCATAAAAGGAAAGCAATAAACAATGTACTGCAGTCACACAATCAATCAATCAGTAGCTGAACTGGGTTCCACACAGTCACAAAAACAAAACAAAAAAGCCGCAAAAACAAAAACGCAAAATAAATAGCAAAAGCAGACAGTCCTCAGTGTAACACTCAAAACGGAGGTGTGGCACTCAAATCGGAAGTGTAAAACTCAAAACGGAGCACGTTCGGCTTCTGAAAAAAGTTCGCAAACACTTACACTTACAGTATTCCGGGTTTGCATTCTTTGGGTTCCAAGTTGTTTGAGTACCAAGGAGTTTGAGAACCAAGGTACCACTGTACTATAATTTAAATAGAAATGAAATACCTCTAAACATGGGGGGGGAGTCTGTGGGCAGGTGACTTGGGTGACAGGTGCTCTCTGTTGATAGGCACCTTCAAGGCCCCCTGCTGATCTCATTTCTTAGGGCTCCTTATCTTTAAGCCAGACTCAGACCGGGAAGCTCAATCAAGAAAATATTTAATAAATAACACAATTTAAAAAATAATAAAATAATAATAATAGAGGATCGCTTAAAATAGAGGACTGTCCTCTGTAAAGTAGGACACATGACCACCCTTACCAGAAGAAGATATTATTCAAAAGCAGGGCTGTTATGAGGTAAACTGAGTCAAACACCTCAGGCGACTGATTTTGGGTGTCATGAAGCTGTTAAGCTCTTTAGCAGACTTTTGTTGAGATTTTACTCCCAGGGTGGGGGAAGAGGCATGTATGGGCTTCTCTGCTTCAGGTGCCAAAACAACAACAACACCTGAGTAGCCTTGAATACTCTAGTGTGCACCTTGGCTTGGTGAAGTCTCCTTTGCTGCTGTACCTCAGGGAGCAAAATGTCTGGCGCGGGCTGCACCAGAGAACATTGTCACTTTTCTGACTGAAAGTCAGAATTTCAAGGGCAGAAACCCTTGTATCCACTACTAAGGCTGCTTTATATTGAACAGGGGGGCCGTTGCTCCTTCTGCCGTTCTCACCCACCAGTCAAAACAAATAAGGCTACAGCGCAGCACTGCTCCAAAAACCCCTCAGGGAGACGCCCCTTCACAGATAGCAGCCGCCCTCTGCTGTTGAGTTCTGTCCCACGCAGCCGGCAGGCTCATCCTATCATTTTTTTAAAAAAAGAGAGAGAGAAGGAGCGAGGGAAAACTATTTTCAAAGGTAGGGTCAAAGAAGGCCAAGTCAAAATCTCAGGAAGAAAATCTAACATGGGTAAAATGATCGGCTGGACATGCAAAGGCATTTAATGTGCCTGATTTTCAAGGCCTATACTGGCCTGAAACTGAGGGACAGACAGAGAATGTCTTCTTGCAGACCCACTCAGGGTGTGTCCTCTCAGGTCGTAAATAAGTATGAGAGCCACTGAGACTTCCTTTCTCTGTATTAGGTGTCAAAAATTATTATTTTCAGCATCTTAGCTTGAGTCTAATGGGACTTGATGTTGGTGGCAAACATCACGTGTTTCTTTTCACATATCTGCCCCGTTCACACATCTTTGTTCTTTGGGGAGGCAGGGGGCGCATGTGCCTTAATTTATAGTCCTCTATTGAAGGGCTTGGGACCCAGGTGCGCTGTGGGTTAAACCACAGAGCCTAGGGCTTGCTGATCAGAAGGTCGGCGGTTCGAATCCCTGCGACGGGGTGAGCTCCCGTTGTTTGGTCCCAGGTCCTGCCAACCTAGCAGTTCGAAAGCACGTCAAAGTGCAAGTAGATCAATAGGTACCGCTCTGGCGGGAAGGTAAACGGCGTTTCCGTGCGCTGCTCTGGTTTCGCCAGAAGTGGCTTAGTCATGCCGCCCAGAGTGGCTGGGGAGACCCAGCCAGATGGGCGGGGTACAAATAATAAATTATTATTATTATTATTATTATTATTATTATTATTATGCTGGCCACTTGACCCGGAAGCTGTACGCTGGCTCCCTCAGGCAATAATGCGAGATGAGCGCCGCAACCCCAGAGTCATCCGTGACTGGTCAGGGGTCCCTTTATCTTTACCTATTGAAGGGCTATCAAAGGACACCCTTCTACGCTTTGTTTCAAGCATTGGTTCAAAAAGAGGGGTTCTAGCTGAACCTTTTTCTCTCATCAAAGGAGGTTATCTTCAAGTTGTTTTCTCTGTTTCTTTGCTCCACAGACCATGGCAGTCAATGTAGATGACTAAGCTTGTGCATTTTGCAGCCCACCGCTTTTTAAAAGGGGGGGAGGAGATTTTTAATGTGTGTGTGTGTGTGTGTGTGTGTGTGTGTGTGTGTGTGTGTGTGTGTTCACCAGGCGAGGGGGCAAGCACATTGGAATCCATCTTGTTCCCAATCTAACCATAGGTTCATATAGCTCAGTATTATCTACACAAGGGGTCACCAGTGTGGCAACTGCACAAATTGTTGAAATACAACTCCCATCTTTCCTGATCATTGACCAGGTTGGCTGGGACTGATGGGAGTTGGAGTCCTAACAATACATGGAAGCTGCCCTTGCTTCCGTCCAAAGCACAACATGACAGAGGCTCTTACTTGTGAGATATTCATTCTGACTAAGAAATCTCTCTCTCTCTCTCTCTCATCACCATACACACACCATCAATATCTCACACACACCTACCCCTTTGACTTACAAAAACAGCCACAAAAACTAGTTGCGAAATGGCTCTAGGGATTTCAGAGGGCATTGCCATTGGATTCCAGTCGATAAGTTGCCTTTGCTTTCCATCCTGGAAAGATGGAAGGCACTTTCCCCAAAGCTATGTTTATTTCTACATCATACTGCTCATGGCATCAATCATGTCACTAACCCATCCGTGATTTGGTTTTAATAAGCAGCAGCTGCTGGAGAAAGTGAGATGAAGCAGATAGGGATTGTGGTGGTGGACTGGGGTGGGGGTGGGGGGTGTTTAACTCTTTGCCCCTTCACAATCTCATTCTGGGGAGTAGAGCTTCATCCTGGGGCAAACAGCACTGGGACGGTGTTCTGGATCAGAACCATGATGGGGACAAAGGGTTAAAGCCCCCCTTCCTTCAGTGCCGTATGTCTCAGGCTAATTCGCTCCAATTTATTTTATCTTATTTATATCATGGAATGTCTAATGACATGACGGACTTCATGTTGAGTCTGATGACTCACAGCACCTGTATCATCTTTCTTCACCTAGATTAAACCTGTGATTCTGTAGGGGTAGGTAACCCAAACCTGGGTTACCTGAAGCTACCCAAAAGCCAACATCTAACTATTTAGCTCCTGTACTAGGTTCCAAGTTCTCTACCAAATTCCCCTCTAGCCCAGTAGCACGAATCCATTAGCTTAAGACACAACCCAGAGACAAGAGCACAGGATGACCTCTTCATTAGCACGTGAAGGCTGCATAATGAAAGCAAACCGCAGTCCAAGGGCAAAGCATACGTACATATCCTGACCTTCACCTCTTACTTTTAATCAGTGGCGTATAACAAACGGTATGCCTTCCTTTCACAAATGCTCACAAAAACCATGAAAAAGCAGAAGATAAATATGCCAGGTTCGCTCACATCTGGCGCTCTCCACTAAAAGCCTGTATTTTGGAACTACAAAACAGGTTTCCCTTTGAATTGTCCATGACTACACCACTTGGGCACTGGGATATTAACTGGCCCTTATGAACAGGCTGTGATGCTGACCTCAAAATAAGTAATTCAACTGCAACTCCTTCAGCAATTGCATTTTTCATTCTCTCGAAACAGTTCATTTTGCTGTGAATGAACAGTGTCAGGAAAATTGAATCAAACTGTGATGCTTTACCCACTGTTATTTTGGCCAATGAATATTTAACAGGAGAGGTTGCTATTAAGCATTAACATGTCAAGTGAATGGCAGAGCAAAAGAAGGAACAAGTTGCCATATGCTTGGATTTACTCATTGATTATATGTGTGTTTGTGTATGCCTGCACTCATAATGGGTACCTTAAGAGGGGGGGAAAGAAAACCTTCCAGTTGAAGAACATCTCAACGGTGGTTCCTGAATTACCTGGTTCCATAGCTGTCAACTTTCGGATTTGAAAATAAGGGATCAGCAGCCTCACCTGTCCCGGGGACAGTCTATGGTTCTCGGGGACAGTCCACACCATGGTAATCCCCCCAGGCTGCAAATTAATTTACACCAGGCTACACACCATCATCTTTCCCCACCTCAGGGTCTCTTTTCCAGGAAGTCTTCTCTTCTCATGCGATGCTTCAGGATCTGTCCTTCCGGTGAGCAGCCAGGGCCGATGTCCTTCAGAATGGATTGGTTTGATCTTCTTGCAGTCCACGGGACTCCAGCACCACAATTCAAAAGCGTCAATTCTTCATGGGGGGATTGATCAGGTTCACTCTTTTGGCTCTCTGGCATCCATTAATGACTTATTATACAAACGTGTTGCAGACTTTGCATCCTTTAACACTCTTTTGGAAGGAGTGTATTTGTGGGCTGGGCCAGAGTGGTTGATTTTACATGCAAGCAAAGCACAAACAGTGCTGTTGTCTAATGACATCCTGTTCTCTGTAACTATTGGTGAGCAACGCAGCCGAGCAACGCAGCTGAGGAGCCTCCCTGGCCGGCAGGGAGGGAGAGGAGCTGCTTCCTTTGAAATCCGGGAAATTTACGGGATATCTAACAATTCAGGATAGCAGTGGGAAACGGCGCTGGAATAAGGGAATTTCCCGCCAAAAAAAATGGAAACAGCATTGGATGGCGCTGGAATAAGGGAATTTCCCGCCAAAAAAAGGGAAGGTTGACAGCTATGCCTGGTTCGTGAGCTAGATTCAAATCTGAACTTTCAAGCCAGAGCTCCACACTGTATATCTCCAAGAAACAAATGTCAGTGCGATAGCAGGAAGCTGAGTAAGGGTTGCACTTTGACCTTCACCCAGTCAGCAGGTAGAGAAATACTCCTGAAATTCTCATCCAAATTTCTCTCCAGATTTTGGAGTTCCAAATTGGCGGATCTTGTTACTGAGGTGAAATCAGCAAATTAGAAACCCACCATTGTTTGGAGTCAGAGATGGGGCATGTTGCTGGGCCACAAGCCCCCACTACCCCAGTCAGCATGGGCAATGGTCGGGGTTTATGGGAGTTGTAGTCCAAGAACACAGTTTATGCTTCCCTCCCCTAACTTTACAAGGGTGCTTAGCAAAGTGTACTATCTAGATGTGTGGTTACCAAGGAGATGGAAAAGAGACAATATGCTGGTATCCGGTTTGTCCGTGTCTTTAAATGGATGTGGACAGGAATGCATATGTCTGTCATCATGGCCTTGAGCTCTGAAGAGAAGGAGGAGGCAGTCAGGTTCTGCAACGTGTTATACGCAGGGCTGCCTCTGAAGATAATAATAATAATAATAATAATAATAATAATAATAATAATAATAATTTATTATTTGTACCCCGCCCATCTGGCTGGGTCTCCCCAGCCACTCTGGGCGGCTTCCAGCAAACATTAAAATACATTAACACATCACAGATTAAAAACTTCCCTGAACAGGTTTGGAAACTTCAGCTGGTGCAGAATTCAGTGGCCAGGTTGGGGCAAGGCGGTTTGAGCCTATAACACCAATCCTGGCCCAGCTGCACTGGCTGCCAGACCCAATTCAAAGTGCTGGTTTTGACCTATAGCCGCCTCAGCACCCAGCGGCCCTGGAGGAACAACCTGTCAGCGTTCTAGCTTAGGCTGAGACGGTTGCATCTGGGACAGTTCCCTGATCTCAACTCTACTCAGCTGAGTGGTTGGTTGTCACCTTGAAATTGTGTGTGTGTGTGTGTGGCTGCAATGCAATATGCACAAAGTACCCTCCCATGCCTTGGACACAGGTGGAAAGCAGGAGGGGCTACCCATTTTCCCCACTGGCCTTTTGAGGGGTAATTACAATAGCTCCACCAGATCTCATTTTGCCAGCTCCCAACTCTTCTATTTTGACTCGGCGCCTCATGATCCAAGACTGGAATCCACCCAGTTGCCAACTGTTGGATGATTTACTTGCCCCTTCCCACTTTTGGCCTTTAGTTTATCATAAGGGTAATTTAGTTTATGCATGGGGAGGGGTGTGTCAATACTCACCCCACCCACTCACTTGCCAGACCATATCAAACTTGCACCATATCCCACTACGGAAGAAGGCAGCAATTTCTGGCCCAACCTGCCGCCATCACAATCCATTTCCCTTTTCAACTGCATCAAATGTTGCATTACCCTCTTCACAGTTTCATTCCCATCAAATGCTGCATTGCCCTCTTCACGATTTGCTATTTAATGTAATTAAATTGCATATGATTCTATGCAATTTACGTTCATCTGAATATAAAGGAAATGCCAACACGGTGTAAACCAAAATCATTAGGTTTCATTTGTGGACTTAAGAGCAACCATGTGAACAAATACCAGTTGGCTTCACTCGACTGATTTCTGTACCTGGCCAAAGATGAATATGCAAATTGCTTCAATTTCTACTTCCTTTTTCATTTTTGTTGGAATTCTCCAACATCTCTTACTCCCACCAGGCCTCAGCTTATATGCGATTTTCAAAACACCTGCTCAGATGAGTGGAGCTGGGGCAACCCCTTAAAAGCCAGCTGCCAGCTCCACCCCCTTGAGCAGGTGTTTTTTTTTGAAAATGACATGTTGTTAATCTTACCTACCCAGGGACTGCTTAAGAACTCAGATTCCTCTTTGGACACTGAAGAGAAAACTGCAAGCAGCCCAGAGAACATTGTTATTGGGGCTGCCTAAAAATTCTGCAAATAAAATATAAGGGCTCTTCCCCAATATGAGCTCCTGTGGCTCGTAGGCAGTATATAGTCGTCTCTTGCAAGCTTTCTTTCTTTCCCAGGTTTGCAATGCCACAGCTTGGGCCATCTGCATATCTCTGTTTCTCAGCTCTAGCAACTAACCTATGAGATTCTGGGTTGCTAATCCGTATGTTGTTGGACTTCAACTCCCATGAGCCCCAACCAGCACAACCAGGAATTATGGGAGATGTAGTCCAGCAACATCAAAAGGGCCCACAGGTTAGCCACCACAATCTATGCAGTGCCATCTGATTACGTGATGCTTTATTAAGGAAACAGAAGCAAAAATGATTGTTCCTTGCCCTCAAGGAGCTTACACTCTGAATATTGATGTTTGGGAATACAGAACAAGGGCAACAAAGCAGATGAATGAGGCAATTTACTGCCCATGGTAGCTTAAAGCTGAACTGCCCTCCCTTACATTCCTGAAAATATTTCATTTAATTACATTTTACTAAGGAGGGAAGTCTGTGAATAATTTAAGGTGCAGTACTAGCAGGACAGAGCATTGGAGTCATCACTTTCGTTATCTAACCCAAACAGTGCACTCTGATTTAAGTCTTCAGCAGCATGGTACAGTTGAGAAACCTTTTCTTTCTTTCGTCTTCTTTTACACCAAATCAAAGCTCAGATGCTTTGACTGTTTTCCACCTCCAAAGTAAAAAAATGCATCCCCATTTTCTATCCTGCTTTGATCGCTAACTTTGTGGTTTATTCCTGCCTCTTCCTATTAGAAGTTTGCTCTGAGCAAAGCAGGGTGCTGTATACAATTCTTTTCAAACATCAAAACCATGCAACTTACCGTTTCCATTTCCAACCCCCTAAAGCAATTGACAAAGATGAGTTATGAGTCCACTAAATGCCTGCACGCCTGGACCATCTGCTTCCTTGATCAGTTCCTAGGATTTATCTGCCCTCCTTTCCCTGCATCGGCTGTGTGAAGCTGTTGGTGCTTTGTATCGTTCACCAAAATAGGGATTGCAACCGATGGTTGCATAAACCAAGAAGGCGATTGTGGTACATGGCTTATGTTGCTTCACAGGTGCAGAGTGACCTGCTGGCCTGTGTCTGTACCACGGCTATATTTAGCAAGGTATATGAGGCATGGGGACATATCAAAAGGGCATTTCAGAGAGGCTGTAGGCTGGGGGGGGGGATTCCAAAAGTTAATTCTATTTTCCCATTTTTGTTAAAAGCCACATTTCCTGCTTTTCTCCCTCTGTTACTTGCTAAATGCAATAAATGGAAATGGAAAATATCATCGGAAGGGCACGCACACACCCAGCGAGCCATTCCCTTCCACACTTCTTGGAATTCCCTTTCTTTTAAAGTCATACATTGGTAATAATTGTGTTGCTGAAAGGAGCAATTGCAACCGCTGCCGTTCCAACTACCAAGGAGGGTTTATTTAGTCTGGTCCACCTCTCAAGAGCTTGACAGTTGTACAGACTCTGCCCCAACTCTCACTACCCTACAGAAAACATTCAGCTTTCTTAACCGACCAGTAGCTTTATTCATAGCTGACTACAGAAGCCACTCAACCAACAGCTCTTGAAGGTTACAACTATGCTGATGGAAGAAGAAAGTCATGAAAGGGAGAAACAAGCATAGCAAAGCCTGTAGTGTCAGGGCAATAATGGCAACTCTCCAATGTCGTAAGAGCTGGATGATGGCATTTTTTAAAAGCATGTTCCTTAACAGTGTGAGGTTTCTAAGCAGAGGTTGGATGGCCATCTGTCAACGGATGCTTTAGCTGAGATTGGGGTTGGACTAGATGACTCTTGAGGTCCCTCCCAACTCTACAATTCTATGATTCTAGATACATTATGATGTACGTCTTCAATGCCAACCTCACTGTCCTCTAGTGGCCAATGGTTTGTTCCAAAGTTAAGAAACAAATATTTTGTTTCAATGCATTTATTAGAAGGTATCATTCTGCCTGCCTGCCCCCCGCCCTCCCCAAAATTAATCTCTGCAAGATGTGTATGTCTTGGAATTTCAAGAGAAAAGGTGTGTTACATAGGGAATGGAACTTACACTTTAACAGAAATAATTAATTATTACTACAATGTGTAGTGAGTGACTTATTCCTACAGATGTTTGCATTAAATAACAAAAGTTGTTCAGCAATCATTTTAAAGAAATGAATGAACGAACAAACAACAATTAAGGTTATGTGTTAATAATTCTCCTGGCAATGCTACACAATGTCTTCACTCCACACTCCCAACTCAAATATTTAGAAAAATTTTATACTGTATTTAAAGAGATCCTATATACCGGTAGGTGTTTTTAAAGCATCAATAAACTTATTTGGAATGTTATATTTACTAGTCTCCATATTTTCAGGTTGAACATTTTCCACAGAACATTTGTAGTGCTCTAAGAATTTATACACATCAGAAATAGCCACTATTACAGACACCTTTTTAGGTCACTGCATGAGTCCCAATCGTTTAAAAGTATGTCTTTCAAATGCATAAAGAGTAAAATAAATGAGAGGTTACATGAAAAAAAAAAGTTCACCGCAAGGCAAAATATACCTGCAGTTTATGTTCACATATATACATATCTATTATACACAGAACACAGAGAAATAAGCATTTCAAGGCCACATTCTGGTTTGGTTTGGTTTGTTTTTTTAAAAAGGCACCCGTTATAGTTTATTTCACTTTCAGCATAAATATCGACATTACTATATTTAAACAGTAGCAAATCAAAATACACTTACAAATATTTTACACAGTAATAAACACGATACAAAAAAATAACCAACAAAATTCAAACGTTTGGGTTACTTCAGAAATGCTTAAAAGTTGCTAACAGATGGACACTTTGGCCCCAAATCCAGAGGAAGTTATGTGTGTTAGGTCCCATTCATTTCAGTAGGATTTCAGTGCAAGCAACTTTCTTTGGATTGAAGCTTTTGCCGTCACAAACACTTCATTCATGTTTTGGAAACCGAGAAGCCAATTCCCCAACAAAATCAGTGTTTTATTTAAGTTTTTTTTTTAAGTATAAACATGCCAGTTTCTCTTTATCAACCACCCACTCTTCAAGGACCAAACAGAAATGGTAAAGAAGCAATACCTTGATTTTTGCTCCTTGGCGAAGAAGTGGCTCACTGTATTACACCCAATATTGTTAACGCAGATCTGATCTGTGCGCATTCAAGTTCCTTTGCACCACAGATTGGAAGTGTTTCAAAATTAAGTCAAGCTTCAAGACACTTGTATCTTTGCTCCATCATCACTTTTTTATTTTATTTTATTGCAGCCCATTTTCTTACTAGGCATTTTGAACACAGCCCACTAAATCAGCCTCAGGTGCAGGTCTGGCTAAAACTAACAGGACTTGCACAAGAGAAGAGAACTTGGACCCAAAGATCCTTTGCCAAATGGGCCCTGGTGCATATTAGAGCAGTGCCACCCATGAAGGCTTCCCCATTCACTTCAGCGGAGGTGGCTGAAGAAGCATGCAAAGCTTCCCTCCCCTCCACTGAAGTGAATGGAAGGCTCCCTAGCATGGACTGCAGAATATGTGAGCACCTCTCATTCATCTCAATAAATCTTGCGTCCTTTAAGCATTTTATAACAAAACTCTGAAAGAACACACAGAGAGAGGACTTAGCAAACTTCACAGTGGAGTGGACCTTCTTTAAAAAGAAATAGTTTTATAGCACAGATTAAAAGTTATTCATAATAAAGTTTTAAAAACAAAGAGTTGATGAGGTCACTGTTAAAGAGGCACTTCAACTTCTACTTGTTTGCCTTGACGCTAATAAAAATGAATATAAAAAATTACTTGCTTTTTTAAAAATATCACACACAAATCTTAAGACCTATAGTTTAAGACCGTTCTTCAACATCAAAACTGGAGACAAGAGAAAGCCACTTCGCATCTCAATCTCAATCACATTTACTTCAGAGTAAATCCAGTTGCTTCAGTGTGACCTACCTCCAAAGTAAATGTGTTTAGGATTGACGTCAAACAGTTATTAAGAGAATGTGGCTGCTTTAATTTTAAACAAGATTGTTATGCTAAGAAAATGAATTAATAGTGAAAAAACGAAGCCAAATTTCAAAAGCTGGATGCTTCTGGCAAAACAAACAAAAAAACAAACTAATTCCCTAATTCTATACTGGTAACACTGATGTACCTAAAGTTGGAATTCATCTTCAAATTAGTTAGTGCAGAAAAGGTTTAGCAGCTTTCAAGGTTATACAGTGTGTCCATATGATAGGCTTTCCAGCTTTTTCTTGTTTGGAAGAAGAAAACAACAACCGTGGCTACAATTTGGTTCCGATTTGCAGGAATAAAACGTAAGTGCTATTGACTACTTAAATAGCTAGTAAATGGCCTATCCTGCAAAAGAAACTTTCATTATGGCAAGAAAAGGCATCTGCACAAGAACTAGGCCACGCTGGTTTCCCTGCATGTCTGATTCAGAAGATCCCAAACTCTTGGAATGTGCTGTTCATTATGAGAAAGTCGCTGCTAGGACAATTCCAAGGATTAGAAGGATTACGGCTACACAAATTATTATGAACACCAATTTCTGCAAAGAGAGGAAAACTGTGATTAGTTTACCCCCATATTATTATTGTTGTTTTTTAATAAATGCAAAGATGCAAAGAATTTACAATATGCACCCCCAAACTTAAGCATAATTACCCGACAGCAAGCAATTTCAGTGGTAATCACATATAGTAAAAACTAAAGTCAAGGGACTTTCTGAATTCAAATATGTAATAAAATAACCAGAAACTAGAGCATTGTGATGTTGGTGTAGGAGCAACAAACATTTGGAGAACCATGTTTAACAGAATGGAGCAGTGCATCATTTTTTGTGGTTTCTTCTTTTGTGTGGTAACATCAGAGCTTCAGGTACTTAACAGAGCAACAGAAGTAACAGAGATGTGGGGGGGTGGGGTGGGGCAACAACAGAAGAAAAAGCACATATTCACAGGGATCAAATATGCAGCAGTACATACAACTCAGCCTTTGCTTTGTTGTTGTGAGAACCAGGGGCTAAAATGGTAATGCTGTACGGAAGCCTTTGTGAGGAATGGGCATAGCTTATGCTTTGCACTCACAAGATCCCTGGTTCAATCTCTGACTTTTCAAGTTACAAGGACCAGGTATCAGCTGCCTGAAAAGACTCAAGACCCTGGAAGTGTTAAAGTAGGTAGTACTGAGCAGCCTGATCTGGTGTAAGGGAGCTTTCTGCGGAGGAGATGGGTTTTGAGACAGGACATGCCACATAATTCTCAGCTACTGCCTAGCCAGGATCCTTACAAAAGGAAAATAACAGCTTCACCCATGTTATCAAATATACAATACATGTAGACCAAGAGAGGCCCAGTTAGCAATTTGCAGCACAGATCCAAATTCTCTCTCCAGTCCATCACTTTCTCTACACCTTGATGAAATCTGTGTAAGCCCCCAAGCTTGTGTTTCTACACCAATACAAAACAGATCTAGTCCCAGCGGGTATCACTCCATCCAAAATCTGTTGGAAGTGATGAGGCTAAATATATTTAGCAGCTAGCCACTAGGTGTCTCAGTTCTCGCTATGCGCATGACTTCTGCTCTCAAACTGGCGTGGCGGGTGTGTTAAATCACCGCACTTATCACCGATGAACACAGGTTAGCATGCACGGCAAGTTAGTTGATTAGTACTTACTGCACAACAGCAGAGCGAGGCTGCATGCTGAGGTTATCGAAGCATCACTTAATCCCGACCGACAAGCCAATTATTAAAGCAAGTACAGCAAGCACCACCAGCACTATAATGAGAATTATCCACTTTTTCTGCCAAAGGAAAGTAAGGCAATTGTTTCAATTTTGCAAAATGGTGTTAAAAGCTTCGTTTCAGAAATGTCAAGTACCGTTCTACCACCCAGCCTCAAAAAAGTCAGTATGGTGTAATGCAGGCTTTATGGATCTGCTTTGTGTGTTGTTTTTTTACTGGAACCTCCAAGGGGGAGAAACCTCCAACTCATGGGCCAAATGGGTTTAAATTTATGGGTTTAAATTTAGCCCATGAGACAGCTTTTCACAAACCACGCCTGCACGGAAACGCCGTTTACCTTCCTGCTGGAGCAGTACCTATTTATCTACTTTCACTTTGATGTGCTAGGTTGGCAGGAGCAGGGACCGAGCAACGGGAGCTCACCCCATCACGGGGATTCGAACCGCCGACCTTCTGATCGGCAAGCCCTAGGCTCTGTGGTTTAACCCACAGCGCCCCCCGCGTCCCATACCCCTGCAGTAGTCAGGTGCAATATAGTGACTGAGGTAGAGCCAGATGCAAAATCCTGGCCAAGGAGGGAGAGTCAATTACCCACAGAACCTTGGAAGCCATACATTGGGAAGGGATGTAAATTCAATTGCAGAGCAACGGCTTTGCATGTAGAGGGTCCAACGTTCAACCCTGGTATCTTCAGGCAGGGCTGAAGGTGACCCTTCTCCAAAACCTTGGAGAAGTGCACAAGGCAGCTTCCTATGTTCTTATGAACTGCGTATCCAACTACAAATTTATATTTGATTTACTACAGATCAGAAATGCCAAGTCTAATTGAGAAAGCAAAATAAATAAATAAATAAATAAAATAATTATTATGGTTGCTACTGCTAACATGGGGGTGGGGGGGTCAGGAAGCCTTGTCAATCTATTGTAAATAACCAACCATCGATCAGCAATCTGGTGCTAGAAACAAGGGGGGCCAAGGGTGTGTGGGGGGGGTAGGGACCTTTAATGACATTCATAAGCCCTATGCACTCTCTCCCCAGTTGAACCAAGCTATACCACCACCACCCCCCATCTTCTAAAAACAGTAGCTGGGGGGCATCAAAAATTCAGAGAGCTGACCTCCTTCTCTCATGCCCCTTTAAAATTCATTCCCCACACTTGACACAGAGGACAGGATACTTTACTAGGACTAAGGAGACTAGAGAAGTTGCTGAATTGCAACTCATTACTAAGCTTAAAGGTAAAGAGGGACCAGGTGGCGCTGTGGGTTAAACCACAGGCTTGCTGATCAGAAGGTCAGCGGTTCGAATCCCTGCGACGGGGTGAGCTCCCGTTGTTCGGTCCCAGCTCCTGCCCACCTAGCAGTTCGAAAGCACGTTAAAGTGCAAGTAGATAAATAGGGACCGCTCCAGCGGGAAGGTAAACGGCGTTTCCGTGCGCTGCTCTGGTTCGCCAGAAGCAGCTTTGTCATGCTGGCCACATGACCCGGAGGCTGTCTTCGGACAAACGCCGGCTCCCTCGGCCTATAGAGCGAGATGAGCACGCAACCCCAGAGTCGGACACGACTGGACCTGATGGTCAGGGGTCCCTTTACCTTTACTAAGCTTAAAACCATGGAGAGACCTGGTCTGAACAAAGACATTGGATTATTATATCATTATACATGACAAAGCTACTTTTAACCTTCTCACCCCTTGCTTTTTCCTGTAAGACTTATTGCAGTCGTTAACAGTCGTCAACAGGTTTACCACAGCTATCAGCCTATCACCCATTCCCACCACCCTTCTGAGTAATACCCCTCCCACCCTCTCACGATATATAAGGGTCTGTTGACTTCTGTTTCAGTGTATCTGAAGAAGTGTGCATGCACATGAAAGCTCATACCAAGAACAAACTTAAAGGGTAAAGGGACCCCTGACCATTAGGTCCTGTCGTGTCCGACTCTGGGGTTGCGGTGCTCATCTCGCTTTATTGGCCGAGAGCCGGCGTACAGCTTCCAGGTCATGTGGCCAGCATGTCAAAGCCACTTCTGGCGAACCAGAGCAGCGCACGGAAACGCCGTTTACCTTCCCGCTGGAGCGGTTCCTATTTATCTACTTGCACTTTGATGTGCTTTCGAACTGCTAGGTTGGCAGGAGCTGGGACCGAGCAACGGGAGCTCACCCCGTCAGAGGGATTCGAACCGCTGACCTTCTGATCAGCAAGCCGTAGGCTCTGTGGTTTAACCCACAGCGCCACCTGGGTCCCAAGAACAAACTTAGTTGGTCTCTAAGGTGCTACTGGAAGGAATTTTTTAATTTTTTATTTTATTTTGTTTTAAGGAGACTAGAGTTCACATAGCCCTGAAATTCACGGGCAGTCTTGGGCACGTCACCATTTCAGATTAACCTCTCACAAATTTTGACAGCAAAATAAGATGGATCCATGTATTCCACACTAAGCACCTCAAGGAGCACAGTTTCCCCCAGACCAGAAATCACTTATGAACTTTGAAGCCCCTTGCAATTTTAATAGAAAATAAATGCAATGCTGTGAGAGGGAGGTGGGGAAGGTTATCATGGCATATCCCCACACCCCAATCCATCGTTTTCTCTTTTCTTTGGAATATGCTCAACGACATCATGCCAGTAGTACCAACTGCCCTTACCAGGGTGAGGGGGTTACAACTGATTGTCTGCCGACACTAGAGAGCCAAAGGAGAGAACAAGAATATCCAAAAAACGTTTGTCGAAGTAAAAAACAGCTTACTAACATCCCACCAGTTCATCTGTGGGGCTGTACAGTTAGCCCCCAAAACAATAAAGCCATTTTGGGGTCAAAAAGAAAGAATGAAAAAGTGTGTTTAAAATAAACCCATTCTGATTGTATTAGGTCAGCTGAACTTTCTGACCCACATATGCCACCCTGTGGAATTTCAGTTCCCATCAATGAGGGAAAGTGCATGCTAGTCCTAATGCAGGGATTTGTGGGAAAAGGAAGCTGGAAAAAACATGTAACATTACATGCGATTAAATTAGCAACATTTCCACTGCATCTTTAAAAAAAACTCTAACCCAAACACTCCGGCAAGTCCACTACAATCATGACAAATAAACTTCAGTAGCCCAGCAAATTCCCTAAGGGCCCATTCACAAAAGCACAGATATAATGTGGATTCTGCATCTCTTGAAGACTAGTAGCTGACCCTTTCTGAAATGCACTGTGTTTGTAGCATCTGTGGTATTTGATCAGCAATGTCCTGTTCACATGTGAAAGTTGTTATGTGTCAAATATTTAGCGTGTGCAAGGATGTTTAAGAGGAGAAGGTGGGTGTGTAGTTGTGCCACACTCCCAACATTTCAGAGTGTGTGTGTGCGCGCACACATGCATGCATGTGTTCAAGGCCATTTTAACACTTTGAAGCACTATATTTTTATTATTTTTGTTTTACTTAAGTTTATATACCACCGAAATATCAAAGAACGGTTTACAACACAGATTAATATAAATAAGATAGCAACATTATTAGGCATTCGTAAGAATTTTAGCAGTAATATAATAGGAAAACTTGCGGCCATGCAAACATGCGTATTCTTCAGTAACATCAGTCTGATTAACACAAAAAACTAAGCTGCAATCCTCTTAACTACTGATGAGAAGGCCTCACAGGAAAACAGCAGGATTTACTTCTAAGTAACGATGCACGGGACTGTGGTGTACAAAGCCAGTTTCTGACACTGTAACTTTATTAGGTTACAACTAACTTTTACTTATTTAAATCAATAGATCCAAGTTAGCCATGTTCATCAATTTCAATGGGTCTACTCTGAGTATGACTCTAATCCTTATGTTTATAAGACTAAATCTTAAGTTTATAGAACAAATAAACACAAATGTTTGGAGAAGAAAAGAGAAAAACAGCCCCTCTCTCCATCGGTGAGGAAGCAACACTACTACTACTACTACTACTACTAATAATAATAATAATAGTGGCACACATGAAAAAGTGCTTTTCCCAACTTAAACTTGATCATTTATTTGGGATTGCTCCAGAAAAGGTGGCTTTGTCTTGTTTTTGCATGTCATGCAAAAATAAAAAAGACACCTAGCTATTGCATGCAATAAAAGCAAGACTTGCTCACCAACAGGAAAACTTACCCTGCGAGCCTTGCTTTGGTATTTAACTGCCTTTTTCGTCTCTTCTTTTGCATGTTCTACATAATCGACTGCATTCATCACATTTTTCTCTATGCTGTTGACCATGTCACCCTTAAAGCGAAAACAAGAACATACAGCAGAAACAGAGCTTTATTTCACCACTGTTAGAAATTTCCAGAATTTTTTTAATGGCTCAAAATGAGAAGAAACATACTTAAATTATTGTACAACATGGATTATGTGATGACATTTACATTTTAAAGAAAAACGGCAGGTTTTTATTATTACATTTGATGCTCAACTTAAGACATATGGAAATCACATCAGTAAAAGCAGGCAAGGAAAAAAATACTGATAATTGAAAGCATAACTACAAAAATGAGATATGCTTTTGAACAGCTTCCATAGGACTGGCATTCTAACATGGGAATTTTATATCTTACACTCTCCATCCACCCGAACACACCCCTTACCCACACAGCTTCCTGTGCTGCAATCATACCTTTAAAAAAATTTGTCATGTGTCACAGTTAATAAGCTTCAAACCCGCTACTCCCTAAAGAGTAAGGAGCCAGCTTATCTCCTACAAATTAAATTTATTTCTCCCTCTTTCAGGGACATCAGACTGCTCTCCAAGGCAATATGTCCCCCGAGGAAGGGGCTCCCAGAGAAGCTATGCAATTAAAGCACTCTACCATGCTATACAGCAACTCTTTGCAATGCCACCCCAGCATTGCAAAATGAGGCTCAAGTTTTTCCGCCTCACCTGTCCTTGCCTACCTTCCCTCCAAGGATACAAGAGCAGCCCTGATCTGCAACAGTCTCTCTCACAGTGAACCAGCCAAACACAAGCTCAATACTGTAAGGCAGTGTTTCTCAGCCCTGGGTCCCCAGATGTTGTTGGACTACAACTCCCATCATCCATGACCACTGGTCCTGCTAGCTATGGATGATGGAAGTTGTAGTCCAACAACATCTGGGGACCCAAGGTTGAGAAACACGGCTGTAAGGGACAGTGGAATGAACGTTCTCCCTTTTCTTGCATTCACACCTGATATTCCTCAGGTGAGCCAGACTACACCTCCTACTTGTTAGGAGTTTGTGTATCCTCTGCTGCGTCAGCTTGCTATTATGATTAGTATAAATCACATGAGTGTCTGAGAGAGAGAGTGTGGGAACGGAAGACTGTCTTATCTCTCCTGCCTAAGTGTGTTATTGTAAGTTTTAGTTTCCCTTCTGCTGTGTCGCAGTTTGCTGCTTGTTCTGCCAGAGCTTGGAGAAAACAGACATGGAAATGGCTTCTCTGTATATAAACTGTAAAAAAACATAGTTTAGTTCTATGGATGTTTCCTTCTTCTTGCTGCGTGATTCTAGAAGACTTGTGTGCTCTTCTTATAAGAGAAGGGTCGCAGATTTAGGCACTCTGGACTGAAGGGACATGCCAGCCAGAGAGGGCCTCCTGGGAGATGCTCAGGGGTCTTGGAGTTCGCCGTCTCTGAAAGAGTGTCATTCCCGACACTACTAGCACCAGATGTTTAGCACCCAGTGCTAGATCAGAGACTCACTGTGTTGTGGTTCATGGGTCAACAAGGTTTGACACTTGGTCACTGCCACACAGATTCGGGCTGTACAGTGTGTGCACGTAAGAGTCACTATGCTTCTGTGAGAAAGAAAAAAGGTAAGCATGCCCTGATTATTATGAAGACATGTTTTCACAGGTGAAACACATGCTCCCCACATGCATCCCAGAGACACGCACTACACAGCACGTCAGCTTAGATGATGGCACAAGTCTGCCTAGGACCCTCGTACCTACAGGACCGCCTCTCCCGGTATGCCCCACGGAGGACCTTAAGGTCCATAAAGAACAACACTTTGGAGGTCCTGAGCCTCAAGGAGGTTAGATTGGTCTCAACTAGGGCCAGGGCCTTTTCAGCACTGGCCCCGACTTGGTGGAATGCTCTGTCATTTGACATCTTTTCGCAGGGCCTGCAAGACGGAGCTGTTCCACCTGGCCTTTGGCTTAGACTCACTCTGACCCCTTAGATGGGATTTGGTATACAAATTTTCCCTTGGCGTTTTTGCTGGCCCATGTAGGACCAGCATGGATAGCTGGCTTGGGTGAATATCTGATGTTTCCTCCCTTTATGGTCTTGAATTATGGGCTACTACTAAAATGAGGCTGCATTTTAAGCTGTATTTTAAGCCATATTTTAATTAACTGTTTGTTGTTGTTTTTCCAGTACGTTTTATTGTAATTTATATTTGGTGTTAGCCGCCCTGAGCCCAGCCCTGGCCGGGGAGGGCAGGGTATAAATAAAAAAATTACGAAATTAATTAAGATTAATTAAGTCTCCTGCCTGCCGGCATAACAGGCAGAAATGGGGCCATACTGCCATTCACGCCAATGGAAGGCACTGGTGGTAGTGTGGTTTTCCTGTTCCATGTCCACTTTTTAGGCTTCTCTCTTTGCACCAGGATATAAGGTAACAGAATGCAGATACTGTTAAGATGGTGTGGGGGAATAGGCAGACCGGAACTATGCAGCAGTCTGCTGGGAAACTCTCCTGCTGCAAGCTATAGTGAACAAGGTCTGAACAAGAGAGCTAATTCGTAAGGGAGAGCACGTTTAGATTTTCAGTTTTCTCCAAACACTCAGAGACTGTCCTTGCTGGTTCAGGGCTAGGTTGGAGGCATGAGATATTCCTGCATGAACTTCCTTTAAAGCAATTCCAGTTAGAATGCCAGTATATATACATATAATATATCATGTTTGATGAACTAACTTGGGAAATGGCACATGGGGAAAAAATGGGAATATTGCAGGAGTGTTACCTGTGCGGTTCTGTCCGTCAGCAGACATTATCAGCAGCAATAAACAGCAAAGTGTTAAAAAGCTCATTTAACGTTTCACTTCTGCAGTGCTAAAAGCCCCCAATAGGAGTCTAAATTAACTTGAAAAACCACAGAGCCCACCCAAAGCATCACATTACTTGGAGACTTGAGTCATTCTTTTTTTGCTATAAGCCAGGTCAATCATAAAAAAGCAGTTTTTACGCTTTGTAATAATAAAAAAACTAAGCTACCTGAATGCAACTGTTTATATAATCTCAAGGAAAAGCCAAGCAACTGAGGTATCACAAGAACTGAACAAGGAACTAAAGTGGATCCGAGTATCTGGTTGGCTGCTACCCACAAAATCTGCATCAAACCTCCCTAAATATGCCATACAGCCAAAGCACCGTTGAGAAATGTATTACATTTTGAAAATACCCTTGTACATATCCCCCCCCCCCCTTCTTCTTTTTACTTTCCTCAAATGAAAGGAAAAGCAGCTCACAAAGCAGAAAAACAGTTTGGGGGTTTGGCCTGCTAGTGATGACATCTCCCATTTTTGTGGCTGCTTTATCACACATCCTGTGGGACACACCCTAAGTGCTTTTGGGGGTCACATGCATCCAATGAAATTAACTGACTGCTGTTCCAACTAGAAGACCTCAAACGTTTTAATAAAATACTGCACTGCAATGAATTAAGTTATAGTTTGATCACATACCTGAACCTCAACAAGCATTGCCATGTCCATAAACATTTCGTGCAGCTCATGTATACTGGATTCCAGTTTTATAATATCTTTGTGACGTGACTCGATTTCATCAAGAGCTTCTCTAGTAATTTTGGTGTCTAAAATAATCTTTGGGGAAGAAGAAAATATGCATTGGATTGTTTCATTTATTGGAGAAATAGTTCACACACAGAGAGACAGACATTTAGGTTGTAAGCCTGTGAGCAGAACTTCTTAATTTTACAAGCACACTGCCTTTTCATTTTAAGCACTACAGAAATATTATACATACAAGGGGGGCAAAGTAGACATGAAATACATACGTCAGAAGTGAAAATAGAAAGATTGCCACTTTCCAGCATTTCTTCCAGCTCTTCATCAGAAGTGTTTTTTCCAGCTAGTAAGAAATTATAGACATCCATTTGTTACATGCTGCAAAATAGCTACTTGCTCAGAAGCTGAAAGGAAACGTCCGCCTCTCACCAAGGGCAAATTGACAGCATGGAGAGATGACTCCTCTTAAGCTACTTCACCAGAAGAGCAACAGATGTATGCTTAGTATTTAAGTGGACAGCTTCTGATACACTTCTACTAACAATTATTATTGCTGCATATTTATATAAAATATATTACTTCCTTCAAGTGCTCAGAGCACTTATATTATTCACAGCGGTGGAGGAAGCCACTCGGGCGCCTGGCCCAGGGGCGGGGCACACCAGCCATGGGGGGGGGGCACACCGCAGGGCCTCTGGAGTCTGCCCGCCTCCTCCCACTCAGCCACCCTACAGCTTGGGGTGAGGCAGCGGGAGGACAGTTTGGGCAGCACGGAGCCTGCGCGTGCCCAAGCCACCGTGTCTCTCCCAGGAGAGACGCGTGGGTCAGGCGCGCTGCAGGCCCCACGGTGAGTGCCGACAGGCATTTTGTCACCCCCCTCTGTGGTGACACCCGGGGCGGCCCGCACCCACTGCACCCCCTTCCTCCGCCACCGATTATTCAGTATTTCGAGAAGGGCTGGGAAACCTGTGGCCCTTTGAGATGTTGTTGAACTGCAAATCCACCACGACCACCACCAACCATTGGTCATGCAAGCTGGGGCTGATGGGAGTGTTATGATTTTTGTCCAAGCCGAGCGGAAAACAGCTGCAGCGAGGGCTGGTCTGACTTTTGCCTGTCTCACTAAGCCGTGAGAAAGCTGCCTTATCTGTTTTCCTACATGGAATGTTTATGTTTCACTGTACTATTGTAATCCTAAACCTTTGGGCTCTTTCTCCTGGCTTGCTACGACGCCGGACAGACGGCTTTATGGCAGCTCTGTCTTATTGAGCTGGCAGCTGAGATTCTCTCTGCACTATTCCTACAATAAATAGTTTAGCCTTAATTATGGCTTGTGTGTGTTGTTCTTCACGCTGGGGAACAATCACATATGACAGCGAAACCGGACAACTCCTGTAGCCGGGGATGTGCGCACATGGCTTTGCTCTGGCTTTGGGGCAGTCTCACAAACTGCCCCAGGCGGGGTATTTGCTGACAGGGAGTTGGGAGTCCAACAACCACTGGAGGGCTACAGGCTCCCCATCTATGGTTTAAATGAGTTTCATCAACAGACCCTCCCTCATTCTCAAGAGCAACTAAGAAGAACTAGAAACAAATGGAAACAAATGTATTACCGCCTGCCAAGGGCCATGTACAACTTCATCTGCCTCACCCTCCAGAGGGAAGAACCTAGAAACTGGTTGCCAATTGCCAAGGAACAGAGGAGACTGACGCACGCAAGCACCAGCCTATCCACAACTATTATTGTATTTGGGGGCGGATTTTAATTGTAAGCCACCCTGAGAGCCAAACCATGGCTGGGAAAAACGGATCGAAATTGCTAATTGTGTTCAGTTCTCACACAACAGAAAGCAGGTGTGGGGAAAAGTCAGGGATGGGAATCACGCAGTCCTCCACATGCTGCTGGACTCCTGAATCAGATCAGCCCCAGCCAGAATGGCCAATGGTGAAATGATCCTGGAAGCTGCATTCCAACAACTTATGGAGAGCTGCAAGTTCACCATCCTGGTAGTATGTTTACCTAACTGCAAGCATCTTATAAGTTAGATTGCCTGGCTCTAGGGAAGGGGTGGGATCAGCCCTAGTTAACAGAACAACAAGCATTCAGATTATTCAGGACTATCACCACAATCATGTATGGATCAAGTAAGCAGTGCAGTTAACAACCCTGCTGACCCATCCTGCAGATTTTATTGCAAAGTTCTCATTTGTATAGCATTTAATTTATAAGTATATTTGTATCTCACTATTCATAAAAAATATGTAAGCAGCTTATGACATATACACAATTAAAAACCACTCTTTTTTTTAAAGAGATCAGCTATTATAGATGGCTATTTTCTTAACTGCTTGCATAACACTGACAGCACAGAAAAGCTTTCAGCAGTACTAAGTAATAAAGGGAATCCCTTACTTATTTCTAGCTGCCGCCGTATCTGATCCTTGGTACGTTCCCGAAAGCATGTCTGGGTTGTATTATATGTTGTCATGACCTCCACAAACTTCCGGGCCAACACTGTATGCTGGGATTAGATACAAATAAAATTTGCAAAGTTACTTGTAGGACTTATTTTTATAGGTAAAGCATATTGCACTTCCACATCCCAATGAACCCACCCACCCCCCGTCCCCAAAGGGCAGTTTCGGAGGATTCTGAGAGTTGTTTGCGATCCCATTGGCCCTTTCACAGAACTACAGTTCCCAAGGCTCCCAGGGGAGACTGGGTGATGATGAAACTAGCAGTCCGGAGCATAGCTACAGTAGCCTTTGCAGTTTTGAAGCCAATTTTGAAGACGGAGCTGTTCTGTCTGGCCTTTGGTCCGGGCCCAGTTTGACCCCCCTCTATGGGACCCTGTAAGTTACCTCTTTGGCCCTTTTATTGGCTCACTAGTTGAAGTTAGCCCGTTGACTAATGGGCTCTAGAGGAAGAGGAGGCAGGAGGCGGCAGAGCGGCTTGCGGGGCCCCGGCGCGCCCTGCTCCCGGCCCCCGCTTCGAGCACGCTCTGGCCGCTCCTGCCTCGCCGCCCCTCCGAGCGGCTCGCGGGGCCCCGGCGCGCCCTGCTCCCCCCGCTTGGAGCGCGTTCCGCGGCGCCCGCCAGCGCCCACCTCGCCGCCCCTCCGCAGGAGCAGCAGCGCCAGGGCGAGCTGGTTGGCCGAGGCCCCGGCGCCGCCGCCACGGCCTGGCCCGGGCTCCTCGTTCTCCTCACTGCCGCTACCTCCAGGCCGGGCCGGCCGTCCTCCGGCAGGGCTGTGAGGGAGGCGGGCGGGCGGCCGTCACTTCCTGTCCGCTGACCAATCCCTGCGTCCGCGTGTGGCATGCGCAGAGCGCACTTCCATGACACACGGAAAAGCAGGGACACTTCAAGATTATTATATAGGATGTGGGACCAACATGGATAGCTGGCCCTGATGAATACTTGAGTTTCCTGACCCCTATGGTTGTAATTCATGGGCAGTCATTTAATTTTATCCTGATTCTGATTGTTTGCGTTTTAATGTATTTGATATTTGATGTTAGCTGCCCTGAGCCCGGTTTTGGCCGGGGAGGGTGGGGTATAAATAAAAATTTACTTATTTACTTACTTACAATTATGCAGAATGCACTGCTCGTTCCAAAAGCAGGTCAACCCCCTTTTGGAGGATAGCAAAGAACTGACATTGGACCAGTGCAGACCTTGCAACTCTAAAGGGAAACAGCTGTGTGGGGTCATGCTGGCAGCCTCAAGACAGTGGGGAGCTGTCTAATGACTGCTTTGCTGCTCACCCAGATGCAGGCATCTAGTTCTGTGAATCATCCCCATTGTTTCCCATTTTAGTGCTGGCGGGTGGGTTACCTTTCAAACTGAATTTATTTTGAACACACACAAAATGAGAAAATAAACCATAAACTCAAGCAGGAGAGCACTACCATTTCCTAACTCTCTCTCTCTCTCTCTCTCTCAAATCGTCTTCAGGGCACCTACCAGCCGTACCATACCTGTGTTTTTCGTATTCTGACATCAGCTGAAGTTCGATTAACATTCTCATGTCGAGCTAAATTTTGTTCTATGGCTGCAAAACAGACAAAAGCAACTTAAGATGCCACACACAGTTACTACCCTCCGCTCCCTACCATAAAAATGGAAATTCCATTTAAAAATTCCATTTCTTACAGAAACAAAACTCAGTCAAGAATGAAATCCTATAAATAGCAAATTCATCGTCTAAGAGTCTATCCGTATTTAGCCAAAACAGCACTATCTATGCACAAATAAGAGCAGCAGGCCAGGAGGGGGGGCGGGCATCAAACTTTAAGTATATATTTTAAAAAAATTCTTAAATAACTTTAAAAGGCTGGGGTGGGGAGGACACAACAAAAGCTGTTCAATGAAGACAGAGGATGCCCAGTGTGTACAGAATGCTGTCTGTTAGGCATAGAAAAATTGACGAGGAGAAAAATGCAAAATCCTGGAAGAGAACACAGCTGGCTGACTAGCTGGAACTCTGAACAGGAGGACCCGGCGTTGCAACATTCTGTTGCAGGCTCCATTTGTTAGTTTGAAACAACATGAGGCTGGAGAGCCAGCTTGGAAACACGTGGCTAGCTGGAAAGTACCAGCTGCTTTGCATGCTGTTGCAATTTCCATAATAATCATTTTATTATCATGAATCTGGAAGGTGACTCTACAGCTGATGGTCATTTCTACTCTTTAATATATAGTTGTACCTTGGTTCTCAAACGCCTTGTGACTCGAACCTTTTGGCTCCCGAATGCCTCAAACCCAGGAGTGTTCTGGTTTGCAAACTTTTTTGGAAGCTGAACATCCGATGAAGCTTCCACAGCTTCCAATTGAGTGCAAGAAGCTCTTGCAGCCAATCAGAAGCCACGCCTTGATTTTTGAAAGTTTTCGGAAGTCGAAAGGACTTCTGGAACGCATTCCGTCCGAGAACCAAGGTATGACTGCAATTCGTTTGAAGAATAGCAGTTACCTTCCGATGCAGTGGGGGACTGAAGAAGGGAGCTGGAACTTTTTAAAAAAAAAAAAAGATTCTACCTGCTGGATACAAACTGCCCCATATGCTGCTCACCATGCCTCTGTGGATCTTTACACTGACTTCTTTGCTGTGAAGCAGGCCTGCAAGCAGCCTGTGACCCTTGAAGTCAAATTTTGCCCACCCCCCTGTGATCTGTCAGTCTCGTTTCTGCAGTTCCAGGCTGTCAGCGACAGCAGCCACCATCGGTTATGTGACGTGTTTCCTAATCGGCAGCGGTTGGGCCAGTGGAAAGAGGAAGGATGGCGCTGGAAGGCAATGCCAGTACTAAGGGCACTGCAAAAGTGTTCAGGCAGTGAGGAGCCCGGTGGTGGTGGTGGGACAGAACAAAGCTTTGCCTAAACAAACCATGGTTTGCTTAGTAATCTGCATGGTAACTCGTAGCTAACTCTTGGGTTTGTTAAACAAACTATGGCTTAGTGCTACGTGTGAAACAGACCATTCGTGAGCTACCATTTTTGCCTGGTAGGCTGCGTTTGGCTTGACTGGCAGCAAGCTGTGTACGCCCGCTGTAAGGCTATAAAAGTGTCCAGAGCCTACCAATGGCACTGTTACACAACTATGGCCTGACTTGTGATACTTTGCACTCAGCTATGTGACACCGTATTTTAGGAATCAGGCCTTTAGTGTGCTACAGATGCAACAAGGGTGTGCTATAGATGCAACAATAACAGCACTTACTTTTCAATTTAGCACGAACAATATTTGCTGTTTTCCTGATCTCTTTGTTCAGTTCTTCAAGTTCTTCCTTTGTTTCTTAAAAAGGAGGAATTTTGAAACATATTTTAGAGCCGTTTATGACAAACGACAGCTTAAGAATAAGCTTTGCTTATTAAGTGCTCCTGCCCCTTAGAAAACAGCCCCCAAATTCTGCATTGTTCTTATTTAGACTAGTCTCTTTTATCGTCTTGTATTATGAAAAAACTTTAATAAACAATTAATTAAAAGAAAGAAAACAGTACCCAGACATCGTGGTGCGCTTTTTCTGGCTAAAGGACCCACAGTCCCTGCAGAGAGCCTTGCACCAGAAAGAACACTGCCCTGCTCCAGGCTCATCCTATATGGCTGAAATGATCCTGGACTGAGTCAAAGCAAAGTGGTTGCAGGGCCCTGCTTCCTATGCGTCATGGCAAGGGTCACAGGCAGAGAAAGAGGGAGCCTGCTTCCCTCTCCTAGGAGTCAGAAAGAATCATCGAATCATAGAGTTGGAAGAGACCACAAGGGCCATCCAGTCCAACCCCCTGCCAAGCAGGAAACACCATCAAAGCATTCCTGACAGGTGGCTGTCAAGCCTCTGCTTAAAGACCTTCAAAGAAGGAGACTCCACCACACTCCTTGGCAGCAAATTCCACTGTCGAACAGCTCTTACTGTCAGGAAGTTCTTCCTAACGTTTAGGTGGAATCTTCTTTCTTGTAGTTTGAATCCATTGCTCTGTGTCCTCTTCTCAGGAGCAGCAGAAAACAACTTTTCTCCCTCCTCTATATGACATCCTTTTATATATTTGAACATAGCTATCATATCACTCCTTAACCTTCTCTTCTCCAGGCTAAACATACCCAGCTCCCTAAGCCGTTCCTCATAAGGCATCGTTTCCAGGCCTTTGACCATTTTGGTTGCCCTCCTCTGGACACGTTCCAGCTTGTCAGTATCCTTCTTGAACTGTGGTGCCCAGAACTGGACACAGTATTCCAGGTGAGGTCTGACCAGAGCGGAATACAGTGGTACTATTACTTCCCTTGATCTAGATGCTATACTCCTATTGCAGAAATAACTCTGCTCCAACTGCAAGTTGCCCTGGCACAGCAGAGTTGGAAAAAAGCACACTCTGGACTCTGCCACTAACTAGGGGACTAAGGACTGCTGGAGTGATTTGTTTATTTAAAGGCAGGGAGAGACCTGCCTTCAATAATCCTGAGATGATGCGACTTGAAAAAGTGAAATCTGAAATGGTTTGCTTTATTCTACCCTTACCACTCGTTTTCCCTTTTGTGTTGTGTCTATTTCTATTGGTTTATTTGGTCTACAGACTTTAAATACTCATGTCTATTAGACACTGAGCCTGCAGGCAAGGACTGTCTTATCTTTTGACACCTGCACTTTATTAGTGATTTAAAAAATAATGATTCCAGTTTTATATCATCTTCCAAATCAAGCTAGCAGACAAGAAATAGCTGCAATCAATTTACACTTTACATAACCACAGACATCTGTTTAAAATTTAAATGATTTCTTATAAAACAATGCTCTATATATCTGAGCCTCCATTAGCGGCTCATTGTTGTCCCACCCCCTGCCAGCCAAACAACTGTACCAAGCACTGCTTCGCATTTCTCGAGAGAATAGTGTATGCTGCATTTAGCTCACTCTGCTCTTAGATGTATAGAGAGCTAAAATTAGCTCATGATCACAACTGTTAGGGAAACAAGTGGATTTTTAAAGACTTGTGCTCAATAGGCACAGCACAGTTAAGCCAAAGAACTAAGTTTTTTTAAAAAAATAAATAAATCTACCTTACCTCTAGGCATGCTTATTTGAAAGTAAGCCTTAGTGGTATCAGTGAAAACGCACTACTAGCCTTAGACCCACAAATGCTGATGGAACTACCCTAGCTTAAACCCTTGCATTTTCATTTTATCTGGACTCTAGGTTTGGATGGGAGGGCCTGATCCAAAGATTTGAGGTGGCAGCAAGCAAGCATTTGGGATGAAAGGGTATAGATTGCTCTGTCAGGGCAATAAAAGATGCTATTCCAGCATTATCAGGCTGAGGCAGGCCTCGATGGATGGAGTGCCTGAGTTCGTGCAATTTTTTAACCATGACCTCAATTTAGCACCAATTTTTTTATGGTTGCAGTATAAAAAACAAATCATACACAACACAGGGAAGGGATCAGCAGGGGCAAGGGGATGCTGTGTGCCTGCGTGTGTGCATGTCTCTGTCCATCCATGTGCATGCAAGCATGTTGGTTAGAGTTTGAGATGGTCACACCCACTTTCAGCGACACTTGTTGCTGGCATGGAGTCTCCAAGGGTTGGCCAAGGGTGAATGCAGCCCTCAGGCCAAAGCAACCTAGCCAGCCTTGCTCTCTGGGGAAAGAGAAACTCATTATCACATCCTCCTTTTCCAGAACAGTCCCTATAAGTGTTACAAGACGCATCTGCGTTCTTCATAAAAGCTGGCCTGGCACTCTTCCTCCGGATATGCTACTCTTGCTTGCAAGGTGCAAGTGTTTTTTTGGTTTTTACAAGGTATGGTGTGGACTAGTGATGTGAGGTGAGAATATTCTCTGGAGAATATTCTCTGCTAAAAAATTCTCTCTGGAGAATATTCTCCACAAACTGTAAATTCTAATTTAAATTCTAATTTAAGAACCAGTTTTACAACCCACATTTAAAAAATCTAGTAAATAATAAGTCAAGCTGTGGTATTGCCAGTGTAAGTAATGAATAATGATTTTTTGATCCAGTTACATAACTGGGCATTGTGTCATTCACCATTTGTGTTTTATTTACTGGAAATAATAGCATTTATTTTAAAATTTATATTGATTTTATTAGTGTTGCACTGAAAATACTGTACCATGTAGATAGGCTTATTAAAGAACGTACTCCTGTAGCGGACCTGAGGTTTTTTTTTTTATATTCCTTCTATTTTAAAAGCTACACTTCATACATACACAACATAATTAGAATTCAAAGTTGATGGTAAATATATGGTTAGTGGCAGGCTTAGTGATTAACACGAGTCATTCACGTTGAATTTTCAATTTCAAGTTTGGTGCAAAAAATCAAAGAATGTAATTCACTGCATTTCCCCATTGAATAAAAGTATCTGTACAGTTTTTGGTTGCCATCTGAACAAGTTTACCTATGAATAAACATGTATATTAACTAATTATATCATTTTCAATGCATTAAAATGAATATTCTCCTATTTTAAATGAAAATTCTCTAATATTCTCATTAATTGAGAATATTCTCGAGAATATTCTCCAAAAGATTATTCTTGAGAATTTAACATCACTAGCATGGACCACTCCAACACCACAAACTGCAGAATGGAGCAGTAGTCTAGGAGAAGCTTATCCCCCAAGCTCCACAAAATGTATAACTAGCTGTGCTGACCGCCCCCTGGCCATATAGAAAGCATTTAGGGAGCCAAGAGCATCAGCTCAAAACCATGAACTTTTCCCCTCCTTGGGAGCACCTTGCAATGTTTCCTGCAAAGAACCATGTGTAGCAAACATTACGCCGAGACCAAAATTTCCCTGTGGATTTCGTGAGAAATGGCAGGAGCTGGCTAAGGCCTGATGAATCTTTCTCACAGCATCCACAAAAGAAAGGGGAAAAGCAAAATAAATAAATAAAATGCCCCCAATGACCCCCATCAGGGCAGAATGCCACACTGAGAAGCACAGAGTTTCCTGCACAGGCACTGGTTGTTGGGGACAGGTGTGGCACACAGATTCCTAATATGAACAAGCACCAAAGAGGTTACAGAGGAGGCAGTGCCGCCCACAGAAAACACCTGGACCTTTCCAAGGTAGGCTTGCCTTCCAAGTTAGATGCTATTCTAGCTTCACTTGCTAACCCATCACAGACTATAACCTTTCATGCAAATTCAGTGAGCATGCATTTTCAGAGTCACAAAATGAAAAGCTTACTGTCTTTAGGATGTGTGGCAGAAAGAATAACGCTGTGCTTCTTCTTAACTTCTTCCACAACGTCTGCTATTTTGGTAATGTACTTTCTAACTTCCTCAACCTTTAAAGAGAACATCAACGAGAGGGAGAAATGAATTAATTCAGTGAAGGGAGCGGTAGCTTTGCTTCTAATCGCAAGGAGTCAACAATCCGTTGCAATACTAAATCCACAGTTCATTTGTCTGCATGGGTCCATTAGGTAGTGCCTAGCAAGAGATGATATCCTAGAACAAGGAGGAGGAACAACACACCCCTTTTCTGTCAGTGAAGCAGGGTATTTTCCATCTCATAAGTTTATCAGTAACAATTACTGGACACCAACTGCTGATACAATATTAGGCAAGCTTGGTTGTTTCAGAAGTTTTTACCTTTGTTTACTAAGCATGCTAAATGGGACCAATCTCTTGGGTATCAGAAATTTCCCAGAAAACCCATATTACAGTTTTCTGTAATAATAATAATAATAATAATAATAATTTATTATTTATACCCTGCCCATCTGGCTGGGTTTCCCCAGCCACTCTGGGCAGCTTTCAACAGAACATTAAAATACAATAATCTATAAAACATTAAAAGCCTCCCTAAACAGGGCTGCCTTCAGATGTCTTCTAAAGGTCTGATAGTTGTTGTTCTCTGAAGGGCGGGTGCCACTACCGAGAAGGCCCTCTGCCTGGTTCCCTGTAACTTGGCTTCTCGTAGTGAGGGAACTGCCAGAAGGCCCTCGGCACTGGACCTCAGTGTCCGGGCTGTAAGCAGTGCTTTTTTCTGGGGGGATGCAGGAGTACGCATACCCCTAAACATTTTGTGAATCTAAGTTTGGCCTCATTAAGGGGCAGTATTTCAATATGAGTAGGAAAATGAGAGTACCCCTAAACATTTTTTTTGGCGGTAAGTCAAGCTACAATCAAAATATTGCACAAATTTATTTCGGACATTTTCACCTTATGTTATGTTATCATTACTGTATTTCAATGTGATAGGAGTGCTCCAAAGTAAAAGTTTCTGAACAAGTATTTTCTGAGAGCAACTAGAATAGCTCAGTCAGTAGAACATGAGACTCTTAATCTTAGGGTCATGGGTTCGAGCCCCACGTTGAACAAAAAGATGCCCATATTGCAAGAGGTTGGGGCTAGATGGCCCTAGTGGTCCCTTTCAACTCTATAATTCTATGATTCATCCTTCCCCTGTCTGCCTCTTCTGAATTTGTTCACAGATTCAGATCGAGACCCAAATAACAAGGAACTGATTTCACATCTTTTGACAGCAACCCGTATCACAATTGTCACGTTTTGGAAGACATTTGATCTCAATAATCTGGACTACTGGTATTCCAAGACTTGGCAAATTGCACTTCTTGGGGGGGGGGGGCGGGGAGTGGAAGTCTCACGTAAGTTAAAAGTGACCAGGGGCCAAAGTGCTTGAGAGCACTTGTTTGTCATTTGGTCTAATTTTATTTTATATGCAAACACAGTGGCTCAGGTGTGTCAGGTACCACAGGGTCTATGCGAGTGTTTGGAATGAGTACAGTTGACATTGGGGTTGTGTGAAATGAAAGTATGTAATTGTTTTGATTTAGGCCACACTTCCTTTCCTTTTAATATGTTTTGTTATTGACTTAGTAAACTGCATATTCCTTTATTTTTAAACTATTTTTTCTTTCTTTTCTTTTTTCTGTGTCTATTTGTAGTTGTTACAATTTAATTAAAAATGTTGGGAGGGGGCAAATTAATTCAATTTATTACCCGCCCAGGTAAGTTACGGAAGCCCTGGCCAAAGAAAGAGGAAAGATATTGGTGGTGAAAGGTGATCATTACTTCACCAAGTTGTGATGGTTCTCTTATACATATGCCAGGACTGAGATGAAGGTTGGAAAATAGCAAGGAAAGAATTACCTTTAAACTAGGAACACAGAATTTTTGGAACTCACTTTGGTTAACATAGGCCAACCTCTGTCACTCAGAACTCATCTTCAAACCCAAGTTCAGAGGTTCCAAAACCCAGGAGGGCAAGATATTTATGCCCCTGTCCCCTGTGGGTGGTTGCAACTTTGACATGTGGATGCAACTATCCACCTGTCAGTTATCTGGCATTGTAACGGAATCGGTTGATACAGACCTATCAAAGCTGGTCCATGAGGATGAGGTGGTGGAGATAATTCATCCCTGTTTAGGGAAGTTTTTAATATGTGATATTTTAATGTATTTTAGTGTTTGTTGGAAGCCGCCCAGAGTGGCTGGGGGGACCCGGCCAGATGGGCGGGGTACAAATAATAAATTATTATTATTATTATTATTATTATTATTATTATTATTATTATTATTATCCCTGTATGCAGCACTTCCCAAACACCCGTCAACCAGATGATTGTCAGGCATTTGAAAAAGGATGCATGCTGAGCAAGCTTTGCAGCCTTCAGAAGTGCCAAGCACAGGGGTCTCTCCCAACTCTACAATTCTATGATTTACTGCATTAAATAAATACGATTATTACAATATGTAGCTCCTTCTTGGTTGTCTCTTGCATGCATCTTACCTGCTGGAAGAAGTCTTCCATATAATGGTCATTTTCAACAACAACAGATGCCTCTCCATCTTCATTTTGGGTGCGCTTTAAAAAAACAAGTATGATGTTATTCAAAGATATCCATTAAAACACGGGTAGGGAACTTTGGGCCCTCCTGATGTTGCTGAACTGCAACTCCCATCACCTCCAGCAAGCATGGCCAATGGCCAGGGAAGATGGGAGTTGTAGTTCGGGAACATATGAAGGGCCAGAGGTTCCCCGTGCCTGCATTAAAAGAAGCAAATTTGTTTCAACCTCAAGACCAAAAAAAAAGATGATTTCTAGCTTTGCAAGCTATTATACTTGCAAGCTATACTTGCAATACAGGACTAAAATTAGCTATCACTTTGTCCTTGTGTATAACAACATGTTTTACTAATCAAGCTACATTTTAAAACTAGTACTTGATGCACTGAACCACACTGACAACAAAAATGCATTACTGGTTTTCCCTCATTTGCAATAAACAGGTCTTTCCCTCCTGTGCTCCCTGAGTGTCCCCCCCAATGACTCACTGGAAAGACGTAGAACAAACTTATGGCACACAAGACAGATCGGAAATATTTATTCCTCACGAACTTTCCTATGCAGTCTTTGGAGAATAACTTATGACATGTTTTTTCCAATTAAGAACTTCCTAATTATGTAGTTAAGGCTGCAATCCTATGCACACTTACTAGGGAGCAAGTCTAAGAAAAATCAGTGGGGTTAACTTCTGAGTAAACATGCAATACAACCAAAGCCTGCGTTCTACAAGCACTGGGTGTGTGAAGGAGTTTAGCAACATTTATGTATTTATTTCAGACTACCTCATCTTATACAGTGGTACCTCTGGTTAAGTACTTAATTCGTTCCAGAGGTCCGTTCTTAACCTGAAACTGTTCTTAACCTGAAGCACCACTTTAGCTGATGGGGCCTCCTGCTGCCGCTGCGTCGCCAGAGCACAATTTCTGTTCTTATCCTGAAGCAAAGTTCTTAACCTGAAGCATTATTTATGGGTTAGCGGAGTTCTTAACCTGAAGCGTATGTAACCTGAAGCGTATGTAACCTGAGGTAACACTGTATCAATTTCTTCTTAATTTTTTACTCTATAAATTTCATTCATTGCATATTGATATGTTTATACCAGAACAATTTTTTTTTATGTATTCCTTCACACAAGTCCACTCCTCTATCAGTTTTTTATCTGATTGGCTTCTTACCACTGCTGTAATAATAATGTTGATAACACAGCGAAAAGAAGAAATAAAGGAAGTCACACACAGGTGGAGGGAAGTCAAGATTTATGTTTTTATATTTAGCTTCTTTTGTAATTTAAGTTGATATTTCTTTTGGTTAACGTATGTTTAATTGTTTTCCTTTGTAGGAATTAAGGAGTTCATGTATGTATGATAAGTTCATTTTGTGTTTTGTTTTGCATTTGTGAGTATTGTATTCATCAATAAAAGTTATAAAAAAATTATGTATTTATTTCATGAAACTGATACATGGCTTTTTTTTAAAACCAAATAAAACAACATCCTCAAAGTAATTTACAAAAACGATAAAACAGTAAAATTGTAAGAAAAATGAACGCTAATTCAAGACTTTCAAAAAGTTAAAATAACAATAGACTTAAGGCTTCTGATTGTGCGTTGGCAGCTACCCAACCCACACCTGACATTTCATACTACATCAGGTGTGGAGAAAGGGCCTCACGGGTCCATGGGTTCCCTGCCCCTGCAGTAGCGTAACTGAAGGATGCAAAACAAAACAAAACAAAACAAAACAACAACAACGTATTCCAATCACACCCACATGACAGTGATAGAGCAACTTTGGACATGTAGCTAAATCATAAATAGGAACAGTCTATCCTGAAGGGTTATTGGGAAAACAGGAAAGGTATATTGCATTGCTTTGGTGCTCTCCGGAATACAGATGCAAAAGCCGAAGGCATAATTCTCCAAACGCCATTTCATGAGTTTCCACAAATGCTAAAACCAGAGACATCTCTCACACCCTCAACAGCTCCCTCTCAACTTTTGCTGCCTCAGGAAGAGATAAGAATAAGCGGAAGGAAAGCATGTATGTATCTCTCTCTCTCTCTCTCTCTCTCTCTCTCTCTCTCTCTCTCACACACACACACACACACACACACACACACAGCTTGAATGCCCACTTGTAAACATACAAAAAATGCAGGCAGATGTAGTACTTTTATTGTTCCCATAGGAAGTGCTAACGCCTCTGGCCCTCCTAACTTTGCTGAAGTGCAGTTCTCATCATGTCTCCCTGTTGGCCACGCTGGCAGGGGTTGATGAGAGTTGGGAGTCCAACAACCTCTGGAAGAGCCACACAATCCCTATCTCTTTCCCCGTGGGCATAAAACAGAGAAATAATCTTATCTGCATCTGTAACTGCTATAACGGGGGCTGATTTGAACAACAGAGGGGCGTTTTTGCTTCTCAGGGGACTGATTCTCACACGAGAATAGAGGCGGCAAGCAACCTGCCTCTTAACTACACCATTTCAAACTCCCAAGTCCAAAGGTTTTTCTGTATAAAACCAAAGACAAGAATCCCTGCACATAGAAACCTAGGGTGGGAGCATAGCCAGTTCCCAAACATGCCACCGATCTCGATGCTTTCCCCCTTTAAATGCAGGTTTAGCCACTAAGGGGATAATCTGATGAACTGGGGAAAATTGGGTTCTAAAACACAGCACTCAGAGTTGCAATTTACTTCTGCGTTTTTGGGCGGGTAGACGAACTACCACTTTCTGCAGCTCTCCTTTTCCACACACACTGATTCCGTCAATGCTTTCATTTCTCTCCGGCTGTGCTCCTAACTATTTCAAGCATGCTCCTGAACTGTTTCCCCCTTTGACCCCTCAGATTTGCGCAAAACCAGAAAACTACACTAGCAAATCACATTAAAAATTGCAGGATTAGTTACACCTCCAGTTTTCTAGCAAAACAGATAAGGAAGTGACTCTTTTTTCACCTTATAGAAATTTATCTCAAAGGTACGGAAGCTGTATGCCGGCTCCCTTGGCCAATAAAGCGAGATGAGCGCCGCAACCCCAAAGTCAGTCACGACTGGACCTAATGATCAGGGGTCCCTTTACCTTTACCTTTACATTCCTGGAAGATTCCCTCTCTGATCCTTAAAGGTAATGGTAAAGGTACCCCTGACCAATTGGTCCAGTCGCGGACGACTCTGGGGTTGCGGAGCTCATCTCACTTTATAGGTCGAGGGAGCCGGTGTTTGTCTTCAGACAGCTTCCAGATCATGTGGCCCAGCATGACTAAGCTGCTTCTGGCGAACCAGAGCAGTGCGCGAAAACACCGTTTACCTTCCCGCCGGAGTGGTACCTATTTATCTACTTTCACTTTGATGTGCTTTCGAACTGCTAGGTTGGCAGGAGCAGGGACCGAGCAACGGGAGCTCACGGGAGCTGGGGTGAGAGGGGAAAAGCCCAGTTCCAGCTCCAGTCAGCTCCACTCCCGTGGCCAGAACAGTGGAGGACTTCCTTCCCCTGGAAGCGGCCAGACTGTCCATCTCCTCGTAAGGAGCAATATCTTTGACACGCAATATAATAAGGTGTGCCTGTAATGATTATACAGTGCCATAAAGCATACACGATGTTTTACAGTGTAAACCAAGAAGAAAGAGGGTCAAAAGATAGAGAAACAGCCACAGGAAGGGTGCCAAAACACACAAATGGGAAACAATAAATGCGAGAGTTGGGGCAATGGAAATGAATACAGTGCATGTAGGTAGGCAGCTGCATTTTGAGACTGGGGTAGAGGACCAAGGGGTGAAATAAGATGAGATCAGCACAGGATCCACAAATACTTGGACTAACACTCAATTTCCCATCATGCCTTTATTTGAAATTTTCGAGGCTAATCTGTTGCTTTTCCTTTGCACACTATCCTTGCCACATGGCAACCCTTCCTGACCCATATTTCCTGTTTGCATCTCCTGACTATCCCAGTGCCTGTGATACAGGCCCAAGCTGGATTCTGCTTTCTGCATTAGCTCTCATGCTAAGCTTCCCCTGATTCATGGATCAGATTACGGTACATATATTTTGCTGAGCGGCTGGGGTAACCCAGTCAGATGGGCGGCATATAAAATTATGTAAATTATTATTATAGGTGTACATGCTCACACGGTCGCTGTTCAAATCCAGTTACCACCTCACAACTCAACTCCCCAAACCCACATCAGTCATGTCACACAGATTAATGTACCACAAAGCCTCACTCAAATGGTACATGTCATGACTCAACTTGGTAGCATCCCCTCCATGCTGCCATACTGACCAGTCTAACATCCCGTGATCCTCTCCAAACACCACTCTAACATAGTCATATCCCACCCCAGCTTTTTTATTACTATTTTTATTGAGAATATGTCAATTGAACAAAATAAAATGGAAATAAAAAGTGAATTTAAAAAAGAAAAAAGGGGGAGGAAGGTATACTATGTCACTATGAGGACAAACTTGAATAATTCCAAACTGTGAAAAACTACATTTTTGTGCAGCAAATGGGTTAGCATGTACACAGCCTGTTACGCTTCATACAATGCATCTGCTTCTATGTACCGATCCTCACAGTGACCTTGTTTCTTGCAGTCCCCCCACCCATGACCTTCTTCTTCGGGAGCATGAGCCCAAGAGATACAGCTTGCCTAAAGCTACCTTGGGAAGTTGCACTTCATCCAGGAACTGGTTCAGACTTTTGCTTCTTAGAGACTGTGCCTCACTTTAACCCATGCCTCTCATATATCCCTAGCAGTTATAGTATGGATTTCAAACCTCTGCCTCACAGACATCAAACACACCCATTCACCTCCCCATTCCAGTTGCCATCCCATGCACCTCCAAACAAGCACTCCAACCCCAGGGGCCAAGCTGTCCTCAGCCCCCCCCCATATTTGTAGGTTAGGGGCCCGGTCCCTAGGGGGTCTTCACACTTGCACATCCCTTTGAGGATTGCCAGGGCTACTCACGGGAAGGTGTACTGGCAATCTCTGCCAGGGACATGGTGGGGTGAACTGTCTTTGCCCTGGCGAGTCCTCCGCCAGGGATGTGGCAGGGCAAAACATCTTCACCCCAGCTCATCCCTTTGATGATTGCCAGGGCGGCTTCCAAGAAGGCGCCCCGGCAAACTTGAAGGAACGCACTAAAGCGCCTTGGCAGGCCCCACGAAGGGGGAAGAAGTGTAAACAAAGGTAAGGTGGGTGGGTGGCTGAGTCGACCTCACTGGTTTGGGGGGGCATGTGCGTGTGACATCACACACGCACGGTGGGTCCCCAAATATTGGGCGCAACTCGGCGCCTCTGCCTCCAACCATCACCAACACGATACACTGCCTTAAAGTTCCTTTTCACAGGCACAAATGCACCTGACCCCAACCTGCACATCCCTCAAAGAACATCCCATTCACTAACCATATTCTGAAGGTGAGCCACCTATAAGGGCAGCTGCCAAACTGTATGCAAAACTAAATCAATCATTAGAAGAAATTGTAAGCCCCAAATACCAACCCACCCGGACACCTCCCCACTGCACCTCAGCTACTGCATTCAGCCAGGGTGGGTAATATGACACATCTCTGCATTAGGTGTGATTTGAGCATTTGATCCCTTTCCAGCAGAGAGATACCGCAGACTTATCCACTGTCAGAAGAAGTGGCCTGTTCTGTATTCATTACTACTCTGGGCTTTCTCTAACGCATGAAGAAGCATTAAGGAAGAACGGTGTTTTTCTAAGGGCAAATGGTTCTTACCCTTAGGAACGCTATATGGGGCAAAGGAAGTCAAATGTGGCTCCATTGCTTCAGAATGTCAGGGAAGAAAATAATTCTTAGATGCAACAAGGGCTTGAAATACCCCTCTTCCTAGCATCTCAAAAATCACAGAAGAAACAGAGGTACCTCTGAAACTAACCACAGCAAACCAACTGGGAAAGCGTTAAATATTTTTAAAAGGTAACTACAACGCCCATCATCCATTCTTACAGTCCCTGTTGTAAAAGGAGGTAAGGAGTACAGAAAACAGAAACACCTGAAGCATTGCAGGTTATCCACCCATTTAAAAGATAAGTCCAGTCCAATACATACAGTTACACAAACACACTTTACATAAGATGCTGCTAAAAACAAACAAGTTCTATTATATGAAATGTATGCATACATATTTTTACTGTACTAGTCATTAAACTTGTTTATACCATTTTGTGTTTGTTGTAAAAAAAAAATTATGAAAATGTAAAAAAGAAAAAGGGAGCATACACACTATAGATTTTCCCACTCAATGAATCCTGGGAACTGCAGTTTACTTTTCAGAGCTACAATTCCCAGCACCCTTAAACAAACTAGAGTTTCCAGGATTCTTTGGGAGGGATGTGCTTTAAATGTATGGTGTGTACACACAGGCACATACACATTTTAATATATACATTATATAATGTGTGTATGTGTTAGATTATATATGTTTCTAAGCATGTTCTGCTTTTCTGCACACAATGAGTATCTGGAGCAGTTAAGAAAAACAGAAGCATAGTAAAAACATACTGGTACATGCACACATTTTATCTGAAACGAGTTTTTATGAGAGCAGTACAGTGAGGATGCTATAAAGACAGATCTCAAGCTACTCAAAAGTGAGTCACATAAAAGAAAATGTAAAAAACAAAAGCTAATCAATCTAGCATAATAAAAATATGCATACACACGAGTCTTTATGAAATCTGTGCACAGATAAAGACAGTTCTCAAGAGCAATCCCTTACTTGCCTACTCAAAAGTAAGCCCCATTAAAGAAAAAACAACAACGAAGCAACCCAACATAATAATATAGTGCACATGCACATTTTAAGACAAACACATACTCAGAGCCTATTGAAAGTTAAGCCCCATTAAAGTAAAAAACAAATCCAAAACCGAATACAGCACAATAATCATCATAATAGAAGTGCACATGCACATTTTATATTAACATGAGGCTTTAAATAGAGTAAGGCAACGAGAATGCTATGAATTGAGAGCTACTTTACATATTTTAAAGGCTCTCCTTGCACTTACACACACAATTGTGAGAGCTAAATACCCATTTTCAAGAGCATGTTCATGTTTAGCCTTTTAAATGTGTTTGTGGGAAGCAGGTTATTGCTTATGTTTTTCCTGTTATTTATTTTGTCTTCTCAATTTGTATTTTTACACTGCAAACTGCCCAGTGATATTCAGATGGAGGGATAATACATACATACTCAAAAATATGTCCCTTTAAGTAAGCAAATAACCCCCAAATGAATGAATCCAGCACAATAATGAAAACAACAACAACAATAATGAAGTGCGCACTCACATTTTATATTAACACGAGTTTTTGTTGTTGTTGTTTTAAATGAGAGCAAAGCGAGGATGCTGCTAACACGGAGCCCATCCCTTTAGGCGCCTATTCAAAAGCAAAGACCCGCTGGAGTAAACAAAAAACAACCCCCCCCAACCAAAACCCAGCAAACTAATAAAACAATAATAATAATTAATAATTATTATTAATAATAATATGCACACAAACACACACACATTTAGCATTAACACGAGTCTTTCATGAGTCCAACAACACGAGGATGCTCCGAACTGCCCAGCCCCTTTACATATGCCTACTCAGAAGTCGCAGTGAAGGGGGGGGGGCAAGCGAACGAACGAATAAATCATAGCGATAAAACAGGATCCGATTTCATATTATACGTTTTACGTTACGTCCGAGAGCAGCAGCGCGAGGAGGACGCGAACTCGGGGCTCAGCGACCCCCGGGGCGCGCCTACTCAAAAGTAAGCCCCCCAGAACCCCACCCCAGGGGCTGAAGCGGGAGCCTCTCGCGGGGCGCCTCTAGGGGCGCCCTCCAGACAACCTGATGCCAGACTGCCACCCCCACCCCACCCCCCGCGGGACCCTCCCCATCCCCCGCAGCCGCCGCCCTCACCGCTGCCAGCTCGGCCAGGCGGTCCCTCATCTCGGCCAAGACGGGGCCCGGGCGGCCCTCTTTCTCCTCCTCCGGCCGCTCCTCGCAGCGGGGCTTCAGGGGCGCCGCCGCCGCCGCTTCCCCTCCGTCCCCCTCACGGGCTGCGGCTCCCTCAGCTGCGATGCCAGGGCAACCACCGCCTCCCGCGCATGCGCCGCCGCTCCCGCTAGCCGAGCTGCTGAGGAGAGCGCCTGGGAGGCAAAGAAAAAGAGGACCGCGCGAGGAGAGGGGCGTGGCCCGTATGCAAATATAAGCAGGAGCGAGGGTGGGGGGCGTCGCTTAAGCAAATCGAGCGCCCTGGGCGGGGGAGGCGCGTTCGGGGATTCGATTTGTTGTAAAATTTTGTATGCCGCTTTCGCCCGCGAAATTGAGATCCTGCTCGGGGCTGCTTGCAGCAAAAGGAAACGGGTGCATAATGTTATTTCTTTTTTTAAAAAATAGTTTTTATAAAGTTTTGCAGTTGTATATTCATCATAATAAAATTATCTGTTCTTGGGGGACAGGGTGCGGGCGGGTGTGGGGTACTCCCTGGTCCTGAATCGGGTAACTGTGCCCCTGAAGGACCAGGTGCGCAGCCTGGGAGTCATTTTGGACTCACAGCTGTCCATGGAGGCACAGGTTAATTCTGTGTCCAGGGCGGCTGTCTACCAGCTCCATCTGGTACACAGGCTGAGACCCTACCTGCCCGCAGACTGTCTCGCCAGAGTGGTGCATGCTCTGGTTATCTCCCGCTTGGACTACTGCAATGCGCTCTACGTTGGGGCTACCTTTGAAGGTGACCCAGAAACTGCAATTAATCCAGAATGCGGCAACTAGACTGGTGACTGGGAGTGGCCGCCGGGACAACATAACACCGGTCCTGAGAGAACTACATTGGCTCCCAGTACGTTTCCGAGCACAATTCAAAGTGTTGGTGCTGACCTTTAAAGCCCTAAACGGCCTCGGTCCTGTATACCTGAAGGAGCATCTCCACTCCCACCGTTCAGCCCGGACACTGAGATCCAGCGCCGAGGGCCTTCTGCCAGTTCCCTCACTGTGAGAAGCAAAGCTACAGGGAACCAGGCAGAGGGCCTTCTCGGTAGTGGTGCCCGCCCTGTGGAACGCCCTCCCATCAGAGGTCAAAGAGATAAACAACTATCTGACATTCAGAAGATACCTCAAGGCAGCCCTATTTAGGGAAGTTTTTAACCTGTGATATTTTAATGTATTTTTATATCTGTTGGAGGCCGCCCAGAGTGGCTGGGGAGACCTGGCCAGATGGGCGGGGTACAAATAAAAGAATTATTATTATTATTATTATTATTATTATTATCTCAAAGAGAAAGAAAATTACAATTCCCAGACTCCACAACCCCCCCCCCACTTCCCTCAACTTCCTTTTCTGGTTCTTTACTTCTCCTGCTTATTTTATTATACCTTAATATTGCATTCTTTAGGTTGAATATAGTTGTGTTCTTATCATTTTTATACCATAATTGTTTTCAAATTGCCTCTTGCACTTCGTTTTTTTCTTTCAATTATTACATCTTAATCTCTGTTTCTTTTAGGGGTGCATAATTTTCAAGCGGGCACTGTGAGAAACGATTTCGCGATGGCACCACAAGGCAAAAAATATAATACAAATAAACAGCGTTTGAATACTTTGCATATTTCACTGGTATCGCTCAGGCGGTAGGGGATGAGGCTGGTAATCTCAGGATCATGAGAAGATTCCTGCATTGCAGGGGGTTGGACTCGGTGACCCTCTTGATGCTGTCCAAGTCTACAATCCTGTATGGGAAGATTACTTAAGCAACGTGCAGCATCCCATAACAATTAATTATCATTGTTATTTATTAAATTTGTATACCGCCCTTCATCAAAGGGTATGGTATATGGATAAGCCATAATTATAAACAGTTGAATTCAGTACACAAAATGTCACCAACTTAATCCAGCATCCTGTTCTCAACAGCAACCAAACCGGTGCCTAAATTTGCATTTTGGAGTGCAGTGGATCTTGTCCTTGTTTTCTTTGTGTTGCTTGGTTCTATGTTTATTATTTCGTATTTAAGTTAGTATATTTGTTTAGGCGCTTTATATGCTGCTTAATCACAACAAATACTATATAGATAAAAATCAGTTTAAAATTATGAAACCAGGAAAGACTTCAAATGCCTTCTAGGTTTTTTTGTTGTTGTTTTTTTTAAAAATCTTCAGTAGGTGCTAGAAGCAGAGGGTCTGTCTGATCTCAGCTGGGAAGGTGCTCCACAAAATTGGGCTCACAATATTGGATGCACGGCTCCTGGTGAATACAAACTGTGTGACTTATCCACAGAGGACTATAAATTAAATTTATGAATTGTACACCACCCAGAAAGCTTGATATTCTAGGATGGCATCCAAATGCCATTGATAAATAATAGGTATTTCTGAAAAAGAGGATGCTGAATGAGATGCACTGTTATGTTTCACCAGGGGCTATAGCAGGTGTAGGCAACCTAAGGCCCGTGGGCCGCATGCGGCCCAATCACCTTCTCAATCCAGCCTGCAGACGGTCTGGGAATCAGCGGGTTTTTACATGAGTAGAATGTGCCCTTTTATTTAAAATGCATCTCTGGGTTATTTGTGGGGCATAGGAATCCGTTCATTCCCCCCCCCCCAAAAAAAAATACTCCGGCCCACCACATGGTCTGAGGGACGGCTGACCCCTGGGCTATAGCCATGAGAGCAAAATGAAACTTCCCCATTCAGAGGATGTTTATCTCCAAGTACTGGGAAACAGAGGAAGCAGCCTCACCTTCCTGTCCTACAGCAGCATCTCAGAGGCATTCAAATGGCTCCAGTTCTCAATGGAATGTCAGCCGCCTTAAGGAACCTTAAGTGCGATTCAGAAAGGCAATTATGTTGTTAAGATTGGAGCTTTAAAAAGCTGTAAATGTTTATATAATGTGGCATACCTATTGAGAAATAAATTTGAAACAGGCAGGTTTCCAAAGCATGTCCTGTTCTTAGTGTATATGAGCTGGAGCAGAATGAACAAAACTTTTCTTTGGGAACTGCCAGCCAGCGACTTGTTGTTAACCATCTTAGGACCAAAATAAAAAAAAAAATGTTCAAGTATAGATTGTCTGTTTAGCATATTTACATATTTTGGTCTCTCTCTCTCTCTCTCTCTCTCTCTCTCTCTCTCTCTCTCTCAAACACACTGTGCAGTCCATAAATGTTTTGTTTGCTTGTTTGTTTATTGCATTTCTGTACTGCTGTTCACACCCAAGGCGGTTTACAACTTTAAAACACTGATACAAATAAATTTTATAAAATGTACAGTGACAGGATGCTTTCAGATGACCCATTTGAGCATTCACCCTGCTTTGTTTGCACAAAGTTTGCTTGGATGTTAGAGTACCCCTGCACATAAACAAACAAACAAACAAACAAACAAACAAATGTAGCACAACACAGTAAGGCTAGGCAGAATCCTCTTGATTGAGCATTCACAGATCCTCCAAGTGCCCCTAATTTCCAGGTCTATTTTCATCAGAGAAATGTTGGAGGGTATTGAGTTATGCGAACTATACAACCTTTAGAAGCCATCTGAAGGCAGTCCTGTATAGGGAAGTGTTTGGGTTTTTAAAAAAAAAGTTCAGTGTTTTATTACGTTTTTATATACCGGTATGTTAGAAGCCGCCTAGAGTGGCTGGGGCAACCCAGTCAGATGGGTGGGGTATAATAATAATAATAATAATAATAATAATAATAGCAGCTATTACTATTGGGGAATAGGACATCCCTATTTTCATCAGAGAAATATTGGAGCCTTTGCATTCATTCTGATTTGTCTGTTGGGAGATTATGTCAGTGGTCTTCATCTGGTCCAGACTTAAGACCCACCTCTGACTTCCAGCCTGCAATTTGGGTCCCACTTTCACATATTCACTTCTGATTTATACCTAATAGTGTCGATAGGGCACATTATTAATTCTAAAATGACAATTCACAAAGCAATATTATACATAGTGTTTCCTTAGCATGACTGCTAAATGAAACCAGTGGTGTTACACATGTTCTTAGCAAAATGGCTAAGAAGCTATTGAAAACCAGTGATTTCCCCCACCCCCCAAGTCTCATTATGTCAACTACTGCACAACCCAGCTACCCACCTCAGCAGACACTTAGGCATTCTAGTCCCCAGCATACTTCTATTCTGGGGGAAGCCTAGAAAGCCATAGAAATGGACTTGTAATTGAACAGTGTCCCTGCTCCATAGAGAGGTACAGACATAGCTATAGGAAGGTGGGGCATATGGTTAGCAAGAAATATACTTATTAATGAAAAAAAGGCCCTTGTCTTTCTCCTGCTGATTTGCATCACTCAAGGAAAAAGATAAAATAAGCAACTCATCAGAAGAATGTGTTCCGGCCCAAACACCAAATGCTTCATCGGTCTGATCAGCCTTTGCTGGAGCCCAATAGGGCAGCAACAACTTTTCTGTGAACCACCTGGGAAGGTCTTGTGACCTATGTACCTGTGGGTCCCGACCCACTCAATCAATCAAGTACTTTATTACGGTCATAGACCAGCATAAGCAAAACATCTAAATAAATAGCATAACAGTATGAATCTAAGCGAATAATTATTAAATAAATGGGAGCAAGAACCAAATGTAGATTTAAACATATACATAGAATACTTAATTAAGCATAGATACCGGTAATGGGTGAGTAAAAATTTATAAGAAAAATTAAAAGATCAGTTAACACAGCTATATGGGGTGGGCTTCAGAAGTGCTGATCTAACAATATGGGCCTTCAGTTTAGGATTGAATTGTAGCATAGACCATTCTTCGTCGGCTATCCATCATGGCAGTGCAAAATCTGGCGACTGAGTATGTGACTTCTGGGCTCTCATCCTGTAGTAATAGGGAGATGTTGTGTTGTTCTGAACATCCAGGAAACATATAAGATGGGTTGGATAAACCTAGTTCAAATGTCTATATAATACTGGCAATGAAGAAGGGCATGCTCCGTTGTTTCCTGCTGCCCAGAGCCACATGGGCTTTTCCTTTCCTCATAAGGTATCTTCCTATAACGGCCCTCCTGAATTGCTGAAGGGAGGGCCTGACAAGGGGCCAAAGTGAAAGCCCTTTGTTGTTTTGGTATTTTGAAATTAGCTATGTATGGCATTTGGGACGTCAAGTATCTTCTAGTTTTGCTAATTAAAATTTTGGGGACCTGGCTAGATCTACCTGCCCGACTCACTGGTTGAAGCCCTATGTGTTAGAGGATGTTTTGTCAAGCAAATGTTATCCCACGTCCCAGTGCATTTACTAGTCACTTTCCTTAATGCAAAAAGTACCGATTTCTTTGCAGTAATGGTGATCAGGTTTGTTGCACAATAACTTTAAAACACCTTTAATCATGCAACCTGGATTTGATGATTCAATCACACCCCAAAATATAGTCTGGAAGCACCCCCCGAGACCTCCCAGGCTGACTGGAAGCTGGAGGCACAAGCTCCCTGGCTTGGGCCTCCTTGTTCTGCCTCCTCTCATGTCTTTCTGAGGTGGCCACAGGGAAGGTGGAGGATTGTTTTGACCTGCATGGGTTGGCAAACTAAGGCCCGGGGGCCGTATCTGGTCCAATTGCCTTCTGGATCCGGCCCGCGGATGGTCCGGGAATCGCCGCGTGGATTGGTGTGGGTTTTCTGATCATTTGGGCTGCGCCACCCCACCCCCCAATCACACACACTGTGGCAGCGCCTCCTCCCTCCCTCATCCTGGCTTCTCCCTGCCCTGCCTAGAGGAGGAAGGGGGCTGGGCTTTGTTGAGCCACGATTGGCTGAGCGCCATTTTAAGCAGCCCCTCTCCAGAGCCAGCCCTTTCGTGCTGCTCATTGTCCTGCCGCCGCCGCCGCCAGTCCCTGCAACTCGCAAGGCACAGGTAAGCAGCCACCGGGGCTCGTCCAGTGCTGTGGAGAAGGGAGGGGAGAGTCGGGGTTTTGTTTTTTCCAAAATATCGTCCGGCCCCCCACAAGGTCTGAGGGACAGTGTACCAGCCCCCTGCAGAAAAGGTTTGCTGACCCCTGATCCAGAGTCTGCTCATGGAGAGGTTCCCCTTCCACAACCACCTTATGCCTGTTGGAATTACGGGCAGTGAACCCCGAAGCCTGCTGATTAATGAGCAGCAAGTTCCTGCTGAACTCAGTGGGATAAATAAACATGCTTCAGACCCTACTGTGAGTCTGTCTACATTCCATTAACACCAGCTCCTGGATACTGAAACAGTAATCTTATTCATAGCCAGCCCAAGACATTTTGGCAACTGAGGTGAATCACAAAAGGGTGCCTCCCTCCTCGCCAGGGAAGAAGGGGTGAGTGGGGATCTACATCAGGAACAAGCAGGGAATAAATATCTACATGGCGATCTGCTGCTGCTGTGGATCCTGCCACTGCAGGCGGTTGCCTCACCTTGCCTCATGATCGAGCCGGCCCTGGTCTTACTGTTCTCTTGATGATATTCTTATTTATTTTAAAGTATTTTATATACAGTGGTACCTTGGTTTAAGAATAGCTTAGTTTATGAACAACTTGGATCAAGAACGCTGCAAACCCGGAAATAGGTGTTTTGGTTTGTGAACTTTGCCTTGGAAGCAGAACATGTTGAGTGTGTTTCATTTGTAAACTGAGTCCCCCGCTGCTATGGGAAAGCACTCCTTGGTTTAAGAACGCTTTGGTTTAAGAACGGACTTCCAGAACGGATTAAGTTCGTAAACCAAGGCACCACTGTATCGCTTTCAGAGAGACCCTCCAAAGCAGTTAGGTAAAGGTAAAGGGACTCCTGACCATTAGGTCCAGTCGTGACCGACTCTGGGGTTGCGGTGCTCATCTCGCTCTATAGGCCGAGGGAGCCGGCGTACAGCTTCCAGGTCATGTGGCCAGCATGACTAAGCTGCTTCTGGCGAACCAGAGCAGCGCACGGAAACACCGTTTACCTTCCCACCAGAGCGGTACCTATTTATCTACTTGCACTTTGACGTGCTTTCGAACTGCTAGGTTGGCAGGAGCAGGGACCAAGCAACGGGAGCTCACCCCGTCACAAGGATTTGAACCGCCGACCTTCTGACCGGCAAGCCCTAGGCTCTGTGGTTTAACCCACAACGCCACCCGTGTCCCTTTCCAAAGCAGTTTACATAAGATTATAACAATAAGCATCTTTAAAAAAAAATGTTTGCATTAAATTAAAGGGAAAAGACAACTTGCTTGTTTTAGAAGATGTTGCTGCGGCTTCTCCTCTCCCTCCAGAGCAAGATGACGCCTCTGTGGTGGCAGTTGGGAGACAGAGGGGACACTATGAGGGCTGGATGGTGGTCACTCCCCAAAGCTTCTTTCCCCACCCCCTCCTCAGGGCAAGATGGTGCGCTTTCCCTAATGGATATTACATTTTGTTATACAGTGGTACCTCGTTTTAAGAACAGCCGTTTACGAATTATTCAGTACTAGTGGACGTTCAGCCCGTTACATTAACGGGCGCTAGAACATGGGGGTTCCTCCGCGGCGGGCGTTGCTCTCGCCGCCGCCCTCCGCTCGGCTTGCGTCAGCACCGCGAGCGGGGGAAGAAGCAGAAGCAGCTGCAGCCTCCTCTTCTTCACGCCGCCGCCGCTCTTCGCTGCCGCCGCAATCGGTCTGTGCTTTGCCGCCCAGCCTCAGGCTCCCCGCTGGCGGCACGCTTTTGGCGGGTGCCGCTTTCTCCGGGGTTCTCCCCCAGTTCACCTCGTCGCCCGGCGGCGGCTGCTCCACATTGGCGGCTCCGTCTCGGGTGCCGCGGGGGCTGAGGCGGCAGTCCCGTCCGTTGGTGGCGCCGCGGCCGCCGCCAAAGCGCCCCTCCTCCTCCTCTCCGCGCGGCCGCCTGCCTGCCTCTGCCTCTGCTCCGCTAGGCTCGAGGCGCCCCTGGCGAAGCCGGCAGGTCCGCGGAGGTGCCTGGGCAGGGCGAGCCCGGCGGCGGTCGGTTGCCCCCTCAGCGGCCCGGGAGGGCGGCTGTGCGAGGCGGCGGCACTGACCCAACTGACGACGCGCCTGCGCACGGCCGCCCTCTCGGACACGCCCCCTCTCCTCCCGCTCCAATCCCTGCCCTGTGGGACATGCGCAGTGAAAAATTTCCACTGACACACGGACGGACGCAGGGACACAGGGATATTATTATATAGGATACGAACTCCGCAAAACTGGAAGTAGTGTTCCGATTAGCGAACTTTACCTCGGTCTATGAATGGAAGCCGAACGGTGGAAGGGCACCGGCAGCGGGAGGCCTCATTAGAGAAAGCGCGCCTCGGTTTAAGAATGGTTTCAGTTTAAGAACAGACTTCCAGAATGGATTAAGTTCGTAAACCGAGGTACCACTGCACTTGGAGCCCTTCCTCCCCTACTGCACCTTACCCATCTATTTGTCATTGAAATTCTACTCAGTATTGATCCAGAGTAGATTCCAATGTATAGTTAGCAGAGTAACAACTTAAAAATGTTGCAGGATTCCCAAAAAGTAGACCAGAGGCTATTGTATTTCATCCAGCAGAGCTTTACTGCTACTGAAGGCAAATGAGCATAATAGTCACAAATCCAATACATTCAGGACTGGCACTGTTCATAAAAAAAATCCAGTTGCATCAGACTTAACCTAAACTTAACAATATCTTATAATACTGTAAGTCTAAACCTTAATACTATACAGTATACGGAACACCACACCAGAACAAAGAGATATAAAGAGAAAGTAAGTGAAACCCAGGCTCCTTCTGGCCTATTATAGTCAGCATGACCTTGACAGAAAGATAACAGAACCAGTTTAAACCAGCTGTACTCAGCTTCTCAGAAGGAATAACCCAAACAAGGTAAAGGTAAAGGACCCCTGGACGGTTAAGTCCAGTCAAAGGCGACTATGGAATGTGGCGCTCATCTCGCTTTCATGTCAAGGGAGCTGGTGTTTGTCCACACAGACAGCTTTCTGGGTCATGTGGTCAGCAGGACTAAACCGCTTCTGGCACAACAGAACACCGTGACAGAAACCAGAGCGCACAGAAACGCCAGAGCATCTGCTGTGCATGCAGAAGGCGATGAATTCAATTCCCAGCATCTCCAGGTAAGACTGGGATAGATGCCTGCCTGAAACCACGGAGAGCCACTGCCAGTCAGTGCAGACAGTACTGTGCTAGGTGCCCCAATTGTATTAGACAGCATTAAGCAATTTCCCATATCACTGTATTTCCCCCCCCCCCGCACCCAGAGGCGTAGCAAGCCCCGGTGGTACCCGGGGCGGAATTTTTTTTGTCAACCCCCACCACTTTAATTTAATTTTTTTTAAAAAAAAATTAAAAAGTGTCACCCCCCTCTGATGGTGCCACTTTGTGAGGTGTGGGGGTTTTGTGTGTGTGTGTCTACTATCTATTTTTTTCAATAAAGTTAAAATAAAATAAAAAACAAAAAAAACAAAAAAAAACCTGTCACCCCCCTCTGATGGCGCCACTTTGTGAGGTGTGGGGGGTTGTGTGTGTGTGTGTGTGTGTGTGTGTGTGTGTGTGTGTGTGTGTGTGTTATCTCTTTTTTTCAATGAAGTTAAAATTTAAAAAAAAAATCAAAAAAAGTGTCACCCCCCTCTGGGGTGGAACCCAGGGCGGCCCGCCCCCCCCCGCTGCTACGCCCCTGCCCACACCCACCAAGCCTTTGGAATGCAACCAGTCTTTCAGCTGATACTTCTTCTGCATTGTTATGAAGCTAGCATTTTTTATTGTTGTGTTGTGTCCTGCAAACCACCCTGGTGTTACTTTGAATGACAATACACAAAGGATACAAACAGAATAAAAAAAAATGCCAGTTTTTTGGAACTATGAAGGCAAAGAGCAGGCTTGTCACCATCGTATTCATAACTGCTCTTTCCCAGTCCCAAGATAAGGCCGGCATTCTCTTTTGACACATAGACGCATGTATCAATGGGCTAGTTTATCCATTCAGCAGAAATGAGTGGCAAAGCTTTTCCTAGGCTGTACCACCAGAGTTTGCAGGGGTGTTGTTGTATCTGAATGCTGCTACTATACAAAAACTCAAATAATCTCCCTGCATGACACAGCAAAGCTAGGCTGAACACTTCCCCATGCTACTTTTGTACATGCAGGGTGTTTTAATAGGGCCCCGCATTCAAACCGGCAATGTCTAATGGTACATTCCAGAATTGTACCTGCTGCTTGTTTCTGATAAATGATAGAGAACATGAGTAGAGAGGCAGGCAAAGACACCATCTACACCAGAGGTGGGCAGACATCAGGTTGCCGCTACTGTTTACCATCCAGGCCCACCGAAAAAGAGCCCAGGGCAAAAATTACCCTCAGTCTGAAATTTTGTCTTCTGGTCTAGAACCTAACCCTAATCACTATTTTGCAATTTAAAGCAAGTAGCTTTCCCCCAAAGAATCATGGGGGGTTGAAATTTATCAAACTGAGCTAAATTTCACAACAAACTACAGTTCCCAGGATTCTTTTTTTGGGGGGTGGGTGGAACACAAGTGCTTTAAAAGTATGGTGTGTATGCAGATCATCCTTAGGTGCTTGCCTATGATCCCCGCAGTTTTCTCTGCCAGTTCATAGGAGCTTTGGAACACTCAACAGTCAAAAGCAACTTTTTCCACAACATACTGTGTTGCCTGCACCCCTATTTCCCTGGAGTGGTGGGTCTCCAAGGGTTCCGGCGCTTACCCAGCATATGGTTTGCTTGGAATGAAAGCAGGGGCGTAGCAACGGGGGGGCGGGCTGCCCCGGGTTCTACACCAGAGGGGGGTGACACTTTTTAAAAAAAAAATTAAAAAAAATTAAATTTTTTTTTTAATTTTAACTTCATTGAAAAAAGAGATAATAGACACACACACAACCCCCCACACCTCACAAAGTGGCACCATCAGAGGGGGGTGACACTTTTTATTTTTTATTTTATTTTTTATCATTTTTTATTATTTTAACTTTATTGAAAAAAAGAGAGATAATAGACACACACACACACACACACACACACACAAAACCCCCACACCTCGCAAAGTGGCACCATCAGAGGGGGGTGACACTTTTTAATTTTTTTAATTTTTTTAAAAATTAAATTGGTGGGGGGTGACAAAAAAAATTCCGCCCCCGGGTACCACCTGGGCTTGCTACGCCTCTGAATGAAAGTCAAATAAGACTTTAGTCTTTTCAGTATACAGTGTTTTATTTACACTTACTGTACACCGCATTAACACTCCCAACAGACATTTCTTCCCCATTAAGATTATAGGGGTTACCTCAAAAGGTATCATAGTTTTGGGTTAAGCACAGCTGATGGGAGTCAAGGTTCCCTCTGCAGCTTCCAACCCAACCCAACTCTCTCTCCAACACTAGTTCCCCGGCCTATTGTTTCCCTACCTACCGGTATGATGATGTGGAATCCAGCTAGGTGAGAGAGGTGGCATAATGCCTCATGGAATTATCTTCCATTGCCACTAGGGCAACACGTCTCTTTTAGCTAACTCTTTGAGATGCTGGTGAGGCCGCCCAAGGCTGTTACCTTAACAAAATAATTTGTTTGATCTGTTGATTTGTTTACACCATGTTTCTGCTTGTAGATTCTAACCCCTTCCACACAGGTCTTGATGGGACCCACTCTGCCCACCTGCGATTCCCAACAACTGTTATTCAGAGGCATACTGCCTCTGACAGTGGAGGTGGAACATGGCTAAATCAACTAAAGGTTCTCATCTCATCTGAGCAGCAAGCCAGCTGGTACCCTTGTTGTGAGAGCAACAAAACCCACTGGGAGTTCAGAAGCCATGGTATAGGTCAACAATGACTCAAAATAGACAATTATGTTTCTATTTCACAGGGATTTGCCAGTCAGGATTTGCAATACTGTATTGGGTAGGCAATGCTCTCTTTCTGCCCCTTAGTTTCAAATCTGAAACATGTTTCATTAAGAGGTATGTTGTGTTGAACTCCTTAACACATAAAAGGCACGAGGGGAGGGGGGAAGTGCCAAGAAAACACTGGTTTTGCCAGATCAGATAAAAGCCAAGGTTTTTGAAGACTGAAGCTAGGCCAGGCAAGAAGACAGAACAAAGACAGAAAAAAAGGAGAGAGGTGGTGAAGAAGGCTTGATAGCATTCTGGTATGCTGTTGTGGCAAACCAATCTATAAAGAGATGGGGTGAGAAAATTATACACAAACTCCCTTCCTGACCTCTAGAGGCAAACTGATAAATTCTCAGAAGAAAAACACCCACAACCAACTCTGTTCATCACTTCATATAGCATGATCCATTAGAATCTGCTCTAATCTAAATAAATTATAATATGAATACAAATATTATTTATTTGTATAGCTGAAGCCATTACAAAGCAAAATACACAAAACAGAATAAAATTAATTAGTTAAAATAACTGTTAAAACCAGGCATTCTGTCAGATAGTTTTGCTCTCTTGAATTTAACTTATCATTCCCTAACTACTCTCTTTAAAATTTCTGCTCTAAATGAGAAACAGACCACTTTCTCAAAGGTGTAGGGAACTGTCCCCTAATAAAAATCTAATCAGACACCCAAAGAAATTATGGTTGTTCTTTCTATTTATCAGGATGAGAACCTTTAGTTGATTTAGTTGTGGATATGGGAATGGCATGTTGCCAAGGGTTCATGGGGGGAGGAATGATTAAGGTGGGGTGGGGAGCATTTTTCAGCCTGAGGGCCACATTGCTTTCTGGGCAACCTTTCAGGGGCCATACGCTGGGGTGGGCGGTGCCAGAGGCAAAAGATCAGTGATTGTAAATTTTACCTATGTACAGGTTAGTTTCCACACACGCTCATGTATCGCCCATCCAGGCAACAAAGAGGCATTATCTGAGTTCAGGGATGTATGCCAGTTGAGCAAAAACACTCAAAGGAAGGTCTGAACTAGGTTTAGTGAGTTGTGCAGTCTAGGGAGAGTCCCAAGGGCCAGAGAGAGATGTGCTTGGCAGTCCTCACTCACAAACCCTCCAAGTGTCCCTATATTCCAGGGACAGCCCCAGATGTACAGAAGTTGCCCCAGTTTCTGATTTGATCTTGGAATATCCCGCTTTTCCCTAGAAAAGAAATAATGGAGGGTATGGAGTTAAGTGACCCCAGTGCCAGGGAGAGAAGCAACTATACAACCTTTAGAAGACATCTGAAGGCAACCCTGCATAGGGAAGTTTTAAAATGTATAATGTTTTATTATGTTTTTATATATGTTGGAAGCTGCCCAGAGTGGCTGGGGCAACCCAGTCAGATGGGCGGAGTGTTATTATTATTGAATAGGACGTCCCTATTTTCATCGGATAAATGTTGGAGGGCATGCACTCAACACCCATGCCTCAGGTTCCCTAGCCCCTGGTATAAGGAGAGGCAACATAAAGATCTTGAACTATCTGAAGGTCTGGCACAATGAAGGTAGAGCTGTTCGGGTGTTTTGTGTTGATTCTGAGGCCTAGAACCAGTGGAAAGAAATTGGAAGGAAACAGATTTTGGGCAAAATTAAGAGAAGTCACCTAAATAGCAAGAGCTGGTTGACCGTGGAACGGACTACCTCTGAAGATGGTGGGCTCCCCTCCCTTGGCTTTTTAAAGAGAGGTTGGATGACCAACTGTCAGCAAGGCTGGACCACCCATGAGGCAAGTGCCCTGGACCGCACAGCAGATCCAGCCTCCAAGGAATGCATTGCCCGCTGCTGTGCAACACCTGCTCAGCAGCCCCACCAATGCCACCTCTGCAGCAGCCTCAGGAGGTGCTGCTGGTCTCCTCTTACCCTTGTTCCTGATGCAGATCTTCACTCATCCCTTCTTCCCTGGCAGGCTGTGTGTGTGCGCGCCATTTTGTGGTTCGCCTCAGGTGCCAAAAATGGGGCCGGCCCTGGCAGTCAGGGATTCTTCCGCCACTATTCCTGCATCGCAGGGGGATGGGCACGGACTAGATGGGGTGTGTGTGGTCCATTCCAACAGTACAATCCACCCTGTATAGCTGTGAGAAAACGTGTTTCGATTCCAATAAACAACTGAATTAAACTTTAATTAAACTTTAGCTGTTAAGAGGCATAATGTTCAGTTGTTAAGTGTGGCGTAACAGTTAGAGCATTTGGGACTAGGACCTTGGACAGCAGGGTTTGAATGCCCCCTCAGTCACCATCTCTTAGCCTAACCTACCTCACAGGTTCAGTTACAGGTAGGTAGCAGTGTTGGTCTGCCGTAGTCAAATGAATTTTTTTATTTTCAAGGCAGCCCTGTTTAGGGAAGTTTTTAACCTGTGATATTCTAATGTATTTTAATACCTGTTGGAGGCCGCCCAGAGTGGCTGGGGGGACCCGGCCAGATGGGCGGGGTACAAATAATAAATTATTATTATTATTATTATTATTTTTCTACCTCACAGGGCTGTTGTGAGGATGAAACGGGGAGAACCATTGGGTTCATTGGAAGATAAAGGTGGTCTATAAATGTAGTAATAACTTAAAATGCGGCCCACAAAGGAAAGGAGATGCTTATGTGGGAAAAAGCCGGCCCTCCCCTGCCTCGTTTAGCCGCCTGAGGCTGCTGGTTCTGCCTCACGGACGGGCTCCGGGCCCTGGATGGGAATAACAAGAAGGGGCGCCCCGAGCGCAGGAGAGGGTGACTGTGGAAAAGACGGAGGGGAAAGAAAAGGGGCAGAAAGAAGGAAAGCGAGGCTTCCCCGCCACCATCTCCCACTCGAGGCTCAGCACCGGGGGACTTGCGTGCCTACTGCGCACGCGCGCCCAGGACAAAGTGTACTTCCAGGCTACCGGCGGCCTTTGGAGACGGGGCCGCGCATGCGCGCAAGTAATACGCGACTCCACGCGGCCGCTCTGCGCGGCGCGTTTCAACCCCATCCCACGTGACAACCCGGCCCCTCCCACGGCGCTCTAGGCTGTTTTGCGCCCCTGCGTCCGTTGCGTGCTCCCCCCCCCCGACGTCGTTGCGTCTCCCGCCGTACGCACGCACGCCCTCTCGCCCGCCTTTCCCAACCCACCCAGCTCCGAGCCCGCCTTGCCTCGTTCTTTTTACGGCTATTTGAACCGCCGCGCTTCCGCCATCTTCTTCCTCAGCCGCCCGCCCAGTTTAAACACACACACACACACACACACGGAAAGAAAGAAAGAAGCCAGAGGAGGCGGCGGAAGCAGGAGAGAAAGAGCGGAGAGACGCATCGAGAAGGTAATGGACGGCGATTCACGGGGTGGTGGAGGAGAGAGGGAGGGAGATCGACGGAGAGCGAAGCGGCGGCCTCCCCGCGGTGACGGCAAGGAGGCCTCCCCGAGGCAGCGGCCTATGAGGCCTTCGAGGCTCTCGGGCCTCGCGCGACTCTTGAGGAGAGAGGCCCAGGATTTACCTCACCCCGGGCTGGGGGGAGGGGTTGGGATGCGGCGGTGGGGTGGGGGTGGGGAACGGCGGCGGGGACGCGAACGCACGCGCGCAGCCGCGTCACAATCCCTCGCGGTCCCTTCCCCTCGCGCCGTTAGTCGGGAGGCGAGGCGCGGAACGGCGGTTTGGAGGGGAGGCCGTTGAGGGAGGGAGAGAGAACCGCATTCCGCCCCCCCCCACCGGCCCGAGGGCGCGAGTGAGTGCGCGGGGACGAGGAGGCCGGGGGGGGGGGTTGATGGGAGGGTCGTCGCGCGGGGGGAGGGGGAGAAACGAGAGGGAGGGCCCCCCCATGTTACCTTCCGTGTTAAATTCTTATAATATATATTGGTGCGTGTGTATGATGCATGCTGGTTTGGGAACGTAGAAAATTGATAAAAGGTAGAAGGCCTTTGAATTATTATTTTTTTGGGGTGGTGTCTTGGATTATATTATGAAATATTGTTTCCTCTCTGCCTGCCCACGCCATTAGCAACCCCCCCCCCCCATTTAATGCAGTTTCTCAATTCTGCTGAGCCATCCTGTGGGGGGGGATGGGGGGTGAGACAGAGAGAGCATGGAGGGCGGGGAAAGAAACGCGCGCGCACACACACACAAAAACCTTGGCCGCCATTTACTGCTTCCTCCCTGACCCGGATGGAGAGCGAGCCACGCGCCTTTTGGGCGGCGTGGGCTGATCGCAGCACGGGAGTTTTTTTATTTTAAAAAAACCCTCAATCGGGCCTTCCTTTCTCTCTCTCTCTGTAGACGCAGCAGCATGGCCGCCCCGCAAGGAGAACCTCAAGTGCAGTTTAAGGTAAGGAGCGAGGACGGGACACGCACACTTCCCTTTTCTTGCTTTCTCTTTAAAAGAAACCACTTCTTTGAAACGACTAGCGCCTAGATACTAGCATGGGAGCTTCCTTTGTTAGGCTGATGAAAACCCACAAGGATGTTCATTAGGCTACACGTCTTGTAACCATGGTGGGACGTTTTGTTAGGATTATTTATTTTTTAAACCCCACTCCTCGGTCGAGAAGGCTTCTGAGAGCTGTTTGCTTAAGGTCATTTAAGTGTGTATAGGATTGGAGGCTTGGGTGTCTGTCTTTGTTTCCATAGGTTTTGATTACATTATTTATTCAAGAGAAGACTTGATGCTCAACTTTTCTGCCAGGGCTGTACAAACTACAATTTGATTAAGTTACCAATTAAAATGTGGGGACACATTTAAATAGGTAGACAGGGTTATGTTTGGGACTTTTTAGATTTCTTTTTGTGTTTTACAGTGAGCTATAAATTATGTTGTATGCTTTCAATAACAATTCCTGTGCTTTCTTCAGCGCTTGTTGTGGCATTAATGTGTAACTTGTGCAATTTCTTTGTAATGTCACATGTTCAATTAAAAAAACTACTTTCCACTTATTATGCCTCCACAGTTGAGTTATCTGTAAGCCTTTAAAAGTGGAGATCTAAGCTAAAGCACAGGGCAGTATAGTCTCAGATGTATTAAGTACTAGCTTGCCTTTTGGTTGGATTATAGCTCAGTCAGGGAAGTGATTGCACAAATTTGTACAGATCACTACATTTCACATCTTGGAAAAAGTGTGAACATCCAACATCACACAAGTAGACTTTTTCACCCCCCAAAAAAACCCCATTTATTCAATTGTTACATTTTCAATCAATATATCCCCTTCACAGACACCTCTGTAATGATTGTGGCATTAAAATATGCTGCTGTTCTTCAATAAAAGAGAAAAAGTGAGATCAGATGATGTCAAATGTATCTTTCGGAGATACCTTTGTTTAGTCACCAATGGTATGTGAGGCATTCTGATAGAGCAGGGGTTACCTAACTTTTTTCACAGAGCGCTAGATTTGATGAAGTGAACATGCGTGAGGGGCCGGCCGACCGAAGTTGCTGAGCGTTTATTTAGGATTTTACCCCAGGACATATACTGCCACAGGGGGGTGGATCAAATTGACCAGCGGGCCAGATTAGGCCCCCGAAACGGACGTTGAACATGCCTGTGATAGAGCAAAGCTCCAGGTGTTATTAACCCAAGCCTCAATTGGTATTTTAGAAGTTTCCTTCCATTGTTTAGCAATAACAAGTAGACCTGAAAGGACTCTCCCTCTTCCCCCTTCTAGTGACTCCATATTTGCTCTCGAGCAGGAGTTCTCAAATTCTGATCCACAGATTACCCAGAGCTTTGTTCAGGTGGTAGGTGGTGTGTTTTCAAAATACAATTAAAAACCATACAACACCTAGAACAGTGTGACAATTGTTACAGCAGGCAGAAAATCCTTAGGTGGTCTGCCAAGACCCATAGACCAGTCACATTTGTTAAAAATTATTTAGGTTAAAATTATTTCTCACCCGTTGTGGTTTTTGCAGACGTCTATAGATAGATGCTTAAAAGTGTAAATTAATTTTTATTCCTCTACTAGCCCAACTATACAGTGTACAGGCTCTAGGTTGAATGTAAGCCATGTACATTTTCCTCTGAATTAAATCCTAGAGGGCCAGCACCTGTGTCTTACCTTCCTCTTCTATCCCAGGCAATGTGCAAAAAGAACATTTTGTCATCTGTTTGGTTTTCTACTCATCTTGAAGATGGGTAGGTTATAGATTGTAAGCCTGGTTGAAGTGGTGTTGGTTATGAACATTTTACATGGCAGCTATATGCTACTTACTCTGAATTAGTCCTATAAAGTCTGGTAGAATGGACATGTGCCAGTGTGTAAATGCTTTGTGGGATTAACCTATAAAGCCTTAAACGGCTCAGGACCACAATACCTCAAGGATCACATCTCCGAATAAGAATTGACCTGGACTAGGTGGCAATGTGAGAATGGGCCTTTTCTACAGTGGCTGCCTGGTTGTGGAATGCTCTCCCCAGGAGGCTCGCCTGGTGCCTTCCTTACATATCTTTAGGTACCAGATGAAAATGTGGGAACCATCTTTCATATGTGGTGGTCGTGCCCAGAAATAAAAATATTCTGGGACACGATCTACGAGGAAATGAAAAAATTACTAAAAATCACATTTCACAAAACCCCGGAATCATTCCTTCTTGGGCTTCTAACTGACAATATCCCAAAAGAAAGATTAAAACTATTTTTCTATACAGTGACACTTTGTGACAGTGTCTTTTTTTCCTCTTCTTTTTTTCTGTTTTCTTTTTTGTATTCACTTGAAATGTTTTTATACTTTGTTTCATTTGTATTTGCATAACAATTCAATAAAAAATATTTAAGGAAAAAGAAAAGAAAAAGAAAATGTTCTTCAACCAGACCTTTGACTGATAAAACAATCTATGACCCTTTAAATGTGTTTGTGGAAGGGAGGTTATTGGGGTTTTTTTGTTACTATGTTATGTATTTCATGTTTTCATTTTGAATCTTTATGTTCTATACCACTCTGATCTTTGGAATGAGATTTAAAGTGGTTTAATATAAGTTAGCTATCTTAAAACCTAGTACTTAATACATTTATTTTACATTCTTTATTTCTAGTAGCTCAAGGTGCCATATTTGGTTCCCACTAATTACCTTCACCTACCCTCCACAACAATCCTTTGTGGAAAGTTAGGTTGTGAGAGAATTACTTGCCTACGGCCAGTCAGTGAACTTTATGGCTATGGGGATTTGAACTAGGATTTCCCCAGCCCTGGCCTAAAACTCTAACCTCTGTACCTGTCTAGCTGGAGAAGTACTTCCATTGTTGGTAGAAATTAACCTAGGATGTAGTTGCAGTACAAAAGTATCTGAATTCTTTCAATTTATATTTCAACAGCTTGTTTTGGTTGGTGACGGTGGTACTGGTAAAACAACATTTGTAAAACGTCACTTGACTGGTGAATTTGAGAAGAAGTATGTAGGTATGTCAAATGTCTTCCTTATTCTATTATGCTGCTATATTAGTGATATGTAATCTTTTACCTATGTACCTTTTACTTACGTAAAATAACTTTGGTGGCTTATTTTAGGCAAAGTAGATTTCAGTAAAATAAAGTGGCAATGTGTTTTTTGCAATGTACAAGTTTTTTTTGAGCATTTACAGTTGTGTGACTTAACACTATAAGTTAAGGGGCATCTGAATTTGTAATACAATTGGATTTTTTCTCGGTTGTCAGTTGATTGATGTTGGAATAGGGGATGGCGGTAGGCAAAATACTGTAAATTGGTTCCAGGGAAAAGAATGTACCAGATCATGCAATGAAAAATGTGAAGCTGTAGATCAGGGCTGATGAACCTAATACCAGACTGCAAGTTGCATCAGCCCCAACCTGGAGTTAGAGCCCAGCAACTTCTGGAGAGCCTCAGGTTTCTCCATCCCTTATGTAAATGGAGACCTTTAAAGGCAGTGTCACAGGCATCTTAGATCTTTTGTTGGCAAGATAAAAAAACATCCCATTGTTTTGGGCAAGTGGTTTATTAAATAGATGACGGTGAATAACGAAGTAAGTGAAGGATCATATTCTCCTCATGTTTTGTCACACTTGCTGATAGCCTACAGGTCAATATTTCAATTAGAATATGCACTCATGTGACTTCTACATGCAATGTTCCAACAGAGATTTTATGTAATTGCAGCTACTCTGGGTGTTGAAGTTCATCCTCTGGTGTTCCACACTAACAGAGGTCCTATTAAATTTAATGTATGGGACACAGCTGGACAGGAGAAATTTGGAGGTCTGCGAGATGGCTACTACATCCAAGGTAAGTCATCTGCATAGCTATTTTGACTGATTAACTGCTCAAAGCACATTTTTGCTACTTGACCAGAGTGTGAAATGTCTGTAATTTAATTGCAGCAACCTCTAGTTTTATTTTGGCTTTTTGAAGGGCATCTGCCAACATAATCAATGGCAGCTGCTTGTGAAGGTTCTGGTCTGCACCAATGTGTTACGAACATGTTTTAGATTATCACAATTGTGCAGGAATTTAGTTGGAAGACATCAGAAAGTAACTAAATCAACTTAAGCAGAGGTTTTTTGCCGTCTCCATGTTTTATTTTGAAATGTTGGGTTGTGGGCTCTTTAATCATAAAAATACAGCTGCTAAGGTTAGTTTTTGAGGTAACACATCAAGGGGTTGGCATGTCTGTTAAAGGAGCACCTATAAAATAGTAGATTTCGAGTTTCGATAGCTGTAAATTGTGTGAGTTTGATCACCGTTAATTAACTACAAAGCATTTCAACTTTTTAGCTCAATGTGCCATCATAATGTTTGATGTAACATCAAGAGTTACATACAAGAACGTACCCAACTGGCATAGAGATCTGGTACGGGTGTGTGAGAACATCCCCATAGTTTTGTGTGGCAACAAAGTGGATATCAAGGACAGGAAAGTCAAAGCAAAGTCGATTGTCTTCCACAGGAAGAAGAACCTGCAGGTAAGATAAAGTTCTCCTGCTAAAGATAATAGTTAAGATGGGAAGACAAAAGCAGTAGGGTGGTGTATCAGTTGTTTTGGGAAGAAGTAAATGAGCCACATCCTCTTTAATTTTGGTTTCTTAGTTCACATTACATTTCTGCTGCTTGCTGTAGAAATTTTTAGATAATGAAATCTACTTCTAAATTCCTTCCGATGATGAGTAGTATGTAAAAGGCTATGTTAAAGGAAGTTTCATTGGAAGATAACTCTATGTGGCATAAACCTTTGTCAGCTATTTATTTGCTTGAAGTTCATCTCAGAACTCCACAGCTGGGTGTATGTTTATGCACATGGATATGACTAGAGGGAAATTGTACCACATGGACACAGAAAATCATTGGTACCATAAGCATTGTGCCAAACCTGAATGTCTACAGGAGGACTGCAACATTCAGAATGGGATTAAGTGGTAATTAGGGCTGGGCGATGTCAGTTTTTCAGCATTGTCATGTATCACCAGCCAAACATTACGATACAGTACAGTGATACATCGCAGTGTTGAAAAGCAGAGGCAGGAACAAGCTACAGCCTATGTGTGACAGGCACTGGCGGCGGAGGGAGTCGGGCACAGGACCGCCAGGTGAAGGTGCCATCACACTCTGGCCCTCAAACCCAGGCCTAGTGGTGATAGTGCACAAGTCTTCTGAGGTTCTATGCAATGTTAATTTTCCGCCTTGTAGTGGGAGAGAAATCATTGGGTTTATTTGCCCATTGAGGAAAACTCTTTCGTGCATCTGCAGGGCTTATGCCACAGTTAAACATTTTGTGTTTTAAGCTGCGGCGGAACTTTGTTTCTGCAACAACATATGGACACTGATTCCTCTCTGGTTTGTTTCTAAATGCACAATCTCTCTTTTCCTCCAGTACTACGATATTTCAGCCAAGAGTAACTATAATTTTGAGAAACCCTTTCTTTGGCTGGCAAGAAAGCTAATTGGAGATCCCAACTTGGAATTCGTTGCCATGCCTGCTCTTGCACCACCAGAGGTCGTTATGGATCCAGCATTGGCAGCACAGTATGAGCAAGATTTACAGGTAAATGAGCTCATAAAAAGGACTTGAGATCGTGATCTGCTTCTTGTTGCCATTGCCTTTAGAAAGTTACTAAACTTGTTTTCCCTCTCCCCCCATTCCAGATTGCTCAGACCACTGCACTGCCAGATGAAGATGATGACCTGTGAGGGAGTGAAGCTGGAGCCCAGCGTCAGAAGTCTAGTTTTATAGGCAACTGTCCTGTGATGTTAGTGGTGCAGCGTGTTTGCCACTTTATTATTCTAGCTGAGCAGAACATGTGCTTTAATCTTTGAAATGCTGAAAGAGAGAATGGGCTTTGGAGTGAATGTGGCAGTTAAAAAAAATTCCTTCATTTTGGACCTGCATATTTAGCTGTTTTGGACTGCAATTTACTCCCCATTTTGAGTTTCGAATCTGACTGCTGCAGTCGCATCACAGTATTCAGTGGTAAATCTTGTTTGTTACTGTCATTCCCATTCCTTTTTCTTTAGACCATAATAAAGTTGTATTTCAAATATCCAAGCAAGTGACTCTTCATGAATTTAAGACTAGTTATTCAGAGTCCTCAATGCTTCAGCCAAATTGGGAAAAACACTTTTAACCCTAAACAGGCTAAGTGCTCTGGCTAGCAGAGTAAATTCACATTCTGGAAAAGCTGCCATATTTGGATTTAAGACTATTGGATTGCGTTGGGGTTGAATTGAAATTGTAGCATTGGGCCTAATCAGTTAGGTCTGCCTTTTGGAGATTTGTCCATAGCACCGTAAAGGCATGCAGTAGGAAACAGTTTAGTCACTTGCACATCTGTTTCCCCCACTGGGCTGCAGATAGGCAGTACTGTACTATATATTTGAAGCAGCACTTTTTAGCAAATTAACTGAAAGCAAGTTTTATGGGACTTTATTCTTAAATTACCAGTTCACTTTCTTCTGTACAAGTTAAGAGAGGCTGGCCAAATAAAGTGTAATACTAAAGCACCATAAAGTGCTGTGCATGTTAACCAGTTGTGTAGTGTGTGGGCAGTTTTCATTGTTGTGTGCTGGGAAGGTGGGGCGGTAACCATTTACTCCGCCACAGTTTGTATGGAAGCTTCCCTTCAGACACTGAGTGCCTATGGAAGTTTGCTTTCCAGGTCATAGAGTTGCATCAGGTGAGCAAAGGGCTTACATCTCTAGCATTGCACCTCTGAATAAAATTCCACCCTGCATAGAAGCTATTCACAATTTTTCAAATGTCCGTGGTGTTTTACTAGCTACTTTGTTTCTGTGCTGGTGAGGCTGGGCCCAAAGCAAGAAAAATCATGGGAAGGAACAACGCTGAAAAAAGGAAACACCGGAGTTTAGGCTCTCAAATTTTTACAAACCATGTCGCGAGAGATGCTATTTTGGCAATAAATACAGTAAAAGGAGAGCATGTAGAATGAACACTGCAACAAAAAGTCTCAGAAGACTAAATACTCTGGTTGTATGTTAATGTGATTCCAAAGTACATAGTGTAGATCAGGCTTTCTCAACCTCTGCCCTCCAGATGCTTTGAGACTACAATTCCCATCATCCCTGACCACTGGTCCTGCTAGCTAGGGATCATGGGAGTTGTAGGCCAAAAACACCTGGAGGGCCAAGGTTGAGGAAGCCTGGTTTAGATACAGTATCAGTTCTTGAGCTAGGGAGTTTCAACAGAAAGTAGTGAACTACCTTATTCGAAGTAGATCCATTGAAATTAATGGACCTATCTTAGTCATGTTGAGTAAAGTGGCCCTACTCTTGTATCTTAGCAATACTCCGTTCCCACAATTGGTGTGGTGCAGGATTTTAGTGCGATAAAAAAGGTAAAGGGACCTCTGACCATTGGGTCCAGTCGTGACCGACTGGGGTTGCGGCGCTCATCTCGCTTTATTGGCCGAGGGAGCCGGCATACAGCTTCCAGGTCATGTGACTAGCATGACTAAGCCGCTTCTGGTGAACCAGAGCAGTGCACGGAAACGCCATTTACCTTCCCGCTGCAGCGGTACCTATTTATCTACTTGCACTTTGACGTGCTTTCGAACTGCTAGGTGGGCAGGAGCAGGGACCGAGCAACGGGAGCTCACCCCGTCGCAGGGATTCAAACCGCCAACCTTCTGATTGGCAAGCCCTAGGCTCTGTGGTTTAACCCACAGCGCCACCCACGTCCCTTTTAGTGCTATAGTTCCTACTAAATAAGCTATAGCCTTCCAAGCTGCCAAAATCGTATCTCTGGACAATCTTAGAATGTATGTATGACAGAGGTTCTGTCAGTGGGCCCAGATCCTAAGAAATTCAACTTAAAACAGATCTATTGAAATGTAGTGAAAGAAATTGTAACTAAATCCTTGGACTTGCAGCCTTTGATAAGGGTACGTCTGCTTTCACAAAAATACAGTACTGGGATGCTAGGGGCTGTGCATCTCCTTGCCACCCCCTACCATTCCCACCATATTAACCCACTAGATCTTTCCCTTCCCACTCCATGCAACTACTTTCGCTTTTTAGCTCCCCAACTCCCCATTTCTGAAACTTGTATTTCACACCCCCACTGCAACTGGTTTAAGCACCACCCCTATGTCACAACTCCTCCCTCCTTTTGTGCACCCCCTCCCCTGCTTGCACACAAACAACCAATATGGTAACCTGCATCTTCCTGATCCAATACATTGCAACTGCTAAGCACACTTTTCACCTGCCCAATTAGTGAAGCCACCTCTCCTATTCAGACCCTTTCACGCCCTTCCTTTCAACTCCATTCCCATGCCTCCTGCTACTATTTTGCAACCCCCTTTGCAGTCCCCATTTTCACCTTGCCTCCCTTTCCCCCTCTACCCTTCTGCTTAAACCCTTTTCAATTTTCCCTTGCACATAGGTCACCACCATTTACATGCCTTATCCTATTCTGCAGCCCCCTTTGCTCACCCCTCCCCATGCTGCTATAGGTGTCTTTAAGATGACTAGACTTAAGAGCAGGCCTGTCTGCTTCTTCAGCTAGAGAAGGTTGAAGTTCAGTAGGTGAATGTACTTACATGACTATTTGCTTTTGAATAAAACATACTTTCTAAAGTTATTTGAATTAGGAACTTCATGTTGAAGGCAACACATGGTATCGGAAATGAAATACAATGCGGGATGGTACTGTAAATTTTTGGGGGGGCGGGAGGTGCATATATCTTCACAGCTTCAAGCCCCTCCCATATTCTCTCAGCTCTCTGGACCTGCCTCATATCCTCACAGTTCTGGGTCTTGCTTAATTCAAACCTCCGCTATTGTTGAAAGCTGCTATTTCAGAATGTCTTTTCCTTCCCTCCCCTGCCCTGGCTTCATGCAAAGGATAAAAGCTAAAGGTAAAGGGACCCCTGACCATAAGGTCCAGTCGTGTCCGACTCTGGGGTTGCGGAGCACATCTCGCTTTATTGGCCGAGAGCCGGTGTACACCTTCCAGGTCATGTGGCCAGCATGACTAAGCCGCTTCTGGTGAACCAGAGCAGCACACGGAAACGCCTTTTACCTTCCCACCGCAGCGGTACCTATTTATCTACTTGCACTTTGACGTGCTTTCAAACTGCCAGGTGGGCAGGAGCAGGGACCGAGCAATGGGAGCTCACCCCGTCGTGGGGATTCGAACCGCCGACCTTCTGATCAGCAAGCCCTAGGCTCTGGTTTAACCCACAGCGCCACCTGGGTCCCATACGGCACTACAAATCCTCCAATGGTGACAGTTCAATGACAACCTTAGGTTTTTGTGTATATATGGGGGAAAGTGCCCATTGTAGTTTAATGGTATATCAAAAAGACTGCAAGCCTTAAAAGTAGACACATAATAATAAAACCAGGGAAACCATTTTAGAAGCCTTGTGGCACCTGAAGGACTCTCACATTTCTTTGGCATGAACTTTTGTAAGCTATGCAGTGAAGGCATACTGTATGTGGGTATGCAGAGAGAAATGTAAACATTGGCGTTAAATGGTAATGAAACAATTTTGTTGTTGTTTAGTCGTGTCCGACTCTTCATGACCCCATGGACCAGAGCATGCCAGGCACTCCTGTCTTCCACTGCCTCCCCCAGTTTGGTCAGACTCAAGTTGGTAGCTTTGAGAACACTGTCCAACCATCTCGTCCTCTTGTCGTCCCCTTCTCCTTGTGCCCTCCATCTTTCCCAACATCAGGGTCTTTTCCAGGGAGTCTTCTCGTGAGATGGCCAAAGTATTGGAGCCTCAGCTTCAGGATCTGTCCTTCTAGTGAGCACTCGGGGCTGATTTCCTTCAGAATGGATAGGTTTGATCTTGCAGTCCATGGGACTCTCAAGAGTCTCCTCCAGCACCATAATTCAAAAGCATCAATTCTTCAGCGATCAGCCTTCTTTATGGTCCAGCTCTCACTTCCACACATCACTACTGGATGAAACAATTATAATCTGATAATTCAATTAAAGGCGAGGTTATGCAAAATTAAGCCCAGTGCCAATTCTTAACAGGCAAATTCAATCCAGAATTGCCAGTTTCCAGGGTAGGAAAATGAGAGGTGCAAAAATGTAACCATTTTTTTTGGCAGGGAGGAGGTAGTCCCATGTAGCAGCTTGGAGTTTACAGATTAATCCCAAGCTTAAAGATAACTAAGATGAAAGTGGGGTGTTAAATATTTCTACTGAAAAATGCCCTCAGTTTTTATATTACAGTAAATATGCAATGGAACACTGGCGGAAACCAGATTGCATGGAAACACCGTTTACTGTGGTTTAAACCACTGAGCCTCTTGGGCTTCCTGATCGGAAGGTCGGCGGTTCGAATCCCCGCGACGGTGAGCTCCCGTTGCTCTGTCCCAGCTCCTGCCAACCTAGCAGTTCAAAAGCACACCAGTGCAAGTAGATAAATAGGTACTGCTGCAGCGGGAAGGTAAATGGCATTTCTGTGCACTCTGGTTTCTGTCACGGTGTTTCGTTGTGCCAGAAGCGGTTTAGTCCTGCTGGCCACATGACCTGGAAAGCTGTCTGTGGACAAATGCCGGCTGCCTCAGCCTGAAGCCATGCCCATTTATTGCGAGGGGGCTGAATCAGTAGAATTTAGTTGAATACAATCCAGTGTGACTTGTATTCTAGAATTAAAATTAAAATATTCATACACTAATTATGAATAACAAGTAAATACCCTCCCTCTGCAAAACCCATCACCTGTGCACGATCACCAGTGTCTTTCAGAAAAAGATCAATGTACTGCAAAGATATTAGTACTGTACTCAAAATGCCTGGGAGAACACATTTGCCTGGTGCTGAAAAGATGTTAATGTTGGTTAATGCTGCATTCCAGAAATGGCCCACCACCACTGCGAACGTCTGTCCCTTTGTCACCTTCTGCAGGAGGGGCACAAGGAGAAGACCTCTGATAATTGGAATTCAGGTACCGGTAACTCCATACAGAAAAGAGACCTTAAAATACTGGAGTGGAGATGTCCACCTCTGCAGAGCACATTATCGCCCGAACCTCTGTTTTGCAGTTTCAAAAACGTATTGTCATTCTGGATCTCTTTTAGTTTAATTCCCAAGTGCTTCTTCCTTTTATCTTATCATTGCAAGTGAAGACAGAATCGCGATCACCACCAACAAGCTGAGGCAGAGCTTTGCATGTGTACAGATAACTAGCGTCACTTGTCCCAACTATGTCAACTATGTCAAACTCTAGCGTCACTTGTCCCAACTAGCGTCACTTGTCCCAACTATGTCCCAACTATGTCAAACTCTTAGAACTGTTGTAAGGAGAGAGGGGAATGAATCTTGCCTCTCAGCTGGGCCCCGGAAGTGGGAGAGACCTGACCAGCTTCAGCTAAGCCCCGCTGCACCTCTGGGTCATGAGGAGACCCTCTCTGGAGCCCGAAGGTGTTGACCTCTACGGGCTTTGGAGAGGCGCAGGTGAGCCGGAGGAGGAGCAGGACTCTGCAGCCTCCCAGCTATCAGGTGACGCACGGCAAACCCATGCATCAGCAGAGCAAGCCCCTAAACAGCTCTGGTTCACATGATATATCGGGTCTGATCCCATATGATCAGAGACTCTGCTCCTGCCCACTGGGGGAAGTAGGTAGCCCCGAGCATCTATTTTTTAGATGCCCCTATTAAGACAATGTGCGCATAGACATCATTGCCCCCCTATTGGAGAGGTTAGCTGACCTTCCAGATAAGACTAAACTAAATGCCCTTTTACTAGGCAAAGATCAAAAGACAACCCGGATGGTAGCTAGATTCTGCACGCAGATTTGCAGGCACAGTCTATCTTCCCAGAACAAACCAGTCAGCGGGGAAAACAGTCGCAGTGAGCCCCCGGGGCGATAGGGTCAATCTGTATGTGATTTGATGCAGAAAGCTCTGAAGCACAGTGGAGGTCAAACAGTTCTGACTCTACACCCCCATTTACTTCGGAGGAGACACTGCTCAGTGGCTTTGTATGTAGAAGATCTCTTGTTCAGTCCCTGACCTCCCCAGAGTATTGAACTTGGTGTTGGGCTGTGGGTAGCAGCTCTTCTGTTCGGGAATGGAATGAAGACCTCGAGCAGAAGCTGGGAAAATGCAAGCTGGACTCTCCCCTTGGATATTTTTAGCCCCTTTTAAATTTTTAGACTGCTATATTCATTCTGCTTTTTAATCTCCTTTAGCTTTGTAAAGCACTTTTAATAATAATAATAATAATAATAATAATAATAATAAATTTTATTTATACCCCGCCCTCCCCAGTCGAAACCAGGCTCAGGGCGGCTAACACCAGTAAAAATCACAACAAAATATAAAAACCATTAATTAAAATACAAGTTAAAAATCAATTTAAAATTTAAAATACCACTTCATTTGTAGCCCATAAAACAAAACCAAGGAGAGGAAACCATCAGACTGAGTCTGACCCGAAGGCCAGGTGGAACAGCTCTGTCTTGCAGGCCCTGCGGAAAGATGTCAAATCCCGCAGGGCCCTGGTCTCTTGTGACAGAGTGTTCCACCAAGTTGGGGCCAGTACAGAAAAGGCCCTGGCCCTAGTTGACACCAGTCTAACGGCCTTGTGGCTCGGGACCTCCAACAAGTTGTTATTTGTGGACCTTAAGGTCCTTTGCGGGGCATACCGGGAGAGGCGGTCCTGTAGGTACGAGGGTCCTAGGCCGCATAAGGCTTTAAAGGTCAAAACCAGCACCTTAAACCTGATCCTGTACTCCACCGGGAGCCAGTGCAGCTGGTAAAGCACTGGATGAATGTGGTCTCGCGGCAAGGACCCCGTAAGGAGCCTCGCCGCGGCATTCTGCACCCGCTGGAGTTTCTGGGTCAGCTTCAAGGGCAGCCCCGCGTAGAGCGAGTTACAATAATCAAGCCTGGAGGTGACCGTCGCATGGATCACTGTGGCCAGATCGGGGCGAGAAAGGTAAGGGACCAACTGCTTGATGTGTCGAAGATGGAAAAATGCCACCTTTGCTGTGGCTGCAACCTGCGCCTCCATAGAAAGGGAGGCGTCGAAGGTTACACCCAAACTCTTGACAGAAGGCACTGGCACTAATTGGGCCCCCGCAAGAGATGGGAGTTGGCCCCCCAACCCCATGTCGTCCCGACCCAGCCAGAGGACCTCTGTCTTCGAAGGATTTAACTTCAACCGGCTCCCACGCATCCATCCAGCCACAGCTACCAAACACCTGGTCAGTGTGTCTGGGACCGAGTCAGGGCGGCCGTCCATCAACAGATAAAGCTGGGTGTCATCAGCATATTGATGACAGCCCAGCCCAAAGCTCCGGACAATCTGGGCAAGAGGGCGCATAAAGATGTTAAAAAGCATCGGGGAAAGGATTGCGCCCTGCGGGACTCCACACACCAAGGAGTGCCGCGGCGACAACTCCCTCCCTAGTGCCACTCTCTGTCCCCGACCTGAGATAAAGGAGCGCAGCCATTGTCGGACTGTGCCCTGAATCCCCACGTCGGCAAGGCGGTGGTCCAAAAGTTCATGATCGACCATGTCGAAGGCTGCTGACAAATCTAAAAGAATCAGCAGTCCCGACCCGCCTCGATCCAGCTGTCTACGGAGATCATCTGTTAGTGCGACCAAAGCCGTCTCGGTCCCATAACCAGGGCGAAAGCCGGACTGAAATGGATCCAGAGCCGATGTTTCCTCCAGAAACCCACTAAGCTGTTCAGCAACCGCTCTCTCAATTACCTTACCCAGGTACGGAAGATTCGAAACCGGGCGGTAATTGGATAGATCTAAAGGATCTAGGGATGTTTTCTTTAAGAGCGGACGCACCACTGCCTCCTTCAACTCCCGTGGGAAGGTCCCCGTGCCAAGGGACAAGTTGATAATCTCACCCAGGGGGGCCCGCACCTCGTCTGGACACGCTCTAATCAGCCAAGACGGGCACGGGTCAAGGGGGCAAGTGGTGGGCCTTCCCGCTCGGAGGAATCTGTCTACATCAGCAGGGAGTATCCGATCAAAGTGGTCCAATACTGGACCCGAGGACAGTCGAGGGGCCTCCAGTTCTGTTATTGTATCCAAATTGGCAGGGAGGTCACGGCGGAGCAGCAAGACTTTCTCCGCAAAAAAGCTCGCAAATGCCTCACAGCTGTGGGTCAAATTCGTATTTAAATTTGGATGTTCCTCTAGGGTTGTTAAAGACCTGATTATTCTAAATAGTTGTGCTGGGCGAGAGCTAGCGGATGCAATGGAAGCTGAGAAGTAAGACTTCTTTGTAGCTTTCACTGCCATCTCATAGATTTTCATAAACATCCTATAAGATGTTCTTGAGGCTCCGTCGCGAGCACGCCGCCATACTCGCTCTAGCCGTCTGAGGTCCCGCTTCATTTTCCGGAGCTCCTCGGTAAACCAGGGAGTCCGGTTTCGGCGGGGTCGCAGAGGGCGCTTAGGTGCGATCTCATCGATGGCTGTCAAAAGTCGGTTATTCCAGTCTTCAACAAGGTCATCTAATGAGTCGCCAGGGGGAGCAGGGTCCCGCAAAGCCTGACGGAATCTATCAGGATCCATCAGCCTTCGCGGGCGAGCCAAAATAGGCTCGCCACCCAAGCAGGGGAGGAGCGGGAAGTCAATCTCGGCTCTCAGAGCGTAATGATCAGACCATGGCACTTCTACAAAGGGGAGCATGATCACATCTATGCCAGCACCAAAGATCAAATCCAGCGTGTGGCCTGCTTGATGAGTGGGGCCCAAAACAAACTGGGAGAGCCCTAGTGTCGCCATGGAAGTCACTAGGTCCAGAGCCTGTGAGGAGGGAACGGCATCGGCATGGACGTTTTCAGATTTAAAATGCTGGTCTATGACCGTAATAAAGATTTGATTTGATTTGATATATCGGGTCAGCAAACTTTCCGCAGGGGGATGGTCCACTGTCCCTCAGACCTTGTGGAGGGCCGGACTATATATTTTTTTAAAAACTAATTACTATGCACACTGCGAGGGGGGCAAGTAGTCCTCCTCCCCCCACCCCAGCCCCAGCCACCTTCTCGGTTTGCTGCCAGCCTCATTCGCCAAAGGGCTGGCGGTGGTGGCGCGCAATGGGCTTCCTCCCGGCCTAGAGAAAGAAGGCGCTGTGCTTACCTTCCCAGGGGCTGCCACCACCGCTGCTTCTGCGTCTCGTGAAGCGGGTAGGCAGAGCGAGCTCGTCCGCTCCGCTCTCTGGCCCAAAGAAGCACCAGGGTGGCGGCGGCGGGAGGAAAAGGCCGAGCGGCGGCGGCTCTGTCAATCAAACCAGCGTGCGGCATTTACAGTGGTACCTCAGGTTACACACGCTTCAGGTTACAGTCGCTTCAGGTTACAGACTCCACAAACCCAGAAATAGTACCTCGGGTTAAGAACTTTGCTTCAGGATGAGAACAGAAATCGCGCGGTGGTGGTGCGGTGGCAGCGGGAGGCCCCATTAGCTAAAGTGGTACATCAGGTTAAGAACAGTTTCAGGTTAAGAACGGACCTCCGGAACAAATTAAATTCTTAACCCAAGGTACCACTGTAATTGGCAGAGACGTCCCCGTGCCGTGCTGAGGTAAACCAGGCGCGGCGTTTGATTGGCAGAGCCGCTGCTGCTCGGCCTCTTCCTGTCGCCATCACCAGGCGTCTCGACTTCGCGGTGGGTTCCAACTTCGTGGCGCGGGCCGGATTTACGAGCCTGGGGGGCCGCATCCAGCTCATGGGTCTTAGTTTGCTGACCCCTGTGATATATCCTCTCTGGGCTCTGGGGTAGGTCTTCTGAGGGAGGTGTGTTCCGGCACCTTTGTGTGTAGGAAAAAAAGCATTGCACCCTTGGCCAATGCTAGTGAAGCATCCAGTTATGGCTACTGGAACTACCCACCTCTGCTGTAATTGTGATGGCCTGGGATTCAGACTCAGACGCTGAACCTGAGGGATCCCAGCCTGCACAGGATTCCCCGCCTCCAGAATCAGCAGAGCCAGGGCTAGGGCTTGAGTCTGAAGGGTCCTCACCTGTGCTGGATCCTCAGGTGCAGGCATCGGCTGAGTCTGCTCTGGCTCCTGATGGGATGGAGGACCCATTGCCTGCAGGTGCTCCACTCCCAGCCCTGTCAGGGGAAGCTGAGGTTGCCTCTGGGTCCGGTAACCCTCCAGCCTCTCCTGAGCCGCAGAGGCGAAGGGCAGAGAGGCGAAGGGAACTGAGTTCCCGCAGGAGAAGTGCTCACCTCCAAGCCAGGAGAGGCGAGTCACCAGAGGATCGGGGCCGCCCTATGCCTTGGGGCAGATAAAAGCCGGCCAGCCCCAGCCCCAAGTTGCAGGAGCAACATTGTTGCTGACCAGCTCCTGCTTGAAACCTGTCCTGCTTTCCTGCCTGAGCTCCTGACCCGCCCTGGTTCCCTGCTTGCCTACCTGTTCCCGACTTTGCCTGCCTCCCTGCCCTGCACCCAACTTCAGTGACTACGGACTGCCTTTACGTTGTACCTCTGACCATGGACTGGACTTGGACCTCACCTTTTGGGTAACCCACGGGACTAGCACAGTCATCTTAAAACATTTCGTTTCCCCCCAGTTTCCAGGGTTTTTGTGTGTATGTGTGATCCAAGCAGGGCTTGGCTGAACGAGCCTTGTCACAGCTCCAGTGCAGGCCAGGCGTGATGTGCTCTTGTGAAAATTGCTCATTTCTGAGCTGGTTGGAGCAAAGGCTGCTGCAGCCAAGGCCTGATGGAGAGCAGAAAAATGACCGACTTTAAAAGAGAAATATTCCCACAGTGCTGAGAGCCCACATGATGGAGCTATGCACCCATGCAAGCTCTGCAACTTGAGTTGACGAACTGCATCTGCCTTTTAGCCTAACTTTTATATATGTCAACTGTATTAAGCTGCAGCACAGGGTAGCTAAAAACATCCAAAGAAAAGGGAGAGGAAGTAATAGCCGTCCTCTGTCCCTCCTGTTGTTTCCAATGGGAGGAGAAGCATTTAATATTTATTTGTTCATTATTTGTTGCTTACTAAAAATTGCTTAGTCACTTAAATGTGTTTTTAAATAAAAAGATACAGTGCCAAATTCAAAACACACCAGAAGATAAAAAGAACATTAACTAAAAGTGTTCATCCTGCAGTAACAGACTACTGGTCCATCTAGCTCAGTATTGTCAACACTGACTGGCAGCAGCTCTCCAGAGTTTCTGGCAGGGATGCTCTCCCAGCCCTACCTGGAGATGGTGAGGATTGAACCTGGGACCTTCTGCATGCAAGGCAGAAGCTCTGTCACTAAAGATCAGCATTGCCTCTGTTACGTTGTTCTCTTTATAAAGGATAGTGTGAAGCCAGTTCTCAGAATGGTGTGAACACACTGTGCAGGCAGCTGTTTATGCCATATTTCTCCTGTTCCCACCTCGCTCACTCTACACAATGCCTTTGCACGTCTTTCCTCCTTAATTACCGGTATATCCACTTGCAACCACAGCCACTTGCTGTGATCTCTCAAGTGAGTTAATGCCCCTTTTATGCCTGGTCGCCTTTCCTGTTGTACTGCGAAAACAAAGGAAGTTAAAAATATATGTTATATATTGTCATGTATATATGTAAGCAGGGCAAAGAAAGCACCACATTACAAATAAAAGGATCATCAGCAAGTGGAGCTTTCGTTTACAGACTCTATTGAAGTGGCTTTAAAGGAAGGACGTGGGTGGCACTGTGGGTTAAACCACAGAGCTTAGGGCTTGCTGATCAGAAAGTTGGCGGTTCGAATCCCCGTGATGGGGTGAGCTCCTGTTGCTCGGTCCCTGCTCCTGCCAACCTAGGAGTTCGAAAGCACGTCAAAGTGCAAGTAGATAAATAGGAACCGCTCCGGCGGCAAGGTAAATGGCGTTTCCATGCGCTGCTCTGGTTTGCCAGAAGCGGCTTAGTCATGCTGGCCACATGACCCGGAAGCTGTACGCCGGCTCCCTCGGCCAGTAATGTGAGATGAGCACCGCAACTCTGTATATATGTTTATATATATATAAAACAGATCAATAAAGAATCCTATTTTGCAGGTGAGGAATGTAGAGACTAAGCAACAAGCTAAATATTAGCGTTAGTTCTGCATTTTTTGCCTGCAATTGTGAAAATGACTGGGAGTCGAGTCTAAATTCTTACTGATTAATGCAAAACCATCCCAATATCTTCCTACAAAAAGTTCCTGATCTACTTCTGTTCCCCAAAGCAAAAGCAAAACTGCTTTGGAAAGTCCTACTTGGAGATGAAGAGAGCACTGCAAAATACTCCTCCATTTCTCCTTGCTATCCTTCAGCTCCCCCAATTTATTATTTTCTTTTTAAAGGCAATCTGGATAACCAAGAAGGACACCCGAAGCCTCGAATTCTATTGCATCCACTAGGCAGGGAAAGTTTGGGAACTGGCAACAAGCAGCAATCTGATCTGACGTGGCGCTGTCTGCCTGACACCCAGCTGCGCATAATTAGTAGAACAAATTGAGCATGATTACACTTAATAAAGAGCTTGATCTGAGGCATCCAAACAAGCTGGAAGAAAGAGTGGCAGGGAGGTGGGGGAAGCCAAAAAGCCCTTCCTTAGCAGCATCGGTGTTAATTCAACACAATGGGCATCCCTTCTGCTTGGATCCTCATCAAAATATTAAGATTGTTGAGGGTCCTGCAGTTCTCTTGTATAACATGCAGGGCTGGCCCACCCATGAGGCAAGGTGAGGCAACTGCCTCAGACGGCAGGATCCACAGTGGCAACAGGTGCTTATTCCCCCTTGATTCCTGATGCTAGTCCTCGCTCGCTCCTTCTTCTCTGCCAAGGAGGGGTGCCATTTTGTGGTTTGCCTCACATGCCGAAATGTCTTGGGCCGGCCCTGATAACATGGCTCTTCTTTTTAGGTCAGTTTTTCCCAGCCTTGACTCCCCTGATGCTTTCAGACTCCAATGGTCAGCTGATGGGACTGGTAATCCAGAAATGTCCCAGCCACGTTTTGGGAAAAGTGCTAGATAAGAGTATAGTTTCTGAGCTGTGTGTAAAATCCACCTTGAGAAAGATCGACAGCCAGAGAAGGAAGTCTCTTGAGTTGGGTGTTAGATTATCAGAGAGTGACTGGTGTCTTTTAAGAGGCAAGTGAGAACTGGGATGTGGAATTTAGGAAAGGAGAAGTGGAGTTGTGAGAAACACTCTACTTGTGTTTCAGTTCAGTGAGAAGGGGATAGATCTTCTGGAGAAAGAGGAGAACAATCCCAAACCAGTTAGGAGGGGTGTGGTGACCCCCTGGTCTGGTATACTAATAGAGGAGCCCCAGGAGAGAGATTTAGAGAAGGTTGTGAAACTGACAGAAAGTACCACCTTGTTGTAGAAACCCCAAGTTTTAAGGCCTAAGCTTAAGGAAACCAAAGTAAAAATAAGTTGTACATTTGCCATCTTGTTTAGAAGCCTGTAACATCCACTGAATTAGAGAGAGAGAGGGGGGGGGGGGAGAGAGAGTGTGTGTTACCGGTAACTGTTTTTGAAAGAATTTAAATCTCCTGACACATCTAGGCCTCAGCCCAGTATACCTGAAGGAGCGTCTTCACCCCATCGTTCAACCCAGGCACTGAGGTCCAGCTCCGAGGGCCTTCTGGCAGTTCCCTCACTGTGAGAAGTGAGGTTACAGGGAACCAGGCAGAGGGCCTTCTTGGTGGTGGCACCTGCCCTGTGGAATGCCCTCCCACCAGATGTCAAGGAAATAAACAACTACCTGACTTTTAGAAACAGTTATGTAGCCGTGTTGGTCTGCCATAGTCAAAACAAAAAAATAAAAATAAAAAAATCCTTCCAGAAGCAATTTACATTTTTTGATGGCTAAGGTGCAAAACTTGGCCACAGCATAGGATACTGAGCTCAAAGAGTCTTCCAAAAGGAATTTGCGTAGGCTTTCGGGAATAAATTCCAGATAATATTGCAAGGGTTTAAATTTTGATAAAAGGGGTAATATAAGTCGAGACCGTTCTTCACTGTAAAGTTCACAGAATAGAATGTGAGTAACAGATTCCACCTTATTGGTCATGCATGGACATAGGCACTTGTGGATTGGTACCCACAGAAATTAGCCGTGTAGTACAGCTGTAGGCAATTCCTCAAATCAGGCTCTGGAAAAAGCCTATCTATAAGATTCATAAGTAATATTAGATAAATAAGGGGCAGCTGAAAAGTTGGGCCAAGATTTTCATAGAATCATAGAGTTGGAAGAGACCCCAAGGGCCATCCAGTCCAACCCCCTGCCAAGCAGGAAACACCATCAAAGCATTCCCGACAGGTGGCTGTCAAGCCTCTGCTTAAAGACCTCCAAAGAAGGAGACTCCACCACACTCCTTGGCAGCAAATTCCACTGTCAAACAGCTCTTACTGTCAAGAAATTCTTCCTAATGTTTAGGTGGAATCTTCTTTCTTCTAGTTTGAATCCATTGCTCCGTGTCCGCTTCTCTGGAGCAGCAGAAAACAACCTTTCTCCCTCCTCTATATGACATCCTTTTATATATTTGAACATGGCTATCATATCACCCCTTAACCTTCTCTTCTCCAGGCTAAACATACCCAGCTCCCTAAGCCGTTCCTCATAAGGCATCGTTTCCAGGCCTTTGACCATTTTGGTTGCCCTCCTCTGGACACGTTCCAGCTTGTCAGTATCCTTCTTGAACTGTGGTGCCCAGAACTGGACACAGTATTCCAGGTGAGGTCTAACCAGAGCGGAATACAGTGGTACTATTACTTCCCTTGATCTAGATGCTATACTCCTATTGATGCAGCCCAGAATTGCATTGGCTTTTTTAGCTGCTGCATCACACTGTTGACTCATGTCAAGTTTGTGGTCTACCAAGACTCCTAGATCCTTTTCACTTGTACTGCTCTCAAGCCAGGTGTCACCCATCCTGTATTTAAACACCTGTAATTTTAGACACCTGTAATTCTCAGGAAGTAAGGCATCTTCTTTTTGCAGTTCAATATTGAGAAGCCTCTGAGTAATAGATGTTTTTTGCCTTATTCAGGGGTCCACTAAAGAGGGTTTAGGCCAATTTGTTTGATCTTGTTAACAATTTGCGTAAGCCAAGGTGGATAAGGGACTGCAGCCAGAAAGTGAGATAACATTCCCTTTGGGTTATAGTGAATTTTCAACCATAGGAATATTGCCTGTTCCCAGACTTTTAATTCAACTCTGGGAAATCCTGCCTCTTGTCTTAATATTACGTTGGGAGTACTCTTAGGGGTACCAAATAAGGATCTAAGAAATTTTGATTGGACTGTTTCGAGAATCTTAAGGTTGGCAGAGAGACCAATTTGTGAGCCATACAAGAGTTGGGCCAGAGATTTTGCTTGAAAAACTTTCAAGGCCATTGGAAGGAAGCCAGAACCTTTCTGTGGAAGGTACTAAGGGCTGGATAGCAAGTCCTGGAGGACCCCACTTGGCCGTGGGGCTTGAGGTTCCCCACCTCTGATGTAAAGGAGAAATGATGACAGAGGTGAACGATTGCGTTGACAGCTCCAGTTAACCTTTCGGGAGGCAAAACTGTTGCGGAAGGGGACAGCTTGTTTAACTAAGAAACTGGGACCTCCAGGCACAGTGAAGAAGTTCAGCCCACGTCCAGGGGTGTACGAAGGGGGGTGCGGTGGGGGCGGTTTGCCCCGGGTGCCATCCCAGAGGGGAGTGACAAAATCCCCCGTGGGAGGATCGCGCCACCGCACCGCGATCACACCCCCACCGGGAGGATCGTATCACCTCGCCGCAATCGGCCCCTGCCGGTAGGATCGCACCGTGATCGGGACCCCCCCCCCCGAGGATTGCGCCGCTGCACTGTGATCAGCCTCCCGCAGGGAGGATCGCGCCGCCGCACTGTGATCGGACCCCCCAACCGAGGATTGCGTTGCCACGCTGATTGCGGCAACGCCCCGCCCCACCATTCTGGGTACAGGAGCTGCTAGCTCCTGCCCACATCCCCAAATACACATCTGTTTCCACAAGTGAATGGTTGCTGTTAACTTGGGGACACTGTTGACACTGGGTGGTCCAACTTTCACCTGGGGAAAGGGGTGTGTTTGCCAAAGGTCTTGGTGGAATGGCTAACGTGAGGGCCGCTGCCACCCCCATTGTGATGGCAGGTAGTTTGCTAGTCCATAAGATCCTTCAACTTCATGCTGAAATTGAGCTCCGTAGTCCTACAGAAAGGGAATCTGAAGGCCTTCCCCACTCAATGGTTGATGACATCTTGCCGAGCTGTGTTACATTTTAATTAGCTACCCGTTTCCCCAATGGCGTTAGCTACTTACATTTGCTTGTAGCTTAGCATATTTGAATAATGGAAGGGATGTTGTTTTTCTGCCCCCACCACTGAATAAGATTGTTTTCTTGGAGACACAGCGTGCAGCCTCAAATTAGCTTTGTACCATGATTCCCACGGGGACCAGCATGGAAGCTGGAGTTCTCGCTGGCATTTGGCAGCAGAGCAATGTCTGGAGAGCCAACAGAAGCTTAAAAGATGCCACTATGCATATGCTCAGTAATTCACCTAGGGGAACAAGGATGCAAATTTTTAATCTTCCAAATCTCCATAGGGCAGGCCAAGTGCTGAGAGGGTAGAGTGATAAAAATGGGCTATAGAATTCTGTTTTGATTAAAACAAAACAAAATAAACAAATCCAGCTTTCAACTGAAATATACTGCATGGCTTTGGTGTATTTGCATGTTCTAATTTTTTGTATCATACAGGCATTGAATTGGGGCTTAATCCAGAGTGCTTAGATTTGTCTCGGCGATCTTTGTTCTGTTTTGTGCTTTAGGACTATCATATGTTCTTATGGTATGGTCATCATGTGAGGGGACTTGAAAGATTCCTGTTTTTCCACTTGGAATGTGATTCTGATTCCTTGGTTTCATTCATCACTGTTTTCGCCCTTGACAAATCTCACAACTGCTTGCTGCACTGAAGAGGCAAGCTGCATTTCCCTCTAAAAGCTTGCCTCTTCAGCATGTAATGAGAATATGAAAAGCTGTCTTACCAGGGAGTAGCTCTCACTGCACTCAGTGGACATTGTTGTTCAGTCGTTCAGTCGTGTCCGACTCTTCGTGACCCCATGGACCAGAGCACGCCAGGCACGCCTATCCTTCACTGTCTCTCGCAGTTTGGCCAAACTCATGTTGGTAGCTTCGAGAACACTGTCCAACCATCTTATCCTCTGTCATCCCCTTCTCCTTGTGCCCTCCATCTTTCCCAACATCAGGGTCTTTTCTAGGGAGTCTTCTCTTCTCATGAGGTGGCCAAAGTACTGGAGCCTCAACTTCAGGATCTGTCCTTCTAGTGAGCACGCAGGACTGATTTCTTTAAGAATGGATAGGTTTGATCTTCTTGCAGTCCATGGGACTCTCAAGAGTCTCCTCCAGCACCATAATTCAAAAGCATCAATTCTTCGGCGATCAGCCTTCTTTATGGTCCAGCTCTCACTTCCGTACATTACTATTGGGAAAACCATAGCTTTAACTATACGGACCTTTGTGGGCAAGGTGATGTCTTTGCTTTTTAAGATGCTGTCTAGGTTTGTCATTGCTTTTCTCCCAAGAAGCAGGCGTCTTTTAATTTCGTGACTGCTGTCACCATATGAAGTGATCATGGAACCCAAGAAAGTGAAATCTCTCACTGCCTCCATTTCTTCCCCTTCTATTTGCCAGGAGGTGATGGGACCAGTGGCCATGATCTTAGTTTTTTTGATGTTGAGCTTCAGACCATATTTTGAAGCTCAACATCAAAAAAACGAAGATAATGGCCACTGGTCCCAACACCTCCTGGCCATGGAGTTTTCTTGGCAGGGATACTGGAGTGGCTTGCCAGTTCCTCCTCCAGGTGGATCATGTTTGGTCCAAACTCTCCACTACGACCTGTCCATCGTGACCTGTCCATAGCTTCCCTGAGTAATTCAAGCCCCTTCGCCACGACAAGGCAGTGATCCATGAAGGGGATTCAGTGGGACATCTTAGTAAAAATCTATACTATTATACTGGAATAAGCCCCCAGCACTTACGGTACTTTACTATTTATTTATTTATTACATTTATATACCCCCTTTATCATCCAAGGAGCTCAAGGTGGTGTACATAAATCCCCCTCCCTCCATTTCATCCTCACAACAACTCTGTGCAGTAGGTTAGACTGAGAAACAGTGACTGGCCCAAGGTCACCCAGTGAGCTTTCATGGCTGAGTGAAACACCACATCATTTAACGCAGGATTAGGCTGGCAGACGATGTTCTATTATCTAATGTAAGGTTCTTATCTAATGTAAAGTCCTGTGCTGGGTCCGGGGGTAATCCGAGAGACGAGGTCCAGGTCCGGTCCAGAATCCGAAGGTTCAGCGAGGAGTCAGTCCGACAGAGCCAAGGCAGAACACGGGGCAGGAAACCAGGCAAGGAGAGGTACAGAATCTCAGACAGGATCTTGTTTGCAGCAATGTTGCTCCCGCAACCTGGGGCGGGGTCCGACAGCCTTTTATCTTTGTTGGGGCAATGGTCGATCCCGATCCCCCGGTGACTCACCTCCCTGTTTTGCCCGAATGCAAGCACTCCTCCTGCGAGTACTCAGGTCTCTCCTTCTCTCAGATCTGAGTCTCTGCAGCTCGGGAGGTGCCAGTGGGTTACTGGACTCAGGGGCAGCCTCAGCCTCCCCTGACCACAGAATGCTGGCTGGTGTAAGTGATGGCCCAGCTGAAGACAACAAGGTAATCTCCGCATCTGGAGCCAGGACAAGCTCAGGCCCCTGACTCGGCCCAGCTGGTGTTTGCTGCAGGGGAATCTGTGAAGGCTGGGACTCTTCAGGATCAGGCCCCGGACTTGGTTCAGATGATGTCTGAGGCAGAGGATCCGATGCAGACTGAGACTCCTCTGGTTCCGAGCCCGAGTCCCAGGCCATCACAAGTCCTGCACTTGGGCAGGAATACTCAATGCACAAATATAAGATGGGGGACACCTGGCTGGACAGCAGAACATATGAAAAGGATCTAGGGATATTAGTAAGACCACAGGTTTAACACGAAGCAACGGTGTAACGCAGCAGCAAAAAAAGCTAATGCAGTTCTAGGCTGCATCAATACAGTGAGATGATCAATGGAAGCACACATTCCACTCTAATCTGCTTTGGTCAGACCCCACCTGGAGTCCTGTGTCCAGTTCTGGAGACCACAGTTTAAGAAAGATATTGACAAGACAGAGTATGTGTAGAGGAAGGTGTGGGAATGTTTGGGAACGTGGATGGAGATAATTTAATATATCTCATCCTAACTTGCGCTTGCAAGTTCAACTAGCAGAGTAACATTCCCTTTTAAAATACACACAGCGGAAGTTGCTTTGATTCGCTAGAATCAGCTTAATCTAGTTTCCTGGTTTGTCACTATATTTCCCCTTTGTCCCTCTTCAAATAAGACACAGCACACGTCATCTATAAAAAGATATAAAACGTTTACTCACATATATCCAGCTCAAGACAGATCCCAAAGAAGGCAGGCTTATTCTTAGTAAAGATATTTACAATAGGGATCTCTCCATGTGGGAGAGAAGTCCATCAGGCCCCAGTTGGCTGAAAGCCAACTGAGCATCTTCCTCGCAGTCTGAGCGAGATGGAGCAGAGAGGCAGAAAGAGAGCAGAATGGCTGCTGGCCAGTGGGTTTGGCTAATACCTTCCCAGGTGAAGCCACACCCACTTCTAGCTTGCAAAGGAAGTTACCTCAATCCAGGTGACCAGGAAGTTGTGGCTGGAGGACTGAGATACCTTCTAGCATTGTTGTACTTGACTGCTCTAGTGTTTACATCCCACAGAAGGCAACCAAGATGATAAAAAGCCTGCAAGCCAAGCCTTCTGAGGAATGGTTGAGGTATGTTTAGCCTGGATAAGAGGAGACTGAGAGGTGATAAGATAGCCATCTCCACGTATCCCTCAGATGGCTCCAAGATCCCTCCAAGATCTGTCAGATAGAAGATGGAGAGAGCTTGTTTTCTGCTGCTTCTGAGGGTAGGGCTTGAACCAATGGCTTCAAATTACAAAAAAGGAGATTCCAACTAAACATTAGGAAGAACTTCCTGATGGCAAGAGCTGCTTGACAGTGGAATGGACTCCCTTGGAAGGTGGTGGACTATCCTTCATTGGAAGCTTCTAAATAGAGGTTGGATGACCATCTGTCATGGATGCTTTAGTTAAGGTACCTGCAGTGCCTAGATGACCCTTGGGATTCCTTCCAATTCTACAATTCTATTATCTATTTTGTATTTCACCCTTGGAAAGACCTTGAAGACTAGCTCATGTGTGGGGGGGGTGAGGGAGTTATTCCATTTCTTCAACTCTGAGTGGTAGAATTTAATTTGAAATGCAACATGTCTGCAGTGTTATTTTATCTGATGTCATTTTCCATTGGGTTCCTTTGACCTCTGAGGGCAGCAAGGCAATGAATTAAGAGAACAATAGAAAACAAATGCTTTGACATGAACTCCAAGGGCAGGTGCTTGCTGTAGCAAAAATGTTTTCCTAATTGCAGAGATCTGAAGCTGCAGTCTTGCAATGCCAGAAGAATTGGTGGCTTTTCGGGAAATGCATTATGGATTAGAGGGGAGAAAAAACAAAGAGAATGTTTACCCAGTTATGTTAATATTATTGTTTTATGTAATATCTGCATTCATGAGTAACTCCTGAAATGCCAACATTTGTTATGGTAGATAGAGTCAATTACTGAGCAGGGCAGGTTTGAAACATTACTTAGGGCTGATTCAACTGTTAGAATTGCAGCACAGAGAACTTGCTGCTTCCACCAGGACCAGTCCATGCCCCAGTCTGAGACTAGCTGAGGTAAAAAAAGAAAGGTAAAGGACCCCTGGATGGTTAAGTCCAATCAATGGTGACTATGGAGTGTGGCGCTCATCTCGCTTCAGGCCAAGGGAGCCGGCGTTTGTCCATAGACAGCTTTCCAGGTCATGTGGCCAGCATGACTAAACTGCTTCTGGCGCAACGGGACGCCGTGACGGAAACCAAAGCGCACGGAAATGCTGTTTACCTTCCCGTCGCAGTGGTAGCTATTTATCTAGTTGCACTGGCGTGCTTTCGAACTGCTAGGTTGGCAGGAGCTGGGACAGCAAAAGGAGCTCACCCTGTCATGGGGATTCGAACCGCCGACCTTCTGATCGGCAAACCTAAGAGGCTCAGTGGTTTAGACCACAGCACCACCCATGTCCCTCCTCATCCTTAGAGGAGGAAGATCCCACAGCCAGCCTCATTGTGCTCTGAGACTGAGGGATGCCAACATATCTTCATGGACTTCCGGGGGCTCCTACACTAGAAGATGACCCCAGTGCCGGATTTATGTATAAGCTAAACAAGCTATAGCTTAGGGCCCCACTCTTGTGGGGAACCCCCAAAAATGTAAAGGGAAAAAACACTGGATGTACATTTCCAAAATATAAGATAAAAAAGAATTAAAATAAAACCTACACACAGCATCAGTGTTTTGTGCTGTGTAGGCTCCTATTTTGTTATATGCAAATGGCTTTAGATACCTATTAGGTCCATAAGTTACCATATAGCATATATTCAACACAAAAAACAGTGACAATTTGTTGTTGACAAAGGACAGCTGGACATATAAAGGGCCCCATTACCTCCAGTAGCTTAAAGGTAAAGGCAAAGGGACCCCTGACCACTAGGTCCAGTCGCGGACGACTCTGGGGTTGCGGCGCTCATCTTGCATTATTGGCCGAGGGAGCCGGCGTACAGCTTCCGGGTCATGTGGCCAGCATGACTAAGCTGCTTCTGGCAAACCAGAGCAGTGCACAGAAATGCTGTTTACCTTCCCGCCGGAGTGGTACCTACTTGCACTTTGACTTGCTTTCGAACTGCTAGGTTGGCAGGAGCAGGGACTGAGCAATGGGAGCTCACCCCATCACGGGGATTCGAACCGCCAGCCTTCTGATCAGCAAGCCTCATCAAACTTAAATCCGGCCCTGGATGACCCGCTTGGGGAGTCTGTTGAGTCAGGGCACACCTATGCCCTCTAGACTGGCCATACCTCCCAGCTCCAACCATCCACCATAATCTGTCATTGACCCCAGGAGCAGAGATTGAGAAAACACTTTTACTGAAGCCCAAAGGACCCATCACACATCTGCTAGCATGAGGTCCCTGCCCCCCGCCCCCCCACATCTCAAGACCCCATTTGGGAAGAGGAAACAACTGTCTGAGTGGAACTTCACATTAGTGTCCTGCTGATTCTCTTGGACATCCGATAGCTCAGCAATGGTGGACCAGCTATAAAACTTGCTATCTGGTTGTTACTACTGCAACTCCTTCCGCTGCTCAGCTCCTTGGCTCCACTCAGTCTTTTGCTTGACAGCTCCCCTGCTGCTTCAGAGCATCGGACCTGCTAATTGCTCTGCTGGACAGCTCTCCAGAAGGGAATATCTTGGAAGAGAACAGCTTCAGGGCTTATCCACACCACTGGAACAAACAACAATTGAGTTTTCTGCAGACTGATATTTGTTCTGATTCAGCAGTAAGCTGTGGTTTTTTTTCCTGGGGAAAATGGCGGGACAGAAGACAAGCCTCTCAGATACCTGCCTAGAAATCATGGGACGAGTGGTGGGGAAAATTGTGGGGCAAAGCCCTCACTGGTATTGTGGGGAATCAAGCCACAGCACTCAGGTGTGGTAGGAACAAACTGGGAGGGCACGTGGAATGGGCAAATGCTGAGATTGCCTCTTGCTCCTGCACAGAGAGGTGTCAGGGTCGAGTCAGATGAGGAGGAGTGGTGGCAAGATCCCTCCTGACAAGGCGGCACCCACAGGGGAATCTGAAGAATGCATACCTGGGGAAGAGTGGTGGCAGCACTCCTCAGAAGAGGAGGAATCTGACAGGGAGGAGGGAAGACCAGAGCTGGGGGAAGAAGTTGAGCCAGAACCAGGTCCCAGTCAGCTGATCCCCTCTCCTCCTCCCTTCTCATCTGTAGAACGCCGAGCTGAGAAGCGACGGCGGCAATTAGAGACAGCTGCAGCTCATAAGAAGCGTGGGAGTGAACCGGCTACTTAAGGGAAGCCAGCTGCCCCATTCTGCAGCATCTGCAACTGATGTGCTGGCGTACGTGTGTCTATGACTCCTGCCTTATTCCTGTGTTCGTGATTCCTGCCTGGTACCTGTGTTTGTGACCCCCTGACATGTTTCCTGTGCTCCCGACTCCTGACTGGCTTTTGACTTGGACTGTCTTCGACCTTGACTTCCTTGACCCCGGCGTTGGCGAGAGACCTTATCCTTATCTACAGCTGCCTGTCAGTCTTTGGCGTGGCAATCCTAGGTGCCGTAACAAGAGGCAGCAATGGTGTGGGAAGTGCCAATCATGTTGGCCTGCCATAGCAGTGATAATACTAGGCAAGACGCTCACCACTGTGGCCCACATTTCTCAGGTTCCATTTGTGAACCCCCAGGCTCCATCAGGGAGGACATAGCCAGGCAACTCCTAAAGGCAGCTCCTTTTCATCTGACCTTAAACTGTATATTTGCAGAACTCTGAGTGTTATAATGCTGAGATGGCTGAATGGACTGTGCTACCTTTCAAATGCTCCCCTGCCTTAAAAAACAAAGCTAATAATAACCATTGAAACAGGTGTGGGGAACATCCCCCCCTCCACCGCTGCTGCTGAACCACAACTCCTATCAGTCCCAGCCAGCACAGCCAGGGATGATAGGAGTTGTAGTTCAGTAACACTGGGAAGGGTAAAGGTTACCCGCTTCTGCATTGAACCAACAAAAGAGTCCCAGTGTCCATGAATCCAATACAGTAATTAATTCTGGATATAGCCTTTATAACAGAATGGGGAACCATTTTTATCCCAAAGCTTATACTCCTTTCTGTGCAACCTTCCAGGCATCACATGCTAGTGGAGAGCAGGAATAAGGGCAAAAGTGGGTGGCGCAAGGAATCTGAATACTACATTTGTGCATTAGGCCAGGCAAAAATGTTCGAGTAGGGTGCAAAGCGGAGCCAGTGAGGCCTGAGAAAAAGAGGTGTGGCTGGGGGAGAGTATCACGGGCAAGATAGAGAGGCCTGGAGGGCCACATCTGGCCCCTGGGCCTGAGGTTCTGAACACAGTAGGGATGGAAAGCCTAGAGCGCTTCAAATGCATCAGGACTACAGTTCCCATTATCCATGACAACTAGTCATGCTGGCTGGGACTGATGGGAGTTGGAGTCCAAGTCTATCTGCAGGGTTCCTCATCCCTGCTTTACAGTAATAGCGAACTAATTCTCTGAATGTGGATCCTAATTCAGCTGTTATAATACCATCCAAGTATCAGCAAGCACCAAGGTTTGCAGAAGTACAAACAATATGTTTTTGGGTGGTGGTGGGACTCAGAGGGGAAGAGCTCTCCCAACACACCCATGGTTCAGTGAGGACGGGGCATGCTCAGTGGCCACAGAATGCTGGCTGGCAATGGGTGGGGGCATTGGAGCCAACTCCGATGCCCCCACCCATAAATATTTAAGGGGGCCACTCCCCCAAAGTTGACGGGCCATTCAAACGGGGTGTGTGCGTGCCGTGTCATGTGATCGATTATGTGGGGCAGGACTTACCTGGTGCTCCCCCAAATATTTTATTCAAGTTGGCACTCCTGGGTGGGGGAAATGGAATTGAGTATCCTAGCTAGTCTACGACCGGAACCCTGAATAGGAGAATGTCACAGAGCAACATTTAATTGCAAGACTCACCCTGTCAGTGGCTACTAGTCATCTCTAGGTTTATGTGAGATTGTCCAGTTCTTCTTTCATAGCTGTTGTGTAAAACTGAATCACCATCATGTGGGAGTACAAAAGAAGAAGAAGAGTAAAGTGGATATTTTTCGTCTGAAAAATTGTATTTCCTCCAAGATCTGTGCTATCAGCTCTTCGATGTTGAAGCACTCCTGACTTATAGAAGGCGAGATAAATGGCACCAATAAACTATTTTAAAACTCTGTAAAATGGGCTTCTCACCAGCTCGCCAGGATTTCAAGAAGGCAGCGTTAGCCTGGTATGGGATGTTTTATTGAAGCCTGCAACTCAGGCTTATGACGATGATTAAAACTTTATGGCACCATTTCATGTAAAGGCAGGATACTTCAGTGGGGGGGGGGATAATGGAAGTGGGTGACACAAGTCACTTGGAAGTAGCTGAGCATAGGCAGCAGAAGTCCTGCTACAGAGGCATGAGTAATTCAATTTTTGTGAATTTGTGCTGTTTGGTTTAGCAAAACAAGCCAGTGTTTTTGTTCCTTTTCCACATATGAATACAGTGGTACCTCGGGTTACATATGCTTCAGGTTACAGACGCTTCAGGTTACAGACTCTGCTAACCCAGAAATATTACCTCGGGTTAAGAACTTTGCTTCAGGATGAGAACAGAAATCGGGCAGTGGCGGCGCAGCAGCTGTCAGAGGCCCCATTAGCTAAAGTGGTGTTTCAGGTTAAGAACGTTTTCAGGTTAAGAATGGACCTCCGGAACGAATTAAGTACGTAACCAGAGGTACCACTGTAAAAGGAAGTACTTCACAAAGCACATAAACTCTGGAATTAGCTACTACAGGGTGAGTCCTTTAAAAGAGGTCTCGTGGATATGTATAAGATGCAGCGATAGCCACTGACTTGGATGGTTCTAAAAAGGTGTTGGTCAAATTCATGGCCTTGTTGTTGTCACCTGCTGTGCTCCTCAATCTGACTTGACCAGTGGCTATTCCTGGGCAGGAAGCAGTATAAGAAAACTTCCCATCCCATTGATCCTTAGCTTTCATATGGCTTGTGTTTCTGGTCTTGCTTTTTGGCACTGATTCCCAGTTCCCTGGCTCCTGATAGGCTCCAGATTGCTGCCTATGACCCAGCAGCCCTGAAAACAGGATAGGGGAAGGGGATAAGCTATGTGGAGCAGGTTTTGGTCTTGTGCGATTTATGTTGCTTTGGGCAAGAGCCCCCCAAGCCCCCCCCCAATCCTAGCCGGGCACAGAATGGGGGCAGACAAACACATAGAATTAAGCAACATGATGTCTCTGAGTACATGCTCAACCCAGGGATTTGTACAACTCAACGGAGACTTCACAGCCCCTTCGCACAAAAATCCACAGCTGGATTTCCCCCCAAAACTTAATTTCTTTCTCAATGACTTGTTGTGGCAACTACTAAAAGAACTGGACTTCAGAAGTCCTTGCAGATCTAATTAGTTTGCCCACCATTGTGATATGTCACTTTGAACATGGTAGGGTAGCACCATGACTCTGGGGTCAGATGCCTTCAGGGGATGAGTCTGGGCATTTGGAGAGGTAATTGCCCTAAGGAGAAAGCTCGAGATGTGTGGAGGACTTTGAGAGTTCCAATTCAGAAGCTCTACTGCATGTGTGGGGAACCTCTGATCCTTCGGATGCTGGTGAACTGCAACTCCCATCAGCCCACACAAGACTGGTCAATGGCCAGGGAAGATAGGAATGCTTTTGCAAACCCTGTCCTAGTGGAACCACAGTCTCTCCCACTTGGTTGGAGTCAACAACTCCTGAAGGAGAACTGCTCAGATAGCAACTGAGACACAGCTGCAGCTCTTGTTGAAGCTTCAGCCTGAGGATGATTGCTGCTGAAGCAACATCCACACTCTGCTCTTATGGAGTCTTCCGCTAAAGCCCTGTATGGAGCTGTCCAGAGTACCGCTGAAGCCTCTGTATTGATGAGGCCATCGCTCAAAATGGAACAGACGATGAAACCTCCACATTGACTAGACTAGAATATTAATGTTAAAGGTCTTGGGATTTTTTTTAAGGCACCAGAAACTGGAACTTCTAGCTACAAGGCCTTGTAATCTGACTCTCCAGCACTCCCCTAGGCCACATCCATTTCTTCTTAGGTCACACCCCATCTCCCATTCTGAAGTGAGATGATGATGCTGGAAGAGATCTCTTCCTGTGAATCTGACTTGCTGGATTTTCTTCTTTCTGCACTGGGAAAAGGGTTCTTCAGGTTACGAAAACGAGGCGTTAACATGGTTGTCAATGATGCTGAAACAACTGTATGACTAACGGCTGTTTCTGCCTGCCCTTCCTTTTAAATCCATCGCTTATTGCAATGTTTGTGCTTAAACGCATTGCCCCTTGCTGTGAAACCAGCAGGAAGCTCCTGGGTATGTTTTGAAATCAAATAGTGGACCTCTGAGGTTGTGTTTCCCTTGGGCTAGAGGGCACATGAGCCCTGCAGTGTGTTGTGTCACAGACAGCAAGCCAATGGGCGTGTTGCTATTCCATGGATGAGGATAAAAGGGCAAGTGATTTAAGTACCCAGCATGTCTCCAAGAAAGGATTTGAGGAGAAGGGGGCTGGGTAGGTTGAGCAGATGCAGAGGAGGAAATGGCCCTCCAATCTTTAGTAGCCTTTGATGCTCTCAACAATCCTTCTTTCCCAGGGATCCCCTCTATTTTTTACCCAGGAGGTAGGGAAAGCTTTTCAGCCTGAGGCCCACATTCTTTTCTGGGCAACCTTCCACAGCCAGAGGTGAAAGTGAGCATAGCAAAAACACTGTGAATGTTACCTTTGTACAGAAGGCTTGGTTCTTCACACTCACCACCCCCCCCTGTGCTTTTCAGCCAGGCAAGCAAGAAGTAATCATTCAGATAATGGCTCTTGTTTGCTTAAATGTGTAGAAGCTAGCTTCCCATTCAAAGGTAAAACTTGCATTCATTGCTCCGCCCATCTCTCCCCCTGACTGGTATGTGGTGCCAGGAAGGTTGCTGAGAAAGAATGTGGCCCTCGGGCGGAATAAGTTCCCACCCTGACAACGCGTTCCTGGGAGTTATCCCCATCGAATGGTTATCTTACTTTTAATTGGCACCTGTGGTGATGCCTGTTAGTGCTGTTTCTTGTTTGCATTGGTTCATTGTTTATTAAGCTCCATGTTGCTGCTACCCTATGCTATTTCAGCCCATGTCCAAACCAAAAGAAGGTGAATTTGCTTCTGCAGTGGGCTCACTGCTGTTGGGTGCAGTTCTATATCCACTAACCTGCAAGCAGGGGTGGAGGAAGGGAGGTGCGGTGGGGGCAGGCCGTCCCGGGTGTCACCACTGAGGGGGGTGACAAAATACCGGGCGGCACTCACCGCGGGGCCTGCAGTGCGCCCAAGCCCAGGACCGGTGCTGGCAATTTTTGTGCCCTAGGCAAGGGGGCGGGCCACATGCCGTCATTGCGCATGACGTACGGTGCCCCGCCCCCTGCCGGCCGGGCGCCCCACGCCGCCGCGGTTTTCGCCGCTGTTTGGGGCGACACCGGGCGGCGGCGGGGGGCGAGGGACAGGCTGGCCAGTGCCCCCTCCATTTTGGCGCCCTCGCCGCCGCAGTTTTTGCCCCAACCTGCTTGCTCCGCCGCTGGTTGGGGCGGCACCGGGCGGGGGGGGGGCAGGCTGGCCAGCACCCCCTCCATTTTGGCGCTCTAGGCAGTTGCCTAGTTCGCCTAAATGGACGCGCCGGCCCTGCCCAAGCCATGCATCTCTCCTGGGAGAGACGTGGTGGCTTAGGTGCGCGCAGGCTCCGCGCTGCCCGAATGGTCCGCCTGCTGCCTCTCCCCCAGCTGTAGGGCATCTGAGTGGGAGGAGGCAGGCTGACTCCGGAGGCCCCACAGTGCGCTCTGCCCCTATAGGCGGCTCGCCCAGTCCTTGGGCACGCCGCCCCAGGCACCCGGGCAGCTTCCTCAGAAGGGGAGCCAGTGTGGTGTAGTGGTTAAGAGCAGTAGACTCGTAATTTGGGGAACCGGGTTCGCGTCTCACTTCCTCCACATGCAGCTGCTGGGTGACTTTGGGCTAGTCACACTTCTTGAAGTCTCTCAGCCCCACTCACCTCACAGAGTGTTTGTTGTGGGGGAGGAAGGGAAAGGAGAATGTGAGCCGCTTTGAGACTCCTTCGGGTAGTGATAAAGCGGAATATCAAATCCAAACTCTTCTTCTTCCTCCTCTGCTGCCGCCTGCCAGTAAGTCCTGCTGAATTCTAGGGTACGTCTGATTGCACTGAACAGCAGCAAACCACTTCAGGCTGCAGTCCAACTACCCTTTCCTGGGAGTAAGCCACACTGAATGCAATGGGGCTTCCTTCTGAGTAGATCTGCATAAGCTTGAGTGACGGTGCAAACATGCCTCTCTTCCAGTGGACAACAGAATGTGCTACCTAATCCTCTGGTTTACTCAAAGGTAGATCCTCTGAGTTCAGAGGTATATACACCTATGACTTCAGGCTTGTCACCCAATGCCATGCATATTTATCCTGATATCCGTGGGACTTACTCCCAGGAAAAGGGAGTTCAGCCTGGAGCTGCAACTCTGAACACACTTACTTAGAGAGTAAGCCACAATGAACACAGAGGGACTTACTTCTGCGTGAACATGCATAGGATTGGGAACTTATTTTTCTGCCTAGATTCAATGATTTCTGCTTCTGCCTTGTATTATTGTACGTTTCCGAGCACAATTCAAAGTGTTGGTACTGACCTTTAAAGCCCTAAACGGCCTCGGTCCTGTATACCTGAAGGAGCGTCTCCACCCCCAACGTTCAGCCCGGACACTGAGATCTAGCGCCGAGGGCCTTCTGGTGGTTCCCTTACTGCGAGAAGCAAAGCTACAGGGAACCAGACAGAGGGCCTTCTCGGTAGTGGCGCCCGCCCTGTGGAACACCCTCCCATCCCATGTCAAAGAGATAAATAACTACCTGACATTTAGAAAACACCTGAAGGCAGCCCTGTTTAGGGAAGTTTTTAATGTGTGATATTTTAATGTATTTTAGTGTTTGTTGGAAGCCGCCCAGAGTGGCTGGGGGAACCCGGCCAGATGGGCGGGGTACAAATAATAAATTATTATTATTATTATTATTATTATTATTATTGCTATTATTATTTTGGAATGATTCTGCCAACAGAAATTAAGTAAAAGCAACAAGGATTTTAACTTCCCCAGAGGCCCATAGTTTAAGCCAGAAGACAAAACATTAAAGCTATAACTCACATCAATTGTGTGTGGGTTTTTTGGGAGCTTTTCCCTACTGGGATCAGCTGTATTTTACTCATTAATAATCTCCATTACTTATTTAGAAATACATTTGGAGTACTTTTTATCCGTTCTCCTTTAGATTTCAAAGCCATCGAAGATATTAGGTCATTTGTAATGAAACTTAACAGCTAGAATTGCAAAGGATTTCTATTATATTGAGCTCGCCTGTGATGTTGGTAGAATATTTCAATTATTATCATTTATTAGATTTACATACTGCCCTTCATCAGAAAATCTCAGGCTGGTTCACAAGACAAAGACACAAATAAATGCAGGCAAAAACCCGTTTATGTGGGGGTTACATTCTGAGGCACCGTGCACATCAGTGAAATCGCTAATAATAATAACAATAATAATAATAGAAACCCATTGAAAAAGCCTGCAAACACCTGCCTCTCTCTGCCCTTTTTGTGACATTTCAGTGACTGAAAACATAATAAAACATTCAACATTAAAGAACTTCCTTATACAGGGAAGTTTTTAGATGTCTTCTAGATGTTGTATAGTTATCTCCCTGGCTTGGGGGTTGCATAACTCCATACCCTCCAATGAAAATAGGGACATCCGAAGGAAAAGTGGGACATTCTGGGATCAAATCAGAAACCAGGAAGGCTTCTGTAAATCCAGGACTGTCCCTGGAAACTAGGGACCCTTTGAGGGTCTGTGAACGGCACAGATGGATTCAGCTGACCTGGACAGCATCACCAAGAGGCAGGCAATTCCAATAAAAACAGTACGTTATTAAGAAACCTGCAGTACAAACTCCTCCACCCATTGCATGGAACACAACCCCCGTCTTTTCTGTAGCCTCCCTTTTAAGCAATCAGAAAAAAAGAGAATTTTTCACTTTGGGTTCTCATTCTTTTCCTGGTGTGCCTTTTGTCAGCTTATGACAATTAGCTAATTTTCTGGCATTCACAGTGCTAAAATCTCTTGGAAGGCATCCGGTGTGAAATAGAGTTCTGAAACCAAGCTATCAAGTTTCATTGTGTTAGCTCATCAGCCATATGTTTAATTTTAAAAAAGAAAGACTCTGTCACACATACAAAGCGCTCTCTCTCTCTCTCACACACACACACGCACGCACACACAAACACACACACAGAGAGCAAAATAAAATAAAAAAATTCCTTCCAATAGCACCTTAGAGACCAACTAAGTTGTTCTTGGTATGAGCTTTCGTGTGCATGAGCTTTCGTGGACTTCCGCTCTGGCGCCATACTGCGCGGCTGGGTTTTTCTCCGCTCCGCGGAGAGACCGGCTGTCTCGGGGCTGGAGGTGCCGTTTCCCGCGAAAACGGACCTCCGAAGAAACCTCAAGCGGTTGTGCTTGAGGACGTGGATCCAGCGGCGCTTGGGTGGTCTCCCTGATCCTCCGGAGCCCCTAGTAAGGGTCTCCGAGAGTGGAGAGGGTTGCAGACCAGAGCGCATCGGAAGACCGGCTTTCCCGACACAGCGAAGCAGCGAATTGCCGGGCAGTGAGGAGCGCCAGTTCCTTCTCCAAAAGAAGATTAAAACAACAGAATCGTGAGTAATTGGATGTTAATTGGACTTTTAATTTGGAAATCACGAGAGAGATTTAAAAAAGGAAGTCCGTCTCTCTCCGCCGCATACAAAGAGAGCAGAAAACAAGCGGCTGTAAATAGAGACCGTTGATGCAAGTTTTAAAAGACTTCAAGTTTTAGAACTGGAACTTTTATGAATGGTGCAGCACTTTGAGCCTTAAATTTAAAACCCTAGTTGTTGGGGAACTTTTTAAGCCGCCGTTCACCCTCTGGATTAAGGAGAGCCGGGACAGAGCGGCTGATTGAATCTGTTGAGAACAAAGAGGTTTGAACTTGAGACACTTTCGTTTCTGATTTGGACGCTTTGATCTTAAAAAAGGCTACTGTTCCAAAGCTTTATTTGGAAAGGTGATACAAGTGATTCACAGCAACATACTAGCCTCCTGGCACTATTTGGCTAAAATTGCAACTTTGAAATTAGTTTAAGTTTCTATGGGAAAGATGGCTGCTAACTTCTCCTGCTCTGGACTGGGATGGGAACTGTTTTAGTTGGTAACTTCCTGCTGCTGCTGGTTTTCAAAATAACAGCTGCTCTGAGTATTGTGACCTTGAGAAGCCACAAATAGACTAAGTAGAAATGCCTGCAAAAAAATCAGAAGATAAAGGACCAAGAAGAGATTCAGCGGCCGAGGGTTTGAACACAGATGTACTTCTTGCTGCATTAGAAGAAATTAGAAAGGATGTAAGGCAACAAATATCAGAATTAAGCAAGAAGGTAGACCAGAATACAGAAGCACTTCAAAATATCGGTGCGCTTAAGGTGGAAATTGAGTATACCAAGCAACAGGTGGCAAAGGTGGAAACAAGAGTACAGACTTTGGAAGAATCCAGAGCAGCGGATCAAGCAGGACAGAGAGATGTGCAGGCGTCAATTGCATTTATTCAAATGAAACAGCGAGAGGGGAATCTGAAAATAAGAGACCTTCCTCAACTGGAACAAGGAGAACTGAGGGACTACCTAGCTGAGGAATTCGCAAGACATTGGAATTTGCAGAAAGAAGAGGTCAATGCCCTGATAGTGAAGGCCTATCGCTTTGGTCCAAGGGACAAAAAGGACAGCAAGACACCTAATGACTGTTTGATTGAATTTCACAACAAAGAAGAGAGAGACTATATTTTAGGCCTACATTACGAAAACAACTTGGTGGTCCAGAATAAACAGGTGGTTCTGTTTAAAGACATTCCGAAGTACTTTTTGGACCTGAGGACCAACTACACAGATCTGACAAGAGCACTGAGAAGTAAAAAAGTGATCTTCAGGTGGGAGTTCCCTCAGGGAATTTCATTTACATACAAGGAGAGGAAAGTCAGAATAAAATCTCTGCAGGACAAAAGGAAATTCCTTGAAAAACACGACGCAGACTTTGGCCTACTGCCAGTTCCAGGTCCATTACTACCAGGAGGAAGACCAGGCGCAGGATTCGACGACCCCCAAGGAGCAGGAGGAGGAGCAGCAGAATAAATCAAGATGGCCCTTAAATTATTGACACTTAACGTAAGAGGTTTGAACATAAAACCTAAAAGAAACCGGGTGTTTCACAATTTGATTAAGCAGAATTTGGATGTGATATGTCTACAAGAAACCCATGTAACAAGATTGCATAGAAGAGTTCTACAAAACAGGAAATTGGGCCAAGAATTTATCTCATCAGCTAAAGTCAAGAAAAGAGGAGTTGTAATCTACGCCAAGGATAAGTATGACCCAAAAATGCTTTTTAAAGACCAGGAGGGAAGGTATGTTGCCATACAAATGACAGTGCAAGGCGAAAAGTTTCTGATTTTGGGAATTTATGCACCGAACGATAGTAAATCAGAATTTTACAAGGAACTCCACGACAAGTTGCTGGACTATATGGATTACAAAATGGTGGCTTTGGGAGACTTTAATGCAGTGGCCTCCATGTTGATGGACAGATCACAAAGAACAAAATTTACAAATGATGGGAGGCTGCCAAAGACTTTCTTTGAAATGTCAGACAACCTGGATTGGATAGATGCTTGGAGATTAAAGCACCCAATGGATACTGAAGCCACATTTCACTCAGATGCGATGGGTTCGTGGAGCAGAATTGATATGATATGGGTATCCAGGGAGGTTTCTCCAAGGATACTCAATACAGAAATACATCCTAGAACCTGCTCTGACCATAATGCGGTACAGCTGAACTTGAGACTGACAACACAGGGTTCTTTTCGGTGGAGAATGGATGATTCGCTGTTCAGGAATGGGAAGATATGTGAGAAGGCCCATAAGACCCTAAAGGACTTCTTTGAAATAAATTGGAACACAGCAGTGGAAAAAAGGGTCATATGGGACGCGAGTAAAGCCGTGATGAGAGGTTTCCTGATACAACAAAAGGCAATAAGGAAAAAGACCCAGAATGAGAAAAAAGAAGCCATTTTACAGCAACTTAAGGAAAAAGAAAGGAAGCTGAGAATAACGCCCAAGAATATGCAATTACAGAAAGAAATTAAATACTTACAGGCGGAATTTTCCCAGCTGACCAACCAGGAAATAGAATGGAAAGTTAAGATGATGAAACAAAAATCTTTTGAATCTGCAAATAAATGTGGTAAGTTGCTGGCGTGGCAGTTAAAGAGGAGACAGAAACAAAACACAATAACAAGCCTGACAATCGATGGACGGACCGTGGAGAACCCTGTGGAGATCAGGAAAAGTTTTCAGAAATTCTATAAAAAGCTGTACAAAGAAAATAATCAAAACCAAAATTTGATAGAGCAATTCTTAAATAAGAACGGATTGCATAAAATCCCGGAAGAAAAGAAGGCCCCACTCAACCACCAGATAACAGCAATGGAAATAGAATCGGCAATTGGACAGATGAAGTTAGAAAAGGCACCTGGACCGGATGGACTTTCAGCAAAATACTATAAGGAATTAAAAGAATGGCTAATACAGCCATTGACAGAACTTTGCAATGAAATTCTCAAGGGATGCAAAGCACCTGAATCCTGGAAAGAAGCTTATATAACTTTGATACCTAAGCAAGACACTGATACAACACAGATGAAAAATTATAGACCAATCTCCCTCCTAAATGTGGATTACAAAATTTTTGCAAATATAATGGCCAATAGACTGAAGAAAGTTCTAATGGAGATTATCCACAAAGACCAAGCAGGCTTTCTGCCAGAAAGACACTTAAATGGAAATATAAGGAACATTGTGGATATTCTAGAAAAGTTGGAGCTTAATAGAAGTACGAAGGTAATTCTGATGTTTATAGATGCGGAAAAGGCCTTTGATAATATTTCTTGGAGTTTTATGAAGAAAAATTTTGAAAAAATGGAGGTGGGAGGGGTTTTTTTGAATGGATTGGAAGCAATATATACTGAGCAAAGAGCAAAGATAATTGTGAACAATGTTGTATCAGAAAGTATTAAGATTGAAAAAGGAACAAGACAAGGGTGCCCATTGTCCCCACTATTGTTTATAACGGTCCTGGAGGTCCTTTTGAATATGATTAGAAAAGACAATGATATTAAAGGTGTGGGAGTTGGGGCCAGAGAATATAAACTTAAAGCCTTTGCAGACGATTTAGTGTTGACCCTTGAGGAACCTGATTTGAGTGCGATAAAAGCACTGGATATAATACAAGATTTTGGGCAGGCAGCCGGCTTTAAACTAAATAAAGCCAAGACTAAAGTTCTTGGGAAAAACCTGACACGAGAAGAAAGAGAAAGTATCGAGGCGAAAACAGGACTTATGTTTGTTAAGAAAGTTAAGTATCTGGGTGTGAATATGACTTCAACAAATGCTAATTTATATAAGAATAATTATGAAAAAGTCTGGTCTGAAATTAAGAGAGATATGGAAATCTGGAGTAGACTGAGATTGTCCCTTCTGGGCCGAATAGCAGTAATTAAGATGAATGTATTGCCTAAACTATTATTTCTCTTCCAGTCATTACCGATCATTGATAAAATGGAACCTTTCAAAAGTTGGCAGAAGGATATATCTAAATTTGTTTGGCAGGGAAAAAAACCCAGAATTAAATATAAGATATTAACTGATGACAAGAAAAGAGGGGGCTTTTCCCTGCCAGAACTGAATATATATTTTGAAGCTGCAGCCTTCTGCTGGCTGAAGGAATGGTTCCTATTAGAAAACATCGATGTGTTAGACTTGGAAGGATGTGACAACGTGTTTGGATGGCATGCATATTTATGGTATGACAAAGTTAAGGCCAATAGGGGCTTCAAGCAGCATCTGATCAGGAAAGCATTGTTTAGAGTATGGTTGAAATATAAAGACCTGCTCGGAAAGAAAACTCCCAGATGGATATCACCACTAGAAGCTAAGGCCGACAAAAGGTTCAATAGGACTGGAAATTGGCCTAGATATATGGACATTCTTATACAAGAAGGAGAAACTGTCAGGTTGAAACCCTACGAACAATTGAAAGATAAGGTGGAGAACTGGTTGCAGTACCATCAGATCAATGAGATGTTTAAAATGGACAAAAAACTTGGCTTCCAGATGGAAAAGTCTAAATTGGAGACGGAGTTATTAGAGCCAAAGACTAAAAATCTATCCAGAATGTATCAATTGTTGTTGGAGTGGCATACACAGGATGAATTTGTAAAATCGGCAATGATAGAATGGGCTAGAGATGTAGGACATAATATTATGATGGCTGACTGGGAAAGGCTTTGGAGGAAAGGTATTAATTTCACTGCTTGTACTTTGCTGAAAGAGAATATAATGAAAATGATTTATAGATGGTATTTGACCCCAGTCAAGCTAGCTAAAATCTATCACTTGCATGACAATAAATGTTGGAAGTGTGGAACTGCAGATGGAACTTTTTATCATATGTGGTGGACCTGCCCAAGGACGAAAGCCTTCTGGGAAATGATTTATAATGAAATTAAAAAAGTGTTGAAGAACACATTTATTAAAAAACCAGAGGCATTCCTACTTGGAATGGTCAACCACGAAATACCTAAGGAGGACCACACTTTCTTCATGTATGCCACAACAGCAGCAAGAATTTTGTTTGCTAAATACTGGAAAACTAATGACTTACCAAAGTTAGAGGAATGGCAGATGAAGATGATGGAATATATGGAACTTGCCGAGCTGTCCGCGAGACTCCGAGACCAGAGGGAAGAGGCGGTGGAAGAAGAATGGAAGAAATTTAAGAAGTATGCTAATAAGTGTTGTAAAACTAGTAATTAGATAAACTTGAAGTCAGAAGTTATTTTTATAGTGGATTATAGGATATGAGATTTTGGGAAGTAGGATTGTTAAATTTAGATTAAGATAGAATATTAGTTTAAGTAAGGAATTAATTAAATAATAACAAGATTGGTGATAATGGAGATAATAGAAGTAAATAGAAAGATAATGATAAGTATCTGTTAAATTAGATATATGGAATAAGAAACGCGGTGGAGGAGGGTGGGGGAAGTCCACCCAACAAGTAATGAAAGAAGAAGGTGATAAAATGCTAGAGTTATTGTGTTGTGAGGTTTTGATATATGTTTTTTTTTTGTTGTATCTTGGTGTGTTTGTTTTTTAATGTTTATGATAAGGTCTGATGAATTGTGGTGAAATATTTGTTTTATGTGTTAAAAAGCCTAATAAAAATTATTTAAAAAAATAAAAAAATAAAATAATCACCAGTAAGGAGCCCCATTGATGTACATCGAATGGAACTCCCCCTGTGATCACCGTTGGGGCGTGCCTTGGGCCCAAACCTCCCTAGGCTTCGGACATGGCCATGCCCCCGGAATCATTTTACTAGAATACCCTTCAAGATAGGGGCAGGTGATGGCGCTACCTCCCCTCCTCAGCTCTATGACGAATTCTTCCAATGCCTAACCGCCAAACCAAAGTTGTGACAGATTGCTATGAGGTAGGTGAAAAAACCCGAATGGCTAGTCCAAATGGGAAAAAGAACTACCAGGCCCCTTGGCCAACAAAGGCAACTAACCGAAGTCCATAGCAAGGTCAAGAGCTAGGCTTAAGGGCGGGATGGTGGGTGAACATAACAGCTGGGAAGCGGGGCGAAAATGGAGGCTTTCCCGCCCGCCTCCCGCTTAAAGGGCTGCAAGACACGCCCCCAGGTCAACCTGGTTGGTCGACCTGAGGGTGATGCGGGCAGGAAAACCTCCCAATCGTACCGGGCTGATTCCCAGCCCCAGCACGCAGTTTCGGTCGTGATGCCTGCAATGCCACCTCCTGGTTGAAGACGGAAGTGGGGCTTCTCGTTTTTCCAGTCTCAAGTTCAGTTCTCAGCATTTCAACAGCAGTTTGCGAATTCCTTTTTTAAAAGTCTATGCAGAATTAGCGCTCCGACCCAGAGGCGGCCCGTCTCGTTTTGCCACCTGAGGCGAAACAGGAAGTTGCCACCTCCACGTGCTGCCAAAGCCGGGGTTCTGCTGCTGCTTCTCCTCCCTTCTGTGGTGGCAGTGGGGGTGAGAGGCACCTACAGAACTCCAGCGACATTACAGGCACATCCCATCCCTTCCATCTCCAGAGGAGAACCAATGGCAGCATTGAGACCTTGCCAGCAGCGGCAGAGCAAGCCGATTGGGCGCCCGGGGCGGCATGCGTGCCCTCCCACCTACTGTCTGAAATACAGATTGACACTGTCTAATCTCCTGTTGCAAAAGGTTCCGCCTTAAAGCAATGGAAAATGTTCCCGATGCCCCTCCTTAGATTTGGATCTCCTAGGCAGAGAAATCCAGAAGCTAACATATCCCTTCAGAACCCAAAATATTTAGGTTATCTCCTGCGCAGGTATAGGACAGCATACAAATTAATTAATTAATTAATTAATTAAATGCAGAAATAAATACATATCTTTGCATCACTAACTTTTCTTTTGTTTCCTATATCCCCCACACAGGTCTCAAAGTATTCAAATGGTTCTGCTCCAGCGGCAGCAGCAACTTTCAGCAGGTCACGGACTCTATAGAACATGCCCTGACGTCTTGCTCCCCTCGCATCCGCTACTGTCCAGGATGGGATGCAAAACTCTTATACGTTCCTCTCTCTTACTTGCCAGCCTCCATTTTTGACTTCCTGATGAGATGCATTTGGCCCAAACCAGCACAAGCCGTGTAGAAGATTCTGAAGAAACATGTCAGTTCTCCAAATGGAACAAGGAAGTCTTCGCACTATTCTGACGTTCTAAATCAGTGGTTCTGTTACTTTTCTTTCCACGGACCACTTGAGAATTGCTGAAGGTCTTGCTGGACCACTCCATCATTTTGCTACCCGTTGCAGCTCAGTGATTTTTAATTGTAGTTTATTGCTTCTTTTATTTCTTTATAGATACAATGTATTTTATTGCATTGCAATTTGAATTCTATAGAGTGGAAGTCTATTAAAATATTTATCTATTGCAATGTAATGTCCTACATAGTAATCATTTCTCTCATACCATACAGATGCACCACTGAAAAACTTGTTTGATGTGGCATTTGGCCTATAGTTGCAGTGAACAAATGAATACCTTTGGTGGATCCCCAAAGTACACTGAGTTTAAGGCAGGATCATGATATTACCTCAGGGTTAACCTCAGGGTCCCCATGACTTTCTCATGAATGAGTTTGGCTGCAAGGCAGTGGAGGTTAAGGAATTAAGGTTAAGGAATTAAGGTTCAGGAGGTTAAGGAATTAAGGAAGGAATGGGAGTATGTAGAATATACGCGCAATTTGGGGTTTCTTTGGGGCCCCGCTGTGCTGTAGTAGGTCACCCCCCCTTCAAAAGCACCAGAATTCCTCAGCTGAGAAAATCTGCGTCCTGCCAGCAGCGTGATCAATCAGGAAGTCTGCATTAAGTTTTTCAAGATGCAAGTCTGAGGTGCAATGTATGGCTATTAGTCCAGGGCCTTAATAGTGGTGCTCACTGTGACGAACCTCCCTCTACGCACTCTGTGTCACCCTATGTCGTGTCCCCAATGGTAACTGTAGCTAGCTGTCAAGAACGCACGCCACTCCGAGAAGTCAGCGGAAGAAGTCTTGAAGTTTATTGTACAGCACACAGGGATACGTGGAAAGTCCGTGAGGATTCTGAGGAGGCCATCTCAGAATCCCCCTTTAATACACCTTGCTGGGTGACTCCCAATTCCCCCCTCCCTTCTGCCCTAAAGGTCCGGGGGTAATCCACTTCCCCACCCGGGATGGCTTGGACAAAAGAGTTAACTGCTCTGGTCTGCCTGCACTATTCATGGGTGCTTTTTACATTGTTATTGCGATGCTGCCGGATCCGCCGCTGATGGCTCGTTAGCAGTCGTTATCGCCCATCCTGGGGTTGTTTACCCCGTGGGGCATGCCTGGGTGAGGTCGGGCCTTGCTGCGCTCGGTTTAACCCCTGCGTGCCTGGCTCCGCTGTTGCCCCCTTTCCTGGCCCGCTGCATGGTTCCCCTTCCTGGCGCCCGCATGGCGCGACCCCACTGTCTAGTCGGGTCGCGACACCCTACTGATAAATGTTTGTCAGCAATGCAGGTGTACCGGTTTTACCTTAAACCCCTCACAACCTGCCCTCCGAGGTTCGTCTAAGGACCGACCTCCTTAATGATCCTGGAGATCCCAGTGACAAGAGTGTTCGCGTCCAGATATACCCCTCTGCTGCGGGCTATCCTGATGCAAACCTTTTGACCTACAGCCCTGGGTTCTAATCACCAAGAAACCCCTCTTTACTGTCTCAGCTGGCTAGCCTCTGCTAGCTACACTGTGGCACTTAAGGTTTACACCCCCTCAGCCCCTCCTTAATGAATCTCTAGGACACAGACTGTTTCTAGTTTTGCCCTCTCTCCGAGATCATTAAGCTGAGCCCTGGCATAACACGCTGGACCTCATGGATGACGATACTACGATGGGTTGAACAAGAACTAGTTTTTTATTGTTTAACAAGCATAACGGTTTCAGGTTTTGTCACATGCAGTTCATAGTTTCTTTACAGTTTCAGATGACTCCTATGCCTACCCATATACCTCCCTTCTCTCTCTCTATCTATCTCCTCCCTTCTCTATCTACCTCTCTCTCAACTCCCACACCAACCAACCGCCAACTCCCCCTGACCAACTGCCGGTTCCCCCCTTTTAAACCCCCAGGAGGTTCCGCCTCTCTGGAGTGAACTGTCAATTAACAGGTTCTATGTTTAACCTTGTAAACGCTGGCGAATTCTACAAGGCCAAAAGGGGCTGGTTCGCCACACTCACCCTATGGATGCTCTTGCCCAGGAAAACCTGCCTCCCCAGTTGCCTGTGTCTTAATACTGAAGAACTTTAAAAGTAGCGTTCTTAACAGCCCAATAAGCTTTATAGAAATGGTGGTTGCAATGTTAAAATTCATTTATTTAATCTCTTTCTGTACTTAATCACCAAAGTTGCTAAGTGGTGAATGTGTGGCATTAAAGTAGAAATTCTGTGTGGTTATCTGTGGGAGAACCAGCCTTACCGGTAGATAAACAACTTACTTAATCTAATGAATGCATGATGGGGTACTGTTGAGACCATAGAGCAGGCATAGGCAAACTCGGCCCTCCAGGTGTTTTGGGACTACAACTCCCATCGTCCTGACCACTGGTCCTGTTAGCTAGGGATGATGGGAGTTGTAGTTCCAAAACATCTGGAGAGCCGAGTTTGCCTATGCCTGCCATAGAGTATGCTACGCAGCCAGGCTTAGCGTACCTTGGAAAGAAATGGGTTATCAACCTTATTGTTCCCCTCAGTCTACCGAAGAAGTTTCAAAGCTATATTTCACTGCCTGTGCAACTTTTCTGACTGATATATGGAAAAGCACACGAGGGTGACCTTTAGTGGGGTTGTAAGTAAACCATTTTTAACTTACCAAGCATATAATCTTGGAAGTGGGGTTTTTGGGAACTCACATGGAGCATATTTTAAAGGTCAAAGAACCTATATTTCCACACTTTACTTTGGTGGGAACATCAAATAGTACTAGCCCCAAACTTGGATCTTGGCATCCAGGGATACACACACACACACACACACACACACACACACACACACACACACAATATCGCACCAATGTGATATTCTCATTGTTGCTTGCATTGCAATCTTCTTCCTCACAAGGGAGTTTTGGTGAAACCTTTGACTGTTCCATCATTTCTTATAAAATAGGACTCAGAGCCCAAGAAACCATGTATGGTCCTGTTCCTTTGCTACAAATGGCCTGTCTTGTCCCTGTTGACAAGCAGAATGCACAGAGGTAAGAGAGGATGCAAGAAGGAGGGCAAGAGGCATTCCTGCCAGGCAGGGCACCCTCCTCTCTGCCGCAAAAGCTCTTCACCCATCTGAAGAAATAAATTCCATTCCTAATTTCTTATTAATCAATATTCTTCTATGTTTTCTGGCCACGTGTGTACAATCTATTACTGGAATGGGAATTGAAGGATAAGGAAGGTAAAGGAGGTCATGATTAGGTGGGGCCAGGATTTTGGTTATGCAATCCAGATGGAACAGTGGGAAAGGTTGTGGAAACAAGACATCAAATTTACTGCCTGTTACACATGCAGACCCTTGCAGAGCCAGGCAGAGGCCTGGGCCAGGTAGATAATGTGCCCCCCCCTTTTTTTTACCCTGGGGATCTCCGATAAGTAAGTATATAAATAATTTTCACAAAAGTTATGCTGACAAATAATTTTATTTCAAGGCTTGAACCGTATCTGCATATAAAGACAAAATGGAAAATATAGATACACAATAGTGCTTTCCAAAAATACATAGGCAAAAGGATTATTTTAAGTATTTACATTTAAAAATGCTTTCCTAGCTTTCTTTTCTGCGAATTCTTGAATTACGCAGGAAAAATCAAGCAACTTCGCCTTATCGTGGTTTATGTTTATCATTGCTAAACCATTTAGGCGTTCTTGAGCCATTGTTGATCGAAAGAAAGACTTAATTCGTTTTAATATATTGAAACTTCTCTCATTGGAGGCCACTGTAGCTGGTAATGATAAGAAAATGCGTAATCCTCGGGTGTAAGTAATATTCCTGGCCTAGTCAACAAAATTTTAAACAAATGGCCACATCTTCATCAATTTTTCATCATTTAAAAAAAAAAAATTAGCGATTATAAAGCCAACACACTTATCTTTAAGTTACGCGTGGTTTAAATTTTTGGCAAACAAGATTTCAAACAAAAACTCACCAACCTTTAACAGCATGAAAAACATGGACCACCATCACAAACACTTGACTTGACTAAGACCTTACTTGCTTACCGAGGGCGTATTCACAATCCCTCATCTCTCCAACTCAACCAGAGGATGCTATTAGCAGGTTGAAACGCACCACCCTCCCGCCCTTCACGTTTTCTGGTGTTTTTTTTCTTTCTTTCTGATTTTTTACATTCACCTCAGGTGAGCGATTGTGAATATGCTGACCTTTGGAATCGGAGGCCCGGGCCAAGTGGCCCATATGGCCCACCCTCTGTCTGGGCCTGCCTCCACCCAGGGACAGGGCCAGAGGCGTAGCAAGCCCAGGTGGTACCCGGGGCGGAATTTTTTTTGTCACCCCCCCACCACTTTAATTTAATTTTTTTTTTAAAAAATTAAAAAGCGTCACCCCCCTCTGATGGTGCCACTTTGTGAGGTGTGGGGGTTTTGTGTGTGTGTGTCTACTATCTCTTTTTTTCAATAAAGTTAAAATAAATAAAAAATTTAAAAAATTAAAAAAATTAAAAAAAAAATTAAAAAGTGTCACCCCCCTCTGATGGTGCCACTTTGTGAGGTGTGGGGGGTTGTGTGTGTGTGTCTATTATCTCCTTTTTTCAATGAAGTTAAAATTAAAAAAAATATAAAATTAAAAAAAATTAAAAAAAATTTTTTTAAATAAAAAGGTGTCACCCCCCTCTGGGGTGGAACCCGGGGTGGCCCGCCCCCCCGCCCCCCGTTGCTACGCCCCTGGGCAGGGCTAGCCACACGCAGGGGTGGGGCAAGCCGGGGCAGGACGCTCCGCAGGACTCTTTGAGGAGTCTGCCTGCCTCCTTCCACTCAGCCGCCCTACAGCTGAGGGGAAGGTGGTGGGCGGATTTCTTATTCTTTGTCATTTGGAAGCTGTCCCCAGATCGTTTTCATCACAAGAATACTGATAGAAGAGTTTGGATTTGATATCCTGCTTTATCACTACCCCAGGGAGTCTCAAAGTGGCTAACATTCTCCTTTCCCTTCCTCCCCCACAACAAACACTCTGTGTGGTGAGTGGGGCTGAGAGACTTCAAGAAGTGTGACTAGCCCAAGGTCACCCAGCAGCTGCATATGGAGGAGAGGAGACGCCTGTCCTCCTGCATTGCACATTGTACCGCGACATGAGGAAGGAGATGATTGAACCGCTCCTAATGAAATTACCTGGTCGACCAACTGAAGCATATATCAGATACCTTTTAGCTGACTCAGATCCAGAGATTACTAGGATTGTAGCTAAATTTTGCTACATTGCGTCAAGGATAAGACATGTTATGACGTCAACAAAATCCAATGATAAAGAGCCTAGATAAACTCTGTTGGAAAACCACCAGAGCGGCGACATATCGCTGAATCTGAACACAAAAGTTTTATAAAATTTTAAAATGCTGTAATATTTATTTGTAATTTTAGTGTACAGACACTATCTATGTTATGTATTGGTTTAATATGTATGCATGAGTTTCACTGTTAGTTCTGTAACTGCCTTTCCCGCTCCAGGGTGATTCAAACGGGAGCGGGAACAGTTGCTATTGGTTAACTTGTTAGCACAATTTGGATCCTTACTCTGATTGGGTCCCGCCAAAATATAAATGTATCCTTTCCCCTACTCCTGTGCCTGAGAGTATAAAAGGAGCTTGCCCTTTCCCTCCAGTCAGCCATGTTCCTACTGCAATAAAGAAGATTGTTCTTGTTAGACTTGACTCCTAGCATATCCTTGCTAGCATGCTGAATCACTACTCAGAGCTGATTACACAAAGAGCTGAAATCATATAGATACTGCACCCACGACAGAACAACCTATGAATAGAATTGTTAACTGTCTTGCTGGTCTTTGACCGTATTAAAGATTTTGATTTGATTTGATTTGAATGTATTACCATCTGCCTTATTGCAGGGAAGATTTGCAGGTAAATCATATGCGGAACGAGTCTGCCCCTGTGGCCTGCCAGAGGTAGAATCTGTCTCTCACGTTTTATTACGCTGTTGTTTTTACAACGACATACGTCGGGTTTTCATCTCTCTGGTTATGCAAAATTCCTCAAATGAATTCCTATCTCTCAAGCGCCTTGTAGAAGACACAGACCCTGAGATTACGCTGAAAGTAGCCAAATACTGTGCAGCAGCCATAAAGCTCAGAGAACAAGCGGTGTTGTTGATATGAATAGGCCCCAAATGGCAATTTTTAGGCCATATTTTAGTGCCACAATTTTAATTCATATATTTTAAACGTTGCTGTAGACGTATACATATGTGTACTATTGCTGTTATGTAAATTTTAATGTATTATTTTTGTATTATTGATTTAATAAGCTGGTCTGTGACCGTAATATATCATATATATATCATACACACACACACACACACACACACACACACACACACACACACACACACACACATATAACATATATAACACATATATATTACTGTGGCTTAGATGTTCTCTGGGATCTTGCTTGCTGCCAGCTCCTTCAGCACTGCTGTTTAGCTTCCTTTCCCCCCCTTTTGCTGTCTCTCTGCATGCTTCTGGTTTTCCTTCCAGCAATCGAAAACAAAATAAAGCGCAACTTTCTGTTGTGCTTTTTCTCCTCGTTCCTTAAGCTGCAGTTCTTTTTTCCTTCCTGATGATGGAGCAGTTGGACAATCAACGGCTGAGGCAGCCTGGCCAGAGATTTTGGTGGAGTGTATGGATTTATTTTTATTTTTACTCTGAAAGGGTTCTTCTTAGCAATTTAATTAAGGGTTTAAGCACATGCTTTGTACAAACACAGGCAGCAGAGGGGCATAGTCAGGCAAATACATGGAATGGGGCCCCTAGGCTGTCATGTTTTAAAAGGGAGGGGTTCATTTTGAGTGAAGTGGAGCTAATAGTGCCGCGCTTAACCCCACCCTCTGCGCTTGAACATGAGGGGAGAGGGAGCAACCGGGACGAGCCATTTGGAACAGGGAAATCAAAAGTGGGGAATGGATCTCTGCCCAAGATGCCCCCCTCCTAAAGACATTTTTTTTAAGGTATTGAGTGCAGTGGTTTGCAACATCCTTCTAGCTGCAGAGGGGCAAGCCAGCTAGGGGCAGACAGATCCAACAATTTCAGTTTTACTCAGTTTTTCATTTTTTTGCAATAGCCAGTCTGGTTTTTGCCACATTTCTGCACCAGTGCGCAAAGTTTGAAAGTCCCCCAGAAAATTTGCCAAGGGCAATATATACACAACTTCAGGGTGGATTTGATTTAAATCAAACTGATTTAAATCACTAGTCAGTAAGGCTCAGGGTGGATAAAAATCAATGATTTTTTTTTTTAAATCGGATTTTTAAAATTAAAATTGGATTTTTTTGATTTTTTTAAAAATCGTTGATTTTTATCCACCCTGAGCCTTACTTACTAGTGATTTAGATCGTGATTTAGATTGTGATTTAAATCAGTTTGATTTAAATCAAATCCACCCTGCACAACTTCATATCCTATTTTGCATCACGTGCAAACTTTGGTGTGTTGTTTGCGTTAATGTGTGTGCATGCAAATATATATTTATGCACAGGTTTGCTGCGTTTACCTAATAGCTGCTATTAGGTTCAATGCTGTTAGGTTTTGCCAGACCGTTTCCCCCCAGGTATGGTCAGCTGCCAGAGTTGTAGGTTGCTGCCAGAAAGAAAAAGGGAGATGTGGTGTGTGTGTGTGTGTGTGTGTGTGTGTGTGTGTGTGTGTAGGGGGTCAGAGCCAACACTGGGGGAAACCCCACAGACAGGAAGGGTGCTGTTGCTCAGGTTCAGGCTTGTGTTTGTTTTTCTGATGAATTTTTATTGTTTTAGGTCTCATCAGCACTCCACATTTAAAACAGATATATCACTGTGTACAGTCAATGCTTCCCCCAGGAATCATGGGAACTGTAGTTTAAAGGTGCTGAGAGTTGTTAGGACACCCTCTTCCCCACTCACAGAGCAACAATTCCCAGAGCGGTTTAATAACTCCACCCACAACACTATTGTGTCGCTCTGTTTACTGGAAGGGCTGTAGCTTCTTGCTTGCATGTGGCTGGTTCCAGGTTCCATCCCCGGGCATCTCTGGGTAGGGCTAGGACCTCTGCGCGCCACTGCCAGTCTGTGTAGACCAGAGCTTTCCAAACTTTTCAAGTCAGTGACACACTTTTTAGGTCATGTATCATTTCGTGACACAGTAATTCAGTTTTACTAGCAAACCAGAGATTAAATGAACTCCTTTCCAGGCCTGGGAGTAGAGCGGAGAGCGTTCGCACGACACACCTGCACACTGCAGCCAACACACTGTGTCAGGACACACAGTTTGGAAAGCTCTGGTGTAGAAGAAAAAGAAGAGTTTGGATTTGATATCCCGCTTTATCACTACCCGAAGGAGTCTCAAAGCGGCTCACATTCTCCTTTCCCTTCCTCCCCCACAACAAACACTCTGTGAGGTGAGTGGGGCTGAGAGACTTCAAAGAAGTGTGACTAGCCCAAGGTCACCCAGCAGCTGCATATGGAGGAGTGGAGACGCGAACCCGGTTCACCAGATTACGAGTCTACTGCTCTTAACCACTACACCACACTGGAGTCCAGTGTGGTGTAGACAGTACTCAGCTATATGGACCAATGCTCTGACCCAGTAGAATAGGGTTGCCATACGTCGGGGTTTCCCCAGACATATTCTCTTTTTCAGAGGTAAGATCACCATCCTTGCAGCATCTCTGGTGGTGGTGCGGCCTTGTGCAGCCTTCCGGGGGCCTCTATAGGCCTCAAGGTGTTTTTGGTGGCCGCTCAACCTCGCATCATCTGGAGATGCAGCTTCTCAGTGGTGGCGCCCTCCCTGTGGTACACCGTCCCTTTAGACCAGTGGTGGCTAACCTTGGCACTCCAGAAGTTTTGGAACTACAACTCCCATCATCTCTAGCTAACAGGACCAGTGGTCAAGGATGATGGGAGTTGTAGTCCCAAAACATCTGGAGTGCCAAGGTTAGCCACCACTGCTTTAGACGCAGGGGCGTAGCAAGTAGGTGCGACCCAACCCAGGTGTTCCTACTGAGGGGGGTGACAAAATGGCAGGCGGCACTCACCGCGGGGCCTGCAGCGTGCCCAAACCATGTGTCTCTGCTGCCCGCAGGCTCCACGCTGTCTGCCCACTGCCTCCCCCCAAGCTGTAGGGCGGCTGAGGCCCCGTGGCATGCCCCGCCCCATCTGTATGGGTGCTGCGTGCCCCGTCCTGTCCGTATGGGTGCCGCACGCCTGTCCTGTCCCTAAGGACACCATGCGTCCCATCCTTATGGGTGCCACAGACCTTGCCCCGCCCCTATGGGTGGTTCGCCCACCCCTGTGGGCGGTTCGCCCCAGGTGCCCGAGAGGCTTCCTTGCCGCTGTTCAGACTTCAAGGAAATAAACTACCTGACTTTTAGAAGACATCTGAAGGTAGCCCTGTTTAGGGAAGTTTTTAAGGATTGATGTTTTTAGATATGTTGTAAGCTGCCCAGAGTGGCTGGGCAAACCCAGTCAGATGGGCGGGGTATAAGTAATAAAATTATTATTATTATTATTACTTGTGAGCAGGTAAGAGAGCAAAGGGAAGGAGGGGGCGAGCAGGTGGGCGAGGAAGGGGTCAGCGGCAGGGAGGGGGTGAGCGACAGAGATGCAGGATGGTGGTGGGGGGATGCCCCAAGTTTTTCTCGCAAAATGTTGAAGGGTATGTCATTCTCATTTTTATTTACCATTGTTAAATATTTTAATGCACCTTTTATCTACTATTTTTCTTCGCCCCCCCTCCCTGGCCCACCTATAGATGTGTCCTGGCAAATGTGCCCTATTTTTTGCTCTTCAAAATATGGCAGCTCTATGGTTAGAAGGGCAGCTTTGTATTAGGGGATGGGCTATGTGCCAGTGGTACAGCATCTGCTTTGTGAGCAGAATATCCCATGTTCAAATCCTGGCAACTCCAAGAGTCACCTGCCTGATATCCTGGAAAGTCACTGCCAGGCCGAGTAGATAAGATTGAGCCAGATGGACCAGGCGTCAGGCAAAGGATAAGGCAGCTTCCAGTGTTCTGTTTTGTCCTGGCTTGTTCTTTGCTCCTAGTTTCTGGCTTCTCTGCTCCTGATCACTCTCTCGCCCTCAGCTGACCCAGAGCTCCTGGCTCCTGACTTCCCCAGCCCTGATAATGTGTGCGCATGCTAACATGGTTTTCAAAGATGCAAAATTCAAATGAAACTGGGAGAGTGCTTCAGGAGCAGGGACCGTGAAATGGGGACTGTCCCTGGTGGATAGTAAGCAGTTGGAAGATTTATGGCTGGCTTCCTGCATGTTTTCTAAGAAATGTGTATCGTTGAGCTCAACGGCACTTACTTCCAAGGAGGGATGGGGGAGAAGTTCCATTCACTTTGCATTTAAGGGCTTATCTATGTAATCTGCAGTACATGAATGGAAACCCAGTTGTTCTTCAAACTTCTCCCTTCTCTGAATTTTGCAGTGCTGTTGTCCAGCCAAGTAATGCCTACAGAAGTGCATATATTGGGATCAAAGGTGCATCAAAATGCATATATTAGTGAAAACAGAATGCAAAAATGCATTAAATTAGGAGAAATTGCTTTGCCAAATGTGTGCATATTTGACAAAATTGCACACAAAAATGTGTCGGTTAAGAAAAATGGGCACTAAAGTGCTGCTGAATTTTTGTGAGGGCTTGAAAAACCCCAAACTGGTATGGAAATCAGAACTTAAGATTGGAAGAATGAGAAATGGAGAAACACTGACAGATTTGCTCATCCCTATTAAGCTTGCATAGCATTGCAACAAAAGCTCCTGTTTGCTATCTCTCTCTCACACACAGAAACCTAAATTGTGCTTCACACAGATTTAAATTATTATTTGCACTCGCTTCGTACTTCTCACATGGCATCTGTTTAACTTTTCTCTTTTTTTTAGCTACCTCCCCTTCCAACAACTCCCCCTTTCCTTCTGACTGGCTGGTGTTAGGACTCAGCAAAGGAGGCCGGCTGGTAATACGATATAGAAACAGAGTACCCAAATGGGACAAAGTTTGAGCAGAAAGCATGACATCATTTTGACTTTCTCTCCACCCAAAGAGGACTGGGATGGAGGTGTAAACTTCAGCCACCCAGACTGTACGGGAAGAGAGCAACTCAGTGCAGCCCAGTTCCTATGGGGAAGAGGAAGAACTGAGAGCCTGGCGGATAATCAGAATGGACCTCCTTCATTACTGATCAGCCCAGTCCTCACCCACTGGCTTCAGGCAGAAACAAGATAATTCTAAAAAAGGGAGTGGAAGGCAGAAGCCGACGCTTGGGAATAAGATCTGTGCGCAGAAACCTGCATGTGTAACTTTCCAGATTCTTTCCACGGGATGGTACCAATTTCACTTAAACTATTCAGCTTTGCTCAGTTCCTTGGAATTTAATTTACCGGCCACCGAAGTATTCCACCTTCAAAGGATAAAAAAAGGCATTTGTTGTCAGGCATCGGCAAGGGATCACCTCTTCTCCTGTGAACGGATTATCTTATTTGATCCTGCCCCTTTGAAAAGAATACAAACTTGTGCAGAGAGTTAATGTTTTGTGAACTGAGGAGGACTCACTGGAGAGTTTGCTTTGGTTTTCACTTCCAGGACGGGAACGATGGAGAATTTGTTGTCCCTGTTGTGTTGCCTCTCTCTGCTGATTTTATTTCAGGTAAAAGACCCCCCATGGAATTGACAGATTCGCCCTCCACCTCCCCCCCTTTTTCCTTTGACACTTTTGCTTCCTTGTGCCATATTCATATAAATCTATTTTGTTTTCTTTGACACGCAGGTGTATGGAAACCATACCTGGCTACGCAAACACCCAGGTAAGGAACGTTTGGTTTTTGCTGGTTCGAAATGATTATAATCTTTGTAATTGCCGCAACACTGCTATTTGTTGGCTGAGGGCTTCTGTTTGCGTAGGCTTGCTTGCTATAGCCTCTTCTCTGCCCTTCACCCTAAGGTCTCAGGGTAGATCAAAGCAGTATAATCATGGAATTAAAAGCATGTAAAATCAGTACCTACTCTTATTTTCATAATTGTAAAACATTTCCAATCAAATGGAGCATGGTATATGTTAAACAAAACACAAGAAGAAAAATACCTAAACTACCCTGATTTGCTTGCACCTTAAGATTCCCAAACCACAAAAAATGTAGAGATCTGGCCTCATGGTGCAAGCAAATTGGAACAGATTGCCTGGGGTATCAATATTGTTCAGGTGTCAATAAACTAGTAAGCAATATGAGAGGTTATGCTTCTTTAGTGGCTCAAAGGCACAGCTTTTTGAATCATGAACACACTCCTAAGATTATAAGGACCAGTGTGATGTAGTGGATAAAGTGCTGGAGATCTGGGTTCAAATTCCTACTAATCCATGAAACCCATTGGGAACTATTGAGCTGGTCACTCTTTATTTATTCAAAGTTGAATTTTAGTCACTTTTAAGGGCTGTGCCCTCACAAAGCAACATACAAACAAGAGGGAGGAAACATGTTAACGTGAAATAGCCATGTTAACAAACATACAGAATGCTTTAAGAAGCTTAAGCTAACCAGATTGCGTTCTCAGTTGAAGGCAGCGTTGAAGAGGAAAGTCTTCAACTCTCGTCTAAATGCATGTACTGGCGGGGGCGAGTCACAAATCAATGGAAAGAGAGTTCCACAGTTCTGGAGACACCACTGAGAAGGCCCCGTCTCGTGTGCATGTCAACCTAATCTACCTCCCAAGTTGTTGTGAGACTTAAAAATATTTTTCAAACAACCCAAAACCTCCAGCCATTAGGAATGATAGGAATGTAGTTAAAAATAAATCTATAGATTAAAAGCAAAGGGGCCATGTGTGCTGGCCCCTTCATAAAAATGTAACAAATGGGGGGGGGGGACGACGACAAGAAGTACAGTGCAGCTGCAAAAAGTCTTGGCACAGATTCCTCCCTCCCATCCATTTAAATGCATTTGTTCAGCAACAGCCAGAACATGAGTCAGGTGAGGTACCATTAAAACGCCTGCATTTCCTCCAATAGCAGCATTGGGGTGGAGAGCAATTCTTTTGATACAGAAAATGGGATGGGGGGGGGGAAGGGTTAAACAACCCCCTATTGCATCACTCTGTTCCAAGCGTCAGTTCCCACCCAATGCCACATCTCATTTCTTTAAAACCCAAACACCCCTCCAGTGACACAGCCGGGAAAAGTGTAGTTTTGCTCTTGGAGACAGATGGATCCGGCCCAGATGGATCTGCAATTAGGGATGTGTGAATCTGTCCATTTCAGTTCCATTTCCCATATTCCCACTTCTGTTTGCAAATATTTTTTTTAAAGTCCTCATGAAAATTCCTCAGCATCTTAGTGAAAATTTCTCCTAATATTCACATATTAATATGAAATTTTGCTTAACGTGTACATTTTCCTCAAAGCATAGTTCCCCTGATATAATGCTTTTTTGGGTATGCTGCTGTATATGCAGTTTTACGCACACTTTACCCGTGTGCACATTGCTTGGCTGGAGAGCTGCTTGCAAAATTTGGAGGAATGCATTTGCAAGGTCCTAAGTTCAATTGCCAGCGTCTCCAGGTAGGGCTGGCAAATGCCATTATCTGAGACTCCCGGAGTCAGTCTGTCAGTCATTGTAGACCAGAGTTGGTTAGACTTCAGTCTTATCTGATCAGATTTGTTGTTTATTAGAACCACAGCCAAGTGCAAGAGACATATAGATGGAATGAACGGACACGGTTTCTCTCTGAGCCTAGAATATTGTTTTCTGTTATAACTTACTTGTGGGTATACAGTTTTGCTGCTGCAATTATTAAAGCAGTTGGGAGACAGAAAATATCTCCCTTCTTTTGTGGGAAACTCCCTTATTCCAATGCCGTTTCCCGCTGCTATCCCGGATTGTTGATATCCCTTAAATTTCCCGGATTTCAAAGGAAGCAGCTCCTCTCCCTCCCTGCCGGCCAGGGAGGCTCCTCAGCTGCGTCGCTCGGCTGCCAATAAGGAGTCTGAGACCGACTGGGGGCGGAGCTTGCAGCCAGACCCTCACGCCCAACCAGACAGACAGCCTGCCTGCCGTCTACACACTCGCTCTTTCGCTCACCCGTTTGCGCGCAGCCTCTGGAGTGCAGGGTGGCAAGGCTACTTGGTGCCATTGCACCGCCCTCGCGGCATCCCTTATTTTCAAATCCGAAAGTTTGAAAAAATCCTTTTTTTCAAATTCGAAAGTTGATAGCTATGGACAGAAAACCTTGCTGATCTACTGCAAATTATCCAGAGAGATCTGCCAGTAGATCCCAATCCAGCTTCTGCCCACCCCAGTGTAGACAATACTGTTGGGTGGCCTGACTTGGCACAAGGCTATGTTCCTGAACTTCTTAGGCTAATGAAAGGAAATATTCTCTCTGTGTGTTTGTGTGCTTGCATGTAACACAAGTACATTTCCCTATTTTATCCACCGATGCAATATTCTGATCTAGGGCAATGTTTCCCAACCCATAGGTCACGAAGTGGGTCAACCATGGGTTAGGAAATCTGTGCAAGTGGGTTACAGGCTTTAAAAGTAAATGTCAAATACTTCCTTTTAATACTTGACAAGTATGAGAACACCACTTGTAACCGAACATTGGAGAGGCTCACATCTTGCAGCTTAACATTTCTCGCTCCCGCTCCCTGTGGGGCATACCTGCAGCCCTTGATCAGTTGCAGAAAGCTGAGCGGTGGGCTGGATGACAGCATCTGTGGAAGGAGCAGGAAGGAGAAGCAATGGCTGCCTTCTTTCCTGCCCCGCCAGAGATTTAAAGCATCTGACTTTGCATCTGGCAGCAGCGGTGGCTGCTGACCCCTGGACCTGGTGCTGCAGACACTTAAGCAATGCAGTAGCACAGTGGTGGCGAACCTATGGCACGCGTGCAAGAGGGGACACTCAGAGCCCTCTCTGTGGGCACGTGTGCCGTCGCCCCAGCACAGAGTTTGTAGTCTAGCCGTTCATGCGCCGAGTCTAGCCATGCATGAGTGAGTAGTCAGTTTGCCATCCATGGGCTGAAGCTAAAACATGAATGCTCCATTCCACTGTCCTAAAGTGCTTCAGTTCAGAGCTGCCAGTAAGCTCCCTCCCTCCCGCACAAGCAGGCTTTAGAAGCATAGCTGTCAACTTTCGGATTTGAAAATAAGGGATGCTGCGAGGGCGGTGCAATGGCGCCAAGTAGCCTCGCCACCCTGCGCTCTAGAGGCTGCGCGCGAATGGGTGAGCGAAAGCTCCACCCCCAGTCGGTCTCAGACTCCTTATTGGCAGCCGAGCAACGCAGCTGAGGAGCCTCCCTGGCCGGCAGGGAGGGAGAGGAGCTGCTTCCTTTGAAATCCGGGGAATTTAAGGGATATCAACAATCTGGGATAGCAGAGGGAAACCGCATTGGAATAAGGGAGTTTCCTGCTAAAAAAGGGAGGGTTGGCAGCTATGTTTAGAAGTGGGCTAGCCATTGAATCATAGGATTGTGGGGAGCTGGAAAGGAACCGAGGGTCATCTAAGTCCAACCCCCCCTGCGACGCAGGCATCTCAACTACAGCATCCATGGCAGATGGCCATTCAGCTTCTGCTTTCAAATCTCCCAAAGAAGAGTTTCTTGAAGGGAAATTGTCAAAACGACCATGTTGTCTGGGAATAATTCCCTTTTTCATGATTTCCCAAACAAGGATAATGCAAAATTTCAGCTTTCAATAAAAAGTTGCTTGTATCATTGAAAGCTCTGTTACTGTGTTTTTCTTTTAAGACAAAAGATGTTAATGTATGAGTTGTTTATGCTAAACTAAAACCTCAGTATTCAGGTTGAATTGCCGTGTTGGCACTTTGCGATAAATAAGTGGGTTTTGGGATGCCGTTTGTGCACTTGGTCTCTGAAAGGTTCGCCACCACTGCAGTAGTACAACTGTACAGCATCTACCTGAATTCACACCTGTGCATAACTGTCAACTTCCGGGTTTGAAAATAAGGGGTTTTTTCAAACTTTCGGATTTGAAAATAAGGGATGCCGCAAGGGCGGTGCGATGGCACCAAGTAGCCTCGCCACCCTGCGCTCCAGAGGCTGCGCACGAACGGGTGAGCGAAAGAGCGAGCGCATAGACGGCAGGCAGGCTGGCTGGCTGGTTGGGCATGAGGGTCTGGCTGCACAAGGCATGCAAGCTCCGCCCCCAGTCGGTCTCAGACTCCTTATTGGCAGCCGAGCAACGCAGCTGAGGAGCCTCCCTGGTCGGCGGGGAGGAAGAGGAGCTGCTCCCTTTGAAATCCGGGAAATTTAAGGGATATCAACAATCCGGGATAGCAGCGGGAAACGGCATTGGAATAAGGGAGTTTCCCACAAAAAAGGGGAGGGTTGACAGCTATACACCTGTGAGATAGGTTAAGCTGAGAGGCTCCTCCTTCTGTAGTTCCAATTCTCCCCACCCCAGAGGCAGGTGAAGAGTGAGACCTGCCGGCCATAGTGATGTTTGTGATTGGCTGTGATTGGACAACAGAGAGGAGGGACAGAAAAGACTTGAGAGACTTTCTTGAATTATAAGTTTATGAATATGATTGGGGGGCATAGGACCACTGAGGCAGAGCTGTAGGTTTTGGGGTGCAGAAAAAAAAAGATAGCGGTAGAGCTCTGCTCCATCTTGCAGGCTCCTTAATGAACTGGGAACCATACGCACAACCCCACTTGCAATGATCTCGGTTGCGGTTTCTGCGATGCTGAAAACTTGCTCCACACTCTGCTGCAATTATGGTTGCTCTGAAGCTCAGTCTCAGAACGAGTGGCTGGTTTGCAGCTCACTGTTAAAAACCTCTCCAGATCTGTTCACGCAAATAACATCTGCTTTTTGTGGCTGGGATGGATACTGTCAGTGCCACAAGTTTTATAGACTTGGAAAGCCCAGGCCAAGCATTAGGCCGTTTCCTGATACAAATCTTTTCAGATTCTCCACAGGAGGTTTGAAACACATTTCATTTTTCTTTCTTTCTTTTAATTAACAACTGTATTTCTTCAGGATGTATTATCCTGCAAAGAAAGAGAAGAAGTTGATTCAGTTGCTGCTGCTTTAATCCTGCTCCATACTTACTCTCTCTTTACTTCTACATCAAAATTAATCAGCTGAAGGATGGTCCTTAAACGGAAGGCTTAAAATGTAGAGTGGTTGTTCTCAGGAGAATGGGGAAAAAAATCAGTGAAGCAAGGACTGCCTTTGCCTTTCAAATGGTCCTTTAAAATTGCACATTCCATAAGGCCTTTCCTGAATGGGCTACTTCTCTCCTGATTGCTGCAAGTTCCTTCTGGGTGAAAGGAGATGTAATTTTAAAAAAAGAACGGTAAAGGTGGTTTAATAGGTGCTGCTGTTCCTGTCACTAGGCAGCTCAATTCTATTGATTTCCTTTCTGTTTTTCTTTTAAAAAGGTTGTGTTGGGTATATATTGGCTAGTGCCCATGCCACCATCAACACATTTCATTATTAGCACGATCCCAGGACATGGCTAGGGATCACCGTAAGAAAATGCTTCCTAATTTGTATGTGACAAATTTGAAGGGAATTAATGGTAATGTGGGGGGGGGCATTAGACATCATTTGCGGGCTTTGAGGGGGCTTATTGATTTGCTGCAGCAGTGACAGCATTCCTTCCCCTCTCTCTTTTTAAAATGACTGTGAGTGGAACTTAGAGTCATAGAATTGCAAAGCTGGAAGGGACACTAACCCCCTGCAATGCAGGAATCACAGCTAAAAAATCAGTGACAGATGACCACTCAACCTCTCTTTAAAAGCCTACAAAGAAGGAAAGTCCATCACCTTCTAAGGTAGTTTGTTTCACTGTCAAACAGCTCTTACCACTGGGAGGTTTTCCCTAATGTTTAGTTGGAATCTCCTTTCTTGTAATTTGGATCCACTGGTTTGGGCCTCACCCTCAAGGGCAGCAGAAAACAAGCTTGCTGCTTCATCTTCCATGTGACAGCCCTCCAGGTATTTGAAGATGGTTGTCATATCACTTCTCAGTCTTCTCTTCTCCAGGCTAAACATACCCAGCTCCCTCAAGCATTCCTTGTAAGGCTTGGTTTCCACTTCTCTCAGTGGAAGCCACGAGCCCCCGCAAATGCTTCCTCAAAATGACATCGTGATATCATTGTTCAAGGGACATTATGGGGATTGTTAAACCACAGAGCCTAGGGCTTGCCGATCAGAAGGTTGGCGGTTCGAATCCCTGCGACGGGGTGAGCTCCCGTTGCTCGGTCCCTGCTCCTGCCAACCTAGCAGTTCGAAAGCACATCAAAGTGCAAGTAGATAAATAGGTACCGCTGCAGCGGGAAGGTAAATGGCGTTTCCGTGCACTGCTCTGGTTCGCCAGAAGTGGCTTAGTCATGCTGGCCACATGACCTGGAAGCTGTACACCGGCTCCCTCAGCCAGTAAAGCGAGATGAGCGCCGCAACCCCAGAGTCGTCCGCGACTGGACCTAATAATCATGGGTCCCTTTACCTTTACCTTTATTATGCAACAAGTGCAGGTTGTATTTGCAAACAAGCCAAGGATGTCTCTTTGCAGTGATATGCCAGAGTGGATCAGATGATATTTCCTGACACCTATAAAAGCCAGATGGGTCTAACTGTAATTTTTTAAAATAAAAGTTCTTGGATCCTGAAGCAGACTTGATTCTCAATGGCTCCCATTCTCTTCTATAGGGTAAAAATGAAAAGGTGTGGTGTGCGTTTGTGGTGGCGGCGGCACGAGCCTCCATAGGATTTGGGGTCTCCAAAATCAAAGGAGCATGTTTAGTCTCCGATCCCAGTGGTATCCTTGACTTTGGTCCCATCTGCACTATACAGTTGAAGCAATATCATCCCACTTTAAACCGTTATGGATTCCTGAAAAGAATCCTGAGAACTGTGGTTTCTTAAGGGTGCTGAGAATTGTTAGGAGACCCTGTTCCTCTCACAGAGCTTTAGTTCCTAGAGTAGTTTAACCACCAACCCTTCTTTCTAGGGAATTCCTGGAACTGTAGCTCTGAGGGGAACTCTCAACTCCGTTAGCAAACTACAGTTCCCAGGATTCTTGGGAGGGAGCTGTAGCTGTTAATAACTGCACAATAGTGCTTTAAATGTATTGTGCAGATGTGGCCTTAAAGCACATGGCTTCCCCCCAAGAATCCTGGGAGCTGTAGTTTTCCCTCACAGGGCTATAGTTCCTGACACCCTTAACATGCTACAGATCCCAGGACTATTTGGGAGCACCCATATGCTTTAAAAGCATGGCATGGATGTGATATTTATTTACTTTCTCACAGTTATGTAACTAGCTGCCATCCATTCTTATAATGGCGGAAACAAACCACCTCCCTCCTGGGCCCATCTTGCTGGAGAAAGAAGGGTTGGGGGCATTGGGGAAGACAAAGAGAGACAGGGACCCCACCCTCCATCTTTTACTGCCTCATAGGCTCTGCCATTTATGAGGCACAGGTTCGAAACGCCCGTGAAAAATGGCTTCTGTTTTATTTTAAGTGGTGATCTGAATTTTTACAAGGTTTCTGGAATGTTTGGACAATGTGTTCATCGGGGGCTGCAAGTCATGAAGCTTCACAACTTGCTTACTATTCCCCCCCCCCCACTACCACCACATCCCTCAACCCTCGCATGCCTTTTTCTTTCCCTCGCTCTCCTGCAGGGGCCTGGGAGATTGCCAGGGCATGCAAACACAATATACAATTGGAATAGATGCACCTCTATTCTTTCGTAAGAGATATTCTGTTTCCAGATTATACAGGGATATTAGTGAGCAGCAGTCTCTTTCTTTAGCTCTGGGTCTGCTCACCCTTCCTGATTCTTCACAGGCAGTGTTTCACGCTGAATATTTTATTTGTGTTGCTTTGACTTAAAAAAAAGGAAAGGGGAAAAAAACAGACACAGGGTTTCAAATAGACTTGTTGATTTAACAATTGTGTGGCTTGAATGCTTACGCTGCAGAACAAAGTATTAAATCAAATTCCATCGTTCAGTTGTGCCAGCTAACTCTCATAAAATCCATTTTGCAGGGCTGCACTACTTCCACATGATGTGGATGGGCCACAGCTTAGGATGGATGAGTTTGTCCGTTTCACTTTCTCATTTGCCTGATCTTACGTTCCGTTTCCCATATTTCCACATCAAGTTTGAGATGTTTATCACTGTCATTGCTGCTTATTGAATTTCTAACCCACTCTTCGTCTCCGTGGCGGCGAAAACCCCCAGTGTTAAAACAATAAAATGAAAAGAAGCTAAAAACGTTTCAGAACATTAAGAACACCCCCAGAAAATTTAAAAACAGTTGCATACCCTCACAACTGATAATGTCAAGGTCGCCATCAAATGCTTGGGTCAGCAATAGGCCTGGGTGGTGTATCGGTACTTTGCCAAGGACTGGTATGAGGGCCGGAGCGCGATGGCGGTTTCACCCGGCAGTATATCGTGGGTGAAACCGCCACCACTCCTGAGTCCCTCTGCCACCAGCGCCCAGCCAAGCTGCAGCCAGGTGATGGTTGCAGAAGGGGCTCGGGAGCAGTAGCGGTTTCACCTGCAATAAATCAGGTGAAACCGCCATCACACTCTGACCCTCATACTGCTGAGGGAAGAACAAGTTACATCGGCCAGGGCTGATGTAGCTTGTTACTCCCTCGGCTGCCTGCTCGGGCAGGTGGCTCCTCAGCGAAGAAGGGCATGAGGAGCTAGCTGCCTTGCCCCCGGTGCTGCGAGGCACCAGGGTGAAACTGCCTTAGCTCCAAACTGTGATGGTTTCACCCCAGCACCTTGCTGGGCCAGGGATGAGGCAGCTTGCTCCTCCCTTTCAACATCGCCTAGGCCTAGTCAGCAAGAATGTTTCAAAGTTTTTTGGTTTGTGTTTTGCGGAAGTGTGAATTAGGCAGAATTTTAATGCAAATCAAATGGAAATTCTCTCCCTCCCCCTGCACCTGGTGGTAGAGCAAATGGTTATGATGAGATATTGCTTCTTGTTGTTGCAGCACATGATTTGCCCTCCAACTGTCCCAGCTTCAGTTCTTAGCATCTCTGGGCAGGGCAGCAAAACTCTCGTTGTTAGGACTGCCCTGTGAGCAACAGTCGGGTGACAGAGGAGCCGGGAACCAGGAGCAATGGGACAAGCCAGTAGTCAGGACCAGAGAACAAGCCAGTAGGCAGAATCGAAGATCAGTTTAGGGGAAGGGCCATAGCTGAGTGGCAGAGCAGCTGCCTTGGATGAAGAAGGTCCCAGGTTTGATCGCTGGGAAAGACTGCTGCTCTGAAACTCTGGAGAGCCACACTATAAGCCGTGGTGGCTGGCAGTAGCGTAGCATGGGTTGCCCGTGCCCGGGGCAAATATTGCGCCCCCAGTGGCAAAGATGAGTATGTGCTTGCAGATAGGTATGCTTTAAGTTTGCACCACAGAGGAATCCAATGCAACAGTTGCACTAGCGCAGGGGTGGCCAACTTCCAAGAGACTGCGATCTACTCACAGAGTTAAAAACTGGCAGTGATCTACCCCTTTTTGAAGTGTTCAGGTCGAGGTTGTTGAGCTTTTTATAGGAAGGAAAGCCATCCATGTTTGGGGGGTTTCGCGTCAAAGTTGAGATTTTTTTAGGAAGGAAAGCCCTGTTTTGGGGGCTTCAGGGCAAAGATGTTGAGCTTTTTTTTAAGGGGAGCCAAAGTTGCTGAGCTTCTTTGTGGGAATGCAGTGATCTACCAGTGATCTACCACAGACGACCAGTGATCTACCAGTAGATCACAATCTATCTGTTGGACATGCCTGCACTAGCCGAAACATGCCATGCAACAGATTGCACAGTCTTTTGCGAAACAAAGTTACCGGCACTTGTGCAACAACAGTGGTCTGCTGGAGTAAAACATTTTGCCAACGGAATAGATATCCCACTAAGTGACTTTAACTTGGCCCTACAGTTGATACAACCCATTGTTCCAAGCACACCCAGTTTCCCTAACAGCAAGCCTTTAACTAGTAAGTGGTACTTTAGCCCCAGAAGTCCTGGACCTCTGGCAGTGATCAAACTTGCTATTTTAGTTCTAACTTTGCCGGTGCTAAATAAACTCCTAGGACATTTCCCCCTGCTGTAGATAACCTCCATTTGCTGCTTCAGAATGAAAGAGGAGGAAATGATCTGTATGCACAGTCCCCAGGGAGCTTCCAGCTGAATAGATCTTCTTTACCAATTTCAACCCGCGCTATCTGTTTGTTAAAGTGGGTCTCATTTCTACAAAAGCACTTGGAACTGGTATTGTGGGCCCTTAACACTTGCAGGAAGGTACTGTAGAATCGGAATTCCCCCCCCCCCCAAGCTCACAAAGTGCTTCTGGCTACGGGTGAATGTGTGATAGCCTTCTAGGAGGGAAAGTTGTCGGAGCAGAACTTACCCAAGGTGTCGGGCTGCCTGAAGCGGGTCCCAAGTGAGCACCCTCCCTGCTTGCTAGGGCCAACACTTTAAAATGTCTTCATGTGCTATATAGACACCAATCCCTGCCTTCATCTATGCCAGGGGTGGCCAATTCCCAAGAGACTGCGATCTACTCACAGAGTTAAAAACTGGCAGTGATCTACCCCCTTTTTTCGGGTTCAGGTCAAAGTTGTTGAGCTTCTTTTAGGAAGTAGTAAGGCCCAATTTTTTTGGGGGGGGGGTTCGGGACAAAGTTGTTGAGTTTTTTCAGGCTGTCAACTTTTGGATTTGAAAATAAGGGATTTTTTCAAACTTTCGGATTTGAAAATAAGGGATGCCACGAGGGCGGTGCAATGGCGCCAAGTAGCCTCGCCACCCTGCGCTCCAGAGGCTGCGCGCGAACGGGAGAGCGAAAGAGCGAGCACGTAGACGGCAGGCAGGCTGTCTGTCTGGTTGGGCGTGATGGTCTGGCTGCACAAGGCATGCAAGCTCCGCCCCCAGTCGGTCTCAGACTCCTTATTGGCAGCCGAGCAACGCAGCTGAGGAGCCTCCCTGGCCGGCAGGGAGGGAGAGGAGCTGCTTCCTTTGAAATCCGGGAAATTTAAGGGATATCAACAATCCGGGATAGCAGCGGGAAACGGCATTGGAATAAGGGAGTTTCCCGCAAAACAAGGGAGGGTTGACAGCTATGGGAGGTAAAATGTTGAGCTTTTTTAAGGGGAGCCACAGTTGTTCAGCTTCTTTGGGGGGAGCCAATGATCTACCAGTGATCTACCGCAGACGTCCAATGATCTACCGGTAGATCACGATCTACCTGTTGGACATGCCTGATCTATGCCTTCTCCCCACGCTGGGCCATCTGAACCATCATTTCATCCTCCTGCATGGGAGGACCAACCAAGGCCTACTAGCCATGATGGGCTTATGTCCGTTGTCAGAGGCAATATGGCTCTGAATGCCAGTTGCTGGGAATCTCAAACAGAGAGTGTGCTGTTGTACTCATTTCCTACTTGTGGGCTTCCCTGGTTCAATGTTTTTCCATCAAATGTGCTGAGACACAGATATACAAAGGGCCAGGTCTCGGTTTTGTGTGTTTGTGACAATAAATCAACTGAATCCCTCCAACACATAATGTTCAGCTGCACCATGTACAGATCAGCTCGGGCCAGTATATTAAACTCAATATTACAGGAACTAGTCGACAAGCCTGTCGAGGCGCATCTAGCCTATATGCTGCAAGATACGGACCCTCATAGAACCCTTCAGGTCGCAAGGTTCCTAACTGCAGTCCTTTCGCTTAAGAGACGCGCTGGAAATCTGTTTGAGTATTGAAAACTATATTACTACCTTACTCAAACCCGAGCCCTTGTTTTGTCCTTGCTAAGGTCGCTAGGGTAGCATTGAATTACTACCATGAGTTGATTGCCTAACGTTGTGACGGTTTCTTCTGTACCGGTTGTTGTTGTTCTATTTTGCATTGTTAGTTGATTGTTTTGTTTTGTTCTGTCTCTTTTGCCTTGTTTGGCTGGTTGTTTTGTTTATATATGGGCAAATAGCCGAAATAAATTGAATTCCAGTGGGCTTCCCATGGGCATCTGGTTGGGCACTGTGGCAACAGGATGCTGGACTAGATGGGCCCCTGGCCTGATTCATACTCTTCTTACATTGGTATTCTGCAGCTATGTTGTCACTGGGAAGCAAGAGCCCTTGGATGGCTTGTTCTTTGTTAGCTTGTGCACTTCGATCTCAGCTCATATGACCATCTGCAGCTGAATAAAGTTCTTAAGGAAACTCAACATTACTGATTAGCTGCAGGGCTTATTTATTTGTTGGTAGGAAGAAGAAAGCAGAAAACAAAAACCCACAGATGTTCTCTCTTTGCGTGTGCACGTGCGCGCAGAATGGTGGAATTGTTAAATGTTTGCTTTCCCAGATGTTTCTTTGCAGATTGAGGCCATTCTTCCACATCTACCCCGCCCCCCATGGGATTGCATGCAGTGCTAGTCTTACTCAGAGGAGACTCATTGAATGAAACAAACATAAATACATTGTGTGGCAGCACCTACCCTTTGAAACTCCTTCCCATTGCATATCAATATTGTTAATTTATACTCCACCTTTCCCCCAAGGTGGCTAACACAGGTCTACCCCTGCATTTAAATTCCACAAGAACCCTGTGAGGTTGGTTAGGCTGAAAAGCAATGGCTGGCCCAAGGTCACCACTTCATGGCTGGGTGGGGATTTGAACCCCGATCTCTCAGGTCCTACTGCAATATTCTAACCACTACGCTGCACTGTCTGCCTTATTTAAGACTATTTTTTTCATGACCCATTGAAGACTTTCCTCTTTCAACGCCTTCTGAATAGAGATTTTTGGTTTGTTCAGTAATCTGAGCTGGTACCTGCAATGGATTTGAATTGATTGTCTATGCTTTATTGATGTTGGTTTTTAAAAAAATTGTTCTCATCTCTATAATTAGCTTTTAATTGGTTTTTATCTATTCAAATGTGCTGCATATGTTTTTAGTACACTGTAAATCACTTTGAGGTGCCTCATGGGAAGCGAATCACAAATTAAAATAAATGAAATGAAATGGAAAATAATAATAAGGGAACCAATATGTGGTTGCTTCGTTTGCTGGAGAGGAGTGGATCCTATTCCCATTATGCCCAAGGGAAGGGTTGTAGCTCAGTGGCAGAACATCTGCTTTGAATGCAGAAGGTCCCAGGTTCAAATCTTGGTGTCTCCAGATAGGGTTTGTTTATTTATTTATTCCAGTTATTCCCCACCTTTCCTCCAAGGAGCTCAAGGTGGCACACGTGGCTCTCCCTCTCTCCACTTTGCCCCCCAAAACAACTCTGTGAGGTAGGTTAGGCTGAGAGACAGGGGCTGGCCAATGGTCACCCAGTGAGCTTCAAGGCTGGAGTGGCGGATTTGAACCCCGGTTTCCCATGTTTCAGTCTGACATTCTAACCACTCTACCACACTGCCTTAAATCCTGGGAAGCTGCTGACGGTCACTGTAGACAATACTTGAACTAGATGAACTGAATGGTCAGACTTTGTATAAGACACTCCCTGCGTCCCTGTGGAAGACTTCTTCAAAGCAGTCCTTGACATTGTGTTTTCTTGACAGGTTTTGATGTCCTGGCCCAAGCATCGCATTATTGGCCCCTGGGGGCCGTGGAAGGAATCCATGAGTTGCGAGATGCAAATGGAGGTAGATCGAATAACGGTGATTCCCCACTCCCTTTAGAGTCACTTAAATCTTTATGAAATTCAGAGTGCAAGAAAGCAAGGTTGAGAAACACTGGCTTTGTGGGGTACCCACTTGTGTTTGTTGATTGGCCCAGCAAATGTTTTGCACCCAAATGACCTTTTCTGTTGGCATTTCAAACCACACTCCATTGATCTTTGGTGGGGGAAGAGGCGGGCTGGTGACCCACACAGAACTAAGCTTTCAAAGACAATATTGGTGGGAACCTCATGAGCCAAACTAAAACATTGCTGCTGGGCTTGCAGCGGCAATGATAACCAGCTGTGTTGTGTGTGCTTAAAAATTACTCCTGTGCTTGGTGCAATACCAAGTGGTGCCTCCATCACATGGAAATCACATGGGATAAAGCTATGCATCATTAACACAGTATGGGGGTATTGGGGGGGTGTCTCTGTGGGGTAATGCATGTTTGCCCCATGTCTGAAAGTGGTCTTCCTCCACCCCCCAATCCCAAGAATGTTTTTTGTTCATGCTGTCCTTTAGATCCTGCACTGAAACTCATTTGTGTTTGTGGACTGTGGTTGGATTTTTGTGTGTGTTATGTAAATATAGGCACAAAGCATGCCTTTTGCCTTCTGATGATGCTCCCTGTGGTCCGTGTTTGGATTAGGAACGTAAGCAACCCAGGCAGGTTCACAAATGCATGGGAATCGCATTTGACTTGGTACCCCATCGTGAGATTTATCCAGCGTTTAGGCTGGTCCACAGAAGCAGAAATAGCAATGAGGGAGGCTTGGACAGAACCACTTTCGACTTCAGGGTGCATGTGTGTGTTGAATGCTCATAAAAAGATGTGTCCTGGTCTAAACCTTTTCTCCAGACATGCTAGTTTTCTGTGTGGAGTCGTTCACCCAACACATACAATGTGTAGTGTTCAGTCATATCTCACCACCACCACATGAAGTGGTACAGTTCAGAAGTCCTTTGACCACTTCATCTCCCATTGAGACTGAACCTTAAAGGTGGCAGGCGAATATATGAATAGGGACCCCCCCCACCCTCTCCAATGAAATGTGTTGATTCTGCGACAACTTCCCATGATCTAAAACTTTTCTTTATGGCAACTGATAATCTGTGATGCCTCACTCAGACATGCAACAAGTTACCCCTTGATCCAATGAACAACGAGCATGTAGTGTTCAAAATTCGCTTGGCGCCAGGCACATTTTGCATCTGGCTATTGGCCGCTTTGCGAACAAGTGAAGATGCCCAGATGTCAGGGTGGCACCTGACATCTCCACCATCTGGCGGTCCTTGGATCTTGGCTGTTTTCACACACCAGCAACACGTTATTTGGAATTCTATCTGTGATATTTTACCTACACAATCGGAACGAATTTCAGGAACCAAAAAGTCATATTGAAAAATACAACTTCCAAGCTCTCTGCCCCCCAAATGGCAGCTAGGCATTGTTTTGGCAACTGTAACCCTGATTTAAGGAGCCATTTGGTGCCTAGCTTACATATCTGAGTTTCTAACACTGCGAAGCATGCATATGTGAACCAGGACTAAGGTTGCAAAACCTACACACGCCTCACACAGGAGCAAGTGAACTCAGTAGGCCTTACTTCTGAGTAGACAGTAATAAGATGGGGCTGTATGTATTGTTTTGGTTGTGTAATGTCATAACAGCAGGGAGCCTGCTTGGACATGGATGGGGAACCTGTGGCTGACTGGATGTTGCTGGGCTACAGCTCTCCCCATCCCTGACCATTGACCTTACTGTTTGGGGCTGATGGGAACTGTAGTCCAATAGCACCCAGAAGCCGCCTGGCTCTCCAGCCCTGTCCTAGAAGGTCTCCTTTCATGGATGCCGCAGCAGCAAAATTGCTGCTTTGATATCACTCTCTGATTACATGCATCTCTTCCTTCGGTAGCCAAAGAGTCGTTCAGGTTTTATTTACTTGTACCCACCCAACTCAGCCTTCGCATCCGCCATAAGTTCCACGCAGTTGTGTTTTTTCACTCCATGTTTTCCGCTCATCGAGCCTCAGAGCGTCATAAGCTTGCATTTCATGTTAATCCATTTCATTTGTTGAAATCTTTGTGTGGCTGTAAATCCAGTTCTGTATCTCTCAATTGCTTGTTTCTGCAGATACCAGCGTCACCAGACTGGCTTTTTTAAGATACATGCATAGATAGATAGATTAGATAGATAGATAGATAGATAGATAGATAGATAGATAGATAGATAGATAGAAGTGATACATATATATATGCACATTTTGGAGGTGACTTTGATGCAAGGTATCTCTGTGTTGTAGGGGGGAAATAGTAGAGCAGCAAGTAAAACTTTTACTGTAACACTTAAATGGCTATTTGCTATGAAATCAGTGGAGTCTGGGTCCCCTTCCCCACCAACCTCACTGTGCCCTTGTCCTCCTGTCTTCCAACTTACAACCAGACCACAGGGTGCCACTGGTGGCTGTTATAATAATAATAAATAATAAATTTTATTTATACCTCACCCTTCCCAGCCGAAACCAGGCTCAGGGCGGCTAACACCAATAAAAATTACAATGAAATATAAAAGAAAGGAAAACCGTTAACATCTTTCTGATGTTTGAGCTGCGAGTGCCATTGCTTATTTAGCCCAAGTGGCACCACCCATCCACACAAATGAGGTGTTGGTTGCCTTTTGGGGGGAACACCAAAGTTTTTAGAACTTTGTTCAGTGTTGTCTGCACTGATTGGCAGACAATTGGGGTTTCAGGCAGGGCTCTTTCCGAGGCCTGTCTAGAGATCAGGGGTCAGCAACCCTTTTCAGTCGTGGGCTGGTCCACCGTCCCTCAGACCATGTGGTGGGCCGGACTATTTTTTTTGGGGGGGGGGGAATGAACGAATTCCTATGCCCCACAAATAACCCAGAGATGCATTTTAAATAAAAGCACACATTCTACTTATGTAAAAACATGCTGATTCCCGGACCATCCCCGGGCCGGATTTAGAAGGCGATTGGGCCGCATCCGGCCCACGGGCCTTAGGTTGCCTACCCCTGCTAAAGATCATAGAATCCTAGAATTGTAGAGTTGGAAGGGACCCCAATTCTCATCCCTGCAATGCAGGAATCTCAACACGTGGTCCCCCATCTAATTTGAAACCATACCGGATCCTGCTTCGCTTTGAAAATGCAATTTTATTGCTGCACCACTATGTGGAAGGGGTTGGACCTGGAAGACGTTTTGTCATTTAGGTCAGATCCCAACCATACATATAAATCATGCTTATACCACTTTAACAGCTGTGGGGAATCCATGGGGGAATTGCAGCTTGTCGAGGGTGCTTGGAATTTGTTTCTTTGTTTAATTTATACCCCGCTCTTCCTCCTAAAGGAGCCCCGGGCGACGAATATACAAGTGGTATGACGTCTTAAAAACAATTCCAATACAGATGCAGGCTGCGAAAGAACGCTGCTTGTTGGAATGATAGGTTTGTGAGTTCAGCACCCTTAGCAAACTACTGGTCCTAGGATTCTTTGGGGGAAAGCCATGACTGTTAAAGTGGTGTAAAGGTAAAGGGACCCCTGACCATTAGGTCCAGTCGCGGACGACTCTGGGGTTGCGGCACTCATCTTGCTTTACTGGCCAAGGGAGCCGGCGTACAGCTTCCAGGTCATGTGGCCAGCATGACTAAGCTGCTTCTGGCGAACCAGAGCAGCACACGGAAACGCCGTTTACCTTCCCGCCGGAGCGGTACCTATTTATCTACTTGCACTTTGACGTGCTTTCGAACTGCTAGGTTGGCAGGAGCAGGGACCGAGCAATGGGAGCTCACCCAGTTGCGGGGATTCGAACCGCCGACCTTCTGATCGGCAAGCCCTAGGTTCAGTGGTTTAACCCACAGAGTACATTAAATGTACGGTGTGGAAAGGACCTGAGATAGTGCCCCCCCGAAAAGTGAGCTTGCATGGTAAGAGTGATGATAATTTTGAAAATTCCACCTTGAGCCAGGGAGCCAACTTAGCATGGCAGACCTGGAGAGGCCAGGTGGGTGGAGCCGGAATCAATGTATCTTTTTTAAAAAGGATATGGTGGGTGGGTATGGAACTGGCCATCATGCCTTTTCATTTCTTAATCAGATTCCCCCCCCTTCCAAAAAACAAGCACTCTTTCTTTAATTGGAGGCTGCCCTGTGACAAAACATAAGACTTGCTCTGTGTCCCTCTCCCCACCCCCTTGGAAAAAAAAGAAAGTCTTAGGTAGGGCAAACCCACACTCTAGGTGGGGTAGGACGTGCTCAGCAGCAGATGGGCTGGGCTGGAAGTGCTTATCTGACTTCCTGGCAGGTGAGTCGCCATTCCTTACTGGAAGGGCGAGGCAGCAGGGCAGGTGGTGCAGGGCAAATGCATCAATCCAGTGTGCCTGCCGGTACGTTAGCACCGCGACACCCTCCGTGCCACCTCCCCTTCTCTCTCCTGGTAAGCAGTTCTGCCCCACCAAGCCATCTGCTGCTGAATGTGCTCATTGTCCCCAATCTGGGCACAATCCCCCGGGAGGAGCTTTCAGTACATTACTGTTCACTCCGCACATTGAGAGATACAGACTGGCTGATTCATATTCATCTTGCATTTATTCATTGTGTTGCATCTCTCTCTCTTTTTGTCTTTTGTCGTTCCACCCAGCTTTAAGATTCCACAACTTCACTGTGCATCCTTCCCATAATTCTACTTTTGTATATACCAATGATTCTGCCTACTCTAACTTCTCTGCAACTGTAGGTGAGGATTCAGTATGATTCTTCTGCATTTGTCACTCTCGGGCCATTCTGAATAATGCTGTCAGCTAGACGTGGTTTTAAAGCAGGCAACATGTTTGTTTAAAAATTATTTTAAATCTGTATGGTTTTAAATTCTCCCTCTCAAAACAGAGTATAAAGGAGTCTCTTTGTGGGTATGCAGGTTCAGTAAATGATACTCCAGTAGGTCCAGGGGAGACAAAACAGGATAAGGATTAGGTCTAACTATGGTTTGTGGCCTTAACTCTGGTTACAATATCAAAAATACTGTGAAACCATGGTTTGCTAAGCTGTATTCTGCTGCCCCAGAAACCATCTACTGCAGGCATAGGCCCTCCAGAAGTTTTGGGACTACAATTCCCATCACCCCTGACCACTGGTCCTGTTAGCTAGGGATCATGGGAGTTGTAGGCCAAAAACATCTGGAGGGCTGAGTTTGCCTATGCCTGATCTACTGCATACCTCAACTTGTAGTACTGTAAATGATATTCCAGTAGGTCCAGGGGAGACAAAACAGGATGATGATTAGGTCTAACCAAGGGTTGTGGCCTTAACTCTGGTTACAATATCAAAAATACTGTGAAACCATGGTTTGCTAAGCTGCATTCTGCTGCCCCAGAAACCATCTACTGTATACCTCAACTTGTATCTACTGTATACCATCTACTTGTCACCTCAAAAAGAAGAGAAAGCAGAGAGACATGGAAATTGCATTAACCATGGTTAGCTTGGCGCACATGTAGCACTTAACCACGGTAAATGAAAACCTCCTTCAAGCCATGGTTTTACATTGCACTTTACAGATAATCCTTAACTGTGGCTCATGAATGCAATGTAATGCTTAAGGGCCCTTATTGGCCCTGCCAGTTGCAAGGGGCAGAAGCTGAGAGACAGCAGAGCCCCCAGCCATACCTTGTGAGTCCCCCAGAAATGAGTTTGGGGGTGCCTGAGTGCAATGGTTAGAAGCACTGGATTGGCTCAACGGGAGAGCTCTCCTTCACCAATACCCTTCCATCTAGGTAAGCTCCTGGTGTGGGGAAGGCAGAGCCATAGCTCCACCCCACCCAGCAGGCTGCTATTAGAACTCAGGAGACAGGAGCTTCCACCTTCCTCTGCATCTCAGAACAAAGTTAGAGACTGGCTACCCACTTTCTTAAGACCCCATCTGCACCATGTCTTTAAAACAGTACCACACCACTTGAAATTGTCATAGCTTCCTCCAAAGGATCCTGGAAACCATCTTTTGTTTTGAGAGTTGTTAGGAGACCCTCTTATATCCCTTACCAGTTCTACAGTTCCCAGGGTAGTTTAATAACCAGAGCCTCTTTGCAGGGAACCCTGGTTATTTTAGCTCTGGGAGGGGAATAGAGGGGCTCTTTCAGCACCCTTAACAAACTACAGTTCCCATGATTCTCTGGGGAATGACATGAGTGTTTAAAGTGATAGACCCCTATGTGCACTATCCATTTAGAGCAGTGCACTCTCTTCTGCAATGTATTGAGTACTCGGGGGAGGGTCTGAATAGCATTGGGAGGATGCAAAGGAGTGAGATGGATTGCAGTGGTCATTGGGTCTGAGGCCCCATAGAGATGGGGATGAGGGGTGAGGAATAGGATGAAAGCTATTTAAAATTGCCTGAGTTGTATCCCTAGGCTGTTTGAACTGACAAGGCTATTAAAAATAATTAAATGTATCATTTAAACAATTTCCCTCCTTTGGTAGATATTGTAGAAGGAATAGTGAACAAAGGCATCTGCGTCCCAGATGTTAAAGGAATGACCTTCCTCCTTTTTGGAAGCCATCAGAACTCTTGCATTGTTAACCCGGAATTCTGTGAACCTGAAGGTTAGTACAAAGCCACAGTCGTCATTGACTCCATTATATTCCTTTATTGCAGCATACTTTTCCCAGAGAAAGGGAGGAGGATCCTGAGAGGGCTGCTGAAAGGAGTAGTGGCATCACCAACTCTTTTGAGGTTTAATTATGTGCATTCTCTGCAACCTCCCATTTTAATTAAAAAAGGAAAGGAAAAGGAAATCCAGATTATTTGCCTAGAAAATGCAAATACAAATTTATTAAAATTACTGGTGCAGTTTTCCTGCTGTGATTTAAGTATGGGCTTCTAAAAAGAAAAAGAAAAAGAAAAAGAAGAAGATGACTGCTACCAGAAATTCCCCAAGCAAATTCCACAAAGAGTTTGTCTTGAAGGACTGTGTTTTAGAGACATCTTCCCTGTATTTTAATATCCTTCTCTTGACTCATATCTCAGAGCACTATCACAGCTGAGCATCACCCCCTTAGGACTGCATTAGATCTCTCAAGTTATAAGTATTGCTGGTTAGGAACAATATTTGGCTTGAATTTTCTCTAAGGATCTATGGTAGGTTTATTCTGGCCAGCAATCAGTCCAGGAGAACAAACCCCCAACAATTCACTTCAAGAATGTCATTAACACTTTAAAGAAAAAAGAAAGAAAATAATCAATTGGTGTCCCATGACTTCTTCTGGAGTCTAGCATAGGTGGATTAAGCTACTATAGAGGCGGACAACCTTTCCCCCCTGCCAAGGACTACATTCCCTTGGAAGTAATTGGTTGGCAGCATGCTGGCGGTGGGCGGAGTCACAGCCTCTCTGTTGGTGTGCTTTGCATGCACACATACACACACGTGTGCGTACACACACAGTCCCTTCTAGTTGTTCTGAAATGACCTAAGTCCTGTTCATGCGTTCTGCTCATGTGTAAACCCCACATGCAAGTGGGGGGTGAGAGTGCTGAGGTCCACCTCTTGTGCCACCATCCTTGATGCCCGCCATCTCATGGAATGTGACTGGGTGATGTGGGGCTCCTCCGCCACTCACGGTGGCTTCCCACATGATCTAAAACCTCAATCATGCAGGGTTCCAGAAGGTGAGGAACCAAAGAGCTGTTGGTTCCAACCGGGGCAAAGGAGGCAGCAGAACAATGGATTCAGCCTGTGCAACCCATCCTTCCCACCCATTTCCCTGAAATGATGCCTTTGCATCTAATCTCGACAGGCCAGAGGGATTTGTTTGCTGTTATAGGCACATTTTGTTGTGTGTATAACAAATATTCTCCTACACACACAAGCACACCATTTGGGAAATAAAAACCTCTCGGTCTGCAATGTTCATTCTCTAATGACGAGGATAATATCAGGCTCTGGATAAATGTTTATCATGCCATCACTGGCTTTCCCAGGGCTCACAAGCAAGATCATTAAGGCATTCAAACACTGCATTGTGTGGCGAGTAACAATGGTATGAAAAAGCAGATGGGGAAACTCACACACCCATATAAATGTCAGGGAGAAACCGTGGTGGAAGAACATTTCAGAACTGGTAGGAAGTTCAAGCCTACAGTCATACCTGCAACTTTGGTATGTTTGTGGCAAACAGAGCAACCCTGAACTGGGCTGGGGTCTTGATGCAACACCCCAAATGCCCCTTAAAGGAGCCCCCATGCTGTTTCTCCTGACATGCATCCATTCAATGCCTCCTGCTCCACTAGAGTTGAACAGGTGACCTCACCTGGCTCATCACCATCAAACTAAGGTAGCCACAACCCATCACAGCTGGCTTGCCTGAATATCATGCAGCCTGGCATCATTGCCAACCCAGGCAGTGGGGGGGGGAACAAATAATAAATTATAATTGTTATTATTATTATTGCCAACCTCAGATAGGTGGGCAGCACACAGCCTGAACAACTCTGTCCATTTTAAAAGAAGATGCTTGGGTGTCTACCAAGCATGCTTAGGACTGTAGCTTTTTTCTTTCTAAAATTCCAGTGTGGAATGCAACTGCAGTTTGTATGTGACAAGAGTCTTCCCTGGCAAGTAGCTCCAGGAATCTAGCAATGTGTGAGGGTGAACTCCTTGTCTGGGGTGCACAAAAGCTCCCCCTCCTCTAGGGATTGTGGAGGGGATTTTATTCATCTTGCATTTAAAGGCATACCTAGCTAATCTGAGCATTCTGAAACATGTATGCAAACAGTTGTTATTCAAAATGTGCATATTGCATTTACCTGAATTTTGCAATGCAGTTCTCCAATCAAACAGTGTTTACAAGAAGGGATATTTTAGGGGGAAGTGTGCATAAAAAGGAATATATTAGTGGGAGAAAACATACAAAAATGCATTGCATCAGGAGAAACTGCTTACATGAATGTGTACAGTAATAAAAACTGCATACAAAAATGTGTGTATTAGGAGAAAGTCACACTAAAATGATGAAGAATTTTTAGGAGGATTTAAAAAAAGAAAAGAAAAGAAAAGAAAATTGCTGCAGAAATGCAGAGGAATGAATTTAAACATTGGGGAAATGAGAAACTGAAAGAACTGAAATTGACAGATTCACCAATTCCTACAAAATGGACGGACTCACCCGTCCCTGCTTGTCCCCCACTCCTCCCACTGACAGTGACTGACATTTAGATGGCTTTAGCAAAAGGGAAGAGACGTTTTCACAAAACTCAACTCTTCAGTCTGTTGTCCTATCAATGTAGGGTGTGAACAAGGGAGAGCTTAGTCAGTCAGACTTGGAGCTGAAATTCCTGGAGAACAGGGAGGACCACAACTGTAGCTCAGCTTGGCAACCTTCCATTCTGAGGCTGACGGCATGCTTCCCTCCACCAACAGAAATACCGAACTCAGCAGGCCTAAAATAATAATCAACCATGCTAGCAAAACCACACATTTCCCCCTTGCGGAAAGGACTGGAGCAGAATGCAGGGAATATCAGCAAGCGGACGTTTGCCTGGTGGATGCAGCCCTCGTCCCTTGGTCCGGGAATGCACCCAGTAGATTGCTGTGGTCTGTGGCAAAGTTTCTCCCGCAAGTTCCAAAGAGCGCAGAAGCCACAGCAACTCAGAGCAGGGCTTTTAACGTGGCTGTCCCTAGCTCAGTCGGTAAAGCCTGAGACTCTTAATCTCAGGGTCGTGGGTTTGAGCCACACATTGGGCAAAAGATTCCTGCATCGCAAGGGGTTGGACTAGATTAACCTTATGGTCCCCTTCCAATTATATATTTCTGTGGAATAGAGTCTTTGTCCACTATTCGCTCTTTCTGGAAACAATTGAAGATGTTTGTGTTCTGAGAAGCTTCCCCAGCTTTGAGTGGGCCTTTGCCATGAGTATCTATGTTTCATTCTTCCTAGTTTAGTTTTAAATGTATCTGCTGTTCTGCGTGTGCTTTATTTGTTTATTTGTTGCTTTTCGAAACGATACATTGCCTTGTGGTGTAGTGGTTAAGAGCGGTAGACTCGTAATCTGGTGAACCGGGTTCGCGTCTCCGCTCCTCCACATGCAGCTGCTGGGTGACCTTGGGCTAGTCACACTTCTCTGAACTCTCTCAGCCCCACTCACCTCAGAGAGGAAGGGAAAGGAGAATGTTAGCCGCTTTGAGACTCCTTCGGGTAGTGATAAAGCGGGATATCAAATCCAAACTCTTCTTCTTCTTCTTCTTGAGACTATTCTATGTAAGGTGATTAATAAATTGATGATGACCGCAGAACTCATCTTGATCCAATGTGTTGCCTCCCAAATGCCATGGACTATAGATCTCATCATCCCTGACCTCTGGCTGTGCTGACTGGGGCTCATTTTCATGAGAACCTTATTATTATTATTATTATTATTATTATTATTATTATTATTATTATTATTGCAAACTGGTTTGGAAATGTGAAAATCTGAATTTAAGATTGGAAAAATGAGAAACTGGGAGAAACCGAAACTGCTCTCTGCTCCTCCCTCCCCAGCATCTGCTTTCTGAGGCAGCTGCCTCACTCTACCCAATGTCAGCTGTGACCCATTGCTGACGGAGGGGGAGAGCTTGGAGAGTCAGGAGGAGGTAATTAGGCAGGATTGAGGAATGAGGGAGGAGCAGCCTAGTTGCAGTAGAAGCCTGAGGTCCGAGAACAAGGAGAAGGAAGTGGGGAGTTCAAGGGGGAAGACACAGACTGACAGTTTAAGCTCGGACTCAGAGGGAGGGCCACCGAAAATAGCCCATCCCATGATGAGTAGGCGAGTAAGAATTAATGAGAGGTGTGAACAGGAAAGGAAGTGAAGGGGGGCTTTAAATGTGGGAAGAAGAAGGGGCGGAACTCAGTCTCGGCAAAAGCTAATTTGGAAGCAGACGCTGAGTGACTGAGCTCCAGAGTGACTTGTGTGTTTTGAACAATAAACCTGAGTTAATTGCTGCCAGAGTTGTCTCACTTCTGTGGGAGAGACCCAACCATCACACCCAACGACAGGGCTGACCCTGCTCCATCCCCAAGCTGAGTTTTCCTTTGGGGAAAGGCAACAGGGGAAGAGGTGGTGCAGGGCTCCGAGTGGAAGCACAACTGAGGTATGCCCTGCTCAAGGTGGGCTGCACCCACCTCTGTTCTGATGAACTTCAGTTCCACATCTATCTTCTCACAGACCATTCATGTTCTTTTTGCCATTCTTTAGGTGTAACCTTCTCTTTTTTCTGGAAGACTCAGGAGCAGCAGACTAAGCCCCCTCCTGCATATGGGGATCAGGTACTTTCCAGTGGATTTAAAGTCTACTTCAGTGAAAGCAAAGGGTCTATAGAGCTCTTTAACCACCAGATTTCAAAGAAGTGGGAAGCCGATTTCATTCCGCCAGGTAAATTTGGATTTTTCAGGTCTGTATGGATTCATTGAAATTTAGTGATGAACCATAGTAAATGTATTTTTACATTAAAAGGTCACATTCAAAGGGTCTTAAAAGGTGAACTCTTCTGCCTTTAATAGCTGCCTAGCAGGGAAGAGAGTATTGAAAGTATATATCCTTTCCTCCCCATTGCATTGTGATGGAAAAAAGCTACATCTCTTGAACTTCTCCCTTCCATTATGCAGCTATTATTGGGGATGTCTGCGCTTAAGTTTGCCAGAATTCTGCATTGAGAAAAGCTGGGTTCTGTAGCCTGCCAAAATTGCATAAAGGATGCAAAGTTGAATAGTTGTGCTTATCTGCACAATTCTAGTTCCACTATTTGTGAGGTAGAGCAGTAGAGTACTGAAACCTCACCCTTCTGAGCACTAGAAATCTTACTCAGCTTCTGAGAATTCACCAGGCAATGTCATACAGGCTAGAAACTTGGGGTTGCATCCAATGTTAGTTTGACTCAGAGCATACCCATTGGAATTGACTAATGTAAGTCCATTAATTCATCCTGGTGAATTAGATTGGCAATAGATCTAGGAAAGACAAAATAGACTGCTTCTTCACATAATGAATTGCATCATTTAATTACTCATTGATACCTTTCGTGATAGCCTCTAGTTTGGATGGCTTTAAAGGGGGTGAGGATGGACAAACATGGTACTATATTGAGAAAATGTATTCCCCTCCCCCCATTACATGCATAGCAGTTACGATTTGCAGAAGCCCATCATCTCTCAACCTACACAATAACATTATAGAGCCTGAAGATCCAGCAGATAGAAACCTATTTGAGTAGAGGGAAATGAATTTGAGTAGTCCCATTCATGTAGCGTAAGGCTATCAAAGGCTACTAGTCATGAAGGCAATCTACTATCCTGAAGACCAGATATCTACATGTCTCAGAATACCAGTCACTGGGGAACAACAGGGGGAGATGGCTCTTGTCCTCACACCTCGCTTATGGGCTTCCCATAGCCATCTGGTTGGACACTGTGGGAAACAGATTGCTGTAGGGATTTTGGGTTGATCCAGCAAGGCTCTTCTTGTGTTCTTAAATGGGTTTATAGAGTCTTGGTGTCTGCACTAGCTTTCTGTGCTTTTCATTCAGGTCCCCAATGGACTCATGTTCTGTTTACCTGGAAATCTGAAGATGGCTTGAAAGTCTACGTCAATGGAACCTTAAATACCACTGATCCAAAGGGGACACCTTTCTACAGCTACGATGACTCTAATTCAAACATGTTGACAGGGTCAGAGGGTGACCAGGCTAAGCGTTACGTCAATGGGGCTTTTGATGAATTTATCATATGGGAAAGAGTGCTCACGGCCAATGAGATTGAGCAGTATTTTACTGCTGCCGTAGGTAAGTGGAAATGGTGTGCCCCCCCCTAGAAAGGAATGCATGCAATCCAGAAGAGATGTACCAATGTTCTCTATGACCTTGCAGGGGAAGTCCCTTCCCCATTAACTAGGGCTTTGCAAACTCTAGACAAAGTGAGAATGTTGCATGTTGCAAAATGATAATGAGTGTGTCGTTCAGAAATAAAGAACATGAGGGGGGAAACCCAATGCTTTTTCTTTTTTAGAAATAAGGGAATGCAGAAGAGAATTTGCACCAGTGGAATGGGGGGAGGGGTTGGTGTCAGGAGCAGGAAGTGCTCCCTCCTGAGCAGGCTTCCTCAAACTCGGCCCTCCAGATGTTTTGAGACTACAGTTCCCTTCATCCCTCACCACTGGTCCTGCTAGCTAGGGATCATGGGAGTTGTAGGCCAAAAACATCTGGAGGGCTGAGGTTGAGGAAGCCTGCCCCTGAGGAATGAAGTGCATTGGTTGCGGAAGGCCAAATTAGGTGAGACCCCCCAACCACACGATACGTTGTCATGGAAGCTTTTTCTTGCAGTGTCAGGTTGGGGAAGTGGATCGGGACCACACCAGAGGGGCAAATGCCTGAAGACTCCCTCCCCACTTCCCAAAGGAAGCTGCCCTAGTCAGACCCATGGTCCATCTTGCTCAGCATTGTTTACACTCACTCACAGCTGATCTCCAGGACTCCAGACAAGGGATATTCCCAGCCCTTTCTAGAGATGCCAAGGATTGAACCTGAAACCTTCTGCACACAAGCCAGATGCCCCAGGGAGACTTGCCTGGTGTTGTTGTTACACACCCTTAGGTGCCAATCAAAAACATTCCTCTTCTCCCAGGCCTTTGGTTAATTAAACAATCGATGGCCTTAAAAAAAAAAATTGGGGGGAGGAGATATTGGTTTTGATTGTTTCCATGGTATATATTTTTGTGTTTCTGAATGTATACCACCCTGTGATCCTCAGATGAAGGACAGTATAGAAACTTAAAGTATTATCAGAATAATAACTCTGTACCCCATCCATGCTAGTAATGACAAACATAGACAGCATCTTAAAAAGCACAGACATCACCTTGCCAACAAAGGTCCGTATAGTTAAAGCTATGGTTTTCCCAGTAGTGATGTATGGAAGTGAGAGCTGGACCATAAAGAAGGCTGATCACTGAAGGATTGATGCTTTTGAATTATGGTGCTGGAGGAGACTCTTGAGAGTCCCATGGACTGCCAGAAGATCAAACCTATCCATTCTGAAGGAAATCAGCCCTGAGTGCTCACTGGAAGGACAGATCCTGAAGCTGAGGCTCCAATACTTTGGGCACCTCATGAGAAGAGAAGACTCCCGGGAAAAGACCCTGATGCTGGGAAAGATGGAGGGCACAAGGAGGGCACAAGGAGAAGGGGACGACAGAGGATGAGATGGTTGGACAGTGTTCTCGAAGCTACTAACATGTGTCTGACCAAACTGCGGGAGGCAGTGGAACTCAGGAATGCCTGGCATGCTCTGGTCCATGGGGTCACGAAGAGCCGGACATGACTAAATGACTAAACAACAACAACAACAACCCCATACTCATTTGAATTGGAGACCCCGCAACTACCATTTAAGCTTTGAAAGCCATTATCGCAATGGCTCGTTGTGCGAAGGGCATCTTGTGTAGTTTGTCCCTGATTTACAAACTGCAGTGTGCAGGGAGCCAGTGTTATGTCTCAGCTAAAAGCAGGGCCCCATTTGAAGAACTGAATGCACAGGGTGGCTTGACGCAGAGGAAGCTCTCTTGAAGATACCTGGGTAGCTAAGAAGCCCTGTTTGCATTGCCCATCTGTTTATTCTGCATGTTAAGCAGGGCAGGAAGGCAGGCAGAACTTTCAATCTGGGACAATACTTGCAGGATTGTGTTAGGTTGTTTTGAGTTTTCTCTCCCCCACCCCCCATACAATCTTACACCAGGTACTGCAGTGATTTTAAGGCACAGGAGCAATTTATATCTAATATTTTCTTTCGTTTCTAGGTGACCAGTCTTTGTTTTCTTCAGCAGCTCCGTGGGGATGGCAGGGAACTTCAACCCTTCCGATGGTAGGCACATTCCTGGATCTCTTTCCTCTGAGCTGCATATAGGAAAAGGGATTGACTGTTAAACCACTCTGGAATTTGTAGCTCTGAGAGGGGAACAGGGGACTCCTGACAACTCTCAGCACCATTACGAAGCTGCAGCTCCCAGGGTGTTTTGGGGGGAACCATAACTGTTCAAAGCGGTAGTGCAGATCAGGGCTGACTCAAGATATTTTGGCACCTGAGGCAAACCACAAAATGGTGTGCCCCCTCCCCACCAGGAAAGAAGGGCAGCCCCTGCCATTTCCTCCTTTAGTTGTGGGCATAGACCAGCAGCATCTCCTATTTTTCAAGAGGTTGCTATAGTGGCAGCATTTTTGGGGTGACGGCAGATCTGGCTTGCAAGAAGCGCACTGCAGCTGTCCCTGCTACTGTGGCAGCAGCCTCTTTGGAGGCCTGATTTGCGGCCCCTGCCACTCCTGCAGCCTGAGGCAACAACCTCACTCTGTCTCATGGGAGGGCTGGCCCAGGTGTAGATGAGGCTGAAGATTGCAAAGAGAGAGGAGCCAGACCCGCCATTTCTTTTTTTCCAGGTCACTGCTTGCTGGATAGAATAGCTGAATAGGCAGTGACAGCAAGGTAGGAGCAGCAGCAGAGGGACCCCTGCAGGACTATGGACCTCAGCAAATGCCCAGTGATGCCAATCCATGCTGCTGGCCCTGGTTCATTCTCTCTCTCTCTCTCTCTCTTAAACATTCAACACATATTTACACAGCAGTTTACCATGTTACAATTTATGCATGTACACTACACGGAAAAAAGAAAAACAACAACAATGAAAAATAGAGAAGGAAAAAAGAAAGAAAAAATAAAATAAAGAATAAAGTTAAGGAAGATAAAATAAACTTCTGATTGTTCTCAAAAAATTGAATCTCATTTGTTATTTTTTACACAGTATTGTACTTTGTACAATATTGTACTTTATTGTACTTTGTTTCCTTAATTTCCTTCAGAGAAAAATTCTTTCGTTTATTATCTATACATTACAAGAATCATTCAAGGTCTGCCAGGAGATTTTTGCTATCATAGTAGTTTTTTCAAATATTCTTTAAATACTATCCATTCTTTATTCACCCTCTGCATTGAGTACCCTCTAACTCTCCCCGTCATTATTGCCAGTTGGATGTATTCTGTCATTTTTACCTGCCATTCTGACTTTGTAGGTGTAATTTCACTCTTCCAATTCATTGTGACCAGATTCTGCAGATGTTGCACACATAAAGAGTGGTCTGTCTTCTTTCTTGATTTCAGTTGACATTATCCCTAATAAGAAGGCCTCTGGTTCATATTTTTGTTAAGTACATTCCAACAAAGAGAATTTGCTTCTTTTGTCCACTGTGTCCCAGATTGATCTCTGTTCCATGGAGAACTTAGTCCAGCAACATATATATATATATATATATATATATATATATATATATATATATATATATACACACATATACACACACACACACACACACACACACACATATGGGGGAGTAAAATAGTTGGAGGCAAAGTTTTCAGTTTATAACTCCCAGCACAAGTAAGTCTGTTGCTAGAGTGTTTTCCCTTCCATCAGAATTCAGCTTTCACCCCGCAAGTCTCAAAATGAACAAGACCAAAAACTAATGGGATTTTGATGCAGCTGTTATCAAGCATGTTTAGCATGAATGGGAAGGAAAGCAATTTTCGCTCAGTATATGGGTGAAATGTGTCTGATGTGTGTTTTGTTTTGTTTTCCTTAAAAGCTTTCCCACTTACTGCTTGCTAGTTCTCAGGAATGTTTCACTGCGGTGAGCTGCAATTTAACAGCCTGAAATCCACAGTGAAAGGTTCTTCTCGTTGTGCCGGCATGTGCTCAGACTAAATTCCACCACTGCTCCTCAAAACATTTTGGAGGGTCTTTCTGTGGTGTGGCATGTAATGGATAATTTTTAGGGGGAAAGCCATGGTAGCTAAACAGGGCTTCCATACCATGTGATGGATCCCAGGGTTAGCCAACTTAACCTGCATGCACTACTTGTGAGTCCCTGGAGACACCTGGCTGGTCACTCCTGGAAACTGATTGCTAGGCCGGGTAGACCATCATCCTTGACCATTAAGGCTTTATTCAGTTGCAATCTTGCAGCATCATAAAGCAGTCTGGTTGTATACACAGCATACAGGTAGAATTACATTCAGGGGAGAAGCCATCACCTCTTCATACCCCTACCAACTGAAGTAAACCATGCCTCTTTATACTAGCTGGCAATGGATCCATTAGGCAACGCCCCATGTCTCATGTTGCTTAGTCATCATATGCTGCTGAGTCAGCATTCCCAATTAGCACAGAGTGTTTAACTCCTTGATACCCACAACACTCCGACAGGCCACATTGATTGGGCCTGATGGGAGCTGGAGGGCCACACACACAAACCACACGTCCTCCATCTTCCTTCTTGGCAAGCAAGGGGAGGAGCAATTTTACCGAACTAGTTTCTGCACATACCCTTCTCTGTCTTCCATCCAGGCAGGCAAGAATTTAATGGCACATTTCAGCCAGGCACAAAACACTCAAGGGGGAGTGGCCTGTGGGGATGGGGTGTGGCTTGGGAAGAGTCTCAAGGGCCTTACAGAGAGTCTCGGAGGACCACATATAGCCCTTGAGACTGAGACTCCCTGACCCTGTTGTACAGTTGGGTTGTGAAAATCTCCCACAGTAAAGATTAAGAGCTTCCGCAGGATCAGAATGACAAGAATGGCGAAAGTTTTGGACATTGGGGGCTGGGACAGAGGGGAAAGATCGTGATGAGGGAAGATCAAGGAGAAAGTTGCAGCAGCAAAGTGACCCATGAAAACATATTTCCATCATTTTTGTGTGTGTTTAACTCAGAAGCTTCCTTGAGAGTCCTTTCAGGGGCCAAAAAGTGAGATGGAAAGTTTCTGAAATAAAACAAAATATCGTATTTTTCTGTCTATAAGACACCCCCATGTATAAGACTCAGATTTTTTGTGTATTTTTTGTGACTCAGATTTAAGAAAAAGGGGGGAGATGGCATAGAGTATAAGATGCCCCCTAATTTTTGACATTTTTTAAGGGGAAAAAACCTAGTCTTATACATGGAAAAATACGGTATTCTCTAAATTTATCTCTCTAAGATTCCGATGTTAGAGTAGACATCCACCACTTCCAACCATTTTGGGTTGTAGCATTCAGAAGGTCTTAGGCTGAACAAAAACAACCATTCATTTCAGTGACCTAGGGAGATGAGGAGCAGAAAGTGCTAATATATGCTTTTTGTGTCACCCTTTTAGCTGTCCAGAAATGCATACCAGCCCATAATAATTAACCTTACAGAGGAGAAAGGAAACTTTCACCGGCCATATACCATGTTGGACTATTTAGGAAACATTTCCCGTGCCTTACCCAATGAGTCACTTACGGCAAATACGGCCTTCAACCTCACTGAGGTAAATTTTCTTCACTTCTTCAACTTAATGAGGTACTTTTCCAATTGACTGAGGTGAATCTCCTTCACCTGTTAGTGAGTTTATTGAAGTAAATTTCTTTCATCTCTCCATCTCTTTATTAAACAAATAAGGCCGTTTGTAGAGTTGGCCATAGGGGCGGGACTGAGGCAATGTTTGTAAACTGAACACAATGTTGTGGGGATAAAATGACAAGGTGGCAAGTACCTCAAACTTGTTTGACTAATATACCCTTTATTTGCATGTATTTCCCTCTAATATAATTAGTTTTTGCTTCATTTTTACGGATATATGCATTTTTGGGCACCTGAAGATAACCATGTTCTGTTTTGCTTATTGGTTTGAGAAGTGCGAACTAGATAGTTTCTCGCTTAAAGGGAAACAAAATCGTGTTTCTCTCCCCTGCCCCATCTTTACTCACAGGCCATTTAGCACTTCCTACGGCTCAGAGAGAATTTGTGCTGACTTCCCTGGATTTTCCTGCACCAGCCCCATTATGTAGCTGAGCTAAACGGCTTCTGCGCTCCCTCTTTGCTTTGTGCACTATGGGCAGCAATGCCTGGAGGATTTTGAGCTTGACAGAGTCGAGAAGTTCCTCTCTGCTAACAAAACTCTGGCACTGATTTCAGCAGCGGATGGATTATTCCCCTTTTAGCGCTGCTGGGCTGGAGCTCTGGCTGTGACAGTAATCAGCTGTGATTTTGACAGCAATTGTCCTGCTAAACCCATGGGTAGCAGAGACACAGATTGTTTGCTCAGACAAAAAGGAAAATAAAATGAATATTAGCTATTAGCCCCCCTCCCTTCCATTTTTTTTGGGGGGGGTCTACATATTGAATTTTATTCTCAGATGGCCAGAGTGGATGTAATATTATTCATGTGATTGAGCTTTGAATCCTGAATTGCAGGGGGTTGGACTAGATGACCCTTGGGTTCTTTTTGATCCTAGACTTCTGTGGTTCTGTGTCTTTAGCCACTGTGTAGGATGGCGGGATGGAGGCATAGGAGGAGGGGTGCTTTTATACTTTTATTTATTACTTGCTCATTTCACAACATTGACATGCCATTTGATTGTAATAACAAACAAACAAACTCTTAAGTGGTTTACAAAACCAAAGAAGATTAAAACATTCATGTTATCAATACAAAACAGAAACGTGTATTAAAAAGCGTTCAAAACTAATTAAAATCAACAGCCAGCTCAAAACACACAACTTCTATATGTCAGGAATGCCGGGATATTTTAAACAAAAGTTATATGTTGTTTCGCAGTAATAAAACCTCAAAGTGGTTTACAAGAAAATAATCCTACACATATGTGCTGAGAAGTAATACCTATTGGGTTCTATGGAGCGCACTCCCAGGAATTATGCACACAGTGGCAGCCCTTAGAGTAGGTTAGGGACAGAGGAAGCTGCCTTAGATTGAGACAGATAAATTGGTCCATCTAGCTCAGTACTGCCTACACTGACTGGCAGCGGCTCTCCAGGATTTGAGACAGGGAACAGCCCTAACTGGAGATGCTAGGTATTGAACCTGGGACCTTCGGCGTGCAAAGCATCTGTAACAAAAACGGGAATTCCAAAAAAGGAATTGGAAGTGGGAAAAGAGGCAGTGCCTCTAAATGTTAAATCTCTGAATTCCTTGGAGAGAAACCAGTGGTGTCCAAAACACGTTGAACCATCACTTTTGTCTGCTACTCTGCTTTCCGCGCTCCAACTCCCAGTCCAAGACACCTGCTCTACCGCTGAGCTACAGCTAATGAAAACGTGTTCTGCAGTGGAAATGTATAAACCAACTGAATTAATGCAGCATTGATATGGGAGAAGGAAACTGTGATAAACTGTTGCAGAGATGGGTCCCTTTCCTGTTCTATTGAAACAATTGCTGTAAATATCCCCGGTTATGACGATTCTGTCTGGCAACTGATGTTCTCATATATGTATGGGTATATATATATATTACAAGCATTCCCTCTCTCCTGCCTTATCCCCTCCAAGGTTTAATCAGCTTCAAACATTTTGTTTTTGTACATGGGTTTTAATATCTTGAGCAGGGGGATAAATGGATGCTAATGTAATTGGAGTTTTATTGTCCTGTTAGTGTCCATAAATACCCTTCTGCTTTAAAATATTATTGTACAAAATTTAATGAGCTAAGCATCAGACACATGTGGTTCTCTGGGACATGCATGGATTTTGTGTCTATTATTTTAGAGTGAATAGGCACCTGGGGTGCCCTGACTCAAATGCTATTTCCTGGGGGATGGAGGCGATGGGGGCAGAGGGTGTTGATATTGTAACAAAATGACCTGGGGTTTATTTATTTGCAGGTCTTCTTTAAAACTGTGGAAGGTGTGCTTTCGTTTCACGGCTGGAATGAAATGTCACAGGTACACATGAACTGCAAACCTGTAACCAACTTGCCACTTTTCTTCCCTCAAGATTTTTTTTTTTAATAGTGATGTGGTAAAAGGGAAGGAATGCTTAATTTGCTCACCTGTCCACTACATTTCTTCTCCAAACTGCCTCTCCCATTCTGCTTTTTCCTTTGTCCATGGGATTTGGACTATGTGCTTAGTGTTGCAGGTGATATGGAACTTTGCTTGCTGGTGTTTGATCTGTGATGGCCCATGCAAACTAGGGGCAGATGGACTAGTCTATTTCTGATCCAAGGGTGCCAACTTGAATATTTTTTTTTTTGGGGGGGGGTGCTCAGGTAAGCCCTGCCCCACATAACTGATCACATGATCCAGCACACACACACACACACACACACACACACACACACACACACAATTTGAATGGCAATTTCCATCATTGGGGGCTCAAATATTGTGGTGGTGGTGGTGGTGAAGGGTGTCAGTCTGCATTTCTTAGTGCAGAAAGAATCTGTGGAGGTCTTTCCTATTCTGATTAATACAAGAGGATTCTAGAAGCTACTAGAAGCTTCTCTGTGTGAGAGAAGCAGGGGGAAGCTTCATGATTGTTTGGGTTATACCTTCTGGGAAGCTGGTTTGAACTAGTTCTCTTATCTCTTTCAATTAAGGGCATGCTGACTATAAATATAGGTCAGAAGGAGCCTGGGTCTTACTTTCTTTCTCTTCCAGTCTCTCTTCCTTCTGGTGTGCTGTTCTGTACATAGTATGCTTAGTGTTAAGTTTTAGCCTTGTTATAAGTTTTGCAAGTGCTGCAACTGGATTTTTATAGACTGTGCCAATCCTGAGTGTGTTGGATTTGTCACCATTAAGCTACATTTGCCTTTAGCACAAGTAAAGCTCTGCTGGATGAATTATGGCCTCTGGTCCATTTTTGGAAACTCTGCTACATGTTTAAGTTTTCCCTCCACACATATGACCTCGGCCCCTAGGAGTTGATTCCTATGTTCTGATCCGTATTGTTTTTTAATTAGTTAATTCACGAATTAGGCTTAAATCATCATCATCATCATCATTAAACATTATTCCAAACCCTGAATTGAATTGGGGGTGGATCCAGGGTGGGTGGTCCGTAGGTGGTCCTGGATCAGATTGGCCCAATCAGGGGCCAGGGTCGTAGCGTGGGAGAGCCAGAGGGGTTGTGACCACAGCCGCAGATTTTTGAGGGGGCACGAAACATACAGCCCCCATGCAGGCGCCCCTATCCCGGCCTGGCCCAGTACTCCTCTCCTGCCATCAGAGGAACCAACACTCGGAGGAGCACCCGGATGGGCCACGCTGGGGGCAAGGCATGGGGGCTCCTGGTTTGCCCCTGCCAAGAGCCGCAACACCTGTGTGGGTGGGCAGGTGGCACAGCGCAGCCCTGCTTGGCTCTGATGCAGTGCGGGGTCACTCCGGCAGTGTTGGCGGTGAACACTGGGGTGCTACTGTGGGCTTCTTCTTCTTTTTGGCCAAATAATTTTTATTCATTTTACAATAATACAATAATAATTTCCATTACAATTTCTCTTCTCATCATATATGTTTTGGCCAGTGTGGTGTAGTGGTTAAGAGTGGTAGACTCGTAATCTGGTGAACCGGGTTCGCATCTCCGCTCCTCCACATGCAGCTGCTGGGTGACTTTGGGCTAGTCACACTTCTTTGAAGTCTCTCAGCCCCACTCACCTCACAGAGAGTTTGTTGTGGGGGAGGAAGGGAAAGGAGAATGTTAGCCGCTTTGAGACTACTTAGGGTAGTGATAAAGCGGGATATTAAATCCAAACTCCTCCCCTTCTTCTTCTTTTCTTCTTCTTCTTCTTCTTCTTCTTCTTCTTCTTCTTCTTCTTTTTAGAGCCATGACTTCCATCAAACCTTCCTTATGATTTTCTTACATTCATGACTGATTTCTATATTTTCACTACTTAACCACTGCTTAAAATTATAACATCTAAATTTATCACTAAAATTCCATATCTTCAATGATTTTTAAAATTTAACTCACAAAGCTTCTTGCAATCCTACCAACGTATTCAGTTGACTGCAATTGTCTTTCAAGTAATTTGCAAATTTAGTCCAATCTTTGATGAACTTCTGATCCTACTGTGGGCTCCTTCACCCTCCGTCCCTGATTCCCCAGTACACGCACCCCTCCGTTGCGAGCATGCCAGCACTGGGCACTGTGAGCTCATGCAATGCTGCTGCCAGATCAGCACCCCAGATTATGGTAGGCTATGTGCAGCCCTATCTTCAACAAGGAGTGCTTGGTCTCTCAGTCCCACATCCGACGTAAGGTTCCCTTTGCTACTCCACATAATAATAATAATAATATATTATTTGTACCCCGCCCATCTGGCCGGGTCCCCCCAGCCACTCTGGGCGGCCTCCAACAGATATTAAAACACATGGAAATATCACAGGTTAAAAACTTCCCTAAACAGGGCTGCCTTGAGATATTTTCTGAATGTCAGATAGTTGTTTATCTCTTTGACCTCTGCTGGGAGGGCGTTCCACAGGGCGGGCGCCACTACCGAGAAGGCCCTCTGCCTGGTTCCCTGTAGCTTTGCTTCTTGCAGTGAGGGAACCTCCAGAAGGCCCTCGGCGCTGGATCTCAGTGTCCGGGCTGAATGATGGGGGTGGATATGCTCCTTCAGGTATACAGGACGAAGGCCGTTTAGGGCTATAAAGGTCAGCACCAACACTTTGAATTGTGCTCGGAAACGTACTGGGAGCCAATGTAATCATAATCGTGGCTCTTTTTTGGTTTGCTTCTCAGACAGAACCCATTGCTCAAGACTTAGTTGAAACAATTGACAGTGTGATGTTTCATGTGGGCCGCAATCTTGGAGGAAGCCCATCAGCCATAACAGTCGAAGGCACATCATCTGTGGCAGGTGAGGCTTATCTGGCACACACGCACAGACACCTGTTCTGAAACCAGAATCTGGATAATTGCAATATGACATGTCTGTGTCTGCAGCTTTTCACTTGGTGACAAGGAACAGGAAGACTTCCTCCCCTCTTTTAATCAGGGCTGGGGGGAGGCTGCATCCATCACAAAAGAGTTTATACAGTGGATTGGAGGGAAGGAAGAATATTAACTAATGCCTTTTGATTCGGTTGCAGGTCTCCAAAAGTGGGTTTCTAATGATTCTGTGTTTCACATGGTTATTGCAGTGATTAGTTGGTGGCCTATTTTAGACACACTGCTTTAGACCCATGCTTGAAAACATCCTATGCTAAAGGCAGCTCCAATTCTGCTACTTCTGCCATTCTGTATATAAGTCAGTGACTAGGAATGTTTTCCAACAGTCTTGCAATAGCTTCATAACAATAAGATCGTGTGAGCTTTCATAGCCCCCTGTCGACGTGTTTTACAAGCCATGGAGCTTGTTTTCAAACTTAAATTTAGGTTTTTAACCTTTTGGAGGAAGCAAAATTAGAATTCCTAGTTTGGATAATTACCAATCAATCAATCAATCAATCAGGTTTATTGCAGCTTTAAGCTCATATGAATTACCACTTACTATTTGGGAGTGTCCCTTTCTGAAGTTTCTTTTATCCTCCCCCTAGATTTAATAGCATACAAGCTACTTTGAGTTATATAAATGCATTAACTTTTTTCCTTCTGAGGAAACTGATAGATCATAACAGTGAAACGAGAATCTTAGCTGGCAACTCGTTAAGGTTATTTGTTAGTTTATTTTGAGGGTTTTTTTTTTGTTAATTGGAGTTATTTGGAAGGTTTTCTTGAGTTATTTATATTTCTTTGAATTAGTTTATAACGTTTTTGAGTATTTTTGCTCTTGAGCAATTCTGCTCTTGAATCATTACCATGAAAATACTAGCTTCTGGCACACACTTTTTTTCTTGGGTGGCGTAGCTGTGTGGGAACCGGGATCCAGGAGCTTCTGATTTTATATTATTGCCTCCGCGAAGGGCTGGTGCACAGACCTCTAGTATTACATGAGACAATACTAGAACTCAGGGGATATGTAATGAAATTATGTGCTGGAGGATTCAGGAAGGACAAAAGTAGCTACTTCTTGTGCAGCACATAGTTAAGCTGTGGAACCCGATTCCACCGGAGGTAGTGATAGCCACCAACATGGATCGCTTTAAAAGAGGATTCAACAAATTGATGGTGGATAAGGCTGTCCACGGCCACTACCTATGATGGCTATGTTCTACCTTCACTATCACAGGTGATATGCTTCTGAATACCAGTTGCCGGGAATCGCAGATGCGAAGAGCTTTGTTGCTCTCAGATCCTGCTTTCAGGCTTCCCATGGGCATCTGACTGGCCACTGTGAGAGTAGAATGCTGGACTAGATGGGCCTTCGGCATGATCCAGCAGGGCTGCTTCTATATTATTATTTGCCCATTCTCTGCAGGCCATTTCCTGCACATTGTGAAGCAGCCCAGCACACGGGCCACACATGGGGACAGCCAATTGTATAACCAGCACTTTCAAAGTTAGAGAATCTGCTGGTGCCTCTACCTACTGCAGCATATGATTCCATGCAGGGCTGCTAAGATAGGGTTGCCATATTTCAAAAAGTGAAAATCCGGCCAAAGTTGTTGAGCTTTTACAGTTTTGCCCAAAGCTGTTGAGCAAAAACGACACTGCCGACATGGGTTGCCATATGCCATACGTTCGGGCATTTTAGCCAATTTCCGCCCAACTGCTTCAGCATTTTGGGTATATCCAGGAAATTCCAGGCGTATGGCAACCCTAGCTAACAATCGGACTGGAGAAACAGCAAAGAAAGTGGCATTTTCTGCTTACATGGCTACCTTGCTTGTTTCAGGCCAGATGCAAAAGGATAGGCAAACTCAGTGAAGGCTGGTCATTGGGGATAGTGGAGCACTGCCTCACCAACCTCCGTCTTCCCTCTGCCAGGCCCCCTCTGCCTTCCTTCCTGCTTACTACCAGTCCCTGGCTATCAGTTTCCCCCCCCCCCCACCATGTTGCCTATTAAGTAGTGGGTAGACATAGCAGAGGGACCCAGGTGGCGCTGTGGGTTAAACCACAGAGCCTACCGTGTTTCCCCTATTTTAAGACACCGTCTTATATTTTTTTTCCCTCAAGAAAACGCACTATGGCTTATTTTGAGGGGATGTCTTATTTTTATTACGTAAGCCCAGCACAGCCTTTTCCTTGGCGCCCTCCAGAACTGCGCCTATCACTATGGCTTATTTTCGGGGTATGGCTTATATTTCGCAAATGCGAAAAAAGCCTGCTATGGCTTATTTTATGACTACGTCTTAAAATAGGGGAAACAGGGTAGGCTTGCTGATCAGAAGGTTGGCGGTTTGAATCCCTGCGACGGGGTGAGCTCCTGTTGCTCGGTCCCAGCTCCTGCCCACCTAGCAGTTCGAAAGCACGTCAAAGTGCAAGTAGATAAATAGGAACCGCTCTGGCGGGAAGGTAAACGGCGTTTCTGTGCGCTGCTCTGGTCCACCAGAAGCGGCTTTGTCATGCTAGTCACATGACCCGGAAGCTGTACGCCAGCTCCCTTGGCCAGTAAAGCAAGATGAGCACCGCAACCCCAGAGTTGGACACGACTGGACCTAATGGTCAGGGGTCCCTTTACCTTTGCCTAGACATAGCAGACGACACAGTGATTTCTCCAAGCAGCTCTTTATTAGTAAGCTGGAACAGAACCGAACAGAAGCCTGCTTTTATAGGCAGCCGGCTGACAACATTGTAACAACAACAGCCCAGGGTTTCCCGCCTAAATTAACTGACGTGGACCTGAGTGAAAACTATATACACAATACCCCTGGTGGACCAGGGTTGAGAACTTTAATACATAACATTGCCCTTGTATATGTTGCCCTGGAGAAGGATGGGGACGAACCCAGAATTATTTGCTGCTACCTCTCATTAGCTCTGGCTTCACCTACTGTGGGTTTGTCCCTGCCTTCTGCCCCTCCAGCCGCAATGGCCAACAGCAGGGCCGGCCCACCCATGAGGCAGACTGAGAAGCAAGGAGAAGCGGTGGCCTCAGCTTCCGGTGAGATCTTGCCACTGCCACAGCTTCTCCTCACTTCTCTCATGGTGGTCAGGGGTATCTCTAACCCCCCACCCCACCCCCCACCGATACCACAGGAGAAACAAGAATAAGTGGCTGTGGTGGCTGGGTTCCACCAAGGAGGAAGGGCTTGGGTGGAGGGGTGGGCAGAAGCAGCAGCACCTTCCCGTTTTACCTCAGACGTTGAAACAGGACAAGGGTGCCCCTGGTCTATTTCTGGGCTAGCTCACCTTCATTTGTTCTTTCCAGCTGCTGAAACCTTAACATCTTTCCCCTTTCTATATTTAGACGGTATTCATGGATGAAACAAAACAATCTAAGAAGTAAATGTGATTAATTATTGTGTCCCCCTCCCCCTTATCATTGTTTTTTGCATGTGCTTGCATTATTACACAGATTACTCTTTGGTCAAGATGCCTCCTCTACACATGAGCTTCCCCAACTACCGTTTCCCATTGGAAGGGCAGAGTTATATTTCTATCCCTGGAGAAGCGTTTCAGAACAAAGGTAAGATCTATGCTTTATGAAGGATTTATGACGGGGAAGGGTTATCATTCTCCGTTAATTGAATGTGCCAACTGCCTACTGCAGCGATGAGTCCTGCAATCTTCTAACCCAGGGAAGTTGATGTTTCCCTTCAGATGCTCTCATTGCCCCTGACTAGCCATGCTAGCTGGGGGAGACGGGAGGTGCAATAGACAACTGCACAGTTTATGTGCGCACTCCGTCATGACGTTGCGTCGTGACGTCACGATGCAACGTCACGACGCCCCATCCCCAGGGGGAAGCCTCTGTTCGCCGCCCCGGGTGGCGAGGAGGCTTCCTCCGCCCCTGAACAGGAGCTCACCCCGTCGCGGGGATTCGAACCGCCGACCTTCTGATCAGCAAGCCCTAGGTTCTGTGGTTTAACCCACAGCGCCACCCATACTCAGAGTAGTTCCTGTGAAATTAATGGAACTGATCAACTTAAGTCCATCAATCTGAATGGGTCTACTATAAGTAGAGCTTGGTTGGGCACACTTCCCAGAGCACTTCAACTGGGCAAACCTGAATTTCTGGTATTCACGTGAATACTTCCCACAAAATGCTTAGCCACTCATTTTGCCTTTGAGTTCCAAGCCATCCAAAGGAAGTTTTACAATAGACAAGATTTATATAATTTAGCTGTTTAGCTCCATTACATTATGAAGGTGTGTTGATATTCCTTTTCTAAAACTCTCTTTGTGTGTCGGGAGGTGGGAAGGGGTGTTCCTTCTTTCTTTAAGTGAACGGTTGAAACCCCCATGAGAGTAGAATGGGGAATGATGGAAGAGGTGAAGTTGCCAATTTACAATGTAGCTTTAAATTGGCTTTGCCACCCTCCACTTTTTGCTCAAGCTGCAACACTGGCATGTAATAAACATCCTGTCCCTTTCTCTCTCTCTACAGCTTGGATAACCATTGTGGGACTTCTCTACCATACCATGCACCAGTTCTTCGGAAGTATCAAACCAATAGAAACAAAGTAAGTTCCTTAAAAAATAAATTGGCAAGCTGATTGTGCAATAATGAATCGTACTAATATTAAAAGTGGGACCCTGGTAGGGATGGGCGAGTCTGTCAATCTTGGTTTTCATTTATCCTGGCATATTTCCATATCAGTTTGAGATGATTATTATTTTTGGAAAAAGTCCTAATGAGAATTCACCAGCATTTTAGTGCAAATTTCTCTTGAAATGCAAATTTGTGCAAAGCAGTTTCCCCTAATATAATGTACTAGTATATTAAGCCCGTTGAGGAAAACGGGCGCTAGCTCGGGGGACCGGGAGGCTTCGGCGGGGGCGACCGGCTGGCCCGTCAGCGGAGGCCGCCTCGCCTCGGACCCCCGCCGGCTGGGCAGCACGCAGGGAAGGGCGGGGGGCCTCCTTCAGGCGGCGGCAGGAGCCTCCATGGGCGGGCGGCGGCAGCGGCAATGGCGGCGGCGCAGTTTCGCCCGGCCGGAAGTGTCTCTGCGTCGTCCCGCCCCCCTCTCCGCCCCCTCCAATCCCTGCGTCCCCATGTGACATGCGCACAACGCACTTCCGTGACACACGGAAAGGCAGGGACACAGGCTCTTTATTATATAGGATGATTTGTATGTTGTTTTCACTAAAATGTGAACCTAGCATATGCATGTTTTTGTACACATTGCTTGTTTTTGTAGGCCTTACTTGGCTAAATTGTAAAATTTGTGTGGATTTCGAAAGATGTCTGGTTTTGGTTCTCGCCTGGCTTCGTAGAGGGTGAACCATCTTCTGCTGGATCTAGACACATTAAAAGAAACGTTACAGAAAAACGCGTTATAAAGCTCATAATGGAAAATCACATTGGCGAAGGATCAAACTCTACAGCACCATCTGGTGTCGCATGTTTATAACGCAGTTATAATGATATAATTGAGTGTAGCGGAGTCCTGGGTTTCATGCTAGTTCAGGGGTAGGCAACCTAAGGCCTGTGGGCCGGATGTGGCCCAATCACTTTCTCAATCCGGCCCATGGACGGTCCGGGAATCAGTGTGTTTTTACATGAGTAGAATGTGTGCTTTTATTTAAAATGCATCTCTGGGTTATTTGTGGGGCCTGCCTTGTGTTTTTACATGAGTAGAATGTGTGCTTTTATTTAAAATGCATCTCTGGGTTATTTGTGGGGCCTGCCTTGTGTTTTTACATGAGTAGAATGTGTGCTTTTATTTAAAATGCAACTCTGGGTTATTTGTGGGGCCTGCCTTGTGTTTTTACATGAGTAGAATGTGTGCTTTTATTTAAAATGCAACTCTGGGTTATTTGTGGGGCCTGCCTGGTGTTTTTACATGAGTAGAATGTGTGCTTTTATTTAAAATGCATCTCTGGGTTATTTGTGAGGCATAGAAATTCGTTCATCCGCCCCCAAATAGTCCGGCCCACCACATGGTCTGAGGGACCACAGCTGAAAAAGGTTGCTGACCCCTGTGCTAGTTTGGATTGTATCATGACTGGAGATTTTAGTGCCTGCATTTGCTGGTTGCTTTCAGCTCATGCGATCTGCATTGTGTTTTCCTGTGCAACCTATTTGTGTCTGGGTCTTCTGCTGGGTTGGAGTTTTAAGGCTGACTGTGGATCGCCTACAAGCGGAATTGTATCGTGATTCAAATGGATTTTGTACAACGCCTAGATAATTTGTTTTCTGAAGTGTCTATCAAATGCAAACAAACTCAGATAATTCCCACTGGGTATGTCCAGTAGCTCTTTGGACCCTTGCCTAGATAAATCATATGTATTGCCATCACCTCCCTCCGCCCCAAGTTTAATGTTCACTTCCCCTTTTGTAAAGATCATACCTTGTTCACACTTCAAACACCATGACAGACCAAAACTAACATAGCCAGTGAAGTATAGCATTCTTCCACCTCCTCCACCTTTCCCATACGCACTTCGCTAATTTTTACACCACTAAAGCAGATAAAGCACTCAGATCCATTTACTTTCTGCATTGCACCAGTGACATGTCCTGTAGATTAAAACAAAGGGAACTAAGAGCAATATACCATTCAAAAAGACAGCCTGGCTCTGACCTGAGAATTTCCCAAGTCAATTCAAGACAATCATATATATAAAAGGTAAAGGTAAAGGGACCCCTGACCATTAGGTCCAGTTGCGGACGACTCTGGGGTTGCGGCTCTGGGGTCCCTTTACCTTTACACTTCTTAAAAATTAGATACAGCTTCTCATAATGTCGAAATCAACTTCGTGACAAAATATATTAAAAAGCAGCTTTTCAGTTGATCACCAAGTCCAGTATGTACAAAATACAAATCCTATTTTATCAGTGCCGTAGTACAAGAAAAGATGAAGAAATTAGAAAAGAATGTACTATGGCACTGACAAAATAGGATTTGTATTTTGTACATACTGGACTTGGGGATCAACTGAAAAGCTGCTTTTTAATATCTAATTTTTGAGAAGTAGTTTCTAGTAAATAACTTTGCAATTGTTACTATACGGCCTATTACGTTTATGCATTTTTTTCCAATTGGATTTGCATAATATAGGCATTCTGGTGTTTTTGGCAGCTTCTCTGAGCCACAGGTGAGAAGTGGGGACCAAAGGTGGACAAACCACCCGCCAGAAGTACTATCCCTCCCCATACACCCCTGTTTGGGGACTAAGTGGAAGCAAATGTTAGCAGCAAGACAATTTCAGCAGAGGCTCTGGCTGATGGAGGCAGAGGTCGGGGCAGTTATAGCTCAGCACAGCAAGAATGCTGGCCAGGAGCCTATAGAGAAGATACCATACTCTTCACTTGGGTGGCTAACTGGGTTGTGTGAAGCAATCATCCTCAGGGAAGTGCAATATTTCTTACTGTGATATGAAATCCCAAGAGGCCATAATTTATGGGCCATTAGCTATATATGATGTATTATCTCGATAATTTGTTCTGGCAAATGGGGCTGGAATGTTTTACTTCCCACAGACGGAGAAAAGGAGTGGGCGGCCACACACACAACTATTTCTCGTTAGGGATGTCAGAAGGCGCTGATCTCCGTTTTGCCCTGTATCCACAACACGCAGCACCATTTCCATTCAGCCACTATTTGGCTTCCGAGAAAAAACAACAGCCTTCGTCTTGCTGTCTGCTATGGTGAAACGTTACGTGATTGGTAATGCAATTAACTACATTACCACCACGCTCTTTCACACCATTTACTTCAGTGCGAAGGAAATGCCTTGCAAATCTGAAAATAGAATATCATCGATTGTGTGTTGTTGTGTATTGTTTGCAGACTGAAAACACCATCAGCGGCAAATCCCATATTTTATGGGTCGATCTCTGTTCCGGACATGGGATGAATGAGCAAAAATCGGCAATTTCTGCTCCCATTTCTGTTTCCTTTGGAATTCTCTGACTTCCTTACTGGTTGTATACTTAAGCAAATCCCATCTCTTAAAATCTGGATGGCACCTCAGCTCTTTGGAGAAAATAGTAATTCCAGGAATGCTAGCTTGGCATTACTTCCCCCATCGCTTGGTGAATCAAAGTCCAGCTAGCTGAGGAATGCTTGCAACTCATCAGTCATCTTTTTCCTTGCTTGCACTGATGCACAATTTTGTGTGTGTTTATACTGCGTCGGTCCTGTATACCTGAAGGAGCGTCTCCACCCCCACCGTTCAGCCCGGACACTGAGATCCAGCGCCGAGGGCCTTCTGGCGGTTCCCTCGTTGCGAGAAGTGAAGCTGCAGGGAACCAGGCAGAGGGCCTTCTCGGTAGTGGCGCCCACCCTGTGGAACGCCCTCCCAGCAGAGGTTAAAGTGATAAACAACTATCCTACATACAGAAAATACCTGAAGGCAGCCCTGTTTAGGGAAGTTTTTAACTTGTGATTTTGATGTATTTTAATATTTGTTGGAAGCCGCCCAGAGTGGCTGGGGAGACCCGGCCAGATGGGCGGGGTACAAATAAAAAAATTATTATTATTATTATTACTGCTTATTTATGCCCCTAATGAGGATTTTTACAATCTCATTTTCTTTTAAAGGTCCTTCCTTTCCGCTCAGGGTTAGCCAAGGCAGTGCCCTCCATATGCTGTGGACTACAACCATCAGCCCCCTCTGGCATAAGCCAATAGTCAGGGATTATGGGATTTGTAGTCCATCAACATCTGGAAGGCACCAAGCTGGCTACCCCTGATTTAAGTCTTTAGGGCTGCAATCCTATGCACCCTTAAGGTAAAGGTAAAGGGACCCCTGACCGTTAGGTCCAGTCGCGGACGACTCTGGGGTTGCGGCGCTCATCTCACTTTACTGGCCGAGGGAGCCAGCGTACAGCTTCCGGGTCATGTGGCCAGCATGACTAAGCTGCTTCTGGCGAACCAGAGCAGCGCACGGAAACGCCATTTACCTATTTATCTAACGCAGTACCTATTTATCTACTTGCACTTTGACGTGCTTTCGAACTGCTATGTTGGCAGGAGCAGGGACTGAGCAACGGGAACTCACCTCGTCGCTGGGATTCGAACCGCCAACCTTCTGATCAGCAAGCCCAAGAGGCTCAGTAGCTTAGACCACAGTGCCACCCGTGTCCCTTACCTGGCTGTAAATCCCAATGAACACAAAGTAAATACATATTTGCTTTGCATGTGCAGTGTTTCTCAGAATTGTGCTCCCTCACTAGTAACTGATATCTCCTGTGTTATCTAATGCATTACTAGTAATGATATGTAATAATAATAATAAAAAGTTTGTACATGCTAGCACCCTTGGATGTTTTTCTCAGTTTCAGTGTGCTTCTTTTGTCCTCTCTTATCAGAAGTTCTTTAAAAAAACCTTCATTTTTAACAGTGAACCGAAACAGATGGAGAGAAAGTAACTGGCACAAACTTATAATAGGGTGATATATAAATTCAATTTAAAATAAATAATAATAAATGAAATGAAATGGCCAAACCATAGGTTAGAGGCTTTTGACTGCAGGCTGACTCACATACGTTTGGCCATCATTTGATGCTCACAGCATCCAGTGCTGTCTTGCATTTGTGAGGGGCCGTCATAGGTTCAGCACATACCGGTAATATTCGTGTCTCTTCAAGCACAGCACCTTTCAGGAGAATCAGTAGGCATATTCAGCTGTTGACCAGGAGAAGGGTACAGGCAGGAATCAAGGTCTGTATTCAGACATGCATGGCTCCTCACTTGGGTTTGCATCCAGCTAAATTCTCCTCAGAGTAAGCATACTGAAATCATGTCCATTAGTTAACCATGTTCGTTAGTTTCAGTGAGTCTATAGGCACACTCCTCCACTGTCTCCTGAGATGGATGGATGCCAACCAACCAATACTGGATCCATATTTGCAACCAGTATCAAAAAAGAGGGTTTCATGTTAAAATGAGCCATCACAAATTAAAAAAACCACTCTCCAACACAAACATTTTTCTGTGTTTCAGACATTCAGCAGGAAATGTAGAGAAATCAAATTATGATGGGGAAAATTGATCTTCAACAGCAAAATTTAGCCCCCTTAAAAGAAAAGAGAGAAAGTGAAAACAACACAATTATTTAAGCACCACTCGTCGAAATTACCTCAAGCTAGGAAAATATCTTTTCTGGCAGGTTTTCTAATGAGAGGTTGAGCCAGCTTGGCTTCCCTCGGAACCCTGGTTTGAATTATGCTATCTTTGAGAAGCAAACACTTTCTGGACAAGATGGGCCTCTTTCATAACAGGGCTATAAATAACATGCCCAAATAATAATTTGCAAAATATCAGCCTCTGAACCTCAGCCTGGGCTGTCGGTGTGGGAAGTTTTCCCTTTCTACCTTTCACTTTATGGAGATTTATCTTCAGTCATCTAAGGTGGGCCCATCAGGAAATATAATTGTCTGAAAGGACAGAAATGCATTGTAGAAAGAAACTTAAGAAATGCAATGAAGGAAATGAGGGGTGATTGTTTACCATGGTGTTTTTCTTCTTTTTTTAATCCTAAACTACTCAAAATGGTGTCAATGGCTCTGCTCTCTCTACAGTTATCTCCTTTCAACAAACCTCCAGCTGCTCTTGGACTACAATTCCCAGCATCTCATGAGGACTGCGGCTGATGGGATTTGTAGTCCAACAACATCCAGAGGCTGCCATGTTGGCTATCCCTGGGTTAGACTGAAAGTGAGATCCATGACTGAGTGGAGATTTCAACTCAGCTCTACTCGGGCCTCATCCCTACTCTCTACACTGGATTATCACCACTTCCACCACCCCACCCACACGAGTCAGATTTTCATTCGGAGATGTAGATCCCAACTCCGCTTTCTCCTCTGTTTTTAAGTCAAGTTACTATTCTGTCCAGGCAGGCGACTATAGCAGCCATTTTGTGGCTACCCTATGGAAGCCATATTGTTTTTGTGTCCACAACAGTCTTTTACAACATCAAAAAAGTTTCCAAAAAGTCCCCTCTAAGCCAAGCATAGGCAAACTCGGCCCTCCATTTGTTTTGGGACTACAACTCCCATCATCCCTGACCACTGGTCCTGGTGGCTGGGGATGATGGGAGTTGTAGTCCCAAAAATCTGGAGGACCGAGTTTGCCTATGCCTGTTCTAACCTCTACACCACACTGGCTCTCCTGGAACTTGGACATGGGGAGCACCTGAAGGCAACAAGTTTGGATCATAAAATTGGCAAAGGGTCTGGCTAGCATAAAAGCCCAACTATTATGTCTTAAAAGTACCCCCTCCCCAAACAAACAGTCAGGACCCTCATTTGCAACACCCTACCTCTCCACTAAGGGATGCGGGTGGCGCTGTGGTCTAAACCACAGAGCCTAGGGCTTGCCAATCAGAAGGTCGGTGGTTCAAATCCCCGCGATGGGGTGAGCTCCCGTTCCTTGGTCCCTGCTCCTGCCAACCTAGGAGTTCGAAAGCACGTCAAAGTGCAAGTAGATAAATAGGTACTGCTCCAGTGGGAAGGTAAATGGTGTTTCCGTGCGCTGCTCTGGTTCACCAGAAGCGGCTTAGTCATGTTGGCCACATGACCCAGAAGCTGTACACCGGCTCCCTCGGCCAATAAAGCAAGATGAGCTTTGCAACCCCAGAGTCGTCCGTGACTGGAACTAATGGTCAAGGGTCCCTTTACCTTTACCTCTCCACTAAGGGGATAGTTCAGACTGCCTTTCCTGAAATCTCACCTCAAGTTGGCACTGAACACAGCCTGCAGGGGCCGTTCACACATTACACAGCCAATGAGAGGCGCAGCCAACTTAGCCTAGTGTTGTCTTCCAAGCTCTTCTACAAGAATTCAAGGACAACACCGAGATGGAGAAGCAGGAAGCTGGCAGGCTGTGATTGTATGTATGAAGACGGGCAGGTGGGGGCAGGCTGAGGACAGGCTGAGGTTGGTGGAACAGTATCACCTCCTCATCCTCGTCACCAACCCTCACTTAGGTCCCTGGGAAGGTTGCAACATATTAATTGAACAGAGGCTGCCATGCTCTGTAGCTCTGGAGATGGCACTAGGCAATGCAACAAGTCATGTGACACAGATCTTTCAGCAGCAAAGTTAGCCTTTGATCCTATTGGATTAGTGAGTCTGCTGGGTTTTAAATTTTAGAAATAAATGTACAATTAGGCTGCATAAATCTCACTGAAATCTCTCAGCAGGGTTTAAGGAGCCTATCTGTGTGCCATCAGTGTCCAAGTCTTAAATATGTTTCCAGAAGGGCTATGAATTATTGTTTTGTACATTGTAGGGCAGTAGCATGCAACCTGTTTGTTTTTGCTGAGGGCTACACTCCAGGTAATTTGTTGGGGGCTGTATGTCACCAGGGAGCAGAGCCAGAGATGGGTGGGATGGAGGAGAAATTTGATTTAGTTTGCATTCCAAGGCAAACCACCTTGATTTGTATTTTCTGAAACAAGATGTGAACCGAAACGGAGCCATCTTCTGAAATTCACACTTTTCTGAATTTTGCAATGCAGCCCTTCAGCCAAGAAATGTGTACAGAAAAGCATATACTGGAGTAAAAGGTGCATAAACGTGCACATGTTAGTGGGGGAAAAACATGCAACAATATTAAGCTTTGCAAAATATGCATATTTTAAATTGCATATAAAAATGTGTCTGTTGGGAGAAATTCACACCAAAATGCTGGTGAATTTTTCTGAGGACTTGTTATTTATGTTTTAACTATTTAACTATTTATTTGTGTCTTCATCTTGTGAACTGCCCTGAGATCTTTTGACGAAGGGCGGTATGTAAATCTAATAAATAAACAAACTAACAAAGTAAAGTGTTGTGGAATTGTGGAGAAATGAACTTACGAAAGTGAGAGAAACTAAAAGACATCTGAAGGCAGCCCTGTTTAGGGAAGCTTTTAATGTTTAACAGACCATTGTATTTTAATATTTTGTTGGAAGCCGCCCAGAGTGGCTGGGGAAATAAATAAATAAATAAATAAATAAATAAATAAATAAAAAAAATATTATTATTATTATTAAAATTGACAGATCTGTCCATGTTTAAGGGGCAGGGTCACCCTTTCTCTCTCTTTCTTTGTGGCACCCCTTATCCCCCCCTCTCTCACCCAGTGCTCTTTTTCTAAAAAAAAATGTTTAGGGTTACTCTCATTTTCCTACTCATATTGAAATACTGCCCTTCAGTGAGGCCAAACTTAGATTCACAAAATATTTAGTGGTATGCGTACCCCTGCAGCCCCCCCCCAGAAAGAAAGCACTGCTCTCACTGTTCTATTTTCCCTCTCCAAACAGTGAGCTGCTCTTGCCAGGGGTCTGAACTGATAAATTGCCAAGGGCTTTTGAAATTAGACAAAAAGTCAAATGCAACACTAGGTACACAGTTTGTCCACCTCTGTTTCAGAGAGACTAAGTGTTGCTGCTGTTTTTTTGTTTTTTGTTTAAAAGGCAGTGGTACCTGTTTAAGTTCTCAGGATGGGGCAGATTAGACATCAAAATACACAACCAACTACAAACATCCTGTTTCTTCTTTCTTTCTCAGAATTCCTGAAGCTGCTGCCTGCAAGGACTGCATGATTTTTGCAAGCAGCTACCTTATCTCCCTGAAAGTGGAACCACCGCCGACATTGTCCCACAATTTGTCCGGTTCTCCTCTCATTACCATCCATTTGAGACACAAACTGGTAAGGAGTGATGAATCCTTTAACTTGCTTCTTTGCCATGATGTCTGTAACTCTGTATGACACGTTCCGTATCAAGCACAGCAGAATTGCAGGACTTGCGTAAACTATGCCAATGTGAGACATTTGTGTTTAACAGTTGTTGTTCCTCTATTAGTTACGTGTAGGGCTAAAATGTACGGCGGGTGCTGAGTCCTGTTGTTTGAGACACCCTGTGCTTCTACCCTGTGCTTCTACCCAGCCACTCTGCCTCAAGCTCACTTTCAAAGCAATACAGCTCTTGAGATGTAGAAACTTGTATTTATTTAAAAGGACGATGACATTCCCTGAGTTTTAATATTTTGGGTGATGCTTTCATGGAGTCACAAATTATACCCAGCCTTGACTATTATTTCATTTATTGAATTCATATCCTGTCCTTCCTTCTGAAGGAGCTCAGTGCCACACTGGCAGACTGGAAATAGCATTGCACTGTTGAGTTGACTGGACATGGTTTTGGCTGTTGGTTACTGTTTACAGCTGATGGTTTAATGCTATGTGGTAGAGAAGGATGGTGAAAATGGAACATGGCCTTTTCAAGAGTGGCCCCCAGGTTGTAGAGCAAATCATGGTATTTTCTACTCTGTCAGGTTTTTTGGATTCTTCTGAGATCTGTTGTCCATCTTCGTCTCCTTGCTATGGGCATATTCTTTGAAATCTTTTTTTTAGCTCCCTCCTTTGTATAATTGCTATAGGACATTTTGCATTTTCTATTTTGTACTGTAAGCTGCCTTGAGGAGGAATTTGGGCTGAAATTCCGGATCCTTCTCTCTGTGTTGTGCCCCTTTAAGGCATATCTTATCCTTCCTTTTCTTTATACAGTGGTACCTCTAGTTATGGAGGTCCGTTCTTAACCTGAAACTGTTCTTAACTAGAGGCGTGCTTTCGCTAATGGGGCCTCTTGCTGCTGCTGTGCCGCCAGCACATGGTTTCCATTCTCATCCTGGGGCAAAGTTCTCAACTTGAGGTAACTCTTCCAGGTTAGCGGAGTTTGTAACCTGAAGCGTTTGTAACCTGAGGCGTTTGTAACTCGAGGTACCACTGTATTTTCTTTCCCTCTGCATCTAGGTTCCAAGCCTGCAGGCGTGGCCTGTGTTGTTCTTACTTTTTTGTACAGCATCTAGCTATTTTAGATGCTTTATAAAGAATTGTTATAGGAGTGCAGACATATATTCCCCCCCCCCCGTTTTCATAACCTGCTGGAGGAAAATTCAATGGCAGCATTCACACAAGGGCTTGCATCCACTCTCCTCCCCTTCTTCCACCCAAGAAGGAGGGAGATTAGAAGCTTCTGCTTCCCCTTGCCAGCAAACCATAGTTTACTCTTAGGCTCTGAGTGCAGCAAACCATGGTTTACTCAAATTATAGCTGAGCCACATACCCCCTACATTTTCCCATGCTGTTTGTAACCTGCACAACCAGTTTACCAGAGGCAAAAGAGGAATGAGCACATGTGCCATGTGGGCCAATGCCTCTTTCAAAGCCAGTGGTGAAGCTGCATGCTCCGGCACCGGGGGCAGAGAGCAGGCTGGGACATGGCTGGTGTGTGTCCCGGGGTGTGTGGCACGCCGCCCGCGGGGTTGTGGTGTGCACCCCAGGGGCGTGGCACGTCGCCAGCGGGGACATGGTGTGCATCCTGGGGACATGGCCTGTCGCCTGTGGGGCGTCGGGTGCATCCTGGGGGCGTGGCACATCACCTGCGGGGGCGTGGGGAGCATCCTGGGGGCATGGCACGTCGCACGCGGGGGCGTGGCACCTGGTGCAGTGGGGGGTGCACGGCGCGTGTCCAGGGGAGCGGCCGTAATGGGACCCCCCTCCCCAATGGTGCTGGGGGCGGTACACTCCCCCCGCCCCTCCGCCAGTGTTTAAAGCACCTTTCATTGCCACCCATCTCCAGCCTAAAGTTGCTTCCATGTGACCTGTTTATTGAGCACTAGTTGAAGTTAGCCCGTTGACTAACAGGCTCTAGAGGAAGAGGAGGCAGGAGGCGGCAGAGTGGCTCGCGGGGCCCCGGCGCGCCCTGCTCCCGGCCCCCGCTTCGAGCACGCTCCGGCCGCTCCCGCCTCGCCGCCCCTCCGAGCGGCTTGCGGGGCCCCGGCGCGCCCTGCTCCCCCCGCTTGGAGTGCGTTCCACGGCGCCCACCAGCGCCCACCTCGCCGCCCCTCCGCAGGAGCAGCAGCGCCAGGGCGAGCTGGTTGGCTTCCCCCGCGCTTTGGCTGGCGCTGCTGCGGGGAGGAGGAGGGCGATCGTCGGCGGCGGCCGGATCCGAGCCGCGGAGGCGGCCGGCGGCAGCAGCGCGCTCAGCTCCATGCGAGGCGGCGGCAGTGAGGCAACTGACGACGCGCATGCGCCGCCGCCTCTCGGACACGCCCCCCTCTCCAATCCCTGCTCCAATCCCAGCGTCCGTCTGGGACATGCGCAGTGGAAAATTTCCATTGACACACACCCGCGGACGTGGGGACATTAGGGAATTATTATATAGGATTCATCCTGACTGATCCGTGGGGAGCTTAGGTGAGGTTGAGTCAAGCAATTGTTATCTCGTGCTTCCCAGTGCATCTCCCCTCAATTTCCTTCTTGCAAAATGTCCAAGGTGATTTTGGGCGGGGCGGGGGGGGGGAGCAGCTTCGTTGCGCAAGAATGCCAAAAAAACAAAAAAACAACAACCTTTGACTGCACAGCTTGAATTTGCTGGTATGAGATTGAATCTCCTGCGAAAACAGTGACGCTCCGGAAGCACCTCTGATACGAAGCCCTGCAAAAGGATCCGAACCACTTCTATTTTTAAAACATTATCCGCACCGCTGGCGCTCTCTCTCTCTCTCTCAAGTGAGGAATAAGCTCGGTAGCCTCTGCGGGTTTTGTCCCTGGCATCGGAGGAGCTTTGCATATTATAGCTTTGATGCAAAGAAGTGGGAGGCAGGTCTGGGAGGAAATTGAAAGTTTGGTTTGGAAGGTGGCCGCCCATCAAACGTTCTGAGAGGGAACTGTGCATTTGGGGCCCGGCCCAGCCTGAGGGGCATGATTGTGGGTGTCGTTCCTCATTACCCCAACATCGAACTTGATCTTTCAGTGCTCTGCGAACTGCAGAAACAATAACTCAGATGAATTGAAACCTCCGTCCTTTGCCTGACCCCATTTCTGCCTGCTTTAAGTATAGGTTATTTCTGCTGAAGTGTTCTTTTCAGGATCTTCCATTCTTTTCAGTTACACGCAAGTCAGCCTGTTTTCAGAAGTGATGCTTAGAGCAGTGTTTTTCAACCACTGTTCCGCGGCACACTAGTGTGCCGTGAGATGTTGCCTGGTGTGCCGTGGGAAAAATTGAAAAATACAGAGAGAGACTGAGAGCTGTTGACGAAGAGCTACGTGTGTGTCTTTCTTCGATTCCAGCCAGAATATCAGCTTTGTGTTCAGCCAAACAGGCCCAGGTTGCGCACTGAATAAAGTATTTTATAATTTTTCATATTTCTGTTTACTTACTATTTCATAATAAAGTAATTATAAAATACTTTCTTTGTGTTTATTTGATTCCTATTCAAGAGAATTACTTTATATATAGTCAATATAGGCACAGAGTTAAATTTTTTAACATTTTCTAATGGTGGTGTGCCTCGTGATTTTTTTCATGAAACAAGTGTGCCTTTGCCCAAAAAAGGTTGAAAAACACTGGCTTAGAGGACTAGGAAAGACCCCTCATTGAAACCCTGGGAATCTGCTGCCAGGGCTTATCCAGGGCTTTTTTTCTTAAAATGTGTTTAGGGGGTTCTCTCATTTTAACTCAAAAACCCCACCATTTTATAGTTCAAATCGGGAAAAATAAATACAGTAAATGGACAAAAGTACAAAGATTCACAAAATGTTTAGGGCAGACACCCCCGAACTCAGCCCTCCAGCTGTTTTGGGACTACAATTCCCACCATCCCTGACCACTGGTCCTGTTAGCTAGGGATCATGGGAGTTGTAGTCCCAAAACAGCTGGAGGGCCAAGTTTGGGGATGCCTGGTTTAGGGGTATGCGTCCCCCTGTGTCCCCCCAGAAAAAAAGCACTGGGCTTATTCATTTTCCTTTTGCCCAGTTCTTTTTAGGCTTTAAAGCTCTGTGTCCAAGCACTCACCTTTTTGTCCCAGAGCCCTCTCCGCTCTTTAACGCTGAAGCACAACTAACAGAAATGTGGGTCTTCCTCAAATGCTTTTTGCTCTGATTCAGCTTTAAATAGCACGTTTTCACGGGGAAAGCTCCAGAGGGGAGGGGGAAAAAAGAGTGCTCGGCCACTGAGCTTTAAAGTGCAGATTGTGTTTGGAAAGTGAAGGGGAAAGGGAAGTTTGGATAAGCCCTCAGTCACTACAGACCATTTAAGAAATATTCTGGAACGAAACGACGGCAGGGAACAGAATCCTGCAAAGGCACAGTGGCCAACTTTCTCTTTGAGCAGATACTTTTTCTAGTGTCTTTTATTTGTGTGCTGGCCACATGACCTGGAAGCTGTACGCCGGCTCTCGGCCAATAAAGTGAGATGAGCGCCGCAACCCCAGAGTCGGACATGACTGGACCTAATGGTCAGGGGTCCCTTTACCACACACACACACACACACACACACACACACACACACACACACACAATTTTCACATATATTTTCCAAACATCATTTAACATTCCTTCACATCTTATACAATATTTTTGGACTTGCATCAACCACATCTAGAGATTTCCAGTCTTCATAACTTAATCCTGTATTTTCATATTTTCACTATTACTTTTAATAATCTATATCCAATTATCATTTTCCTAAGTTTTCACTGTAGTATTTCACTGTAAAATTGCAAACCTACTAGGATAATTTGTTGTTTACAATTGTTTTTCAAATAGTTCTCAAATTTCTTCCAATCCTCCAAGAACCTCTGGTCCCGTCGGTTTCGAATTCTCTCTGTCATTTTGTCCAATTCTGCGTAGTCCATTAACTTCGTCTGCCACTCTTCTATCATCGGTAATTCTTCTTGTTCCCATTTCTGTGCCAATAGTACTCTTGCTGCCGTCACCGCATATAAAAACAGTTTTTTATCTTGTCTACTAATATCCTCACCTACAATGCCAAGTAGAAAAGCTTCTGGTTTTTCTTATTTTATAAATGTATATTTCAACATCTTTTTCATCTCATTATATATCATTTCCCAGAAGCTTTTCACTTTCTTACATTCCCACCACATGTGATAAAAAGTTCCTTCTTTTTCTTTACATTTCCAACATTTATTACTTGTTTTGTACATTTTAGCTAATTTCACTGGTGTAATACCATTTATACATCATCATTTCTCCAAAAACCTTTTAATGTGCAAATCAGATCAGTACACAGGCAAGGCAGAGCTTACAAGGTGCAGCAGGTACATAAGAGGCATAGATACATGGCTAAGTGCAAATATGTTGATCCAGCAAGTGACTTGCCTCCTGCACCTTCCTTTTGAAGAATGGAGTGGGCTTAGTTCTTAGAATGGCAAGCGGTTGGAGTCCTGGGACTGGGCAAGCAACCAAGCAGTCCTTCAAGTGGGTTGGGTCCAACAGGGCCTGCAAGGTTTGTTCGTGCTGGTCCATAGAGATGGAAGCAGTGTGGGCACCAGCTGAGCATCTGATTTATTCTGTCGCTTCCCCATAAAGAGGAGGCTTCTCACAGACAGGAGGTACCAGAACGACTCCACAGCATGAGGTGTATGACTAGGAGTGTCCAATGTCACTCCTCTGCCAAACCGCTTGGTCCCTCCTCGGGATCCAGCTCCCCATTCTCTAGGGCAGCGTTTCCCAACCTTCGGTCTCTGTAGTTGTTTGTGGACTACAAGTCCCATCATCCCTGACCACTGGTCTTGCTAGCTACAGATGATGGGACTCCTGGACCCATGCCTAGGCTCAGATGCTTCTTGGACAAACTCCAGTGACACAGTCTGTCCCTCTGGCCACCACAGCCTTGCTTTGAAGAACCCTTCCTCAAAGGCTACAAGAGCAAGACAGGGAGTTGGGGGGCCAGTGGTGGCAGCAAAGCAAATGAGGGGAGGGTCCAGGAGGCACCAGGTCTTCCCTCTTTTGTGCCTGCCACCTAGCAGAACACATGATTTGCACGTATAAGATCCCCAGTTCAATCCTTGGCATCTCCAGTTAAAAAGATCTAATGTAGCAGTTGATGGGAAAGTCCCTTTGCCTTGCCTGGCCTTGCCTTTGGAGCACCACTAAAAGTCTGAATGGATAATACTTGGCCAGATGGAATTCCCTGCCTATTGACAAGAGTCCTTTGCTGTACTCTTTTTGGATTTTTTATTTATTTATTTAAGCCTACCCAGACGTGTAGGGATGCGGGTGGCGCTGTGGTCTAAACCACAGAGCCTAGGGCTTGCCGATCAGAAGGTTGGCGGTTCGAATCCCCACGACGGGGTGAGCTCCCGTTGCTCGGTCCCTGCTCCTGCCAACCTAGCAGTTCGAAAGCACGTCAAAGTGCAAGTAGATAAATAGGTACCGCTCTGGCGGGAAGGCAAATGGCGTTTCCGTGCACTGCTCTGGTTTACCAGAAGCAGCTTAGTTATGCTGGCCACATGACCCGGAAGCTGTCTGTGGACAAACACTGGCTCCCTCGGCCTATAAAGCAAGATCAGCGCCGCAACCCAAGAGTCGTCCGCGACTGGACCTAACGGTCAGGGGTCCCATTACCTTTACCTTAAGGGTGCATAGGATAAAGACTTAAATCAGGGGTAGTCAGCTTGGTGCCTTCCAGATGTTGATGGATTTACAAATCCCATAATCCCTGACTATTGGTTTATGCCAGAGGGGGCTGATGGTTGTAGTCCACAGCATACGGAGGGCACTGCCTTGGTTAACCCTGAGCGGAAAGGAAGGACCTTTAATAGAAAATGAGATTGTAAAAATCCTCATTAGGGGCATAAATAAGCAGTATAAACACACACACAAAATTGTTATTTTTAATTATCTTTAACTGTTTTGTGTTTTAACTTTTTATTGACATTTTAAAATATTTCTTGTAAACTACTTAGAGGCTTTATGACAATCAAGGGGTATACATATCTTGTTGAAATAAAATAAATATAGGCATATAGTCTGATGTAATAAAAGGCACCCCCTTTGAATAAACAACAAGTGCCCCTTGGCCTTCTGCAGAAGGAAATGATGTCTTTTGCATCCTGGTGCAGTATGGGAAATTTGCCAGCCCTTGGGGGAGAGAAAAGAGGCAACTGAGATGGTCTTAACTTGAAGGTGTATTTGCAACACTTACAAAAATAAATATTTGAACTGTCAACAGCTCTTGGAACTGAGGTAATATTGGAACAGTTTTGTCATGCCAAAGTCTCTTAAATATTTAAAGCTTCTCATAGCCAAGGGCTTTCCAAGCTCCTTTTATTTCAAAAATAGCTTTCATCCACATTTCTGAAGAGTGGTTTTTTTTTGTGGGGGAGAGAATAAAATATTTGGAAATGGAGAAGCTCCCTCCCTGCCTCTTTTTTGGTGTTGCTAGCAAAAGGTTTTGCACATAGGATGACGGCGCTGAGGTGATGTATCACTATAGTGGTCAATTTTAAAGGAGAGTTAGAAGCGGTAAGGTTGAGAGGTTCACCACCCAAAGACACCCTTTGCATGTTCCATGTGAAGGCATCCCTGCTGTAATCTGTGAGAAAGCAATCGTGGTTGTTTTTGCTATTTTAAAACAACGATTGGATGGATCTGTGTGTGAGACTTTCTGCCCACCATAAGCCCTGGAGATTGTGGCAGATTGAACTTTGACAGGCAAGCTGGTGTGGTGGAAAGTGGTGGGAATTTAAAGGTCAGCTTGCCTAATTTGCACTTTTTTTTTTAAAAAAAAATGCAAACCAGAGCATAGCTATCTTGTGAAATTCACATGTTTCTGAATTTTGCAATGCATTTCTCCAACCAAGTAATGTGCACATGCATATATTGGAGTATAATGCGTATAGAAATGAATATATTGCTGAAATATATTTTGTACATTGCAAAAGAACTATCTGTTGAGCAATATAAATTCGCTCTTGCACAACAAGCAGCTGTTGCATTGGATTCCATCTCTCTGGCAATAAAAATGAAACGGCAGTGAATGAAATAACTAACCATTTGGGGTTACTTTGCCCAGAGATAGGGCTGGTACTTCTAATAGCTGTGCAGAAGGGGGTATTTTTGTCTGATACTGCTCGTCACACAGGAGTGAGAAAAGCTCCACCCTGGTTAAAATTCTCTCTCATACACAGTTATAAAAAAAATATTCATAGCTGCCTTTGCAACTGACTCTCCTCTGTTGTTTTGTCCCATCAAGAAGACAGATTCACCCAATGAAAAATGAGAGTGAGATGTTACATTTTGGTGGGGTTTCCACATAGAAAGTGAGGGGCTGAGTCTTACTATAAGAAACTTTTGTAGTTTTGTGTGTGTGGTTTTTCTTTTTTTTTGGGGGGGGGACACAAGTGGTTCTATATATATCTATACGCCACATCAAAGGGTGGTTTGTGGGCCTAGATGCTGTTTGACGTTGGTTAGTGAAATTGGCACTTTCTTTGACAGAGCTGTTTTTCAGCAGGGTGGAGATTGCATCTGCCAGTTTGGAGAGCTGGCAAGGACTGGGCCCATAAATTCCCTTCCCACCAAAAGTCTTCCAGATTAGAGTTGTATATCACATGGAAAATGAACTTAGGACCTGCTTCCCTTTCCTTGCAGGAGGCACCATGTGTCAACATCAACCAAGCCAATCAATACCAACCGGGAAGTTGGAGCAGTATTGCCAGCTTTATAAACTTCTAAGTGAATCCTGTAGATAGCTTATTTTCAAGAGTCATGCGATATATTGAGTTTACTCTCTTCTCCTGTGATTTGGTGTTTGTCACCTGAAGGGGGAGAGAGGATCATCAGGCACAACACAATCAAATTTTTCCTCAGTGTTTTCTAACCTACCACAGTATCTTGCTGTTTAAATCAAGTTTTGTCCTCCTGAGTTTTAGGCACTCATCAGTGAATATTATCCATTCCCCATGGAGGATTGCAGAATTGTGATGGATTGTTGCAATAGCGCCAACTGGGTGGTCTAAAGATTTCTGGTATTAAATCTTGTGCCCTTCTCCTAACCCCGCTACAAATTGGAATCTGAATATGTCTACTTATCAGCAGTGTTCTCAGTTACTCTTACCTGTTCCTTGGATTTCTACCTGCATGCCAGATAGGAGGACTGTTACATGAACACCCCTATAACCTTCCTTTTAAGTTCTGCTGTGGGCAGAGATGGGGGAGACACTGGATTCCCTTTGCATTTAAAGGGGAACTTGCCTAATTTGCCCTTTCTGAAAACAGACGAGAACCGAAACATAGCCATCCTTCTGTGCTGACAGAATTCGTTAGTTGGATTCTTCTTCTTCTTCTTCTTCTTCTTCTTCTTCTTCTTCTTCTTCTTCTTCTTCTTGTCATTGCTACATTTCCACTCCACCATCCCCTCCAAAGGAGCGCAGGGTGGCAAACACCCAAAAACAAGATCGAAACGATACTGAAAACAAATTTTAAAAATCTAAAACCATATATACCCTATTAAAGGTAAAGGCAAAGGTACCCCTGACCATTAGGTCCAGTCGCGGATGACTCTGGGGTTGCTCGCTCATCTCGTTTTATTGGCTGAGGGAGCCGGCATTTGTCTGCAGACAGCTTCCGGGTCATGTGGCCAGCATGACAAAGCCGCTTCTGGCGAACCAGAGCAGCGCACGGAAACGCCGTTTACCTTCCCGCCGGAGCGGTACCTATTTATCTACTTGCACTTTGATGTGCTTTTGAACTGCTAGGTTGGCAGGAGCAGGGACTGAGCAACGGGAGCTCACCCCATTGCAGGGATTCGAACCACCGACCTTCTGATCGGCAAGCCCAAGAGGCTCAGTGGTTTAGACCACAGCGCCACCCACGTCCCTTTTAATACACCCAATTAAAAACATGTAAAAACAGCCACATACCCTCCCCACGAATAACCTCAAGATTGCCAGGAACTATATCTTTGGGTAAGCACCAAACTTCTAACTTCCCCAGTTTTCAGGTGCAACTTGTCCCCCACCCCTCCCAAATGGTTAAAAAAGAAGGAAAATGAACCTGGGATGATATTTATCAGTGTCTTAAGAGCAGAAAATGCAAGCCCATAATAACTGGCTGCATCAGGAGGCCCTGTGATGATACAGTTAGAGAGTGTCTGGCTGGAAGAAGAGGAAGGATTCATCCGCTCCATGCCATCCCATAATAGGTTTGCATTCTACTGTATATGCACATTCCACTGGCCCAGATATAATTGGATTTCCACTTTGCTTATATATGCATAGTATCACTGTTCAAAATAAAAACCTCTGAAAACTCCTCTTGATGGAGCTTGAGTGTTTTCCAGCTTACGAACTGCAGTTCATTTAACACTGCAAATATGCCCTCATCTCTGTGACATTTCTTTGTCGCTTTCCAAGTACCGGCCCTTAAGATGAATCCAAGTGCTGGAAATGATCTCTGGGATTTTTGTAGCGCAGCTAACAGAATGAACTGGGGACCCCTCCAGAAACAGTCCCTGTTAGAGGAACTAGAGGGATTTGGTTGAGGAAATGTCAGTAATGCCTGTAGCTGACTGATAAATAGAACAAGCAAACAGATGCTTTCTAGCTCAGTCTATAAATTTACCTATCTTTTTATCTTTCATTTTCACATTCAACTATACTAAGCAAGATCATTTCCTTGAAAACAAAGTGCCCAGAACTTCCCAGAAGCAAGACTAGGTAGTAACAAACTCTGGGCTAAGCTAAGCTGTGGCTGGGTGGCCTCCTTGCTACCTCTGCCCCAAGCCCTGCTCTTTCTCTTGAATGGCATGCACAGAAAATAATGCTTGCTTTGAAAATCTCTGCATTTGTGAAATGGGTGAAATGTTTAGGAATCATTGTCCCCCCCCTCCCAAGGCACACCTGTTTAAGAAACATTTAAACTCTGGTTATAACTTGCTGTACTTTAAAAACAATTATTGAAGATTTTATTATGTTACAAAATAAACAGCTAATCAAAAAGAATTACATTCAAGATTGTTGACTGGCAAAACATAAAGTTAGTGTTCAATATGAAACTCTATATGTTACAAAATATAAAGCATACTCTTACGTTACAAAAATAAACATTATTATATCACTCAGCATAGCTTGTTGTCCTTTGTCTTTCAACACAAATATAAGAATAATATACGTACAAACAGAAAACAAACATTAAGCAAACACAAAAAAGCTTCATGTAAAAAAAAAGACAAAATTACATTCCAGAATATTCCAAATTCATATGTATACAACCACAATTTGGACTTTCTGTTAATCCCTACTGTATATTTTTATTTTACAGATGAATGTACTCAAATTATTATATATTTCTTTACCTATTTATCTAATACATTCCTACATCAATTTGTATCCTTAATTTTATTACTCAGCTCATTCTCACTCCAAAGTCACTCGAATGCTAGCATAGATAGCGAAACTTTCCTTTATTTTTGAACATATATCTTGTACAAATCCTGCTGTACTTTTGGCATCTTGGTGCCATTCAACTTCCACCTTATATATTTTATCCTTTATATACTTGCCAACTACGATGTGGGCCTGAGTCCAAGACAGTGCTTGTCACAAGATGTTTGTTTGCCATGGCAGACAAATCTCATTTCTTTTCTTCTTTTGTTAGAATTACAAGCTTGGTGGATCAGGGGAATGCTATGGGCATAGTGTATCTTGATTTCAGTAAGGCTTTTGACAAAGTCCCCCATGGCCTTCCTTGGAGGTTTATAATAGAGGTTGGCTGGTCATCTGTCATGGATGCTTTAGTTGAGATTCTTGCATTGCTGGGACTAGATGTTGGACCAGGTGACCCTCACCTACAATTCCCTGATTCTAAGGAAGAGCTGTGACATGGCCAGGTGGCTCTGGGTGTGTGTGTCAGGCAGTGCCCCCCAACTACTGGAGCATGGGCCTCCTCAGATGCCTGCTGGTGTCATCCTCTGATGCTGGATCTATAAATGTAGGACAAGAGTGAAAGAATTGGGTGCCATTGGCATTTAATGAAGGCTCTGCTACCGCTTACTCCCCCCCCCCCCCAAAAAAATCAGGTGCAATCAGTTCTTTCCCCCCAGCACAGTATGTTCTGGGCATTTTGGCTGGATTTATTGGAAGGATAACAAATTATGTGGGAGATGGTCATTTTCAGCGTCAGAAGAGCATGATGGAATGTCCTAATTGCACCGTCTGTGCCAACTGATTAGCCGGGATGGTTGCAGTCACAGTGGGGGGTCTACTGGAGGCAATGTAGGAGGTTAAAAATAATAAATCCAGGCCATATTTACAAGCCTCTTCAATTCTTGTAAAGGCTCTGTGCCAGAACAGGACATGATGCTAGGGTGTCCTGCTTTACAGAGGACAGTCCTCTGTTTATAGAAGGCAGTTTCCATTCAAAGGCATCCTCTGTTTGAAGGACTGTTTCATCCAACAAGTCTAGTTTAAAGATTTTTTTAAAGGACAGGAAGGGAGAGCAGGGGCCTTGAAGTTGCCCAGCAAATCCTGGACGCAGCAGATGCACAACTCACCTGGCCATAGTCTTCCCCACTAAAGGTGAGGAATACTTCCCCGCTGAATGTTGGAAGATTCAGGGCAGACAAAAGGCAGTGCATCTTCCTGCAACACATTTTGCGAAGTTCACTCCCAGAAGATGTAGAGATGGCCACCAACTTTAAAAGAGATATTAGACAAATTCATGGAGGATAGGGCTATCGTAGACAACCTAAAGGGCTGTACCTTGGGGTAGAGCATCTCCTTTTCATGCAACAGCTTCCAGGTTTCATCCCTAGCATCCCAAGGGAGGACTGGAAACTCTGAAATTTCCCCCCTGCAGTTCCTGCATCTCTTGGACAGAGCTTGGTGGTGGCACTCAGGCTAAACCAGCCTTCCCCAATCTGGTGCCTTCCAAATGTTTTGTGCTACAGCTCCTTTCAGCCACTGCCAGCATGGTCAATGATCAAGAATGGTGGGAGCTGTGGTTCAACGGCACCTGAAAGACAACAGATTGGGGAAGGCTCAGATGAATGCATCCAGTAGCTCACCCATTGGAGAAAGTGCTGTAGGTCAATGCTGTAGGTCAGTGGTGGCGAACCTTTTAGAGACCGAGTGCCCAAACTGCAACCCAAACCCCACTTATTTATCGCAAAGTGCCAACACGGCAATTTATGCCCCCGTGTATTCAAATTTAAGAGAATGGGGGGAGATGGCCCAGAGTAGTTGAGTTTTTTGGGGGGACAATTGCCCAAAGTTGTTGAGCTTCTTTTTTGGGGGGGATTATGCAGTGTTCTGCAGCTTTTTAAGGGGGGGGGTTACGGAGAATCACTAACCACACTAAATAACGCTGAAAATCTCTCGCATCTGCCCGCTCATCAACAGCAGACCGTCAGCTGGTTGGCCGGTGTGCAACTCCCCCCAACCCCACTATGGCCGCAGCATGCTCTAGGGAGCGTTTCCTGCAGGCATTGCCATGGGGGGGGGAAGCAACTAACAACTTTGTCTGCTGGGGTGATGGCATGCATGCCTGCAGAGAAAGCTCTGAATGCCCACTTTGGCACACATGCCATAGGTTCGCCACCACTGCTATAGGTCATCTCCTTTGCTGAAGTTTAATTACTGGCAGTTCCGGGTACGGTTGGGAATGGCCCCAGTTTGAAACCCTGGAGAAATCATTGCCAGTCATTGTAGACAATATTAATCTAGATGGTCTGACTCAGTGTAAAGCAGCTCTCTATTTTCCCATGCTGCATAACAAAACCTGCTGCCATGCTCAGATCCTCGCATTTAATGTTTTAAGCATTATAAGCAGTTTTAAGGAAATTCACACCAGCATCTCCTGGTAAGAACGCTGCAAGCGCACAGCTTTCCACTTAGGGTTAATCCAGTCCACACCAAGTTCATTAGACACTCAGTGAAATTTATGACGAGGAAGACATTTTCCCAGAAGGAAAAGTGCAGCTGTTAGAGAGGGATTCTCCTTTCCTTAAAAAAGAAAAAGAAAAAAAGACTGAAGACCTCCCTGATTTATGAATGCAACACCATCTGGGCCAGGAGTCGGGTTCCGATCAGGGAAACACCAGCCAAAAATGCGCCATTTGGTGACTCATAGTGTGTAGAGCTTCACGTACCTCCCCCCTTTGGCAGTGGCTTGCAATGGATTCCAGTTTCTCCAACATCCCATTGTTTAATGGCTAACATGTGTGTGCAAAAAAAGTGAAAGGTCATTCCCAGTTGGGGCAGGCATCATAATGTGATTGCAAGATGAGAGACATGAGGTCATGTGTCCTTTCTCCAAGGTCAGGTTGTATGTCTGGATGGGAAAGTTAAATTGGTAGACATTCAATAAGAATCTCAACTCTGCTTGATACTACTGGCGGGTGAAGGAAAATTGGTCATCTCCCCACCTAAACTCAACCCCAACATTAGGATATTATGCTCCTGATAATGTTCAAAGAAGTGCAATGGGGCCTGAACACCCCATTGCTCCCAGCAGTGTCCCAAGCTTAAGGAGCCCTAGGAATGGAGTTCCCAGGGTGCCCAATGGTTTTGCTAACTCCTTGCTGGCCTGTGCATGTTCAGAATCTCAGTTTACATTCTGAGCCAGAGAAGAACTTCTCGGAAGAATGGCACTTGATTTAGTGTGTAGCCAAGAATTAGGCAAATTTCAGGAGGGAATTGTATTCTGAGCCCAGTGAATTCAAGCTTCAGCGTCATCACTGCTTGAGAACTAGATTTTTCATTAGCATGGCAAACTTCCAGATGTATTGAAACAAAACCCAGCTCTAGAAAAAAATGTGCTGGGCATCATTAAATATGTGCCTGTATAAAATTAGACTGTCAGTGCTAACATCAAGTAGAAACATAAAAAAATTCATAAAATACAGTAGCACCACAGTAACCAAAGGAGCAGAGAAAAGATCAATTAGTGAAAGCCTGCTAAATAGGCTTTTGCCTATTTCTGGGCAGATAGATTAGGTTCCAGGCAAATATATGGGAGCGTATCCTAGCACTGGGGTGCTCTCTCCTAGGAGGCTCTATCTCTGAAGGTAAGAGACCACCTTTCACAGTCAGGTAGGTTTGTATACTTTCTGGTAAAGCATTAGTTATGCCACTTAAAAGAAGAAAATATCTGTTCACTGGCATATAGATTCAGAAGCCATTTCAGATAATAATCTATTATTATCACCACATCTCCAAAGGTTAATTAGCACCCCAAGAGTTTGCAAAATTTGCAGAGATAGATGAGACAAAAAGGGAAAAATTTTTTAGATACTTGGCAACGTGTAAGAGATCTTTAAATATATTTGCAAGGACTCCTTGAAAGTTAATTGATGCTAACTATTGTCAGGAACATGTCCGCCAGTCATGTGAATGAACTTAAAAGCAAATGACCCAAACCAGATTTGGATACACATTATTCATCTAAAAATAAGAGGTTGAAGGGGGGGGGAAGCCCCAAGAGGGTGAAAAGGAAACATGCTCCTTTTCAATTTGCAAGATGAAGGGGAGTGCTTTTGCAACTCATGAGTGATGTATCCATTAGTTTACTTGCCAATTTCAGTGTATAAGGAACCTGGACTCCACCCCAACTTTCACTCAGAGACAAGTTCACATTGGTCTTCGTCAGATGTGAGATTGCTAAGTGTAACCCCAATATAAATGAACTATTTATTTATTGTTTTATTTCAAGTATTAATATACCACTTTTAATCAGAAAAGACTACCAAGTGGTTTACAAAGAAAAAGCAAAAACAACAACAACAACAAAAGAATAGCCGACACAAATTAAAAAATAAATAAATTAGTCACCTCTCTAGGTGTCTAAGTCATTGTCAGGAGGAAGTGGTCGTGGGGGGAGGGGGACTCCACAGCTGGAGGTATTTGATAAGGGATATCTGGTGGGACGCGTGTGGCACTGTGGGTTAAACCACAGAGCCTAGGGCTTGCCGATCATAAGGTCAGCTGTTCGAATCCCTACGACGGGGTGAGCTCCCGTTGCTCAGTCCCTGCTCCTGCTAATCTAGCGGTTCAAAAGCACATCAAAGTGCAAGTAGATAAATAGGTACCGCTGCAGTGGGAAGGTAAATGGTGTTTCCGTGCACTGCTCTGGTTCGCCAGAAGCCACTTAGTCATGCTGGCCACATGAGCCAGAAGCTGTACGCTGGCTCCCTCGGCCAGTAAAGCGAGATGAGCGCCGCAACCCCAGAGTCATCCGCGACTGGACCTAATGGTCAGGGGTCCCTTTACCTTTACTTTATCAGGTGTCACAGTGGCAGAACACTCCTCTGCTCCCTCACTTGATCCTTCCCATGGATCAGTCTCTCCATTCCCTAGACTCCTGCCCCCCTCCCTTGGCTTGGACACTTCTCAGGGTCCTGATTTTTCTTTCAGGATCCCTCCTCAGGGTTATCCCTGAGCTCCCTTCATTCCTCCTCAGGATACTACCATCCCCTCCATGACATCTCCATGGGACTGATGACATCGTGTCTTTCAACTACTGTAGGAAAGCAGTAGAGAGGATACAAAGGACTTTTCATAATAGCATGGGGAAATGAGCAGGACAGGGATATTGTAGTTGTGGGCTTCCCTTTGGGGTGCCTGGTGGGAACAAAATCTTGGTCTAGATGGGCCTTTGATCTGGTCCAGCAGGGCTTTTGTTGTGTTCTAAACGTTGAAGGGCCGTATTCCTGGGGTTCAATAAACTTTCACCTATCCATGATCCTTGGTGTGTGCCTGAGCTGGCCAAGGTGTAGCACAGATCATGCATTTTCAGATAGCCAGAATGATTGCACAAGTTCACCAGTGTCCTGATATAGGGATAGGGAATCTGTGGCACCCCAGATGTTGGACTACAACTCCCATCATCCCTGGCCAATGTCCGTGTTGCTTGGGGCCAATGGAAGTCCAACAACATTTGGAGGGGCACAGCCTCCCACCCGCATTGGCCCTTTTAAAGTTCAGTGGAGTTCATTATTCCCTTTGGGCAGAAGAAGAGCCACGATAGCTAAAAACAAGTTCCTGTGTTCAGAGATAGCATAACTTTGATTGCCAGATGCTGAAAACAAAACACTCTTTGCTTTCGGCTTGTGGACTTCCCAAAGGCATCTGACTGACCACTGGGGCATGCAGAATGCCAAAACAGATAGACATTTGGTCTGATCCAGCAAAGATCTTATGAGGACATTATTAACAAACTCCTAGGTACACAGAGTGATTCCTAATCACTTCTTGCAAGCAATTTGTAGCCTCGAGCTTAAACTAACACACTTGTGCGCAATGAGCTCATTTTACATCTCTTTGTTTCCCCTCTACCAAATGCAAGCCAACTGAAGTAAATATTTGGAACAACCTTCCTACATTGCTGGAGTATTCCAAATACCTTGAGAAGGGTGAAAAATATTAGAGGAGTTTTGTTGTTCTTGTTGAAAAAATTCTATCGCTTCCATTTCTACCAAAATTGGCCTTCCAGGCGGCTTACAACTTACTGTACGAAAACACACAATTAAAGCCAGCTCAAAATAACCTCCAAAATATATGGAAGAGTAGTTAATAAAATAAACAGGTTCAGATGAATTGCCATCAAAGGCTTGGGAGGAAGGGGCAATCTGGCATGGAGAAGATATCAGGCCAATGTGAGCTGACAGGTGTGGTAGTATTCTTAACAATATTTATATGGGCAAGTGTTCAAACCCATGTCCACCCTTCCACAATTGCATAAGGCCTAAATGTCCTTGTTAACCAAGGACAAGTCTATTTTCTGGTTCCTGTCCTCAGTAAATCTACTTTGTCCCCCCACCCCCCTGTTCTATCCTTTGGGGAATGTCTTGTTTAATTTTTTAGCATGGGTTGCAAGACTTCAGATTTCACCTCCATTCCTAGATTTTGGCATGTGGAATAGATGTATAATCTCTAATGTCAATGCATCTGCACGAACCCAAAATGAACAATGCAGAACTGCACAGTGAGCAGCAGTGTGTATCCTGCCATGTTGCACACTACAGGTCTTGAGCCGTTTTTGAGCTGTTGATAACATATTGTGGGGCAGTTGTGTTTTTCTAGTATAGCTTTAACCAGGCCCCAGCCCCCAACCCACCCTAGCTTTTAAATTGATGGAAAGTTCTGGAGGAAACAAATCTACTATATATTTTGGAAAGTTGTTTGTCTGTCCATCTGCTTTCTATTCCTTTGGATGCTACTTAAGAGATCATGACCAAATTTGGCAAGGTGATTCCTGAGACTGAGGAGCAGGGTTTGTTCTGTGTTTGAATACCGTTGGGCACCATTTCGAATCAAGATGGCAGGCTAAACTTTTACAAACTACAGTGGTACCTCGGGTTACATATGCTTCAGGTTACAGATGCTTCAGGTTACAGACGCTTCAGGTTACAGACTCCGCTAACCCGGAAGTAGTACCTCGGGTTAAGAACTTTGCTTCAAGATGAGAACAGAAATCGCGTGGCGGCAGCAGGAGGCCCCATCAGCTAAAGTGGTACCTCAGGTTAAGAACAGTTTCAGGTTAAGAACGGACCTCCAGAATGAATTAAGTTCTTAATCAGAGGTAGCACTGTACACTTACTTAGACACCTCTTAAGATATTGCAATTGCCTTGCCCCTGCTAGAGGAACCCTCTTCAGATGGTGGTGCTCCACAAAACTAAACATTGCAGAGAATGCTGTACCAATGGGCAGTGAGACAAAGGGGGTCCAGGGTCTTTAGGGGTCATGGCATTGCAACTTCCTCTTTCAAACACAGTGGGTTCCTGTACAGAATCTGAGACTCAATCTGAGACTGGGCCACCACGGAGTCTGTAGGAGTTGTGCTGCCTAAAGGAAAAGGCAGCAGTCAACTGCCAAACTGCCCATCTGAAGGAACAGGACTTCTCAGGAGTAAGGGGATATTCACAAGGAAGCTACTCCTCATGAGTGTACACCAAATGCCTCAGGCAATCCAGATGGCCTGCATCTGCGCTCTGGGTGGGGCTCTGAAGGTTCATGGTTAAAAACCTCCAGTTCCTGGCAGAGTGTGCTGGAATAATATCATTATACTAGTTTGCCTAGTGACCTAGATGGCATTTGCCCTTCACTGTGTTTTGACGTTGGACCATAACCAGCCTTTTCTTTGTGAGCGAACGTGGAACTTTTGGATTTGGTTTCATCTGAATTAAGATGGCAACCAAATTTTGTATGATGCTTCCTGAGCTCAAGGAGGAGGTTTTTGCCCTGTTTGGGTATGGGTGGGTGCCATTTTGAATCAAGATGGAGGACTGAACCTTTCAAAACTGCACTGATTTTAATCACTGATTTCAAAACTGCCCTGGATTTCTTAGAATTCATGAGCAACGCTCAATATCTGGCTGCTAGTACTTCGTAAGAAATCACCTTTTGACAATCGGCAATACTTGGTTGGACTTGCACAGTGGTTTTCAGTGTCCTTATCTTACCTACAAAAATGTTGGAAGTCATGGTACTACATAGCCCATGGAAGGTTAGGGCATATTTGAATTGACTCCAAGAATTCTTGCTTGCATTTGCACGAAGGAGGCATTTTGCTGCAGAGCATTACAATAGTTAAAAACACAAGAGGAGTCCTTCTGGATCCGGCCAAAGACACATCTTGTTCTGTATCCTGTTCTCACAGGGACCAAGCAGATACCTGTGGGAAGCCTGCAAGCAGGACCTGAACACAAAACTGCTCTCCCCATTTGCAGCTGGTATCTGGAATCATACAGCCTCTGACCAAGGAGGTAGAACATAGCCATTGTGGCTAGTAGCCATTGGTAGCTTTATCCTCCAAGATTTTGTCTAATTCTTAACAATAACAATAGCAATAGCAATAGCAATAGCAACAACAACAACAACAACAACAACAACAACAACAACAACAATTTATTATTTCTACCCCACCCATCTGGCTGGGTTTCCCCAGAACATTAAAAACAGAATAAAACTTCAAACATTAAAAACTTCCCAATACAGGGCTGCCTTCAGAAGTCTTCTAAAAGTCAGATAGTTGTTTATTTCCTTGACATCTGACGGGAGGGTGTTCCACAGGGCGGGCACCACAACTGAGAAGGCCTTCTGCCTGGTTCCCTGTAACCTCACTACTCGCAGTGAGCGAACTGCCAGAAGGCCTTTGGCGCTGAACCTCAGTGTCCGGGCTGAAAAATGGGGGTAGAGACGCTCCTTCAGGTATACTGGGCCAAGGCCATTTAGGGCTTTAAAGGTGAGCACCAACACTTTGAATTGTGCCCGGAAACGTACTGGGAGCCAATGTAGGTCATTCAAGACCAGTGTTATATGGTCTCGGTGGCCACTCCCAGTCACCAGTCTAGCTGCTGCATTCTGGATTAGTTGCATTTTCCAGGTCATCTTCAAAGGTAGCCCCACGTAGAGCGCATTGCAGTAGTCCAAGCGGGAGATAACTAGAGCATGCACCACTCTGGCGAGACAGTCCTTGGGCAGGGAGGGTCTCAGGCTGTGTACCAGATGGAGCTGGTAGACAGCTGCCCTGGACATAGAATTGACCTGCGCCTCCATGGACAACTGCGAGTCCAAAATGACTTCCAGGCTGCGCACCTGGTCCTTCAGGGACACAGTTACCCCATTCAGGACCAGGGAGTCCCCCACACCCACCCTCCCCCAGTCCCCACAAAATAGTACTTCTGTCTTGTCAGGATTCAACCTCAATCTGTTAGCTGCCATCCATCGTCCAACCGCCTCCAGGCACTCACACAGGACCTTCACAGAATTCACTGGTTCTGATTTAAAAGAGAGGTAGAGCTGGGTATCATCTGCATACTGATGAACACCCAGCCCAAACCCCCTGATGATCTCTCCCAGCGGCTTCGTATAGATATTAAAAAGCATGGGAGAGAGGACGGAACCCTGAGTCACCCCACAAGTGAGAGCCCAGGGGTCTGATAGCCATCCAAGTTGGTGACCTTCACAAGATATTGTGGGAGCATATTTAATGGGTTAACTCTGCACTGTGTAAGGAAGTACTTTCTTCTGTCTATCCAGAATCTTCCAACATTCAACTTCTTTGGATGTCCCTGAATTCTAGTGCAATTACAGAGGGAGAAAAGCTTTAATCTATCCACTTTATCTGCAACATGCATAGTTTTCATAGAATCACAGAATTGTAGAGTTGGAAGGTACCCGAAGGGTAATCAAGTCCAACTGCCTGCAATGCAGGAATCTCAATTAAAGCATCCATGACAGATGGCCATCCAACCTCCAAGGAAGGAGAGTCCACAACCTCCCGAGGGAGACCATTCCACTGTTGAACAGCTCTTACTATGAGAAACTTTTTCCTGATGTTTAGTTTTATACACCTCTATCATTTATTCCCTTTTTTGCCTTTTCAATGAACTAAAAAGGGGGCGTGGGTGGCGCTGTGGTCTAAACCACAGAGCCTAGGGCTTGCTGATCAGAAGGTCGGCGGTTCAAATCCCTGCGACGGGGTGAGCTCCTGTTGTTTGGTCCCACTCCTGCCAATCTAGCAGTTTGAAAGCATGTCAAAGTGCAAGTAGACAAATAGGTACCGCTCCAGCGGGAAGATAAACGACGTTTCTGTGCACTGCTCTGGTACGCCAGAAGCAGCTTAGTCATGTTGGCCACATGACCCGGATGCTGTCTGTGGACAAATGGCGGCTCCCTTGGCCTATAGAGCGAGATGAGCGCTCAACCCCAGAGTCATCCGTGACTGGACCTAATGGTCAGGGGTACCTTTACCATTTAAAACTATCTAAAATGTTTTAAGCTTTCCCCATAAGTGTTTTAACTTGCCCAGAATGGAAGCTGAAACATCTGCAAGTGTTTGGTTCATTATGGAGGACAGGAGAGATATAGTAATCATGGGAGACTTCAACTACCCTGATATGTGTTGGAACTCAAACTCTGCCAAGAATGTAAGGTCCAACAAATTCCTCAATTGCCTTGCTGACAATTTCATTTCCCAGAAGGAGGAAGAAGCAACAAGAGGGTCATCTCTCTTGGACCTAGTCCTCACCAACAGGAAGGAACTGGTCAATGAAGTGAAAGGACAGGGAACCTTGGGAGGAAGTTGTCATGACCTTCTGGGTTTCATTATACAGTGGTACCTCGGGTTACAGACGCTTCAGGTTACAGACGCTGCTAACCCAGAAGTAGTACCTCGGGTTAAGAACTTTGCTTCAGGATGAGAACAGAAATTGCGTGGCGGCGGCACGGCGGCAGCTGGGGGGGGGAGCCCATTAGCTAAAGTGGTACCTCAGGTTAAGAACAGTTTCAGGTTAAGAACAGACCTCTGGAACGAATTAAGTTCTTAACCTGAGGCACCACTGTACACAAGCGAGGGAAAGCTGAGTGTAGTCAGATATGCAACCTGGACTTTAAGAAGGCTGATTCCAGAAAGCTTTAGAAACTACTGGGTGAAGTCCCATGGTCAGAAATACTCAAAGAGAAAGGAGTCCAAGATGGATGGGAGTTTCTGACAGTGAGTGCTGTACAACAGCGGAACAGACTCCCATGAGAGGAGGTGGATGCCTGCATTGCAGGGGCTGGACTAGATGACCCTCAGCGTCCCTTCCAACTCTGTTTCACTTGCTTCTTTTTCAGTGCTTCCGACAGAGGGCACTATAGAAGAGAATGTTATGTGTTTGAGTGACAGGGTAGACAAAAAAACAGAAAAGGACTTGACCTCTGAATATTCATTTCACTTTATTCATAATATTTCTTCTTGCATGATTGGCTTCTTGCTTATCTCTCCCATTCTCTTCTCAAACCCTTCGATGGCACCTTAAGCTTCAATCTCAATCCCAAAGCTAAAACATTTGCGAAAGTTAAAGGAATAACGTGTCGCAGAATCGCTGACAGCCGCCAGATCTTTCCAGCTTAATGGAAAGTGATGGCAACAACCCTCCAGTATATAGATGAATTGTCCCCGTCAAAGATGTCATTTCAGTCCCATTTGTTTGATGGTGTTTCGTACTGCGGTGGCTTTGTAAGTCTGACATTTGTTACAAGAAATTGTATCTGAAAGCTGGCTCATATTTTGGAAGGAAGACGCAGTTTGTCCCAGACATCACCAGGATGGCATAGCACTATGGCATTGTTTATCTGAAAACAGCCTAGCCTGTTAAGCATTGTGTATCCAATATGAAGACTATATTGTGAAGACTGAGAGACATGTGGGAAGGTCTGTTAATGAACAAGCTCACTCGCCGCCACTGTCCTGACATGGCAGAGTACCTACTGTACCTTTCATGCAGAAGTTCCTAGGCTTCACCCCCCGGCACCCCCCAGATTAGTTCTGCAAACCCTGAAATACCCCCCTCCAGTCCCCTCCAGAGGAAGGATTGATGGTTAAACCGCTCTGAGAACCAGTGTGGTGTAGTGGTTAAGAGCGGTAGACTCGTAATCTGGGGAACCGGGTTCGCGTCTCCTCTCCTCCACATGCAGCTGCTGGGTGACCTTGGGCTAGTCACACTTCTTTGAAGTCTCTCAGCCTCACTCACCTCACAGAGTGTTTGTTGTGGGGGAGGAAGGGAAAGGAGAATGTTAGCCACTTTGAGACTCCTTTGGGTAGTGATGATGATAATAATAATAATAATTAATAATAATAATAATAATTTATTATTTGTATCCCGCCTATCTGGCTGGGTCTCCCCAGCCACTCTGGGCGGCTTCCAGCAAACATTAAAATACATTAACACATCACAGATTAAAAACTTCCCTGAACAGGGCTGCCTTCAGGTATTTTCTAAATGTCATGTTGATCCTTTTAACATCTGATGGGAGGGCGTTCCACAGGGCGGGCGCCACTACCGAGAAGTGATAAAGCGAGATATCAAATCCAAACTCTTCTTCTTCTTCTCTGAGTATTATACCGGTATATACTCTGTTACCTCCCTTCCCAAGCAACTTCGTACTCCCTCCCTGCCCATGAGAATCCTGGCTGTCCCGTGGCTGACAGGAAGGTTGGCAATTTACTTTACACCGCAATGATAACATGTTGCAGAGCCAAGGAACTTTTTATAACTCTTGTAAAGCTCCTTGCCTTTGTGGGCAAACATTCCAACGGCGTGGGCAGTAAAATGATCACTTTCAGGCGGCAGTGTGGAGTTTTGCATCCTCTCCTACCAGCTCGCCCTCCCCTCTCCCTCGCCAAATATAGGTGACTGGGAATCTCTAGGCACTGCCCAGTTGAGATTGGAGCAGCAGCACTCTCGGAGAGTGCTGTACGTATAATAGAGACATGGGAGGGGGAAAGCTTGTCCAATGTTCCGAACGCCCTCTGTACTCGGCACTGGAAGTATTCTAATTTCTACTGTTTCATGCGGACCAACTTGAAAATTAGGAATATCCCACTTTTCACAGTGGCATCCAGATTGGCTAATAAGAACGGGGGAGGATTTTGAATTTGGGAGGCACCTGAATGAGAAATCGCCCAATTTCACACTTCTCTACCTGATACAGGAGCCAAAATAAAACTACCTTTGGAATTTTAGCCAGTGCTTGGTACTCATAAGCTAGGACAGTGGTGGCTAACCCTAACCCTCCAGATGTTTTGGAACTACAACTCCCATCATCCCTGACCACTGGTCCTGTTAGCTAGGGATGATGGGAATTGTAGTCCCAAAACAGCTGGAGGGCCAAGTTTGGCCATCACTGACCTACACCTTAATAGGGGGCCCATAGACAAGAGCCCCCTGGAGCTGCTCCAGTGAGAATGTGGAGTCACTTGTGGAAGTGGGAACTGTGGATCTCCAGAACTAGGAATCAACTTTCTGGCAGATATATGGGGGGTGGGTGCCTAATGTTTAAGGCAGACATGGCCAAACCTGGCCCTCCAGAAGTTTTGGGACTACAACTCCCATGATCCCTAGCTAACAGGACCAGTGGTCAGGGATGATGGGAGTTGTAGTCCCAAAACATCTGGAGTGCCAAGGTTAGCCACCACTGAGCTAGGAGTAGGGAGATCTGGGTGTGCACCCCTCTGCAAGCACAGCCACAGAAGTGATTTATGCAGTCAGGGATGGCCCAAGACATCTTTGCGCCACAAAATGGTGTTCCCTACCAGAAGATCTACATTGGGGACAAGGGGGAGGGAATCAAATCAACGTTACCCTGTGGTTGAAGTGGGAATCAAAGGTCGTCATGGTGGTGGAGGTGGAGGGGAAAGGGTCCCACTCTGAATCACGCTGCGTGGGTGCAGAGCTGCCGAGAGCCAAGGGGCCACCCCCACCATTTCCTCTCTAGGGGTTCGAGGAAACAAGCAGCAGCTCCTGCTGTAGAGGCGTCATTCGGTGGGGGCTGCTAAGGAGGTGGCAGATCTGGCCTCCAAGGAGCATGTCAAAACTGCTGCTGCTACTGCAGGCTATGCATTTCTTTGAGGCCAGATATCTTGCCACCCGAGGCACCTTACCTTGCCTCATTGGTGGGCTGATCTTTATGCTGTGTCAGGACTGCCATTTGTCAGGGATGCTATAGATGCAGAAGGCCACTTCCGCACTGAGCAGGAGGTGGATTTGTGGGCGTCACAACCTGATCACGTGCTCAGGGGCTGGGCTCAGCCCCTGGGCAATTGGTAGATTCCTGCCCACGTCACTCACCGGCCGACCAACCCGCGCAGCCGGGAGGCGTGTTCAGAGTCCCTTTAAGCTAGTGCCGGGCGGGAATTTCCTTCTTTTGCCCAGCTGACCAGTCGTTTAGGTTCATCATGCCCCTCATGATGAAGGGTATTCCGTTAAAGGATTCCGGGGGGCGTGGCCCTGTCCGAAGTCTAGGGAGGTGAGGGCCTAAGGCACGCCCCTAACGGTGATCACAGGGGGAGTTCCAGCTGATGTGCATCACTGGGCTCCTTACAGGTGGTTAACCCTTCCCGGACTTCCAACACACGGGTTGGGGTCAGATATAGTGTTAGGGTCCAATGCCTAAGCCAATACCGCTCAACATCCGTAACCAATAAAGTTGTGGCCTTTACGCTCATTAAAATTATACAATGTGTCTGCGTCATTCATTTTCACGTGGAGGGGAGGGACATAGCCACGCAACTTGCATTGAGCAGTGGGGCTGGACTAAATGAAACCGCCCCCCCCCTTTTCCTTTCCAATACTTAGATTCTACAAAGCTCTCCAGTTGCTACTGCCTGGCACCTAAAACTAGACAAAACAGCTTCTAAGTGGTTTACAGCTATAAAATCAATTATTAAATCCATATATAACGAAAACGCACAATTGCGACTCCATCAGTGTGTTAAAACATGCTTAAGTATAATGTGCAATTAAACAAGGCAGTTAAAAACATGACAGTTAGAACGATGAGGTGAGATGTTCGAGTTCGGGGGAATGCTTGTCTAAACAGGTGTGCCTTCAAGAGCCTGTGGAAAGCCAATGCTGATGGGGCCACTCGTATCTCAGAAGGGAGGCCATTCTGCAATGCAGGTGCTACCAGCAAAATTGTAGCAATAATTTCCAAATTAGGATGTGCAATTTTTATGCAAATCTATACTCTTTGTTGTCTTCCTTTATTTGGTGATGTGTATGCAGCACTCTAGGGACGCGGGTGGCGCTGTGGGTTCTGGTTCACCAGAAGCGGCTTAGTTATGTTGGCCACATGACCTGGAAGCTGTATGCTGGCTCCCTTGGCCAATAAAGTGAGATGAGCACCGCAACCCCAGTGTCGGTCACGACTGGACCTAATGATCAGGGGTCCCTTTACCTTTATGCAGCACTCTAATGGGACACGGGTGGCGCTGTTGGTTAAACCACAGAGCCTAGGGCTTGCTGATCAGAAGGTCGGCGGTTCGAATCCCCGCAACGGGGTGAGCTCCCGTTGCTCGGTCCCTCCTCCTGCCAACCTAGCAGTTCGAAAGCACATCAAAGTGCAAGTAGAAAAATAGGTACCGCTGCAGCGGGAAGGTAAACGGCAATTCCGTGTGCTGCTCTGGTTCGCCAGAAGTGGCTTAGTCATGCTGGCCACGTGACCCGGAAGCTGTACACCGGCTCCCTCGGCCAGTAATGCGAGATGAGCATCGCAACCCCAGAGTCGTCCGCAACTGGACCTAATGGTCAGGAGTCCCTTTATGCAGCACTCTACTTTACCAGATCACTTTTCCATTAGAACCAGGAAGAGAGTAAAATGGTTGGGCTATGGGGAGGTAAAGGGTGATATGTGTGTGTGTGTGTATGTGTGTGTGTGTGTGTGTGTGTGCGCGCACATGCACACATACAGCACCCTTCTTCCCCACATTTTATGAACGTGAAGACATGTGAGTAATGGCTCTGAAATACCTAGCATTACCCTTAATATATAGGAGAAGTGTGTTATAATGCTTAAAAACCCACAGAGATAAAATGTTTGAAAATCAAATTTGGTTTGGTTTAAATATCTAGATGGGTCTTCCTCTCTTGCCTTGCTGAACAAAATTTAATCATCTGTTTCAAATTGTTATTAGCTTACTGGGGGGAAACAAGGGAGACTCTGAAAAGGTACATAAAATACTTTAGATTTCCAGCTGCTTGATTATGGCAGAAAGTCTCCAAGATTATAGGGCCTGTGGGTGTCCCTTGCTGGATTCCCAAGCATATTTCGTACATATATTGCTTTACAGTGAAATGGAAGATATCCACAGAATTAGAAATGAGGAGTTGGAAAAGGAATATTCAGGAAATTAGACTGAGATACAGGCTTGGATGCTCTTTGTTACAGATATGAAACTTAAGGTTGTTTTTCTTTCTGGGGGGGGATGTGAAGATAGTTATTCTTCAGCATTGCACTCAAACATATTACAGTGATATGTTTGCATCCATGAACTGGTTGATTTTCATGTCAATCACAGCCATCCTTTGAAATTTCCATTTCTCTGAATTTTGCAATGCAGTTCTCGAGCCAAGTAACATGCACCAAATACATGTACCTAGGGTGAAGTGAGTGAAAAGATCAGAATTAGAAGACATTCTTTTAAAAGAATGTACATATTTGGCAGAATTGCATTACAAAAATGTGTATGTTAGGAGAAATTTGGCCAAAAATGCTGGTGCGTTTTCACGAGGACTTATCAATCAATCAATCAATCAATCAACCAACCAATCACAAATTGATCTGAGCTCCAGGGGTTTCTGGGAGAGGTTGTCTGGAGTTTTGGGGTTTGGTGTCACCAATATGCTGAAGACACCCAGCTCTATATCTCCATTCCACCTACATCCCCAAAATCTGTCTTGGTTCTAAATCAGTGTCTGTCACCAGTAATGGACTGGATGGTGAACAGATTGAAACTTAACCCAGACAAGACAGAGGTGCTCTTGGTCAGTCAGAAGGCAGAACAGGGAATAGGGATTCAGCTTGTGCTGGATGGGGTAACATACCTCCTGAAGACACAGGTTCACAGTTTGGGCTTGCTCTTCGACTCAGCCCTGAGCCTGCATGGCCAGGTTTCTGTGGTGGCCAGGAGTGCATTTGCACAATTAAAGTTAGTGCACCAACTGCACACGCTCCCTGAAATGTCTGATTTGGTCAAAGTGACACGCGCCTTCGTTACATCCCATTTGGATTATTGTAACTTGCTCTAGATGGCGCTGCCTTTGAGAAATGCCCAGAAGCCGGCTCAAAGAGCTGCAGCCAGATTGCTGACTGGAACTGCTTATAGGGAGCGCATCTTTACTAGAACAGCTTCACTGGCTACTGGTTTTTTTCTAGGCACAAGTAAAAATGCTGCTTATGACCGGTAAAGGGATGCTGGTGGCGCTGTGGGTTAAACCACAGAGCCTAGGGCTTGCTGATCAGAAGGTCGGCGGTTCGAATCCATGCGACAGGGTGAGCTTCCATTGCCCAGTCCCAGCTCCTGCCTACCTAGCAGTTCGAAAGCACGTCAAAGTGCAAGTAGATAAATAGGTACCGCTCTGGCGGGAAGGTAAACGGCATTTCCGTGCGCTGCTCCGGTTCGCCAGAATGTCATGCTGGCCACATGACCTGGAAGCTGTACGCTGGCTCCCTCGGCCAATAAAGCGAGATGAGTGCCGCAACCCCAGAGTCGGACACGACTGGACCCTTTACCTTTACCTTTTAGGCTGAATGCCTGGGTGCCCTTCTAATGGGTGGGGGCCCCTCCTTCAATGAGACAGATCAGTGTTTGATTTCTATTTGAATCCAAGGCTGCAGCTATGGGGGAAGCAAGGCATTCTTTGGCTGGTAGTGCTGTGAACTCCTTCAAGTTAGGCGCAGGCTGCATCTATGTGTAAATAAAGTATATCTCATAAAAGAAACCACCGTCTCCAGGGTGCCTCCTTTCAAAAGGAAAGGGCTTCGAATCCCTGGAATCTCGCACTGCTTGGAAATTGGGGGTGGCAACAGCAACAATAATAATGTGGAAACGGGGAGAACTGAACTGAATGAATGGAAAAACAACAACGAGAGAAACAGTAATTTACAGATTAGCTCATCCCTGGATCGCTTTGCTTTCCAGCCCTTGGACCTAAGCTGGCATTGCCTTGTATTCAGAACACCACATACCCTGTTTCCCCTAAAATAAAACGTAGCCATAAAATAAGCTGTAGCAGGATTTCTACGCATCTGCGAAATATAAGCCATACCCCGAAAATAAGACATAGTGACACAGCGCCTCTCCCTTAAGGCAGCCTGGATAGGCGTGGCTATGCAGCGTACCGACGCGGAGCGGTTAAAATAAGACATCCCCTGAAAATAAGCCATACTGTGTTTTTTTGAGGGAAAAAATATAAGGTGGTGTCTTATTTTAGGGGAAACACGGTATTAACGTGATCCCCTCAAAAATGAGCAATGGCTTGGATTGTTGGTGCAATCTGGTTGGGCCCGGCTGGAATTGCAAAATTCTAACGCGTTGTGTATCTAGGGAAGAGGGGGGTTGGGAGGGACATTGCCACCTCCTAGGTTGATACTGTGCAGGCATAACATTCACAGCAACAAGGCTTTCCTGAATGTGACAAGGCATCGATCATCTTTACTCTGCCTTCAGACAAGAGACCCTAAACAGAAACAGCTGCAGAAAGAGGTTGCAAAACAACAATTGTTCTTTTCCCTGCGGGCAAGTGTTTCTTTCCTCCTGGTGTTCTGGATATTCCCTCCCCCACCCCACTCTCTGCCTTAGAATAGAGAGCTAAGGTTAACAAAGTGGGTTTAAGGGGCCCTGGCATCGTAGGGTGTGGGTGGGGGGGACTAGAAGCACTGGCAAATAAAGGGATTTGTTGCTTGCTGGTCTTACTCCTATACATCTTGCTTGTAGATGGAATGGAAGAGCTGTCTGTTTCGGACATTAGAATGCGTGTTCCCAAGACACCCCACTCGTTTGTTTATAACACGGAGCACATCTGCAGGACTGTACTTGCTCCCCCCCTCCCTGGATTGCATGATTTCATTACGAGCAGGGGCTGCCTTCCAAAGGGACAATCTTTGTTTCTTTTTTTTTTGCTAGAAGACACGGTCTGCTTCCCTTCCCATCCCTGCTTGCAAAACTTATTTGCAAAGATCTGCATAGAGCATTGTCACATACATTTCAACCTCTCCAATGATGCTCATTCAACATTTCTCATGGTCGCCATTGCTCTCCAGCCACTTTCAATTAAGTCCACACCTACTGCTGAACTGAATATACCCAATGGCCATCTCCTCACAATAGTGAGGCTTTCCTAATAGTGTGTCATCCAAGAGGACATCCAAGAGACAGAATCCAAGGCAGGGCTGTGTGCCGTTCCTCCATGGAGCCCAGGATGTGGCATATAAGTCCCCCCAACCCATTTTATCCCCACAACAATCCTTTGAGGGAGGTTTGCCAGAGAGATGGAGACTGAGCTTCATTACTGAGTGGTGATTTGAGCTTCTACAGTCCACATTCGACACTCTAACACAGTGATGGCTAACCTTGACACTCCAGATGTTTTGGGACTACAACTCCCATCATCCCTGACCACTGGTCCTGTTAGCTAGGGATGATGGGAGTTGTAGTTCCAAAACATCTGGAGTGTCAAGGTTAGCCATCACTGCTCTAACACAACCTTTCTCAACCTTGGGTCCCCAGATGTTGTTAGACTACAACTCCCATCATCCCTAGTGAGAAGGACCAGCAGTCAGGGATGATGGGAGTTGCAGCCCAACAACATCTGGGTTGAGAAAGGCTTCTCTAACCATTAGGCTATGCTGCCCCTGAGTATTGCAGAGAATAATGGCCAGATGCTCATGCTGTACAAATGGATCACTGCCTTTTGTACACCCCTCCCCATGATTTGAAATTAGTTTTTTTGGGCAGGGTGTGGTGTTTATACCATCACAAATTGTAAACAGCTTGTCTCCCAAACTCCACCCCTGGAAATCTCTTAGAATCATAGAATCATAGAGTTGGAAGAGACCACAAGGGCCATCCAGTCCAACCCCCTGCCAAGCAGGAAACACCATCAAAGCATTCCTGACAGGTGGCTGTCAAGCTTCTGCTTAAAGACCTCCAAAGAAGGAGACTCCACCACACTCCTTGGCAGCAAATTCCACTGTCGAACAGCTCTTACTGTCAAGAAATTCTTCCTAATGTTTAGGTGGAATCTTCTTTCTTGTAGTTTGAATCCATTGCTCCGTGTCCGCTTCTCTGGAGCAGCAGAAAACAACCTTTCTCCCTCCTCTATATGGCATCCTTTTATATATTTGAACATGGCTATCATATCACCCCTTAACCTTCTCTTCTCCAGGCTAAACATACCCAGCTCCCTAAGCCGTTCCTCATAAGTTTCCAGGCCTTTGACCATTTTGGTTGCCCTCCTCTGGACACATTCCAGCTTGTCAATATCCTTCTTGAACTGTGGTGCCCAGAACTGGACACAGTATTCCAGGTGAGGTCTGACCAGAGCGGAATACAGTGGTACTATTACTTCCCTTGATCTAGATGCTATACTCCTATTGATGCAGCCCAGAATTGCATTGGCTTTTTTAGCTGCTGCATCACACTGTTGACTCATGTCAAGTTTGTTGTCTACCAAGACTCCTAGATCCTTTTCACTTGTACTGCTCTCAAGCCAGGTATCACCCATCCTGTATTTGTGCCTTTCATTTTTTTTGCCCAAGTGTAGTACTTTACATTTCTCCCTGTTAAAATACATCCTGTTTGCCTTGGCCCAGTTCTCTAATCTGTTAAGGTCATTTTGAAGTGTGATCCTGTCCTCTGGGGTATTAGCCACCCCTCCCAATTTGGTGTCATCTGCAAACTTGATCAGGATGCCCTCAAGCCCATCATCCAAGTCATTGATAAAGATGTTGAATAAGACTGGGCCCAAGACAGAACCCTGTGGCACCCCACTAGTCACTTCTCTCCAGGATGAAGAGGAGCCATTGATGAGCACCCTTTGGGTTCGGTCAGTCAGCCAATTACAAATCCACTGAATGGTAGCATTGTCTAGCCCACATTTTACCAGCTTCTTTACAAGAATATCATGGGGCACCTTGTCAAAGGCCTTGCTGAAATCAAGATAGGCTACATCCACAGTGTTCCCTTCGTCTACCAGGCTTGTAATTCTGTCAAAAAATGAGATCAGATTAGTCTGACATGACTTATTTTTCAGAAACCCATGCTGACTTTTAGTGATCACAGCGTTCCTTTCTTGGACTGTTTGAGTATGTTAAACGAATGTGATGGGCCAGAGAGGGAGATATGTCCATGTAACAAAGTGCTGGAATTTACATGAAAAACATGTGCTTGGATATTCTGCAGAAAGGCACTCCATTTTAAATTGCCTTCGGTGAGTTTCTTCTTTTGCTAACGGCACCGTTAGGTCCTCTGTTACTCTTGCAGTTCTGAAGGTTGCCATATCTTTTCATGTTCTGAGATCCTGCCATATCCATCACATTATTGCAAGATGGAGAGATCCAAAAATGGGAGAATTGCCATGCTGAGTCAAGTCCTTAGGTCCACCTGTGGCCCCCAAACTTCTGGTAGCAGAGGAACATTTTTCCTCCCCCTGTAATTAAAACTGGGGTTGCACTTCAGTCTTGATAACGGTTTACAAAATTAGGCATGGGCTGCAGAAAGTGGACGGAGTCAAAGAGTCGCCTCTGATGTTACTTAGAGTAGGCCTATTGAAATGAATGGACATGGCTAACTTAGGCTGATACATTTGAATGGGTTTAATGTGAATAACACCTAGCTGAAGACAGGCTACTTTCCTGCCTGCGCCATAATACTAGAGGCCTCTCCAGAATTCCAATGTCCTATTTTATTTTATTTTATTTTATTAATGTGCATTCATGATGATTTGTGCTCATGAAAGTATTGGGACATTTATACATTATCACACTTTCAGTACTGTTTGCACCTGCATAAGTTTCAGAGTGGACATAATTGCTGTATTTTTCATGGTTAGAGTGCTGGACTAGGACCTGGGAGACCAGGGTTCAAATCCCCCCTCGGCCATCACACTCACTGGGTGACCTTGGGCCAGTCACTACCTCTCAGCTGTTGGTTTGGCCGGCCTCAATCATTCAGACTAAAGAAGCTCTCCATCACACAACCTACCAGGGGCTCCATCTATGCAGGGCCGTGGGAGCTGAGCCCCCCACAAAATTTCTTCCCCAACCATAACCCTACACCATTTACCGTATTTTTCGCTCCATAAGACACACTTTTTTCCTCCTGAAAAGTAAGGGGAAATGTCTGTGCGTCTTATGGAACGAATGTGTGGTCCCTGGAGCTGAACTGCCCAGGGGCAAAAGCAGATCGTGCTTTAAAAAGAGAGAGAGAGAGAGAAGGGGGTGTTGAAAGGAAGCCCGCTGAGCAGCTGCTCAGCAAAGGATCGGGGAGAGAGATGAGGGAGAGAGATTCTAGCCCCGCCCCCTTGCAGAGGGAGGCTGTTTCCCCAGCGACATGTGACTGGCTGATTAGATTATCTGTCTGGAAACTGTAGAAATGGCTTCCTGAAGCTGCAGAACTGTGAGTTAAACCCCATAAAACAGGGTGTTTTCCATTTGCAAAGTAAGCTCAACAACTTTGAGCTGATCCTCAAAAAATGGGGCTTTTCTCCTTTGCAAAAGAAGCTACAGAAATTTGAGTTGATCCTCAAAAAAATGGGGCTTTTCCCCTCTAAAAACTAGGTGCGTCCTATGGTCAGGTGCGCCTTATAGAGCGAAAAATACGGCACCTAAGTTTAAGCCCCATTGGATAGAGTGTGATTTCTTTCCAAGTAAGCTTGCATATCCTTGATGCAGCTAGTAGCTTGTGTTGAAATGTTCCTAGAGTTCTAATGAGCACATTTCTTCAAGAGTTGCTCTGGCATCCCTGAAGTTTTGGGGAGCGGTGGGTTATGGAAACCACATAAGGAATCCTCCTCTGACTTGAATTATTTAAATGTGTGGCTAGCCTGTGATCATCTTTGTAAGTTGCTCATTCCAAAAGCCCCACACCCATAATCTTAAGCATGGGAAAGCTGTTTTTAGAATTTTTTCGCCTAAGAAATCTGGGCGGCTGTCATATTTCAGCACCACAAAATAGAACTTTCTTTTTTTTCCCCTCCTCCTTTTTCATTTCAGCAATTTTTGGATTAGAGTGAAATAAGAGAAGGAAAATGCTATACCCTGCCAATTGCTTGCATTGAATAATAACATTAATGACATAAGGATAATCTGGGGTGTGTAGCTCAGTTGTTTATTTGCCTTGGGGACCATCCAGCCAAAGGCATGTGCTTTTTAAACCCCATTGTTTTTCTATGGAAGGGAACGGAGCGCATGAAAAGCTCTCTTATTGTCACCGGCTGGCCTGAACAATGCTTAGCTTTGTCTGGGTTGTGGTGCTATTTAGCATATGCAAAAGGTACCAGTGCGAATTCATTTTGGGGTAAATGAAAAAACAGAACTGAAAAGACTCCCATTTGGTCCAGTTCATTCATTTTGAAATGTATGCAATAATGGATATGGTTTTTGGAATCCATTTATACCCAGTTGTTACTGATTCAGGGTCCCTGGCATTAGAAGAGATTACCGTATTTTTCCATGTATAAGACGCTCCCATGTATAAGACGACCCCTATTTTTTAAACCCAAAATTAAGAAAATGCACCATGCACTATCCGTGTATAAGACGAACCCTTATTTTAAACTGAAAAAAATTAGGGAAAAAATATAGTCTTATACACGGAAAAATACGGTATTTATTTTTTTATTACCTGCCCTTCACCCTAAGGTTCCAGGGTGGGTTGCAGCAATTTAAAACATCATTAATATTAAAACACAGTATAAAAACACAGTAAAGCAACTTAATATTTCAACAATAAGGTGGGAGGCATGGACTGTTTAACCACTCTGGGAATTGTAGCTCTGTGAAGGGGAAGAGGGGTCTCCAAACAACTCTCAGCACCCTCAACAAACCGCAGATCTCAGGATTCTTTAGGGGAAGTGATTACTGCTTTAAATGGATGGTGCGGATGTGACCTGAGTTTCTCTCTCTAAGGGTTTGTCCTCACTTCCTCCTGTGCCCTGCCTAGAAAGCACGAGTCAGTGGTTTCCCGCTTGGCCTGCCCTTTCTAGGCATAGGTCTGAGCAGTTTTCCCCTTGCCCAGGAGTGCTATCTAGGGGTGTCTGAGGGGCTGAGGCCCCACCAAAATGAATTAAGGAGGGGGCCAGCCCCCCTCAATATTCTGTGGCCTGTGGCCTTCCTGCGACTGTGCCCCCCGGGCCTCACCACAGCTAGTGGAAGGCTGCACTGGCCTGCACGGTGCTGGCAGATGCTGTGGGGACTGGCGCGCCTGGCGCAAGGTCCTGACACTGCGGGGACCGGTGCGGCCTCGTGGAAGCCTGCACTGGCCTGCACTGTGCCGGAAGACATGCATGATGTCACACTGCATGCGCTGTTGTGATTTTTGTCCAAGCTGAGTGGCACCAGCTGCAGCGAGGACTGGTCTCACTTTTGCCTGTCTCACTGAACCGTGAGAAAGCTGCCTTATCACTTCCTACATGGAATGTTTATGTTTTACTGTACTGTTGTAATCCTAGCCTTTGTGCTCACTCTCCTGGCTTGCTACGATGCCGGACAGACGGCTATATGGCGGCTCTGTCTTATTGACACCTAAAGAGCTGAAAGCAGACAATCTCTCTGCACTATTCCTACAATAAATAGTTTTAGCCTTATTCATGGCTTGTGTGTGTTGTTCTTCATGCTGGGAACAATCACATATTACTGCGCCACCGGACTCTCTGTAGCCGGGGATGTGCGCACACGGATTTGCTCTAGCTTTGGGGCAGTCTCACAAACTGCCCCAGGTGGAGTATTTCATGACCTGCGCATGAGTTCACATGCGTGAGGCACGTGCCAGTCGCCCCAATCTGTGGGGCAGCCTGTGCTCTTGCCTTGCTCCTTTCCCAGGGCAAACCTGCTCTTTAGTGCTAAATTGGGGCAAACATCAATCTGGAGAAAACCCAAATTGCCCTTTGCTCTGATCGAGTGTTGAAGAGCGGTTTCCCCCCGGGACGGCTTCTGTAATTCAAGCTTCAGCCAAATCTGGTGCCGTGCTATCCTGATTCCCAAATGTATAGAAAGGTCAAATGGGGATGGCAGGCTTTGAACCAGGTGCTTGGCCATGCTGAGCAGATCAGAATTTCCCATGAAATAACTGGAGCAAAATCCGAAGACTGCTCCTATAGAAATCCTGCTCCCCTCCACCCAATATATCCTAATAAAATGATCTCCCCTCAAGCACAGAGCAGAAATAGGCTGCTTGCTATGTTGGTGTGTGAAAGGTCCCTTGGATCCAGCACAAGGAACTTTTGAGCATTTCGATTTATTGCAGGTTGCTGCAATTCTAGATCAGAACGGCCTCTCGAATGTGCTCCCAGGGGGTTCTGTACATGATGTGCTGGATTCCTCTATGAGTTTATGGAAATAAATCGTTACTTGGATCAGGTTGCTATAACCTAGATTGTGAATCAGAGCCAGCTGCCTTCAGGAAATGGCAGCACAGGCAGAATTGCAGCAGAATTATTCAAGAGAAGCACATTCTGCCGAGCAGTTGCGTGCTGTTCAAAGAGTACAACTATGTATTAACTTTGTGGGTTATCTCCCCCTGCCCCAGCCCAGAAAACCTCCTTGCTAAGAAAAGTGCTGTCCACCCAGAAATGTAAGCCAGCAGACTGCTTATCTTCAGATCTTTGCTTTTTTTAAAAGAGAGAAAGAGAGAGAAATGGTTAGGAAGCCAGAGAGCACTGCCAGATCAAAAATACAGCACTAACGGGATTTTTGCCTTATGTAGTTCAGAGGACTGCTTTGCTGGTTCCCAGTATGTTTCATCTAGTACAGCATTTGGCTTCCAAAAACACATCACTGTGATGCTTTTGGAAAGTTCACAAGCATGGGACGATGTGATACTTTTTGTCTGCTGCCTGCCTCCGCCCTCTGGTGTTTTGAGGTAGACTGCAACTATAGCTGGATCTGAAGTCACATGATGCAGTAACCTCGATGAAGCAGTAAAGTTTTAGATCTGGTCAGTGCCAGGATGGGAGACTGCTGCAACCCCTCTGCCTCTGTGTAGGCTACATGGAGTTCCACAGAAGAAGAATGAAATACAGATAAATAACCCCTACCCTACAGTGGGACCTCTAACCTTTCTTGGATGGAAGTCACTGTGCTGAATTAATAAACAGCAATTATTAAAAATCTTTTCTGGGTTGTACCACTTGCAGGTAGAATAATCTCCAGATTGAATGCTTTCCAATACTCCTCACACATAGAAAGATAGATTTAGCAAGGGTCCCTGAAACACTAGCTTTCTATGTGTAGGGATTTTATTTTCTCGGGGGAGGATTTAAGCTTGCACCTCCCCCATCCAGTCTGAAATGCCACAATCCAGACACGCTTTTTAGATCACCCAGTTGTCTCTCTGCAGCTTCTCCCTTTGTCCTTTGCACGTCCTTTCGCTGCTCCACATTTTGTCCTGCACATCTTCACTTGTCATTAAAACATTTGAAATATTTGTCGCCTCTCTTCTCATGTTCCTGCTTGGCCCTCTTGTCTCCAAGCCAGGCTGATTGAACTTTATTAATCTCTGTAGCTCTGAATCAATTTTCCCCCATTCTTCTCTGGACGCCCTCCCATTAGTCAATATTTTTCTGACAAGGAGGTGCCGAGAACTTTCGTTCCTGGGGGATTTATAGCTTCCTTCCTCTTTGATGTGTGGTGCCACTGAACACCGCTCTCCAAAGTCCATCGACCTTTATTGGCTCTGGAGACGGTGACAAACTTGTCTCTAAATTGTTACCCGCCATCCCGGAGATTAATCTGAATGAAGAACACTTGTCCTTCTCGATACCTAAGGCTGTAGGCTGTGGAGTTGAAGATCAGCCAAGGTGGTTGTACAGCTAGGCAAAAAAGACAGTCACGGGAATAACTGAATTACAACAAAGGAAATCTACACCGTGAAAGATCCCTGAAACGAGATGAACGTATATTTATATAATGATATTCAAACAAACAATATGTTTAATGATTCAAGAGCAGAATTGCTCAAAGCAAAAATCCTCAAAAACATTATAAACTAATTCAAAGAAATAGAAATAACTCAAGAAAACCTTCCAAATAACTCCAAATAACAAAAAATAACTCAAGATAAACTAACAAATTTAGGGCTTCAAAGGTCAGCACCAACACTTTGAATTGTGCTCGGAAACGTACTGGGAGCCAATGTAGGTCTTTTAAGTGTTATGTGGTCTCGGCAGCCGCTGACATGACAGACGTTTATAAAATTATTCATGGCATGGAAGAAGAGGATAGAGAAAAGTTTTCCCTCCCTCTCCCATAACACTAAAATGCTGGGAAATCTAATGAGTCTGAATCGTGGAAGATTTAGAACAGACAAAGGAAAGAACTTCTTTACACAGCTAAACATAGTTAAACTTCAATATTCGCTCCCCCAGTGATGGTCACCAACCTGGTTCCTATGAGACAGGAAATTCTAGTTCATAGCTCATATTCTTAACTGCAATACCACAGCTGCTCTCAATAGATGCTAAAAGAAATCTTTAGTGTGCCTACTGTGATTAAAATGTCCTTCCCACCACCTCCATCTGTCCGTGCAACAAATCTTTTGCTCTTTGTTTGGCAATATGGAAAGTGTGAGTGTTCATAATAAATTAGAATGAAGGGGTTTTGAGGCTCGTCCCTTAACCACGCTGCTCATCATTATTCTGATCAGGGATGGTTTGGGGGGCTGTGAAGCATTTGGAGTCCACGCTCTGGCTGGGGGGGGGGGCTGCATTTCTCATCAGGCACATTGCTTGCACTTTCTGCAACGGGAATTGTGATCTCCCCCCACCCAGTGCCTCTCAGAATAGAGGCAGCTAGGAATGTAGACAGCTGCTTATATTGAGAGCTTATCCACACTTCCTATTGTCCTGCTGCTTTCTCCCCATGGAAAACAGCTCTTTAACACTCAAATGGAGCAAACAGCAGTTCGGGGGTTCTCCAGATTGATGTTTGTTCCGAATTAGCACTAAGGAGTGGGATGATGATGATTACTTATTAAATTTATATGCTGCCCTTCATCCATAGATCTCAGGGCTGTTCACCCCATAGTCGCCTTTGACTGTACTTAACCGTCCAGGGGTCCTTTACCTTTTACCTTCACAACATAAAATGACAGTATAAAAGCACAAAATACATAATGAAAATAAGAACAAATGCAAACCAATAATTCTCCCTCCCACAACACATTCAAAAGGCCATAGAATGTTAATCAGCCATAGGCCTGGTTGAAGAAGAATGTTTTTACCTGGCACCTAAAGCATAGCTGTCAACTTTCAGATTTGAAAATAAGGGATTTTCCCAAACTTTCGGATTTGAAAATAAGGGATGCCGCAAGGGCCGTGCAATGGCACCAAGTAGCCTCGCCACCCTGCGCTCCAGAGGCTGCACGCGAACGGGTAAGCGAAAGAGCGAGCGCGTAGATGGCAGGCTGGCTGGCTGGCTGGCTGGGCGTGAGGGTCTGGCTGCACAAGGCATGCAAGCTCCGCCCCCAGTCGGTCTCAGACTCCTTATTGGCAGCCGAGCAACGCAGCTGAGGAGCCTCCCTGGCCGGCAGGGAGGGAGAGGAGCTGCTTCCTTTGAAATCCGGGAAATTTAAGGGATATCAACAATCCGGGATAGCAGTGGGAAATGGCATTGGAATAAGGGAGTTTCCCGCCAAAAAAGGGAGGGTTGACAGCTACGACCTAAAGGTGTATATTGAAGGTGCCAGGCAATCCTCCCGGGAGAGAGCATTCCACAAATGGGGAGCCACTGCAGGAAAGGTCTGTTCTCTTGTTGCCACTCCCCAGATATCTCATGGGGGGGGGGCACATGAAGAAGGTTTTCCCTGGGTTTTCCCTGAGAAAGGAGTGGGGCAAGGGGAAAACTGCCTGGACCCATGCCTAGAAAGTGTGGGTCAAGGAAAAAACCACTCAGACCCATGCTTTCTAGGCAGAGGACAAGCTGAAGTGTGGATGATCCTGAATCAGACCTTTGACCCATCTAGCTCTGTATCATGTGCACCAGGCACATCCAACAGGTAGATCGTGATCTACCAGTAGATCACTGGATGTCTGTGGTAGGTCACAACTTTGACCTGAACCCTCCCAAAATGGGGCTTTCCTCCTCCCTAAAACAAGCTCAACAACTTTGACCTGAACCCCAATAAAGAGGGTAGATCACTGCCAGTTTTTAACTCTGTGAGTAGATGGCAGTCTCTTGGGAGTTGGCCACCCCTGATGTACACTGACTGGAAGATGCTGTCGAAGTTTCTGGCAACGGTCTCTTGCAGCCCAAACTAGACATACTGGGGACTGAGCCTGGGACTCTTTGCAAGGTGGATCCTCAACCACTGAGCTATGGCATACCCCAGGCTTCCTCAACCTCAGCCCTCCAGATGTTTTTTGCCACACAACTCCCATGATCCCTAACTAGCAGGACCAGTGGTCAGGGATGATGGGAACTGTAGTCTCAAAAAGCGGGTTCTCCATCATGGAGAGCACGTGTTGCGGTGGGGGCTAGCAAACTACCCCTTAGTTGCTGGGCGGGTTTGTTTGGATGGCCACTTATGTGATTGGACCCTGGGGTGTTGTTGGGGAGAATTATATGTTGTCATTTATAATGGACAGCCCAACGTTTATAAATGGTTTGCACGCAGCGTGATCTCCCTCTTTGGCTGAGTGCTTCGGATCACCCACCCTCCCTCCCTAATTTTAGGCCTCTGTATTGACCTTGAATTATGGTGCTGGAGGAGACTCTTGAGAGTCCCATGGACTGCAAGAAGATCAAACCTATCCATTCTTAAAGAAATCAGCCCTGAGTGCTCACTAGAAGGACAGATCCTGAAGTTGAGGCTCCAGTACTTTGGCTACCTCATGAGAAGAGAAGACTCCCTAGAAAAGACCCTGATGTTGGGAAAGATTGAGGGCACAAGGAGAAGGGGACGGCAGAGGATGAGATGGTTGGACAGTGTTCTCGAAGCTACTAACATGAGTTTGGCCAAACTGCAAGAGGCAGTGAAGGATAGGCGTGCCTGGCGTGCTCTGGTCCATGGGGTCACGAAGAGTCGGACATGACTGAACGACTGAACAACAACAACAATTGACCTTGCTATGCCTGTCATGGGGTTGTCTTCTGTTGGGGCAGGGGCCTGGTAGGAATTTTTCCATTTGGCTGATTGGCTGGTGCCATCTGGTTTTCGCCTACAGCGTAGCAAATAGTCACAACTTGTAAGGTTGGCGGTTAGGCATTTGTTATTATTATGTTGGTTGGAGGAGGGGACTGTTGACTGCGTTTGCCCCTCCAATTGATGGTGGTGTGGGGGGAATTCCGTTAAAGGAATCCAGGGGCTCGACATGCTTTTGTCCATATCCCCCGGTCGGGGGCCACGCAAGAGCCCCTGGGAGTCTGTGGGAAGAGGGGAGGGTCAGACCCATCCGGCCCCCTTTCTCTACCTGGATGGTTTTCCCCCTTTACTGACAAATGTCAGTTCTGTCCTTAGGGGACAGATAGTCTGAACCAATGCCTACGCAACCACTCACATATCTTGTAATTTAATAAAGTTGTGGCCAAATTCATGCCAAAAACCAAAACCAAAATTTATGTCTGAAGTGTGAATTTATTTTGAGGGGCGGTTTGGGACCTCAACACGCAACATCTGGAGGGCCGAGGTTGAGGAAGCCTGGCATGTTGAGTCCCAAAACTGGGACACGTGTCTTCCTGTCTTTGCTCCTGCGCAAGTCACTGACTCAAGTGAGTTCACAGAGCCCAAATGATGTGCTTGGGGGCGGGGGGAAAGCAGCGAGATCTTGGTGCAAAATCACGGCAACTAAAATGGTCACTGGGCACTCACGGGGGAAAAATGGGATGTCCCGGTTTTTCCAGTACACTTGAGGGTTTGCTGTGGCCCACCCTGACAACAGTAAGTTATATAGCTCCATGGGGGGTGGGATTCTGTTTTTTAAAATGCACTGGCAATTGTCTGTAAGGAGCTGAGGGAGTGCTAATGGCTCTCCTTGAAATTCACTCTCAAGAAAGAGACAGTTACACACACACACACACACACACACACACACACACACACACACACACACACTCCTCTTCTGCAGTGAGCCCCCTTTCAAACAAAGCCAAACCTTTTTGGGATTCCACAAATTCAGCCCAGCACTCTCTCTGAAATTGCTTTTTCTGGCCTGGAGCGGTTCCAAGCTGCTAAATATAATGCTGGAATGAGCTCTTAACCATTGCTCTTTCCGCCATAGATATCTGTGGAATAAGAAAATAGGACCACAATCTGGAGAATCACTGAGAAAAGATGCTTACTCTCCTGTCCCTCATCCCGTGGTTCCTCCAGACTCTGAGGCATGTCAGGGACTGAAGAGGCCTGGGTTCGAAACCACAGGGAATGTGATTGAGACTGGGACCTACAGCCCTTTCAAGTTTTTATTTTTTAATTGTGCACTCGTGATGGTTTCTGTTTACGATGATATTTATTGGGGTGATTATATGTGACCCCACTTTCATTTCTGTTTGCACCTGCAAAGGTTTTGGGTTAAACATAAAGCTGCCCCCACAGTCAGTGCATGTCTGGGAGCTTCCTGCTGAAATCGTGTAACTTTTCATACCACGACTCTTCAGGCTTTTGTTTCGTTCCTGTTTTGGTTGCATTGCCTCCAGACGGCAATAATGTGGGAGCTCTGGGGAACCATTGCAGAACCATGAATAGAATGGAATGATATGTGGCTGGCCCAGTATAAATCCACTATTAGCGTGCGCGCGCGCACACACACACACACACACACACACAATCTGGAGGGGCCTGTAGACTGGTATTTTTTGTCACTGGGTGTGTTTAGGCATCAGAATTGTGAGTCGAGGCAGTAAAGTGCTGTGTTTTCAGCACCAAGGAAAGGATTCCATTCCAAGCTGGCATGGGAACAAAACATACGATTTAATAAAATCTGAGAACAAAATAGAAACGGGCAGAAAAACTACAGCTCTCCCTTCTGGCATATCTGCAACCCTGATGGGCGGTGGCTTCTCCCTCCCACCCTTTGTTGTTTGAAACTTTGCTTCGGATCTCGACATGGTGGTGGTTTCCATCCTAGCAAATCACTTTATACAGCACAGTGCGCCAGACAATCTATGTTAGCAGCCAGTGGTGCTGGAAGCAAGAGTGTTCCAGAGTGCTGCATTTTAAATCATGGTGTACGCACAGTTACTATATTTTGCAAAAGGGCTCCAAACCACGCCCTATATTTAAGGTTGCTCAAGTTAACGGTTTTGCACCCCACCTCTGGGCCAAAGGGGGTAAAAATAGTAATGAGGAGACATCTGGAGGATGTTTTGTGTCAGATGAAGGCAAAATGTCCAACGCTTATAGGATCAGCACCCTGTAATGTTCAGTTACCCGCTCGGCTCCACGCTATGATTTAGAATATATATCTCACAGTCTCCTGTAATTGCATCCCATCAAGCGTGAGAAATGGATTCTAGTCCCTGTGCAAAGCAAGGCCTCAGTGATGTGGGTTCTCTGCCTTAGTCCTGGGAATGTCTGTGCCGTGTCCCTCCCGCGGCACCTGAAAGAATAGAAAACTTCTATTTGAAGGGGCAAATACTGTAAGCCCACAACTTGTGCGCATGGCATAAATAAGTAAAGGTGGGAAGGGGACCAGGTTCTGGGAAACATGACTTTGGCAATCCCACCCACCATGGAACCCAATGGAACTGATTATACACAATTTAAGCTTTAGGCACAGTCCCTGAAACGTAACACTTTGCGTAAGTTGCAGGCTCACTGTACAACATGGAAATACAGCCGTACCTTGGTTGTCAAACGGAACCCATTCTGGAAGTCCGCTTGACTTTCCGAAAACGGTCAATAATCAGGGCACGGCTTCTGATTGGCTGCAGGAGCTTCCTGTACTCAATCGGAAGCCGCGTAAGCCGCGTTGGACATTCGGGTTCCAAAGAACGTTCGCAAACCGGAACACTCACTTCCGGATTTGCAGCGTTCGGGAGCCAAAACGTTTGAGTCGCAAGGCGTTCAGGATCCAAGGTACGACTGTACTGCAGTTTTACAAGATGCACAAAGTGGTCTCCTATGGCAGGGTTCGGCAAGGCTTACTGGCCATGGGCCGGATCACTCCCGCGGAGATCGTCTGTGGGCCAGGCCGGCGCAGCGCGACTCCGGAAATTACTTCTGCGCATGTCTGCGGCGCTGGAAATCGCTTCTGTGCATGGCCAGATGGCAAAAACCGTGCCTGCGCAGAAGCGACCTTTGGTGTCTGGGCATGCGCAGAAGCATTTTTCGGTATCTGCGCATGCGCGGATGCGATTTCTGGTGCAGCTTGGCAAGTCCCTGCGCTGTGCTGTGCCGGTTTAGCGCAGCAGGCGGGGGACTCGCTGAGCGGGCGGCTTGGTTCGGGGGAGGTTCGTAGGCTTCTAAAACAGTCTTCGTGGGCCGCATCTGGCCCATGGGCCGCACGTTGCCGACCCCTGTTCTACGGCCTCCCTCTTATGCTACTTTTGCATAAGTTCCTACTTCAGTAGAACCCCCTACAATGCAGGAATCTTTTGCCCAACGCGGGTATCGAACCCATGACCTTGAAATGAAGAGATGGTCTTGCCCATTATATTCCCAGTTTATCACTATGTTCAGCCAGGTGAGGAGGGCCTTCTGCAGATACCATCAGTAGGTCTGTTCCTCACTAAAGGAATTGGGCATTTTGTGTTGTGCCATCCGCCCCTTCACATGGTCTCCTCTTAAATGTCAGATAGATGCTGTGCCTGCTGTCCCTTTGGCACCTACTTGAAGACTATCCTCTTCCCACGAACCTTTTAAATTGAGATCGTTTGCAGTCTGCATAGGTTGGATATGTTTTTAAAGTATTTTAAATATGTTTTTATTGTACTGTTTCTTATTTTATTGCTGGGCTCCTTTGGGAGGAAGGGAGGATGACCCCTGAATCAGTAAGGGGGGGGGGAAATCCCTGAATGAGTCTGGTTTGCTGCATCGTTTAGCCCACCCCTCCCCAAGCGAATGCACTTGCCTTCAAGGAAATGCTTTGAGTGGAGACTTTGCACTGAGGTGCACCACTGAGCCGACCCTTGAGAAGAAAAGTTGCTTTACCCTGTGGGTTTGGGGTCCTCTTAATTTTGGCTTGCATTTAAAATGTTGGCACAGTGTATGCTAAAGGTAGCCTAAGAGCCTTCAGGAGCTACACAGATAAATGTGATCTAAATTACTTTCCACCTGCTCGTCGTGTTGACTCTGGGTATATCCATGGTCCCCCCTCACTTAGCAGTCTCTCATTGCCTTCCTGATTTATTATCAGACAAGAACAGGGTCATGCCAAACGCTGCTTTGTTTTACTCACTTGGAAAATTGCAGTCTGCTGACACATTTTTATTAGACAGCTTGCCTTGCATCCCTCTTAGGGCACATCGACACTAAACGTTCAAAGAAGTATCCTAACCACTTTTAAACAACCATGGCTTTCCTGAAAGAATCTGGGAGCTGTAGTTTCTTAAGGGTACTGAGAGTTGTTTGGAGACCCCTATTCCCCTAAGAGAGCTACAGTTCCCAGAACATAACAGCAAATAGAATAAGAGCATGCTACGATGGAAAAAGAAATAGATAATATTAATAACAATAATTTATTATTTATATGCCACCCATCTGACTGGGTTGCCCCAGCCACTCTGGGAAGCTCCCAACAAAAGAACAGTGAAAACACAATGCAACATCAAACACTGAAACCTTCCCTGAAGAGGGATATGAGCATCAATAACTTAATTCAGCAGCCCGTAGAGCATTTACAGACAAGCAAAGAGAAACAAACCAAATTAAACCATTAAAATTAATTCCGAAATGCCACATAAGCAGGGTAGGCTGTTTTTTTTAAGCAAAATGTATTTGGGATTTCTGGCATTTTTTTATTATTTTTTTTATTGCCACATCAGGCTAAAGTCTGCTTTGTTTTTTGAACTTTCCCAATCTGAACCAGTTTGAAGTCATATCATGTACAGTGGTACCTCGGGTTACATATGCTTCAGGTTACAGACTCTGCTAACCCAGAAATATTACCTCGGGTTAAGAACTTTGCTTCAGGATGAGAACAGAGATCGGGCAGCGGCGGCGCAGCGGCAGGGGGAGGCCCCATTAGCTAAAGTGGTGCTTCAGGTTAAGAACGTTTTCAGGTTAAGAACGGACCTCCGGAATGAATTAAGTACGTAACCACTGTAATTATCCAATTCTGTGGTTTTATGCATATGATTAACAGCTCAGTCCTATGTTTACTCAGAAGTCTCTCTGTGTTCAATAGGCCTAAACTGTGAGAATATCTATCTATCTATCTATCTATCTATCTATCTATCTATCTATCTATCTATCTATCTATCTATCATCTATCTATCTATTTATCTATCTATATCATCTATCTATCTATCTATCTATCTATCTATCTATCTATCTATCTATCTATCTATCTATCTCTATCTATCTATCTATCTATCTATCTATCTATCTATCTATCTATCTACGTATATCTATATCTATCTATCTCTATCTTTATGTATGCGTATTCGTGATTCCACAGCAACTCTATATCTTATCTATCATCTATCTATCTACCTATCTACCATCTATCTGCATGCACACTTATCTGGGAATCAGTTTCATTGAACTAAATGGAGCTTACTGCTGAGTAGCCATATGTTGTAGCATGGTTAAGGTTGCAGTCGGGACTTGGGGGATCCAGGACAGGGGGATATGTAGACAAATATTTCTTTGTCAAGAATATTGGGGTCATAATGCTAAACTTGTAATGTAAGCCCTATGAGCCCCAAACCTTCATATTTCTGAGTCTGAAACTAAGCATGACAAGGGGTGGAATCGCATTGTGGGAATATTTTCATGTAACACTGATTATATAGCGTCATTCTTACATCAATCACAGTGGAACAGCACATTGAAATTTCAGCTTGTGGATCTATTATATGAATTATCTGAGTTTTGTGTCACATCTGGAAAAAATGTTTGTTTGCTTGTGTAATAATAATAATAATAATAATAATAATAATAATAATAATATCTTAAGATGAAACAAATAATGCCAAATAGTCCAGGGGGCTGTTTTTGTGCACTGTTAAGCATATAATCAAAACAACTGTTCTAAAAGCATTTCCCCTTATGCTGGCTATTTTTAAAATTCTTCTCTGGTTGACGAAGTCATACATACTTGGCTACCAAGTTGTGGTGCAGTGATGCTTTTCAATTTGGGTTTCCCAAAAATTGTGAGATTAAGTGACCTTCCGCAATGAAAAGCACAGAAAGACACACAGGAAGGAGAACATTTTGTTTCTGGCTTTTTGCTTATTAAAAAAAAAGGAGGGTGGGCGGTGTACAATCGTTTTGTCTTCTGTTTGTGGCTGTTCTGCAGAATAGTCTGGTAGAAATAAATAAAGAAAAAACAGAACCTTTGGGGGTTGCCTGGAGAATCGTGCCAGACCCTAATTACTCTTGCTGCATTCCACAATCCATTAGATCAGTTTCCAGAGGGACCAGTCACTGATTTAGGGAACCTCATGGAAAAAGCAGTGCTATGGACAGAATGTGGTGAGTTAGTGGCTGAGTTCTTTGGGATATGTCAGAGTTTACGTCACAAGCCACCTCTGTGGGTGCTCTTCCTGGCTCCTGCAAAGACACACAGATGTCAGGCACCAATCCACTCTTGTCCTTCCTGCTTTCCTCTTTAAAAATTCATTCAAAATCTTTCGTAGTGGCCTTTTTAGCTTGCATGGGTCTCCTCACAGCACTTAGTAAAAGAGGGAGAGGACTACTGTACACCCTGGTGCAAATTAATTGAAACAAACAATGAATTTAGCAGTTTATTGTACAAAACTCATATATACATACATTAGTAACGGATATGACCTCCACTATTTTTAAGCAGCATTTGAACACGGTTTTGCATGGAGTCTACTAGTTTCAAACAGTCACAGTTGATTTTCGGATCCCTGTACCACACTTGGATCAACGCCTAAATGAGCGTCTCCACAGTCGTACAGTCTACAGCACAGAGGCGACTTTTGCATATAGCCCACAAATTATCAATGGGATTTACGTCCGGGGAATTCCCTAGCCAATCAAGTACCTGTATTTGCTGCTCTGTCATGAATTTCTTTACCATTTTCAATGTGTGACAGGGGGCCAGGTCCTGCTGCTCTATCCCAGTACTGTCAGGATACCTATTTCCCAGCTCTGGAATAACTCTCTTTCGTAGAACCTCAATATATTGTGGGGAGCGCATCATTCCTTCTATTGGCTGCAAGCTTCCGACACCATAATGATCAACTGACTTTTCATGTTTGTTTTGAGTACAGGATTACAAGCAGGATAGAAAACATGCTTTGTTTCAATTAATTTGCACAAGGGTATAGTTCCTGACACCAGCATACGACATGCATGTTTCTTCATGTGTTGGGCTGCTGCCCATGATGTATTTTGACATAACTTGGAGACTCTTCTACACTGCTACCGGTACCTCAGGAGTTGAACGGAATCTGTTCCGGAAGTCCGTTTGACTTCCAAAATGTTCAGAAACCAAGGCGCGACTTCCGATTGGCTGCAGGAAGCTCCTGCAGCCAATCAGAAGCCATGAAAGCCATGTTGGACGTTCGAGTAAACGTTCGCAAACTGGAACACTCCCGGGTTTGCGGCATTCGGGAGCCAAAATGTTCGACTCGCAAGGCGTTTGGGATCCAAGGAACAACTGTATTGACTTGATCCAGGAGTGTCAGTATGTCAAATGAGCTCCCCAAGGAGGTGCGGGCAGTTGCAGTTTGAGACCATTTTCCTCCCCCAGCATTTACCGTGTGTGTATGTGCGCCTGCTGTCTGAAATTCAGAGCTGACGCTTCCCAGTCAATGTGAAACATCCAATGTCAGGGGCTCTGGGAATGAGCTTCATAGAATCACAGAACTGTAGAGGTAAAAGGGACCCCAAAAGTCATTTAGTCCAGGGGTCAGCAAACATTTTCAGCAGGGGGCTGGTCCACTGTCCCCCAGACCTCGTGGGGGGCCAGGCTATATTTTGTAAATCAATCAAATCAAAAGGATTTGATTTCTTTCCGCAGGGCCTGTAAGACAGAGCTGTTCCACTTGGCCTTTGGCTTGGAATCAATTTGATCCCCTCCCCCCTCTTTCCTTTTTCCTTCTGTGACGGAACTCCTATTTGGGGACTTCCCTGGCATTTTTCTGGCCCATGTAGGACCAGTCTGGATAGTCAGCCTTGGTGAAGAGTTGACGGTTTCTTCCCCAAATAGTTTTGATTTGAGTTCTACTGAAATGAGGCTGCACTTTAATGTTGTTTTTAATCCTGTTTTTAAGTTGTATTTTAATCAATTGTTTTTGTACTTGTTGTTAGCCACCCTGAGCCTGATCTTGGCTGGGGAGGGCGGGGTATAACTAAAAATTATTTATTTATTTATTTATTTATTTATTTATTTATTTATTTATTTATTATTATTAAAAATGAACGAATTCCTATGCCCCACAAATCACCCAGAGATGCATTTTAAATAAAAAGACACATTCTAAATAAAAGGACACACCCTTTGCAATAAAATTTAAAAAAATAAAAATAAAAAAGAGGACACATTCTACTCATGTAAAAAGATGGTGATTCCTGGACCATCCGCAGGCCGGTTTTAGAAGGCGATTGGGCCAGATCCAGCCCCCCCCCCGGACCTTAGTTTGTCTACCCATGATTTAGTCCAATAATCCACTGCAATGCATCAATAACAAGGACATCAATAATAAGGACATCAATAATAAGGACAATGGAGTCCACAATGAACACACACATACTAGTTCTTAAAAAGGTGGGGGAATGAAGAAGGGAGATACCCCATAGGGTAGAGGTACCCATCATCACCACCACCATTAAATTCATATACTGTTTGATGCTAAAATAGGTTTTTTGTTTGTTTGTTTGTTTGTTTGTTTGTTTGTTTGTTTAATTGGGACGGTGGCCAACCCCAAGCCCAACGTCCCAGCGTGAGTTTGAAGAATAAAATGTATAATTAAAAGGGGGAGGGAAACAGCCAGTTACAACCTTAACAATTTGTTGTTGTTGTTTAGTCGTGTCCGACTCTTCGTGGCCCCATGGACCAGAGCACGCCAGGCACTCCTGTCTTCCACTGCCTCCCGCAGTTTATCCAATTCATGTTGGTCGCTTCTATAACACTGTCCAACCATCTCGTCCTCTGTCGTCACCTTCTCCTTGTGCCCTCCATCTTTCCCAACATCAGGGTCTTTTCCAAGGAGTCTTGTCTTCTCATGATGTGGCCAAAGTACTGGAGCCTCAGCTTCAGGATCTGTCCTTCCAGTGAGCACTCAGGGCTGATTTCCTTCAATAAATGTGTAGAAACAACTAAGAGCAGTTCCATAGACAGTATGAAACAATTAGCAGGAATGCCCCTGGGAATTTGAAGAAACCCAAATATTCTGTGCCTCCCTTGTACCACTCGGGGCCTCCCCCGGGTCGCCCAACTCACTTTTCCCACCCCCTCCATGACATCTCTAGGGGGCTCATGTCCCCCTGTCTTGACTATGTGTAAGGAGCACATGTAAGAATAGTCATGAGTAGCCACTGGGGTGCTTTAGCCCAGTGTTTCCCAACCTAATCTAGGCAACGGCACACTTGAGTCAATGAAATAATCTCGCGGCACACCGCTCGCGGCCCACCGTTCTTGGAGCTCTCTCCCGCTCCTCTACCTCCCAGACCGCGTTCACACGTGCACGCAAACCCGCCACCGGATCGGCGGCGGCGCACGTGGGAACGCGTCCGCCCCGCCCTCGCTCACCCGCCGCTGGCAGCCAAGGTGTTGAAGAGGTAAGTGACGGGAATGGCCGAGAGGGACAACACGAAGACGCCCGTGGCAGCCGAGGCGCTCATCCCGGGGCTCGCTCGCTCCTTTTCCTGCCTCTCCTGGGGCGCCGCGCAGGGGAATCAGCGAGGCTGCGCGCTCGGCATCGCGCCCTAGTTCGGTGGGCTCCTCCGCGGCGCGCCGGGAAGCGCCATACGCGCCGGAGAGCTGCTGCCGCGGCAAAGGCGGCGCCCAGCCAGCCGAGCCTATGAGCGCCGCTGCTGCAGGAAAGGACTCCACCCGCTGCGCAGCGCCGCCGAACGAGCGCCCAGCGGACCTGCGCTCCAGCCCGCTTGCGCGCCGCTCATTCTGCGCAGCCCTCCCGCCAGCTTGGCGCTCGCCTCTTGTACTGCAGGTCCCTTTTTCCGCGGCACATCAGCCGGTGTCTCGCGGCACACTAGTGTGCCGCGGCACACCGGTTGGGAAACGCTGCTTTAGCCAAACAACAACACCCACATGACAGCTTAACAGTTTAGTATCCCTCTGCTCATCGTTCTCCAGTCTTCCTGTGGCTGTTTGTTGCAGTGGTCTGAAACATTTAGCTGTATTTCACGTTTCCAGCCTAGAATAGCAGTCTGGGAAGTTTGCCAGCCTCTATCACCACTTCAGGTTCCACGTCTTCCATGGACTGTCTCTCCCACCCATTCCCAGTGGAGTAGCCAAGGAAGCAGACAGGAGAAAGGGTGGCCAGCCCATCAAGAGATGTAACTGCTGAAAGGTCGAAGGAATAACAGGGCACCACTTAATTCTGGAAATATGTGAAACATTGCACTTTGAAGTCATGGCTGAGATAGCCAGAATACTAAGAGAATTGGAATGTGTTCCATTTAAAACCAGCACATTTTAAATTGAACTGATCAATGAGCATAATATTATGGCAATGTGTTATATGTGGGGCTGCCTCTGAAGATGATTTTTATTTCAGCTGGTATAGAATTGGGCGGCCAGGTTGCTCCCAGTACGTTTCCAAGCACAATTCAAAGTGTTGATGCTGACCTTTAAAGCCCTAAACGGCCTCAGTCCAGTATACCTGAAGGAGCATCTCCACCCCCATCGTTCTGCCCGGACACTGAGGTCAAGTGCCGAGGGCCTTCTGGCGGTTCCCTCACTATGAGAAGCCAAGTTACAGGGAACCAGGCAGAGGGCCTTCTTGGTAGTGGCACCCGCCCTGTGGAACTCCCTCCCACCAGATCTCAAAGAGAAAAACAACTACCAGACCTTTAGAAGACATCTCAAGGCAGCCCTGTTTAGGGAGGCTTTTAATGTTTAATAGATTATTGCATTTTAATGTTCTGTTGGAAGCCGCCCAGAGTAGCTGGGGAAACCCAGCCAGATGGGCGGGGTAAAAATAATAAATTATTATTATTATTATTATTATTATTAATAATAAGTTTCAAGGCCCTACTCAAAGTTCTGGTTTTGACCTATAAAGCCTTAAATGCCTCAGTACTGCAATACCTCAAGGGTCTTGAGGTCTGGAGGGTGGCAACATGAGAATGGACCTTTTCCTCAGTGGCTCCTTGATTGTGGAATGCTCTCCCCAGGCAGGCTCACCTGGCACCTTCACTGCATATCTTTAGGTGCCAAACGAAAATATTCCTCTTTCCCCAGTCCATTTGCTAATTACCGTATTTTTCACGCCATAAGACACACCTGACCATAAGACGCACCTAGTTTTTAGAGGAGGAAAGGGGGAAAGCCCCATTTTGGGGGGGGGGTTCAGCTCATAGTTGTGCAGCTTCTTTTGCAAAGGAGAAAAGCCCCATTTTTTTGAGGATCAGCTCAAAGTTGTGCAGCTTCTTTTCAAAGGGGAAAAGCCCCTTTTTTGAGGATCAGCTCAAAGTTGTTGAGCTTACTTTGCAAAGGGGAAAAATCCTGTTTTTATGGGGTTCAACTCACAGTTCTGCAGCTTCTTTAGGAAAGGAAAGGGAGCCGTTTCTACATTTTCCAGACAGATAATCTAATCAGCCAGTCACATGTCGCTGGAGAAACAAACAGCCTCCGTCTGCAGAACATTCAACAATGGAGGCCTGGGCAAGGGGGCGGGGCTGGAAAGGGAGCCAGAGATCAACCACACATTCGCTCCATAAGATGCACAGACATTTCCCCTTACTTTTTAGGAGGAAAAAAGTGAGTCTTATGGAGCAAAAAATACGGTAATCAATCTATGGCCATTTAAACTGTGTGTGTGAAGGGTATTGTTTTGTTTGTTACTATGGTATGTATTTTTGTGTTTTTATACTATAAACTGTCCCGTAGTCCTTGGATGAAGGGTGGTGTAGACCTTTAATAAATATGAATAATAGTAAAATAACCATAGTGGACCTTTCTGTCAGTCTTTTGCAAACTTTAATATAAGAGATGCATATAGAATTCTCTTTCTCTCTTTTGCTGCACATGTAGTAGCGTGGGGCTAATGATTTCAGCAAGTGATTTCAGTGAGTGATTTCAGCTCTCTGACATAGTCAGGCAGGAGACAGCGTCTTCATATAACAACTTCTTTATTCAGGCAACAAGACAAGACTGAGGGAACTGAGGGTAGGAGGTTACATTTATAGGGGAGAGAGACTGTGAATGCGGCCCGCTGAGTAAGATTGCAAGGTTGCCGGGAAGGGCTCCAGAGGGGGAAACTTACCCCCAGGGAGAAACATCCTCGCGGTCTGGTCCGAAACGATGGTGAATCCAGATCCGGAGTCCACCTCCATGTTGCACGGCTGACCCTCAATCTTCACCTTCACATGTGTCTTGCCTTGCGCTGGGAACTGCACGGTCCTCCCATTGATTTCCGTGACGTAGTTGCAGTCCTCTAGGAGATGAGTCGCGGTGGATGGTCTGCGAAACGCCGATGTAGGTGATCCAGTCGCTCCTGACGTCGCTGATCTACAGACCCTGGCGATGTGTCCAGTCTTTCCACATGCTCTACATGTAGCATCACGGAAACGGCAATCCTTCCGCTCATGGTTCCCGCCACAGCCTGTGCAAGCGCCTCGGCGATCCTTGTGCACTGTGCTGGCCTGACGCACCGACTCGACTCCACGGACTGGCTCTGGCTCGGACTGACCACTAGCTCATCCATGGCATGCGCTGCTTCTATCTGCGGCTTTGTGACCTTGCGACTGGCCTCGAGCTCCTCTCTTTCATAATTCTCCGTAGCGGTGGCCTCCTTCAAGGCGGAAGCAAGGGTAACCTCTTCTTTGGCCACAATGCGTCTTCGGGCCTTTTTGCTGCTCAAGCCCCCTACAAATCGATCCAGGAGAGTCTCTTCCAGATTTTGGAAGCCACAGTGCTGAGCAAGCTTCCGGAGTTCGGCTAGAAATGCGGCCACAGACTCTCCATCGCCCTGTTGCCTCTTATGGAACTCCATCCGCCGGGCCATCTTGGTCTCAGTAGGCACCAGGTGGCTCGTTAGACAGGCAAAAATATCTTTGAGAGATGTCTCACTCAGCTTCGCTGGGGCGAGCAATGCCTTGGCCAGCGTGAAGGTCTCAGGCCCACAGCAACTCAGGAACGTGGCCCTTCTTTTGCGGGCATCCGTGATTCCTTGAGCCGCCGCGAAGAACTCGAAGCGTTCAACGTAGTCTTCCCATAGGTGGGGCTCTGATGGCTGGAAGGGCTCCCATACCCTTGGACTCTCCATTCTCCAAGCGGTGGGGTAGTCTTCTCAGCTGGCCAGTGAGTCTTGTCCTGTGCTGCAATCCGGACCCTGAGGCAGGCTGCGTTTAAGTGCTCCTCAGCAATCCGGATCCCATCCTCGTCGCCAGTTGTTGCAGCGTGGGGCTAATGATTTCAGCAAGTGATTTCAGCAAGTGATTTCAGCTCTCTGACATAGTCAGGCAGGAGACAGCGTCTTCATATAACAACTTCTTTATTCAGGCAACAAGACAAGACTGAGGGAACTGAGGGTAGGAGGTTACATTTATAGGGGAGAGAGACTGGCAAGAAAAGATACATTTTGGAGGGAACAATTTCAAGCAATCACACTGCTGCTTTTTGGTGGGAACCAATAATAATGAAGATCCAAATGCAGCAGCTTGAATAAACCAATAGTAGCTGTTCCTTCTGGAACAGGAATGCAGTTACTTTACAGACAATAGTCATACAGACATGATAACCTTTGAATCAATACACAACAGCACATACTTACTTACATAGGTGAAATCCTATGCATATCTACTCCAGAACATGTCTCATTGAGTTCCAAGGGGCTTACGCCAATGTAACTTACTCCATAAGGGCAGTTTAGCCCAACATCATACTCTTGGGGCTATTGCACCACCAATTATAAAGACCCCAGATCTTTTCGGACAATTCCACCTTAAAACACCCCCCGGTTTTGGAGCGGCTTGAATTTTGACACCCTCCACCCCCTGTCACGAAACGAAGGAACTAATATTAGTATTGTGTGTGTGTGTGTGTGTGTGTGTGTGTGTGTGTGTGTGTGTGTGTGTATATATATATATATATATATATATATATATATATATATATATATATATATATTTGGCACCAAGTCCTGTATCTGTTGGTTTTGTCTTGACCTTGTATGAATCGGCCTGTATATGATGTATGTATGTGATGTATGTAAGGAAGGAAAATCAATAGGAGGGAAGAACAAATGAAACCAGACGCAGGAAGGTATAACTTATTCTTTATTTCACTTGTAATTGAATTTTTATTCTTAACTTTTATTTTCCTTTTTAGGTTTACTTACTTGTATTTAGACATAAGAAGAGGAATAATGAATAATGTACAAGAATAGCAGAATGTATTTAGTCAATAGACATTATTATTATATAGTTTTGTGATACACAATATGACTATTGTATATATGATATTGAATAACTAATCAATAAAGTAAAGTTTATTAAAAAAAAAAGGAAGGAACTAAAGCAAGTCATCTTCCTAAGGCCTCAAAGTTTGAGGAGGTTATTCTGAGAGTGAGATGGATGTTTCTGCAGGTACATCCGAATTGAATTTACACTGACTGGTTTTTGCAACCATCAGGTGCCAATCATATTTTATTTGGTACATCTTTATCCTACCCTTTGCCCTAGGAACTTGGGAAGGCAGTCATTTCCGTCCCACAAATAATTGTTCTCACAACCATCTGGTGAAGTAGGTTTTAGGCTGAGAGATACCGAGAGACCCAAGATTTATAGCTAAGTGGGGATTTGAACTGGGGTCTCTCCTCCCCCCCCCACCTCAAACTGACATATCAGTTGCTGCATCCAACCAGCTCTTAGCGAATACTGCCTTATAGGGATGGAGGAGCAATTTGGTCCAGAACACATTCAAAGTCAAATATATCAAATTTGCACCCTCTGAGGCAATAAGCAAAGTGAAGCACAGCTGTCCTTTGAAATTCACATATACAGTATCTGGATTTTGTGATGCCATCAAATTTTACAAAAATGTATATGGTTGTGCATAAAAATGAAGATATTAGTGGAAAAATAGAAAAATGTACTATATTAGGGAAAGCTGCTTGCAAAAGTATATAGTACATTAGTCAAAACTGCATATAAAATGTGTTTATTAGGAGAAACTCACACTAAAATGCTGATGAATGTTGACAATTATTTTTTTAATCACAAATTGCTGTTAAATATGGATAAATGAATGTAAGGTTGGAAAAAATGAAAAACTAAGGAAACCTGATAGATCCTTCCACCCCTAATGCCCTATGAAATATTCCCTTACTTATTGAGGCTTTAACGACTGTGGGTTGCAGCCAACATTGGTCCAAATCACTGTAGACCCATTGAAATGAATTTTCCTAAGTTAGTTGTATCTGACTAATGCTTGATACAGCACCGAGCTGTTGTTCTTACAGAGAAACTAAAATGTTAACAGAATGTTTCATGTTTCTCATGCAGCGCAAATGTTTCTTATCAAAAGAAATGTTGTAAGAAGTGCAATTAGCTAATAGGACAAATATTTCGAAGGGAGGAGAAGCTCCCCTTCTGAGCAACAGGGTGATGTATTATTGCATGCCTTCTGAACCTTATCGCCCAGCTTTGTCATCACTTCAGATTTGCCTTCTCCGCCCTGTAGGATAGGTCCTGTTGCCCAAAATGTGACAACTTTGTAGAACATGCAAGGTGGTGGTGGAAAAAACTGCCCTGGGTTCAATTTGAATGGCAACAAGCAGTTCCGTGAGACAATGGAGGATGCTTAAATGTGTTTGCAATTACAGTGGACCCTCGACTTACGAAGGTAATTTGTTCCGACGGGACCGTCGGATGTCGAAAAAATTGTAAGTCGAGTCCCCATAGGAATACATTGGGCGAAAAAAAATCGTACGTCGAAAAAACCCCTATCTAAACTTCGGAAGTCGAGGAAACCCTATCTAAAACGGCCGCGACTTCCTTTCGGAAGTCGAAAAAATTCATAGCTGCGCGGTCCCTTTGATCCCTCGTAACTCGAAAAATACGGAAGCCGGGTTACTCGTAAGTCGAGGGATCAGTGTACTGCCCAAGCCCTGTGAGCCTCCACCCTCTTCACCCCCTTACTAGATAGCTCCACTTAGTATTTATTTATTTGTATTTATTTCCTTACCCTCCTATCCCTCTTTGCTTCTGTCATGAAGCCAGTGGTGGTTGGTGCCCATTAGAACTGATAATGTGGACGTCAGGGAGGCCAACAGTAGGTGGCGCTAGGGGCAACCCATTCTAGTTTTATCCCCATCCTCCTCCTACGAAGGCAAGACTGAGACTAAAGAGGAGGAAGCTAACAGCCAGTGCCACCCCCTGGACTGGCTTTTAGTAAGAAGGCAGATGAGGGTATGCTGGCTGAGGTTGGAGGGGCTGTGCCTCTTTCATCTGAATGGTCAACCCTCCACTGCGTGGAGCCCAAGGTGACACACATGCGGTCACCCATCCAGGCACTAGCCAGAACCTGATCTGCTTTGGTTCATCATGTGCCTTCAGACCATAGCCTAGTGGGTGAGTGTGAATAGAAACACACACACACACACACACACACACACACACACACACACACACACACTCACCCACCCCAAGTTGTAGAGCTGACGAAGAACTGTGTGGGGTATGGAGAAGTCAGAGCCAGTGCTATGTGCGTTACAAGCATGCTAAATTGGTTTGCTGGACTGGAAGATTGCAGGGCTTGGTGGCAATCTGTAATCCTAGGTGTTCCTCACTTCAAAACGAGTTGTCATCTATAATACTCTACAGAAAAGGCAGAGGCACCCAGACCTGTTCCCCTTGGCTAAAAAGAAGAGAAAGATAGATTTGGCAATCTGAATGCCACATGTCAGCATTTGCTTGCTATGGTTTCATCCACTCCGAGAGTGATCTCTCTCTCTCTCTCTCTCTCTCTCTCTCTCTCTCTCTCTCTCTCTCTCTCTCTCTCTCTCTCTATCTATCATCTATCTATCATCTATCTATATCTATCTATCTATCTCTATCTATCTATCTATCTATATCTATCTATCTATCTATCTATCTATCATCTATCATCTATCTATCATCTATCTAACTATCTATCTATCTATCATCTATCTATCTCTATCTATCATCTATCTATCTATCTATCTATCTATCTATCTATCTATCTATCTATATCTATCTATCTATCTATCATATATCATCTATCTATCTATCATCTATCTCTATCTTTATGTATGCGTATTCGTGATTGAAATGGTGCAGTAATGTTGGAGTGTCCTGCACTAGTGAATCACCTGAGGATCGAGAAGCAAAAGCAGAGATCTGTTGTTGTTGTTGTTGTTCAGTCGTTCAGTCGTGTCCGACTCTTCGTGACCCCATGGACCAGAGCACGCCAGGCACGCCTATCCTTCACTGCCTCTTGCAGTTTGGCCAAACTCATGTTAGTAGCTTCGAGATCTGTTAATGTGCAGCAAAATTCTTCCAGCGCGTCAGTGTTTTAGGAGCTACTTCTGCTGGCCAGAAGCCTCATAGCACTTCCACCCCTCCTCCCAGAAAGCCCCAAACCATTCTCTCTTCCCCGGTTTTAAACTGCTTCTTGCACTGCTTCAATCACAGACAGGAACATTGGCCCCTGAAAGTCTGCCAGCCTGTCAGGTAGGAAGCCTTGAGGCTGCACGTAGACTAATCCATTCACACATCCTTAAAACGATGCTTTAAATCTAGGTTGGCTCTAGAACCTGCTGTCAATAAGGGTGTGTGGGGTTACTTGATACCCATTTGAACACTCCGCCCTTAAGTAGGTTATCCATGACTTTTCCCCCTGCCACAGGTGAATGAAGAAGGAAGTGGTGATGAGATATTGGTAAACACCTGTCCCCAACAATATTGGGCAGGTGTGGATATACCCCTCCCCAAATTATGGGGCCACTTACACCTGTTTTCAAATGGACAGACTGTAGGGTAATGCAGAATCAATGTGCAACGAGCTTTTATTTTTTGGAATGAAGCTAGTTTCTCAAGAAACACCAAAAAGAGAGAGAAAAATGTGATGGATCTAGATTGTGTGGGAACAAGCAACCAGTCCCTGTTAATTCTAGAATAAAATGTAGTGCCTGTGCAGGATCTCACCCTCCCCCCAAAAAGGGATGCTTTGCTCAAGAGCGGAGCAGAAAATAATAAGGAAAAAACAGATGCGTAGCGAAAGGGAAAAAGTCTGTGTCCTAGCAAGAAAGGTGGCTTTTTCTTGTTCAAAGGAGGCGTACAGAAATGGAAGTCCTTATTGGATCCTGCTTTTATGAACACCCCTTCTGAGCTTGGAAACTGTCACAGAAGCTTGTGTTCTGCATGTTCTGCACCGGCTATTAGTTCTTCCTTAGTAGCCAGCTAGATGGCTCTGTTTATCGATGCATGAGGCCCTATGAGCTTGTACGCTTCAGGATGTATGCTTCGCAGAGCACCCTGTCACCTTTGCTTGTGCTTCATATAACTTACAGCAAACTGGCCGAGGGAGCCGGCGTACAGCTTCCGGGTCATGCGGCGAGCATGACTAAGCCGCTTCTGGCACACGGAAACGCCGTTTACCTTCCCGCCGGAGCAGTACCTATTTATCTACTTGCACTTTGACGTGCTTTCGAACTGCTAGGTTGGCAGGAGCTGGGACCGAGCAATGGGAGCTCACCCCATCGCGGGGATTCGAACCGCCGACCTTCTGATCGGCAAGCGTGGTTTAACCCACAATTGCTTGAGGAGCAGGACTCACAGGATGTTCTCCGTTGCTGGAGGGCACCACTATGGACCACAAGGAAGGGATTGGGCACCTGAATGCTCCTTGCATTAAAAAGAAAAGAGAACAACTGCACAATAAAGCAATTATGGTTTCTCCTAAGCATGCTTCCCCTGACCAAAAGTCTGCTCCAGCACACTCTTTCTTATGTTCTTATATCCCATGTACAGATGAATCTATCCTACACTGGTGTTTGTGTGTGTGTGTGTGTGTGTGTGTGTGTGTGTGTGTGTGTGTGTGATTTGATGCCATTTACGTGAACCAACTTTTAGTACAATGTGAGCTAATTACAGGTAGGCAGCCATGTTGGTCTGTCATAGTCAAAACAAAATAAAAAATAAAAAAATTCCTTCCAGTAGCACCTTAGAGACCAACTACCGGTAAGTTTGTTCTTGGTATGAGCTTTCGTGTGCATGCACACTTCTTCAGATACACTGAAACAGAAGTCACCAGACCCTTATATATAGTGAGAGGGTGGGAGGGGTATTACTCAGAAGGGTGGTGGGAATGGGTGATAGGCTGATAGCTGTGGTAAACCTGTTGACGACTGTTAACGACTGCAATTAGACAGCAAGTAGCTGTCTTATTGCAAAGGAATTTCAGAAATAGACTGGAAAGAGAAGTTGCTGAATTGCAACTCATTACCAAGCTTAAAACCATGGAGAGACCTGGTCTGAACAAATACATTGGATTCTTACCTCATTATACATGACAAAGCTATTTTTAACCTTCTCACCCCTTGCTTTTTCCTGTAAGACTAATTGCAGTCGTTAACAGTCATCAACAGGTTTACCACAGCTATCAGCCTATCACCCACTCCCACCACCCTTCTGAGTAATACCCCTCCCACCACCCTCTCACTATATATAAGGGTCTGGTGACTTCTGTTTCAGTGTATCTGAAGAAGTGTGCATGCACACAAAAGCTTATACCAAGAACAAACTTAGTTGGTCTCTAAGGTGCTACTGGAAGGAATTATTTTATTTTTTTATTTTGTTTTGAATGTGAGCTAAATTAGATTTCCCATCTTTCTTATCTATCCCTGTTAGTTTGCAGAGGAAGCTTGTAATAATTGGACCAAAATGCAACAAATTCAAGCATGTGGAAGTTTGCACATATTTAGGTTACCCCAAAGGAGGCTATAGTCAGAAATAACAGCACCATCTCTCCAATCATCAATATGAGCTTCTAGTTGGAAGGAGCTAAACTGATTGAGGGATGTCTTTTATGGCTGAACATTTGGTTTGTTTTCCCATGAAAAAAGGTTTGCTTCCTTGAGGTCTGCCAAGGACTTTCATTTGGAGGGGTTGAAAGTGCAGTTGCATTCCTTAGCTTTGCAAAAACAATTTTTGCTACGATACATAATGAAAAATACAGCCCACCTGATCTTGGTTATGTTCTTTCCAGATTCTTGTTTTCAAATTAAAGAGTTATTTGGAATGGTTATGTAATCGTGCAATTATTGCTGTACTTCTGTATCAAATCACTTTTAAAGAAAAAAGAGAGCTAAGTTAAATAAATGGAATTCTCCTAAAGTGCTTTTCCTCCAGTAGACTGCAGACACAATATGTGTAAATTTATATAGATTGCTATACTTAAGAGAACATGATATCAGGTTCTGTCTGATGGCTAATCTTCTTGTACAAAGAAAAAAACAAAGATTCCAACTGAGAAAATTTTGGGGAAATGTTAAATTTAGAAGTGTTTGAGCTATGTAGGGTGGATTGCTCACTGGGAGCCAGGGAAAGCATGATCTTTGAGAACAACATCTGAAACAATTGTCTATGGGGGAGGAATCCACTCAGTCCACTTTTTGCAGCAGGTTGGCTTTATTTCATGCTCCTCAACTTGTTTGCAGATCAAAATAAAACCGTTTATGCAGTTCTCCCATTTTTGCAGTGTAATTTGGGTCCCATAACTGCATATAAATATTTTACATTTTGCACATAAATGCATATGTAAATACATACCTGTACTGTATATTTTAAAAAATGTGCTTTTAAGGAGAAAATTGCATTGAAATGCATTGAAAAATGTGTGCTTAAATAAATGTTTTAATCTGTCCCCCCCCCAGTATAACAACACAAGAAGTTCCCATGTAATAAACATACCCCTGCCCCTCATGACAACAAGATACAGAGATCAGACAAATATATCCTGTCACAAGTGAATGTGCATTGCCTGAGTTTGCATGTTGGCCACTCACTGCTTCCATGGGGGGCAACGATTGCGGCCCCTCGTGCTCCAGTGTCACCCCTGGCAGCCAGAATACATTCACTCGCTGGCCATTGGTGGGGGAATTCTCCTTGGCCGGCGTGATTGAGGGGCTGTCTTCCAACCAAAGAGGGCAGCTTCCAACAGGCCAATCAGAGGACCTGCTTAGAAGGAGTGCCTAACTGAGTGGCTGGGCATAATAGGTAAAGGGACCCTTGACCATTAGGTCCAGTCGTGACCAACTCTGGGGTTGCGGCGCTCATCTCGCATTATTGGCTGAGGGAGCCAGCGTACAGCTTCCAGGTCATGTGGCCAGCATGACTAAGCAGCTTCTGGCAAACCAGAGCAGCGCACAGAAACGCCGTTTACCTTCCCGCTGCAGCGGTACCTATTTATCTACTTGCACTTTTGGGGGGTGTTTTCGAACTGTTAGGTTGGCAGGAGCAGGGACCAAGCAACGGGAGCTCACCCCGTTGCGGGGATTCGAACCGCCGACCTTCTGATCGGCAAGCCCTAGTCTCTGTGGTTTAACCCACAGCACCACCCGCATCCCTGCTATCTGCTAAACCACTGAGCCTCTTGGGCTTGCCAATCAGGAGGTCAGCGGTTTGAATCCCCGTGACGGGGCAAGCTCCCGTTGCTCGGTCCAAGCTCCTGCCAACCTAGCCATTCGAAAGCACCCCCCAAAAGTCCAAGTAGATAAATAGGTACCTTCCGGTGGGAAGGTAAACGGTGTTTCCATGCGCTGCTCTGATTTTGGTGTTCTGTTGTGCCAGAAGCGGCTAAGTCATGCTGGCCACATGACCTGGAAAAACTGTCTGCCAAGCGGACAAATGCCGGCTCCCTTGGCCTGTAAAGCGAGATGAGCGCCGCAACCCCAGAGTCGTTTGCGACTGGACTTAACTGTCAGGGGTCCTTTACCTTTACCTTTTTACCTTCTATTGAGTCAGACCCATTGTTCAGTATAGTCTATTCCAATTGGCTCAGTATAGTCTATTCCAATTGGAAGCAGTTCTTGGGGGTTTCAACCAAGGGCCTTCTCCAGCCTTACCTGGAGATGCTGAAGGTTGAACCTGGGACCTTGTGCATGAAAAGCAGATACTGTTCCACTGAGCCATGTCCCTTCTTTGAGCATACCAATGCAAGCCACTCCCTTGGGTTGATTTTGGATGCCATCCAAAGCATAGCTGTCAACTTTCGGATTTGAAAATAAGGGATTTTTTCAAACTTTCGGATTTGAAAATAAGGGATGCCGCGAGGGCGGTGCAATGGCACCAAGTAGCCTCGCCACCCTGCGCTCCAGAGGCTGCGCGCAAACGGGTGAGCGAAAGAGCGAGCGCATAGACGGCAGGCAGGCTGTCTGTCTGGTTGGGCGTGAGGGTCTGGCTGCACAAGGCATGCAAGCTCCGCCCCCAGTCGGTCTCAGACTCCTTATTGGCAGCCGAGCAACGCAGCTGAGGAGCCTCCCTGGCCGGCAGGGAGGGAGAGGAGCTGCTTCCTTTGAAATCCGGGGAATTTAAGGGATATCAACAATCCGGGTTAGCAGCGGGAAACGGCATTGGAATAAGGGAGTTTCCCACAAAAAAGGGAGGGTTGACAGCTATCACCTAAAGTCTCCAATAGGAACTTTTTGTGGTGCCAGCCAACATCTTGTCTCTACCCATGGTAGACTCCAGTGTGCCCTGTTTACACGCCTTCTCTCTTTCCTTTCAGACTGGTCCCCAATACAGCCAAGTCATGAACGAAAGCAACCAAGTGAACTTCTACTGTGCCTTTTTGGATTACAGGTGCGTGACGTAGTTCTGTATTTGAGCAGAGGATTGAGTCCTTTAAATAATAATAATAATAAATGCTACAGTACCAGAGAATTACTTTGCCCCACCCTCCCCTCCCTGTTGGGTTCATGGGAACAGTCAAAACAATGAAATCATGGGCAATAAAATGAAGACAGATTACTCGCCCCATTACTAAACTAAGTAAAGGGATTTCTTACTCACATCTGGATTTTAAAAAAGGGAAGCTGGAACACATTTCTGAACGATAAAGCCCACCATATGGATTAGAATGCTAATCATCCTTTGGAACAGTTCTCCAGCATCCGTTCCCACATTGAGATTGAAATTCAGGACAAAAACTGATCCTGTATTCAGAAGGTCAGCCTTTGTTGTTCAAGGGAAGCTGTGCAAGTTACGTCTCCCCCCAGCCTAAAGAAAGTTCTCTTAGCTTGATTGACAAGTTATCCCCTTCCTGTGAATTTTTTCCTCCTTTCAGTGCCACTCAAAATATAGCATGGTGGCTAAAATTGTAAATTGTTGTAGCCCTGTGAACTGCTAGTAAAGAGTGGGTGATAAATAAGATGGGCATGATGACAATGATGACAATAGATGATAATAGAGCTACAAATGATGGAAGTCTCCAGTTTGAATCTCACCTCTGCTATGATAATTTTATTATATTTATTATTTTTAAAGCCAGTTTTATTGCTGTTTTAATTGAATATGTTATTCCAGTTTATGTAAACTGCTTAGATACAGTATATTTGATAACGCAATACAAAAATCTATATAAAAATAAAATAAAATAATAATAATAATAATAATAATAAAAATAATAATAAAAAAGCAACCATAAATGGCCTTAGGCAGGCCATTTTCTACCCATCTCAGTCTTCCCTCCTGCTCTCTGCAATATGGGGAGATAATGCAATTTGCTTAATAAGGTTGTTGTAAGCAGGGGCGGAGGAAGGGGGGTCCGGTGGGGGGGTGGGTCACCCCAGGTGTCACCACTAAGGGGGGTGACAAAATGCCGGGTGGCACTCACCACAAGGCCTGCAGTGCACCGGAGCCACGTATCTCTCCCAGGAGTGACACGGTGGCTTGGACGCCCGCAGGCTCCGTGCTTCCCCAAACAGTCCGCCCGCTGCCTCCCCCTCAGCTGTAGGGCGGCTGAGTGGGAGGAGGCAGGCAGACTCCTCGGAGGTCCAGCGGATCATCCTTCCCTGGCTGGGAATTCTATGATTCTGTATCTGAAAAACTGCCTCCTCCCCTACAGGCCCTCTGATCAGAAGAAGAAGGTTCACCCTGGTTCCCACGTTGCTCAGTGCTATCTGGGATTTTTAAAGAAAGAAACAAACAAAAAGCGTTTTTTTAAATGACAAACGCCGGCTCCCTTGGCCTGAAAAGTGCCACAACCCCATAGTTGCCTTTGACTGGACTTAACCGTCCAGGGGTCCCTTACCTTTATACCCAATCAGTGGAGGCAGAACATGACCGGCATGGCTAGCAGCCAACGAACCGCTGATATACTTATACTACATGAATTATGGGGCGAATGTGTTCACCAGTCAGCTTAAATATCTTTTTAATTCAGGTTATCTGTGCTCTGGACACACTGGATACTGGGGTGGGGATCCTTGCTGTGCTGCAATAACAGGTTTAGGTTGCCAATGAACACACACACTGGGTTTTTTCTTTTGGGGCAGTTTTAATGATGGAAAGTTACCCTGAGATGCTTTGCCTACCTTTCTTCCGAGAGCTCCGCAGGGGCCGATCTCTTCCAATTTAAAAAGCTCGTTTCCTTTTGAAACTTCAGCGGTGAGCTCACCTGCATATTTATGACAGACTCCTGTTGTGCTCACTTTATGAGGCAACTTTTGATAGAGGTGTATAAAATTATGCATGGTTTGGAGAAAGTGGAGAGGAGAAGTCCCCCCCGCCCCCCGCTTTCTCATAATACTAGGGCATATCCAATGAATGTTTGTTGACTCACGACAGACAATAAGAAGTACTTCTTTGCACAGGAAATGGTTAAACTATGGAATTGGCTTCATGAGAAGTGGTGATGGCCACTCACTTAAAAAGGTAAAGGGATCCCTGACCATTAGGTCCAGTTGTGACCAACTCTGGGGTTGCGGCGCTCATCTCGCTTTATTGGCTGAGGGAGCCGGTGTACAGCTTCAAGGTCATGTGGCCAGCATGACTAAGCCACTTCTGTCGAACCAGAGCAGCACACAGAAACACCGTTTACCTTCCCGCCGAAGCGGTACCTATTTATCTACTTGCAATTTGACGTGCTTTCGAACTGCTAGGTTGGCAGGAGCAGGGACCGAGCAACGGGAGCTCACCCCGTTGCGGGGATTCGAACCGCCGACCTTCTGATCGGCAAGCCCTAGGCTCTGTGGTTTAACCCACAGCGCCACCCGCGTCCCCTACTCACATAGATGGCTTTAAAAGAGGATCAAGCAGTTTCATGGAGGGCAAGGCTATCAGTGGCTACTAGCCACAATGGCTATGGTCTACCTCTTCTATTGGAGGCAGCGCACCTCTGAATACCAGTTGCCAGGAATCACAAGTGGGGAGAGCGCAGTTTCACTCTGGCTCCGCTTGCGATGGGCATCTGGTTGGCTAATGTGAGAACAGAGTGTCAGTCTAGATGGGCCCTTGGCCTGATCCACCAGAATTTTTGTTATGAAACACATGTTCTGGGCTGTATCCATTATTAGTCATATTCTGAAAAGACCTGTTGAAATTAATGAACATGACTGACTTGGGTCCATTAATTACAATGGGTCTACTTAGTTGGATGCAAGCTTCTCTTTCTTTTTGGATTTGGGTAAAGAATCAAATGTGCACTAAACTTTAGGCAGAAGGTCGGCGGTTCAAATCCCCATGATGGGGTGAGCTCCTGTTGCTCGGTCCCCGCTCCTGCCCACCTAGCAGTTCGAAACCATGTCAAAGTGCAAGTAGATAAATAGGTACTGCTCTGGCGGGAAGGTAAACGGCTTTTCCGTGTGCTGCTCTGGTTCGCCAGAAGCGGCTTAGTCATGCTGGCCACATGACCTGGAAGCTGTACGCTGGCTCCCTCGGCCAGTAAAGTGAGATGAGCGCCACAACCCCAGAGTCGGCCGCGACTGGACCTAATGGTCAAGAGTCCCTTTATGCAGCACTCTACTTTACCAGATCACTTTTCCATTAGAACCAGGAAAAGAGTAAAATGGTTGGGCTATGGGGAGGTAAAGGGTGATGTGTGTGTGTGTGTGCGGACATGCACACATACACCACCCTTCTTCCCCACATTTTATGAACATGGAAGACATGTGAGTAATGGCTCTGAAATACCTAGCATTACCCTTAATATATAGGAGAAGTGTTCCCTTTACCTTTACTGAATGAGCTTTACGGATGTACAGGAAGGCGAGGAGATGTATATCAGCTTATATTAGCTGCTCCAAGATTGTAGAATGAAGGCAAGGATAGAGTGGGAAAGGCTGAGCATTGCTGTGCAACTGCAATTACACCAGAATGCAATTGCTGTAGCGGCTTTGTGCAGTTGCAATTGCTGTAGGACGATCTCAACCAAAAAGTGCATAGCTTCCCTTTCTTCATGGGCTTTAGAAGGGGTTGCAAAACTCACATCTTTTCCATTGGGCTGGCTTGTCCATGAGTTTTCTTGCTGGAATGCCATTTTATCTTCTGTGTTTTGTTTTATATTGTGTTTTAATTCAGTGTTCTTCAACCTTGAATCCCCAGATGTTGTTGGACAGCAGATCCCATCACCCATGACTTTGGGCTAAGCTGGTTGGGAATTATTGTGGTTACAGTCCAACAACATCTGTGAATGTAATGTTGAAGAGCATGGTTTCAAACTGCTTGTATGCAGGGGCAAAGGAGAACTTTAAAAGCTATCTTATACTGAGCCAGACTATTGGCCCATCAAACATAGTAATATCTATACTGACTGGTGGAAGCTCAGGCACGGTTTCCCCCTGGTCCTCATTGGAGGTGTGAAGCATTGACCCAAAGACCTTTTGTGTGCAAAGCATGCATTAAATGGCTCATCCCCTTACTTTTTGTGATAGCCTTTCAAACTACTCTTTTTAGAAAGCTATTGGATCCCACCAGTACACTTTTTCTGAAATTAGGAGGAGTCAAGAGGTGGGGTGTGAGGATTTCGTTATATCTCTTCCCCACCCATGCATCATAATTCAAGCAGTGGTGGGTGGCGCTGTGGTCTAAACCACTGAGCTTCTTGGGCTTGTCAATCAGAAGGTCAGCAGTTTGAATCCCCGCAACGGGGTGAGCTCCTGTTGCTCTGTTCCAGCTTCTGCCAACCTAGCAGTTTGAAAGCACACCAGCAGTGGCGGAGCTTCATGCTCCGGCACCGGGGGGCAGAGAGCAGGCGGGGGCAGGGTTGGTGCGCGTCCCGGGGGCATGGCGCACCACCCACAGGGGTGTGACGTGCGTTCTGGGGGCATGGCACACCACCTGCAGGGGCGTGGTGCCCAGCATGGGCGAGGGGACAGCCATGATGGCACCCCATCGGGATCGTGCTGCTGGGGGCAGTACGCTCCCCCCCACTCCTGTTCCTCTGCCAGTGCACACCAGTGCAAGTAGATAAATAGGTACCGCTGCGGCAGGAAGGTAAACTATGTTTCCGTGTGCTCTGGCACTCGTCACAGTGTTCCATTGCACCAGAAGTGGTTTAGTCCTGCTGACCACATGACCCAGAATGCTGTCTGTGGACAAACACCGGCTCCCTCTGCCTGAAAAGCGAAATGAGCGCCGCAACCCCATAGTCGCCTTTGACTGGACTTAACCATTCCGGGGTCCTTTACCTTTACCTTAATTCAAGCAGTGGTTTTAAACACTTAGATTAGATTTTATAAGTGATCTCAAACCTTGGAAAGGCAATGCAGAAACATTTTAAAGTAAATAACATGGACATCTATTCTTATGCACGTTGTAGCAACGGAAGTGGTGTTTGGTCTAATGAAGGCTGCTTTCGTGATGAAGGGAATTCCAACTATTCGGTCTGTTTGTGTAACCATCTCACAAACTTTGCCATTTTGATGCAAGTTGTACCACTCAAGGTAAGGATTTTCTTTTTTCCCTTAGGCAATTTATATGAAACATTGCATGTGTGTGTGTGTTAAAACATTTTGCTATTGAATTTTTGTTTACATTGTATGGCTCTTATTGAAATTTGGTTGGTCCTTCCACAGCCTCAAGTTCAAGGTCTGTTTGCAGAAGTGGAAAGGCGGAATACATGTAAAATAAATAAATTAAGGGGGGGAAATAAAACAAAAAAATAAATTGTGGCACTTTAAAAGACTAATAAATTTATTGTGACATAATAGATAGTCTTTGCTGTTTTGCAAGAAGAGACTGACCCCCACCCCCTGGAAATAAATATAAAAGAATATACAGAATATTTCCTCCCAAGGTTCAATTTATCTAGGAAAAATAATGTTAGGCTTCTACCACATGAACAAATTATTGAGAGATAATAGGCATACATTGTGTTTGTGACTTTTTGAATGGTTTCACACGTGGAAAGGAACCCAACTTGAATGAAGAAAGCTAGCACTCCAGGGTGAAGGCTCTATTTAACCTTGATGCTCTGTATGCTAGTTTGCTACAAACAGTGAGCTTTTTTACTCAGGGGATGATTCAAAACTGCAATTCCCAATCTACCATCTGAGTTGGTCCAGTTCACAATTCTACCTCCTCCTCTTGCGTAATGTGACATGAATTTTCGCAGTGGAGATGTGATTCTTCCCATGTGGGCGGTAGGCTTGACCTAATCTCATGAGGTTGATGCCGAGTGGCATTGTAAGATGGGAAGACCTCTGGTTCAACAAGGAAAATAATTGGCCATACCGGATCCAAGGGTTAGTAGGTTATGCAAGAGCCCGAGATGCAATATTTCAACATTGTGCAATCCAGGCAACTGGGAATTCAGCTCCCAGTGTTGCTTGCCAAAGACCTTGAAGCTGATTGGACTCATTAAGGAGGAAGACAGTTACAATTAACAGGGAAAGCTGCAAGCGTGAGTAGAAAGTCGTCCCCCCCCCCCAGGGACTATAAAGTACTGGTTTTGCATTCGACTTTCTCGCTTTCTCGCTGTGTGTGTTTCTCTCCACAGACCGTTCCAGCCCAATGCATCCCCACTGCCAATGTTTGCATAGTTCCCCAAATTTGTTTTGTTATTGTGTTTTTTATTATTATTGCAAACACAGCCCCCACAGTGATGAATCTTCCATCCCTTCTTTAACACACTGGCCATAATAGTTATAAACATGGATTTACAGCAGGCATAGGCAAAGTCGGCCCCCCAGATGTTTTGGGACTACAACTCCCATCATCCCCAGCTAACAGGACCAGTGGTCAGGGATGATGGGAATTGTAGTCCCAAAACATCTGGAGGGCCGACTTTGCCTGTGCCTGATTCACAGCCATGAGCCACAGGGCTGGCTCTGTTATTAGGCAGAGTGAGACGGGCGTCTCAGGTGGCTGACACAGGGAGTGGCAGCAAAGCACTTCAGGACAGAGCTGTATGTGCCGCGAGGCCTGACATAAACCTCTGCTAGCCTGGTGTTTTCAGCTGCAGTGGAGGATGCTGTTTAAGGTGTTAAATGGTGAGGAATGATGGGAGTTGTATTCCAGCAACATCTGGAGGGCCACAGGTTCCCCATCTCTGATTTAGAAGATCGCTAAAGTCCCTGCTCCTGCCAACCTAGCAGTTCGAAAGCACGTCAAAGTGCAAGTAGATAAATAGGTACCACTCCGGCGGGAAGGTAAACGGCATTTCCTTTCGCTGCTCTGGTTTGCCAGAAGCAGCTTAGTCATGCTGGGCACATGACCTGGAAGCTGTACGCTTCCCTTGGCCAATAAAGCGAGATGAGCGCCGCAACCCCAGAGTCGTCCGCGACTGGGCCTAACGGTCAGGGGTCCCTTTACCTTTAAAGGTGCTTCCTCAGTAGCTAGAACATATTGCTGAAGTGAGTGGTGGCTGGCCTAGTAGACACATCTACTGGGGCAAAGGATATCAGGATTCTGCTGTGTGTATATTGGTAGAGAGCACCTGAAATCCCAGCAAGCAGGCCAGTGTGCCAGTCTATAAGTCAGTGTGAGGTCACGAGGTTCCCAATTCAGGTCGCTGAGTACACACACACACACACACACACACACACACACACACACGTACGTTGCCTGGAAGCTGGTCTGATGTGCTCCAAGAAGTGTACTCATAGCAAACCAAGCAGTGGTGCAATAAATATGCCCGTGACTTGTGAGCCCTGCACTCAGGAAAGCAGGAGTGGGGAAACATATGTTTTTTTTCTGCCAAGGCCAGTGGTGACTGGTGGGATGCAATGAGCAGAAGCCAACAGTAGGTGGCGCCAGAGCCAAGTACTTCTAGCTTTGATCCCATCCTGCTCCCTGCCATGCCCTCCAAGGGCAACTGGGACTAATGGGGAGGGAGCTGGCAGGCTGTGTCGCCCCCTGGACTGGTTGTAAATAAGTAAGTTGCTGCTGGCAAAGATCAGCCTCAGCTTGGAGGGGCAATGCATAGTCCTAACGACACAGCCTCCACTTGCTTACTGGTCAAGGGCCACTTTTAGGCATCTCTTGGGAGTGACGGGCATGGCTGAAACCTATGGCTGCAATTTAACTGTTTTAAATATTGAATTTAAATTGTTGCAACCTGCCCTGGGACCTGATGGTGAAGGACAAGTAATAAATTTAATAAATCAACAATAAAGGGTCAGAGCAAGAAGTTGGCATGGCCACCCCTTCTCTTCCCACCTCCCCCTGCTCTCTGTCTCCACTGAGCATTCTACCCAGGGAAGAAGAGGTTGCTCTTGCAAGAGATCTGAACTGTTTGCTTGCAGAAGGCTTTGCATGGCTCCTCCCAGTGGTGGGCCTTGGGGTCTCAAATTTCAGCGGCATTGTTGGCGAAGTCAACGTTTGGTGCCCCCCCGGCCTCTCACACTCTATTCTAAATAATAGTTGTGGCGCCCCCTGTGGCTCCCTTGAGGCTCTGCAGCTGAACTGGAACGTGTCCAGAGGAGGGCAACCAAAATGGTCAAAGGCCTGGAAACGATGCCTTATGAGGAACGGCTTAGGGAGCTGGGTATGTTTAGCCTGGAGAAGAGAAGGTTAAGGGGTGATATGATAGCCATGTTCAAATATATAAAAGGATGTCATATAGAGGAAGGAGAAAAGTTGTTTTCTGCTGCTCCTGAGAAGAGGACACGGAGCAATGGATTCAAACTACAAGAAAGAAGATTCCACCTAAACATTAGAAAGAACTTCCTGACAGTAAGAGCTGTTCGACAGTGGAATTTGCTGCCAAGGAGGGTGGTAGAATCTCCTTCTTTGGAGGTCTTTAAGCAGAGGCTTGACAGCCACCTGTCAGGAATGCTTTGATGGTGTTTCCTGCTTGGCAGGGGGTTGGACTGGATGGCCCTTGTGGTCTCTTCCAACTCTATGATTCTTTGGTTGCACTCCTCTAAATATGCCTCTGCTCCTCCTTCCATAATTCCAGCCATTTTGGCTTCCCCTCCCTCCTGCGCTCCTCCTGGACTTCTCTGCACCTGCGTGAAATGAGGCTGTGGGCCACATGATATTAGGAGAGGGCTTTATGCATTCAAGCTGCCTGTCCCTACACTAACCACAACCACACACACACAAACCACACACACACACTGCCTCATAACAAGCTCAGCCGCGCTTCCCCCCTCTTCTCTCCACGCCTCACACAAGGCATGCTCAGCCACACAGTCAAGAAACCACAGAGAGAAAACCGCTCAGGATCCTGTGACGGATTTGTGAGTCGGTTAACCGCAGTTTTCAACTCCAGCCAGATTGAAGATATTAATACTTGAGATACTTTTTTTTATTGTGCCTGAGGAACGTAAGGAATGGAAAACTCAAAACAGGGTGAGCATTTCTTCATTGCTAGCTTGTTTTTACAGACTCTCCTCTCTTTGGCCCAGAACTCTAGATTAAACTACCCAGTTACTCGACATTTCTTTCTTTCTTCAATGTCTTTCCAAGAAATTTTCCTAAAGGGTTTGAGCTTGTCTCACAGTGTTGGAGCTGAAGAGATCTATTTACTTCTCACAATTTACTATTCACTATTTACCCTTACTTCTCAAAAAGGTCAGTTGGGACACTGCTATAACAGTGTGGCTAATAAATATACAGAAATATTTTATTCCTCATTCAGCACATGAGCTAATTTATTTGTTAAAAGAATAATAATCTGCTTGCCATTTTGCATTGCTGCCTGCCAGGATTCGCTATCTGCAGAGAAATATAAAGAATGCCCAGCTTCTCTATCAAGAGAACATAGAGACATGCTCCATGTGATGTCTATCATGTAGTCCAGCCCTGATTGCAAGCCCCCCCCCCAATTGCCAGCATATGGACCTCAATCAGGATTGAGACTATAATAGAGACCTAAGGTTAAACACTCCTTACCGCTTATGCTAGAGTTCTGATCCCATTCAGGACTCCTGTGCTAGCAATTTGTGAAAGAAAACACATGCTTCAAGGGCAGAACGACACAGTCGAGATGTGCACAGAATGCACAAACCCAATCCTTACCCTGGCTAGAAGAGACTCTTGTCTGAAATCTTGAAGAGCTGCTGCCAGTCAGTGCAGACAACAATAAACTAGATAGTCCAAGGCTCTGACTCAGCATAAGACAGCTTCCTGTGTTTCAAAACATAGAGAGGCATCTTGTACCAGGCTCAGGCAATTTGTCTGTCTAGCCCAGTATTGTCTGACTGGCAGTGGTTCTCTGGCAGGGGCATTTCACATCAGGTGTTACCTGTGGGTTTTTTAAACTGGAAATTCTGAAGATTGCACCTGAGACAATCTACATGCATGCAAGGCATGTGCTCTTCCACTGAGCTATGGGCCATGAAGTGAGGACTTCCCTCACTTGGGATTGTGTGCCTGACTCTCCAAACCTCCCACACCACCCATTGCAAGGGCCAGTTCCTGGAGTTCAGCCTGAGTCCTCTCCTCTGCTGCTTCGCTATCATGGCTTCTGGCAGAGAAACTAAGCAAACCTCCTCAGGCCCCTCCTCCTCTATTTAAAGGCAGCATGACTAGCCACACTGGTTGCCTTGAGGTTTCTCAGCCTCACTGGAGAGCCTCAGGACCTCAGAAAAGTATCTGCATCAACCCTGTTGCCTATGTAACAGCACAAAGCCATGGAACAATAGAAGCATCTGCAAAAAGAACACATAGACACAATGTCAAAACATTGTTAAAAAATCATATCCAATACATAAAGGTAAAAGGTAAAGGGACCCTTGACTTTTAAGTCCAATCGCGGACGACTCTGGGGTTGCAGCGCTCATCTCGCTTTAATGGCCGAGGGAGCCGGCGTTTGTCCACAGACAGCTTCTGAGTCATGTGGCCAGCATGACTAAGCCGCTTCTGGCGAACCAGAGCAGCGCACGGAAACGCCATTTACCTATTTATCTACTTGCACTTTGATGTGCTTTCGAACTGCTAGGTGGGCAGGAGCAGGGACCGAGCAACGGGAGCTCACCCCGTCGTGGGGATTCGAACCGCTAACCTTCTGATCAACAAGCCCTAGGCTCAGTGGTTTAGACCACAGTGCCACCCGCATCCAATACATAGAGTGGAATAAAAGGCTTGTTGCAGAAGGAAGGTCTTCAATAGGCAATGGAAAGGCAATAGAGGTGGCACCTGCCTAATTTATTTCTTGCATTTTTGCCCCAACTTTCGTCCCATCCTCACTGACTCCCCACAACACCCCTGTGAGGTAGGTTAGGCTGAGAGGCAGTGTCTGGCCCAAGGTCACCCAGTGAGGTTCATGGATTTGAACCCTGGCCTCCCAAGTCCTACTAGCCACAACGCTGAGAGGGAGGTCCAAAGGGTACCTGATCATACGAAGGGCATCTCCTAATGAGATGGTATCTGCTGGGTGCACTCTCCTGCAGAGCACAATCTTTTATATATTCTGATCTCGAGTTGTATAGAGCTTTGCACATCAGTACCAGCACCTTGAACGTAGCTTGGGAGCTGGCTAACATCCATAGTTCGGTGCAAGGGACAGCTCTGAGAGATCAGCTGAATGAGAAAGCCACTGGTTGAGCTACTTCCCGAGAGCTCTAGAGCCCCTGATCTAAAAATAGGACACGTGGTCTTGAAGAGTGCATGGGACACCCAAGTCTCCCTAGCTTTTGCACCTGCGGCCAGAACATTTTCAGCGCTTTCCCACAATTGCAAGTCTTTAAGAATGGCTGTTATAAAATAAAATAAAATCCCCAAGTCTCTGTGCCAGATACCAGATTCTACAGATAGTACATAGAATTCGGTACATGCAGAACTGGAGAGGGCAAAGTGTTCTGACAGTAAATAAAAGGAACATTTACAACTCAGTGCAATTTTTTTAATAAAAAAAAATCCCCAGCCTTAACTTTTTATATCTATAAAAAAGAACAGTGGTTTCCTGCTGCTTTCAGAGCTTCCCCGCCTTCTAAATAAGGCAAAATCCAAGTTAAAGCCCACACCCCAACTTTAACTCCACTCCTCAGTCACTTAACGTAATAGGAGTTAAAAGCATTGAAGGTTGTGTAATAAATCGTTGACTGTGGTGCACATCCTGCCCCCCTCCGCTCCATGGAGCTTTGTCTGAATTAAAAGCTTTGAGGCTATCTTGAAAGATGAGGGGTAAATACCTTAAATCGTGTGTGTGTGTGTGTGTGTGTGTGTGTGTGTGTGTGTGTGTTTGTGCATGCCTTGTTGTTGTTTTTTGAAAGGTCCATCAGCTTGTGATAGCTGCAGAAAAATGGCTCTGGGGTGGTGATGTCAGAAATGGCTGTGTCTGTCTGCAGCTGCCCCGTGTGGCAAATCTTTGAACTGCAGGTGCCTGCTTTTCAGCAATGTACTTCCAGGTCCTGGGCTGACTTTGGCCACCCCAGTCTGGATCTTTCTGGGCAAGAAGGAGTAATAGGAGGACTTCCTGACAGTAAGAGCTGTTCGACAGTGGAATTTGCTGCCAAGGAGTGTGGTGGAGTCTCCTTCTTTGGAGGTCTTTAAGCAGAGGCTTGACAGCCACCTGTCAGGAATGCTTTGATGGTGTTTCCTGCTTGGCAGGGGGTTGGACTGGATGGCCCTTGTGGTCTCTTCCAACTCTATGATTCTATGATTCTATGATCCTGTTCCCGGCCGAGCCTTGCTTTTAAGCAACAAGGTCTTGCTGAACACTGACACGTCCCTGTGCTCTCAGTTGTTCTTCACTTCCCACCTTCATTTTGTATTTGCACTTGCTCCCCAGCCCTGGCTTCAGGCGTATTTGTTGACACTGCCTCCTGGTAAGGCTTAATTTGACAGCATCCCAAAGCAACCTGGGTGTCAAGGGCACACACACACACCCAGCCAAAGGAATGCACACGGCAGATACGGTAGTTAACTCTTCAAAGCTGACACAGTTGGTTCTATGGCTCCAAATACCCATGGACACCAGTCTAGCATCTAGGCAGTTATTCCCAGGTCTGTGCTCTATGGCACAGTTGCAGCAACGGGGCTAATCACCCTCCACCAGCTGTCCCCTGATGGTCTGTGCGCATGCAGCTGGAGACTATGCCTGCGTGGAAACTGCCTCTGCTCTTCCCGCTTCAATTCTCTCCTAGTTGCGTGGCAAGGTCCCAAACCCTCCCGAGATGTTAAGTAATAAAGACACATGAGACCAGTATTTTAGGTTACAGGATGTGAGTGGTATTGGCTTAGGCATTGGAAACAAACTGACTATATCTGACTCCTGCCCATCTGCAGGAAGTCTTCCAACTGAATACTCCAATGCCTAACTGCCAAACCTGACAAAGTTGTGATGATTTGCTACGAGGTAGGCGAAAAACCAAATGGCTGGTGCCAATTTGCCCAGTGGAAAGAAATTCCTACCAGGCCCCTTCAACAGGTGACCAACCGAGGTCCATAGCAAGGTCAAGGGATAAAGAGCCTAACCTTAGGGAGGGAGGGAGGGACAATTGCACGAGCAGGAGGCAAAAGGGGGCAAGTCCTCAACCGCAGGCAGTTTAAATAGCCCAGGTTGGCCCAAGGGATGACACGGCCAAGGACACCCAATAACGCCGGCGCTATCCCACCCCAAGTCCGCAATGTCATCTCCCAGGGAATGGGAAATGGCTTTCTGGGAGACAGTGGTACAGGAGTGGGAGTGGAAGCACCTATCCCTTCACTTGCCTGGCCTGCCTCTTCCTCCATCTCTCCCCTACCCATGACTCTGGCCTCCTGGCTGCTACAGGTCCCCGCAAATCATTGGCACCCTCTTCTGAGTCAGACTCCGGCCCCATTCTTCCAGTGCACACTCATCAGCGTCCTGCCAGTTCACGACACTGGGCCCATTTGGAGGGATTCGGGCTTCCCCCAGGTTGGATAGAGACAGCCCTGGGTCACCTTATCTGAAGAAATGTGCATGCACACGAAAGCTCATACCAAGAACAACCTTAGTTGGTCTCTAAGGTGCTACTGGAAGGAATTTTTTTATTTTTTGTTTTGTTTTGACTGGGTCACCTTGGTTTGGTTTGGGCCCAATGGAGTGATACAGGGCTGTCAGGTGGTGGGATGCCAGGTAGGAAGATGGAGAGGCAGGCAGGTGGGGTGAAGAAGCCACACCCTGCAGAATTGAACCCTCCTGCTCACAGTGTGATCAAGAGAGGTGGCGGAGATGCAGTATTTCCTTCTTCCCCTACACTGCCCCCTCCCATCCATGTTCAGTGGGGGACTGTGCACAGCCCTACATCCCAGTTTGCCTTGGGGTTCTGACTTGTTCCAGGTTCCTGGCTTCAGTCTGGCCCCATCGCTCCTGGCTCCAGTGGCGTCACAACGGGGGGCGGTTTGCCCCGGGTGCCATGTCTGGGGGGTGACAAGAAGGCACCCCGTGGGGGCTCGCAGTGGCGCAAGCAGCCATCGTGCCACCACAGCTGCATGTGGAGGATCCTCTGTTCGCGGCTGCAGCATGCGCTGCACGTAACGCCACCACACATGCGCTGTACATAGCGGTTTGCTGCCGGTGCTGTAGCCGCGAGCAGAGGATCCCGCCACTGTCTGTACGGCGCTGGAGCGCTGCCGCTGGCAAACCGCTATGTACAGTGCATTTGCCGTACATAGTGGTTTGCCATCCCGGGTGTCACCGCGCCTTTGTTTGCCCCTGTCTGGCTTGCCTCAGACTATTGGCTGTGACCCAACCCTATCCCATGGCGATGTGCATAGTATAGATGCTCAGCCCAGGAAATGGTTTCCAGTGCCAGCTTTCAGCAAGTGAATCAAAGTAAGAAAGAGGCAAGCCTCTTGTCTCGTGAGCATCTTCTCCCTGCCCCACCTCTCACAACTCAAACCAGGACGGACTATTTTGGCTCTTATCTTCTGAAAAGGTTGCCCTTGGTGAAACCCCAAACTGAGTGAAATATTCCCAGCCCTAACAGGTTTATCAAGTTTTTGAAGCATGCTAAAAAGGTATGGCGAGTCGATTAGTAGGCAACAGTGCAGCACAAAGGCTTGCCTCACAGCAATTCTGCCCAGCAACGAGAAATGTGCTGGACTTGCAAACAGGTCTTGCCCAGGTGATAATGGCAGCCGAAAGGCAATGGTCTCTTCTTTTCCCTGGCAGATCTCTGTCAAGCCAGTCTTCAAGTAGAGAGAGGAGAGCTGGCTTCCTTGGTCAGGGACGTGCTGTTCTCATAGCTGTCAAACGGTTTATGCCTAAGCTGTTGGCCCAGTGGGGAAACTTTCACCTGAAGAAGGCATGTCAATGGCCTTTCTCTTTGGTATGTTGTTACGAGTGCCACCAGAACAGCTGGTGATCACATCCTTGAGCACATCAAAAGGGAACCTGCTTTTAAGGAACTGTGGCTTGGGCTCTGTAGGGGCTCTGCTATCGACCTGTTTCTCTGCAGGTTTTTTGTTTTTTTAAATACTCTTTTGTAATGATTTCTTTTAAGATGACTCAAATGTGAAATCTTTATAATAGCCCTTTTCAATCCAGAATTATTGCATTTATTTAAATATGTGGGCTGAGATTCAACGCAGCACATCCCATTTCTCCACCTGGCGTGAAACGGGAAGGTGCCCTTCTCAAACCCTCTCTTACCTGGGTCATGTGGCGGCACCCACAAAATGGTGGCTTGTGGAGTTCTTGATAACAAATAGAAGGCTGGAGAGCCTCTGTATGTTCTTCCCTTGGGAGATATGCATAAAGGGACAGATTTGCCCATTTTTCTAAACTGTTGATTGTATACAGTGGTACCTTGGTTCTCAAACGCCTTGGTACTCAAACAACTTGGAACCCAAACACTGCAAACCCGGAAGTAAGTGTTCCAGTTTGCAACCTTTTTTGGAAGCCGAATGTGCTCCGTTTTGAGTGCCACACTTCCGTTTTGAGTTACGCTGAGGTCTGTCTGTTTTTGCTATTTATTTTGTGTTTTTGTGGCTCTTTTTTGTTTCGTTTGTGGGACTGTGTGGAACCCAGTTCATCTACTGATTGGTTGTGTGACTGCAGTACATTGTTTATTGCTTTCATTTTATGGATCAATGGTCTCGTTAGATAGTAAAATTCATGTTAAATTACTGTTTTAGGGGCTGTTTTTAAATGTCTGGAATGGATTGAACCATTTTGCATTACTTTCTATGGGAAAGTGCGCCTTGGTTTTGGAACGCTTTGTAGGTTATAGTCGAAATGGGTTGGAACAAAGTTGAAGGAATCTCGTGTGCAAGTGATGCACCCATCCATAGCTCCCTGCCAGTTAGAGTTAACAATACCATGCAAAATGGTCTGGTATAATATAGCTTCCCACTTTCCACTTTAGCCTCTACTGGAGGTTGACATTCTGTACAGCTTCACTGTACAGATGATTAAGCCCATCTGTAGGAAGAAACGCTGGTTGTCCCGGAACAGTGTCCGGGTGTCGACTCACGAGTTGATGTTGCTTCTACCAAATACACAAGTGACTGTAAAGAAAAAACTACTTCTGTAGTTTATTTGTTTGCTTGTTTATACTCCTTATTGTGGAGCAGTTGCCCTTGATGATATATTTTTGTGTGACTTTGCATTGTTCTGAGTAGGGCTGGGCGATATCTGGTTTTCAACATTGTGATACATCACCAGCTAAACATCGCAATATACCAATATATTACGATGTCTGAAATCAGGATGGCAATTCAGAGGCATTGACTGGCTTCACGGTTTTTGCCACATCATGATTGTTGCGGGCACCTGCTATTGTGATTCGCTGCCCCCTGTGCAGGAGGCAGAAGAGAGCTGAGCTGGCAGAGTTAACAGGGGCTGAAGGAATCGAGGGAAGCATTGGCTGGCTTCATGGTTTTCCCCACATTGTGTTTTTTGCATAGCACACACACATCATGATTCACGATATATTGTCAGGTCAAAAATTATGAAACTGGTATCACGATATGGACTTCAAACAGGTTTCAAATGATATATCACCCTAGTTCTGAGTTGTGATTGAACGCATGAAGTGGGAGTTTTTAGGGGGAGGGTTTTTTGTTTGCTTTGTTTTGAAGAGCTCGATACTGAAGCACTTTTTATGGTCTTTGGAATTGTGATGGGAGTTGCTTTCAAAGGGGGAGGAGTCAGTTTCCTGGCCCAAACCATTGCATACACCTATAGCAGCACTTGGGATCCTGGCATCTATTTGTGCTTGGTCTCCATGTTTTTCAGGATAGCTGGGCTTTGGATCTTACACTGAGACCAGATCTATGAATTTCAGTTTCTATTGGTTTCAGATTTTTCCAATCTTAAGTTCGGCTTTCTGTATTTCTACATTGGTTTGCAATTTTTAAAAGTCCTCATGAAAATTCACCAATCGTTTTGTGCAAATATCTCCTTATATACACATTTCTGTTTTTTACCTAATAGTCACATTTTGGCAATGCAATTGCCCCTATTTTAATGCATTTGTGTATGTTACTTTCACTAACATTAAGATGTATGTGCCTTGATGCACATTTTAAACTAGCATACATATTTTTGAACACTCTACTTACTTGCAGAACTGCATTGCAAAATTTGGAATAGTGCAAATTTTGAAGAATGGTTCTTTCAGTTCACATATTTGTTTTGGACAATGTGAATTAGGAATCCATCTGTCAAAAATGGGCCTTGCGGGTGGGTGAGCCAGTTCCCTCCCTCTCTGTTTTATCTAGTCTTTCCCTCAGGCTTACAGTCTTAATATTGATGTTTGTAAACTTCACTGAGAGTCTTTATTTGGCTGAAGAGTGAGATTAATACAAGCTTTAAAGAAACAGATTTCCATTGTCTCTGACCATGCTGATCTATGGTACTCTTGGTTGGAGGGTTCTACTTAACAGATCATGCAGTAATCATGCGGGAATGTAACTCGCTTCCACACTGATTTGATTAGGCAGAGTGCAGAATCCATGGCAATGACCTATTGGGATTCTTTCCATCTGTATGTTTAGAGAAGCCCCACCTACACATTCTAGCAGTATGTTGACTCACCAGCCCTTTATTGTTCTTTCTGTGCTTTGCACAGACCTAAGAATAAACTAGAATGTTTCAGAGCTGGCGGCTGAGCAGTTCGGCAAGTTTCCCGGCTCAACCTGCAAGGAAAAAACAAATACCTCAGGCAGAAGAGCCAGGCTAGAGACAGTAGTTATACAATGCCATCTGGGACCTTATTGGTTTCTCCAAGTTGTCTGATCCCACTGGACTTAAGGCTGCAGTAAATCTCCCAGCCATCAGCCAAGCTGTGCTATAGAGCAGCAGAAATCAGGCTAGCAATTCCTTCATGGCTATTGTGGCACAGGATGCAAAGTGTCTGGGCCCCACCGCTAGAATATCCAGTTTCAGACCATGCAGACCTCATTTCCTGTTTCCTCACTTCCTGTTTCAATTTGTGGGCAGGGCCATGACACAAAGATGGGGAGTCGGTCACCTTCACAACTCTGTGTAGCAATTTTCATGGCACTATTAAGACAGTTAACAAGCATTGTCAATTGGAAACCAGAAGCATCCATCATACTGCATCAGAACTGGGACCCCTTGGTGGTCAGCAGCCTGAAGAACTCATTGAGAACATCAGGTGTATTGTGGTGGTCCTGTGCTTCCTGGTCCTGTTAGCCACTGTGGTGTAGTGGTTAGAGTGTCAGACTAAGACTGAGGAGATGCAGGTTCAAATCCCCAGTCTCTACCTAATGGATGTATTTTCCGTGACTCTGAGAAGACTTTGGACACTATTGACAAGATGAATTGACTTTCACCCTTCCTTCTGTCTTGGAATGTAGCTGGATGGCATTCTAAAACAGTAGATAAAGATTTCATTAATTATGTTTCACAATTTAAGATCATCCTTCTCCAAGAAACCTGGATGCAAACCCCGTTTGATCTACATAATTATTTTGCCTTCCACTCCTGTGCTTCAGTCGGACCAAAAGGGGGAAGACCCTCTGGAGGTTTGAGTACCTTCGTGTCGACTGCCTTAAGGGCCTACCCCAGGAAATTGGAAATGGGCAAAAAATGGGTTTTGGCTGTTAAGATATTTTCTTCTCATCTCAAGATCATATGCATTAATGTATATATTCATCCACTCATGAAACAGTCTGATCTCAAAAACGTTTGGGATGAGTTGGAAGATTGTGTTGGAAATCCCCAGTCAGCTGCAAAGCTCATGGACTCAAAGTCTCAGTCTGGTCTATCTCACAGACTTGTCCAAAAACTGGACATTTTTTATCCACTCCAAAGTTCTGGGTAGGTGACAACATATTCCAGTCAAAAGATTCAAAACTGAGTTAAAATGGAACATATGGAAGATCTCAGTATCTTCTTAGCATATTGGCCGGCTCAGCAAGTAGTAGGGTTCATTGGAGCTCATCGTTTTATTTTTGGAAAGCGTAACAATGCTGGAAGAATTTACAGCCATGTGGCACTCAGATCCTGTGCTGGCATTGGTCCTGCTAGCCAAGTGATAAATTGGCATCAAGCGAGGCTGAAATTATTTGCATCTTTATCACTTGGCTGTGATGCCCTTATCACACCCTGCATGCCTTAGAGAATGGGCTCGCTTGGAATGAATTCCTCATGTTTGCTAAAAGGTGAAGAATCACAGCAAGGATTGGGGATGAGCAGCAATTAAACAAGTAGCAAAGAGTTGCCCTGAGATGATCAACAAAGTGGCATGTTTTCCCTGCCCTGCATGCCCGCCAATTTCTTCCCTTTGTCAACACCTTAATTGGAGCTCTGCAGATGTAATCACAAGAAGAATGAGCAGTTCTGTTTCAAAAATGAAAGTGCCCTGTGTAGGGTCAAACCTAATTTTGTGCTCATTTTTATGAGTATCCAATATTCCCTGCCTCCAATGAGTTCTGGCACTCATGAATACAGTTTTGCTTCTGTTCTCCATCATTTTCCTCACCCTTTTCATTTGCCCTCACTTTCTCCTGCCTCATCTGCCCTCACTGCCATTTACAATGCCACCCTGTGCTCACTTTCTTAGGGGGCGGATTCCACTGAGCAGAGGAAGATTTACTGCTCAGTGAACACAGCCAGGATTGAACTGTCAATTTGACTGATTGCAATTATTCCAAGTATTCCAAGTATTCTTTTGCTGATGATGCCACACTTCTCCATTTGAAATTATGATGTGTACATCCATGAACATCACAAAAGTTATCACAGCCAGTCAGATTTAATGGCAAAGGAGGTTACAGGCAAAAAAGGGGAATACTATGGCCATGAGAAGCAGCAACAGGCAGGGGTCAAATAGTATCAAAAACAAAACAAAAAACTGAGTACTTTCTTAGGGTAAATCTTTAGTAAATGGAGTACTTTCTTTAGAATGGAGCATGAAAGACCGAACCTCCCTATTCCTGACTGCATTCTGCAGCTGGCTGCGAGATTCCTCCGGAACAGGAAGGGTCTGCAGCTGACCAAATAAGTCCAAGGCGTAGGCATATAGGAAGGCTGCTAGAAAGGAAGCAAAATAAGAAACGTAAAGGTTGAAGGTTCAATCTCTTCTGTTGACACAGGAAGAACTCCTCAGAAGGATCAACTGAGTGATGGGGGCCGGAGGCTTGCTTGAGCTGTCCAGAGATAATTGCTTGTTTTTTGCAATAAATTCCCCGTTTTAATTACGTACGCTTACTGTGTTATCAAGGTAAGTGTGGTTAAGCTCTCAGTGAAGAGGAGACAGACATGGAAGGAGCAGAGAAATTATTTAGCTTAATATTATAAAGTGATCCAAGAATCCTGCTCCTCCTCCTTCCCCCCAAAAGACAAAAAGAAACAAAAAATCTAGGAAGTACTGCTGCTACCACACACTTCCAAATCTTGCAAGGCTATTCTCTAGCCAAGAAATATGCACAAATTGCATCAAAATAGAATTAAAAATGCAGTATATTAGGATAAATTTCTTTGTGAAACGGTGTACGTTAGGCAAAATTAAAAACAAACATGTACAGTCGTACCTTGGAAGTCGAACGGATTCTGTTCTGGAAGTCCGTTCGACTTCCGAAAACATTTGAAAACCAAAGTGCGGCATCTGATTGGCTGCAGGAAGCTCCTGCAGCCAATTAGAAGCCGTGGAAGCCCCGTCAGATGTTTGGCTTCCAAAAATAGTTCACAAACTGGAACAGTCACTTCCGGGTTTGCGACGTTCGGGAGCCAAAATGTTCGGGAACTAAGCTGTTTGACTTCCAAGGTATGACTGTATAGTGGGAGAAATCTGCTGTAATATGCTGGTGCATGTTCATTCTCAAAACAGTATTTGCAAACTGATGTTGAAATGTGAAGAACAGAACCTTTGAGAGGAAAAATGAGAAACCGAGAGAAGCTGAAATTAACAGATTTGCCTGTCGCCGCCAGTACAGTGGTACCGTGTTTCTCCTAAAATAAGACACCGTCTTATATTTCCCCTCCCTCAAAAAAACACAGTATGGGTTATTTTGGGGGGATGTCTTATTTTAACCGCTCCGTGTCGGTACGCTGCATAGCCATGCCTATCCAGGCTGTCTTAAGGGAGAGGCGCCGCGTCACTATGTCTTATTTTCACGGTATGGCTTATATTTCACAAATGCGTAGAAATCCTGCTATGGCTTATTTTATGGCTACGTCTTACTTTAGGAGAAACAGCGTACCTCGGGTTAAGAACTTAATTTGTTCCGGAGGTCTGTTCTTAACCTGAAACTGTTCTTAACCTGAGGTACCACTTTAGCTAATGGGGCCTCCCGCTGCCACCGCATGATTTCTGTTCTCATCCTGAATCAAAGTTCTTAACCCGAGATACTATTTCTGGGTTAGCAGAGTCTGTAACCTGAAGCGTCTGTAACCTGAAGTGTCTGTAACCCGAGGTACCACTGTACACCTCTTGACTTTGTCTTAAGGTGTGCAAATCTCTGCTCTCAAGGGGGTGGGGGATGGAGAGACAGGGACAGGAAAGGAAAGGAGGAGTGTGGGCAGATGCAGTTGCACATGCTTGAAAGCTTGGTTACGGTTGGGGAATGAAGATTATGAGGATAAGCATGGACCCCATGCGGGGAAAAGCTGGGTTTTGAGGAAGGTTTTTGTAGGAAGGAAGACTAAAGTGGGATCGTGTACAGAAATGCCAAATTGCCTGACATAAATGCTATAAGTCCTACAGTGTAGGTCTGCTCCACCTTTGCTGGCTTGCCCCCTGCTGCCTCGAGAAAGCCGTTTCTTACTCCTTTCTTTGCAGCTCAGCGGGAGATTCCTTTCAAGCCCAAAGGTTTACAAGTCTCTCCAACTCTTCCTTTTGTTCAGACTCAAGGTGCACTCCCAGCTTGGCTCTGCAGCGAAGCAGGATAGTCTGAGCTGGACGTGCTCAAAACTGACAAGGCCACTGGTGGAAAGAAAGAAAAGGCCACTCAACCAGTCACCTCTTTAACCTGGCTTTTAACACCTCACCTGTACATTTTTAGGACCTACCTTATTTTTTATGGTTGAAATTGTTATTAATACTGTTTTTAATGCTGTAACCCACCCTTGGGCCTTAGGGTGAAGGGCAGGTAATGGCTTGTTTAGACCCTTAACTAAATTCAGACAAGACTCAAATTTTTGGTTTGGTTTTTGGCAGAATTTAGGCCACAACTTTATTGATTACAGCAAGTGAGTGGTTGCATAGGCTCTGGTTTGACTAGCTCCCTGCACCGTGGCAGGTAACGCTGACCCAGGGCACCAGCATAGGTCAACCTAGGGTGAACACCTGGAACAACGGAAAGCGGGGTTCAGGCTAGTCCACCACCCAGATGTCCCCCCAGACTCAGGCACAGGCACAACCCCCTCTCAGGGGTTGACCAAACCATTGAGTCCCTGGATTCCTTTAACGGAATACCCTTCACATAGGGATGGCTAGAGTGTTCTCCCATCCCTATCACCTGAACCAGAGCCTATCCGCAACCTTACAAGTTGTGACGGTTTGCTATGCGGCAGGCGAAACCTAAATGGCAACAGCCAATCCGCCAAGTAGGGAAAATTCCTGCCATGCCCCTGTCCCAATGACACACGACAGCATAGCAAGGTCAAGCGCAAGCCCTAAATATAGGGAGAGGTGGGCGGGTGTTCCGATGCACTGGCCCAAAGAGGAAGCTCAGAGACACGTGCATGGGGCTTATGTAGGTCCCTCGATCCATTTGACTAGCGTCCCATTGGACTGATTACACCCATCATCGAGGGACCTACCAATAGGGTGTTGTGGCTAACCAATAGACCCCACCCACAACACAGGGTTTGGTTTCCAGGTCGCACCGCAACACGTGCCCTCTTTGAGGGAGGACACGATTAAACAAACAAACAACTAATTAACAACAGCAAGAACAACAACAATCTGATAAGTTAAGACCTCTGCTCCAGACATCCTTTTAGCTGTGAGTCCTGCATTGCAGGGGTCTGACTAAATGACCCTTGGGTTCCCTTCCAACTCTGAGAGCCTATAATAATAATAATAATAATAATAATAATAATAATAATAATAATAAAATTTATTTATACCCCACCCTTCCCAGCCGAAACCGGGCTCAGGGCGGCTAACATCAGTAAAATTACAATAAGTATGAAAGAAAACCGTTAATTAAAATACAGGTTAAAAGACAATTTGAAATTTAAAATGCCGCTCCATACCCATACTCAAAACCAAGGGGAGTCCAACCCGAAGGCCAGGTGGAACAGCTCTGTCTTGCAGGCCCTGCGGAAAGATGTCAAATCCCGCAGGGCCCTGGTCTCTTGTGACAGAGTGTTACACCAAGTTGGGGCCAGTACTGAAAAGGCCCTGGCCTTAGTTGGCACCAGTCTAATGGCCTTGTGGCTCGGGACCTCCAAAAAGTTGTTATTTGTGGACCTTAAGGTCCTTTGCGTGGCATACCGGGAGAGGCGGTCCCGTAGGTACGAGGGTCCTAGGCTGCATATGATGCCATGATTCTATGATGCCATGATTCAAACATATTCTATGATGCCATGATTCAAACATATTCTATGATGCCATGATTCTAACAAAACTCTCAGCTTCCTTCTAAATATTGCCTCCACTGTAGTAAATAGGAACTCTCAGTTTCCTTCATGTCACTGTCTCTCATCTTCCTTCACCTCTCTCTCCACTCCCTTTTCTGTACAGCAATTGACTTGCAACCTGCTTGCTGGGAAATCATTTCCCATTCAAATGACAGATTATTCAACTGCCCTGTACAATACTTTTTGGAGCAGACTTTTGCATAAACAGTTGATCTCATGAGTATTAATAACATCAAGGAACGTTAAACAAAGCAGAGACAAATCCTCTTATTATGCAGCTGTAATAGATGTACAGGCCACAGTGCATTGCAAAGAGGTGTTTTAAAAGGAGGTGAATGTATATGGATGTATTTGCACTGGTTGGTTGCCAGAGTTTCTGCTTTGGTCACTTGCGCTTCTGAGAAATCACTTAGGCTAATTACTGCAAAAACAAGGTTACATTCCCCAAGAGAATAACTTCCCAGTGTTTCCCTTTCCTCTTTGCCCTTCTCGGAAGAAAACAATCCCCCCTTTCCTGTTCACTAGCAGTGATTTTGGGTATTTCCAGACTGCTGCTATTTTGGGGTGGAATTCAATCACAAACTGGCAAATTCAGGTTGCGCGTTCAATATTGATTTGGAGCTCTTGTGCAGCAAACTCGCTTCCCTTTCCAAACATACTTTATTTTTTTGTAACAATGAAAGCTCCATAAGCAGATCACCGGGAAGCAACTTGCATTTCCAACCTTGCAAATAATAATAACAATAATAATTTTCATGTGGAGCTTTTTAAAAGGGGGGGGGCAGACTAATGGTAGATTAGTGTTTTAATTTATATGCAGCTCAATGCCAAAGTAGGCTTTTAAAGTAGGTTATAGTACAAATGGGTTGGAACAAAGTTGAAGGAATCTCGTGCGCAAGTGATACGGCCATCCATAACTCCCTGCCAGTTAGAGTTAACAATACCATGCGAAATGGTCTGGTATATTATAGCTTCCCACTTCCCACTTTAGCCTCTACTGGAGGTTGACATTCTGTCAACTCACCATGTCAATTTTGACTGGGCTGTTCTGTTGCACCCCCTCCCAATTCAGATATATGAAAATATTGCCTGCTCTTAAATTGTTTTGGATAGCATGCCTCTTTCCAGCCAAGAGGCATGCCCAGGTATCAGAGACCAGGTTGAGGAGTACTGCTCTGATGAGGAATGGTGGGAGCCTCCCCCTCCCCCTGCTCCTGACCAGGATCCTGAAGCTGCCCAGGAGCAGTGGATCAGTATAGATTTGGAAAAGTGGTTTGCAGAGGGGCATCGTTCTGAAGACAAAAGTTGGGAAGAACTGGGGAGTGAACAGCAAAGTGAAGAAGAACTGGAAGAGAGAGAGCTAGGGGAGTGTGTCTCACTGGAAAGTGTCCAGCCTATCAGTCCAAGGTCACGTAGAGCAGATAAGGTGGCTATACGAAAAGCACGGTGGTTGCAAGATCAGGTTGCAAGGCAAGGAAGTGATGGGGGTGACTTGGGGGGAAGTTGGTGTAGACATTGGTGTAGACATTAACTGGGAGCACCATTGCTTTGAGAATGGACTCTTTGTTCTTTGGCTGTGATCATTAAAATCTCTTTAAATGGTAAGTGACTATTTTGCTTTGTCCTGCTTATCCACGGGCAAAGGGAGGGAGGAAGCCGCATTCCCAGAGCAGTAACTTTTGAAAAAACAGAAGGGGTACACTTGCACAAGAGGAGGTCATTCTTACCCTTATGCATTCTAAAAGTAAAGTGTTTAGGATATAATTGTGGGACTATGAATCAGAGACATAAGGGATTTCCCCCAAACTTTCGGATTTGAAAATAAGGGATGCCGCGAGGGCGGTGCAATGGCACCAAGTAGCCTCGCCACCCTGCGCTCCAGAGGCTGCGCACGAACGGGTGAGCGAAAGAGGAAGCGCATAGACGGCAGGCTGTCTGTCTGTCTGGTTGGGCATGAGGGTCTGGCTGCACAAGGCATGCAAGCTCCACCCCCAGTCGGTCTCAGACTCCTTATTGGTAGCCGAGCAACGCAGCTGAGGAGCCTCCCTGGCCGGCAGGGAGGGAGAGGAGCTGCTTCCTTTGAAATCTGGGAAATTTAAGGGATATCAACAATCCGGGATAGCAGTGGGAAACGGCATTGGAATAAGGGAGTTTCCCACTAAAAAAGAGAGGGTTGACAGCTATGTTCAGATAGGTGTGGCTGCAAAAGGTGTGCAGCCTTCTTGAATGCTCAAGCACAGGTTTGAGGTGAGCGCATCGCCTTCTCTTGGCCCTCTGCTGTGTCAACCTCGATCCTGTGAGATGCTGCCCTCTTCGCTTTACCTAAGGCTCTAGAAACTTACTTTGGGGGGCAGAGAAAGAGGTAACATTGGTGTTGAGGTGTGTGTGCTCCCCAGGCTCCAGTTGTGGGGGTGGGGTGGCAGAAGGAAAGAGAAAAGGGGTAGAAGGAAGGAAGGAAGGTAGGAAGGAAGGAAGGAAGGAAGGAAGGAAGGAAGGAAGGAAGGAGAGATTGAGTGTCAGAAAGAGAAAAAGTGGGTGGTGAAAGAGAGAGGGGTGCGGAAAAAAAGAGAGAAAAGGTGGGAAGAGAAAGGAGTGGCAGAAAGACAGAGAGAAGGGGGTGGCAGAAAGAGAAAGGACTCAGCTACATTAGTCAAAATACAGCGTTATAAATGCATTATAACACTGTGACACCAGATGGTGATGTAGAGCTGAAATTGCAACAATGATATTTTCAATTGTGAGCTTTACAACTTTTTTCTGCAGAGTGTATTCAGAGCTTTTTTATATAGCTGTGTAGATCTAGCTAGAGAGAAAGAAATGGGTAGGAGAAAGAGAGGGGAGAGAGAGAAGGAGGGCAGCCATTTTTGACTGTGTCTGCTCACCACCAGCTTGCGGTCTCCTGACAGAGGACCCATGAGTAAATACAGTGTTTGGCAGGCACAAATGCAAGCATCTTCTGGGCCACTGTGGAAAAGAGAATCCTAGACTTAGACAGGCCTTTTGCCTGATGCAGCATAACAGCCTCATGTTTACCAAGGGAAATGATTCTGTTTTCCGCCCTGAAAGTCAACTATGCCTGCACTCTCCATAGCTGAGGGAAAGCCCTTTATTGGAGAAATTAAGTCTGCCATCTCAGTTTGTGACGATTCATGGCTGGTGCCTTCTAATAGCTTTTTGAACCCAGCTTGCCCCTTGATGGCATCCCTACTCAAAGATTTTTCGCACCAGGTGCTTGAAGATAAGGAGAAGAGCCTGCTACCGGTAATTAATTACGTGACACAAACTTTTGGAGAATTTAAGTACCCTTTTCTTTTTTTAAAAAAAAGTAGCATTTTTTTTAAAGTAAGTAGGGTCTTGCTGGGCATCTGTAGAAGCAGGTTTCCTTTGAAACCTGAAATTTGTTTAGCGCAGATCATGGCAGTGAATTAATAATCTGGAGTCAAAAGCTGAGGAGTGCCCTGAGGAAATGTATTTGGCTGAGATACAGTGAGTGGCGGGGGACGGGGACGGGGACGGGGACTCCTTTATGTTTCTCTTTTAGATAAACTTCAATTAGACCAACTGTGGCTTCCTTGGGAGAGTCCGGCTTTTGACTGAACGGCTCGTGGAGTCCCTCCTTGCCTTATCAGAGCGCATCGTGACTGCCGGTTCCATCGCCTCCTGTGAACATTCTTCATAAAATTAATTACATCCATGTTCAGGGTGTCTGTTTCCAAAGCAAACTGAGTAGTAATCATCGAGTGGCAATCATCTGAAAAATTGTAACAAGGTGGTGGGCAGCCAAGGACTTCTTTGTTGATATTCAGAAAAAGAAAATTCAGCCAAACCCATCAGATTAGTTAGGGATCTGCAGAGGAGCTGGGCTCCTATGTCTCAATGGTTGCAATGTTTATTTTGCTTATTTGAACGGCTTGCTTGGGATACCTCGGTGAAAGAGGAATGTGGCGTGCCTGGTTCTTTGCTTGATGGAGAATAGACAGGGTGCAACTATCACAACTGGAGAGAATGTAATGTAAAAGTGTTGTCTAAAATGTATAAGATATTGGAATGGGAGACAAAGGATGAGCAAGTAAAATCATCAATGATACATTGGGCAATAGATATTGGTCATAATATAGATATGTGTCAGGGACGTGCCCTCCCCTGCCAGTCCGGCACTGAGTGGGTACTGGCAGCCTCAGCCTCTGTTGTCCACGGACAAGTCTCCCAGTGAGTCTGCCAGCTCCTCCCCGGGGGAGGAGGAGTCACCAGGGAGGAGCCAGGTGGGAAGGGGTCTCCAGGATGATGCAGAGAGACCTAGCACCGCTCAGCAGACCCACTCCGAGGGGGAGACACCGTTTCCGGCACCTGCTTTACGCAGAAGGGTCAGGGGAGAAAGGAGGCGGCACTTTAGGGTGCCGAGACTCTGGTGTTGGCGCCGCAGCAGGAGGGGGGCACTTCCGGATTCTGCTAGCGACTAGATGGTCATGTTTTAGGATAGCTCCGCACTGTACATACTTTGCACAATAAAATAGTTGAAAGACAAGACGGACTTGGTCTTTACTCATGAGCAACCGCTAGCGAATCTGACAATATGGAAGCATGGGAACGATTGTGGAATATGGATATAAAATTTATAGCATGTTATGGTCTAAGAGAAACTTATATGAAAATGATATATTGATGGTACCTAACACCGAGTAAATTGGCCAAAATGTATAAATCCAAATCAAATAAGTATTGGAAATGTAAAGAGAAAGAAGGTTCTTTTTATCGTATGTGGTGGTCTTGTAGCAAGGTTAAAGCCTACTGGGCAATGATATATAATGAATTGAAAAAGATGTTTCAAATAACATTTGTAAAAAAAAAACCCAGAAGCTTTCCTTTGGGGAATGATAGGGACAGAACTACCCAAACTGTATAGAAATTTGTTCATGTATGCAACCACAGTGGCAAGAATGTTACTCGCCCCAAAATGGAAAGAAGCAGAAGTCTCAGTGTAAGAAGAATGGATACAAAAACTTGTGGAATATGCAGAAATGGCAAAACTTACCGGAAAAATCAGAGATCGGGATAACAAACTTTTTATAAAAGAATGGAAATGGTTTATTGAATATTTAAAAATAAACTGTAAACAGATAAGAACATTGGCAGGATTGTTGTAATGACCTGAAGTTTTATAAGAGTACCAGCTGACCCGGCCACGCCTTGCTGTGGCTATGTGTCTGAATGCTGTGGTGTTGATGGCTGCATCTGTGGGGGGTGGTAGGAGAGGAGAGGGCCAGCAGCAGCTGTGGGGATGGTGTTCAGCCTGCCTTTCATGGCAGCTGCGGTGGGGAAGTGGGCAGCGGGCGGCCCAGGCTGGCTCTGACGGCGTCGCCATGAGCGGCTGTGGAGAAGGGCCGGGACCTGCCTTTCACGGTGGCGGGGTGGCTAAGGGGCCTGGGCGGCGGTTGGGCTTGGCCTGCATTTGATGGCGTTAACTGCGACGACCTGGGCTGTGGTGACAGTGCCGGGCTAGAAGTTCCCCTGTTCAACTTCCGTCTGCCCCTTCTCTGTCCCCACCCCCGTTTTCAATTACCCTCTTCTCGCCCCCCCCCCTTTTCAATTCCTGGTTTGCAAGCTTGCAAATGGCCTACGGAGCTTTGAGGTTTTGTTGTGATGTGTAATAGCTGCACCAGTTTTTTGCTTTTGTAGCTGTATTACCAGTATAGCCGTCGCTAGAGGGCGCTGTTTTGCTGGTGATGTCTAATGTGCACGCCAATTTTTTTGGCGTTTTTTCTTTATTTTAGGTATGTCAGGTGTTTTTTTTTTGAATTTTTATTATGCCAGATCCTTCCTTATGGTCATGGTACGCTGTGTCCTAATTTGATGAGATTTGGTCCAGCAGTTACGGAGCAAGGTGCCACGTACGCAATGGGGACATTGTTATATATATAGATATATTTAACGTAAAGGGATAAATGAGTAAATTAAATTAATTTGGATATGCAGAAAATATTAAAAAATAAATCTAAGAAAGCGTAGAAAGAGGAGGAAGTCAAGTTTTGAAATGTTAAAATGGTTATTGAAATGTATAAAATTGAAAATCATACATAAAATAATTTAGAGAGAGAGAGAGAGAGTGGGTGTGAATGTGGAAACCTCTGGCTTCTGCATAGTTAGAATATAGTCTATGGTACATCCATTTCTCTGCCCTCCTTTGCCCCTGCCCTTGTCCACCTCCGTCTCCATACCCCATTGGCAGGCGGCCCCAAGATGGTTGCCCATAAGGGAATGTGACCCTCAGACCTTCTCATTTCTCCCCCTCAAGATCTTCAGCATCCTGACAGAGAAGTCTCTTTTTTTGCCAGTGTGTTGCTGGCCAGACAGGAGGAGAAGGGCCACTTGGAGAACTCAAACAGACCCATCTTTCCATCTGTAGCCACACCATATAAAACTGTTTGTTGTCCCCAATGTCACAGAGACCTGGCTGGCTTCACCTCAAAGTCAGGAATTTTGTATTGCTGGTCCCCTGCTGTGGAATCTGTCGCCAGCAGAATCTGTCACCCTCAAAGTGCTTGACTTTCAGGCATTCCTTGAAGACCCTTTTATGCTGACAAGAATCTTCAAGTTCCTCAAACTTCCTTGATTAGCCAATCAAATGATTATGTCGCGTTGCCTTTATGGCTTTTTAAGTTACATCGGACTTGCATATATTGTTGTACGCCACCTTAATATTTTATTAGGACTTCAAGGGTATGTAAATATTTATTTTATAAATAAATAAAAACCCCACAAATCATCGGGGGTGGGGGGGGAGAGAGAAACATCACAACAAATGTGACAAGAATTAAATCAGAATTAATCATAAAGGTTCTTTTTTTTCCAGCTGGGCAGCCTGCTGCTCATCCAACACAAATATGGCCATGTCTTTTCCTTCCACACAAGCTATCCTTAGTTTTTTTGTTTGTTTTAAAGCACTTGCTGTTGATCTTTACATTTCCATTGATGATGCAGGAGTCAGGCTTCTGATAATTAATCTCTTTTTAACCACGTATGTCTTAAGCTGAGGATTGTAAGGAAAGGGCTTTTAAACAGTGATATGCTATTTTTACTATCTGTATGTTAATAGATTTGTTTATATATACCGTATTTTTCCATGTATAACATGCCCTCGTATATAAGACGACCCTTATTTTTGGGGACCTGTTACAGCTCTCCAGCTGTTGCCGAGAAACCAAGCATTCCAATTGAGGCTGTGCAGTAAATCATTGAGTCTTTATTGTTCCTAATTAGCTGTCAGCAGTAAGCCGATAGTAAAACAGATCCGTCGGCATCTCCATAGATGTCTCGACTGGCTCAATCCGGCTTTTCCCGCCTTTTGCCTAAACATCCCCGGAAGGGAAACCATCCCCTCCCTTTCCGCCTCCCAGTTCCTGATGCGTGGGTTTGGCTCTCGGATGCTGCTGTGAGCCCCTCCCCCATTTCTCCCTCTTCGGAGCTGTCACTGGAATCTGTCAGAAGGACTGGTGTGGGTTCTCGGTACTGAATCATCGAAGGGGAGGGGTGCATGGGGCTACCCAGTCCCCTGACAGGATCCCAAATTAAGGAAATGGGGGGAGATTGCCCAGAGTTGTTAAGCTTTCTTTAGGGGGGGGGTTGCCTCACCAAAGCCCCCAATCGTCTGCCCACTTGCTGCCAGCTGCCGCCAATCTCCCTCCCAATTGCCGCAGTGGCAGCCAATCGCCAGCAGGCCTTGCCACAGCCACCAATCACCCGCCCGATCACCGCTGACAATCGCCTGCTCGCGGCTGCCACCAATCACACGTCCCCCCTCTGCGCTATCTGTGTGTAAGACGACCCCCCCATTTTAAACATTTTTTTTTAATAATCAAAAAATCTTGTCTTATACACAGAAAAGTACGGTGTATATATATATTTGGATCCTTAATCTAAAATTGGGCGAAGTCACATTTTGGTCCACCACCTTGTTTTCAGCATGGTGTGCAGCATCATAGATACAGAAACATAGAAACATAGATACAGAAGGCTGGCTCCCCAATGGGAACAATTGTGCCAAGCTGGGCAAGGATATATCCAGAGGCATCCACATTGGCACATGCTGGAGCCATCGTGCCAAATTTGACAATGTCCTGCCAAATGGAGTGACAATATCTTCAGAGGCATCCAAATCAGCACAGTTTGGACCCATTGCACTAAAAATTGGGTGAAGTCACACCAAAGTCTTGTTTTGGCCCATTACCTTGATTTAAAATGGCCACTAGTGCCCCCTCCCCCAAAACCCACTGCTGTCATCTCAGAAATCCTCATATTGAGAACGAAATGGGTGCAGTTTGGACCCATTATGCCAAAGTCACCATTTATACTGCTGTCTTGATTCAAAATGATGTCTTGTCTTCAAACACTGACAAAGACTGTCACGGCCACCGCAGGAACCTTCATGCAAAGTTTGGCCACGATAACTCAAAAGGTAGCAAAACCTAGGCCAAAAAATGGGCAAAGTCATGCCAAAGTGACTTTTTGTTTTGCCGCCTTGATTCAGAATGGTGGCCAGCGACAATGAAAACCACTACCTTTGCGTTGAGTTTGGTGACAATATCTCAAGAGGCATCTGAATGCATGGAGAACAAACAAATGGACAGACAAACCATTTCCCCAAATGTATATAGCAGATACACACACCCTTTAATTGTTCTGTCTTTACGTTGGTTTAATGGATTTGTGGTTCATGCACTGCTTTAATCCTCAGAAAGCCAAGTTATAAATGGCATAAACAGATCTTCCACTTCACAGCTCTGCCTTAAAAAGAAGAAGAAGAGGAAGCTGAATTAGATTTGTATTTCTATTAATTATGGCCAGAGCTGTGAAAATAGAAATAGTCCATTTAAAAAAATGCATGCAGCTGTAGATAGAATTTCTAAACCCAAGATTCATAGCTTGCCATCCTGGGTTTGCAAAACCTCCAGTTTTTCATTGCTCGTCTACTACAATTCAGTGTTTCTGACACTTGGCGCTGTAAAATCCCTGGGAAACTGACACTTTCTCCCCTACCCCACAATTTTGTGCTTGTTTCTCTATGGTTTATTGACAGGTAAAAACTCAGCAAACAGCTGATCCAAAAAACCATCCAGCTGCAGGAGCCTTCCTGCCTTTCTCCTCCAGGGAAGCCTGCCTCCTCAGCCAATATATATCATAGACTTATAGAGAGACTATTCAGGAAGGAAGTTTGGTTTTTGACACCCTCTCATAGTTGGGCTGTTTTAACCAAGAAAACTTGGAAGGAGGTTACAGGCTACAGTTGCAGGGAGAATTTTGATTCAGTTCAAGGAAAACCTACCTGATTCTCTCTTTCCAAAATGTAGCCACCCGTGGAAATTTAGTTCTCTGAATTCCGCACTGCTATTCTCCAACCAAGTAATGCATGCAAAAATGCATATACAGGGGTAAAGGAGCCATAAAAATGCATAGACTAGTGACCATTAACATAAAAATGCATTATTTTAAGGAAATTGCATTGGCAAAAATGTGTATATTAGGCAAGATTGTGTACAAACATTTGTAAGAAATGGCAGAGAGGGCTCAGTTTTGTTTTGTTTTTTGTTTAAATTTCTGTTATTTTTTATAACAGTTCTAAGTTATAAGAGTTCTAAGATGGCGGCGCGCATAGACGCAGCGGCTGCTCAGTGCTGTCCCTTATTTTTAAGTGTTTCGTATGGCTTTTACTGCTGTTACTCGTGTTGAGTACATTTTTGGTTGGGGAAACAATTGTTTAAATGAAAAATGAATTTATTTTTTAAAATTTATTATTATTATTATTATTATTATTATTTAAATCCAATTTCGTTGTACTTGTACAATGACAATAAAGATATAAAGATAAAGATAAAAGATGTTACAGGAAATTTGCACTAAAATGCTGCCAAATTCTCACGAGGCTTTTTTTTTTTTAATGCAAACTTATGTGAAACACAGAATTTAAGACTGGAAAAATGAGAAACAATATTCTTAATAGTATTTAAATAAACTGTATTACTAAAACAGCAGCAACAAAAAGTTCTAAAGCAAAATTAATGGATTTACCCTTGGCTGCCTGGGGTTACTTTTCCCCCCAAAGAATTTGCAAGAGGCCTTAGGAACCTCCAAATGACTTGCTTAATGAGCATTCAGCTTATGTGGAGGTTAGAAAATGTGCAGTCTTTGCTGATCATTTGTTCTGATTTGTTTCCAGGGGGTTATATTGCAATGAGTGCTATTTGGGGCTGCCGTTGAAGATGACTCAGAAACTTCACCTGGTCCAAAATGCAGTGACCGGATAATCAGCTGAGGGTCAATTTGAAACTCACATAACCCCTATTTTAAAACAAGCTGCATTTGTTGTCTGTTCATATCCAGGCTGAATTCAAAGTGCTCCTCCTTAGTATTTAAAGCTCTAAATGATTTAGGCTCCGGGCATAGCTGTGATAACTGCATTGCAGGCGTTTGGACTAAAAGACTCTTGAGGGACCTACAGGCCCTCTGATCAAAAGAAGAAGGTTCACCCTGGTTCCCACGTTGCTCAGTGTTTTCTGGGAATTTTAAAGAAAGAAACAAACAAAAAGCGTTTTTTAAAATGGACAGTGCAATTTGCGATTTTGGGCAATCACGCTAAAATCAGGTGAAGTCACATCAAAATCCTGTTTCAGTCCCTCATCTTGGTTCAAAATGGCAGCCAGCATCCAAACCATGACAAAGACAGCCACACCATGCGAACCCCCGTGCTCAGTTGGGTGACAATATCTTGAGAGGCATCTGAAGCTATAGAAAACAAGCGGATGGACAGACAAATAATTTCCCAAAACATATAGTAGATTCATTCTGATTCTCCCCCCCCACCCCCGGGGTAGGATATATGTCAATGGGCATTCAATCTGATTTGCTTGTGTGATGCATAGCTGTCAACTTTCGGATTTGAAAATAAGGGATTTTTTCAAACTTTCGGATTTGAAAATAAGGGATGCCGCGAGGGCGGTGCAATGGCACCAAGTAGCCTTGCCACCCTGCGCTCCAGAGGCTGTGCGCGAACGGGTGAGCGAAAGAGCGAGCGCGTAGACGGCAGGCAGGCTGTCTGTCTGGTTGGGCGTGAGGGTCTGGCTGCACAAGGCATGCAAGCTCCGCCCCCAGTCGGTCTCAGACTCCTTATTGGCAGCCGAGCAACGCAGCTGAGGAGCCTCCCTGGCCGGCAGGGAGGGAGAGGAGCTGCTTCCTTTGAAATCTGGGAAATTTAAGGGATATCAACAATCCAGGATAGCAGCGGGAAACGGCATTGGAATAAGGGAGTTTCCCGCAAAAAAAGGGAGGGTTGACAGCTATGGTGTGATGTTTGTATATTTTCCCATTAATTATCCAGTCATGCCCAACTTTCCAGTGCACTTTCCTAGCCACAAATAATCATGTTTCTTTTTAAAAGTGGATGTGTTATGCCAGGCTGATAGAGAGATTTGGTCCATTTCACTTGCCCCAAACTAAATTCCTGGTGTGCTCTTGAATCCCTTCCGCAAACTACTGACAGTCTGAGGGTGACCTTAGTGTTCATGCGCCAGAATGGTCAAGCCCGACTGCATTCGACACAGCATGCATCCACCTTCCCCCAACTCAGAAGGAATACTGTGTACTGTTGTGGTTGCCACATCTCAAAAACAATATTGCAAAGCTGGAAAAGAGGCAGAAAAGGGTGGCCGAAAAGACCAGAGAATGCAGAGCAGCTCCCCATATGACAAAAAGGTTTTGATTTTGGAGTATAGTTTAGTTTATAAAGGAAATGGGGACCCAATAAAGATTTATAAAATTATGTCTGGGACAGAGAAAGTCGATAGAGAGGAGCTTTTCTCCCACAAAGCTCTAGAGCTCCAGGGTAATCCCGTGACAGTGATTGGCAAGAGATTCAGAACAAACAAGAGGAACTATTTGTTCATACAGTGCACAGTTTAATCTGTGGAATTCTCTGCCACAGGATGTGGTGATGGCCGGCAGCTTAGCTGGTTTTAAAAGTAGATTAGGGAAATCCATGAGGCATTAGGCTGTCAGTGACTCTGAGTCAAGACAGGGCTTGCATCCTTCCAGATTCAGAGGCAGTTGCTGATATCAGGGCTGTTCCCTTCAAGCTTGACTTGAAGGCTGGCTAGAGGCATTTGGTTCGCCGCTGTGGGAAGCAGGATGTTTGTGGACTACCTTGACCTTCCATCTGATCCAGTACAACTGTCCTTATGTTTAAGGATTTTAACACCTGATACACTAACAAACCCCAGCCTGTCCATTTTAGTCTAGATAATACTGATGGCATTCGTCTGTCTCGGGAGACAATGGAGGAGTGTGCCTTTGTGGTGAAGTTAAACTGTTGGGAGATTACAGCGGCTGCTGTGGCTGTAGAGATCGATAAGAGAGAGACATGGTTTTTTTAAAAAAATATATAAAATAAATTTCTTTATTTTTTTTTATTAAGTTTTAGCATATAATAACACACAACAGAAATCATCATTAAACAAACCTAAAAGAAAACAACAATAATAAACATGAAAACAAACAAACAATCCTTTAACCTAATCCTCCTTCATGTCATTGTAGGTTGACTTCCTCCTGTCCTCCCTTCCTGCGTTCCTTGTAAATCATCTTTGGTAATTTCTTAACATCATTAAAAACATTTTTTTATAATTAATCTCAGCATTACTTCTTATCTAAAATCATTCACATTAATTCTAACAATCATAAACCTTAAATCTAACTACTACTTCTACAGCCTCATCTATCTTCCAGCTTACTTCTACTCTTTAATCTTGCAATACTTTTTAAAATATAATTTAAATTTCTTCCAATCTTCTTCCACCACTTCCTCCCTCTGGTCACGAAGTTTCCCGGTCAGCTCAGCAAGTTCCATATAGTCCATCATTTTCATCTGCCATTCTTCTATCGTTGGCAAATCTTCTGTTTTCCAGTTTTTAGCTAACAAAATTCTAGCTGCTGTTGTGGCATACATAAAGAAAGTCCTATCACACTTTGGGATTTCCTGGTTAGGGAGAGACATGTTTTGTTGCAGCTGGGGCAGAGGAAGGCGTCCAGTTGTGTTGCTGCAGATGTACCATGGCATTTCTTCTCTCTGTGCTCCTCCCAGCTGTCATTCCTCCTCTGGTCGCTGCTATGGATGCACAACCTGACTGTCTCCAGGCACTGCGGCCATCTGCAAGGGATTCCCATATGGCAGGGTTGATGTTGCCACCCTTCATGTCACATTTCTAGTCATCTTTGTAACACAGAGTTGGTCTGCCAACAGGCCTGGTGCCTGAAGCCAGCTCCTCACAGAGCATGTCTTTGGGGATCCTTCCGTTCTGTGGACATGACCAAAGCAGCATAGATGCCGCTTAGACAGGAGTGTGAACATGCTGTGGATGTGCGCTTGGGAGATGTGGGCTTGGTATTCTGTCCTGCCATGTGATACTCAAAATCCTACTGATGCAGCGCATGTGGAAAGTCTTGAGGCATCTCCCCTGGTGGTTGTGTTTGCAAAATGATTATAGCTTGCATGGGAGGGGAACCTCAAGTCCAGAGGCTGAATGCGGCCCTCAGTTTTCTCCTGAGGCCAGAGCCCTCACTGGCCCTTGCTCACACCTTTAGTGTTTTTGTCTGGCAGGCATATGTCCTTGAACTCTGATACAGTAGCTCTTTGCTTGTTTGGGTGGAGAAGAGTTTGGATTTGATATCCCGCTTTATCACTACCCAAAGGAGTCTCAAAGTGGCTCACATTCTCCTTTCCCTTCCTTCCCCACAACAAACACTCTGCGAGGTGAGTGGGGCTGAGAGACTTCAAAGAAGTGTGACTAGCCCAAGGTCACCCAGCAGCTGCATGTGGAGGAGCGGAGACGCGAACCCGGTTCACCAGATTATGAGTCTACCGCTCTTAAGCACTACACCACACTGGCTCTCACACTGGAGGATAGAGGGAGAGATAGAGTGAAGTGAACGAGTGTCGCATCTGGCCTACTGCATGAAAAGTAACATTTACATTCATTGTTCCACCCACTTTTGTCTCTGGCCCTGCCGATCAGTGGCACATATCCCCTGAAGGGTTGCCCCTTAGGCTGAAAGAGGTTCCCTGTCCCTGATAGAGCAAATGAGTACAGTGGTACCTCGGTTTTTGAACATAATCCATCCCGGAAGACTGTACGAGTTCTGAAATGTGCGAAAACCGAGGCGCAAAGGGCGTTCTGCAAAATTAATTGAGAAAATTGAGAAACACTCAGCAGAAGCCGTTCGACTTCTGAGGTGCGTTCAAAAATGGAAGCATTTTCTTCTGGGTTTTTGGCATTCGAAAACCGAAACATTCGTCAGTGGAGACGTTCGAAAACCGAGGTACCACTGTAATTGCTATACATAGCACATCAACCAGACCTAGAGTTATTGACTCAAATCTGTTTGAAACCTTACACGGCAGTGATTATCCAGAATTTAATTTCTCCCCTCTAAAGGCCTATTGCCTATTAATGATTCTTGCAGTAATTTGCAATTATAAACATTGTCTCCAGTTATTATTGTTGGAGCTAAGATTCCACCCTTGAACTTGTTCTTGTGGCTACGTTCATTTTTCTATGTTGTTGTTGCGTTGGCCTGTGAACCAGTAAATAATGAACGACCTTGCTTTTTCTTAAATAAACAAGAGCTTAACAATTCTTTTCTTTATTAACACCGTTTCCCTCTCAGTTCCTTATATCAGTTTTTCTTATATCATTTAAAAATATAAATAAAAGGAAATTTCGCATGAAAAATTTAAAACACCTCTTTAAATAATTGAGAGCCAATAGCACAGACCCCTCCTCTAATAACTCTCAACAGTCTAAATTATGAATATGGAAAAAAATTCATTTCTCTCTCCCCCCCTTTTTTAAAAAAAGCCTCATAAATATAACAGAAGAATCCAGCTCTTCCCATTCAAAACTTTTTTTAAAAAAGAAAAAAAAGCCACTTTTGTTTGAGGTGCAAGTTCAGCAACTAACATTTGATGGACAGACTCTGTGTATACGCTAGGTGTAATGGAAGCTGAGGGGTTAATGGGTATAACAGCCAGACATTGCTCACATTGACCAGGTCTCATGGAGAATGTGCAAATCATCTGTCCATGAATAGGACATGGGGCATCGTCTCCTGTTGCCTGTTCCTTGTATCAGGTATCCAGTGCTTTATTGCATCTGCATATGGAGGTTCCACTTGGCTAACATGGACAGACTCATTGTCCATGAATCTATCCTGGCCTTTAAAAAAAATCCACCCCTCTCTCTAAAAGCGAACTCAAGGGATCAGCTCAATCGATTTGAGTGTGGTGCCAAGGTGGTAGGTTTGTTTCCTGTATTTTTTTTTTTTTTTTTTTTCAAGTAATATTTATTGATTTTTAAAACACAAATAAATTCAAACACACACATAAACAGACCTAACATACTAAAACATTACTACACTACACTTAACAAAAAATCTATAAATTTCCTTTTCTATTTTCCTTAACATTTTACATTGACTTCCTCCTGTCTATCCTTCTGTGCTTCATTTGTCAATTATTTCTATTGGCAATTTCATTTCCCATTTTAACATTATAATTAATTAATTAATTCATTATTTAAAATTCTTTTCTTAAACATTCTTATTCTATTTTCCCCCTCATCCTATTACATTCCTAGTTCATTTATACTATTTTTTTATCTTCCTTATCTAATTTCACTTATTTTAATTCTTATACATCAAATTCTATTTAAATTAAAAAAGAGCAAACAAACACATAAATCTACTTAACAATCTTATATCTTCTTAATTAATAAATCTCTAAACTAAAATTTAATCTGTAAGCTATTATTACTTTGACATTATTTCATTTTACATTTTATAATATTTTTTAAGATAATCTTTAAATTTTCTCCAATCTTCTTCCACTGCTTCTTCCCTCTGGTCGCGGAGTCTCCCGGTCAGCTCGGCGAGTTCCATATAGTCCATCAATTTCATCTGCCATTCTTCCAAGGTCGGTAAATCCTTTGTCTTCCAATATTTCGCAATCAGTATTCTTGCTGCTGTTGTGGCATACATGAAGAAAATGTGATCTTCTTTTGGTATCTCTTGGTTTACCATTCCGAGCAAGAAGGACTCTGGTTTCTTTACAAATGTGTTTTTAAACACTCTTTTCAGTTCATTGTATATCATTTCCCAGAATTCCTTCAACCTCGGGCAGGTCCACCACATATGATAAAATGTTCCTTCCGATTTCTCACATTTCCAACACTTATTGTCCTTCAAATGATAGATTTTGGCGAGCTTTACTGGGGTCAGATACCATCTGTATATCATCTTCATAATATTTTCTCTTAACAAGTTGCAAGCAGTAAACTTTATTCCTGTCCTCCATAGTCTTTCCCAGTCCGCCATCATTATATTGTGTCCGACATCTTTAGCCCAATCTATCATTGCAGATTTTACAAATTCATCCTGCGTGTGCCATTCCAGCAGCAAATTGTACATTCTCGACAAATTTTTAACTTTTGGTTCTAAGAGTTCCGTTTCCAATCTAGACTTTTCCAGTTGAAAGCCAATTTTCTTGTCCATCTTGTAGAGTTCATTTAATTGATGATATTGTATCCAGTTCTTAACTTTTTCTCTTAAATGTTCATAGGGTTTCAACCTGACTTGTTCGCCTTCTTGTATTAATATTTCAGAGTATTTTGGCCAGTTCTCTTCCATATTTGTCATCTTGTGGGCCTTAGCTTCTAATGGTGAGATCCATCTGGGCGTTTTCCTTTCTAGTAGATCCTTGTATTTCATCCAGACTCTGAATAGAGCCTTTCTGATTATATGTGTCTTGAAGCCTTGGTGGGCCTTAATCTTATCATACCATAAATATGCATGCCATCCAAATCTGTTATCATGTCCTTCCAGGTCCAATATATCTGTATTTTCCAGTAGGAACCAATCTTTCAGCCAGCAGAAGGCCGCTGCTTCGAAATATAAACTTAATTCCGGCAGGGAAAAGCCCCCTCTTTTCTTATCATCTGTTAAAATCTTGAACTTAATCCTGGGTTTTTTTCCCTGCCAGATAAATCTTGATATGTCCTTCTGCCACTTCTTGAAAGGTTCCATCTTATCCACGATCGGTATCGCCTGAAAGAGAAATAGTAGTTTCGGCAGCACATTCATTTTTATTACTGCTATTCGGCCCAGCAAGGACAACTTCAGTTTGTTCCAGATCTCCAGATTTTTCTTAATTTCATTCCAGACTTTCTCATAATTATCTTTAAACAAATTCTGGTTTTTTGCTGTCATGTTGATTCCCAGGTATTTCACCTTTTTTACAATTTGTAGGCCCAACTCCGACTCTATTTCCTCTTGCTCTTCATGTGTCAGGTTTTTCCCTAGAACTTTAGTTTTGGCTTTGTTCAATTTGAATCCTGCTACTTGCCCAAAGTCTTGTATCAGCTCCAGTGCCTTAACCGCACTGGTCTCCGGATGTTGTAGGGTTAATACCAGGTCATCAGCAAAGGCTTTTAACTTATATTCTTTGGCCCCCACCGCCACCCCTTTTACATCTGAATCTTTCCTTATCATATTCAGCAACACCTCCAGGACCGTTATAAAAAGTAGAGGGGAAAGTGGGCAACCTTGTCTTGTTCCTTTTTCAATTCTTATGTTGTCTGATACCACATTATTGATGATGATCCTTGCTTTTTGTTCCGTGTAGATCGCTTCCAAGCCGTTCATAAAACCTTCTCCCACCTCCATTTGTTGTAAATTTCCTTTCATAAAGTTCCAAGATACATTGTCAAAAGCTTTTTCGGCGTCCACAAACATCAGGATTGCTTTACAGTCCTTCTTTTGTTCCAGTCTTTCGAGGATATCCACAATATTCCTTATGTTATTATTTAAATGTCTTTCCGGTAGAAAACCGGCCTGGTCCTTGTGGATAACCTCTTTTAGGACCTTCCTGAGTCTGCTAGCCATTATAGTTGCAAATATTTTGTAATCCACATTTAGGAGGGAGATTGGTCTGTAATTCTTCATCTGTGTCCGATCCACATCTGGCTTGGGTATCAGAGTAATGTATGCATCTTTCCAAGACTCCGGTGCCCTACTTCCCTTTAGTATGTCGTTGCAAACTTCCATTAGCGGTTGAATCAGCCATCCTTTTAATGTTTTATAATATTTTGCTGTTAGTCCATCCGGTCCTGGGGCCTTGTCCAATTTCATGTTGTTTATTGCTGTATCTATTTCCATTGTTGTTATGGGGTGGTTTAGGGGGATCTTCATATTCTCTGGGATTTTCTGTAGGCCATTTTTCTTTAGGAATTGTTCAATCCTTCCTTTTTCTTGTTGTTTTTCTTTGTACAATTGTTTGTAAAATTTTTCAAAGCTTTTCCTAATCTCTGCCGGGTTCTCTATATTCCTTTCATCTACCATGATGTTCGTAATAGTATTTGATTTTTGCCTCTGCTTCAGTTGCCAAGCTAACAGTCTGCCACATTTGTTTGCTGAATCGAAAGTCTTTTGTTTAAGCATTTTGATTTTCCATTCAATTTCCCAGTTAATTATTTTGGAGAATTCCACCTGGAGTTGTTTTATTTCCTTTTGTAATTTTTCATCCTTTGGTTTTATCCTCAATTGCTTTTCCTTCTCTTTAAGTTGTTTCAAGATGTTTTCCTTTTTCTCCTTTTGCAGTTTATTTCTTATTGCCTTCTGTTGAATCAGGAATCCTCTCATTACTGCTTTGCTTGTGTCCCAGACTGTTCTCTTTTCCACCGTTGTATTCAGATTAATTTCAAAAAAATCTTTGATATTCTTTTGGGCCTTATCACAAATTTCCTTGTTTCTTAATAATGAGTCATCCATTCTCCATCTAAAAGAACCCTTTTGGGTTAGTCTTAAGTCCAATTGTACCGGATTGTGATCCGAACAAGTCCTTGGATGTATTTCAGCTCGCAGCATCCTGGGTGTCAACTCCCTGGATGCCCATATTTGGTCTATTCTACTCCAGGCTTTTGTTGCTTCGCTATAAAAGGTGGGTTCTGTATCCGTTGGGTTCTTTATTCTCCATGTATCTATCAGATCTAAATTGTCCACCAACTCAAAAAAGGTTTTCGGTAGTCTTCCATCATTTGTGAACTTTGCCCTTTGTGATCTATCCATTAGTGTGGAGGCTACCGCATTAAAGTCACCTAAGATCAATAATTTGTAATCCATAAAATCCAAAAGCCTTTCGTGGATTTCCTTGTAAAATTCTGATTTTCCATCGTTCGGCGCATACAGTCCCAAAATTAAAAACTTTTCGCCTTGCACTGTTATTTCAATTGCAACATATCTTCCATCCTCATCTTTGAATTTCAATTTAGGATTGTACTTTTCCTTGGCGTAAATCACTACTCCTCTTTTCTTTACTTTTGCTGAAGAGATGAAATTTTGTCCTAATTTTTGGTTTTCCAATAGTCTTCTGTGTAGTCTTACCACATGTGTTTCTTGTAAACAGATTAGGTCCAAATTTTGCTTTTTTAAGATGTGGAAGACCTGGTTCCTCCTGGCTTTGATGTTTAAACCTCTAACGTTCCAAGTTAAGAGTCTCAATGCCATCTCTCTTAACTATCTAATCCTCCTGTGGCGCCTTCTGGTAGTGGTCCTGAGGGGAGCACGTCAGGAAAGTCTGCCGAGTTTTTTTCCAGAAACTTTATTTTTTCTTGTACAGATTTGACTTTGATGGTTGTTTCTTTGTATCTGAAGGAGAGGCCTTGTGGGAACTCCCACCTGAATCTGATCTTCTTTTTGTTCAATGCCTGTGTCAAATCCGTGTAATTGGGTCTTAGATCCAGGAAAAATTTAGGGATGTCCTTGAACAGGACAACCCTTTGCTGGTTGACTTGAAGGTTATTAGTGTAATGAAGATTCAAAATCTCGTCCCTTTGTTGCTTGGTTTGAAACTCTATCAGACAGTCGTTGACTGCTTTGCTGTTCTTTTTGTTTTTTGGCCCAAACCTGTAGGCCTTCACTATTATATTGTTCAATCTTTCCTGGTCTAGTCCCCAATATTCCACCAAAATCTTGATTATGTAGGCTTTGAGATCTCCTCCCTCCCCTTCCGGAAGATGTCTCACCCTTAGGTTCGAAGATCTCTGACGCATCTGCAGAAAAGCCAGAGAGACTTGCGTATTATAGTGGTCTCTGTTATGTGTTTCTTCTAGAGTGTGCACTTGTGATTCAACTTGTGTCACTTGCTGCTTAGTCTCCTTGAGTTCTTCTTTTATTTTTGCAATCTCATCCAGCTTACGGTTTATTCCCGCTATTTCTTTACTTTGTTTCTCTGCTGTTTCCCTCTGTTCTTTTCTCATAGCTTCCATAGATTCCAAAAGTTGGGTCATTATTGCTGGATCTATTTGCTGGGATGGTCTCCTTTCTCTTTTTTCTTCTTTCTCTATTTTATCAGTCTTACTTCTTGTTGTCACTCCTCTACCAGCTCCAGACATTTATCAGCAACAGTTCAAGGTCACTCTCATAAGTCCCTTCCTGCAGCTGCAACAGCTTCCAAAAGCCTCAGAGGTTTCCACAGGATTATTGCAGTTCTCATCAACTTTACAAAGTTACTTTCTCTTTCCACTGTTTCAAGGGGAGCAATAATTCCAGCCAACTTTTCAGGATGTAAGAAAGTTGCAAAGGGTTTAAATCCCCCCCTTTTTTTGTAATCCACAGGGATTGTAGCAAGTTGTACAGTTCTAGTCTTAGTTGAAAACAGAATATCCAAAAGGCAGAGATACAGTTACAGTCAAAATTAAACCCCCGCACTGTCCCGGAGTCTCCACTAATCCAGAGGGTGGCAGTGGGTTTAAACAGTTTTAAACAGTCACCATAAATCCTCAAACAATTATTCTTCCCCCCTTTTTAGCAAATCCAGGGGGGCTGTCTGTAAAGTAGCTGTCAAATGTCAAAGTTAAATAGTCTTTCAGGCTGTCTCAGTTGCTTACAGTCACTATCTTGCCATCTAAAGCCACAGTCGGGAAAGACGGACCTCCTTTTTAAATCTTCCCCGCAGTTCCAAATTAATCTTCTTAGCCTAATTAGCTCAAATTGTCCAATTACTCACGGTTCCGGAGTTACTCTTCTTTTTTTTCCAATTGAAGGAGGGATCCAGCGCTCACGACAGCCCGCTTCGCTGCTTCGCTGGAGCAGCCGATTTCTGAAGCCGCAGCGCTCCGACCTCAACCCGACCGCTCTTCCGCGATCCCTTACGGGGTCCCTAGAAGAGCTGGGGAGATCGTTGGAGCGCCCGCCGGCTCCTCAGGTCTTCAGGCTCCTGTGCCTGAAGTTTTACGGGGCTCCGTTACGCAGAAACGGAATCCCCAGCTGTTTTCCAGCCGGTCCCCGGCGGAGCGTCGGGAGACCCAGCCGGCTGCGGTGGCGCTAGAGCGGAAGTCCTTCAGGTTTGTTTCCTGTAAGGGGCAACTGCATCGAAAATGGTAAAGGTAAAGGACCCCTGGACAGTGGCAGAGGAACCCTCTCTGGCACCCGGGGCTGCGCATGTGCAGCACCCCATATGGACTGCGCATGTGCAGCATTCCGCGTGTGCGCACTCCATACAGAATGCCACATGTGCGCAGTAAGTATGGGCTGCCGTTCACGTGCTGCGGCTGTATGACACCCCATACGGACTGTGCGGCACCCCGTACGGACTGCGCATGTGTGGCGACCATACGGGATGCTGCACATGCGCAGTCTGTATGGGCTGCCGCTTGCACGGCGACTGTATGGGCTGCCGCGCAGGCGGTGTCCCGTATGGACGCCACACCCTCGGCCGCTCTACACCTGGGGGGAGACAGGGGCCACCTTGTCGTACCTCCCAGAGTGGCACCCAGAGCGCTCCGCCCCTTCTGCCCCCCTTCCTATTCCCCTGCCCCTGGATGGTTAAGTCCAACTATGGGGTGTGGTGCTCATCTCGCTTTCAGGCCGAGGGAGCCGGCGTTTGTCTACAGACAGCTTTACAGTTAGATAATCCTCAGGATACCGTCTAACTCTATGATTCTAAGTGACCGCTGAAAGGCAAGAGAGGATATCAGCATGCTCGCAGGAACCCTGAGGGTTGCAGAACTGTGGATTTTTAAATAAAAAATTAGAAAATATAGTTTTAAGAAGACAACCGTCCCAACACCTCAAAATAAAAGAGCCCCTTAAGGACTGAGTAAGCTCAGTAGCCAAGGAATGTTGTCTGTCATTTTGAAAAGTACAATGGAAAACTGGATAGGGAGATATATATATATATATATATATATATATATATATATATATATATATATATCACAAAATGTATATACCACTCGATTGCAATAAAACTTCTATGTGGTTTACAATTATTATTTTTTTAAAAATGAAACATTCAAAGTATTGATAAAAGCAGTTATTTAAAAACGTCCGAAAGATTAAAATCAAGAGTGGGTACAAATAAATAAAACACGCGCACTTTCTACACATGTAGTTTGGCTTCCCTAAACAATAATGGTATAAAGAGGTGCTTGCCTGATGTCAATAGGCAGAAAGTTCTAAAGCCACACTAAAAGATGGAAGCAGTTGAGTAGACATGGGGGGGGGGGGGGGCAAGGCGATCCTGTGAGTAAACTGGTCCCAAGCTGTCAGGGGCTTTCTGTGTTAATAGTAACTCCTTGAATCTGCTGGTAAATGAGCAGATCAGAGGAGTATTGTTTGGATTCCTAATAGTTAATAGCATCCCGGAGGAATGCATGGCTGGCTCAATGGAGGCCTCCCAGCGAGGAGGTGAGGATGAGTGCCACCTCTTGCCGCTGGCCTCGTATGTCTAAGCGAACAGCTTTCATCATATTGGATGAAGGAATGTGTGCCACAACCAGTGCCAGATTTACATATAAGCTAAACAAGCTATAGCTGAGGGCCCAACTCTCTTGCCCCCCCCCAAAAAAAAATTAAAGGAGAAAAAACACCTAGATGTACATTTCCAAAATATAAGATAATAAAGGGACACAATAGTACCACTGTATTCGGCTCTGGTCAGACCTCACCTGGAATACTGTGTCCAGTTCTGGGCACCACAGTTCAAGAAGGATACTGACAAGCTGGAACATGTCCAGAGGAGGGCAACCAAAATGGTCAAAGGCCTGGAAACGATGCCTTATGAGGAACGGCTTAGGGAGCTGGGTATGTTTAGCCTGGAGAAGAGAAGGTTAAGGGGTGATATGATAGCCATGTTCAAATATATAAAAGGATGTCATATAGAGGAAGGAGAAAGGTTGTTTTCTGCTGCTCCAGAGAAGCAGACACGGAGCAATGGATTCAAACTACAAGAAAGATTCCACCTAAACATTAGAAAGAAATTCCACCTAAACATTAGGAAGAACTTCCTGACAGTAAGAGCTGTTTGACAGTGGAATTTGCTGCCAAGGAGTGTGGTGGAGTCTCCTTCTTTGGAGGTCTTTAAGCAGAGGCTTGACAGCCACCTGTCAGGAATGCTTTGATGGTGTTTCCTGCTTGGCAGGGGGTTGGACTGGATGGCCCTTGGGGTCTCTTCCAACTCTATGATTCTATGAAAACAAATAAAATAAAACCTACATACAGCAACAGTGTTTTGTGTTGTGTAGGCTCCTATGGTGTACATATTTTGTGATGTGCAAATGGCTTTAGATACCTATTAGGTCCATAAATTACCATATAGCATATATTCAACACACACAAAAACCAGTGACAATTCGTTGCTGACAGAGGACAGCTGGACATATAAAGGGACCCATTGCCTTCAGTAGCTTAGGGCCTCATCAAACCTAAATCCAGCCCTGGCCACAACCAAACATTTTGGCTCTAAGGTCTTGTGCATCAGGGCAAAACAGGTCGGGAGGGGGCAGAAATTAGTTCAAGTGCTCTTGTCTTGTTTATTGAGGGTGTTCCTTGTGGGGTTTTTTTTTAAAAAATCTCATTGTGTGAATACCTGTGCTTATTTGATATGGCCCAGTTTTCTGAATGCCGCCCTACTAATGTCATTATGACTTTTCCCCCCTTTTGGCTAAAGCTATTGATAAACTGTTCCTTGCTGGCCTAATCCAATTGATTAACAATAGACGCCCTTTCTCTTTTCCCCGGTGCACAGCTCTCAGAGGGACACAAGGTGGCGCTGTCCTCCATCAGTTACATCGGCTGCTCTATCTCCATCTTCTGCCTGATGATCACATTGGTCACGTTTGCGGTTCTGTCGTGAGTAATTTTAACTTTTCTACCTTCTGAGCCGATATTGCTCTGGAAATATGGATCGTCAGACATAAAGAGAGAAAAAGTGTGTGTATTCCATTTCAGACTTACTGGACTGGATGCTCTCAGGTGTTGAGAGTTTCATAAAAGGTTATTAATTTATTAAACCTCTTTTAATTACATCCTGCATATATATTTGTAACACTTGGCTGGGTTTGGTCTAAATTACTTTAATTTCCTGAATCCGGGAAGCTATTTAGATGGCAAGTTATTTCCTTGCAATCTATTCTTCACTTATTTCTCCAGCCCATTCCTCTTTTTCAAAGGGGGGGGGGGTTGAATGTGGCAGGAGGAATTAGAGAATTGTAGACTTGCAATTGACGCTTTTGAATTGTGGTGCTGGAAGAGACTCTTGAGAGTCCCATGGACTGCAAGAAGATCAAACCTATCCATTCTGAAGGAATTCAGCCCTGAGTGATCACTGGAAGGACAGATCCTGAAGCTGAGGCTCCAATACTTTGGCCACCTCATGAGAAGAGAAGACTCCCTGGCAAAGACCCTGATGTTGGGAAAGATGGAGGGCACAAGGAGAAGGGGACGACAGAGGACAAGATGGTTGGACAGTGTTCTTGAAGCTACCAACATGAGTCTGACCAAAATGCGGGAGGCAGTGGAAGACAGGAGTGCCTGGCGTGCTCTGGTCCATGGGGTCACGAAGAGTTGGACACGACTAAACGACTAAGCAACAACAAAGACTTTCAAAGCAGCCCCAGGAGTCATCTAGTCCAACCCTCTGCAATGCAGGATTCCCAGCTAAATAATCTCTTATAGATCCAATCTCTCTTTTAAAAAGCTCCACTGATGGAGAACACATATGGCTGGCGGGCATGCAGCTTCCCTCCCAAGCCTCTGCAGGGATCGCTCTCCCATAGTGGCTTGGGGGAGAGTTGAACCCCCTCCCGATGGCTGGCAGTGTGCAGCTTGGCCCCCCCATCCATGGTAATTTGGGGGCGCTGGGTGGATATTTGCACTCTGGCACCGCATCTGCTAAAGATGGCCCTGGTGGCCCTCAAAAAACATCTCCCTGCAAGGACTGCTTGAAAATTGCTGTGTGTCTCAGCAGATCGCTTAATAAACTTATTCTTGTTCTACAAATCAAAGTGCAAACATAACTCTCTTTCTATTTATTTATTTATTTATTTAAAAAAGTATTTTCATCAAAACTAGCACCTAGGTCCTAGGGCCTGTTTAACTAGCACTTTCAGACTGCGCTTGAGCTGTATTGTCGAATCCATGGGCCCCATGTCAGTACTTTTTTCTCTCTTTTTTTGTTTGTTCAGCAATCCAGTCTTGGTCAAAAAAAAATATGGCCTTTATCTCCAAGTTCTTATTTGCTTGGATGTTCTGCAAGCTTTTGGCTACCCAGCTGAACAGGAGCTACGTGGGCCTGTTGAGAACTTTGTAAATTATTATTATTATTATTATTATTATTATTTCTACCCCGCCCATCTGGCTGGGTTTCCCCAGCCACTCTGGGCATCTTCCAACAGAACACTAAAACCATAATAAAACTTCAAACATTAAAAACTTCCCTAAACAGGGCTGCCTCCAGATGTCTTCTAAAAGTCAGATAGTTGTTTATTTCCTTGACATCTGATGGGAGGGCATTCTACAGGGTGGACGCCACTACTGAGAAGGCCCTCGGAGCTGTGCCTCAGTGTCCGGGCTGAACGATGGGGGTGGAGACGCTCCTTCAGGTATACAGGATCAAGGCTGTTTAGGGCTTTAAAGGTCAGCACCAACACTTTGAATTGTGCTCGGAAACGTACTGGGAGCCAATGTAGGTCTTTCGGGACCGGTGTTATATGGTCTCAGTGGCCACTCCCAGTCACCAGTCTAGCTGACACATTCTGGATTAGTTGCAGTTTCTGGGTCACCTTCAAAGGTAGCCCCACGTGGAGCGCATTGCAGTAGTCCAAGCGGGAGATAACCAGAGCATGCACCACTCTGGCGGGCAGGTAGGGTCTCAGCCTGCATGCCAGATGGAGCTGGTAGACAGCTGCCCTGGACACAGAATTGACCTGCACCTCCATGGACAGCTGTGGATCCAAAATGACTCCCAGGCTGCACATCTGGTCCTTCAGGGGGATGATTACCCCATTGAGGACCATGGAGTCCCCCACACCTGCTCTCCCCCTGTCCCCGCAAAACAGTATTAAAGCTATTTAATGTGTGAGCATTTGGTGAATGTGCTCTGTTGGCCCATCAGCTTGCAATAAGCAAGACTTGTTGGGATTCAAGCGGAATCTCTCATGAAGGCACAGGCAAAGAAAGAAGCGCTCATCCAAGGAGCTGCCCTTAGCAGGAATTGTAATGTGATTTGGGGAGCTAGTGATAAACACTTTATTTCCATATTTATAGAAAAGACACCCCTATGTAGATAACAGCACAAAACCGTAGTTATGAAGTGTCAGATTTGATATAAATATGGAAATACTGGGTTGGATTCTCTGCTCTGTTTACTTGAATTTAAACCTTGGCAGTTTTCCACAGAGTTACTTCTATTTCTCCATCAGAGGATCAAGCCTTAGGCTGTTAATTGTGCACATATTTAGAGCAATTTGCCTCCGGAACAGAGGCATACATTGTAATAGGCATGAAAGGCTACTGCAAGAAAATGAGAATGAATGCATATTATCACAATCCTTTCTGTTTCGAATTACACTGCTAACAAACCTGCCTCTTGGTGATTCTTTCCCTTGATTGGGAAGCTCCTTGCGATCTTGATGATTGACAGGCAATTCCTAGTGGCCTGGGCTATTTGTTGCTGGAAATTCTGCCTGCGCCAGCCAAACCTTTGCACAGAGTTTCATACAGAGTGTGAGGTCACTGGCACAGATTTCAGGGTGACGTGATTGCATCCCACAACCTGCCCAGGTCTGGCTTGAAATGACTAGGCGACAATCTTCAGTCGTTTCACTCCCATTGAAAGGGTTTGCTTTGATTTGTCCATGCCAAACACCGCTCAGCAAAATGTTGAAATAAATAAACATGAACATATCGGAGTGCTATCAGTGATAAGACATAAACGCAATTAAAAACAGTACAAGTGATCATTAAAGTGATATACGTAAAATGAAATCATCATCATTGTCATCATCAAGAGCTGCAAAGGCCTGTTGGACTAAAAAGGTCTTCAAAAGACAGCTCAAAGTCAAAAGCCAAGATGGCTGCCAAAGCTGTGCAGGAAGTGTGTCTCACAACATGGGACCAATGTCAAAAATGCCCAACTCCTAGTGGTGGCCAGTTGGGCCATTGCAACATGGGGGCAACTAACAATGCTCCTCTGAAAGATCTCAGTGACAGAGCTGGCATATAAGGCTTCAGGTTATCCTTAAGGAAGCCTGGACCCGAGCTGTCCAGGGATTTTTTTGGTAACCTGGCACAATAGCAAAGACATTGCCAGTATGCATGTTTTAGCAGAGGTGTCACCTGTCACCTGTCCCCCATCAGCTGTCTAGCCACTGGATTCTGCACTCCCTGGAGCTTCTGGATCAGGCCCAAGGTCAGCCCTGCAGAGACCACATGGCAGCAATCCAATCTGTCTTGATACTGCTTTCCCTCAGTTTTACAGGTCAATTTCATGGATGTTTTCCTGTTTTTCCACAGCTATAGGATCAACACAGTACCACAGGGCTGGGCAATATATAAAAAAATCTTCCAAAGCAAGTTTGAAGTCCATATCGTGATATCTGTTTCATAATTTTTGACCTGGCCATATATTGCAAATCATGGTGTATGCGTGTGTGTGCTATGCAAAAATCACAATGTGGGGAAACCCATGAAGCCAGCCAATGCCTCTACATAGCTCCATCCTTATTTCAGACATTGTAATATATCAGTATATCACAATGTTTGTTGTTGTTTAGTCGTGTCCAACTCTTCGTGACCCCATGGATCAGAGCACGCCAGGCACTCCTGTCTTCCACTGCCTCCCGCAGTTTGGTCAGACTCATGTTGGTAGCTTCGAGAACACTGTCCAACCATCTCATCCTCTGTTGTCCCCTTCTCCTTGTGCCCTCCATCTTTCCCAACATCAGGGTCTTTTCCAGGGAGTCTTCTCTTCTCATGAGGTGGCCAAAGTATTGGAGCCTCAGCTTCAGGATCTGTCCTTCCAGTGAGCACTCAGGTCCTTCAGAATGGACAGGTTTGATCTTCTTGCAGTCCATGGGACTCTCAAGAGTCTCCTCCAGCACCATAATGTTTAGATAGCAATATATAATGATGTGGAAAACCAGAAATCACCCAGACATTGGGGAGGGGCAAATGTTGTTCAGAGCCACCATTTAGAGAGGGATGGAGGGACATTGGACATTCACACTATGGATGAATAGATTCCCTCATTCATTCCTTTAACGTTTGGTGGGTTCCTTCTGCTGTGGGTTCTGCTCTTTCTGAATTCTGCAATAGACAGCTGGTTAAAAACAAAACAAACAAACAAACTTCCAGAATTGGAGCATTTACAGGGGGCCTCAGCTTTCAGCTCCTTCAGTTCAGTTGCATATTTCTCCCCTCTCTACATTATCACCACATGCTTCCACAGTAATCAAGCGCTGCAAAAGAGCACACTTTCTGCAGTTGTACGTATGATTGCATCAATGATATATTTGACTGCAGATATGAAAGAAAGAAAGTCTGCTCACATTTAACAATAAGAAGAACCCATCAGTCCTGATTTAAACACACACACACACACACACACACACACACACACACACACACACCATATATATTAATACAATAAGTCCATGTGTATAAACCGATATCCAAATGAGATTGCTGATTATAAGATACACATTCAAATGTCAGAAGGGCAGTGAGATTTTCAGACCGTTGAGTAATGGATAATAGGCGATTAGCCTTCCAATCTTGAAGTATGAATTGCATGAGTAGTTAGCTGTGGAGGATTGTGGTAAGAATTCACCTCAACAGCACCTTGTTTGTTACCCAGGTGAGGAACAACCACCTTTTGAATAAACCGCAGAACCAAGGAAACTATTTTCAAGTCCAGCATCCAGATTTAGGGTCCCAGCGTTTATTATAGCTATTGCAATAGGACAGAGCTCACTCGACTCAATGTGTCAGTTGAGAAGGTCTGCCTCAAAGCACTTCAGAACAAAAGCTTATATAGTAGTTCAAACAAAGAGTCATAAAACATCCTCACATACTAGGGCCAGGGCCTTCTCTGTACTGGCCCCGAACTGGTGGAACGGTCTATCAGAAGAGACGAGGGCCCTGCGGGATCTGGCATCTTTCCGCAGGGCCTGCAAGACGGAGCTGTTCCACCTAGCCTTTGGGTTGGATTCAGTCTGACCCTTGTGTTATAATATAACATTGTAAGACTGGATCCTCCCTATTGTTATAAATTCATGGGATGTTACACTAAGGCGGCTTTTTAAATCATTTTTAAACCATTTTAAATCTTTTAATCTGTATTTTAATTGATCGTTTTTTGTGTTTTATGTTTTATTGTGTTTTTGATGGTGTGAGCTGCCCTGAGCCCGGCTTTGCCGGGGAGGGCGGGGTACAAATAAAAATTATTATTATTATTATTATTATTATACGTCAGGAAATGTTACAGGTCATGAGAAGTAAAACACCCATGGCTCCATACTGGTATCTTCAACCCCACAATCACATTGGAGTGGCCCTGATGTGCCCAGGTCATTTGACCATTTTAGACATTGCCCTGACGACCTAGCCTTCAATGGGAGGGATAGAACATCATAAAATCCTCCTCCTGGGTCTCAGATAGCTTCAAGGATAGCTGATTTACCCTCGGGTGCTAAAACATCCTGCCATTTGTACCACTTTCAGGGTAGATAAGGAGAGAAGGAATGCAGCACAGGAGGGAGAGGCTCGCAAATGCAGAACACACAAAAATCAAACCTAATACATTCTGAAAGGTTAAATGCAATTAAATTGAAACATTATTAAAATAATAAAAATATACATCTGGGGTCTCTGATTCTTATATCAGGATGACCCAAAGAACCTCTAGTAATTGCAGAGGCAGCCTGGCTGTTCCCAAATCTCCAAGCTCTCATTTTCAAGCTGCTTCCCTCCCTACCATGGTCAAACACCACATGTAGCAATGCATACAAATGTTGTTGTTGCTGCTGGCATCCATCTGTCTCAAGAGACAATGGAGTGCACCTCCAGTGGCGAAGTCAAACCGTTGAGTTAGGAGCACAGAAGCGACCTCCTTAAGAAGCAAGACTGGGTGGTGTGTATGGAGGTCCTGGGCTGTCCAGATGACAAGACCTCCTCTTGGCCTCACTGATGTGGCCCAAAGGAAAGCAGAGCACCAGCTTGGCTGTGGGAGATGCCGGAAGGAGGCATACAAGACAGCATCCAACTGTCTTAGGGACTCTACTCCAGATTTGTGAAGGGTTTACTCCTTAGCCCTTTCTTCTCCTGAAGTTATCCTGCAATGTAGAGGAGGTTTAGGATCAGAGTTTTCCTTCTCCTTGGTGGGCTACCTTCCCAGGTTGTCGAGCCCCATCTGCCCCTCACTTCCCTCTACAGCATGTGCAGGAACCGCCTTCTTGATCATTGGACCCACTCTTGGCCTCATCCACTCAATCCACCAGAGTCTGTCTCCGCATGCAGGGAAGTCCCTAGCTCAGTTGAAACCGTTTCCCGGGGCCTGGCTGCTGTCGCATGCTGGCAGTTTCCAGGAGCCACAGGTGAGAGCTGAGTGCAGGGTGGGGACCACAGGTGAACAAACTACCCCAGAAGGAACATGGCGTGCCCCACACCAGAGGTCCTGCCCATCCCCTAACACTCCATACCCCTCATTGCTGCTTTTCATGCTGTATTGATTGCTTTTGTTGAATCCAGAGGCAGATTGTGGTAAGGGAACAGATTAGGTGTGAGGTTTCTATGGTGTTGAATTTTTTTATTCTACTTTGTTGAACACCTGAAATTGCAACGATGCCTGTAGGTAGCTACTGTCCACCAAGTGACTTAAAAATTAGTTGGTGCAAAGGGAGTTGACATTCTGAGACCTAAGTAGCATTTGCTTTGACATGGTACCATCCCAATTAAAAACTAATTTTTGTAGCTAGAGGGCTAGGTCTCATTAGGTTGTGAGAGAGGCATGTCACACTCTACTGTGGAACTGCTGCAAGGTCAGATCAGTGGAATGTAGGAGATGATTAAGTCCTGCTCTGTCTGATGACAGCAAGCGTCTAGTTCTTTCCTTAGAACATTCCTGCAGTTGCCTTCTGGTAGGCTGCATATTAAATTTATCTGACATCTATTAATGGACAGTTGCCATGGCCGTCCAGTGCTGCTTGCCTCCTGAAATGACTGTTGCAGCTTCTTTGTGCACCCAAAGCACTGTGGTTTGTTTGTTTTTTGCTTTTTTAAGCTTTCCTTATGTGGGCCAAATTGTGGAAAGATGAAATCTAGATGAAATCTAGTTTTCTATAGTTTCACAAGAAGCTGACTTAATTTTTAGTTTCATTTGTATGATACATGATGTTGAGCTTACTGCCCTGCTTAAAGGTAAAGGTAAAGGGACCCCTGAATGTTAGGTCCAGTCGTGACCGACTCTGGGGTTGTGACACTCATCTCACTTTATTGGCCGAGGGAGTCGGCGTACAGCTACCGGGTCATGTGGCCAGCACAACTAAGGTGCTTCTGGCGAACCAGAGCAGCGCACGGAAATGCCGTTTACCTTCCCGCCGGAGTGGTACCTATTTATCTACTTGCACTTTGATGTGCTTTCAAACTGCTAGGTTGGCAGGAGCAGGGACCAAACAACGGGAGCTCACCCCGTTGCGGGGATTCGAACCGCTGACCTTCTGATCAGCAAGCCCTAGGCTCAGTGGTTTAACCCACAGCGCCACCCACGTCCCACACTGCCCTGCTTACTGCCATGCTTACTTTTCAACCCACTTCAGGTTATAACCAGTGGTGGCTGGTGACCATTGCTATTGGTAGGACAGAAACCAGTGGAATCAACAGTAGGTGGCAGAGCCATCCAGTTCTAGTTTTGTCCCCATCCTCTTCTCTGCTGCATAGAAGGGGCAACACTGAGACTAAGGAGGAGGAAGCAGACATCCTGCTTCGCCCTTTGGGCTGAGTGTGAGTAGGAAGGCAGGCAGGTGGGGGCTGGCTGAGGGCAGAATGAGACTGGTGGGGCAATGCCCCATTCTCTGCAATGAACCAGCCTCCACTGCTTATGCTTTAATCTTCTGCCTGTGTTGATAGAATCATTACATGCCATAGCAATTCCATATGGGTAGAAGATAGAGATGTCACTCAGGTAGCAATCCTATTTGTATATATTCAAGAGTAAGTCTGACTTCATTCACTTGGGGATTATTCCCAAGAACATGTGCATATGATTGCATAACGTACTATCCAGTCCTTTGGGTTGATTTCACTGGGAAATCGCATCCGACACAGCTTAATCCTGAAAGACGGGTAAATTTAGGAAACAAATTCCTTTCAGTTGCATTGTTAACAAGCCATTTCATCTCTTAATACTAATCAATTCCTTCCCTTCCCACAGCTCTGTCAGCACCATATGTAACCAGCGCTACCACATCCACGCCAACCTGTCGTTTGCCATTTTAGTGGCTCAGATCCTACTGCTTATAAGCTTCCAGTTCAATCCTGGGACGGTAAGTTTAAAATGGGTGGGAATTGGCAAGCAAACGTGTTTCTTATAAAACCTATATATGCAATTAAGTTTGCAATTACGTTGTCCTTATGTTATTTTGCCCCATTCATTTCAACGCAAAGGGAATGCAAATCAAGTGGTGGGGAACACAGTCAGTAAAGTATCATTTGTGGACTGAAAGCAACAGTGACAGTGAATACTGATTGTGTTGTATTGTAATATATACTGGGTTGATTTCCATTCTGGACCTGTGGTGAATAAAACGAACATTGGCAATTTTCACTCCCATTTCTGTTTCCCACAGAACTCTCTGACATCCCTAAACACAGCCAATATTTAAAAGGTAGCAACTGTACATTTTTAAAGCTGATTTGCCACAGTGGCTCCCCCAGCAATGAGGCTGTGGCACCATAGTACTTCTGCCATTTCAAAAAAGAGTTTTGTCCCCCCCCCCCCATTTCGCATTAGTTCTACAGTCATCATGACAAATAGAACATGACAGGTGTGTGCACTTCCATTCTGGGCAGCATGCATCAGACAATAAAGTCATGCGTTAATCACAAGCAGGCCGTGGGCTGCTGCTTAAGTCACTAATTAATACTATTAATAATCATAATCATGGGGCTTCATCTGAGAAGCTCACAGCATTTGATGGGACCTGGATCTCTTCATCCAAATATAGCTGGCAGAAAAATAGACATGTCAGACAGGAAATATAGTCCCAAGGATCTTTTCATGAGACAGTTCCATATGAAATCTCAGCCTTGTCCCCCGTTTTGCTCCCACAGGAAGCAGTGATGGCCACCAACACAGATGGCTTTAAAAGAAGATTAGACAAATTCATGGAGGAGAAGGTCATCAATGGCTGCTAGCCATGATGACTATGCTCTACCTCCATTGATGGAGGTTGTAATGCTTCTGAATCCCAGTGTCAGGCTTGAGAAATTCTCTCTCCCCCCACCCCCCACTGGCACCAAGAGGCAGGGAGGAAACAAGAAAGTTCTTACGTATGATTTATTCAGTCATCATGGTAAAGACAGAGAATTCTGGTCATTCCCCATAATGGAGTTGCTCGCACTGAACTCCTCCCCCTTCCCCCTCTGGCAACAGCATTTGCTTCTACGGCATCTGTCCATGGACAATTTTCTTTGCGCTCTTTGTTCTTGCACCCTTAACGAACGCTGCGTTTTGGGAGAAAGGGGGCTGGTTATGCTGTCCAATGATGTGTCAGCTAGCTGCTCTGCCTGCCCAGTGTGGTGTAGTGGTTAAGAGCAATAGACTCGTAATCTGGGGAACCGGGTTCACGTCCCCGCTCCTCCACATGCAGCTGCTGGGTGACCTTGGGCTAGTCACATTTCTCTGAAGTCTCTCAGCCCCACTCACCTCACAGAGTGTTTGTTGTGGGGGAGGAAGGGAAAGGAGAATGTGAGCCACTTTGAGACACCTTCGGGTAGTGATAAAGCAGGATATCCAATCCAAACTCTCCTTCTCCCTCTCCTTCTCCTTCTCCTTCTCCTTCTCCTTCTCCTTCTCCTTCTCCTTCTCCTTCTCCTTCTCCTTCTCCTTCTCCTTCTCCTTCTCCTTCTCCTTCTCCTTCTCCTTCTCCTTCTCCTTCTCCTTCTCCTTCTCCTTCTCCTTCAACACATAACTCTGCTGTTCTCCTGTCTCAGAGCTGCTATCTTGCTCAAGGCCCAGCTGTAATTTAAGACTGTCTCTCTCCTCTCTGGAAGCTACGGGAGAAGGAGGTGGTGGTGATTTCCACCATTCCTGCTCCTCCCCCTCATCCTCTTTAATCCAGTCTCTGACACCCAGTTGCAGGAAACCACAGGAGGGAAGAGTGCTCTTGTGCACAGATCCTGCTTGTGGGTTTCACACAGGCATCTGGTTGGCTACTGTGAGAACAGGATGCTGAACAAGATGTGTCATTGACCTGATACAGCAGGCTCTTTTTATGTTCTTATGTGGGGCAGGATCTTGATAATGGTGCAAGAGAGAGGTCAAAGGCAAGGAAAAGGTGAAGGAAGGCGCAGGTGCAGAAAATCCTGGGTAGTTCTGAAGGCAAGAAAGATGGTCAGGTCCAGGTTCTGCTAGATGTCCAGACCCCAGAGATGTCTTTCCATTTGCTGCTGCTACAAGTGGCAAAGCCCATTTCCTAGAAGCCTATGCAGATGTGCAAAATGAGAAAGATTCCCTTCTCTCCCTCTCCCACGTTGCAATTGGGCGGAGATCCTATGCAACATCCCTGCAAGAGGCAGATAAGGGTATAGCGTGTGGTGGTAAACGCGAGAAGACAGAAGGCTTTACTTTTTAGAAGGGCAATCAAAACTTGGAGAGAGTGAAGTTGAGCAGAGAAGATAGAACCAGAAAATACAACAAATCAAGGCAAGGGAATATACAATGAAACCATCTTCAATAAATCAGCAAGACACTGTGTGTAACTCCAGAGGCGTAATTGAAGCTGGAGGAAAATAACATGAGTGTAGGGAGCAAGATCTGATTTGAATGGGTGGGGAAGAATTTCTTATTGTCATGGTTGCTGTCTTCATTTTTGCGTACACACACACACACACACACACACACACACACACACACACACACACAGTGTAAGCACCATTCCAGTTGAAAAGTGTTGAGTTTTGAAAGGCGGTAACTGTGTCTGGGAGGAGAGACTTGATATAGTCATAAAATTATGCATAGGTAAAGGTAAAGGGACCCCTGACCATTAGGTCCAGTCATGTCCGACTCTGGGGTTGCGGCGCTCATCTCGATTTACTGGCCGAGGGAGCCAGCGTACAGCTTCTGGGTCATGTGGCCAGCATGACAAAGCCGTTTCTGGCGAACCAGAGCAGCGCATGGAAACGCCGTTTACCTTCCCGCTGGAGTGGTACCTATTTATCTACTTGCACTTTGACGTGCTTTCGAACTGCTAGGTTGGCAGGAGCTGGGATCGAACAATGGGAGCTCACCCCGTCGTGGGGATTCAAAACGCCAACCTTCTGATCAGCAAGCCCTAGGCTCTGTGGTTTATCCCACAGTGCCACCCGCGTCCCTTATGCATAGTTTGGAGAAAATGAATAGAGAGAAGGTTTTCACATGCTCTCCAAACCCTAGAACTCTGGGTCACCCAAAGCACTGATGGGTGGTAGATTTATAGAATCCTAGAGCCAGAATTGGGACTAGGGGTGAAAGTTCATTCCGTTCACATTTAAAGGCGAATCTACCAAATGCCCGTTTCCCCCAAAACAATAAGCAGGTCGCTGATTCAAGTTGCTTCACAGGCTTGCGCTGCAGAAAAGAAAAGAAAAATCCCCCAAACGAAGGACAAAACAGCATTTGCTTCTACCTTGGCCAGAGGGTCTCTGCTCTTGCCTTCAAGGGTGCCAGAAAGCAGATAGACTTCACATAGCAGAAACAGTTTCCAAATGGATTTTGAAAATAGGAAGGCGGTGTGTGGAGGCAACATTTCTCACACCTTGCCGTTCACAAAACATGTTCAAAAGGTTTTCTAGATCAGTGTTTCTCAACCTTTTCTGGGCAACGGCACACTTGTTTTATGAAAAAAATCTCGCGGCACACCACCCACAAAATGGCGATGGCAACGTCGCTATGGTAATGGAAATCACGGAGTTATGCGCCCAAAGCAGCCCCACTGGTATGAAAAGCCTGCCCCTGGGACTGTGAAAGAAAACCCGAAAGGAAAGACTTAGCTGATCCCAGGCAGCGAGTGAGGACGGCGAGTGGAGCCGGGGAGGCTTCTCAGCTGGCTGGCTGGCGGTTGGAGCGCTCGCAGAGCGCTCCTCCTTAGGGTGGCGGCCATTTTGACCGGGTGGCTACCGGCAGCCCTCGCGTCTCCTTCCTCTGTCTTCCTATTGGTCCCTGGCAACCAATCAGAATCGGCGGGGAGCTCCAAGCTGGCGCATGCACGGTAGGTCGGCGGTGGGTTTCTGCGCTCCCTTTCCCCCACTGCAGCCGCTGCTACGCGTTTGCGGCTGCGGCATGGGGTCCCGAACCACGGTTTTCCCGCGGCACAGCAGCCGGTGTCTCGCGGCACACTAGTGTGCCACGGCACACCGGTTGAGAAACGCTGTTCTAGATGAACAAAGAAAAGTGAGAGTTTGTTAGGGAAAGTGTTGAGATTAAGGGAAGCAAAGCCTTCCATGACCAGCTGGCAGTAAAAAAACACACACCACACATTGGTGGCAGAAATTAGCATTGCTTTCCAGTTCTGCAGCCTGTATGTTGGATTGTTGTTAACACTCTACTCCTCTAACACAGCTTCAAACCTGTTGTGATTTTGCAGTAAAGCAAAAAGCAAAACCAAATAACCTTCATCTCGCCCTCTCAAATTGCAACTCCCACTGAGATCTCTGTGTAGCCAGCGGCGGAAGGACGATTCGCCAAGTTTTCACTCATGATTTGAAACTGCAGTTCCAGTACAGAAGAAGTGGGTTCACTTGGCTACCACCCACAGGGGTTGGTGCTGTTTTTCTCCTTGTTCCTAGGGACTTCAGTGCAGACTTTGTAGAGTAAAGGTGATTCTGCACAAATTGCCAAATGCTTCCCTTGCTTGAAAATATAAATCTTGGTGGCAATGCATTAATATGCCAGAAGTTCTTCTTTGGCTTGGATTTTAACTCAAGTTGAAGAATTAAAATGCTTCGTTCCTGTTGCCTTCCCACACCTCCCCAAGACTCATCTTTTCCTCCTGGCAGTCTTTCTCCCCCCACCTTCCAAACCCCAGGAGTGAGACTAGAAATCAAGCACCCCCAGTGCTGGGAAACATAGAACCTGGGGGGGGGGGAGGTATGTAGGTGGGTGGGAGGGAGGGAGAGGCTTGAAGTGCTCACCATTCATTGAGTGGTGGTTGGAGGAGGGAGAAGACCCCACAGGTCTTGAGTGGCAGGTTCACACTGTCTGAGGTAGTTCCACCCTCAGGGACCTCCTGGTTCAGTTCTGAATGCCTTTACAAAATGTCCTGCCTGTGGAGACCTTGTAGATCTCAGAGAAGGTGCTGAATGCTTTCTGTAAAATGGAATAACTCTTCTCTCCACCCTGCATTTTAAAGCAATTCAGGTCAAGGAGAATTGTACCCCGTACGTTACTTGAGGAACAAGGTGTTGTTGACGGTGACATCATCTTGCTGAAGAATAAGATTTGTTATTCTGCTCTTTTGATGGATTCAAAACAAACAAAACTACACACAAAGGGAGAAAACCTCTGGCTTTCATGGATCATAATAACATGAATCATTTTTTCTGAGGAAAATGCATTCTTTTGTCTTTTGCCCCGGCAAAGCAAAACAATCATTCTCAATGCAGTGGGGAAGCTGTGTCTGTAACCCATTTGAACAGAAAGCCAGGCAAGGTGGACTGCAAAGAAATCCTTGACTTAATCCCACCACAAGGGTCTCTTGAAGGAAGAGCTCCAGCAGTCACTCGGGAACAACTTACGGTGAAATCAGAAAACCTACTCGAGAAGGGAATGCAATGAGCACAAGAGGGAACAAACACACATGCCTACATGAGGAGGGCATAAGAGTGTTCCCTGAATGTCCCGGATACTGTAGAGCATATTCTCTTTCATTGTTCACTGCACAGTATGCTGCGTGAACGTGTGCTGCCCCCCCCCCCGGGTGGTTTGCAACCGCTGCACGGTGGAAGTGTTGGATTCTGTTTGTCCGACATTGACCAAAGGGTGACTGCGGGGGTAGCTGAGTTTATATATATATATATATATATATATATATATATATATATATATACAACCAGCCTACGTACTCAACTGTTGTTTCTTTGTATATATTTTAAGGCTCCTGTACGTGATTCTATCTCTTGCGGTTTTATCTGTAAAATGCCTAATAAAGGTTTGATAAGTAGAGTGTAAGAGTGCACAAACCACTTTTTAAGCTTGGCTGTTTTGACCAAGCAGGACCGGCATGCAGGAAAAGGGGAGCTTGGGCAGAAAAGCTGTAATGATCTCTTTGAGGTGGAATTATAATATCATAGAACTGTAGAGTTGGAAGGGAGCCTGAGGGTCATCTAGTCCAACTCTCCACAATGCAGGAACCACAGCTTAAGAATCCCTGTTGTTGTTGTTCAGTCGTTCAGTCGTGTCCAACTCTTCGTGACCCCATGGACCAGAGCACGCCAGGCACTCCTGTCTTCCACTGCCTCTCGCAGTTTGGCCAAACTCATGTTAGTAGCTTCGAGAACACTGTCCAACCATTTTGTCCTCTGTCGTCCCCTTCTCCTTGTGCCCTCCATCTTTCCCAACATCAGGGTCTTTTCTAGGGAGTCTTCTCTTCTCATGAGGTGGCCAAAGTATTGGAGCCTCAGCTTCAGGATCTGTCCTTCCAGTGAGCACTCAGGGCTGATTTCCTTCAGAATGGATAGTTTGATCTTCTTGCAGTCCATGGGACTCTCAAGAGTCTCCTCCAGCACCATAATTCAAAAGCATCAATTCTTTGGCAATCAGCCTTCTTTATGGTCCAGCTCTCTATGGGAAGACCATAGCTTTAACTATACGGACCTTTGTCGGCAAGGTGATGTCTCTGTTTAACTCTGTTTAAGAACCTCCAATGAAGGAGAGGTTTCTTTAGGAGTGGCCACACTGTCACCTTTCTCAAAGCAGCTGGAATCTCCTGCACTGCACCAACTTTTCAGGAAGAGCCTTATGGCATCTGGGAGACCAAACTGACCTCAACCATCAGACCAGAGAGGGAGCACCTCTGTATGTATGGGGGGTTCCTGCCACCTCTCTGCATGAAAGAAATAGAGTTCCAAGTACCAGAGGCCCTGGGACTGCAGAAGCAGGCAAGTTTAGCACCATCCAGCAGCACAAGGAACAAGAGTCACCAGCAGCAGCAAGAACACCAGCAACAGCAGATTAATCATTCCTGAAGCGGGATATAAATGCTTTCTTCTGACCTTGAAGAATGGATCTTCTTCCTTCTCCTGCTCTTCCTCTTCTCTCATTCCTTTGTGTATCTTTTCTTTTTCATTTATAAATGTGATGGCAGGACCTCACTTTCTCATGTGCTTATTCGCTCGCTCACTCATGCTCTCCCTTTTATTGATGTGAGACACTTTGAGATACAATTGCCAGAAAAGTGGGACAAAGATATTGAAATGAAATAAATGCAGAGAAAGGCTCTTAGGATGTTTCTGAATGAACACTTTCCTTTTCCTCCATCAACATATCCATTTTGGACTGGTGTGTGTGCGTGCCCATTTGTCCAGTCTGGCATAACTAATACAGTTCAAATTAGGATCTGTCCATCACCTCAAATAAACTCTTCAAGAAATTCTGTTGAATGCTTCATC